>OZ007587.1:299311946-301711946 GCA_963931845.1 Maratus michaelseni | reverse complement strand
TTCCAGATTATTCCAGGACTTTCTAATGCTAGAAATTACCAGAAGGTCCTCCAACTCTCGATAGAGTACTCCAAACGTGAAAGGATCCCAATGTAAATGTATAAGGGGGGGTTGCAGAAAAAGGCACCAAATCCGTCGGCAACTTGGCGATTTATCGCCAAATTTGGCGACAAAAATAAGTCGCCAAAACCATCGCCAACTTGGCGATAAACCCATTCCTTGGCGATTTTCCAATAGAACTCATTATAAAAACCGATGCTGTAAGGTTGTTTTCCTTGCAAACCACCTGAGGCCTTTAGCATTGAGTTACATGATGCTCAATAGGAAATACATTAATAATACTGCAATTTTCACAATAATAAAATAAAATAAATTTAAACAAATGGAATATTTACAGATATATACAAAATTCATAACAATATGAAAAGGGATCCATGTTAAGCAAGAGTTTAAGAACTGTTGTTCTATAACTGTAGTTATGTTTGAGAACAATGGAAGAAGCAGATAAATATATCTGATCTACGAGGAACTCCATTATTATACCTGCCGTTTAATCACAACCAGGTATATACTACTAGTTGTTCAAGTGCGACAGGATAATGAAAGCTATGAACATTTTCTCAATATCTACTTTGAATTATAGTGAAATCTCCCCCCCCCCCCACTGCAATGTTCAGTCAACTATATGTTTTAAGTGTCACACTAAAGCTAGATTACACCTGTACATAAATAAAAAATAAACCTGCCTTCATAATTGCAGGATGTTATCACAATACATCAAAATGGTAGTTGTAATCATAAGGCATTTTAAAGTATGAACCAAACAAAATGTTAAAATTATGAAATTGAGTTTTATACAGGACAAAGAACTCTTTCCAGAATCATTTCTAATTTAAAGATTTTAGAATCTTTCCAGAAAAAAAAATGTCGCACAGTGCTAGCACCACATGGATAGAATAACTTTATGACAATATCAACGGATGTGCATAAGAAATATTTAGATAAAAATTTTCATGCTGAATTTTCAGGGATGTTTGTGGGTTCATGAAAAGTACAAACCAAATAAACAAAATTATGAAATACAGTTTAACACAGTATGGAAGTTTTTCCAGAATCATATTTCTAATTTAATGTCTTCAAAAAACTGCTCTTTCAAACTCTTTATTCAAATTTTGAATGGATCTTATTTTTAATCCCAATTTAAAATCAAATAATGGCACAGACACATTTTACAAATCTGATCAAATGGCTTGTTATCCAAATTATACCTTTTGGGCTATCCTTGAGTACCTGCCCGAAAACAGGCGTAATTTTCCCCCCTCTCTTTTTTATAGACAACATTTGACGATGTGACAACACAAGGTTTTCTGAACGAGTAAACAATTTCACTGTTTTGCTGTGTGATTGTGTGTTTACAGGGTGTCTATTCCAGATCAGCAATGAATTTCCCACACATTTCAAGGTTTTCCATACCAATAATAATAAAAAAAAATTCCAGGTATTGAGATTGTGATGTTACACACAAAAAAAATCTAAGTTGCCAATTTCAGAGTGAAACTTTCATAACTGATTCTGTGGTCCAAATTACCGATTTGTTACATAATTTTTTGCGAAATTTTCAAATTGTTGAAATTTTTACATGCTAAACATTTTGCATATACACACTTTCAGCATCAGGTTCTATCAATTTTGTCAAATCAGGATGAAATTCTTTATCACATCAGTCACTGTTAAATACAGATTGCTTTGACGTATTTTAATACAAATAATAAATATTCAATAAATTAAGCTAACAAATGTTCAGTTCCCAAACAAAAATAAGTAAGCAGAATGAAACACCTAATCACAACATTCAGTAGAAAGTTTCAGCAAAACTGGAACTGAAAATCTCCAAGTTACAAAGGACTGAAAGGGGGTAGACCAAATAGTTAGAAAGAGAGGTTGAAATATTCTTTACAGTACTTATGAAGAGCAAAGTTTGATTTTAATGGTGTTGCAATTTCAAATCTTTAGTTTTATAAGGAACTTTCTCAGAATTTTTAAATTTCCCTGACTTTTCCTCAGAAATGGTAAATTTTCCCAACTTTCTAGTCCATATAAATGTACCCGACTTTCCCAGGATTTGCAGGTGACTAGACACCCTGTTACATATTAGTTTGTATATTTGTGTTTATTTTTTGTATAAAAAACATGTTAATGATTTATATATATTTAACCAATTGTCTTTTTTTACTATTAAGTTTCTGCATCAGCACATAGCAGCATTAAAATAAAGCCAACTATCATTTTAAAAACCTTATTTTCTGAAAATTTAACAATCTTTTAAAAACGCAACTGTTGCTTTATTTCAATATGTTAAATACTTTTAATCTTAGAATTTTTACATGCATTCTTTCGTTTTATGAATGTTAAAATTTTTACCCCAGCACGTGATGGTAATTTTTTCAAATCAGTTTTTAAAAATACCATTTTTGAAAAAAAAAAAAAAATCAATTTTATCTTTTAAAATGCAAACTTTTGATTTATTTTGATATTTTCAATATTTTAACCTTAACATTTTTATGCATTTATTGATTTTTGTTAAAACCACCTTCTCTCTCTTTTAGTTTGTTATCAAATTCATTTCTGCTTAATGTCTTTTTGCTAAATTCTAAATTTACGGCAATAATTTCCTAATTTAGGTTTTATAAAGAACTTTTGCTTTACGGTTTTCAAAAATTTTAAGATTTTTTAATTGCAATATTTGAAAAGCCTATTTCTGTTGTAAATTTCTTGATTTGCTTTATTTTTAAATGTTTAATCTCTGTAGTTTCAAAAACTGACAATCTGTTTTGGTTAAGCATAATACCAAGAAATCACCGCTTAGCAAAAATGGGTTTTTCGCACAAAAAAACAGCCGAGAAAAAGATTACGGCCGTCAGACTCCACATCTTGTTTTGACCACTCTGGATAAATGACTACTCCAGCAGTACTTACAGATCAACAGACCTCAAGAAGCATACAGCAGCACACTTTCGTCTGCAACAGCATCTCATTCAATAAGATTTTCCTTATCTAGAATCTTGGGTGAAAACCCAATTGTAAAAACAAAGAATACAGAGTCAGTTAAAGAGTAATAAAAAATTAGTTTATGTTACTTTGAACAAAAGCGTTACACTCATGCACCAATGCTTGACATGTTTTCCAAGAACGCACCAAATCAATAAATAACTTTCATTTTTACAACAGATGGGAAAAAAAAAAGAAGGTGCATGAGTGTAAGACAGCCATATACTTCTACTACTAGTTAGGAGGTCCACAGAAAAAGATTAAGAACTGCTATTCTATACTGTAGTTATGTTTGAGAACAACGGAAGAAGCAGGTAAATATACCTGATCTACGAGGAACTCCATTATTATACCTGCCGTTTATCACAACTAGGTATATACTACTAGTTGATCAAGTGTGACAGGAATACACTTGACTTCTATTTTGAACTATAATGAAATACAGTATCACCAACATTCAGCCAACTGCATGTTTAAATGCAACACTATACAAAGAAAGATTACAGCTGCTCATAAATAAAAATACCAATATCAACTTGCCTTCATAATTGCAGGATCTTATCACAATACCTCAGAACGGTACTTGTAATCATAAGGCTTTTTTAAAGTATGAACCAAATAAAATTCTTTAAAAATTATGTAGTTTTATACTCTATATGAGAATTTTCCCAGAATCATATTTCTAATTAAAAGATTTCAATTAACTACCCTCTTTAAAACCATGATCTTCAATGATCTTATTGTTAATCTGATTAAACTAATTAAATTTAGATCAAACAATGGCAGATACATTCTATAAATCTGGTCAAATGGCTTTGATAGCCAAACAAGTTATCCAGAATACATCTAGTCTTGACCATTCTGGATAAATGGTTCTAATACAGCAGTCATGTTTGAGAACAACGGAAGAAGCAGGTAAATATACCTGATCTACGAGGAACTCCATTATTATACCTGTCGTTTATCACAACTAGGTATATACTACTAGTTGTTCAAGTGTGACAGGAATACACTTGACTTCTATTTTGAATTATAATGAAATGCAGTATTAACACCTGCATGTTTAAATGCAACTTTATACAAAGAAAGATTACAGCTGCTCATAAATAAAAAATACCAATATCAACTTGCCTTCATAATTGCAGGATGTTATCACAATACATCAAAACGGTACTTGTAATCATAAGGCATTTTTAATATGAACCAAATAATTTTTTTTAAATTATGTAGTTTTATACTCTGAACATTTTCTCCAAAATCATACTTAATTTCTAATTAAAAGATTTCAATACACTACCCTCTTTAAAACCATGATCTTCATTAGATCTTACTGTTATTCTGATTAAACTAATTAAATTTAAATCAAACAATGGAAGACACATTGTACAAATCTGATCAAATGGCTTTGATAGCCAAACCAGTTATCCAGAATACATCTAGTCTTGACCATCCTGGATAAATGGTTCTAATACAGCAGTCATGTTTGAGAACAACGGTAGAAGCAGATAAATATATCTGATCTACGAGGAACTCAATTATTATACCTGCCGTTTAATCACAACTAGGTATATACTACTAGTTGTTCAAGTGTGACAGGATAATGAAAGCTATGAACATTTTCCCAATATCTACTTTGAATTATAGTGAAATTCACCCCCCCCACATCAATGTTCAGTCAACTACATGTTTAAGTGTCACACTAAAGATAGATTACACCTGTACATAAAAAATAAACGTGCCTTCATAATTGCAGGATGTTATCACAATACATCAAAACTGTAGTTGTAATCATAAGGCATTTTAAAGTATGAACAAAACAAGCAAATAACACCTGAAATTTTAGCAAGAATGTTTTTGAAGGGTGGAACATAATTTATTACAGAGAAGTCAAATTATATAAAAAATAAAATAATTTTAATTATGTTTAGCAATAATATGCAATCAATATCAAGTTTATTTTCAAGAGGTGCAAATATTTAAAAAAATTTTAGGGATTAGAAAATGAAATTTCAGGGCAAATTTACACTCACCACCCCTAGCGGTTTTTCAAGTCACTTGTATTATAACACAAATAATTTAAGACAGCAAAATTCTTAGAGAGTTCTTGATTAAAATTTTTTTTCATGTTCAAAAATTTAACGTAAACATCCAAATGTTCAAAAAATGTCTGAAATACAGGGCAAATAATAATAAAGTAAACAAATGGTGTTGCCTTAATTCTGCTATATCTAACAGCTTTATAAGATGTTTCTTTAATAAATCTTACGATTTCTTGTAATCTTGTTTAGTATTTTCAGAAAAAACTTTAATACTTTAATTTTGTATATTTGAATGAATAACAATTGTTTAAATTAGGCTAAGGCTGTATTCCTTGCTAAATTTTTAACATCTCAAAGGCATAGTTAAATGAAATAAAAAGAATAATTATTAACAAAAAAAAAAAAAAAAAAAAAAAGAAATATCCATAATATGTATTGTACCATAAAAAATAAATTTAAATTTTATTTTGTTTCACATTTAGTCCTGGTCATCAAAAAGTTAGGCTTTCTCGATTTTAATTACTTAGTGGATAAATGTATCCCTTGCTAAACTTTAAGCATTTCAAAGACATAGCTAAATGAAACAAAGAATATTCGGCTAAGCTTCAGCATTAGCCAGCTTTTTTCTATTGGTCGAAAAACATCGTTATTTGGCGGGTTTTTTGGCGAGTTTCGCCTTTGATACTTGCGATGGCAAACCCGATCTTTTCGGCAGCTCTAGCATTCTAGCCCTTTCCCGTACCCTAACGACCCCACAGACAACTGGACACTACCCGATCACGTTGCCGTTTGCATAGCAGCCTGCCGCATAACAACGAGTGTCGCCGTTTATTATTTTTTTCAGGTTTCATTTTTCCGATTTATTTCTTATAAATGTAATAATTATTTGAATCTAAGGATAAATTTGTTATTTTTTAAAGCAGATAATTTTTTTTACCACAGTTTAATATTCTGTAGCTTGCTACTTTTCTCATCGATTTTATGACTACACGTGTTTTTTATCAGGATATAATTTTGCAATTTATTTATCATTTATTATTACCGGGGGGTTCAGGGGGGCTGAGCCCCCCTGACAAAAAATATAAGTAATCTTTATTTAAAAAAACCCTTTTTATGGACCCCTAAAACTTACTAAGAAAATCCCCATTTTACAATTTTTCTATGTAAGTGAGATAGTTGGTTTTCTGTTATTTTTAATAAAATATATGTTTTTTAAAACGTAATTTTGGCAATAATTTACTATTTTATGTTTTAAAGTATATATTTTTGCTTTTGATTCTTGAGATTTAAATTTGCGTGGTTTTTTGAGTACTCATGCATGTTTTTTAAAACGTAATTTTGGCATTAATTTACTATTTTATGTTTTAAATTATATAATTTTACTTTTATTTTGATTTTCGCGATTTAAATTTGCGTGGTTTTCGGAATACTCCGCACAAAGCAAGTCAGTTTGATTACTTTGTCAATTTCCGAAAAGCAGATTTATTGTTAATATGAAAAAAAAATGGGGGGTTCAGGGGGGCAAAGCCCCCCTGACATCAAATAAACACTTTTTTATCAAGCCCATCCCAAACTCCCTTCAACAGCAAGTTATTTATGTTTTTAGGTAAGAGGTAAGTGAAATCTTTTTATGTTTAAAGCTAGGTTTTTGCTATGTGAAAACAATAACTTTGAAAAATATTTAAAAAATTATATATATATTTTTAAATATTTATATGTTTTGAAGCTACATTTTGGCTGTTTTAATTCTTGCTCTAAGCAATAGTACGATTAACTTCAGGTAAACAAAAGATTTAAGTAATCCTATTTTTTTTCTTTAAACATTTTTATAGCCCCTTAAAATTTACTTAAAAAATCATCATTTTAATAAATAAATCTAAGCAAGTGAAATCTTTTTTTTTCCATAAAATCTGTGTATTTTTAAAAAATTCTGCTGTTTTAAATTTGTTTTATCTGTATGCCCCCCCCCCCAACTCCCATTTTTTTTGGAGTTGTCATTTATTTATTTATTATGTCTTTTTTTACCGTTTTCTCGATGTCGCCGACTTTTTATTTATAGCCACTTTAGGCTTAGTTATGAAAATTTTTTAAAGTATGTATTATAAATCCAAAATTTTAAATTTTTAAAAGTAGATAATAAACAAAAAAGAAAGCAAAGTAGTTAAAATCATGAATAATTTATTACATCTTTTAACAAATATTCATGATTTTAATTGCTTTGCTTTCCTTTTTTCTTTTTTTTGTTTATTATCTACTTTAAAATTTTTTTATGTTTAAGCCTAAAAGGCCTAAAAAGGACCACTTGGCGACATTTACTACTTGGCAAAACGGCCTTTTCGCGGCGCAAAAAAAAAAAAAAATTCAAGATGGCGGACAGCAGGCTAATGCTGAAGCTGTTCCGAATATTCAATTGTTTAAAAATAAAAATGCTGTATTGTATCATAGAAAATAAATGGATTTTATTTAGTTTCACATTTCTCTTTAAAATCGGTTTTCTCCATTTCAAATCAGAGCTTTTCTTACTTTATGTTTTTCCATGTATACTGCTTATAAGCTTTATGTGAATTCTCCATATCATTTAACAAGGTAGTTGAAATAGGTACTTTACTTGTATTTCCATAATTTTCAACAGTATCTTTTTACAAATCTCAAACTTTTTATGTTATGTTCATTGAAACCACATGTTACCATACAATTGTTTATAGAAAATCTTTTACAAAAGTCCCAGACACTTCCAGATTGATAAACCTCCCTGATTTTTAGGATCTGCAGCCACCCTGTTTTAAAATGCACTACTATATCAGTAATCATTCGGTAATTAAAATTCTAATTTAGCACAAACTATTAGATAAAACCAGTGCCATTTCAGTGTGTAAGTTTGGACGAATACTGAATATTCGGCTAGCCAAATATTTTTTTTTATATATTTCAGAGTTTAAAAGCTAAATTATAAAACAATTTTACATAATATTTAACACAGATACCACCATTTATGAACTGGACCTTTTTATAAGAAACCTTTACACAAAAAAAAAAAAAATCTGAATTTAGTTATAACTTAAGAGGACAGTATTAAAACTTTAATTATAAAGCTTTAAACTTTGTAGTTTCTTCTGTGAATAAAAAAGAATTTGTAAATTGTTCTTATATTCTAAAACAAATACTTTAAAATCAAAGAAAAATTTTGAATGAATTAGAAGAAACATTTTACAGTGGTATACTGTTTAATTGTCAGGAAGGGACTAGTAAAACAATATAGTATATTAAATAAAATAGTGGCAAAGCAGCAAGAACAACTTTTTTGCTTTGGCAAGGAAGTTTTTAAATGAACTGGAGAGCAGGTGCCTAGAATGGGTGACCATATTCAGAGGTTGTAAACATACATTCTGTTCATACATATTGGAACAAACTTTCTGTGTAGACAAAGCAAACATTTTTTGAGCAAGAAACATCTCAATCCACTTATTCCACCTAAAATACAATACATCCAATCAAAAACACCTGTCACCGCAAGCTGAAATTGAATTTTCGTTCACAACTTTAACAACAATGAAGATATTTTAGTTAAAAAGTATTCTCTTTCATCGAAATATATTACGGTACTTCTCTATTATACCGTCAACCACTTTTCATAACAAAAAACGAATGCCAAATAAACGCGAGAACGCTGCCATTGGAATATCAAAATAAATAAAATATAAGAATTACGGGACAATAGTTATTTTAATTAATGAAATAACTAATAAATCAGTAAAATATAATGAAAAATACACGCAAACGTCAAATTAAAAACCATTGAATGACATAAACACATGCTTCTGACATAAGTAAATGGGACTATTTTTGACGTTTAATCTTACATTTCGGCGATAGTTTTTTTTAATTATGAAAAATGGTCAACAGGATAATAGAAAAGTACCAATATTTCTAATTATTTTGAATATCTTTATTGACGGTTAAAAGTATAAATTGTGGGTTTTAAAAAAACACTAAAAGTTTAGGTATTCAGTTTGGTTGAATATTTCAATATTCGGCCCAACCGAATATAATATTCCGTGTATCCCTAGTGAATACTTTACCTTCTGAACAGCAGTCAAGAGTTTCAGCTGCTGTTCCCCCAATTCTTTTCTTTAAATATGCTACCAGTACATATTTGTGCTGACTAGAAAATTCTCTTGTTATAGTTTTCAAAAAGCTTTACAAGTGGCAGCGAGATATATTCTTACATATCCTATGACCATAGATAAAACGTGGAAATTTGAGGGGATTAGAAGGACCGTGGAGTAAGCCAATATTCAGTAATTTGAGAAAGGAAGGGTTTTTCGAAACTTGTTTTGTCCTCTAGAGACTCACTAAGTGAACTATGACTTATTTGACTGTCGCACTGAACAGACATTAATATAATCAGTGAAGATATGATTATCAAGTTTTTCCAATTTTTGACTTGCTTCAGTGTCATTCTAACCCCCACATTTATTGCAAACTGCTGAAAACAGATAATGATATCCATCAAAACTGGTAAAACCGAATACAATCTCACACTTCACTCTGAATAACCAAACCAAGAATGACAAACTGTACGCTAACTGCCACGGCGCATGTTACATAATAAATCACATGACAACTAAAAACTAATGAACGACAAATTCACTGAGCTAAGCCCATTCTCAGTTTTAGCCTTCATGTTTTCAAGTAAAATTATTACAGCCCAGATAATAAGGAAGCTACCTTTTCTTCCTAAGGGTGGGAGGCCATTTTTTTCTTCCAATTGAGAGCTAAATAACACTAAATTTTCTGAATAAGTGTCTACAGTTACAGGCAAGCCCAAAAATGTTGTGCTCAATGACTGCTGCTTTGAAAACAAATTCAAAATTCTCAGTACAGATTAAAAATAATAAATAAAGAACTTAATGGTAAATATTTAAAGACTTGCGTAAACATTTTTCAAGCTAACTAATCTCAAAGCAATTAACATACACATGTGGGACTTTGAGTTAATTAAAATTTATTGCAAATTGCAATAATGATTAATACAGATATTACCTTTCTCCAAACTCCGCACATTTAAGCTTGTCAAGGTAATTCTTATACGGTGATTCAACCAGTTTTGGCCTTCTTCAACACCAGGCTTCATGGAATCTTTGTAAGCAGCCTATAACAGTACATTAGAGGAATTATTCAACGAAACAACTTCAGTACTTTGCAAAATTTTAACATTACATTATACTTGGCATTATTAATGAAGAAACTATGCTATAAATTCAATTAGTATTAACTTTAGTTTTTAGTAGTTGTATTTCAGCCACGTGTGTGTGACTAAAAAAAAACTAACAGATTCTAGTACTAAAGATAATTTACAGTTAGGTAAAGGTATATTTTATATTGCAGTGCATACATACCATAGTAAAGTTTGGTAATAGCTGGCCGACTTAATCAATTTCTATAAAATTTAGGAAATTGAACAGCGGTGAGCCAGATAAAAGATCAGTAAAAATTTTCTCTGTTGAAACGTTGAAGTTGAAGTTGAATAAGTTGAAGTAGAGATGAGTTGAGATGTGACAATGCAAGAGGAACAATTTTCTGAAAATTTATAATTTTATTTTATATAACTTTTAAATAATTTGAGTAAAATAATAGTTAAAAAATTCATAAATATAATTTGAAATTTTATCAGCTAAGTTTAATTTAATGTATCTGAAAAATAAAAATTGAAAGAAACCATCAATAATCTTTCAAAAAATAATCACAGGCAATCAGTCTCAAAATTTTTTTGATTCTACACATCTTTTTGCTATTTTAATTTTATTATTATTTTAAATATTATTTTGATTATATTTGATAAAAAGCAAAAAGGGTTTGGCATTGCCGCTTTCTGCCGTGTTGTTGTTTTGTGTCGTCATCATTCATCATTCCATAACGTAAAAAAATCATGGCATCTGAATTTGCGGTTTGTTTTTTAAGTTTTCCTCATTAATTTAAACGTTAAAATCATGAATTTTATCCCAATAAATTATTATCTGATTTTAATATGTCTATATAAATATATTTCAATTGCTGTCGGGTATCGTGTAACATTTGACAGTGTTTTACTTTGCAGCAATTCTTCTATAAAATGTTCAATATATTAATTTTTTTAAATAAATGGTATTGTACGATTAGTAGCTAAATCATTTGCCTAAAATTTATTTTGAAACAATTGTATCGTACTAGCACGTACGAATCCTTTGATTTGAGATTGGGGCTTTATGATAGACTACTTATTCTTATCGATATTGATAAATCTTCCTTACTACTGCATTATTGGAATTGGCTATGATGTCATACACTCACGCACAGTTTTTTTTAAAATCGGTTATAAAAAGGGAAAAAGTCGCCAAATTTAAGGGATTTTTTCCTTTAATGGCAACTTAGCTATTGTATTAAATTATTGGTTTGGCGCGGACTTGAAACTCGAGCCAACAAAAAAATAGCCAAACATCGGTGCGTGAGTGTAAAGCATCTGTTCCTTTGAATTTTTGAATGACTCAAGAAAGCATCTTCACTAGGTTGTAATATTTAAATAATAGTACGTTAAACTAAACCTGCATCACCCTTGATGCTGAGTTAATTAAAAGGTTTTTGAAAATTTTCATAGAAATTAGGTACAGACCTGATGTCTGGTATATCCGACTAATTTTAAGGGTAAATCATAGCTTAGAATGTTTCCTGCTCCCTTCATCATTTTAAATTTGAATTTTTTAGAAACTGTTTTTAAGGAGCACTTACGTCTTTAAAAATAACCACCATGCCAAGTTTCTAGTTCTAGCAGCATAACAAAAATACCATCTAAACTGCACCTTCTTGCTATACATGCTGGGTCATTCCACGTCAATTCAACCACAAAAATGGGATTTGTACACCCATGTTCTCCGATTTTGATGAAACTTGGTTTATTCAATAAACATATGGTATTAAATAACCACCTAATTTTTTTTATCACTGACTTCAATACTTTTTTATTTACAGCCATTCAAAATTTCTTCAAATTCACCTTTTTGCTCATATCCGAGAAGCGCTAAACAAACTGCACTTGGTTGTAAAAAAAAATTCTATTTGGTTCCCAAACCTTTCAATTGTTTTCAAAATTTATTTACTTACCAACAAAAATATGATAAACACAGAAAAAAATGCTAGAGAGCTGTACATATTTATTTTGGTCCCCTAAAAAATAATAAATTATTATTAATTTTTATTTTTACTAGAAAAAACATGATTTTCTAAAAATGCAATATCAAGGAGAGGGACAGGTATAATCTTGGAACATTTTTTTTTTAAATGAGCCTAAATATATGGTCTATCTTATTCTGGAATAAAATTGGTGGTTTTTTAATTCCTTCTGTAGAAAGAAAAAAAGAAAATCACCCAATGCTATCAATAAAATGGCAACATCATGAATATAATTTTAATTTCACATGACTGTAATATAATTTTAGAATGTAGTTTAATAATTAAGCATCTATTTAATTTAAATATTCATTTTTCTTAGTAATTTATTTATAAATATATTTTTTATTTATTTGTACAACTTAAAATGACATGTTCTCAGTAGTTGTATTTTTCTTAATTGTCATGCATTGTGTGTGTTAGAAAGACTTTGCTAATGATTAATATTATTCTCCCTTGCAATCAATACTAGGGATGCACCGAATAGTGATTTTGGCCGAATACCGAATATTCGGCTAGCCGAATAGTAACAGTGAGGCCGAATATTCGGCTAGCCGAATACCGAATATTCGGCCAACCGAATAGTAACTATTCGGCCAACTGAATAGTAACTATTCGGCCAACTGAATAGTAACTATTCGGCCGAATATTTATTTATTTCAGAGTTTAAAAATATTAAATGTTAAATTATAAAAGAATTTTACATAATAATATTTAACAGATACTACCATTTTATGAACTAGACCTTTTTACAAGAAATCTTTACATAAAAAAATATCTGTGGTTTGAGCTATAACTTAAAAAGAGGATAGCCTTAAAACTTTTTTAATTAATAAAATTTTAAGCTTCGTAGCTTCTTCTGTGAATTAAAATAAATTTATAAAATGTTCTTACATTCTATAACAAATATTTTAAAATCAAAGACATTTTTTGAATGAATTAGAAACATTTTGCAGTGTGTATTTGTCAGGAAGGGACTAAAGTAAAACAATACAATGTATTAAAATGCTGGCAAATCAGCAAGAATAACTTTCCTGCTCCTTTTGGCAAGGAAGCTTTTAAATGAACCAGAGAGCAGGTGTCTGGAATGGGAGATCATATTCAGAGGTTGTAAACATACAGGGTGTTCATACATCTTGGAATAAACTTTGTGTACATAATGTGGTCAAGACAAACATTTTTTGAGCAAGAAACATTATCTCAATCCACTTATTCCATCAAAAATACAATACATTCAATCAAAAACACAGAGTGTGTCACCGCAAGCTGAAACTGAAGTTTTGTTTAAAACTATAGCAACAATGAAGATATTTTAGCGATATTTGCATATCATATTAATTTTGATTGTATAAAATATGATGATACTATTGGAAGTGGCTAAATTTTGGCCAGTGACAGAGTATAAGTAGTAATGTCAGCTGCACTCAGAATAAAGGAATGTCTAGCTCAGTGTTGTTTAGAAATGAATGGTGGAAATTTCCAGCACTTATTGTGATTAACAGAAATCAAAGTAACTATCTTGAAAATATAGTTACAGTATCTTAAAGTAACAAACGTAAATTCAAATTTAACCTGGAGTCTTCTGATTCTGGTTTCCTGGACAAAAATTATCTGTCTTGATGGTTATTATCACCTGAGAAAGTTTTTTTCCATTTTGTTTAGAAACATGATGTTTGTAAAAAAGCAAGAAACAAACAGAGTATTTACTAGACAATAATCAGGAACTTGCATTTATTTGTACATCATTAATTCCTATGAAGGTCATCATTAATGGTTAATTTTCTTAAGTGACACCTTTCAAACAGCGAATAAGTAATGTAAAAGCATTCTCTTTCATTGAAATACGATTTTATTTCTAATTTTCTTTTAATATCGTTATTAATTGACAGTTAAAAGTAGAAATTGTGAGTTTAAAAAAAAAAGTTTTTTTAAATATTCGGCTTGGCCGAATATTTCGATATTCGGCCAAACCGAATATTCGGCAGACCGAATAGTTTGATATTCGGCAGACTGAATAGTTTGATATTCGACCTAACCGAATATTCGGTAATATGGCCGAATACCGAATAGATACCGAATATTCGGTGCATCCCTAATCAATACAGTTTAAATGTCATTATAGAATAATTCAACAATGAGAAAGTTAAGCATTTTACTTTCAATTAAATGTGAATATAAACACAGGCTTACATACACCATACACAAGCAAGAATACACCATTTTGGGCACAGGCTACAGAATTTTGAGAAAGCCACCTTAGTGTTTGGAAACTCTTGCTTAAAATTATTATACAATTCAAGCAAAAAAAAGAAGTAATATTTTACTAATGTGTACCCCCCCCCCCCCCCCCCCCCCCCAAGCTCACAACATCTTTCATTCCTGTCATAAACCTTGAAATATCATCATTTTCATAAAAGTTTTTAACCATGTCAAGGGCATCGGGTCTCAATTGTTTTCCTCTTTTCGGTTCTGGTTCAGCTGATATTCCTTTCTCTTAGACAAGTTTCTGAGCTTTACGTAGTGCATAGTCTGATACATTAAATGTATCTCTTCTTCTTTTTTTTTTTTTTTTCGTGTTTATGATAGTGATGCTGTAATCATTAACAACTGAATTTGTTTTTTATTAAATTTTTCAAATGTTAGTTTGTCTTTTATGATATCTACTAATAATATCCATGTCTTCTGCCTTCTGTGCAACAAGGTCCTCTGCCATTGAATCTACTTCTGGAATTTTGATATCAAGAATTTCTTCAATTTTTTGCTTTTAGCCTTTTTTTTTTTTCAAATGAAGGCAATTTTATTTTGTGATATGAATATGAGGCCTTGTTTTTTTTTTTTTTTTTTCTGAAAGAGCATGTAATTTTAATGGATAAAAAACGACATCTGCAAAGGATTAATTTAGTGTTTGTATGTCATCTTCTTTGCTGTTGCTTGCAATGGGAGTTTAATCCATGTCTTCAATTTCATATGGGCTGTCAGAATTTGTATATGTGTTGTTGTACAGACATTCTTCATTCTGAAATGCACTTTTGAACAAGATCATTGTCTTACATTGACAGCATAATTTTTCTAGTAAAAAATCATTATGTTGCTGAAAACTTACAGCACACAGCGTATTTTTCACATTATTTTTTGTGCCTTTTGAAGGGATCACAATATTTTTTCTGAAGGGATTCAAGCTTTTTCAAATATACAATTCTATGATGAAAACAAATGGTATGCAATTATTCAGTAGCTTCTGTTCTTAACTTCAAAAGTATTTTGTCTTCTTTAGAGAGATCTGATGGTGAGAAATACCACCATCTAGATCTAAACTAGCACACACTATAAAAAAAAAAGTATTTGGTTTTTTTTCTGCATATTAGCAGAGTATTTGGTATCATTTTAATCAGTGAACAGTGAACAATACAAATTAATGATCCATTTTAGGATCAGCGCATACAGATAGATAATTGTGGAACAAAGTGAACCACGGCAGTCAAGGAAATATTTGGTTTTCCGTTCCCACGAATGATTTAACTACACCTAATAAAAATGTCATGGAGAAAATTGTCAGAACAATAATATGACACATTTATTTATGAGAGCTTAAATAGGCACGAAGACCTCACAAGTAAAAGCATCTTTACCTCCCAGACACAGCACGGCGTCAAGAGGAATCACTATTGTACCGACGGGCCTATGAAACACTCAAGGGGAGTACCAAAATTCTCCCGCCTGCCAATGGTCATCTCTCTAAAATCAGAGGTATGGCCGAAACATGCAAATTTTCAAGAAGTTATATGTATAAGGCCTTAATTTTATGTGAAAAGGGAAGAATGATTCCATCCTTTTTTTTTTTTTTTTTGCTCCACGAAAAGAATGTGATTTTTTTTTTGAGAGTTCAGATTAAAAAAAGATGGAAAAGTAGAAGGTTGACTGCTCTCTAACTAAAAAAAACAGATTTTGAGTGTGTGTGCCAATAGATGGAAATGTACGCGCTAAGAAAAAGCGAAAACGCGTCAGCCATTACCTCCTGCTGTCAACGTTATCTAGTAATATAAGGTAACAAACAATCTTCCTTCACCATTGTTCCATTTTATTTAATTAAGCTATATTCTTTTAATAATACGAATTTACGTGTGTAACAGATTTTGAGTGTGTGTGCCAATAGATGGAAATGTACGCGCTAAGAAAAAGCGAAAACGCGTCAGCCATTACCTCCTGCTGTCAACGTTATCTAGTAATATAAGGTAACAAACAATCTTCCTTCACCATTGTTCCATTTTATTTAATTAAGCTATATTCTTTTAATAATACGAATTTACGTGTG
This sequence comes from Maratus michaelseni, assembly GCA_963931845.1. NCBI lineage: Eukaryota > Metazoa > Arthropoda > Arachnida > Araneae > Salticidae > Maratus > Maratus michaelseni. The sequence goes on along the minus strand of OZ007587.1, from coordinate 301,695,344 downwards.
TATGAAGATCCTACCCCGATCTAAACATAAAAAGGCTAATCAAATAAATACTTCTAGGGTATGGAACTCTGCCTTTCAAAATCGAATTTGTTAATTCAGTAAGATAAACTGTAATTCTCAGAAAATAAATGTTGAGAATACAGTTCTCAACTAGGATTGAATATTTTTATTTTTTTAAAACATTTATATTTGTTTTTAATCATATGCTTATAATTACCTTGTAAATAAACTCAATTTTATATTCAATTAATTTTAGTCAGTTTTCCTTTTGTTTACTTAATTTATTGAATTAATATTAAGTCTTTTATTTTAGGAAATGTTTTCTTTAATATTACAATCTAGGTTTTAAAATAAGCCATTATATATTTAATGTTACATAACTCTCTGCAGGTAACCTTTGATGATTGTAATTGGCTCAAAGAGGATCCGAACTTCAAAAATAATTCACAACGCAACTTTTTCTTTTCTATAATTAATTGATAATTTGTCTAATAAAATTTTCTAAGTATAAATTATCATATCAGATCCTTAGAGTCATAGGTGCAAAATAAATACTATACGTCTCGGATAATTTAAAATACTCATATTAATCAATTAACAGCAATATAGTGGTAAATCCTATGCAATCAGACTTAAATTCAAATAATTTAATTGATCACTCTGTAGCATTCCATCAAGATCATTTGATACATTTACAATACCATTCTTTTTAATACAGTTAGTCTTGTGACATTCTGTTGAATTTTTTTTTTATTTCCCACATCACATGTAGTACTCCATTCTTTCAAGTGACTCCATTTCATAAAAAGTCACAATAATAAAAAAAAAATACAGTTAATCCACAGAAGATTTTTTAAAGCAGACTTGTATTTAATTCAGGAAACTGATTTAAAAAAAAAATAAAATAAATAACTTTTCTCAAATGCTCTCTTCATGCAAAGCAGAATTTGTAAAAACACAGTAAACAAAAAGAAAGAAATTAAAAATTAAAAAATTGATGCTTCACAATACTTTGAATGATTCCATCAGCTTTCTGGCTAACCCAAACATCTGCCTTGTAAAATAAACAGGAAGCAACTTGGGGAAAAGGGAAGGTAAACTGGGCCAGTTTACTTTTGCAAACATATTGAGGATTCATTTTTTTTATATCCGAATATACTGAATTAATCCATTTTAAACAGTAATGATTTTAACTGTATAGTTAAACAAATTAATTTGTTCAAAAACACATAATTGTTTAAATATATTTAATTTAGCTTTTAATTTGATAGGAATTATTCTTAGTTAAAAACCCTAATTTTGTAATTAATTAGCATAAACACTAATATGTGTTCTAAAGACCCATATAATCCCATTAGATAATTAATTAGATCACACCTAAATATTATATCTATACTTTCCTTGAAAATTTCATTTTGTCATTTGCAAAGCCAAGTGATGAAAAAAAAATCATATACAGCATGTTTAATTATTGTTTTGTGAATGCAAGTTTTAATTCCTTTCATCAAAAAATTAATACAATTTTAAATAACATATTTAAGCAATGTTTTTAGCTTAGTTACATTACATAAAATAACTTTCTTAAAAATTAACAGAAATGTGGTATTGAAATTTTCATGATGTTGCCATTTTATTGATGGCATTGGGCGATTTTCTTTTTTTTTTTTTCTTCAGAAAGAATTAAAAAACCACCAATTTTATTCCAGAATAAGATAGAACATATATTTAGGCTCATTTAAAAAAAAAATGCATCAAGATTATACCTGTCCTTCTCCCTGATATTGCATTTTTAGAAAATCATGTTTTTTCTAATAAAAATAAAAATTAATAATAATTTATTATTTTTTAGGGCACCAAACTAAATATTTACAGCCCTCTAGTATTTTTTTTCTGGGTTTATCATATTTTTGTTGGTAAGTAAATGAATTTTGAAAACAATTGAAAGGTTTGGGAACCAAATAGAATTTTTTTTACAACCAAGTGTAGCTTGTTTAACGCTCCTTGGATATGTGCAAAAAGGTGAATTTGAAGAAATTTTGAATGGCTGTAAATAAAAAAGTATTGAAGCCAGTGATAAAAAAAAATTAGGGGGTTATTTAATACCATATGTTTATTGAATATACCAAGTTTCATCAAAATCGGTGACCATGGGTGTACTGGTGTGGTTGAATTGACATGGAATGACCCTGCTACTAAATGATGTAATTTATAAAATAAAAAGTTTTGCCATACAAATTTATCAAATGTTTCACATAATTATAATTCAGTCTGTCACAAATTTGCAGTAGCTAGTATCTAACATATTTTTGCATGTATAAAGCCGAATATCCGACGGCATTTCGGTTATTTAAAATTGGTACGACCCCTGTGTATGCGACAGGCGTCGCAGACTTTTTAGAGCATGTGCAGACTAAAAACATACAGCGATGGCGCGGATGCGCTATAGCGCGTAAATTACGTGAAAAAACGGCAATTTTCGTCGAAGGATCGTGAAAAAACAGTGAATTTCGGCGAAGGATCATGGAAAAATGGTCAATTTCATTAAAGAAACGGCAAATTTCGTCGTCAGAGTGTGAAAAAATGGAGAATTCTGCCGAAAGATCGCGAAAAACGGCAAATTTCTTGGAAAGATCGCCAAAAAATGGCTAATTTCATTGAAGATCGTTAAAAACGGTAAATTTCATTGAAGGATCTCGGGAAAAAAACCCCCGCAAGTTTCGTCAAAGGATTGCGGAAATAAAGCGAATTTCATCCAAAGTCAAGGAAAAAATGCGAAATTCATCAAAAGATCTGGGAAAATGGTTAATTTCGTTGACAGATCAAGATTAAAATGCAAATTTCGTCAAAGGGTTGTGGAAAAATGTGAATTTCATCAAAAGACTGTAAAAAAAAACATGAGTTTCGTTGAAGGATCCTAGAAAAAATGCGAATTTCGTCAAAGGGCCACAGAGAAAACACAAATTTTGTCAAATGGCTGCAGAAAAAACATCTTTCGTCAAAGGGTCGTGGAAAAAACTGCTAATTTCGTCAAAGGATCACAGAAAAAGTGCAAATTTCATCGAAGGGCCACAGAAAATACGTGAATTTTGCAAAAGGATCACAGGAAAAAAAGCAGGTAATTTCGTCAAGGGTTCACGAAAAAAAATGTGAATTTTGTGAAATAGTCCCGGAAAAAATGCAGCATTTCTTTAGAAAACAACAGACACACAAAGTTCTATGCCTGTTAGTATAGGCATAGTTTTTAATCTGAAACAGTATTACTGAACTAACTTTTGAAAAATCGGGTTAACCTGAACCCAATTTGCAGGAATCTACACTCAGCCTGAAATTGACTCGAATCAAAAGCAGAGTTAATCCGACCTGCAACAAGAATAATTATTTCCGAGAGGGACTTTTCCCCCATCCCCCTTCTGCTGTAACCTTTCAGAATATTTGCTGTGAATTTCAGAATTTTTTTTTTACTCAGCAATGCTGATGCCTTAATTAATTAGCACTACAACAGCAGCAAGAATAGATTTATATGATATATTGCGTATTGCAGACTATTTTTGAAAACATTATTAGCGTTGCAGACACTTGAAGATAATTCTGTCACTGGGTTACTTGGTGTGTATAAATTCTGTAGATCATAAACAGGGCAGCACAAAAGTTCACGAACGCATTTCCGTTTATTGACAGAAACTCCAGAAGGAGAATTTTAAACTGTGCTACGCATTTCCTAACTAAACTAAAATTTAACATCCAATGTAGTATATATATAAATCTATAGGTCATATACAGGGCTGAATAAAAGTATACGGATATTTTTCCGAATATTGTATGTGTTGGAAATTCATGAAATTACGTTTTTAAATATGTTATGCATTTTCCAAATTGTTTACTTAGATGTTATCTTTCAGCTTATTAAACGGTAATGATTTGTAAAATTATTTTGGAAGCGTTGGAAAGTGTTACACAGACCTGCCAACCTTTGAAAATGAGAAATAGTAGCACACCAAATTCAAGTTTATCTGGAGGTTGGTTGGTTGGTGGCTGTTTTTTACGCTGTCAATTTTAAGCGAGCAAATACTAATCAATTAAACGCATGTGTATAAGCACACAAAGTAGGAGACTTTTGTTTTTGCTAATTTTTTTGTTGCGGGTGGGATTGATTAAACATAATTATTCCTATTCAATTAATGTTCTGTCCACTCCTAAGACAAATTTCTGAACTTCACAGTGAATTTTCTGAAAGATTCCAAGGCGGTTGGGGGGAGGGGGTGATGGAACTATGGGTATATCTTCCAAAGAAAAATGTCTGAGTTAGAGTCCTTCATCAGGTCGAGTAAGCTGATACAACCGGGAATGACAGTGTCCACTCCTGCCACTTTTTTTTTGTGTCCCTTGGACGAAATTTGTGTGTTTTCGCGATCTTTTGATGGAATTTATAGGTTTTTTTCGAGATCTGTTGATAAAATTTGTTTTTTTTCGCAATCTTTTTGCCAGAATTTGCCGTTTTTATGCGATTTTCTGATGAAAGTCACGTTTTTCCCGCGATCTGTTAACAAAATTTGTCATTTTTTCGCGATCTTTTGACGAAATTTGCCGTTTTTTGCAATGTTTTTGACGAAATTTGCCATTTTTTTCGTGATTTTCTGATGAAAGTCACGTTTTTCCCGCAATCTGTTGACAAAATTTTCTGTTTTTTCGCACTCTTTTAACGAAATTTGCCGCTTTTCGCAATGTTTTTGATGAAATTTGCCATTTTTTCGCGATTCTCTGACGAAAGTCACGTTTTTCCCGCATCATTTGACAAAATTGCCGATTTTTCTTCGAACGAAAGACAAGACTGATTTTTTTCGGAAATCATTGCCTTATTTTTTCGGAAAATTCGGACCAGAATCACCCCTGAACGATCTTTTAACGAAATTCGCATTTTTTCCGCAATCAGTTGAATGAAATTCACGTTTTTTCGGTGAAATTTGCTTTTTCCCGCCAATTTTTTTGACGAAATTCACGTTTTTTCAGTGATCCTGTAACAAAATTCGCATTTCTTAGCTCGATCCTGTGACGAATTTCGTGAATTTCCGCGCGATCCTGTGACAAAATTCGTGATTTTTCAAGTGATCCTGTGACAAAATTTGCATTTTTTTTTTTTTTTTTTTTTTTTTTCAGAAAATCATAGTTTTAGACAGGTTTTCATAGCATCGTAGTTTGTGGCTCAAAATCGTAGCAACTACGATTTTTTCGTAGCAATTGGCAGCTCTGGTGTTACATAATCTATGCTTGACACATGATTTTTCATTCTTGTTTTTTTTTTTTATGTATGTAATGTAATATATTTTTAATGTATGTAATGTATATGTATTTTTAATGAAAAATGTGTATTTTAAATTAAAGGTATATTTTAATTGAAATTTGCAAAAGGTTTGTATTTAAAATGGAAGAGTGCAACATGAATGATGATAATTGAAACAATATATTTGATAATTTATCACCTGTATCCAAGGTGTATATGATTTTTTTTTTAAATCATTGATTTTAATTAAAAAAATCAATTTTATATGATGTTTTGAACATTTTTTGTATATTTTTCTAAATTTCTACACCAATATCAATACAAAAGCCATGAATATGTCAAAAGAAATGCATTCAATGTTGAAACCCATTTCAGTGGCATTAGATAAAATGCAACGAAATAATTGTATAGCAATTGTTGTCAATGTCTGGAAAAATTTGAAGGAAACGCTGAAAAATTGTGGCAATTGTTGCAAAAAATTAGTTAATAAACCATACGAACAAGCATTAATATAACACCAGCTCATATTTTAGCTTACCTCTTGAATTGGAACGTTTAGTAATACAGTAGAGCGCTGATTATCCAAACTCCAAATAACCGAACTCTCCAATTATCTGAACACTCTGTTTCTTTTTCTGAAAAGTTTTTCAGAATGCTCCTTGAAATCGAAAACATTTTCCAGATCAGTTGATCAAGGAAAATGAAAACTAATGTTATGAAAATGATCCAGACCCATCAAATAATGAAGCAATTGAATGAAATGATAAATGCTTATCCTATTCAACTTATGCATTTTAGAAGAATTTGTGACATGTCAGCATTGAAAAGAATATCTTCTTTAAAGTTTTAAAAAACAATCCAAAGCTTTTTTACTTAAATTTCAGAAATGATAAAAAAAGACAAATAAATATAATAAAATAAAATAAAAAGCCTGGTTAAAAAGGCAAAGAATAATTGTATGTACATGCACACAAAATAATAATAATCTACCTATCCACTGCTATATTTAAAAAAAAAAACATACATTTGTTCCATAAAAAAAAAGCAGTTACATGTAAAAAATACAATTTAACCATTCTGGCATAGTCAGGAACATCACTGAAATTGCCTGTCCAATTATCTGAACCAGTGCTGGTCTCGGCAGGTTCGGATAATCGGCGCTCTACTGCAAATGAAAAAAATCAAGCTTTAAACTTTGTTAAGGAAAAGTATAATGATATCTCTTTATTAAACATTTTACTAAAATTCTTTGTGCAATCTCCTCCTTTTAGTGGAACTGTGTGTGGTGTGATAAGAAAGCTCTAGAATCCTTATAATATCTTGAGGTGGTTGGGATCAATAGCACTTCTAAAGAACTGTGTAGATCAGAAAGTACTTTATATATAATACAGTTGGGATACAATTGCTGGGATAGAGAGGATGTTTTCCACTAAATTGTGAAATCAATTAGGTGTAGAAAAAGCAGCTAAATTAGCCTTTATGTTTAAATCTTTAAATAAAACTAATTATTTTTTATGTAATTTGTAATTGTATTGTATTGTAGATAATTATTGTATATTGTATAGATAGAAATAATTATTTTCTTTTTTTATTTTAATTTGAAATTACTTTGTTATTGGTTGTTTATCTTTTAATTCACATTTTGCTTTCTAATTATTAAAAATTGTTCTATTGACAATGGTTAACATTGTTTGAATTTGAAAATGTTTACTTCCTATGTATGCCATTAGTAAACGATAGTATAGTATAAAACTTTAAATCTAAGGTATATATAGTTGTCTATATCACAAAATTGAAATTTAAAAAAAATCATGATTTAAGGCAGTATAAAAAAGGAATATTTTTTCATGTTCAACAACTCAAAATTTTCTGACACATTTTCAGACTTAATTTTAAAAGTAAAAACATGAAACTTAGCGGTGTGATTTATGAAGAGATTTATAAGGGACAAGTGTTTTTATTTTTCGTTCAATTAATTAGAAATTGATTTACAAACAATTATTTTCACAGTATGATAATTTTTATTTATTATTTTTTTTTTCCAGCGCTATTGCTTCGGGAAATTCGGTTCAAAATGTCCACTTTGACAGCATTTTTCGAAATATATTCTGCTTTTATCAAAAAATTGACCAATAAGGCCATTATAAAGTTTCTGAATAAGAGAATCTGCCAATTGGATGCATTTTAGAGCAAAAATGAGTCACAAAATAAGCAGTTTGGATTTGAATACACACTTAAATTAAAAAAAAATCTGATTTTTTTTTTTTTTTAAATCATGATTTTTTTTTACACCTTGCAACGGCAAATTTTGAAACATTTCTTTTTTGTTAACCCATTAACCGCCAAAAACTATAAGGTATTTGTGCTGAAAAACGTTTGCCGCCATAAATTCCGAAAGGTAATCATCACTTTATTTAATCTCAAAATTTCAGTCGTTAAATAAGGCAATTTTTTTTTCATTTTAAAATAGCAATACAGTAGAGAGCCGCTAATCCGCAAACCTGTAATCCGCAAAGGCCTCTAATCCGCAATCAATTTATGAATGTAAACAAAGAAATTTAATTCTTGAAAAATGCTTCAATGGTGACAAAATTTTGAATTTTGAAATTATTTTTCACTAATTTTAACATTTTTCTTATCTTTATATATAGCTATTATATATCATATAACATTCTTCTTTATAGTTTAAAATGAAAGCACATTTAATTAGTATATTATTTTATATATTCATTTCTTCATACAATACTTGTAAAATACAATTTGAGCTTTTGTGATTTTTTTTTTATTTTAATGATAAAAAATCCTTACTTAGACAATATATTTTATAATTTATTTATTTTTTCATTAAATCGTAATTATAAAATTGAAAAACACATTAAAAAATACATATATATTGTTTTTGAACTCTTACTTAAAGATAAAATTCAACACTATAAACCAAATGTCTTAAAACAGACAACAATTGATGTCATGTTTAAGAAATTTAAAAAATAATAATTTATTTTTTACATAGTTATTACTTTATCTATATATTAAAATGTGTAATTTATTTATTTTTTAGTATTAGCAATTTAAATTTGTCCAAAATATGAATTTAAAAAAATGTAAACAAATATTAAATAGACATGGCCTGTAATCCGCAAAAAGCCTCCAATCCGCACAACACTTGGAACCAAGCTTTGCGGATTAGTGGCTTTCTACTGTAGCTAGTTAATTTAAGCATGCGTATTTATTTTGCAACGCAACAGCAGTGTTTAAGGCGTTAAACAAAACTAAGCATATTTGTCTAAATCACACTATCAGAAAAATACCAAAAGTTGCTTGCATAGTAAAAAACTGATCCATTGCTGTATCTTGAAAAGATTTACCCTGACTAATAAATATCAAAAATGCCTTTAAAAAAAATCCTACAGATAAAAAAATACATAGTTCTTTTTTTTTTATTAAATAATAAAATACATTTGTTTTATTTATCATTATACAATCTATAATTTATACACTTGCATATTAAAAAAAAAAGGATTTTTAAATTTCACCTAAACAGAAAAATTTTGGCAGCTGAAAAAAATTGCTTTATTAATTAATACTACCATTGATCCCTGACTGTTTCTTTCAAATTTCTAGCCCTGTTTGTATAATGGTACTTTTCCAATTTCATTTGAATTTGTTTTTTCAAAATAAAATTGTTTTTTTTCAATTTTAATGCTGTGAATATATGTATACATAAGATATTAAGAAAGTTTATGGTATGTATTTTTGAACATGTGTTGCTTTCCCTTATTGAATATATTATTTGGATTTCAGATTGGGCTAGAGCATATGAGTAGATATGTGAGTCCTGTGAATCCAGCCATTTATCCTCATCTCACATTAGTCCTTCTTGGAATTGGAATCTTTTTCATGGCATGGTTTTTTGTGTATCCTTTTATTCAGCATTTCTTTATTAATTAATCATTTGTAAATATAAGTAATTAAAAACTTGAGTTATGATAAAACATACTTTCTGAATCTATATTCACCTTGAACTATAAATACTAATTAAAAACAACATAAATGTTCAAAAAACATATACATACCATTTCATAAAATATTTTACTGAAGGTGTTTTGACTTAATATACAAAACTGTATTTTACATAGACAACCAAGCACTTTCGAGCAAACTTTTGCTCATCTTTAGGGTTACAAAACAAAACGTAAGTACACAAATAACAAATGGCGAAAAAACTAGTAAGAACGTCGTTCAATGCTGGAGAATGGAACAAACCATTAAAACAAACCAACATGGATGGGAAGGGTGTGATAATCATATTTCGTCTTGAACAATTCCTAAGAGTCTATGCCATAACTTGGGAATATTGTAGGATAATGAATCATTGCATGTTTTATCCTTTTTAGTTAAAATTCCTATGGATTCGTTGATTATTGCTTTATAAAAGTTTGATGTATGCTTAATTATTTTAGCTTGATCAAAATGTATTTTGACTGATTCTTCTTGTTTTAATCTTGAAAGTGCTGTTTTAGTTCTATTGAATTTTATATCTGAAATGTGCTCTTTTAAACGAGTTTTGAACGTTCTTAAAGTCATCTATTAGGGATGTAACGAATAGTGATTTGGCCGAATACCGAATATTCGGCCAAATTTTAGGCCGAATGCCGAATATTCGGCGGCCAAATACTGACTTTAAAAAAAATTATTTTAGTTTTTTTTTTTTTTAATTTTAAAATAAAAAATAAATTAAGGACTAATTGAAATTAATGTTTTGTTTGAGTGTTCAAAAATCATAACAGCTGAATGTATGCAAGCACAGTATATAGTGAACGTTTGTTTTCTGAAGCTGGTTAATATAATATATGAAACCAAACGAAAGACTTCTTCCTGAAAATACGGAAAAGTTATTTTTGCATCACAATTTCAGGCTTTGCAGTGATAAATAATTTTGTTACCCCTGTATGTTATTTTGAAGTAGCTCATTAAATGTATTTTCAGTATAGGTAATAGTTTTTTTCTTTTCAATGTACCAAACTCATTAGTTTGTTTAATCAACATCTAATGTTTTTTAATTAGTAAAGTAATTATATAGTCATATATTTATTCTAATATTTTTATGTAAAAGTAAAATTAAAAAGTAGAAAATTGATTTAATTTGTAAAAGATTAAGCATTTTTACAAGACAGCAAAATATTTGTTTTAATATTTATGAATTTTATTGTTTAAGAAACTTATCATTATAAATCCGATTAAAAAAATAGATATAAAGTTAATATTTTTAAATTCACTGATGATATTTAAACATTAAATGCAGTATATATTTTGCATTTTAATGTAAAAGAAATTAATGTTGCAATACTTACTTAAATTCACATGATGCGTATAAATATGGAGCGAGAAAAATATTTTTATTTATGTAATATCATTATATACAGTTATTTATAAGTTGTCATGAAGCTTTAAAATTGAGTAAGTATTAGGATTTCTTTTTCTTAAATAATTAATGTATTTAGATATAATTCTTTAATATTGCTGTTAAAAATATTTAAAATCACATTTTGTTTTGATTTTCTGGAACTTATTTAACCCAAATATCTTAGAATATTCGGCAAAATATCTAATTATATTCGGTTATGCCGAATATCCGACAAAAGGGCCGAATACCGAATAGTGGCCGAATATTCGTTACCATCCCTAATACCTATATAGTCTTTATAAAACATTTCTTACCATTTTCATTTATTTCCATAATGACTGGAATTCTATAGATTCCTGATGATTCTTCTATCGGTACAGGATCGATCTTTTTTATGTAATAACATTTTCAATTTTACAGCAGGGGATGCTATCAAATTTACTTGACAAAATTAAAATTATAGTAAAAGGGAATGGTTTTTCTGAGAGGTTAATCAATAAATTAATTTATCAATACAAATATCAGAATAATAAGAAGCAAGAATTTGCAGAAAAACCTACTAAATTTTACAAATTTGAGTATATTCCCGAACTTTTTGAGAAATTGAAATATAATTTAAAGAAATATGATATGAATTTGATGGCATCCCATCCTGTAAAATTGAAAATGTTATTACATAAAAAGATCGTTCCTGTACCGATGGAAGAATCATCAGGAATCTATAGAATTCCAGTCTCTATGGAAATAAATGAAAATGGTAAGGAATGTTATAAAGTAAGACTATATAGGTATGACCTTAAGAAAGTTTGGTTGCCTAAGTAAAATACAGTTTTGTATATGAAGTCAAAACACCCTCAGTAAAATATTTTATGAAATTGTATGTATATGTTTTTGGGACATTTATGTTGTTTTTCTTTTTAATTAGTATTTAACGCTTGTAAATAGTTTTTATTATTTCTTGTAAATATTTTACACATTTCTTTTAAAATAAAGCTATTGATTAAATGCAAAGTACTTTTTAGTTTGCAGTAATAATAAAAAGCTTGTTACAGTAAGCACATTTTATACATTGCTGAAAGAAGAGATAGAAAATAATATTTATAAGAAAAAATACAAGACCTATCAAGTTATGGCAGTTGACAATGTACTAAACTATGAATGTTTTTGCTCTGTATTTTGTCTGATAGATAAAATAGTTTTTGGAATGCATTTATGTAGCTTCATTTAAATTCGAGGGTCAAGCAAATTCTTGAGTGTTTCCTGAAGGCCTAACTATTAAAGTGCAAAATTAGCACCGGTCACAGGGGCACTAAATGAAAAAAAGTGGCTATGAAATAATTGTCTGTCAGTGGTCACCTTATAGCACACTTTTCTACAAGGAAAGAACAATTTTTTTTTGCATTTCATCAAGTATTCTACTTTTGCTGATTGAAATATGTTTATATATTATTAACATATTTATTTAGACTATTTAATTTTAGATTAATGCTAATTGAAATTTTAACAAAAGTTTACTGTTTAGAACTTTAAAATGAAAATGTGGCTACTAGAAAGTGGCTTTTTATAAAACTGCTACCACTGCCCACTAGTGAAATTTCCCAGTTTTGCCCTTTACTAAGTAAAACTTTTGGCTTGTCCACTATAGGTGCAGATTCCCAAAATTTGAAAGGAGTCACTGGCTCCTAAACCCAAAAATTGCAGTGGCCACAATTGTAAAACAAACGCATAAAAACAATAGTGTTTATATGGGGTAAAAAACTAAAAAAAAAAAAAAAAAAAACTCAGGAATTCAAAGTGTAAAGTAATTTATTTAATATAAACACATGTACAACAAAATTTGAATATTAATTAAATCTTAAATCATGTACAGTCAGAAGATAAAGTTGGGCAAGATACGGTTTAAAAAAAATATTTATAAGCTAAGCAATCATGATAGCGAGGAATATCAGAGAAACAATTCTTACTTTGATTTTGCCAGACAAAAGTACACATGAAAGAAAATCTGAATTTGTGAGATTATTTTGCACTATAAAAATCAAAACACACTTCAAACATTTGTTTACATACATATATTTAAATCACAGTCTATGTAAAATTATCAGATTCAAACTGTTACGAATAACATTGCTATTTGAATATATTTAATAATTTTCTATGTTAAACAGATCATTCTGAAATTTTATTAAAAGATAATAATAATGTTTGTTATGTGTTTTGGTCTTAATCTTTAAAAAAAAAAAAATCAACATTTCACAATGGGGACTGGGAATACCAGAAATTGATTACTTTTAAATCACATGGCAACTTAAACACCTAAAGTTAGTGGCCACAGCAAAAAATTTAGTAGCCACGTGGCAACTGGCGACCGTGAATCTGCACCTATATTGTTCACGTGTGTATACTATGTTGTAAGGTGAAATAATTTCCATGCAAGTATTTCTTATATAACTTTTAAATGTAACCATAATTGAACATTTAATGTTTTAAATAATATACTTAGACATTTATTGTCAAATTCTTAAATATTTTATTAAAAAAAAAAAAAAATGTTAAATTTATATAAGTACAGTAGGACTCCCTTAAATCAGCATAACTTAAAAACAGAGGTTGCGTGGATTTTAGAATTTTGCAGATTTCTGATCACTGTTTTGTTTACATTTTTAAACAGTAATTTGAATTTACCATTTGGTAGTTAAATGATGATTAGAGCTGCAATAAAATTATTTCAGAATTTTGGAATTATACTATAAAAAAGTTTTTGTTCAAAAAACTGAAATAAAATTATGGATGAGTTAGAAATATTATCTGCAATGGAGATGTCGCTTACAATCACGCCACAGAAGCATAGGAATATGAAAAAAGACATGGTTTGAAGCATTGCAATTGCCTTTTCTTAATGCTTTGAAATTTATATATTTGTGGTGCCAAGAGCTAACTTGATTGAGTTCTGTGAACTTCTACTCGAAATGAAACACAACATGACAGTGGACTGGAATAGTTATTTGGGAAAAGTTTGTGCCAATGCTTTGTAGTAACGGCCAAATGGAAAAATTGATGGAGCTAATAAAATTGTAGAAGTAGGTGAAAGTCTATTCACTTCACATAAGTAAAAGCAATGTAAGACATGCTCTCCCCCTTCAATGGGTATTAGATGGTTTATGTCATGAAACACAAGGTTGTTTCCTTACTGTAGTCCCGATTGTATAGCTAAAAATTTAATGGTGGCCATCAAGAAAAATGTAGCTTATGGGAGTATTATATTCACAAATTGCTGAAAATGATAAAAAACTTATGAATTGCGAGATGCTGGCTACGAGCATTTCACAGCAAATCTCAAATATAATTTTGTTAACTCTAACACTGGGTGTCATACCCAATCTGTTAGGGAGATTATGGGGCATCTCAAAATGCATAATAAAAGTCATTGCGACGCTGTTCATCATCATTTACAGTCTCATAGAGTTCATGTGGTGATGTCTTCATTCAAAAAATGAAATTTTTACTGAAGTACTAAGAGACATTTACAATTTCATGCCGGCAGTTTAAATGTAGTTTTATTTTATTACTTTATTGAATGATATTTATTTGGTCTTTTATTTGAAGTATATATTTGTATTGATTTAATAAAATAGTTTGTGAAAGTCTATAATTTTCAAATATTATATATTTTAAATTAAATGTTCCCTTTCTTACCAACAATGTTATTTTTTTTCTCAAATGTTTCATTTGTGCCAACTATTATGCTTTGTGGCAATGGTATTGTTATAACGGAAAAGTATCAGTTTTTTTTTCGTTTCATTTGTAGATTATTATAAAAAATATTTTTAATTATTTTTTAAATTTTTAGAAGATGTCTGAAAAATTTTCTGTTGTAGTGCAAAAATTTTGAAAAAATCTTCTACATAATCAGTGTCTCTTTCAAACAAAAATGATTATTTCAAAGTTAATAAGTATTATAGTTCAATAGATTTATTATAGTTTAACAGATATATTATAGTTTAACAGATTATTATTTATCTGTTATGAATGAATGAATAAATCTTGCTTCTATGACCGTATGCTTTAAAAAATATATGAAGAGGAGGGGGTAATACTAAAATGAAAAAAAAACTGTTTTTCTTTTTAATTTTTCTTATTATTTTAAAAAGAGATTTGAACCATATACTACAAAATTAGTGTTGTAAGAAATATCTTTTTCATTTGCTATATGGTACTACAAAGAAAACTTTCTAATCCTTGTAAGCATTGACAGCTGAAAGCTTGTATGGTTTGTGCGGTCTTTGAAAGCCAACAGTTTTTAAGTCCTTAATTTTGCTCCTATTATTACTTAATCAGGTGTCAAAATCTTCCACATATCTGCAGATTTCTGCTTTTTAAACAATTTTATCTAAATCCCCCCCTTCCCCAATTCTGAAATCTTGCTGTCATTCTTTTCTGTTCCACAGTACACAATCTTTAAAACTCTCTAATTTTCTAAAATGTTTTCTGCTGTATTTGTCATTTTATTGTAATAATGAATAATCAATTATCTAAACTTCCCTTCTCCCTTTTTACCAAGCACACAAAATTTAAAGTCTTAAATAGTTTTAACTCTTAAATTTTTATTTTTATTTTTTACCTGTTCTAATTGTAAATCTGTAGTAATATTAATAAATTATCAATCATCTAATCAACTCCTTACTTCCCCAGTTCACAAAGTTAAAAATCTTTAAAAGTTTTTCTGCTCTATTTGTTACGTTATTGTAACAATCAATAATCAATCATCTAAATTTATCCACCCTTCTTATCAAACACACAAAATTTAAAGTCTTTAAAATTCTTAAATTTTTAATATTTTTTCTACTCTAATTGTAATTTTTTTCTAGTGATAAATAAATAACCAATCATCGGTTGGTTCCTATTTGGCGAAATCTTGCCAAATCGTCGATAGTCAGCCAGATGTGCTCTTTTATTGTTGGAAAGGCTGAGCTATGATATTTTTTGTGATAACGCGTTTGTTACGTATGACGTATTTGTTACGTCATCAAGTGATTCTTTATTCAATGTTTATTTGTATTTTAATGATGTTTAATGATTTATTATTTATTTAAAACATTTTTTTAATATAATTAAATAACACTTACGTCATTAAATGGATATGTCATGATATTAAAAGAAAAAAAACATTGAAAAAATTTCATCATCTGCTTGTTTATTTAAAGCTTGATTTTTCTTCTTTTTTTATGTTTGTGAGTGGTTACTCTTGTTACTTTAGAACAGTATAAAAATTAATTGATTGCAGTTTTTATGGAAGTCTCATGTTCACGAAGCGATCATACATGTGGTATAGTGATTGCCGCATTTACAAATTTTGTGTATTTTTTGTGATGGCTATACAACGAGGTTGCTGCATCCAGAGATGTCTTTTTTCGGTTTCATGTTCGCGAAGCGATCATACGTGCAGTACAGTAATCTCGGCATTAACAGGGCTGCCATTTGCAACTAAAATGCTACTAAAAGTGACTATTTTCAGCATCAGGCAACTATGGCTACTATTTTAGCCCAAAAACCTTCAAAAGCGACTATTTTGAAAGAAAACCAGAAAAAGGGAGACTATTTTCCAATTCCAGCTACTATTTTTGTAAAAAATAAAAAATATAATTCACCAGTCTCAGAATTAAAAAAATTTTAACCCAATATTCCAACCTAATATTTCCGTATAAATTTCTTTTTTATTCAATTTTTAAAATATGTAAACTTCCAATTGAAATTTAAAAAAAAAATTACTTTTTCAATCTAAATATAGTTTAAATATATCAATCATTGAAATTTCAGTAGGAAAACTAATTACTGATTTTTGGTTTGGCTATCACCCATAAGCCTTATGCTTTACAGTATATTTGTCCAATTTTTTATTGTTTTTAAAAGTACTTAACCCTTTAACTGTCGTATGAACCACAAACGATTAATTGTGGATTTGTTCACTAGGCAGCGTGAATCGTATTTGTTTCTAACCTTTTATAAATGTTTCATACCAAAAATTTTAATTAATAAACGAGCTGAAATAAATCCTACTTGGAAATAAGAAAATCTTGTTTTCTATTGTAATTTTTCAATTTAATAACAGATTTAAAATATTGAGGAAAACATTTAAAATATTGCCTTTCTTACTTATTTAGATAGCTTTATTTGGCCCATTGGTGCCTATAAAATCACACTTTATTTATGCCGATTTTGCTATTTTATTTTACATAAATTTCTTCTAAAGAATAGATTAGTTATGTACACCTATTTTCTTTATCAAATGCATCCTATTTTGATAAAATCACTTTTTATTGGCAGATTTCTTGCTTCAGTTTTATTTTGTTTACAAAATGAAATTAAAACTGCAGCTAATAACATACAATAAAAGTTTTATCGTTTTCAGTTACATCACAGTAATGCTCAAGTACAAGCTAAGCATATATTAAATTTAGTTTGGGAAAACCAAATTGCATTCTGATCCTATATTTCAGATGATAATTTAAATAATTTAAAAAGTTTCTTTTCTCTTTCCGTTTTTATGTATGTGTGATTTTATAATTAAAATACAAAAAGTAGCAAATTTGGATGGTAACATGTAAGGTAACTGTAGAGAAAGATGTGGATTTTCATTGTTATTTTTATGGCAAATAAGAATTCTTGCCCCTCTTTTCTTAAGTTAGAATGCAACTATTTTGGCTACTATTTTCGTACAAATGCTACTATTTTGGCTACTATTTTTTTCATAGTAGGCTACTAAAGCAACTTTTTTTGATGCCATTAGGCAGTGGCAACCCTGCATGAACGAATTTCAAGTATTTTTGGGGATTCCGATACGACAAGGTTGCTGTATCCAGTGATGTTTTTTTTTTCGGTTTCATGTTTGCGAAGCGATCATATGTGCGGTACAGTGATCGCGGCATTAATGTATTTCGTGTATTTTTTGGGATTCCGATACGACGAGGTTGCTGTATCCAGTGATGTTTTTTTTTTCGGTTTCATGTTCGCGAAGCGATCATACATGCGGTATAGTGATCGCAGCATTAAAGAATTTCGTGTATTTTTTTGGGATTCCGATACGACGAGGTTGCTGTAGCCAGTGATTTTTTTTACGGTTTCATGTTCACGAAGCGATCATACGTGCGGTACAGTGATCGCGGCATTAACGAATTTCGTGTATTTTTTGGGATTCCAATACGACGAGGTTGCTGTATCCAGTGATGGTTTTTTTTTTCGGTTTCATGTTCGCGAAGCGATCATACGTGCGGTATAGTGATCGCAGCATTAAAGAATTTCGTGTATTTCTTGGGATTCCGATACGACAAGGTTGCTGTATCCACTGATGTTTTTTTTTTCGGTTTCGCAAAGCGATCATACGTGCGGTGCAATGATCGCGGCATTAACGAATTTCGTGTATTTTTGTTTTTTCAACTTCACATTAATGGTTAACTTTTATGTAATATCGATGAAATGTGTATAAAAACGTTGTTTTTTACTGCTCATATTATCTTTTTCATATGTATCTTATTAAATTTGTCAAATAAAATATTTTATTTCACTCATAAATGCAGTATCTAAGAAAAATCAACTGTGTATGGTTTAATTTAATAATTCTGTATTTAAATTATCATTCTTTTGTCCAAATTGTTTTGAACGAATAAAATTTTACATTCGTTACATTGTTACTCTCGTATAAATGCAATATATTTTCAGTTACGTTTTTATCACTAAATCTATGACTTTTCCTATGTATAACTATTTAAAAATTAAGAATGGCAACATTTTACCACTTGCTTATTGTGGGTTACAATATGATAAATGTAAGTAAACAATTTAGAAATCGCCAATGTGGCATCATTTTTAAAAAGCGCCAAATTGTGCCTTGAAATAGGATTAAACCCCAATCATTTAATGTTATATAGAATTTCACATAACTGAAGAAAGTTTAGTTTACTTCGTATGTAGATAAAAACCAGATCTGGAATTAACTTAAATTCTATACTCAATGTTTACTTTAAGAAAGATTTTGAAGTTTTATTTTATTTTTTTAATCTGTTAAGTTAAATATGCATAAAATTTCAAACATGTATTAGTCATTAGATATTCAAAGTTAAATCATTTTGTTGCTTAAAATTTCATAGATTTAAACAATTTTTTAAAAATAATTATTATTTTAAAGAAATATGTTTTATTGTTATTGATGCATATTCATTTGTCAATTTTTTCTTAATGATTTATTAGCTATGAAGTAACATCGAATAAATTAACTCGATATGTGTTCAAGGAATTAGTCATATCTCTTTTTGCAGCATTCTTCCTGGGTTTTGGCATTTTATTTCTGTTACTATGGGTTGGAATATACGTTTGACAAAAAGGTATTTTTCTATTGAATTTTCATTTTTATTCTGTATAAAATTATTTTATTTGCATGTAGTATTTATTGATCAGGAATGAAAATCTTCTGCGGAACTGTAATTTTTTGCTTTTGTATTATTTTTAAAAGATTTTTTTCTAACTTTTTTTAAAACCTTTCCTTGTTATTTTTTTTTAATAAAATCTAACATATTTCATCATTGAAATTAAATGGCAGAAACAAACACTAACTTTATCAACTCCAGCTTCATGTATTAAAACCATATTTTTCCTTATTATTATTTTTAAATTATCGTTAGAGGAATTTAATCTTTCCTTCTGATATTTCAAATTTCGGCTATTTCAGCTTTATTTTATAGTAAATAAGTATAAAAGTAAAAATAGTTTTTTAAAAATACTCTATTATAAACATTCAGTGTTTATTTTGAAAATAGCACCTAATTTCATGACTGCAATTCATGATTTTTCCAAAAAAATTTTGTTACAATACATCAGTTTGGTGTGGACACTGAACTAGATTATAGAAAATTCACCGCTTTTTAAAAGTTTGGTAGAAAGTGCAAGTTAGTGAATTTGTTTAAAAAAATTATAATTTTTGCTCTGTTTTTTTTAAGATATGATAACAAGAAATAAAAAAGAAAGTATTTAAAATATGTATTTCAGATTTCTAAATTGCATTCTCAATGTATAATCATAATTTAATTAGTATTAAGCTATTAGCTGATAAAAGCTTAATTAAAGATTTATTACTATTATTTATTTTCTACTTTTTTGTATTTAAAATGTTACATTGTTCCAGCTTCACATCCCTTTGTCTAATTAAATCCATTGTTGTTATAACTCGTATACTATTGTAACCCTAAAGAATATTTGTCAAATTATCACCCATGGTGGACAATAAAATATGATTTTGCTTCCTATAAAAAGTAAATAGGTAATGAAATTCATTACTAAACCCTTCACTTTATAGATCAGGTTAGGTCAATCGCAGAAGATCCTTCACTAAATTTAGAGTGGGATGGTGGGTTTCTTACCGAAAATTATGAAATCGCCTCCTAGAAAATTTTCAGGGTGGGAGATTCCAGCCCACTGGAGGCAATGTATCAGTCACGAAAATTATGAAAGTCACTAGTGAAGTTATTCTTACATGAAAATCACAAAAGTTACTAATTTTGTCAATAGGTAATGAAAAAGTAGCATCATGAATTTTATCCTAAAGTCAAGAAATAATTGTGATTTCAGCAAATGGAACAAACATTGTCCTAATGATTACATTGTTCAAGCCTTCTTCATCCACAATATAAATTTCTACATTTATGTTACTTATCTATATATATATTTGTCTTACGTGGCGCGGAAATAGGGCTGAATTTCTACCTTATCGTTGGCAACAACTTTAGTTTCCAGAGCTCAGACCAATGAACAGACAAGATTGTGTTAGCTCCGCCTCCAATATGTCGTCAGTATCAGATCAGTGAAATTCAAGTTAGCAATTATTAAAAATAAAATAATATGAACGTAATCCAAAGCGTCTGAGATGATTCCTCATTTTAATTATGAGTAATATTGTTAATTTCAAATGAATTCTCAACTCTTATTTAGAATTTATTTACGAATTTCACTCACACAAAATATTGAAGATAATAAAATATAAACTTTCTAGAATGTGCTGCTGCCATCTGTTGCTGTTTTATTGAAGTAAAAATAATTTTTTTTGCAGAAATCTATACTCAATTAAAATAATAAAATGTCGAACAAAATTTAAACAATCTTTGATGATAAACTATCTTCCTAACACGTAGTGTTTTTTTTTTTTCCTTTTTTTTTTTTTTTTTTTTTTTTAATGAATGTCGTGCTGTACAATATTATAGGTGCAATAAGTTTTTAACTAATTATGTTTCCAAGATCCTTTTTTTCATAGTATTTAAATTGTTTATATGTCCATTAGTAGCATCAACTAAATGCATTTTTAGTTGTGTTTTCAACGGAGTTTTCAATTACTTTTTTACATTACAAAATTTTCAATTTCATATTTTCAAATAATTTATTGTAGTACTTATTCCGGCTAGAATTACTAGAAAAATTAAAAAGGGCGAGCGAGCGAAGCGAGCTGTGACCGCGTAGCGGTCTCAATGTGAATTGCTTTGCAATTCACGGGGGGTTGGCGAGCGTTAGCGAGTAGGGGGCTGAGCCCCCTAGTTTTATTAAATTTTAAAACACAAGGAAATAAAACTGCACTCTTGCATATCTGTTTTATTTTTACTTTCAATGACTTCTTTTTTCAATACTGAATTCGTTGAATCTTTGTGCTGCTATTTTACGAAAACATTTATATTGTTGTGTCACGGGAAAAAAAAAGGTTTGTTTATTAAAATCCCATATTTTTTATGCATGATGAATTACAGCATTAAAAGTGTAAGGAATAATAACTTGGAACCGTTTAAGGTTGAAATATTAAATGATTTTAACCTGTGAATATGGGTTTAGTATTTAAACAGAATCAAAAATAAATTTAGAATTCATTAACTAATCAGAATTTAAATAATATGATGCACATTTGAGAAAATGCTCCTGAAAAATTGCCAGTTGCACGAGTTGCAGAAACATGTGACACGTGGTTTAAAATAATAAATCGGTCAAGTACGAGTATAACTCGCACTCAAAGGATTCCATACATTAAATTTATTAATTACTATATATTAATTAATAAACTCTTTTTTTCATAATTTTAGTTTCAGTAGATTCGGAAATAGGATATGGGGTGGGGGACGTATTTTCCAGTATAGTTTTGACGATATCTCTGAAAATATAATACCTAAAATTAAAACAAATATATTTTCCAATTCGATATTACGAGATCTTTCACACAGTACCATACAAAAACAAAACTTTTTTTTTCAAGTAACTTAATTAGCCCCCTAATTTTTTCCTAAACATATTTGTGAATGGCTAATAATCTGAAAATATATGGATAAAAAGGCTTTATAACTTTATCAAGTTTGAACTTTCCACGTCCCACCAGAAAAAGGTCTCTGACAGATGGACAGACAGGAGTGATCTTATAATGGTTCCGTTTTTGCTTTTTAAGTACGGAACCCTAAAAAAGCAGCAAAATTTTGTGTGATATAAGCTCATACATTACTATGTTTTATTTCAGCAACACTTCTTTATATAGAACTTCTTTGCATAAATTCACTGTGTATAATTTTATGTTTATGGTTCTTTTCCTCTTTCATTACCAAATCCTTTGGTTTTATCCATGTTGTATTATAAATAGCTGTGTGTTTATTACTTTTGTTCACCATGATAATTAAAAAGGCAAAGATAACCAAATAGTGTTCCTACTTTTCTTTCTACTAAATATTTGTAATCTCCTCCATTTACAAATGTTGAAGGGAGTCTTCCATCTTTAAAATTTTTGAATTTTACCCATTAAAACCCTCTACTTAGCTCTTTATAAGTGAGGTTAGAGAAACACAAATCTGCTTTGTCATTTGTTTTCTCACTACTGTAAAAAAAAAAAAAAAAAAGTTACTTTTGCCAGTATTGAATCAATCATATACCTTTCACTTGGCTTATTCTTCAAAAACATTGTATATAAAAGCATGAGAACTGGTAATTTTATAGAGAAATGTAACATGCAACAAATTAAACATGCTGAAGTATAATATTTTATTTATTATGATTACACAAAATGGCATAAATCCCATATGCTTTTCATTCATAGATAATTTTTCACAGATTTTTCTTTCTTTTATTTTTTGGTGCGGTTAGCGAGGGAAATGGTCAATGATATTTTATTACATTAAAAGCGCTTTTAATAAATGTGCATTTCACTCACTGAATCCATTTCTTAAAATAACAATTGGCTATTGACTTTCTACATTTCCATCCGTTTTTTCATTTTTTTCAAAACAGCAAATTAACATATCTTTGGAGATGACCACTAAAGGAACTCAGCTAATTTTTTTTAGCTTTCCTGAGCAAACAAAGCTTTGTTGTTTTTAAAAATCAAAGCATTTGGACGGGAGTTGGTGAGCGCAGCTCTTAGGGGCCAGACCTGTGAAATATTAGTAAATAAAATTAGATATGTATATTTTCTTTTTTTTCTAGCCTTTTTTTTTAAAACTGGCATATTTTCCTCTTTTTTTTTAATGCTTGTTGTTTTCACCACTGATTGATACTTTTTAAATATATACAAATTGTAATTATTGGTAATTTTAAAATTTGTATCTATTTGATTTCTAACAGATGTCGCAGATACACCGGGGTTCGTGCAATTTTGGTTTTTGTGTCATTTTGGCGAGAAAATTCAGTTTTCAAAAACATATTAGACCTAGCCTGCAAAAAACAGCATATTAGTTTTATTTTATTATGAAACATTTTATTATAAAACAAACGCAATCTTTAATTTATTATGAAACAAACACATTGTCAAGAATACAACTGACTCAGCCTATTAATACCAGATGGCTTTAATTAATATGCACCATCTGGTCTACCGGCCAAAATCGCTGTGTTGCCAGGCAAAAATCCTGGTGGCTTGTGACTTGTGACACTTGCACCTTTTTATTCAATGTATCTATTAATCTCATCACATTGATGCTATCAAATGTATTAATATATTTTCTCAATTGCTGTGCTATTGATTTGTTTTCACTGTATGATTAGGTTTCATTTGCAGTAATGACTTGCCTTCAATATATTTTTATATAATAGTTATATGACATAACTTTAATAGGTTTTATTATATAAAATGTTATTAAATAAATATTGGCACTGTTTTTATGTTATCAGATGATTTACAAGTTCAACCTCATTTATGTTTATTTAATTTCATTCATTGAATTAATGAGAATAATGGCATATTTTTTTTAAAAATAAATCTCAATATCATATTTTATTTCATTCTGCTATATGTCTACTCTCTAGCATATGTGTCTACTTAACTGTCTATGTGTTTTCTCCAATTGTTTTTCCCTGTATTTTGAACTCTTTTATAATTTAAATTCACTTTGACAACCTAAAAGGAAAGAAAAAAAACAGAAAGTCCATTTTGTATAAACATTGAATTTTTAGTTATATAAAATTTCATTAGTTTCTTTTTCTTCTGAATCTACTGTTTTTTCTCTCTCTCTTGCTTACCCCCCCCCCCCCTCCCCTTTAACACTTTTCAACCTAGTTGAAAAGTGTTTGTCTGCTGTTTGTCCATGCTCTAACTCCCGTAAATATGCTCGGATTGCCCTGCAATTTTTATATGTTGTCGTTATCTATAGCATGTTCCCTATTTCAACTGAAATAGGGACTTATAGTATCACTTATAGTTTTTTTACAGGGATACTCAAAAGAATTCCGTTACATTACGGTCTATGGGGAAAAACATTTGCAGTTTATTTTAATGATGTTACACAATTTCAAATACATTGTAATTGATATATTAAGGTGCATTACAAGAAGCTTAATATGGAATAGAGTGTGCATAGCACTTATATTTACTTTACAGGTACAGTCAAAAGAATTCTGTTACATTACGTCTATGGAGAAAAATCATTTGCGGTTTAATTAAGTAATGTTTCACTTTTTTAAATGCATTGAAATTTATATATATCCCTAAGGCGCGTTACAAGAGGCATACTACGGAATATTGTGTGTATAGCAATCATCATTCATTTACGAGGACACACAAAAGAATTCTCTACTGTCTGTTAACAATAATTCCTGGAAGTGGGTTTTAAGTTGCTGATCGCGATTTTAAATTTAACTCACTTTTTGTCTATTACTTGGTGTGTACAAATTCTGTATTTCATATACAGGGTAGCACAGAAGTTCACGAACACATTTCCGTTTATTGAAAGAAACTCCAGAAGGAGAATTTTAAACTGTGCTAGTTGTTTCCTAACTAAACTAAAATTTAGCATCCTATGTAGTATATATACAAATCTATAGATCAAATACAGGGCTGAATAAAAGTATTTGGATATTTTTCCGAATATTGTATTTGTTGGAAATTCCTGAAATTAAGTTTTTAAATATGTTATGCGTTTTCCAAATTGTTTACTTAGATGTTATCTTTCAGCTTATTAAACGGTAATGATTTGTAAAATTATTTTGGAAGCGTTGGAAAGTGTTACATAATCTATGCTTGACGCATGATTTTTTGTTCTTGTTTTTTTATCAGTTGAAAATTTTATTTCCAGTATTTATAATGCTTTGAAACTATTTCAAAAGTGTTTAGTAAGATCCACATTTGAAATTCTTCTGATAGATACATGCAATGGCTCTCAAAATTGGGTATACACTTCCCTTACCGGGGATCAGTGCAGTTTTTTTTTTCTTGTGTCTCCATTTTGTGAAAAAAAAAAATGAAATTTTGTAATGAAATGTATCCAGTTACTGAAATTGGAACTACATATTCATTAATACTAATTGTTTTAGGTCATCTTACTAAAATGCTCCTTCAGCTTGATTTGTTTGCAAATTACACATTACAAATCTCTTCTTTTAACCTTTTTATGAGCAAAGCTATATATATATGTGTGTGTGCACACACACACACACAGTGGTGAGATTCAGATAATTTAACAACCGGTTTTCAGCACCTATGACTTTAAGAGAAATAGTGCATTACATGTAGATTATGAAGCATTTTCCGGCATTATAAGAACTACATGTTAACACTGACTGTTAATAGACTGATTATTTATAGTTTTGCTTTGGCGAGAAGCACTCGTAACTCCTTCAAAGTAATCTGGTAAGTTCTTGATATATTGTGTCCTGTGGTTTATAGAAGAATGCTATTTCTGTTTTTAGGGTTTCGTTCATGTCACAAAACCCTATTATTCCCGCTCCGTTGTCTGTCTGTCACAGAGCCGTTCTCATAAACTGTATAACTTACAGGCATGAAAATTTGTGTAGTTATAGCTGAATACCTGCTATGAAGCTCAATATATTAAAATTTGAAAAAATAGCAGTATTTTAATATGTAGAGCTAAAAAACAGCCTTTTCCCATTAAATTTGAACATTTTTCTTTATATCAGTTGCCAATTATTAAAAATCCACAATAAAAAATTTTTCTACAATAATTAATTTTCTACTGAAAGATTTCCACTTGAAAAATGAAAATGAAATAAAAAGTTTCACTAATTGAAAAAAAAAAAAAAAAAAAAAAAAAAAGATTAATATGACGTCACATGGGTAATAAAACGGAAATTTTCAAACATTTCTCAATAATACAAGGAGTATGAGTATGTGTATGTACAGAAAGCAGATTATTATCACGTCATTAGAGAATTAAAAAGAAAATTAATCTGACGTCATAATGGATTTTTCAAATGTTTGAGAATAATACAAAGAGAGTATCAATATTAGTAATAGAGAATAGTAAATGTATAAGTTTGAGGAACGTATTGAATCATGATAAAAACCCGATTATGGAAATATTGGCATATTTTAACATTTTGTAGGTCTCTATAGAACATGTTTAATTTTGAAATTGATTTTTTTTTTTTTTTTTTATATCGCATTTAGTCCACATGACAGATATTATTGTGACAGGGTATAATAGCGGTATTGGGCCGGTTCAGATATTCGAAAAAACGAGAAAAATAGACCGGTAAATTTTTACTTTATAAAAGACATGACTTTTTTTTAGGTAGATTTCATAAGAAGTACTACCTATTACATTTTCACCTAAGTTGAAATTTTTGATAAATTTTTGCAGATCTACGCCGATCATGACTCCTAGAAACCAAAACCATCCCTATCTCAAAACTTTATATCTATCTATCTATCTATTTATGTTACTTTTTTATGGACACGATAACTCTCATAATTCTGAACAAATCTCTTCCAAACTGATACATAAAATCAAGGGGTATAAAATCTCAGTCAAGTTCTTTAATGGGCAAAATCGAAGCAAGGGGATGGGGGGCTTTTTGTGAAAACAGAAAAAAAAAAAAAATTTAGTTATGATATTTATTGAATCTGTTTAAAGTTATTATACGTTTAAATACGTTATGAATCCGTTTAAAGTTACTTCTAGAAAGACGGCCGAAAATTTATGTATGACAGATTTTTGATGATATTAAAAATGCCCCCAAGTGGTGGGAGAAAAAGGGAGGGGGTTTAGAAGAAAAAATTCATAACTTTGTCAATTCACAAGATATCAAATCCGCTTAAATTTATTATAAATCCTCTTAATATTATCTAAAACTTTTGTATTGACAAGTTTTTTATAGGACCAACCCTTATAGCAAAAAAAAAAAAAAATCCTGCCGGCTCTACCTGCTAACATGTTAGGTTTCGAATGTGGGTGATTCCAACTAACGCATCATGGCAAAAAGGTAATTTCTTCCGCAATTCCCAACAAACAGGTGCCCCACGGTCTGCGTCTTCGAAATCTACCTGTGCTTGTAGGTCGAGCCGTCGGGGGATTTTTAAAAAAAATTTTATAATGCTAAATGAAATTTATTTGGATTTATTAAAGAAAGGATAAAGTATTTTGAAAGGAATATTAAAACGAAACCCTTTGTGCGATCTTCCATTACACTTACCCACTTGTTTTTTTTAAATACGTGTTTGTCACTAACTTTTCTCAATAAAGTTATTAATTTTTGCATTTGGCTTGCCATTATAACCAAAACAGTATTTGAAAGTTGTATTAAAAATACAGAAGGTCATTCACATTTTATGGAAACAGTTTTTACATTCAATTTCTGCACTCAAATGCCATGTTATTTGCAACATTTTGACTCTATAATATAACCTTGGTTCTTAGCTATAAGCTCTGACTCAAAATTTCCATCATAGTAATCTTTTTTAGTATAGTCATATCAATTTTCTGCCACACCTTTTGTGAAACATTACAAAGTCTTCTCAGTGTTCATGTATGGCATCTTCCTAACTCTTGCTTTAATAAACCCATAGCTGGTGATAAATGGAAACTTGTGCATGCCTCAGAGTGGGTCGCTAATCTCACTATTTCTTGCTATTTTTTTGCATTTGTCTCTTTTAGTCTATATTTTTTAGATTTAGTCACTTTTCTCCTCCCCCCCCTCCCCCATTTTTATAAAGTGTTAACTCAAATTTGTGTCTTTGAAATTTGTAACTTCTACATAAAAATTAAGCTGACTTCAATATTATAGGTTCTTTATTCTTGTTTTTTAACCTAATGCATGTAATAATAGGACATAAAAATAAATAAATAAATAAAAATTTTAAGATTTGTGTGCCCAATGCTGTTAAAAGGTGGGAGGCAGAAATTTAGTTGGTGTGCACAGGAAACTTGGTGATTGATTATTTCTTCTTACAACAAAGTAACAAATATAGCAAAAAAAAATAAAGTAAGTAAACTGTTTTAAAGGTTTTAAAATTTGAGAGCTGGGGGAGTAAAAGGGAGGAAGTGGAAACTTTGAAGTAAGAGAGTTATTTAGATGATTGATTATTTATTTTTTGTTACTATGGTTAACAAGGCAGAATAAATTCGAGAATTAAAGAGTTTTTTAAGATTTGAAACTGTGTGTGGTCAGTTTTGGGCTGGGCAAAGGGCAGCAAAAAGAGAAGTAGAGATTTCAGAGGAAGGATTTAGATGATCGCTTATTTATTATTACAAAAAGTAAAGAAAAAGTAAAAAAGCTTTTTAAAAAAATTAAAGATTTTTGACTTTGAGTGCTGTAGGTAAAAGGTTTTTTTTTAGGAAAAGGAGTATTTTGATGATTTTTATTATCTTTTTTTTTAAAGTGGAAATCCATCATAATGCGGAAGAGTCTAACCAAGAAGTAGTACAGCACGATTGAACGTGATAAGTACCATTAATCGTTTAGCAACATGGATGATAGTGTCACATGAGAAAAAAATAATTCGACCTTGCAATTAGGCAATTTTTATTGTTCTTTTCTTAGTTAAATGAACCATTTTGTCTCTTAATGGCGATTGGCAGTGAGAAACCTGGTAGTAAGGCTGGATAAAACATGGCTTTGCTGAAGTAATTCTAGTTAAAAAAAATCTTTTTTATCAGTTAATGAAGAAAAAGACCCAACGAAATAAACTAGGGAATGTAAAGAAAACTTTCTAAAAGTATTCATGATTGCTGCTGGATTTTGTTACAAAGGTAAATTAAAGCTAAAAAAAGTAGCAAATTAAGCTAAAGTAAATTCATTTTATCAGTAAAATATTTTAGAACCCAATTTCGAAGAAGAAATTGCAGCTTTATATAGTAAAGACACCAATAAAGTCGAGCTTCATATTGACAGTGCTTTCAATGCTCTCTTCCCAGTTAACTGCCATATTTTGCATATATTTAGCAAAAAAAAGTGTTACAAATGGAAATAAACTATATGCTCAGTTTGAAGAAATACATGTAAAATCATATGACACTCGCTTCCTCATGGCCTTTTTAAATTTGTCTTCTTAAAATGAGCTTATAAAGATGCCATCCACGAACACTGAAAAGACCAGTTTCTCCAAGAGGTGTGGGAGAAAATTGTCCTGCCTCCACTATGATAAAGTGAAGTATCGTGCAAATTTTGAGCCAGATTTATGGCCAAAAAAGGCTATTCAACAGAGTCAAATTTTTGCAATGAATATGACATTTATGCGAAGAAATTAACAGTGAAAACTGCTTCCATAAAATGCGAATAAGCTTCTGTAATATTCTTTCATATGTGAACTAAGTTCAGTAACGTAAGCTGGCATAGTTTTGATAAAAACTTCGAATTTGATCATTTGCTGTGTGCATATGTCGCTACTCTCCTATAAAAACACTCGACATAACACCTGCGTATTATCTAATAGGAATTTTGGACGAAACACAAAACTGAAACAAATAAGAGTGTGTTACAATGTTATGCACAGAATATGTTGTTTCACAGATAAACGATAGAATAGAGTAAGGAATATAAATTTGTGATTTACCCTGATAAATTTGTGCCCTTTTAACAACCGGTTTGCCAAACTCAACAAAATGTAGGCAATGGTTCTATCTACTGAACCGATGTGAACCGGCTGAATCCCACCATTTAATGTGTATATGCTAATCACATAGAGTATGCCAAAACTCATTCATCACAAGATTAATAGTCTAAATGAATAATGTTAAATTCTTAATTTTGCTTTTTATATAAGTGCTGGACATTTACACCATGAAATATTACAACATTAAAGACATGAGTATAAAACATCACAAATTTTACTGAATGGTGTATACAAATTAAAAATTTTATACATACATTATAATTCAAAATGTTGACGTTTCGACCACCTTCTATGGTCATCCTCAGGAAAAATTTGTTATATTGGTTTCAAATGTGAAAAACAATCCATCTGTTGCCACATTATTAATGCCGTCCACAAATTAAAAAATTAACTAGGGTAACACTCAACCAACGTACCAACCAACCACAAGTAGAAACCATGCAGAAGCACCTCCTAACGGACAATAGTCCGTACCCTAGTTAACTTTTTAATTTGTGGATGGCAATAATAATGTGGCAACGGACGGATTGTTTTTCGCATTTGAAACTTTGGAAGCAATATAACAAATTTTTCCTGAGGATGACCATAGAAGGTGGTCGAAACGTCGATATTTTTAATTATAATGTATGTATAAAATTTTTAATTTGTGTACACCATTCAGTAAAATTTGTGATGTTTTATACTCACGTCCTTAATGTTTGCTTTTTATATTTATAGGAATCATACTGTGCACATTAGGAAATACATTAGACTAAAAAATAAAAACAAAGAATCAGTAATATTTGAAATCCTTATGATGCCTGGAGTAAATTTTTAAATCACCAAATGAGAATATCTAGGGATTTTTATTAATATGAAATTGTAGAAAAGGAATTGTATCTATATGAAATTGTAGAAAGATTGTATCCAAATAATAATTAATGTCTTCAGAATAACTCTGAAAAATATTTATTTAAAAAATGCAATTTAAGCTTTATTATCTTTTAATATCATAGGAATGTGAACAAATTTTGAGATGTACAGTGATTGTCAATGGAAAATAAGAAAATGAAAGTACAGAAAATTATATAAATTTTACGAATTTATTTTCCTTGTTCGTCCTGCAGCATCAGACGATCATAGTTTAATTGCTTTTTTCCAAACTCCATAAATGCTACAACATTACTTAGTCGCAAAATCATCTACTACATTTATAGAACGATGATTCTGACATCAGTTTTTATTGCAATCAATCGACTTCCTTGTGTATCCAAGAACATTAGAAATCATAAAAACCTATTTTGGCAGCCAAAGTATGAAAGAATCTTACTCTCACAACAATAAAAAATTCTAAACATTAAATTTGGTCTCTGTGATGGGAATTCTATTCTAGGTGTCAAATAAAAAATAGGGTTACAAATGTGACTAATGGTTGCTAATTTTTAACATTGATTTTAATTAGTGTAATTTTTATGTCAAAGTAACAAGTTTCTAAGTCATAAAATTATGTATACAATTAATGTAATTTGTTTAAAAGAAAAGAGCAAGAACATCAGTCAACATTTTGTGTGTTATCATTTTGTATTAGAGCAGTTTCCAAACAGTGTAGTAAAGCTCTGTCAAGAATTTGTGTCCTTTTTTTGTTGGATATTTTTGCAAAATCTTATGTTTTTAAGCATTTTTTGTTCCTACTGTTGTACTTTTAAACTGATTTTTAGCAATCCAAATAAGATCAATTTTTTCTTTTCTTTAAAAAAAAAAAAATGTTTTGATTATTTTAATATAATTTAGTATATATATATATATATATATATTTGCTGCCTCTCTGATTGATTTTTGTTTAAAAATGTTATACAAGATCAGTTTATGTAGCAAATTTTAATCTATTTCAATTATATCAATTTGATTTTTTTGTTCAATATCAAGTGCTATATTATAGCACTATCATAGTTTTACTTATGCGCTACTTTGTTATACACATATTAACATATAAAAAAACTACAATGATGTTACAAGTGCTTCATATTTTTAAAAAAAACGTCAAATTGATATGATATAATTGAAACACATTAAAATTTGCTAAATAAACCTATATGTCTTATCTTGTCTATCACATTTAAATTATCTTCAAGCAAACATAGAGGCAATAAATGTACACTCTAAATTATATTTATACAATTGAAACATCTTAGAAAAAAAGGGGGTTAAATATTAGCCTGTCGGAAAGCCAAAATTCAATGCTTATCTACCCACCTATTTTTCAACCACACTGAGATCTGAATGTAGGTAATATGCTTAATTATTTTACTATACACCAACCATAGCATGAAAATTTCAGATGCCTGATTTGAGTCATTTTCATGTTGAAACATAAAATTCCATTCTAAATCTAATTTTTAAATGTTTGTTTGCATATATTCTTAAGTACCAGGTGATCCAAAGTCAGGACGAACTTTAAAAATGAATAATTCGAAAACGAATCAAGATACAAAGATACGGTTTGCACCAAACGAATGGAAAAGAAACCAGGTTTTGTGTGGCAACGGAAAAAAATAGTTCTGTTGGCGACCAACAGATGGCGCTATGGTCTTTTAATGCACCTAAAGATGATTTACAAATGAAAAAATGTTGACAACTTACAAGTCAGCTTAATTACAGTTAATTAGTACTACAGTAAATGTTCAATGTGCTGTCCATTCAGAAATACAGCTGTGAGACGAGGCACCACAGCATTTAGTAGCATTTCTTGCATTATGGCAGACACATTTTAGCGGATGGCATCTTTCAGTGCTGCTAGTGATGCCAGTTGGTCGCGGTACACTTTTGACTTCAAGAATCCCACAGCCAAAAGTCACAGGGTGTCAGATCGAAAGATCTTGGAGGCCATACGTGATTAAAGTAGCAACTGATAATGCGATCCTCCCCAAATGTTGAGTGTAGCAGGTGTTGCACAGGCAGAGCAATATGAGGTGGTGCTCCATCTTGCATAAAGGTGACTGTCTGGAGTGCCTGTCGCGCTTGCAGTTCAGGAATAATGTTGTTCTGTAACAGTGCTACATATCGCTGACCAGTGACAGAAACTGTTTTGAAACCCGTCTGTGTGACTTCCTAAAAAAAAAAAATGGACCAATTATGAAATCAGCAGTGAAGCCACACCAGGCTGTCACTTTAGGCTGTTGCAAGGGTACCTCAACAAATGCATGTGGATTTTCTGTGGTCCACACTCAACAATTGTGAGTGTTAACAGCACCAGAGAGTGAAATGCTCTTCATCTGTCCAAAGCACAGTGTGAAGCAAGTCGTGCTGCTCTTCCATCTTATTGAATACGAAAAATCGCAAAATCTCAGCGATAGTTAGGATCAGGAGGCTTCAGTTCTTGGTTATGTTACAACTTGTAGGGATACCGTTGCAAAGTTATTCGCAGTGCTCTCCAGACACTTCCGTATGACACTCCTGTCTGCCTCGAAACTTCTCGAGCACTGCACTCCCCATGTGCAGCAACCGCTGACATGGATTGCACCGTCTGCTCCACTGTCATGGCAAGAGCAGCGGTTGTTGAGGGACATCCACTTCTTTGACGTGACGCCAAAGAACCTGTAGCTTCAATTTTCTTCATCATTTTGTTCAATGCAGAAGACATTATTAGTCCTTTGCTACCTCGCATACCCTTAATGTAGCGATATGCTCGCAATGCCACAATGGCACTTTCGGAATTCTTATAATACAGTTTAGTTAAGAGGGCTTTCTCAACTATGGACAGCATTTCGATGCATACAAGCTTCGACTACCATTACCTGCTGCAGTTGCTCCTTTTTATATCATTTGTTGCTTTGCATAATCCTACATCAGAAATCCGACAGCGCCATCTGTTGGTTGCCAACAGAACTATATTTTATTTCGTTGCCACACAAAACCCGGTTTCTTTTCCATTCGTTTGGTGCAAACCGTATCTTTGTATCTTGATTCGTTTTCGAATTATTCATTTTTAAAGTTCGTCCTGACTTTTGGATCACCCGGTATATTATTTTATTAATAATAAAATATTATACAATTTATAATATTCTATAATATTTTATTATCCAAATAAAATATTATTTGCTTAATATTTTATATATATTTGTATATATACATATATTATAGCTTTCTGACTCATTTTGTAGACAGACCATCCCACAAAAGAGCTGTATCACATCTTAACTGTGGGAATGATGGTGTTTTGTGGAAGAAGTTTGAACGGCATTTATTAATCCATTGTAGTTTCTTTGCAATTACTTTACAATTTACATTGAGATTTATAAGTTTCTTGGCATCTAAATTGCAGATTTCTAAATTTTCAGAAATATTTTAGTTATGCAGCTCAGTTTGATAGCCAAATATTTTATAATCACTTGAAAATCAAAGATTGATATCTTAAGGCAATGAAACTATTTATTGTGCTGATTCATTTGAAGAAAATTATTGCAGATAAATCACCAATTTTATGAAGTGTAAACTCAATTTTGTGACTTTGAAATTTGTAACTTCTGCATAAAAACTAAACTAACGATATTATCAATTCCTCATTTTTGTTTTTTAACATAATGCATAGTAATAATATATACTTAATTATGTATTTTGTTGTTACTATATTAATGTTAAACTGAAATGGTAATTCAAAATTATTATTTTAGACATTTTGAAGAAGAGAGCGAGTGGTGTATACTTAATTTTGAGAGCTACTGTATGTGGAAGTTTTAAACATTTTAAGTTTGAAGATTATCTAATAATGCATTTGTTAGAAATATCAGCTAGTAAAATAAGTATTGTCATCTTGCGATAACTTTTCCAATCACCTTGAAAAAATTCCGAAGAGGCACAAATAGTACAGAAAATGCATTTAATTAAAAACTGGATTCTGCAAGTTGCTAGTAGTGATTGCCATCTTAATTAGTGAATAAATTCATCTAACTTCACATTATTCATCAGGCAAGTTATCATGCGAAGATGATAGCTTTAAATTAAAGTTTAAACATTATTTGTAGATTGACAAAAAATGATTTGTATAATTGACAAAAAAGGACTGTATTTACTGATTTTGCTACACCATTATTTCATCCTACCCTTTTTAAAAATAGTGAAATACACCCCTAGTTGTACACAGAGATCTTTTTTAAAATTGCGATTTCTTAGAAACTTTAAATTTGATATGCTAGTTACTTTTAAGACCTAAATGTTCACACAGAATTATTTTTTGAAAATTCACAATTTAAAAGGTTGAAATCAGCAGAAAACATTCTAAAATCACATTTACTCTGAAATTGCTGAACTGATTTTAAAAAACCTTTTAGCATTTAAAATGACTTTCCTTCCTAAATATAAGGGTTTTTTTTTTTTTTTTAATCTCGAGATATCTGCCTCTTAGGGTGTGCAAGAGAGAAAAACATTCTAAAATACAATTTCTTAAAAAATATTAAGGTTAGAAGTTTGACATGGTGATTAGTTTTAAAACATAAATGCTCACACAGAACTTAAATCAAAATTTAAAAAAAAATGAAATCAGCAGAAAACATTCTAAAATCACACTATCTTGGCACCTTCCACCCGAACAAGTGCAAGAATGAAAACTGTTCTAAAACTATGATTTATTTGAAACTGTTAAGGTTGGAAATTTGGATTTTGAATCAGTGGTTATGTTTAAAACATAAATGCTCACTAAGAAAGGTTTTTAAAAATTCTAAATGAGTGAAATAAGCATAAAATGTTTTAAAATCAAGATTACTCTGAAATTACCAAACCGATTTAAAACATTCTTTCATTGTAGGATAGATGTTGGATGGAATTCAGTACTAACATTTTATCTGTTTTTCACCAACAGGAGGCAGTAAATTGGTTAGAATGAAGATTTTCTATTTTTATTAATAGTTGCAATGTAATTTTCACTTCATATTATGAGCACACAATGTACATTTTAACAATGTTCTCAGCAAATGTGTTCCATTTCTATGTGCACAAAGCTGCAGATCTTCTTAGTAATTCTTAAAATCATTCAAAATGAAAGTCATTTGCATTTGCTAACTGCATAAGATTTCTTTTATAAAAACATCAGGTGTACATACATTGTAGGCTATTCAAATTATCTTTGTGTGCAATTTGAAGGAAACAAATAAGTAGTTTTGCACTAATTGACCCACTCTGAATTCACAAATGAGAATTACAGAGGGTGTTTACACATTTTTAGAATGATTTCGATAAATGATTTTAAAAATGTAAATATTTTAGGGGGAAATTTCTGGCTACAGCTTATTATTTGAAATTAAATTATTATCCGATATTTTCAATTTTTTCTTCTTTCAAAATGACACTTGTAAACAAGCTGTGGATTAGAAGACACATTTTCTCTTTTGGAGGAGAAATATTCTTATACCATAACCCTGCATGACTATATGATCTTGTAATTGTGAAAAAGACTAGTGCATGTAAAAATTGCAAATTCTGTAAATTTTGCATTGTTATATGGGAAAATAGGCTCAAAAATGTTTATAATGTACTTCTCAACATTTTACTATTTATACCTAGAAAACAAATTTTCATATAATTATTCTCCTAATCTTCAATCAACTGTCGCCTGTCAAACATAATTGTAATTATTACAACTGTCTAGGGTTAAGAACATTTCTAAGTGTGAAATAAACAGCATTATTTATCAGAAAGTGAAATCCATTAACCAGTATTACTACATGGGGGGGGGGTGAAAGACCCCAAATGAATAAAGAGGTTTGTGCTGTTTCTAAAGTAAAATCACTGGAATTAAAAGAAAATCTGTCTATACAGAAATCAGTTGGAAAGTCTTTAAATACACCTGCAACAATAATAAACAAAAATTTACAGCCTAAAAAAGCAAAATATATAATGTTCACAATCTTTTGCCGAGGCTTGTGTCTCAATGTAAAACATTTTGTAGAGCCCTGTATGAAAATCATTTAGTAGGATGTAAATGGAAATGCATTGTTACCTTGATGAAGCATGGGTTTATCTAAATGACTGTAACAACAAAAAAAAAAGATTGAAGCATGGGTTTATCTAAATGACTGTAACAACAACAAAAAAAAATCTATGTACTATTGAAAACCTAGAGAGAAAGTTGTTCAAACTTAGTTTGGAGAATGTAAAGAAAATTTCAGTAAAGGCTTTATGATTGTCACAGGTTTCTCTTACAATGGGAAATTAAAAATAAGAAGAATGGAACAAAATGTTAAAAGCAACTTATGATATTATCAGGAGAACGTGTTACATCTGATATTTACAGAATTATTTCCATTTCTTTATCCCAAAGTCTTTCAAAGAGTGAAACTGCACCAAAACAAAACCATCATTCATGCTTCAAAAACTATTGCTGCATTCCTTGAAAACATTAAAACTCACACAGGTATTGCAACCTTTCCAACATATTCTTGCGAAGTCACCTGACGTTTCACTAATGGATTATTATG
The DNA here is from genome assembly GCA_963931845.1 of Maratus michaelseni. Lineage (NCBI taxonomy): Eukaryota > Metazoa > Arthropoda > Arachnida > Araneae > Salticidae > Maratus > Maratus michaelseni. Next base: position 301,657,866 of record OZ007587.1, on the reverse strand, counting down.
CCTTTGATCTGCTGAAAAGAGCTTTTTCAAAGTGCAAAACCACCACAATTGATGGACTCTGAAAGTAGTGAAAGAGGAATGACAAGCAATACCCCTGAAAATTGGAAATTTTACAAAAAGACCTTCTATCATGGAAAGTACAATGCAGACTTATAATCCAGAAACAAGGTTATCAGATGGAACATTTAACAAGTGGGTAAGTTTGATCGAAGATCGCACAAAGGGTTTCGTTTAACATTCCTTTCAAAACACTTTATCCTTTCATTAATAAATCCAAATAAATTTCATTTAAAAAAAAAAGTCATGTTTTTTATAAAGTAAAAATTTACTGGTCTATTTTTCTCGTTTTTTCGAATATCTGAACTAACCGATAGCAGGCGAAGCCTGCTATTATACTCTGCTATAATAATATCTGCCCCCAAAGCAGAATATGCTTAAAAGTGCGACGTATGTCGCAGAACAATGGCCTTCCCTGCAGAACATTTCAAATTATCATTTTCAGGAAAAATATCAATTCAATCGAAGGAAAATTGTGAAATTCGTCACTCGATGGCCGGGAAAAAAATATCAAAATCCTTTATTTATCGTTCATTTAAAAAGATTGCAGAATTGATCAATGGGTCGTGAAAAAATCTTGCGCAGTACGATAGTCAATCATGGAGAACAAATCATGAAATTCTTCAGCCTCTTGTGCAAAAACATGCAAAATTTGATGAACAGTCATGGAAAAACATCCACGGTTTTCGCCAATCGGTCGCAGGTAAAAAACACTGCAAAATTCGTAATTTTGGTTTTTTCGCGACTGTTCATCGAAATTTACAATTTGTCTACGAACATTTCAACAAAATTAAAAAAAATGGAAAAAATTGGAAATTCATCGATCCAATCACTCGCAAGTAAAAAAGTAAAAAATTGCCAGTAAAACAGTAAAAAATTGCCTGGAATAATTGTCAATCAGTCATCGGTAAAAATCACGAAATTCGTGCATCAGTTGCATGAAAAAAACTATAAATTTCGCCAATCGGTCCAAGAAAAATATTGCAAAATTCGCCTATCGGTTGAAGCTAAAAAACCCAAAATTCGTCGGTGAATTGTTGAAAGTATCTCAACATTCTTCAATCAGTTGCAGGAAAAAAATATTACGAAATTCGACAATTGGGTCCATGAAAAAACACGAAATTCGCAAGTTGACATACGGAAAAATCTGCAATATTGCAAAAATCGTCAATCGATTGTTGGAAGAAACCAAGAAATTCATTATTCGATCAGGTAAAATTGCAAACTTCGCCATTAGTCTCTTTCGTGTGTGTATGTCAGCATTTTACAAAATGGTTTTTACATTTCTATAAAAGATGCAATTGCACTTCTTCATATATAAGAAAATATCCCTGTGTCTTTATTTTTTATTCCCGCAGAACATTTTTTATCAACTGAAGTTCGTTGCAGAACATTGCAAAGTATTCTGCTTTGGGGATATCTGCCATGTGGACTAAATGCGATATTTAAAAAAAAAAAATCTATTTCAAAATTAAACATGTTGTATAGAAACCTTCAAAATGTTAAAATATGCCAATATTTCCATAATCGGGTTTTATAATAATTCAATACGTTCCTCAAACTTATATATTTACTATTCTCTATTACTCTTATTGATATTCTTTTTGTATTATTCTCAAACATTGGAAAAATCCGTTAGGACGTCAGATTAATTTTCTTTTTAATTCTGTAATGATAATTCTCTATATTAAGCTGCTTTCTGTATTTGCACATACTCATACTCCTTGTGTTATTGAGAAATGTTTGAAAATTTCCATTTTATTACCAATATGACGTCATATTAATCTTTTTTTCAATTGGTGAAACTTTTTATTTCATTGTGGAAATCTTTCAATAGAAAATTAATTATTGTAGAAAGAATTTTATTGTGGATTTTTAATTGTTGGCAACTGCTATAACGAAAAATGTTTAAATTTAATAGGTAAAGGCTGTTAGATTTTTGGTTTTTATCTCTATATATTAAAATAATGATTTTTTCAAATTTTATGATTTTGAGCTTCATAGCAGGTATTCAGCTGTAAGTAAACAAAGTTTCAACTCTGTAAGTTAAATAGTTTCTGAAAACCGGCTCTGTGACGGACAGACAATGAAGTGGGTGTAATAGGGTTTCGTGAGATGAATGAAACCCTAAAAAATGAATCTTTACATTTTAAACAATAAAGAAAGGCTTGAAATTGTTCAGAAACTGTATAAACATCCTCCGTAGAGTATTTTTCAATTTGTAATTGAAAAGTTTTATTTAGAAAGAACTAAGCATAAAAATTGATTTGCATTGTGCTTAATATTTTATTTTCAGCTTAATTATGTTAATTATTAACCATTAATTATTTTACTTGTTTGTACTGATTTTGATTTTTCTTTCATTTTAGTGCAATTTGAAGATCACAGAAAAATCCATGAAAACATAATCCTTCTGTGTCAACTGTTTTTGTTTTATAAAATTTATGTGAGTCAATTTTGTATAAATTTTTCTACTTATAAGTGGGAATTTTGATAAATAAATTTTAAAAAACAGCCTATGTTTGTTAATTATTTGCTAATTTTCTTTCCACTTAGGAAAGCGTGGTTAGTAGAGTTCCTTAAGATAATTTCTGGTTATGATTTTGTATTAACTAAAAGTATAATATTTATCCCCCTTTTATCTTTCTTTATGAATTTATCTGTTTTCACTTAAAAATGATAATATGGTTTAAAATTAATAACTGAAATATCAATATATTTAAGTGATAAGTTATGATAGATAGGCTATATTTGCATATAGCCTATCACTTCCAAAAACTTACTAAATTCTGCAAATTTTTATTTTAAAAAAATGTAATTGCTATTGTACAGTCCAGAAAAAAAAATAATGATAATCGCAAAATTGTATTAGAAAAAAAAATGGAAATAGCCATTTGACGGGAAATTATGTATTCTTTTAATTTATGATGAAAAAAGCTAAGTTTAGGGAGACAATATCATACTGAAATAGTACTGCACTCTGAAAATTTGAAAATTTCAATATGAATACCCAATTTTGATAGCATTTTTAATTTATTTATTTTTTGTAAATTTTATCAAACACAAAATCATTTATTTGGCCAAATAGCTTAGGAAAGTTTATAAAATTTTGAATTCCTAATGCTAAATTCATTTTTAATGATTGTAAAACAGATTTTAATGCAAATAGTTTGTAAAGCATAGCTCAAAAGCTACTTGGCGAAATGAGCTGTAATTTTGTATTCGCATATAAAAAACTGCTGGAAATGTATTTCTGTTAAAAATTTCATAGGTTACTATTAATGTTTTTTCGAAAATCTATTTTAAAATTAGTACATTTTTGGGGGGAAAAAAATGTGAATTCAATATCGAAAAATATGAATTAACTTATGATTTTTTTTTTTTTAACAGAAATAAATTTCTAGAAACTTTAAATGTGTGATTTTTGTACAATTTCAGTTTGAAGACTACCTTCTAAGCTTATTTTTTTCTAACCTAAGTTGAAAGAAGAAATGATTTCCACTGAAGCTGTTATTTCCATTTTGCTTTGGGACAATTTGTTAGATTTATAAAATATTATCTTTTTCAATCTGTACATATAAATTAGCTGTATATATAAATTCATCTGAAGGACTTTTATTAAAGCTAGGGGATTAACATTTCTTTTTCAAAATCCTGTAAAATCTTGAAAACAACTTAAATTGATGTAGACAAAAATATTTTTAACAGATTTTTTTTTTTTTTAATGTACCTAAAATAAAAAGATATGAGAGAAGTATGTTAAGCACCAAGCTGAAAAAAAAAAATTTAGATTAGCTTAAGTTTTACGAACATTTTTATTTAAAAAATAATAACAAATAAAGCCTTCAGAGGTTTGAAATTTATGATAATTATCTTTAATATTTTGTATATATATTATCACAGGAATTATCTATCCAGCACTTTATTCTTGTGTCCCATGAGATCATTATCAGATAACTAGATAATATCTAGTTGTCATTTGCATATTTAATTATAGTATCATGTTTTTTGAATAGCATATAAAAACCATATTAGGTAGAACTTGATAACTTAGAGTATTGAATTAGTAATGCTTTTGTTACAGTAAAGTCTTCCTTGCTATTTTACAATTATTCAGACGTTGTAAATACTCTATATATTTTACCAACATTTCTTAAATATTCTTGATGAAAAAATGTATGAAGTGACGTTTAACAATTAAAAATAATATTAAATAACGAAAATATAAAATTGCATTTTCATGTAAATTCACATAAATTTGAAAGATTGTTTTGAATGTTCATGATTTTCATGTCCTTAAAAAACTGTTTAAAATAGCAAATTTGTTATACATAACCAACTACTGTACTTGCAGAAATATACAAAAGTCACAATTCTTATTCTTTTAAAATATTATAAAATTATGGCAGAAAGACATGAGTTCTGTTTTTCAGTAATTTTGTAAAAGATTTTCAAACAGAAAGCAAGGATAGACAAGGGATATTCCACGGCTTCTTTGTGTTACTAACACTGACTGTGCCAAGGCTTCAGAATCAGATAGAATATTTCTCCTTATATCCCACCAATAACAATTCAATTCCCTTTCAAACTGATTTTTAAAGGATTGTAAAAAATAAAGCTAGATTACATTCTTGTTTCTCAAATAGTTTTTCAAGTTTTTTTTTCTTTTTTTCAGTTTGTGTATAAATAAAATTTTAAATTTGAGCACAAGCACAAAGATTAATATTAAAATCAAGCGGGGACTGAGCCCGTCTTATCTCTAGTATCTTATACAAAGAAGCATTTTATATATCGGAAATACAGTATATGTTCTCTTGTAAGCTAATTAAATTCACTAAACAAATTGATAATGAAAAACAATTTAGAAACATTGTAGTTGTACATTTGAGTATGGAACTATTGATATTTTACTTTTTTTTTTCCTTTGATGAATCTAAACCAGCCATACTCAACCTGCGGCCTATTATGTGTGGCCCGGGACACATAATCATTAATCCATATTTACAAAAATAATTGATGTACATAAAAGGTATTAGACCTTCATTGTTTTTTTTTTGTTTTTTTTTTCATGAGCAGACGAAATCTGCCCTGTTATATAATTCATTTAAAATTATGGTTATTATAATTCATTTAAAATTTTGTTAAAACATCCTAAATGCCGTTTGCTTAAACAAAATTTGTTTTTACTAGTGGTTTTATTTGTGCTTCAGTAGTGTATACATTTCTTAATCGTCAACACTAATTGAACATTATTCAAAATTAGATAAATTTACACTATATATATCGATATTTAAAAAAATATATATAAAAATTAAATTGGACAAAAGATTAATTTATTAAAGATATAGCTAATACTACTTATTAGGATTGAATGCTTGTCGTGGATAAAATTGGCACAAAAAAATTACACCACTGTTTCCAAACAAGAATCTTAGCGGCATATTTCTACAACATTTCATATAAAAATAAATGTGATGTTAAAATTTCTTTAACAAATGTGCAATCCTACTGATAATATTAACTTTGTTACATTGCTTTGTTATACTACTTATTACTACTTTGTTATACAACTTGCTTTATTATACTGTTATCTGACTATTTTAATTATCCTTTTTTACATTATTATATAAGTATGTTGTGGCCCACCTAACGTCGCAAACATATGCTTGCAGCCCGTGAGAAAAAAAGGTTGAGTATGGCTGATCTAAACCATTAGTGAAACAAAAATTTTGATGGGACATACGTCTCCACAGTGGTGAAAGGATTAAAATATGTGTTATGTTATTCAGCAAACAGATTTCACACAAGCTAATAATTTTCATCAATGTTTATTTTACATTTATTACATAGTACAAATTTCAAAAATTTACAAAAGACTGGCTGATATGAAATACACATTGAATTATAAAGGCAGGAACATAGCCTTTCCTTTAACTTTGAATAGCTCAAAAATCAAAATTTTATAGAAATTCTATTCTCTGTCAGTCTGTTAACACAATCACTTTCTTCTGTATAAACAAACATTTAGATTTCTGCTAAAAAATAATCTAATAATTAATTTTATATTGGGCTTTTTTGAATAATATTTGTTTACAAAAATTCTTGAAATTGTGTGTCAAGCATGTCTGTTCAAAATTAAAGTCTAAATATAATCATTTGTTCATTAAACATGCTTGACCTTTTTTATTACAAATTAAGCATAATAAACTATCTGAAAGCTTCTATTTAGGATAATTTTTATATCCTATTTACTGGGGGGAAAAAAATCTGTTTAAAATTTTGATACAGAAATTTTGAAACCTCCAGTATAGGGAGTGGCCCTATAAGCAGAATAAAATTTTGTGTTGTGAATTTAACACAAATTTAAGAAACATGTCCAATGGCATAACTATACTTGTTGAGGCTTGTGGTGGCAAAACTAAATTATACCTAATATTCCTACTATGTCATTATTTAACCCTCTCACCGCCGAGCAAAAGGGCAAAATTTTAATGTTGTTTTTCCTGTAATTTTTTTAAATGCTAAAAAAACATATTTCAAACATGATATAAAAACTTCTTTACATATATGAATATAATCCCTGAGACTATTAATCATTACTTAATATTTTAAAACTACTTTATATTAATTTAATTAATGCTAATATTGCAATGAAACCTACAAACGGATATATCAGTTCACGGCGGTGAGAAGGTTAAGGATGCAGCATCCTTCTGTTTTTAAAATCTGTAAATCCACCTGCTTTTTTTTTTTAAACTAATGAAATGAGCCTTTAATTTTACCCAGAGATATCTTGTTAAAAATATACCCCCAGTATTTCTGAGCTACAATATTTCTAAATCCATGTGTTCAAAACTTGCTAAAATTATATAACACTCTCTATCTTTTTTTTTTTCTTTCTTAAATACACAGGAAATTTTTCAGTCATGTAATTTAATTATATTTTTTATTTATAATTCATAAAAATCATTCAAAATTAATGTTACTTTATTTACCATACTTAACTATTAAATATTTGTCCCCTCCCCTTAAAGAAAAAAAAAAAATCCTAATTACAATGTATTTCTTCTTGTAGTAATACCATTCCTTTTTTCAGTGAACTAGTGTTCTTTTTAGTGACTATCACCATACTCTTTTTATTTCTATAGTGAATATTAATTATGCCCTCCCCTTAACTACATTTGACTATGTATGTGTAAACAAAAACTAACTATTGTTTCACATTACTTTTATATACTTGTTAACAGGGTTCGTAAATATCATTTTTGAAAATATACGATATTTTGCTATATATCCGATATATTGATCATCTGATATTTTGATATATATCCGATATTTTCGATATATATCAAATATTTTCAAAATAGTCAACTTACTGCTGATAATAAATATTTTTAAGCATAATATAAATTAGAAACTAAAATATATTGAACTTAACATGAACACTTAAACAATATACTAAAAATGTTTTTTTCCCCTTTTCTTCTTTTATTTTTTACTCTGAACAAAATTGAAGATCAACTAATCAACAAAACAGAAACAATTTGCTTTATACACTTATAAAAAATCCACTATAACTATCACGTCAACTATTCAGTATAACTATCAAGAAATCAGAAATGTATAAAACAAAAAAATAAATACAAAATTGTTTTTTTAATTGAAAAAAATTAAACATAAATGTAAGCTTATTTATTTTTTATTCCCTAATATGTTGTAAAATTTAAGTTCAACAACACCTAAACCAGAAATTGATTCTTTTCTAATGAAGCTGTATAGAACTTATTATCTAAATTAGACAGTTTATCTTTCTATATCTGTCGTGAATTAGTTATGTTCCACATAATTATTAGTCCCATATAATCTACATTTAAAAATAAAAACTTCAAACAAAGCTTGGATAAGATTTTTGTTCTTTTTCTTTAACTAGAAAAGTCACTGCCAGAGACAAATGTTCTTTATCTAAAGAATGACAGTCAATATCAGTTGAAAATTCCATTTACACTTGTTTTGACATAAAATAGCAAAAATATCTTGCACAGCAATATTTTGAAAATAAATATCAAATAATATGAAAATATCAAAAATCTTGATATTTTGAAAATAAATATCAGATATATATCATGATATATATCCATTGATATATATCAATGAACCCTGCTTGTTAATATGGTATTTTAAAGGAACACTTTGTAAATTATGTAACATTGAGACAGATAAATTTTATGTAACTCAGAAAAAAGGAAGTTCTTAATGTTTCTTTTGCTAATTTTATCTGGATAAATAGTACTTTTTGGATGATGTTGGTAAAGAAACGTTGAAGTCCTCTAATACAAGATAAATGGACCCAATTAAATGTACAGCATATACTTATGATTCGATAACAGTTTCTTTATTTTAATTTCTGCAGTAAAATTCATTGCTTTCTAAACACTATAAGTGCTTGAAATAAAGAAAATATAATAAAGTTTCATGTCCTTTGATTATCAGCATGGGTGCAAGACCTTCAATCTCAGGACTGATTTCAGTCTTCAAAAGATTTTTAACTGATAGTAAATTCTACTTTATATACTTAAATAATAGTAATTTTATCATCAAGAACATTTAATCATTTCTTTTTATTGTAAGAGATCAATTTTTAATTTTTAGCCATAATGCAAGACATAGAAATCTTCTAGCCCATTTCCATTTGATTATTCCTAAAACTCGGAAAAGTTTTCAGTCTTGGTTTGTATGGACTTCTTGCACCCATGATTATCAAAATGATCTTTCCAAGGTTTGAAGGTCTCTTGAACCTTGAGGTGCCTTGATATTTGTCACCACAGCCACCCTGTAGTTGTGGCACTGAACATGTCACTATAAGCAGAATGGTACTATGATTTGACTGCATTATTTATTATATTCATGTTTATAAAGGACAGATAATAAATATTTTGTTTAATAATTTAAATCTGCATGTTAAATTCGTGTAAATGTGAATTTAAGACAGTTTTTTTTTTTTTTTTTTTTTTTTTTTTTTTTTTGTTAAACTAATCCTTAAGTGTTTTTGTTACATGTTAGTATTTACAACTTGATGTCCAAAATTTAAACCCTCCCCCATTTTTTTGTTTTAATATGAGTGATATTTTTTATAACATTGCATAATGGATGTAAAATAAATAGCTAGCATTAAAAAAAAAAAAAAAAAAAAAAAAAAAATTGACACCTGAAAGAGCTAAATTATCCATAGTCAAGACTTCTTTACTTCCTGCTTAGTTTCTGTAACTTAACCCATTACCTGCTGCTGTTGTGTTAATGCAACATTCAAAATAAACACATATGTAAAAATTAATTACCAAGCTACCACTATTTTAAAAGACAAAAATTGCCTTATTTAATGACATATACATTGCGATTAAATAAAGCAAAGATTTAAATTTCAAACTTTTAGTAACTTTTTTTCAATATTTTAAACTTTCGAAATTTGTGGTGGCAAACTACTTTGAGAAAACATCATTGAAGGCTCTTGCTTTATAGTTTTGGTAATTAATTAGTTAATGTATAACTAAATATACAATTATGTACAACTCTATTCTAAAATGAAATAGTAAATATGGAAATGAGTTTCTAAAATATTATTTCTTCTGAAAATTCCATTAGTAAAATTAATAGAAAATGATTGAAAGGATATTCGAAAATTTCCAAAAGATTGAAGTAAAGCCCATATCTTGTAAAAGGTTTTACATTGTTGCTGAAAACTTTGTGTTTCTGGTTATTTGTAATTGTTTGTTGACAATTTTGGTTTGTTAATAAACATGCAACACACTTCATTCTAAAATTAACACAGTAAGTTAATCAAATACCTTTAAAAAATAACATTCATTATGCTGTCTATATTATAAAGCAAAAATCTGTCTGTGAGCAATGCTGACATCATTTCGACAATGGAAATAACCGAAACAATTTATTTCACATTTTGCACAGATTTATTAATTTCTAATCATCACACAGTTTCATTTTTTACATTGTCGAATAGGGAAAGCACTTTCAAATGCAATTTGTCGGAAAACTGTGTCTCTCAATTTATGGAATTTTTATGGTTTTAAAAATAATTTTCAAACATGAATGTTTTAAAAATCTTTCTCTATTGTGTGCAGCCCAATTACGGAAGATTAACATATTTACACTTAAAACTATATAAATAGTTTATCATTTGTTTCCAGCTAATATTCTATAATGAAATTAAAACTTCATCAATAAATAAAATATAAATGTAACACATATTGAACTACGTGCTTAAACACGGAAATAATCAGAATTAAAAAGGCTTCTGTAAATAGTGAAATCTTTGGTGATTCCTTCAGCTGGCTACTATGAAAGCATCGCTTTTAACAATTTTCAAAACTACTTGAATAATTGGTATTTTTCATATAAAATGCCTTTTGGTGGTGCTAGTGGGTAACTAAAAAGTTAATTAAATATAAAAAATCTATTGGAATTTTCAATTAAAAAAGGTTTTCACCTATGTTCTGTAGTTCTGTGCAGTATGTCTAGTAACAGTATTTCTGTAACCCAAGAAGTCTGGGTTGGATCGCTTGATTAATAATATTAATAGAAAATGTTGAAAAGATTACAGAAACTTGAGATTAAAATTAATAAATTTATTTCATTTATATATTTCGATATTAAAAAAATATTTTAATTTCTAGAATGCTATTGAATTGATTATTTGGCAACTATAATGAGCAACTAAACAAACATAATATACAACTTCATTTTGCAATAGTAAATTATCAGATAAGTTATTTAAGTAATGTTTGTTCTAAAATAAGTTAAATTAATAGAATATTATTGAATGAATATTGATAATTTCTCCGAGTAAAATGTAGTTTTTAAAATATTTTACATTCTCTGGTCATTTGTGATTGTTTATAAAATGACAATTTTGGTATGTTACTAAACATCCTATCAAGATTTATAAATATATTTTCTAAAAAAAAAATATTCGATGTTATGACATACATCCGATATTATCAGAATAGTCAACTTACTGCTGATTATAAATGTTTTCAGACTTTATATAAATTAGAAACGGCAATATATTTTACTTAACATCAATACTTCATAAAACAATATTCCAAATGTCTTTTCCTTTATTTTCTCTCCACTTTCAACAAAATTGAAGATCAACTAACTGAAAGCAGAAACAATTTGCTTTTTACACTTATCAAAAAACAAAATATAGGATTTAGTATCAAGTATTGTGAAAATTTTATGTTTTATACAACAAAATTATAAATATATTTTTTTATTTAAAATTTGAACATATTGTTCGTACGATTTTTTATTCCCTAACCTGTTGTATAACTTAAACTGAGCTAATATAAAACACGAAAAAATTCTTTCTAATAAAGCTGAAAATAAATGTTTACTTAAATAAGACATTTTAACTTTCTTAATTGGTTCTACATTTCAAAATTCAGCTTTATACATAAAGCTAAGGAAATATTTTTTCGAAGGGCTTGAAGAGGGATGTGGGGGGGGGGGGGGGGGTCTGAAAAAGTCAGGCAAAAGTTCCCTATCAATAAAATGAAATAGTTAATAAAAAATGAAAAATTCATTTACACTTGTTTTGACTGAAAATATAAAAGATTTATAGAATATTTTGAAATTAAATATCACATATTTGAAAATATATTTGATAATGATATTTTGAAAATAAATATCGGATGTATATCATGATATATATATATCCGAACCCTGCATCCCATATGCTTCATTCTAAAAGTAATGTATTAAAATTAATGAAAGAAGATAAAAAATAATGTTCATCAAGAATGTTCCTGTTAATAATATTAATAGGAAATGTTGCAAATATTGTAAAATATCTCTAAATAAAATTAATGACTAAGTTTGTTTCAACTAAACAAACTTGTTTCAGTGGTTTTTAGAATGATTTTCAGTTGAAATAGTCTGTAAATAAAGTTAAAAATGTATTTTTTAATATATTATGTATTTATTGATGTAATGATAAATATCTAATAATACAATAATAGACAAATAATCTAATAATAAAAAACTGGTTTTAAAGGCCTTCTTTTAGACCTAAACATATTTAACAAAAAAATAGCCTTTATTAATTTTGGAAGAATGTATGTTTTATTTTTCAAAGAAGTTTAATTAGAATACATGTATGATTTTTATTTTATTTATTTATTTCTTCTTTTTGCTAGAATGTAATAGTTTTTGCTTATTAACAATAATGTAAGAGTGAAATAGTAATTAAAAATCTTTGAAATAATTTTGATCAATTAACGTTTTTGTAAATATTCAATAATCAAATAATCGAACTAAACATGACATTATCAAGCTTTGTAAAAATTCATATGTGTAGGCCCTGATGAGTGCCTCACTTTACATGCCTTTGCTTATTTATAATGTTTTGTTTTCATTTCTGCAGTTTAACTTTTGGATTGGCGGTTTTTTTTATAAATTGAATTTTTAAAAAGTCTCATAATGTCATATGTAGTTGAGTTATTTGATTATTGGATATTTATAAAGTTTTAAATATATATATGAGTGTGTGTCATATTTTATTTTTTATCCGTTTTTTTTTTTTTTTTTTTTTTTTTTGGCCTAGTTAAAATGAATTTGGGCCTTAAACCTAAGTTTTTCAATAAATTAGTGGACAATCCCATTTCTTTTCTTTTTTATAATAACCAGTAACCATCACAAGATTTTAGCCCAAATGAAATTTAAATGTATCACTTTAAAACAATCAAGCTCTCGACAAAAAGTGTTCATATTTCTAAATGGTATTTTAATCTGAATTTTATCTTTTCATACTCCTTAGTGTGAAGAATTTTAATTATGATATGCATATCAAAAAGTTTATCTTTTCATACATGATGATTTGACAAGTACTATTTCTATTCATTTCAAAATAGACACTTTATAAAGAAAATATGCTAAACTATACATATAAATTTATTGTAACATTTCATGGAAGATCTTAACTTTGATTGTTGTTTATACTGTCTATGAATGAAATCATATCACTATTTATATTTTCCAAATTCAGATTTATTATTATAATTCAATATACAACAGAAATTTCCATTTTAAATCAGTATCAAAATTTTGCTGCCTAATCTCTTTTATTATGCAATTTCAGGATTGTTATTTTGAAAAGTGCTTTTCTAATTCCAATATATTTTTGGTATCATAAATAATTATATATTTCAAGTATATATATTTTTTTTCACATAATCGTAAATAATTATACAGGGTGTCCAAAAAGCCTTTCTCCAATTACAAAAGTTATTCATATCTGCTATATATAAGTTAAGACATGTGAAATTGGTGCCAAAATGTTGAAAAATCTAACCAAGTTTGTTTTGTTGCAGGTTTCTGTAACATGGCTGTAGTGTAGCAGTGTCAGTGCCCATGAAACTGGAAATGTTTGCAAATCAGGAAAAAGCTCAGTGTGTCCTGGTATCATAAGACTCTTTTGGTATCTGTAATTTATGTGAGGACATATGCACTGATTTCTTGGGACTTTTTGCAAAAGACTGTCTCACTTCTTTCAAATGAGATTGATGGTCAGCCAGTTCTCAGTATGTGGTCCACTTTCCTGGATACTGGCACTACTACACTACAGCAACATTACAAAAACCTGGAAAAAAAAAAAAAAAAAAGCTTGGTTAGTTTTTCAACTGTTAGTTGTTTCACATGTCTGTCTGATGAATAAATTTTGTAATCGGGGAATGACTTTTCGGACATCTTGTATATTCTAGGTGTATAATTTTTTCACATGATCATAAATAATTATATATTCTCAGTGTTTAATTTTTTACATTTTTAAGACTTTACAAACTCAGTTGCAGAATTTTCTGATAGCAAAAATGCTGATTAAATATTCTTAATTATTAAACTAAGACTTTTAATTCCTGAAAATCTACATAATATTATACAGGGTGAAGATCACATAATCTGTGAGAGAGATAGAATTCTCTCTCAGAGTTAATAAAAATTGACCAAACAAAAATATTTTTGCGATGCATCATTTTCGAAAAAAAGACAAAAGAAAAAGTATGACATCACATATGGTGCACTAAAAATAAATTTTATTTGAAACTGAAAAATGGATGGAAAAAAAAGAGAAAGAAAAATTGTATTACAGTTTTTCAGAAAGAGACTTAGTTGTTTGTCTGCATACTGCTTTTACTTTAGTAGACACTTGCATGCGTCAATATGCACAGTAGTCATTTTGAGTACCTTGTTATGTAAAAATCATTATATTAAAGTTCCTGTTTCTAAAATCCGTATTTTTGGGACACCAGCTGTGACACATTTTTTTTTTCATTTTTCTCAAACTATACATATAGAAGATTAATTTGAACACAATTATTTCAAATTGGTAAATAAATCATACGAGTAGTAATTTTCCAACTAGACGAAAAATGTCCGAGCCAGGATTCGAACCTGGGATCGGTTCGAAGGATAAGGTTAACTGGATGAATTATGCCCTCCAGATTCGACCGCGGGATAGCTCAGTGGTAGAGCGTGGCGGCTTCAGCCAAGCGATCCCAGGTTCGAATCCTGGCCCGGACATTTTTCGTCCAGTTGGAAAATTACTACTTGTATACATATAGAAGTTTGAAAATTTCTCTATCTACAGTTTATGTGGTCTTGACATAACACCCTGTATATGATTTTAATTGCTATTATTATTTTTAAATAGACTGATTTATTAATAAAATAATTTTTGAAAAATTGTGTATTTTCTCATAATTTATATTATAATAACTCTCAAATTATAGGTTTATTAAGACAAACATTCAGTGTATTAACTTCATCATTTTCATTATTTCTAAAATACATTTCTGGATAACATACTTTTATTTTCAGGTTTAAAACTCTTTTCACATTGCTAAGTCAATGATCTACTAACTTTTCCTTTCTCATCAAGTTTAACATAAAAAAATAAGCACAGTTTGCTATTTTATCTCCATTCATAAAATAATGTAAAGTTTAACAGTTTCATTTTCTTTGAAATAACATTGTGCAGGTACTTACACAATCACAAGTGCACAGTAAAGCTCTGTTATTTGAACAGACTCATTAAATAACACAACAGTTTCACCATCACAACATGTAACATTAAATATTTCAATCACAACAGCAACACATTATTTAGAACTGTAAAGGTGTTCAACAAATTTCATTATAAAATTAAATTTTGAGTGGTTTTCCAAGTAAGGAATTAGATAAATTAACCAGAATTCTATGTAGTAACTTATTTTTCTTTGCCAATTCTTGTAACTGCATTTCATAAAAAAATATATTATTAATCTCTGAGGCCTATTATTTTATACTTATTTCAACAACTTCTTAATTTTATGTTGTAACACCACAATCTACCAACAGCAAATGTAAAATAACCAGCAAAAGACAACAATTCTTTATTGTATTACTTTCTAATGAAGTTTTTGCTATAAAGTTTGTGCTTATATACATTAAATCTCTCAGTGCACTTTTTAAGCAAAATCATATTAAAAATTTTGTATTCTCTCATAACTTGAAATATTCTTACACTATTGTCTAGCATATCAACAGAAGCATAGTTGTACAAGATTTTAGGATGTCCAAATAAAGATACTTGCAATGTCATCACCTAAAGTTTCTGCATTTTATGCACAGATTCAATCAATCAGCAGGCATCTTTCATTGTCAAGTTAAAGTTTTACCCATTGAATACAAGCATACTTGATGAAACTGATTGGTTAAGTTTGTGCATTAATATTATTTATACATGCAACGACAATGCAAATGTCCTTGTCTGTATTTCTTATAATATAAACAACATTTTTAAAGACCAAAGTTTTTCAGGATAGTTTTCACATATTCAAAAGAATATGATTCTTATATATATCCTAATTATAAAATGCTGTCTTAATTATTATTATTATTGTCATTTTATCTGCTTACATTTTGCTATTGAGTTTTAACAATGTCATGTAAACAGGGGCATACTCAGAAATTGTGAGGTCCGGTACAGATATACGATGGGCCTTTTACATGTTACATTTATGGCCCACTGCATACCCATATGCATATACTTAATACAAAATGCCGTTTTTAGCATTGTGCATGCTCCTGCATATAAATCATATTGCTATTCATTCATTATCACCCTAGTAGTTGTGATGTCGTCTAAATATCAGAAAATTAAGATCAGAAACTGAGGTTAGGATATAAAATTTTTACTGTAGACAGGTTGTTATTAATTTTATAAGTAAAATATTCTTGAAGTGTTAAAATTTGTGAACACCTTTAATATAATAATTTATTCTTTGGTATATTTAATACTGAATATTGCTAATACTGTGTAAAACAAATTGATGTTAAATCCACAAAAGTATTAATCTTACAATCACCTCGGTTCCTTACACTCGTAACAATATTTAACATGGAATTTTAATGATCTTACAGTCAAAGTCTCAAACAAGCAAATTACTTTTTAATACCTTTTACTATTTCATCTTTTCGTCTGTAATTCCATATAAAGATGCAAATATGCTATTTGAAAATTAATTTCCATGGCTATTGTTTGGTAACATTTATCAGCTCTTTGGTACTACTTATCAGTAAATGGGCTTTTAAATATTCTTATTCATGGTTTTGATTTTTGTATATTAAAATCTAACTTAACCAATGTGGGGAAAAATCAAGTTATAAATGTTAGAATGCAGGTTTTATAAAATTTATTTCTGCCATTTTTGGGATTGAAATTTAACTATCATGAATTTCATTAAATTATTTCTTTTTATTTTGTATAAAATCAAATGATTGGATTTTTCTAATAATAAATTAATCATGATGTTCCAGGTTTGCCACATAATGGGAAAGAAAAAAAGGAAACTTGTATTTAAAAGTCTATGAAAAATTTAGAGAATATTAAGAAGAAATTATTTTTTTTTTTAAACTTTTAATTTAATTTTCTATTTTTGCTATTAGCAAAAATTAAATTTTAGAATGCAGCAATGTGTACAGTAAAACCCCGACTATCCAGAAAGCATGGGATCAAAGCAATTTTGGTTTTGCATAGAATTTTTCAGATAACAGAGAACCTGGTTTTAAAAATAATTTATTCCAGAAATGAAGTGCTTTTTAAAGGGAAAATACCTTTCTCAAAACACTGTACTCTTAATCTTGTATAATACACCATCACACTCAGCAGAAAATGAGCTAGATAAAAATGGGATCAGAGCAATTTTCTTGCCCCTGAATGTCATTTCGATCAATCAGTGGTTCAGGGGGTTATTGAGAAAATTAAAAATCATCACAGATAAAAGATTTTACATTTTTGAATTGAGGGACTGGATAATAGATAAGAAATTGTTTAACGTTTAAACTTTGTCGATATGAATAAAGTTGGCTGCTGAACAGCTTCTCTGTGCAGTGAAATTCCGAAGCAAACATTAGTTAGATCTTGTGAATTATGGCTTGATGTTTTTAGAAAAAATATTGCCACTTTAAATGATAGAATTTCAGATGACAGTGCATCCCTCAATACCGAACAGTTCATCGACATGTTTGAGAAGCTTCCTGGGAAATCAATAGACTACATTTAATCCAGTGTTTTGAAGATGAAGAAATGGTTGAAGTAGTAGTTGTTGGAATAGTGTTGAAATAGGGGAGATTTTGTAATTGAAGAGAAAATCAAAGAATTTGAGAAAACTGTTATTTCCGATGAAGCTACAGAAATACCACATGCAACATTTTGTACACTGAACAAAAAGAGGATGCAACTATTTCTAATATTCTGTTGTTTAGAAGATAGCGTGACAAAACGAATTTGAAATGATGTCAAACTGAACAAAAAAAGAAAATCCCTACATATTTTGAAAGCAAACAAAATTCAATGATCAAAGTAAGCATCTTCTAATATTTATTTTTGCAACAGTTTGCAATGCTTTATTTGTTGTTATATATAATGATGTAATAAACACATTCAGTAAAGATTTTAACTAGTAATTTAATATGCTTTGCAAATTAAATTCAATAGTTGAAGTTTATTCTATTAAGCCAATTTTTAGATAACCGGGGTTGGGGGTTCTACTGTCTATACATATATTAGACAAATGTATAGCACCAAGAAAACAGAATTTTTCAATATTTGAGTGGCAATCCTGTATTTGTAACTTATTTTGTATATAAAAGATCATGGTTTTAACATAAAATTTTAGTTAGTTTAGACTCAGCTAATTTCCAAACTTCTATCATAAAAAGTTTTTAAAAATTCTTTTTATATACCTTGTCTAGTCAGTAAAAAACATGTGAAAAATCTATTTACGTTTATGTACAATATCATTTTAAATGCTTCATTTATCTTTCTTATAATTTAAAAATACTACCCTGTTTTTAATTACTATCTATAAGCCTGATTATACAATACAAAACTAAGCATTATGCTTGAAACGCATAAGAGGAATTTTAATCTAATCCTCTCTTAAAATCTTTTTATATTCATTTTTTTTTCTACTTCATTCTTTTTCAGGGAACCGAGGTTAAAAAAATAAAAAAAAAACTTTTCAATAACTAACATGAATTATATCAAGTTGTTGATGAATGCCATACAAGTGAACATTGAAATGAAGCTATGGTAGGCTCCACATGTCGCCAATCCAACTCATTATTTCAATACATTGATGTAAGGTAGATGGAAGTTGAAGTAAATCTCTTTTTACTTTATTATCCATCTCTTTTCTTGAGAGGGTGCCACATGGCAATGGGTTTTCTTGGAGCGGATATCATTTGATTCCAGTGAGATAATTGTTTGCCAGAACAGTGTGGTCCAACAAAGATGTGTCCAATTGCAGGCGTCTTTCCTTCAGCTTGATATTCAGCTATGGTAAGACGAAGTTGGATGTTCTAAAAAAAATAAAAGAAAGACTAAAGATTTGCACTAGATGTATCAAAATGAACTTACCAAAACCATTATGAAACAAACGTTATTTAAAAATGTATATAACTAACCTCAAATACCCCTGCTCTTTCATTTATTCATTTACCCCAGCTTTAAAAACAGAACCCTGATGCAGAAGTTGCTTTAGTACACTATTACCACTCTTATTAGTACTTCTATTAATTTATTCCTAGGCAATATTTTTTTAAAGCGTTTTTACGAATAACTTCTATAAAATCCATCCACTTAACTTGACAACTAATGGTTAGTAATTAACGAAAATTTATTTATTTTTTGCTGGGACGATGCGGATTCTAACTGTGGCAAAAAAAGTATGTTTCTATTTATAGATTTTTAATAATTGCATCCTTATATATTAAAGCAACAAGAGAAAAATTTCAGCGCAAAATCGATCTTTCTGCGCATGCTTCAACCTTTTTTTAACGTTGAATAAAAGAGGTAATAGAATTAACAAGAATCAAGAGGGATGGGGGAAAGAATAGCTCACCTATTTGCTTACTGCTCACAATTCTAGTGCTCCTTCTACTACTTCTACCCCTTCCCAAGCGCCTTGATCATCATTTTAGCAAAATCCTGATTTTTATATAGAAAAAGTAATAAAACGCTAAGGATTTTGCTATTTCATTTCAAATTATCTCGGTTATATGTATCCGATTACGACACGTTTTGGCTCATTCGACTCGATATCGATAGAACTTACCGATTTTAGTTCCGAGTTTCATGAGGGAAAAAATAAATCAACAATCAGAGTTTTTAAAAATGCATTGATGCAGTTTCTAGTTCTGCAGGATTCTAAATGAAATTTTCTTACTAAATAAATCGACTAGCGTAACGGGCGAAGCTTCGCTAGTTATTAATTATTTCAAAAACAGTTTAACCCTCGTAGTACCAAGTTTAATTTTTGATGAAAGTTCTTAGTTTTAGATGATTTGAACCAGAAATTAATTAAATTTATTCTATTAAATGTCTTCCGAGGTGTCTGATTTTATTTATTATGTTTAAGTTATTTTTTCTGGTTCGAAACATGAAAAATTTCAAAACAAAAATAAATGGGGTCAATAGAGATCCCAATGGTATTAGGAGAGTTAATCCAAAATGAGCCTGCGTCTTACATTTAGGCTTTTACAAAGTATTGTGTAAAACAAAATGGAATGAAAAGCATAAATTATTCTTCAAGTTATGTCTAAATAATTGACGTTTTTCATTAATTTTGATCGGTTCATTTTTTAATAATTTATATCTCAATAATTAACCATTCTAAAGTAATGAAAATTTGTATTTCGACGTTTTCTGGCATGTTGAACTTAACTATGTAATAAAATTATGATGTTTAATCCAAAATAAACCACATGCAGTTATACAAAAATTTGTATGAATGAAAACGGTATTTTTCTTTTTTTCGAGTATTAATTAGGGAACTGAAGTTATGAGCCATTGTTCAGATTTTTAACACTTTCCAACATAGTTGAAAAGTTTATGAATTCTGTTTGTCTGTCAGCCCGTGCTCTAACTGTGTAAATATGACTGTCTGTCCGTGTAAATATAATCGGATTGCCATGTAATTGATATATGTTATTGATGTTTACCACGGCATGTTCCATATTGTACCCTTTATGGTTAGTTTACAGGGACACTGAAAAGTATTTCGATACATTATGGTCAAAGGGAAAAAATCGTTTTCAGTACATTTTAATAATGTTAAAACTGACACAGGAAATTATATGCATCACAGAGGTGGATGGGAACATACACTTTATACAGAGTACACAGTAAGTAAAAATTATAGTTCGTTTACAGGTAAATAAGAAGAATATTACACAATACAAAATAATTCCATTACATTATGGGGAAAATCGTTTACAGTGTATTTTAATGGTGTTACACTATTTCAATGAAACTGATATACAGGGTGCGAAAAGTTCGTAAGGCATTAAAAAGAAACAAATGATGATAAAAAATTGTGGTTTGCAAGAATGGGATTAAAGAGAGATCGGATTTTTTTTAAATTAAAAAAAATGTGAGTAAAAATTTACCGATAGATGGCGCTGCATGCATAATATGAAGCAGATTTATGCAAATCAGGATGTCATAAAACACCTCAACGCACACAGATTTTCCCATTGATGCTATCGTTACTAGATCAAGCGTTGTTAATTAAACTCTTTTACAAAAACGGGGAATCGGCAAATGGCACATTGCTAAAATTCTGCACGGCAAACTGAAACTGACTAAAGACAATGGAACTAGGAATATCTAGGTTCCTTTTTCCATGCTAAAGACGAGAAAAGGGCCTATTTCATGTGCTGGGATACTGAAGATTGTCAGACGCTTCACTGAAATGGGTCTTTTACTATAAGTGTAATTTGCCTACCTCTGCTTCATATTATGCATGATAGCGCTATCTATTGGTATTTTTTTTAACCTGGACTTTTTTAAAAATTCATAAAGATACAAATAAATGTAAATATATTGCTTTAAGGTGCATAAAAACATACATAAAAACATTTAAAAGCACATTAAAGTCCCTTTAAAATCAAAACGTTTTCAACCGAACTTACTCGGTCATCATCAGTGAAAAACTAATAGTTAAGTTGAGTTGTTGTCTCATCGCGTATTCTAGCTTGCCCGGAACAAACCATTTTACTTAAAGGGTGTGGAATATAAGGTGGGATGGGAAAGGTCATTCAACATTTCAAAAACAAGTACAGGTTAATCAATCATGTATTAATTCATTCCAGACTGCGTGGATATCATATAATAATACATCGTTACAGACTATTTCTTTTTTAGATATTATTTCCAGAGACTCTCTTATGATAGCTTCCTGGTGATTACTCGTGCGGAATATAATTTTAGATCTATTGAAATCTACTTTTATAGGTTCAGTTTGTGCTAATCTTGCTAACGCAGTGTAGGGTCTATTTAATCTCAGATCTGCTTCATGTTCTTTTATTCTGTCCCGAAATTTCCTCAGTGTCATACCTACGTACATAAAATCTTTGTTATCTTTCTTGAATGGTATAATATATACACTATATTGCCAAAGGTGACCGGTCACTTGCGATTTTAGACATTTTGTTAACTATCTAGAAAAATACATGACGAATTAAGCTGAAACTGCAGGTGTGTAAACAATATAGTATAGGTTATATATTTCCGCGAAGATTTTTTCACGAAACCCCATAGGGGACTGTCAACAAATTGAAAAAGAACGAATATCTTTTGGATTACCCTGTAAAAACTAATGTAGCAAAGGCGTTCAAACTCGAGATTATTAATAAGTGGCTCATTATAATATACTGTGTTCATTTTTATGAGGATAGCATGTTTACTCGTAGAGAAATTAAGGTTTTTATAAAAGCAGTCCCAAATTTCGCCTAGTTTTTTGCTTATAATTTGCAGAGTTCTTAATGTAAAAAAAAGTTCTTTTCAGAAAATATGACAAACAACATTGTACGTAATACTCTGCACTCAGAATTAAAAAATAATAAAAATTGGATGAAAAATGAGCCGGTTTACTAAAAAATGTTTCACTGCGCATGCGCGAATGCAATCAAAATATAATATGCAAAATGTATTAGCTAAGTATA
Source organism: Maratus michaelseni (assembly GCA_963931845.1). Taxonomy (NCBI): domain Eukaryota; kingdom Metazoa; phylum Arthropoda; class Arachnida; order Araneae; family Salticidae; genus Maratus; species Maratus michaelseni. The sequence continues at coordinate 301,635,249 of OZ007587.1, read as the reverse complement.
TAGAGCAACTTCTGTGAAAGTCTCAAAATCATAGCTGGAAAATTATGAAATTTATCGTCGATAGAATAAGCTTAAAATCCGTTGTTCCCAAAAAGAAGCAAAAAGATGAGGGGTTGTATCCAAATATAGTAGTACGTGCAATATTGTGTACGCTATCTTGGCACTAATCAACAGATATTTGATACAACCCCTCATCTTTTTGCTTCTTTTTGGGAACAACGGATTTTGATCTTATTCTATCGACGATAAATTTCAGAATTTTCAAGCTATGATTTTGAGACTTTCACAAATGTTGCTCTATACTTAGCTAATACATTATGCATATTATATTTTGATTGCATTCGCGCATGCGCAGTGAAACATTTTTTAGTAAAACTGCTCATTTTTCATCCAATTTTTATTATTTTTTAATTTTTATTGCAGAATATTATGCACAATGTTGTTTGTCATATTTTCTGAAAATAACTTTTTTTTTATATTAAGAACTCTGCAAATTATAAACAAAAAACTAGGCGAAATTTGGGACTGTTTTTATAAAATCCTTAATTTCTCTACGAGTATACATGCTATCCTCATAAAAATGAACACAGTAATATTACAATAAGCCACTTATTAATAATCTTGAGTTTGAACGCCTTTGCTACATTAGTTTTTACAGGGTTATCCAAACGATATTCGTTCTTTTTCAATTTGTTGACAGTCCCCTATAGGGTTTCATGAAAAAATCTTCGTGGAAATATATAACCTATACTATACTGTTTACACACCTCCAGTTTCAGGTTAATTCCTCATGTATTTTTCTAGATAGTTAACAAAACGTCTAAAATCGCAAGTGACCAATCACCTTTGGCAATATAGTGTTTACCCCTGATCTATTGATAGCCTGGATTGGGTCAATTTTCCTGTTTAACAAAACCCGCAACTTTGGTGAGTGACTGCGATTAATGTAATGCCAAACTTAAAGAGGGAATGTCTCATACTTTCAAAAAACATTGGGATGTAGTTAACTTTATAAAATTTCAAACTTTTAATTGTACCTGTATTTCGTTTTTCTTCATCTTTCACTTTAAATTTGTTTATGATTTTTTCAATTACTAGGGGGCTCTGCCCCCTATGAGCTGCGCTCGCCAACCCCCGTTCTGACACCGCGTGATTTAAAAACACTCTGATTTGATCATCTCTAAAACGATTACGGAAGATTGTATTATAATTAAACAACCAGTGGCGATCTGCTGTAACAGGGTTTCCATTCATTTTCCTTTCACTGACGGATTTTAAGGTCGCTGTTGAAACAGATTACAACTGTAACTGTCACCAAAATATATGATTTAACGCCAAACGTGCATAATCGTGGCGTCGCGTCACTTTCAGTTGACATCAGATGTGTTACACGAGTTAGTCTTTTCATCGGGGAATTTTTAATTCAACGCTTATTTGTCTTTTGATACTTCTCCATTACCCCGTCAATCAATTTTCATTAAAAAAAAAAAAAAAAAAAAAACTATCGTTAAATTGTAACACCAAATAAACAAATAGAAGAATTTTGACATTGGAAAGGAAATATTATTATTTACGCTGTTTTAAAATTTGCAATAATAGGTAAAAGATTTGTCGAAATAAATTTATCTCTCATGAAAATATAATTATTAATTGAAATTGTTTGGAAATATTGTTATTTGATCATTTTAAATGTGACGTAAATTTCCCTAGTTACTCGTATTTCTTTCTCTTTTTAATATTCACGCGCAAGTATATTTTTATTACGTCATTTTCTACATTTATTGCTTTTAACACGTGATCATTTAAATATTATTTTAAAGTTTTCTTTCTGTTTTTAATAGTCTCGTGTAAATACATTTCTTAATTGAAAGGGAATATTATTACGTGCGCTGTTTTACAAATTGGCAACGGTTCAAATAATGGAATTTATGAAATATGAAATAAATCTTCTTCAAAATAATGAAAATTTTGAATAAAAAATTGAAATATAACCTCAAAAAATGAGTCAAATTGAAAAAATAATTGCAGTCTGCACACCGCAACCTTGTAAACTATATCCTTACAAATTATGTTTAAATTCCTGTGCATAGTTTTCATTTCTATAAAACTTTTATAAGAAAATTATTTTGACCAACTTTGATTTTAAATATCTCTTAAAATAATTCTTCGATTTAAAAACTGTCTGCTTCAGCGTGTTTATCGAACATTTCTTTATAAAACCACCAATTTTTAAATTTTTATTTGCAATAGTTTTCTGGATATTAGTCCAGAAAGACTTCAAGACACAAAATCTTAATTGACAGCGGCGGCCGCGGTGGTTACTTTTTTTTAATATAGAGAGAAACGGGATGGAACTGAATTCTCGGCTGCTATTTTTCTAATTACATCTAATTCTTCATTAAGGAAAAGGCATGAACAAACTTCAATCGCTCTTTTTATTTAAAAATTGAAAGGTGCTAACTTGTAACTAATGGGTGAACTGCAATTAAACGGAATGGTGGAGTTAGATCTGTTAATTTTCCTAAACACCGTGCAAGATTCTGTTTATCCATATTTCGGATTAGTTGTACATCCAAAAAATGTATCCGAAATATAGATAAACAGAATCTTGATTGCACGGTGTTTATGAAAATTAACAGATCTAACTCCACCATCCCGTTTAATTGCAGTTCACCCATTAGTTAAAGTTAGCACCTTTCAATTTTTATATAAAAAGAGCGTTTGAAGTTTGTTCATGTCTTTTCCTTAATGAAGAATTAGATGTAATTAGAAAAATAGCAGCCGAGAATTCAGTTCCATCCCGTTTCATTGAAAAAATCATAAACAAATTTAAAGTGAAATATGAAGAAAAACGAAATACAGGTACAATTAAAAGTTTGAAATTTTGTAAAGTTAACTACATCCCAAGGTTTTTTGAAAGTATGAGACATTCCCTCTTAAAGTTTGGCATTACATTAATTGCAGTCCCTCCCCCAAAGTTGCGTGTTTTGTTAAACAGGAAAATGGACCCAATCCAGGCTATCAATAGATCAGGGGTATATATTATACCATTCAAGAAAGATAACAAAGATTTTATGTACGTAGGTATGACACTGAGCAAATTTCGGGACAGAATAAAAGAACATAAAGCAGATCTGAGATTAAATAGACCCCACACTGCGTTAGCAAGATTAGCACAAACTGAACTTATAAAAGTAGATTTCAATGGATCCAAAATTATATTCCGCACAAGTAATCACCAGGAAGCTATCATAAGAGAGTCTCTGGAAATAATATCTAAAAAGGAAATAGTCTGTAACGATGTATTATCATATGATATCCTCGTTGTCTGGAATGAATTAATACATGATCGATTAATCTGTACCTGTTTTTGAAATGTTGAATGACCTTTTCCCATCCCACCTCGTATTCCACACCCTTGAAGTAAAATGGTTTGTTCCGGGCAAGCTAGAAGACGCGAAGGGACAACAACTCAACTTAACTATTAGTTTTTCACTGATGATGACCAAGTAAGTTCGGTTGAAAACGTTTTGATTTTAAAAGGACTTTAATGTGCTTTTAAATGTTTTTATGTATTTTTTTACGCCCCTTCAAGCAATATATTTACATTTATTTGTATCTTTATGAATTTTAATTACTAAACAAGGTGAATTTGCACTGAAATTTTAACTTTTTATTGAACTGAACTTTTTTTGTTATTTAAAAAAAATCCGATTTCCCGGAATTTTTAGCATCATTCGTTTCTTCTTAATTTTTTTAAAGTTTACATTTGCGCACTTGGTACATTTTTGAGGTGAATTACAGCATGTTTTCTATAGATTATTGAGTATGTAGAATGTATCTTTTATTTATAGAGTCACTCAAAAGAATTCGGTTACAGGACTGACTGTGAGAAATAACTCCCGGATCTGCTTTTTCAGACGTGATATGCATTTTAAAACTTAACTAATTTTTAGTGTATTACGAGGTGTGCAGGGACCGATTTAGAAATTTGGGGGCCCTGGGCACAGATGCGTATGCCCCCCCCCCCCCCCCCTCGCACAGATTCTTTGAATAAAAAAATATAATATCGAAAGCAGTACTTATTAAGATAACCACTATTGACTTTGATAATTTCTTTAAAATATTAATTTAAAAAATTAAATTTGTTAATCATTAATTTACTTTTAAATAATTATTTGATAATTGTGAATTTTTAATTGAATTTAGTCCATGATTGAAGTCCATATATCTGGAATGATATCGTATGCAACAACTCATAATAAATTTACCGCAGTACCAAGCTATAATTATATAAAATATTAGCATATCTCAATAATCACACAACTTTTTCTTTCAAATACAAGCTTTGTATGAAAAAAAAAAAAAAAAAACTCAATTTACACAAGTAATTAGCAGAACCACACGGCTTTGTCCATGTTAACCATGAGGGCCTTACATGTAAAATAAATAAAAATGAAATAATATGGCGATCCCAAAAAATGGAGTTCTGTACATTACCGCTCATAAATTGTTAAAAGACAATCAGCAAATAATGAAGTTACTTTGACATATCATAGACAATCTCTGACAAACAGATTTTTCCATTTTAATTTTGTTTTTTGACAGTTAAAACTGTTTGGGCCAATAATAGAAAAATCTTTAGTAGCATGTGGGGGCCCCTGAAAATCGGGGGCCCTGGGCCCGTGCCCCGAATGCCCTGCCTTAAATCAGGCAGTGGAGGTGTGTAGATCATATACAGGGCTGCTCGAAAGAATTCGCACACATTACCGGCTATGGATGGACAGCAATTGCTGAAAATGAATTTTTACTGTGTTATGTGTTTTTTTTTCTTTTAAGTGTTTATTTAGATGTCTCATTTCATCGTATGAACAAAAATGAAATTTCTTAACAATATTCTGATAGTGTTGGAAAGTGTTCATAATCTATGCCGTAATGTTTCGTTCTTGTTTTTTTTTATTCTTAGTGTTCGTTTCTTATTTTTTACCTGTAGTGCCGCTGCTGGAACTGAGAATATCATAGCCTCATTGAATACAGGATTTATGTCTCCTTTCTTCACTGATGTCTTTTTCTTGCTGATTTTCTTTCCCTTTTGAAGCAAGTAGATTTTCACAAAAGGATCTAGAAAAAAAATTTGCTCATTAAAAACAAAAGAAAGAAAGAAAAATCTGATATAGCTAGTGATTACTTTCAGTTATATATTTTAAAAAAATTGCTCATTAAAAACAAAAGAAAGAAAGAAAAATCTGATATAGCTAGTGATTATTTTCAGTTATATATTTCAACATTATATATTTGATATGGTATGTATTTGAGAAAATAGCGTTTAAAAGGAAAGTATATAAATTCACCTGTATAGTAAAAATAATTTCAAGATTCAATTGATTTTTTTTCGGCTTTTATATCGAATTAGAGAATATATGTTAAATTTTCTGCCGTAATTATAAGTAATACGGTGATTTTATCAAGCATTAGTGGTGCAGGGTGTAATGTGTGTAATTTCAAAACGGGAGGTCCAGTATTCAAATCCAACCGATTCGGTACTTTTTTTTTCTACTTTCTGGAAACGTAACGCCAGTGTTCGGAGTGACTCCAGATATATATTTTTTAATTTCAAATTAAAGGTTGTACTTTGTAAATAAATCGCAATGAAATGCTAAAATAACTTTCCCTGTTTGGAGACATCAGTAGCTAAAACTAATGAATGGAATGAGACTGCATTTTATGCTTATAGTACAAAATCCGGTATAAGAAATATATACCCTCATTTGTTATTTAATGATAATAAAGAATATATGCTAATGCTAGATAATGTATACATTGTAATGATATGTGTCTGTTAGATAATGTATCTGTTATTTTCGCCACTGTACCGCCAGAATGCCAGTATGCGCAGGCGCAAATACCACTAGCAGACGACTTTAGCCTCGACCCAGGTTAAGTGCATAAATTGTAACCGAAATTTTGCAAATTTAGGGAATTCCCTCGCATACAGAACAACATTTTGAATTCACATTACAATATATTAAATATATAAAGCTACAACAAAGAACTGTTCTGCGGTATTTTTAACAAACAAGCATTAATAACTCACACTCCATAGACTGCTATGATAATGTTCAACAGGAAATACCGCCAGCAGACGAATTTTAGCCTCGACCTCAGGTTGCGTGCACAATCTTATGAAGGCGCAGAACAGCAATTCGCGTGTGGTATCTGAATTTATGCGAGAAGCATTTGGTATCCGACGTACCAAATCTGGTTTCTCCCGATCACCCGTTGACTTAACGTTAGAACAGACTATTAATGCTGATGCCTCAAATCAATTAACATATAATCTTGCAGCAGAGTCTATATCAGCGCGACAAAGATGGGCACTTAGTCACAGCATAAGGACCAAAATTATATCCACCGTTAAAGAACATGTCGGTCTGACGCAAAAAGATGATACCTGTCATACCTTGTAGAAGAGTCGAATCAAAAAGGATAACGAAAGTCTTCAGAGTTGTATTAAGACTATAAGAAATACGCTGAATCCGTTCATTGAGAGTATCGATAAAAATGTTCTGTTCAATATTTCAACTGGTAAGGCAGCATCTACTGAAGTTTGTGATTTTCTAATCAACGTTAAGTCGGTTGGAAATCAACAAAAATTGACGTTTATTTCAGAATACAATTCCACTCCCGGAAGATTCGAAAAACCGATAAAGCGTAACAAAATCTAGAATTTTGCTTCACAGTCTGCCGTCAAAGCTCAAACCAGCAAAGATAAAACTCAAAAAGCCGTTCTTAAAATGGAACGAGACATCTTTGGCCGATTACTTGCGATTAGTATTGAGAAAGACATCAACATAGAGTACTGCTTAACGTTTCCATTAGCGCCTGTGCCGCCTGCTTTTTCTCGTGTACTGGTGACTTGCTAAAAACTGACAAATCCAAACTAGCCCAAATATTAAAGTCTAACGTCGAAACAGTTGAGCCTACTGGTATCGATATTGAAATAATAGACGGTTTTTATTACCTGTATATTATCGGATCATCTATACCGCAGACATTTGACAAGGTTGCTGAATCGATCTTAATAAAATTGTCCTCAAGTAACGCCTCTGAAATACACATAATTTTTGATAGACACATTCCACCCTCTATCAAAGACTGTGAACGTCAAAGTCGGCTGGATTTCGATAGACCGTATGTCAACCAAGAACCTCTTCAACCAAGACCTAGCGATTTTCTTGGAAATCTCAAAAATTACCGTTTCAAAGAAGCCCTGGTACAATTCTTGACTAATTACTGGGAAAATGATAATTTAGTTTCAATAATCCAAAACAGTTTTTTTTATAACAGTTGGAGAACACTATTTTTCATACCATACTGTCGGAAATCACGTCGTGAAACGTGAATAAGAAGATTATTTATGTTAACATGAAAAGGCAGATACGCGGATAATGTTTCATATATCAAAAGCGCCACATAATTCGAAAATATTGGTCAAAGCAAATGATACCGATGTCTTGGTAATTTTACTGGCCACTATCCACAAAATTCCGCAGACTCAAATTTGGTTGGTGGGTTCATCATCAAAGAAAAGCAATAAGAAAGATCTTGATTGCATTAACTGTACTGAGCTTGCAATGAAATTGGGTCCTACTTTATGCCTGGGTCTGCCAGCTTTCCACGCATTTACGGGCTGTGATTACACAGCGGCTTTTTATAATAAAGGGAAAGTCAAGCCTTTAAAATATTTTCAAGACGAACGGATTTCCAGGAAATATTCGCATCATTGACGGATCCAGTAGATGTACTCCGAGAAGATAAAATTCAACCTGTTCAGGAGTTTACTACTCTTCTTTATGGGATCAAGCAATGTTGTGATATCAATGACGTTAGATATCAGCTGTGTAATAATATGTCCTAACTACTACTTTAACTTCTACTGTAATTGTAACTGTTGTTATTCGAATGTTTTTACTTTTTTAGTTTTCGGAATCTCTATAATAAAACCGTAAGTCATGTGACTGTCATCAACAGTTCCGGGATGGCCGTTTCACTTTTTCATATGGCAGGCGGCCATTTTTATTCAAAATTATTTTTTCGAATAAATTTGCATAAAAGTTACATTTTAAGAAAGATCGTTCAAAATAAATTAATATTTGAGAGATGACTTACGTTCAATTATGCATATATTCTGCAATAACTTCAGTCGAAATTAGGTTCACAGTTCAAATTCTCTATTCATGAAAGTAAACAAAAAAAAAAGATTGATTCGTCGTGAACATTTAAAATATTAAATCATGGAGGTAATCATTCGCAAAGCAAGTTCTCCGCGAATGAATTTTTGGACCACTGCCTCGCGTCAAAAAAAAAAAAATAATAATTCGCACCAGTGAGACAATTAAAATTTACCATAATTATGTGCTATACAACTCAACTACCTTCCGGACCTTTTCTTGACGTAAATTGAACTCATGTAATAATATTTAATGAATCAAATTTTTAGCATTTTTAAAATCGCTAATACAGCTTTTATTTATCGCGTGTACAAATTAGAAACGATACTTTGATTTTGAAATCAAATGTTTTGATTTATGATATTATTTCTTATTTATTTATTTATTTTCTATTTAATGAAAAGTGTGAAGTATTTTAAATATATGTAATATAAGCATTTTAGATTAAAGTTAAGTATTTTAAATGAAATGAGTGACAGGTTTATAATTTAAAATTAAATTAATGTAGTATGAATGATGGTGATGGGAACAATATTTGGCGATTTATCATCTGCTCCCGGCTAACAAAAATACTCATAATTAAAAAAGGAAATAAAAATAAATAAATGATAGTTAGATGTAAATAAATATTAATATATATATATAAAATAATTTATAGAACTAAAAAAAAATAAAAGTAAATAAACAACAATTTCCATAAAAAAAATTTTCGCCAAATTGGCGGGGGGGGGGGAAATCGCGCCAACGTGCGTATGTGATACCTGTGCCCAAAAAATATGCGAAATGCTACCATGATAGCAAAAGTTCATGATTTGTTTATTAGAATCTTCCGATTTGGCGAAGGATTAAGGGAAAATTAAATTATGAATAAATGTAACGTGTTGCAATGTTTAACATACATTTAAGGGAGACCAAACTGGTCGCCAGTGGCGGCTAGTGTAACATATAAAAGGCCTGTGTGGCAAACCCATTATGTGCTTAACGTAATATAATTAAAACTAGTTAGTATACGATTGTGTTTTTTACGTGTTAGTTACGATTGTGTAGCTTTAGTTAAAATAAAGAGAACCACACAATATGACATGGTGGCAGTTATACTTGGCATCGTAAAGGTCAGAAATTTTTATTCTTATATTTAAGAATAGTTTAGTGTATGTGCTTTTGAGAATATTTTTCTTTTGTATCCGTTATAATGGATTTAAAGCAACCTTCAAATATGAGTTTAAATGGCAATTTGGCCGAGAATTGGAATAAATTTAAGCAAAGATTTATGCTTTATTTAGAAGTTTCTGAGAAAATGGCCAAGCCTGATAAACTTAAAGTAGCACTATTACTAGGAATAATGGGTGAAGAATGCATTGATATATTTAATAGTTTTAAACTTAGTGATGATAATGCAAATAATTTTCAAACTGTTATAAATTCTTTTGATCAGTATTTTCAACCGAAAACGAATACAGTTATTGCGCGCTATAAATTTTTTAACTGTAGACAAAAAGAAGGTGAATCTGTTGATTCGTTTGTTACAAATTTGAAAAATTTGTCTAAAGATTGTTCTTTTGAGGATCAAGAAGATAGTTTAATTAGAGATTTGTTAATTATTGTTGTTAAAGATTCCGCTATGAAAGAAAAATTGCTAATGGAAACTGAGTTAACCCTTGAAAAGGCAATAGAATATTGTAGGGCTAAGGAGTCCAGTGGTAAACAAATGGAAATAATGAATAAAAATAATTGTTCTACCACCGTAAATGCTGTTCGTGCAAACAAAAACGAAACGCAGACGAAAATATACAATAAGGAAAAACGTAATTATATTAATCAGAAAGTTAAGAAAAGTTGTTCTAAATGTAAAACTGTTCATGATTATGGAAAATGCCCCGCATTTGGTAAAAAGTGTTACAATTGTAACGGATTAAATCATTTCTCAGTCGGCTGTAAAAATAAAGGGAAAAGAATAAATAAAAAAGTACATGAAATTTCTAATAATGATAATTTTTACACTTCGAGTGATGATGGTTCTGTTAAATTGGATTCAGTAAAGTGCCAGGTTAATTCTTTAAAATCTGAATGGCGAGAAACTGTTCTAATAAATAATTCAGAAGTGTCTCTTAAAATAGACTAGCCGCCACTGGCGACCAGTTTGGTCGCCCTTAAATGTATATTAAGCATTGGAACAAATTATTTTTATTCAAAATTTATTTTTTTTCTTTAATCCTTCGCCAAACCGGAAAAATCTAATAGACAAATCAAGAACTTTTGCGATCGTGGTAGCATTTCGCATATTTTTTGTTATGTATTTCATCTTTCCTGACAAAAACCGCTTAATCCATTTTATAATAAATTAATCATTGTGTGTGTTTTGTAATAAGATTGTGTGTTTTTTAATATAAAATAAACTATTTCATAATAAAATAAAAGTACATGCTGTTTTAGTAATCTCTAATAGGTACCTGAAAATGGGATTTTCTCGCCAAAATGGCACAAAACAAAAATCGCGCCAACCCCGGTGCGTCCGTGACAGCTGTTCCAATTTAAAATACATGACGTTCATATTTTTCTTTAAAATAGAAAATAGACAACTAAGGAAAAATATCATAAATCAAAACATTTGATTTCAAAATTAAAGTATCGTTTCTAATTTGCACGCACGAAAAATAAAAGCTGATAATTCGTTTCGAAATTTGATCCATTAAATATTATTACATGAGTTGAGTTCATCTTACGTCAAGAAAACATCCGGAAAGAAGTTGAGTTGTATAGAACAGAATTATGGTAAACATTGACTGTCTCACTGGTGCGGATTATTTTTTTTACACCAGGCAGCGGTCCAAAAATTCATGGTTTAATATTTTAAACGTTCACAACGAATGAATCTTTTTTTTTTTTTTTTTTTTTTTTTTTTTTGTTTACTTTCATGGATAGAGAATTTGAACTGCGAACCTAATTTAAACTACAGTTATTGCAGAATGTATACATAATTGAACGTAGATCATCTCTCAAATATTATTTTTTTTTGAACGATCTTTCTAAAAATGTAACTTTTATGCAGTTTTATTTCAAAAAATATTTTGAATAAAAATGGCCGCCTGGCATATGAAAAAGTGAAGCGGGCATACCGGAACTGTTGATGACAGTCACATGACTTACGGTTTTATTATAGAGATACCGGAGCTGAAGTCAATGTTTTGCCCTTTAATATTTTTAATGATGTGAGAAAGAATGAAGTTATTAGTGAAACTAAAAGAAAGTTGATGTCTTATACAGGACACAATTTGAACGTAATTGGGGTCAGTAAATTACAATGTAAAGTTAAAAATAAATCGGAATTTCTTGATTTTTATATTATTGATCAAGAATCGAGTGCTTTATTAGGAATTGAAGCTTGTGAAAAATTGGGATTTGTAAATAGAAACACCAGTGTTGATTGCGTACATGCTAGAAATTTTATAGAGAAATTTAAAGATGTATTTACAGATAAAATGGGAAAATTACAACACACGTATAAGATCAAATTAGATGCCAATGCCGAACCTAAACTATCAGCCTCTAGAGTTATTCCACATGCCTTAAAATTGAAAGTAAAACATGAGATTGCTAAAATGGTTGATCAAGGAATATTAGAAAAAGTTGTAAAACCAACAGATTGGGTACATCCTATAGTTATAGTACAAAAACCTAATAATCGTGTAAGAATCTGTATAGATCCACTTATGCTAAATAAATATATAAAGCGAGAACATTATCCTATTCCAACCCAACAGAGCCTATTTTCTCAAATTGAAGGAGAATTTTTCACAGTACTTGATGCTTCGTCAGCTTTTCTGCAAATACCCCTTGAGCAAGAGAGTTCAGATTTATGTACAATTGCCACTCCGTTCGGAAGATACAAATTTTGCCGTTTGCCTTATGGATTAACAAGTTCCCCTGAAGTGTACCAGAAAACAATGGATAATATTTTTGGAGATTTAGATGGAACTTTAGTTTATATTGATGACATTTTAGTATTTGGCAAGACAGAAGCAGAACATGATAGAAGACTTGAAGCAGTTCTTAAAAGAGCTAGAGAGTCTGGTTTGAAATTGTCTTTGGAAAAAAGTCAAATTAAAAGAAGTTGTGTAAAATATTTGGGTTATAATTTAACAAGTAAAGGAATTTCAGTAAATGGTGATAAAATTAAAGCAATTGAAGATTTCAAAGCTCCAACTAATAAACAAGAGCTACAGAGATTTTTAGGCATGATTACCTATTTAGGGAAGTTTATAAAAAATTTATCAGATAAAACAGGAATTTTGAGAAAACTCTTAAGTAAGAAAAATGAATTTATTTGGACGGCTAATGAACAAGAAGCTTTTGAAAATTTGAAGAAATTGGTAGCTAATTCACCTATTCTGGCTTATTATAATCCAAATTTGAAATCAGTTGTTTCTGTTGATGCTAGTCGGTATGGACTAGGTGCAGTATTACTTCAAGATGAACATCCAATTGCCTATGCTTCATGTGCTTTGAACGATACACAGCAAAGATATAGTCAAATCGAGAAAGAATTACTAGCTGTTGTCAACGGATGTCGAAAATTCCATTACTATGTGTATGGTACTGAATTTATAGTGGAAACTGACCAGAAACCTCTCCTCGGTTTACTGCAGAAACCAATTGAAAATTTGTCTCCGAGATTACAGAGAATGGTAATTGAATTATTTAAATATAGATTTAAACTTGTGCATGTCCCAGGGAAAAAGCTTTACATAGCAGATGCCCTCTCCAGAAATCCCACTACCATGAGTGTAGATACAAGTTTTTTTAGAAGATGGAGCTGCTGTTGTACACACAATTCTATCGACCACCGAAGAACGTACAAAAGAAATGCAGAATGCAACGCTAGAAGATGAAGGTCTCTCGAAACTAAAGTAACTAATTCAGAATGGTTGGCCACAACAGTGTTGTCAATTGCCCGAAAATTTAAAACCCTATTGGAATATGAAAGAAGAGTTGCATTGCTATAACGACTTAATTTTTATTGGAAATAGATTAGTAGTACCTAAAACAATGCAAACTTATGTGTTATCGAAAGTGCACCAAGTACATCAAGGCATCACTGCTTGTCAAGAAAAAGCCAAAACAGCTTTATATTGGCCCAATATGATGGAAGACATCAAGAATTATATAGAAAAGTGTCAAATTTGTCAGCAGCATCAGCGTGCTAATTGTAAGCTGCCTTTGATACCTTATGAAGTTCCTAGTCTACCTTGGGAAGAGGTAGGTGTAGACTTTATGTATCTTGAAGGAGATGACTTTTTACAAGTAACGGATTACCACTCCAAGTTTATTGAATTGAGAAAAGTTAATGCTAAAACAGCTTCTTCAGTAATTAGTGCATTGAAACAAATTTTTCGTACTCATGGTATCCCACGTAAAATTCATTCTGATAATGGTCCACCATTTGATAGTCAAGCATATTTTTCATTCCTGAAGTCTTATGATATTTGCCCTGTTACATCGTCACCTAAGTATCCAAGATCCAATGGGATGATTGAAAGATCTATTGGGACATTGAAAAACCTTCTCTTAAAAGTGAGAGCTTCCGGAGGAGATCCAAATCTAGCAGTTCTCGAGTATAATAACACCCCAAAATTTAAATTGCCTTCTCCAGCAGAGATGTTGATGGGAAGATCTTTGAGAACTCCCATTTCTTGTAAGGTGAAATTGTTAAGACCCAGATTTCCAATTAAAAATACTCATCATCAATTACAGGAAAATCAGAGAACACAGAAATCTTATTATGACTCATCGACCGCAAAATTAAAAGAATTGAATATTCAAGATCCTGTCTATATCCAAACTGGTCATCGAGAATGGACATCAAGAACTATTGTTCAAAAACACAGTCCAAGATCCTACATTGTGAAATCTTCAGAAGGATCCATTCTTCGTCGCAAAAGAATTCATTTAAGACCAAGGAAAATAGCGTTTGAAGCTCCTGTAAATTCACAAGAAAATGCTGATGCAACGCAAACCTGCAACCTGACTAATACGAAAACACCAAAAATCTCAAGTCCTCAACCCCATGACAGCCCATTAATCAATCCTGATTCTCCGTCTGATCAAGCAGGCGCTGTCAATCCCAAACCTACTTCACCAGTAATGTCTACTCCAAATACACCAAAGGTAGAGAGACCTAGAAGAAACATAAAACCACCCGCTCGCTTCAAAGACTATATTTAAGGTTTTTTTTTCAGACCTTTCATAAGACTTTTTCGAACTCTACTTTGAACTTTAAATGTATTTTTTTATTTTGCTGTTTTAAAAAGAAAGGGCATGTAATAATATGTCCTAACTACTACTTTAACTTCTACTGTAATTGTAACTGTTGTTATTCGAATGTTTTTACTTTTTAGTTTCGGAATGTAATATATAAAAGGCCTGTGTGGCAAACCCATTATGTGCTTAACCCTTGGCTTAACCTAATATAATTAAAGTAGTTAGTTTACGATTATGTTTATTTCTTTATAAAAATAAAGGACACCACACAATATGACAAGCTGTTCCAAAAAACATATTCAATGAACAAAGACGAAGAGCATTTCATGAAGAAGATTAAAGGCATCGAGTCCAATATGATTTCACCGTGCTGGATCTCACTAAAACAGAAAATTTTGCGCACAATATATGTTAATTCTGTGTGGCTTCATGCAACCGATGCATGCTGCGTTAAAGTCAATCCTGAAGATTGTGTTTGGGTTTTGGATGGCTATTTGAAGCCTACGTGGTTTAAAGGGGACCCAACCGGGGCCTCCGAGATGTCGCTGTGTGTCCTACACCGGGCCTGCTACAAGTATTAGTGACGTCACAGTAGTGATCCACTTTGGTCAAAGTATCGCAGCAGAAAGATGTAATAAAAAGAGCATTTTCGCTCTTATAATTTGTGATTACATAAATAATATTAAATTTCATAATCGTGAAATAAAAGGGAATTAATATACTTGTTTTATTAAAGGAAATTAAAAGTTTTAAATTAAAAAAATGCTAAGATCCGATTGAACCCATTGACTTACCTTTTCCTAAACACATTATTTTACAATAAATATACGTACAAAAAATATAATAAATCTACCAAAAACTTTACAAAATCAATCCCATTCCTCCGTTTTACAACTACATACCATAATTTAACCATCAAAACACAATAAATGTCAATTTAAATACAGAAATCGACATTTTTTAACTATAGAGACCTTGGCACTTTTTTTAACGCTTTGGCGTAATCCGGGCTTCAGAAAGTTAGATATGTTTTAAAATTATATACACAATTATGAAAACAAACCTAATGTACTTTTATGTTTATTTATATATGTATAAAATTATTTATATATACAAGTCTATTCTACCTGTATATAAAAAGAGATAAATGGCTTCTTTATATTAAATAAATTATATAAATATTGAAAAAAAAAATACTTATTTATATGAAACTACGAATAGGTTGCCAGAAAATATTTTGCAACTTTCCTTCTCTCGCCATAAGCCTTTTTCGGTACTTTTCGGTTAGCCGGGCGCCAGTGATACATGTACATATATAAATATATATATTAATTCATACATATATGTGTGTGTAGATATGTGTATATATATATATGTGTGTGTGTGTGTAGATATATGTGTATATATATGTGTGTGTATATATGTATATATATCACTGGCGCCCGGCTAACCGAAAAGTACCCAATTTTCTATCTTGACTTTGTAACTGATTTGTAATATTTTAAAAATTGTCTATTTATTGTACTTGGGTCTAGGACATAATAACCACTCAAAATAACTTATCAAAAGATTTATTTTCATATTATATTTGTACACTTAAGTTAGCTAAAATGTTAAATTGAACTACGTAGAATTACTAAGTTGTGTAAATCAGTTACTTTTAATTTTATAAACAAAGCACATCACTCACTTCTAACTAAATGTATCCAGATTTCATTCAATTTATTACAGTATTTCTTTCAAAATCATTTTTTAAACTGTTTATCGTCTGCTTCTTTTGTTTATTTATTTTTTTTCTAAAGATCATTTGACTCTTTTCGATTTGGAAGTACAAATTCAATCAAATATGCCAAAATATTTCCATTACAATAGGCTAGACATTTGTTGTTAGGTTTTTTTTCTCTGCACAAGTTCAATACCATCATATTAATTCTAGCTTCACGAATTATGAAAAGTATATCGAAACATTTAATGCAAACCACTTCTGTTGAAATGTAAAAATAATTATCACAAGGTAATTTTCGTAGCTAAAATTTCTTCTTTTCATTATCAGTAGCGAATTTGAAGACTTAGATTGGAAACTAGGAGCACAACATTTTCTTCTCATTATTTTATAGATATAATCTACACTTTCTTTAATAATTATAATCAATAATAATTGATAGCATTATAATCTAAATACACTGAAAAATATTATTAATTACTATATAAAACAATAAATAAAATCAAAATACTGTCGTAAACAATCCGTACAAACGAACAAAGTACATGAAAATTTTTAAGTTATTATGGATCACTGTTTTGACGTCAGCAGGTTGTGACGTCACCTGTAGCAGGCCCGGTGTAGGACACACAGCGACATCTCGGAGGCCCCGACCCAACACACTTACAAGTTAACGACGTATTAAGAGAATCGAGAAACAGAGAAAACGATGAAGAATTACAATTAGATTGTGACATCGGCACTTCTGACGATTCTGAATATGAATAAGTGTTTTATATAAAAAATTTGTATTTTGCTATTGATAAATTTATGTATTAATAAAAAATATTTATATCATTATGTGATATTTTATTTAACTCTTACCAGTATTTAATCCGCGCTTAAACGATCGAAAAAAATCTCCTTTTGAAAGACGTACATTTTGAACGGATAAATTTTTATTTCATAATTATGTATTGTCGCTGATAAATGAATGTGTGAGTGAAAATTTTTTTATATCGTTGTTAATATTTACACTATCGGAGAAATCTTCAAAAAGAACTCGCTACATCTTTGTCTGTCAAATGGCATTGCGCGCGCAACGCTTCTCTGCCACTCTCAACGTTCACGCAGAAAATTGAACATCTTAAACCTAGGCAACCATGGATTCAACAAACTTTTTGATAAGGCAACCTAATACGGTTGGATTTGGAATAAAATAAGCTTTCATTTGATGTGTAATTTGATTACACATCAAACATTACACATTTTGATAACTTATGAGGGTATATTAACAACGCTTACTTACCTGTTTAAACCTGGCAACCTCATAGTTGGCAAGAGGGGAGAGTAGGCAACCTTTATTTTTTAAATTCCTTGGGGTATATTCTCTCAGCTGATTCTCGACTTTCATAAATAACAAATCAGGGAAGTTGATCAAAAAAATGTAATTAAACATTTTATTGTTTATCATTATCGGCACGTGATTTAGCTAGGCAACCTATTTGCGATGTATCAATGTATACATTATCTAGCATATATTCGTTATTATCATTAAAAAACAAATGAGGGTATAGATTTCTTATACCGGATCTTAGACTATTAGATTTTTAAAGACATGGAGAGATGAATTTCGCGAAAAAAAAAAATAGTACCAGAAATCAAAATACCAAAGTTTTTCGGTTCATGGATAGAGCGAGGTTGGGCACATACTGGGTACAATTCGCCAGTCATTCAAATGAATTATTCGTCTGAATATTTTCAATGCATTTCCAAGGGAATTTAGTACTAGCTCTGTTTTCACGTATACACGAATGAATTTGCATAATTATTAGGACCCGATTAACTTCTGAAACAAGGGGAAGCACAGTGTAATTTTTGGGATCCTTTTCATTCCGGAAAAGTTTAGTAAAATCTACATTACATAGAAACTTATTAATTCTACAAATATTCCCGGGAGAGGCTTAACCGAGTTCCCGTATATTTCATTAAGCAGTTTTTTTAATGTTTCCTGTATGATCGGTCACGTGGGTGGTTTCTATAACCAGCATATCAGAATGCCATATTAGCCAAATAGGTTAACAACCTATTGATGATATTCAAATTTAATGGCTATATCATTTTCCTGAAGTAGTATGGATATTCTTTTGCATTAAGCAAACTTTCCCCTCCAAAATCATTAAAAAGGCAATAAAAAAAAGGGAATATTAAAGGTCCCACTTTACAATTGCTTGGGGCCCCTGTTAAATTTTAGAGGGGAAGCTCTTGCTTCGTGTACCTTTTGGGTAATCAGACCCTCTGCATAAACCATTTTACTAGCAATTAACGCAGTAAATCGAAAATACAAAATGCTTTTTCGATTCCGACAGTGCCAAAACTTTCGGTACTTTTATGTTAGCCGGGCGCAAACCTCGCCAATAACTTTTTTTTTTTTTTGAACAGAAGTTTTTATTTTTCGCGTGTGTAAATTATAAACAATGCTTTGAAGTTGAAATACAATGCTTTCTTTATGGTATTATTTATTATTATTATTATGTATTAAAAAAAATGAGTGAAAGTCATGTCCTTCTATATATATAAAAAAAGTAATGGTTTGGAAATGGACCAATGAAAATCTGCGTAGATATTCCGGGTTATTCTCATCGCTTTTTTACTAGGGACTTTTTTGAGGAGCGATTGCTTTTTTTCTAGCCATCCTACGGATTCGAAAATCGTATCACCAGACGCGAAATATAACAAGCTTTCAGAAATTCAAAAAATTATCATGGTCGGACAATAACAACTCAAAAAATCCTTAAAAATCGAGTAAAAAATCTTTTATTGAAAAAGTCATTTTTTTATATTGTTGCCAATTTCTAAATAAGTGCAAAGGATTATGTTTTATCTCAAATAAAAAATATATTTGCACGAGACTATTAAAAACAATAATGAAAGTTTAAAATAATAATTAAATGATCACGTGTTGAAAGCAGAAAATAAAGGAAATTACGTCATAAAAATTGTGTTTACACATTAATATTAAAAATAAAAGAGATGAATTAAATGAAAAAACATTATAACCAGTTAAATGAAAAAGCCTTGTAACCTGATTACAGAAGATATTCGCCGTTCGTGGTATCATCATCATCATCTTTTTAAAACAGGATACATTGATACATTACCAGGTTTTAAGAGGCTGTGAAATCAGAAAGGGGGTTGGTGAGCGTAGCGAGCAGGGGGCAGATCCCCCTAGTATTTTATATGAAAGTTATGCATTTTAAATTAAATGAGTTAAAGGTTTATATTTTAAAATGAAATTAATGCAATATGAATAATGTTGACAGTGGGAACAATATTTGGCGATTTATCACTTGTGCTCGATTAACATAAAAAGTACCAAATTTTCCATACCGGTAACTTTGTAATAAATAATACTCCCCACACACCCGCATACACAAACGGAATTTATCTTCTCATTTGAAGACACGTGACATAAGTCTAAATACAAAATTTGTTCTCGTTCATTAATTTTAACCGCGGATTCCTCCAAACAGAGAAAGTTAATTTATGGCAAACTTTTTAATCTGTTGGTCGGTCAGACCTCGAATTCCCCTCTTCAGTGTTAATCGTACGAGGTTTTGAATGCTTTCATATACATATATTTTTAATTTCTCACCAGCAAAGGAACATTAACTTATTTTTGCTGTATGCTTTTCTTAAAGAATGTATCTTTCTTTTTAAGGTCATAAAAATATTCCTAATATTAGAAAAGGAATTTGAGGTCTGACTAAGCAACACAAACAGTTTTAAGAATATCACTGTATGAAAATAATCTTTGTACAATCTGTATTAAAAAATTAAACAAACAACAACATCCGCCTGTATTTGCAGGTCGTTTACAATAAAATCACGACAAAGGTGTCATATTAGACTAGGATTAATATTTTCTTTCAGAATATGAATGCAATTTTTTAAATAAAGGTCGTCTACATATTAAAAATTGGGCCAACTTTAATTTTTCAAATGGCAACACTCACTTTTGACATCATATTTGAGTGTTTTGGCTCAAAGCAGTCTGGTAAAAGGCATAGTTTACATACTTTTTCAAATCTTCATAGAAGGGGTCAAATTTTGGGGGTGTTAACGTTAAATTCGCATGACAATCGTTAATTTATATCTTTCCAAAAAGAAAAAAAAATTATCGGATTGAAATGTTTCTTTTTAATGAGAAAAAATACATAGACCAAACATATCCTAGACATTTTTCCGATTTAAAAACATTTTTTATTATGAAAATATCTAATAAATTCAAAATAATATGAAGGTACTTTTATATTAGTGGGGTGCAAATCTCACCAATAGTAACTTTTTCTCGCCAGTAGTAGCTATAATATTTCGTGTGTGTAAATTTTAACAAAATGCTTTAATACTGAAATAAAATATCTTTGGTTTACGGTGTTATTCCTTATCTTTCTTTCTTTTTTAAATGAAATGAGTGAAAGGTATATATTTTGAATTTATGAAATATATGTATTTTAAATGTATGGGTTTTAAA
Organism: Maratus michaelseni; assembly: GCA_963931845.1. NCBI lineage: Eukaryota > Metazoa > Arthropoda > Arachnida > Araneae > Salticidae > Maratus > Maratus michaelseni. The sequence continues at coordinate 301,614,524 of OZ007587.1, read as the reverse complement.
TTAAGTTATGTATTTTAAAAGAAATGAGCGAAATGTTTGTATTTTAAAATAAATGAGCGAAATGTTTGTATTTTAAAAGAAATGAGCGAAATGTTTGTATTTCAAATGAAACTATTGCAATACCATGGCGATTGGAACACAATTTGGCGATTTATCATCTGCGTCCAGCTAACATAAAAGTATCATTATGAATTATGACCTACATTAATGTTACCACAAAAATAATCTCCGTGGTTCAAAGCTTATACATCTCATTTCTATCATTATAGTTTTGAAGATATAGAGAAAGTTTACGTTAAGGACGAACTAAAGGGACCATCTTCTGTTATCGCTTTATGCCCACAGAAAAGAAAATCTTATAAAGTAACCGGAAAATTTTTGTAAAATTTTCTTTTGTGTAAAGAGATTTTATTTTATAGTTAGAATTTTTCTGGTTACTAATTAAATGTTCCCGGTACTTTTTTATTTTCCAAGAATTCTGTGGATCTTTAAGACATTATTTTATAACTCTGTGAAGATTAAACAAAAAGTATATAAACTATGCCTTTTTTCTGGCGGCTTTGATTCAGGGAACTCGAATATGATTGTCAAAAGTAGGTGTAAGCATTAAAAAAAAAAAAAAAAAAAATAGTTTGTACATTTTTTATTGAGGGGCCATGTGCAATAAAAAGGCAAGTGAAAAATGGAGTTTTCAACTACAAAGCTTTTAAATTTACTTTCAGCATTTTAATTTAGAAGATAACTTCTTTGCATATATTCCTATTAGAGTTTTCTCATCTTTTCTTTGCTTATGATCATAAAATGTATATTTCCTTATATGTTGAATAATACATTACATAAATCTGAAAATTGAACACTTAACTTATTATTGCATATCCTATGGTTTTGGGTGAAAGAAAAAGTACATTTGGATTTAAAAGAAAGGCATTATGTACATTTGGATAACATAATGCCTTTTTTTACAACTTTTATATAATGCAATGAGTTTCTCTCTATATTAAAAAAAAGTAACCACCGCCGTGGCTGCCGCTGTCAATTAAGATTTTGTGCCTTGAAGTCTTTCTGGACTAATATCCAGAAAACTATTGCAAATAAAAATTTAAAAATTGGTGGTTTTATAAAGAAATGTTCGATAAACACGCTGAAGTAGACAGTTTTTAAATCGAAGAATTATTTTAAGAGATATTTAAAATCAAAGTTAGTCAAAACAGTTTTCTTATAAAAGTTTTATAGAAACGAAAACTATGCACAGGAATTTAAACATAATTTGTAAGGATATAGTTGACAAAGTTGGGGTGTGCCGACTCTAATTATTTTTTCAATTTGACTCATTTTTTTGAGGTTATATTTCAATTTTTATTCAAAATTTTCATTATTTTGACGAAGATTTATTTCATATTTCATAAATTCCATTATTTGAATTGTTGCCAATTTGTAAAATAGCGCCCTTAATAATATTCCCTTTCAATTAAGAAATGTATTAACACGTGACTATTAAAAACAGAAATAAAACTTGAAAATAATAATTAAATGATCACGTGTTAAAAGCAATAAATGTAGAAAATAACGGAATAAAAATATACTTGCGCTTGAATATTAAAAGATAATTAATAATTAAATTATTCCGCGTTTTCAAAGCATTAAGTAGAGTAAGATTAATTTATTTCGACAAAATATTTTATCTATTATTGCAAATTTTAAAACAGCGTAATTAATAATATTTCCCTTCAATTAAAAGCTATATTTTTACGTTTAATAATTACGTTTAAATCAACGAAATAACTAATAAATTGGTAAAATATAATTAAAAATACAGATAAACGTTGAATTAAAGATCACTCGATGACATAACTACCACGCGTAACGCATCTGGTATCAATTGAATGCGACGCCACAGATATGCACTTTTGGCTTTAAATCCTATATTTTGGCGACAGTTCATTTCTTTTATAGAAAGTAGTAGTCGGGATAATGGAGTAATACCCAATTTTCTATAGCATCGTTATAAAATTTCCCGATGCCATGACATTGCTTACTTAACCATTTTGCACGAGTTGATTTTCAAATGTTTAATTAACCTTATTTTATCAACAGTTGTTAGCTGTCTCGACAGCAGTTGATTCGGCTTTAAAATCCCTTGGTCAAAGGAAAATGAATGGAAACCCGATTATAGCAGATATTACAGCGAGCAGCCGATTACACAAGGCCGATTATAGCAGCCGATTACACAAGGCCGATTATAGCAGCCGATTACAGCAGGTCGTTTAATTATAATTCAATCTTCCGCAATCGTTTTAAGGTTGATCAAATCAGAGTGTTTTTACAGTTTGTGGTGTCAGAACGGGGGTTGGCGAGCGTAGCTCGTAGGGGGCAGAGCCCCCTAGTATAAAATATGAAATAATTTTAGTGTTTCTTGTTTTAAAAAAGTCCTAATACTGCCCTTAGCCCTGTTATCAGAATCGGGAAACTGAGACACGTAAGAATTGAAAAAAGTTTTTACAAGCCATGACGGTTCGAATTCGAAATAGAACCCGAGGAATAGCCAGGTATAGATCGACAAGGACAAGCTTTCTTTTTACATGGTTTTCCAGGAGTCAAGGTAACTCCACTTGCCTTGTTATTGTAGAGGGCCCTTCAATTATGTTGTTGACTGTCTTTATTTTAAAAATTGCATTCATATTCTGAAGAAGATGTTATTTCTAGTCTAATGACACTTTTGTTTTGTTTTTATTGTACAGTACACGATGTGCGAATAAAAACGGCTGTATCTTATTTTGTTGTTGTTAACGGATTATACAATATTCAAACTTAGCAAAATATGCTCACTATGTTTCAAATTATTTTCTTATTAAATGTTTATTATTCTTATCGAAACAGAACTTTTTAAATGTTCTTAGCAGGAATAAATGCATTTTAGTTAATTTGGAAAAAATATTATGCTTGGAAATGTTTCCTCAAATTAATATCATTAACACATCAAAGACGGAGTTATTTTTCTGTTTAAAATGTAGAAATTGCATTTCTCTCCAATTTTTCACAGTAGCAACTTTGGTCCCATTTTATCGGGGAATTTCTGTCATCAAATAAAACGAATATTTATCTTAAAAAATACTGGTACTCAGACAGCAAAATGATTGGAAGCTATTCTGGTACAATATGGTACCGCTTGGCCTTAATAGGTTAAAATGTAATGAAAGTTGTTATACTATGTTTATTATTATTATTATTATTTATTATTCGCAAAAACATGCTAATTGGAAGAAAGGATATTTATTAAATTAAAATAGTTATAGAGCCACATCAATTCTTTTCAATGTATCTAAAGAAATATCACAAAAATAGATGAGTAATATAATTGTAATTTACCAGCTGTCTCTTTATCATCCGTCCATACCAAATTTTTAGCTTTTACGACAACCACAGTAAGACGCTCTGCTGTCGGCAAATAACTGAGAGAAAACAATAATTCTCCACATCCAATGGGTTTCTGTTAAAGGAAAAAAACTTTTAAACTGAATATAAATATTATATACATAACCTTTTATTAGTATTGAATATGTTTATTTATATGCTAATTAAATTTTTCCAGCCGAGCTGAAATTACGTTAGAGATTACTTACATAACAAAGTATATGAATTATCACTTAGCGTATAAACAACAGAGTGAAAAAAATGTCCAGACCGGGGATTGAACCAGGAATCTTTGGTATTGCATCAATGCTCTATCATTTGGCTCCAAGTGGTAGAGCATTGGTGTGTAATACCAAAAATAGATTTTTATTCTCAAATTTTCTTTAAATTTTTTTACCTGTATCTAAGAAATATTAGATACTGCTAAAAAATACTAGGCAGCAGTGTGAAACCCTCGCACGGGTCCAGTGGTAATGAATATATTTTAACGAAATTTGTCGCAGGCGTATCTCATTTTATGTAGAATGTATGCCGTATCATTCACACGGGAATGTGGTACCCGTGGTACATTCACGAATGTATCACGGGAATGATCGAAATTGCCACTTCCGCATCCAAACATCACTAAACTAGAGGTGCCATGCCATATTTTAAAATGTAGGAATTACACGTGGTGTTATTGTATTCTTCCATCACTTTCATAATGTGATCTCGTTTTACACAAGGCAATCGTCACACAGTTTGTCGAACATTTCATAAAAATATCTTAATTATTGTTAAAGTTAAGAACAGAAATTGAGGTTGGGATTGAAGTGAGGCGACCTATCTTTTTGATTGAGTAAAGGGATTGCGATCCTGTAGTACCCTATATACAATAGTTTGTTTTACTTCCCCCATTTTATACGTGGATTTCCGGGGACATTTTGTATACAGTAGAACCCTGATTATCCGAATCCCGGTTATCCGAAAATTGGCTTAACCGAAACATTTTAAGATTTTTTTTAAAGAAATATTTATTTTTATACAAGAATGTTATTTATGAAATAATTAAAGAGTCAACTAACTTATATGGACATTGAGTAAATGCAGGCATTTTATTGCATAGACACATACAATCACTTCATTTCTATACAAAATAAGGTGTGTTTTGTTTTTCAACTTTGCATTGCTTGAATGCTGCCTTATCACGCTACCTTTTAAACAAGAAGACATCTGATGCTTTTGTTGCATCTTCCTGCACTTCAATATATTGAAGTGCCATTAAACTCTTTTCAACACATTGAGAACTTCATGCTTATAGAAACCCGTTTACGCTTTAACCTTTTCATTACGGGCTTGGACTGGCGACTGTTTTAATATTCCCTCGTACCACAATTTCCAAAAGAACTTCTTTGTGGTAGATTTCTCTTGAAATTATCTTGCTATAAGTGTATGGCAGGTATTGGTATTGAAAATATGGTGAGAATAGAATAAAGAAATAGTCTCTGGGACGACTGATGTCCCAAATCTGCAATCAAAAGGTTGAAGTATTGCTCATTATAAATAAAGTTCGGAGGAAATTAAAACACGTGTAAATCGCATACAATACGGACTCTTGCTGTTACTACATCTACGAGGGCAGTTTGATATCTCCGGGACTTTTAAAAAGGTGGCGGTCTGATCACACCCTTATTATTATGTTTTCAATTTATTATTATCTGTGGCAACATTCGTGCAATTTGCAGACGATATTTTAAATACATTGTGTTCTATTGGATTCAAAAGCAAACGACTGGCGTGTTTGTTTTGATTATGGCGAAAAAAGAATTTCGTGTTTTGATAAAACACTATTTTTTGCGCGGAAAAACAATTACTAAAACTGAAGAAAAGTTGAAAAAATATTATGGGGACTCTGCTCCATCACATGGTATGGTTCACAAGTGGTTTACGGAATTTCGTTGTGGCCGTACGAGCACAACAGATGCAGAACGTTCTGGACGTCCAATTGAGATCACGGCTGAAGAAATGGTCAACAAAATCCATGATATCATGTTAAAAGACCGCTGTATGAAAGTGCGTGAGATAGCTAAGAAGGTAAACATTTCAAATGAACGTGTATTCAATATCTTGCATGAACATTTGGGCATGAAAAAGTTAGCAGCAAGATTGGCGCCGCGATTGCTGACAGTGGATCAAAAGCGGACTCTTGTAACCATTTCAAAGCAATGTTTGGACAAGTTCGAGCATAATTCACGCGAATTTTTGCGGTGTTATGTTACAGTTGATAAAACATGGATACATTACTGCACACCATAAATGAAAGAACAGTCTAAACAGTGGACTTCTTCTAATGAAAATGCTCCGAAAAAGGCAAAAACAGCTCCATCGGCTGGAAAGATTATGGCCACAGTTTTCTGGGACTCAAAGGGCATAATCCGCATTGACTATCTGGAAAAAGGAAAAACGATCACTGGACAGTATTATGCTGATTTATTAGACTGTTTTAATGCAAAATTGAAAGAAAAGCGGCCCCATTTGTCCAAGAAAAAAGTTCTTTTTCATCACGACAATGCGCCAGCTTACTCGTCTGCAATCGCAGCCGCTAAATTGATTTAATTACGATATGAATTGCTCCCTTATCCACCCTACTCTCCTGATTTGGCCCCCAGTGACTTTTTTCTTTTTCCAAATTTAAAACAAGAACGAAAAATCATGCGTCAAGCATAGATTATGTAACACTTTCCAACGCTTCCAAAATAATTGTACAAATCATACCGTTTAATAAGCTAAAAGATAACATCTGAGTAGTCCGAATACTTTTATTCAGCCCTGTATAGGATCTATAGATTTGTATATATACTGCATAGGATGCTAAATTTTAGTTCAGTTAGGAAACGCGTAGCACAGTTTAAATTTCTCCGTCTGGAGTTAAATAATACGGAAATGTGTTCGCGAACTTTTGTGCTTCCCTGTATAGGATCTACAGAATTTATACACACCACGTAATAGACAAAAAGCGAGTTAAAATTAAAATCGCGTTCGGTAACTTAAAACTCACTTCCAGGAATTATTGTTAACATACAGCAGATAATTCTTTTGTGTGTCACTGTAAATGAACGATGACTGCTATACACACACTATTCTCTAGTAAGCCTCTTATAATGCACCTTAGTGATACATATAAATTTCAATGCGTTTAAAATAGGGAAACATTATTTAAATAAACCGCAGACGATTTTTCTCCATAGACGTAATGTAACGGAATTCTTTTAACTATCCCTGTAAAGTAACTATAAGTGCTATGCACACCCTATTCCATATTAAGCTTCTTCTAATGCACCTTAGTGATATATATAAATTTCAATGCGTTTAAAATAGTCAAACATTATTTAAATAAACCGCAAATGATTTTTCCCCATAGACCGCAATGTAACGGAATTCTTTTGAGTGTCCCTGTAAAAAAACTATAAGTGCTACACACTTCCATTGAAATAGGGAACATGCTATAGATAACGACTATAACATATAAAAATTGCAGAGCAATCCGAGCATATTTACGGGAGTTAGAGCATGGACAGACGGCAGACGGCCAGACAAACCGAAGTCATAAACACTTTTCAACTAGGTTGGAAAGTGTTAAAAAAATGGCTTGGTGGAAAGAGATTTTCTTTAAATTCTGAGATCATTAATGCCACAAATGCCTGTTTTGAGGTGTTTGAGAAATCTTATTTTTTGGAAGGATTAAAAAAGTAAAAACATCGTTTGAAAAATTGTATCATTATGAAAGAAGATTATGTCGAAAAATAAAATGCATTTTGGCATGTATATTGTTTTTTTCGTTTCAAAGTCACCGACTTATCAAACTGCCCTCGTAAGGTTCTAAGGCATAAATACTTACTTAAGGTTTCTCTCATAGTTTCACTGCTGAACTTAGCACTAAGTATTATCTTTTTATGCCGGTTTATTCATTTTATTAAAACTTATAAATAAGGAAAAGGCATGTTTACAAACAAACACTTTTCGTCAACCAATTTACCTACTACATACTTACGGTGCATACTTAAGGTGCAATATACTATTTTATTCTATAAGGGTATTTACAGGAGCTCCAGCAGCATCAACAGGCACGAACGCGTTACCTGACTCTGCGGGAGTGAGAAGGGTGAGTACACGGTATCTAGAGTACTCTAGATACCGTGGGTGAGTAGTGCCATTTAGCTGAATAAATATAGAAAGCCTCCCGGTTATCCGAAAATTCCTACGGAATCCCGGTTAACCGAAAATCCTTTGGCCCCATGCTTTTCGGATAATCGAAATTTTTTTTAAAGAATTTGTTAACCGAAAATCCTTTGGTCCCATGCTTTTCGGATAACCGGGGTTTTACTGTATTTATTTTGAAGCAAAATACCTCTCCATTTAATGCAAAGGTGAAAATAAATATTCTGTTTGGATTAATGAAATATTCAACAAAATAAATATTACTAACACATCTCTATTCATTTATTGGGTTTCTATTTATTACTCATTTATAGTTTATCAAATATTTCAAGCTTTTATTCACAGAGTTGGTTAAAACATTCAAAATAATGTTCTCTTTGGAATTATAAATTTTACATTGAAATTCCTTAATATAAGTTTATGTTTAATAAAATTTTTCTTCAACTGTATGTTTTCAAAGAACATTAAGTACAATTTAAATAATGCTTTCGCAGATGTTTATTCAATAAGATGCACTTTTATATCTAAGTAAAGCTATAAAAAGTTTACAATCAAAATTGATACACTTCAAGCAACACTCTTAAAGTAAGGTATCTAAAAATAAAATCTTCATATAAAATTCCATGCAAGGCGAACTTAACATCAATAAATATCAACTCGGATTTTCGAAATTTGATCTCTGGAGTATTTATGTCTGATAAAGAATCGTAAAAACAACTTTTATTACGTCTATAAACCAAGAATTTTTTTATTTTTTTATTTCATTGCTTTCACGATTTTAAGCTTTGCATGAAATACTGAATGTTTAGACACATTTAAAATTCGATGTCGCAGATTTTCATTCAAAATTTTACCGAGTTAAATTTAACATAAAAATACAGACAAATGTATACTTGTTTCCCGTTGGAAAATTGCGTATTTAGCTAGAACTATATTTAAAGCTTTAATTAATAAGGACTTTACGTTGCACATATAAATACTCATCAAACACTTGCTTCCAACGTAAATTTCATTTACTAAATATGAGTTACTTTAAAACTACATATATAGAAAACACACCTCGACGTTTCGGTTAATCTTTATAACCATCATCAGGAGAAAAAAACCTTCATAAATATGAACAGCAAAAATTAAAAATGTGTTACATGATTGAGTCACAATATTCAATCTGCCAAGACGCTGAAATAACGGAAATTACAACAACATATTCAAAATACGCCTGGTGGCATCCTCTATGAATCAGCAATGTAACTGGAACTTATGTTCAACGAAATTAAAGTTCACTTTAAAATGCATTTCCATATGGCTGGAACCGAAAATGATGGGATATCGTTGCAAATTTCATGTTTTCTTAGTGAAATTTCTATAGATTCACGGATCTAGGCTGTAAAGGGATTGTTTTGTCTGGAAATAACTTTGACGTTGTTAAAATCAATAAACCTAACCTGTGCATTAGCAAAAGTCCTTGATAAGGCGGTGGAAAATTTATTGTATTTCAAATCACTCTTGTGTTCTTTAAGTCTCTCTACGATGCGACGTTTTGTCATACCAATATATGCAGAATTTGTACCATCGGTCAATTCAAATGGAATGTGTTACGTGATTGAGTCACAATATTCAATCTGCCAAGACCGATGGTACAAATTCTGCATATATTGGTGTGTTTTCTATATATGTAGTTTTAAAGTAACTCATATTTATTAAATGAAATTTACGTTGGAAGCAAGTGTTTGATGAGTATATATTTAAAGCTTTTCATCATACTAAAGTATTTAAAAAATAAAATCGTGATTATTTATTTATTTATATTTTTAGTTAATTTATTCTCGTTTTTCGAAGTGGGTAGTAGACATTACTAATTTAACAAAATTGAAATGCATGAGTGCTGTTCTCAGTTTTATCTCATAAGAATTTGATTTGGTTCTAAGGAATTTAGAATGAATTTGTTCGAATGTAACTTACGAGGTTTATCCCGAAAATAAGTTCTTCCGCCACCAAAAGGTGGCAGGGCCATGCATTGCTAAATACAAGTGCACATGCATGAGAGATTCGGGATGTGGCTATTATATGCGGCAATTGGCACTTCACAATAGCTTGTAGTATAGTCGTTTTAACGGCTGCGATTGCCGCCTCTTATTTCTTCATCCACCGGCTGCGAGGTTAGATCCGTGATAAAGTTGTTAAATGCTCATAATTACGACAAGCTATTTAGAACTATTCAAAGCTATTCCCTGGGATGTTCAGTGTAGTTGTTGTTTTGATACACGATAATGCACGTCCACATATGGCATGTGGCACGTCACTACACAGCAGAACTTCTGCAAAAGGAGTTTAATCATCCATTCTCTAGTCCTGATCTCTCTCTCAACTATTACCACATTGTCTTGCGCCTTACTAATTTCTTGTTCGGTCAAAATTTTCAAAGTGACGAAGAAATGCAGATGGCTGTTACACTTTGCTTCCTAATTCAAGCGGCCGACTTCTGCGACAGAGGAATACAAAAAAATATTTCGTGGTATGGCAAGTGCACTAATTCTGGTGATGAATATGTTGGAAAGTATCTTAACGATTGCTATATCCAGAGATTTGAAGGGGAGCGTACGGTCGCACACACCGCATACCTTCTCGTTTTTTTAAGAACCTCAAGTATACACTCTGTTTTTCTCGTAAAGCTGCAGAGTATACCCCCTGCCTATAGCGTATACCCTCTGCAGAAAGCGTATACCCTATGCAGAAAGCGTATACTCTCTACATAAAACTTATACCCTCTGCCCTAAGCGTATACTTTCTGATTGGTTTATGAGTACAGCATTAACTGTATGTGTTCCAATAAATATATCTATGTATCTATTTTTTTTTACAGTGCTACGGAAATTTATTTTCTAGATAACCTTCGTAACATAATACAGGCAATTCATTATATTTTCAATACTTAATTTAAAAGCAAATAATTAAAAATGAAAACCTTTTTCTGATGAAACTCTCAAGTTGTTTACCGTCAAATCTAGATGAGTGGTTGACAGTCTGGAACTCAAAAATTGGCTGCTTTTAATACCTATGTTCATCGCGCCTTAAAAATTTGTTCATCAGGGAGTTTACTCAAAGCAGAGTTAGACTACATTAAATAAATAACCATTGACCGGGGTTATCCTATTAAATCGTTAATTCAATTCATAATAAACTAATTAAACGTACACATTCCAACGTTAACAATGTTCGCAATGAAAATTTAATTATACTTCCATATTTTACGAGAATAAGCCATCAAATATCTAGAATTTCGAAAAGGTTCGATTTTAAAGTAATTTATGCACCATTTAACAAAATCAAATTTACAGATCTCAAACATCCAATTGACAGATTTTCACACTGGGGAATTTATAAGTTATCTTGCAAGTGTTTTAGAATGTACGTAGGTCAAACTAATCGACCCCTTAAGGTCCGCTTGGGGAAACATAAAAACTATGTTAAAAATTGTGACGCTAAACGATCTGCGATTGCTAACCATTGTTGGTCTGTCAATCACAGTTTTAATTTTTCAGAGGATTCAATAATTCAGAAATGCTCATCTATTTACGACCTTGATTTTTGGGAAGCTTATCATACATGGAAGAATTCAGGCAACTTAGTTAATGATATGTCCAGTCCAGTACACCAAATTTTTCAAATGTCTGGCTAGCTTTCATTTAATTCATTCTCTTCGTTTCCCTTCCTCCCTATTTTTTCTCCTTCGTACTTAAACTCGTCGGATCTGGCCGGGCGCTCATATTGGTCTCCTGCGTCACATGTGTTTCCTGACTCTGCTGTTGTTTTTGAAAAACTCACCGCCATTCAATCTTGGGCGCGTGCGGGAGACGCAAGCATATTTACATAGCTTGAGCTTTTGAATCTTTTAAATTTGGCACTGATGATGGAGCTTTAGGGGCTCCGAAACAGCTGTTTGCCATTATATATATTTTTATTCGTGCTATTTTACGTTGTTCATTTATTTTTTAATAACGGCACAAAGTTAAATCCACCTATTTTAAACACAAGCTAAAGTCTAGTAATAATAATAATCTAAATGTTCCTTGAACTTTTTAGATAATTACTTACCGTTCGGTTATCAGCAATTGGAAGCCATGACTTGAAGGCGGCTTGATCCAAATCCGTGTCCGAAAGTTTGATTTCACATGTCCCGAGGAAAGTGTTGCTATTTCTTTCGCATGTAAAGGCCACACACCGCACTGTTCTCGTGAACAGTGAACTTTTGGAAGTTGCGAAAGCAAATCGTTCATTGTAAACAGGATCTTTAGTTCCTCGACACACCTGCAAAAGAGGAGAAGAAGTATGAGAACTAGGTTTCATTTTACTTTAAAAAAGGGAAAAACAAGAGCCATCAAATGTAAAAATTAATTTTACGAGATTAATTAAAAACATCGGTTATGTTACATGAGATGCTTTTTTTTCTGGCAAGGGTTTAAAAAAGAAAATATTTGTGAAACAGATTAGCTATATGTGCAGATTGCTGTGATATATTTCGGTTCGGTGCATCAAATGCTTTACGGATTTGTTTCATAACACGCTGACAAATAGCAGCAACAGGTTGCACTCTTAACTATAATGGCATTCAATATTATTAGATCAGTGTGAAAAAAAAAAAAACTGTTGATCACTATATTAAATTCGAGAGTTGTCTTGGTGATGTTTTTTGTACGTGCGTGTGTGGAAATCTGCAGTTACATGATGGATAAAATAAAAATAAAAAAACTCAAAAGTGGCCACAAAGACTGCCGAAGAACATTCTTCAGGCGTTGAGGCAATGTTTCGAGCAGCGCAGACGCTTTAAAGATAGAAGAACATTACTTGAATATTGAAGAGGATTTGCATTTTTTGGAATTTTATTATATTATAATAATATATCAACAGAATTTATTGAGGTGGATGTTAGCCGGGCTAACACTGACCCGCCGCCACTGCATCTCTTGAAGACGACGCGAACTATCTGGAAAATAGCGTACATAGGGTGCTTCAAAGTAGAAGAATGGCGTCTCAAATGTTGAAGAAGATGTGCGATCTCGAATTCGACGAGTTCTGATTTGGTATGAAAACCATTTAACACACAGTGGTAGGCAATAAGGCACGCAAATAAAAGATGTACCGTAACCGAAAAAAAAAAGAAAGCTATAAATCAAGTCATAACATACGCCATATTTGAACATATACGATTATCCCCAAAGAAGAAAACCACAGATTGCGGGTTTTGCTTCAAAGGGATTTAAAAAAAAAATGTCTAGTTTTTTTTTTTTTTTTTTTTTTTTTTTTTTTTTCGAAGGCAAATGAACATATTTTGAGCCAACCAAAAATTTTACTTGATAAATAAAATCAAGTGCCACATAGAGAAAAAATACATTTTATTAATAAATTTTCCGGTTCAAAACATGTATATTTGACTTATATAAAGAAACGTAATGTTTGGTATCTATGGTAATAATGTTATCAAATAGTTTCGTTTATAATAAATTAAAAACAAAATATTAGTTTATTTAGAAATTATTTACATAAATTTTAATATCAACCAGTATATATAAACATAAATTAAAATTTGTAAAATTTTATACCGCTGTCTGCATGATTGTCGATTCATCGGGCTGCAGAGTGACCTGAATGTAACTGTCTACTTTATTTGTGGAAGCATCAAATGTTGAGAAGCCACGGCCTCTGATCACAAAAACTATAAGTTCATCTGTTTTGCTAAATAGAGAAATAAAAACATAAATGGGATTGATTATCCAATTAAAAAAAAGAGTGACTGTTTTTAAAATTGATTGAAAATACACTTAAAAAATACAAAAACCAGTTTTTGAAGCTATGGTACTCAGAGGCGCCATTTCAGAATTTTCTTGGGGTAGGTGGGGGAGGGAGAACATTTCTTTGAGGGAGACATAAATTTCTTTTGATCCTGTTGTAGAGATCTAACCAGGAAAACACGATTTAGTGTAATAATGAAAAAAATCTAAGTAAGCAACAATCAAAAGAGCATACTGAAATGTGTTTTTGACACATAAATCATTTGCCCTCGTCTCAATCCAATTGGATGATAAGGGATTTCCCCCAAATTTGTCAATTAGCTTACTATATTGCCAATATCTTTCTGAGTTTTCACGATATTTGACTGGTCTTTTTGTATGAGTTGCTCTATAGAATTGACTATCAAATCATAAAAAAAAATCTTTGGTATAGTTCGCGCACACGCAGTTAAAAATTATTTCGTACAAATGTCCATATCTCATCAAATATTCAATATATTAATCTTTTAATTGCAGTATACTGTTTCTACTGTTATTGAAGTCAAACATATGCTTTACATCCTGGAAGTTCAAGGATAATTCGTCGAGAATTTCAGTAGATATTCGACAAACCGTGTAAAAAGCGAAAGCTTCTGGTATTTGCCCCTTAATTTTTAAACAGCAGTGTAGTATATAAATACTTTTTCATCTGGAAAAGCATTCTAGACATTCTTTTCAAAAAATGGGTCAACCCGAACCGACCCGCAAGTGACAAAACCCAGCCCGAAACTAACCTGAACAATTAAGGCAACAACAAGTCAATCCTACCCGAACCCAACCCGCATTGAAAAAAAAGACGTCAACTTGACTGAACACCAAACGCGGCGAAAAAAATTATCGCCAACCCGGATCGAACCGTATCGCGCGGGTCGAAGTCAAACGTATTCTTTACATCCTTGAAGTTCAAGAACAACGTCGAGAATTTCAGTAGATATTCGTCAAACCGTGTAGAAAGCGAAAGCGTCCGGTCTTTGCCCTTTAATTTTTGCACAGCAGTGTAGCATAGAAATAGTTTTTCATATGGAAAAATATTCTAGACATTCTTTTGAAAAAATGGGTCAACCCGAATCGACCCGCAAGTGACAAAATCCAGCACGAAACTAACCTGAACAATGAAGGTAACAAGTCAATCCAACCCGAACCCAAACCGCATTGATAAAAAAAAGAAGTCAACCCGACCGAACCCCAAACGCAACGAAAAAAATTAGCGCCAACCCGGATCGAACCGTATCGCGGGTCGAAGTCAAACATATGCTTTACATCCTCGAAGTTCAAGGACAATTCGTCGAGAATTTCAGTGATATTCGACAAACCGTTTAAAAAGTGAAAGCGTCCGGTCTTTGTCCCTTAATTTTTAAACAGCAGTGTAGTATAGAAGTAGTTTTTCATCTGGAAAAATATTCCAGACATTCTTTTCAAAAAATGAGTCAACCCGAATTCGACCTGCAAGTGACAAAACAAAACCTAGCCCAAAACTAACCTGAACAATTAAGGCAACAACAAGCCAATCCTACTCGAACCCAACCCGCATTGAAAAAAAAAAGAAGTCAACCCGATCGAACCCCAAACTCAACGAAAAAATTTAGCGCCAACCCGGATCGAACCGTACCGCGGGTCGGCTTCGGGTAAAATCGAGTTTCTCGAGTTCATGAACGACTACAGGCGTATCAAAAAGTGGTCACGCCTATTACTGTTAGTTGCTTATGTTACGTAGGCGGAGCTTCAATGGAAGATTATAAAGTGATTCTTTTACAAACTTTCTAGTTATAACGTCATCATTACTTTAATGGTATATAAGTCCCCAGTCAGTTAAGCTATCCGAGTATCGTTGCAAAATTGTTTAAGTGATGAAATTTAGTTATCTGTTTTTACACTCTTTTAATTAACTTGGTTTTTGTTTGTAAAGATGGAATTTTTTAGTTGATTTTTCCCCCATTTCGTGAATTTAACTATAGAAGTTATGTACACAGGTGTGTTTCCAATGACATTACAACATTTTAATATGTTTAGAACTTAATTATAAATTAATAAATTAATTTTAAAGCATTTTCCGTTAACCGAGCGTAGGTAAATCAACAAATATTCTTTTGGTTACAACTATATACGAAATACAATAACAACAATTGAGTTAATTATGCGCCAAGCCACGCTTGCTAAAATATGCAAAATGGCTGTGAAACTGCAAGAATGAAATATTTTAAACAGCAAAAAGTAGAAAATAAATACAGAACGTAATATGTATTTTTTTAAAATACGCTTTTATTAAATACTTGTTTATGAGAGTTTTGTTGTGTTACGCTGATTGTTTGCGTAATAGTATTTATTTTCGCTTGTAAATTGCAGTTCTTTCTGAACTTTTTAAAAAATAAATATTTTGTAGTTCGAAGAAGTGTTCTATTCGAGTTTCAATCTACAAGAACCCCGCAGTAGAAAAAGTATCCATTTTGTTGACATTCGAAAAACTAAAATATTTCAAGTGTAAAAGGAAGAAAAAAGAACTAGGTCAAAAGTTAATAACTTTTAAAATCACCTAGTGATTTTTGGGCCATCCTGTGTATATATACATAGGCTGATAATCACATAAACTTCACTGAACGTGCTGCAGTTGGGTAAAATCTGGAAACGAACCGAAATGATAAAAATAATAATAATCAGATGTACGAATATTCTTTTCGATATATATTCTTTTGCCAGGAAATATTTTTCATAATCTTTAAAAGAACATCTACTTCAGTTTTGCTCATTTTAACCAATTATATAAATACAGTTTTATCTTTTCAGATATAGTATATCATTTCCTATGCCCTATAAATTTGGTTAATATTACAAATGCGTTTTTCACACACAAGATATACCTCCATTTTCTTGTGCTTAATTTTTTTCAAAATGGCAACAATCCAAAACGCAATATTACGTGTTTTGGCATCGGTTAATTCTGTAATTACAGATGTAGTATTTGAGTAATTTTATTTGAGTACTCTTTTGATTCACGAGAATAAGATTGCATAGTATTTTATTCGTGCAAAAAATAATTCTTATATATAACAGACTTAATAAATTCGTTTAAAAGGATACTTTTTTATTGAAAATAAAAATTAAATTAGACGTATTCCTATTTCTTTCTTGGCATTTGATAATAATTATCCCAAAGTCAGAGAGTCATGTTAGATAAATTCAGTTCTTGACTGGGACGTGCTTTATCGTTTCTCTATGGCATAAAATCATAAATCAAACTTAATTCGAAAATGGCGATTCGTTTGTCGAAGCTTACGGATTGTTCTTTTCTTAATTTTTGTAGTATTCGTTGTATAACATTGACGAAGGGATATTAAATAAGTGTAATTTATACTCAGTGGTTCAAATGTCTCTGACACACTTTAAAATTTATATACAGGATGTCGCAATAAAGGACACACGAACGCTAAAATTCAATATTTGTTTAACTACTATAATACATATAAAAATAAAATCAGTGTGCGTACAGCTCTACCATAATTTTCGAAAGATTTTTTCGCCTTATTTGATCACAGAAAAATATTGCAGAATCTGCGATTAATCACAGAAAGATTTTTAATCTAAAGAAGAACTATTATAGGGAATGATTTTTAATCTGAAGAAGAAATATTAGGGAAAGATTTTTTATGAGAAATAGTGGTGCAATACTACTTGGAAATTTTAAGAGGAGCGTACGCACTTTGGATAAAAAAATAAATGACATGTTTATAATAAAGCTCATAAATTTTCTAAACGGTAATAATAATAAAAAAAAAAAATTGAATTTGTAGCCAATAGATGACATTCGTTGACCCAATCTGACAAAGGGTTTCGTTTAATATTCCTTTCAAAACACTTTATCCTTTCTTTAATAAATCCAAATAAATTTCATCCCCCCCCAAAAAAAAAAGTCATGTTTTTTATAAAGTAAAAATTTACCGGTCTATTTTTTTCGTTTTTTTTTGTATATCTGAACCGGCCCGATAGCGGGCGAAGCTCGCTATTATACCCTGTCATAATAATATCTGTCACGTAGACTAAATTCGATATTAAAAAAAAATCAATTTCAAAATTAAACATGTTGTATAGAGACTTTCAAAATGTTAAAATATGCCAATATTTCCATAATCAGGTTTTTATCATGATTCAATACGTTCCTCAAACTTATATATTTACTATTCTCTATTACTCATATTGATACTCTCTTTGTATTATTCTCAAACATTTGAAAAATCCGTTATGACGCCATTATTTCATTTTCATTTTTCACGTAGAAATCTTTCAATAGAAAATTAATTATTGTAGAAAGAATTTTATTGTGTATTTTTAATTGTTGGCAACTGCTTTAACGAAAAATGTTTAAATTTAATAGGAAAAGGTTGTTAGATTTTTGGTTTTTTATCTCTATATATTAAATTAATACGATTTTTTCAAATTTTACGATTTTGAGCTCCATAGCTTTAAATACACAAAATTTCAAGTGTGTAAGGTATGTAGTTTCTGAGAACCGGCTCTGTGACGGACAGACAACGAAGTGGGATTAATAGGGTTTCCTGAGATGAACGAAACCCTAAAAAAGGGGGTATTCTATTTGAAATTTTAAATTTTTTCCCCACCGTTCTCCTTAAGGGGTGTGGGGGTGACTAATTTTGACACGATCAAATAGCTTTCACAAAAATATTTCACACCTATTTATTTATTTATTTTTCAGTTCGACGTCTACTTTTAGGGATATTACAGCGTTCCGTGACTTTTTATTCACTCGGTATCTATATCAAGTATATGTTTCACGTAATCTATTAATGGAATTTTGAGGTATCGACGTGCATCAGAATAGTATTTCCTGAGAGACTACCGAGAAAACGTCTCAGGTTCAGATAAGAAAGCTTTAGAAATAACCGAGCATAATTCTACTTCTACTATATAAATTAAATTTCATAAATTTTATTTAGTTTCTAGTTTCCTGATTTTTGAACGGAAGAATGGAACTAAGTTATTAACTCTCATCATCTCACGTTTGATTAATAATTTACTTAAATGTGCGAAATACCAATTTATCGATATAAGAAATTAATTTAGACAAGATTAGAAAGAAAAAAAAATGCCTCATGTCACTGGCATATTTTATTTACGTGCATGAGTACTTAAGAAATATAAAAATTATCGAGAAATCCAAAAGTAACGGAAAAACTAAAAATCGACAATAACGAAAAATCATGCGTCAAGCATAGATTATGAAGCACTTCCCAACACTTCCAGAATACTTTAACAAAACTTCACCGTCTGATAAGGTGAAAAATGTTGTCTAAGTAAACAAGGTCAAGGGCGGGGAGGCCTGCATTTCGGCTTAAGCTCAATTAGCCCCACTCAGCAAGTTTGTTTACCCACACTCTAAAATTGGAAGGAGTGAGAAGTTGACTCTTTGGAAGAGTGAGAGGCATTTTCTCTCTTTTATGAGTGAATTTTATAAATATGCACTCTTTAAAGAGTGGAATTTTCCACTCTCTAGAAAGGAGTGAAATATCTCACTCCGTTGTCGAGAGTGACTGTCTCACTCCGTTGACAAGAGTGAGTAGTTCACTCCGTTGAGAGTGAAAAAAAAACAGTTTTTCCAATAAAACCACAAGATGGCGCCAGTTCTCGGATACTCCGTTATCGAAACGAAACGCCTAAAATGAAATCCTTTATATATAGTAGCACGATTTAAAAAAAACTGAAAAAGGCATTGAAATAATAAATGAATCAATAGAATTATGGACAGGAAATATATTTTATGCTTTACAAATTGCAGGATTTGCCAGTACTAAGAACAGTGTAGGGAAAACAAATATTTGAAGTAAATTTATGCTTAGCTGCAACACAATTTTGCTTCTATTTTATAAACAGAAATTTAATATCTCTGAATGCTAATTATTTTCCTCTTTATTTAAATAACCTATTCTACATATTTTATATCATTTCTAACCTCTTTATGAATATAAACAAAATATAACTATACAGATTAAATTTTCTGTTATTTTTAGCACGTTTGAAATTAAAATGTAAAACATAAGAGAAATGAAAAACGTTGCATTTAATCACTGATTTTATACCATTTATTATAGCAAAAAAAAAAAAAAAAAAAAAAAAAAAAAAAGAGTATAAATGTGTCGGTAATAGTCTTAGGAAAAATTTAACAGCTATAATTTAAGAAAAAAAAATACGTTTTTTACCCTTGACTGAAATTTCCCCCCTAAAAATTAGTTTTGAAAAGTAAATTTGGGGGCCCCTTTGTATTTCAGTGGGTAAGCTTCGGCTTCACGGGCCTATTTGGTAAACAGGCCCTGGGCCTCGGACAATCTTAATCGGGCTCTAATTATGGAAACATTATTAGCAAGAAAAAAATGAATGAATAAATAAATAACTGCTTTGTTGTAACGGAATTTTTGTCATAGCGGAAATGTACAGACGGGTATTCGCACATTTTTTAGACGATTTCGGCGTTGTTGTTTTTAACGTTTAAAATATGAATATTGCTTTCTGAAATAATCTGTATGATAATCTTTTTTCTTGATTCTAATTCTGCGTAATGCTTTCGATGGTAGAAGGTTTTTTGTAAAATTTACAGGGTTATTGCTTCCCATGCGTCTTTAAAAACTTTCCAGATTCGATCAATCGTGGTGATTTTGCCCTTTGAAAGAGCTCTTTTCAGCAGACCCAATGAACAATAAACCATAAGAGAAACGTCAGGTGACTGGAGGAATATGTTGAAAGGTATAAATACAATACCTGTGTGAGTTTTTAATGTTTTCAACGAATACAGCGGTAGTTTTTGAAGTATGAGCAGTAGCTTTGCTTTGATGCAGTTTCACCCTTTAAAAGTCATTGTAATAAAGAAAATGGCATTTTTTCTATAAATATCGGATGTAACACATTCTCTTAATAATATAATGAATTGATTGTAACATTTTTGTCCAATATTCTTATTTTTATTTTCCCATTGTAAGATAAATTTGCGATAGTCATAAATCCTTACATGAAACTTCGTTTTCCGCCTTGAAATGGGCTCTTTTTTTCCCTGTTTTTTTTTCATCTGGTATCTTTTTACTATGTATATGTACTGATTTTTGGAATAGCACTTTCCAATCAATTGTTACGTTTATTTCGCACTAAAAAGTTTTTATATTATGCGCTTTGCAATCATTTTAGACTGTGGAATTAGCATACTTCTGTTCGGAAGAAAAAAAAAACGCATCTTCCCATTCACAGCTTTTTTGCATGCGCAATCTTGAAATAAGAATAAATTTGAAAGTATCAGACGATAATATAAATTACACATACGTTGTTGTCAGAATTTTTTCCTCTAAAATAATTCCATTTTTTAAAATAATTTATCAAATTTGTCTAAGACATGTGCGAACAGTCTCTGTATTATATGATACAAAAAGAAGATTTCAGTTTTCTTATTTACACAGTTGAGAAACACCGTAATATTTATGATTTCTACACAAATTTAATAAGTGTGCTCGAATATCACAAAAGAAACAAAGCTAAAATAATGTAATAAGAGTTATTTTAATTGTTAGCGGCTGTAGCATGCTGTAGGTATACCAGTTCTCGTCCGACCGCAGAAGTCAAGCAGCAACGAGCTCGGTTAGTACTTGGGAGGGTGACAAGCCTCTTTTTCTCTTTTTTTTATTCAAGAATTTTAGTCACTCCTATCAGGGGTGAAAAAACTCACTCCTTTTGCAAGAGTGGATAGTCACTCTTCTGAAAGAGTGAGTATCCACTCCTGTTCAGAGTGAATATTCACTTCTCAGGAGTGAGTATTCACTCTTTCAGGGAGTCGAGAATTTCACTTTTTCCTAGAGTGAATAGTCACTCTAAAGAGGTTGGGCAAATTTTGACTCTGCGATAGAGTGAATATCCACTCCTCCGGAGTGAATAGTCACTCTTTCTTATTTAGAGTGCAATTATACTGAGTTTTACTAAATTATACTTTGTGATATTGAGCAATAATTATATTATGTAATGTTGAAATACAAATTCTGAAAATACAAGATTCCAAAAATACAAATTCTGAAAATACAATTTATCAATCCTACTGAGCAATACTAAATACTACTATGTAATACTGAGCAATAATACTACCATGTAATAATAGTCTAAGTAAACGATTTCGAAAACGCATAACACATTTGAAAACCCATTTTCAGAAATTACCACCAATAGTCGGAAAAAAATATCAGAATATTTTTGTGCGACCCTGTATATGATCTATATACTTGTAGTAGTTTATATACTACATAGTATGCTAAAATTTACTTCAGTTTGGAAACTAATGCACATTTTCAAATTCCTTTTCAACAATTCCCGCCACTAAAAGAAAATGTGCTCAAGATCTTTTGTGCTGCTCTGTATATGATGTACAGAATTTATTCACACCAAGTAATAGGCAAAGAATTGACTACATTTAAAAACGCGTACCACAACTGAAAATGCACTTTCAGCAATTAAATAGAAAGCAACCGGATTTTAGAAGCCGGTTTATAGAAAGCAACCGGATTTTTTTGTGCGTCCCTGTAAAAGAACGATGAATGCTATACACACCCTATTCTATAGTAGGCTCATTGTTGTGCACCTCAGTGATAGATATAAATTTCACTATGTTTGAAATAGTGTAACATTAATAAAATACACCGCAAACGACTTTTCCCCATAGATCGTAATATCGTGAAAATTTTTTGAGTGTCCCTGTAAACAAACTGTAAATGACCTTAACCTTTCGACCCCCTCCCCCCATTTAACCTCTTTAGAGGGTGAATTTCTAAAATCGCCTGAAATACGTTTTTAACTATCTTCTAGGAGATTTGTTATCCTGAATTTCACGCTTTTAACTAAAACTGCTGTTGAGATATGGCGAAAAAGTCAAATGTCCTAAAACATTCACCCCCATTTAACCCCTTTAGAAGTCTAATTTCTAAAATCGCTTGAAATACATGTTTAACTATTCTTTAGTAGATGTGTTATCCCGAATTTCATGCTCCTACCTAAAATTGTTGCTGATATATGGTGAAAAGACGAAATGACCTAAAACTTTCGACCCCCCCCTCCCATTTAACCCCTTAGGGTGTGAATTTTTAAAATCTGTGAAATATATGTTTAACTATCTTCTAGTAGATTTGTTATCCTGAATTTCACGCTTTTAACTAAAACTACTAGATATGGTGAAAAGGTGAAATCATCGACCCCCCATTTAACCCCCTTAGTAGTTGAATTTCTAAAATCGCCTAAAATACAAGTTTAACTATTCTTTAGTAGATTTGTTATAGCGAAATTCACGCTCCTACCTATAACTTCTATTGAGAAATGGCAAAATGACATAAAACATTCGACCCTCTATTTAACCCCCCCTTAGTGGCCGAATTTCTAAAATCACTGAAATACTTTTTAAACTATTTTTTAAGGAGATTTATTATCCTGAATTTCACGCTTTTTTCTAAAACTGCTGATAAAATATGGTGATAAGGTGAAATCACCGAAAATTTTCGTCCCTTCATTTAACCCCCTTTGTAGTTGAATTTCTAAAATCGCCTGAAATGCATGTTTAACTATCCTTTAGTAAATTTGTTATCCCGAATTTCACACTCCTAACAATAATTTCTACTGAGATATGGCAAAATGGCATGAAACATTGGACCCCCATTTAACCCCTCTTAGTGTCTGAATTTCTAAAATAGCTGAAATACGTGTTTAACTATTTTTTTAGTAGATTTGTTATACTGAGTTTCATGATTCTACCTATAATTTCTACTGAGATATGGTAAAATGACCTAAAATATTTGACCTTCTATTTAACCCACCTTAGTTGCTGAATTTCTAAAATTGCTGAAATACATGTTTGTCTATATTTTTTTGTAGATTTGTCATCCCGAATTCCGCGCTCCTAACTAAAAATGCTGCTGAGATATGGCGAACAGGCAAAATGACCTAAAACTTTCGACGCACCATTTAACCCCCTTAATGAATGAATTTATAAAATCGTCGAAATATGTGTTTAATTATTTTTTTAGTAGATTTATTATCCTGAATTTCACGTTTCTAGCCAAAACTGCTGCTGAGATATGGCGAAAACGTGAAATGACCTAAAACTTCTGACCCCCGTTTAACCCCCTTAGTGGTTGAATTTCTGAAATCGCTTAAATACGTGTTTAATTATTTTTTTTTATTAGATTTGTTATCTTGAATTTCACACTTTTACCTAAACTGCTGATGAAATATGGAATTTTTGAACCACCATTTAATCCACTTAATGATTGAATTTCTAAAATCGCCTGAAATACATGTTTAACTATTCTTTAGTAGAATTGTTATCCCGAATTTCATGCTCCTACTTAAACTCCTGCTGAGATATGTCGAAAAGACGAAATTATCTAAAACTTTCGATCCCCCCCCCCCCATTTGACCCTCTTATGCTGTGAATTTTCAAAAATCCTTTCTTAGTACGCGCCTACATTGTGTAAAGAACATGTCTTCCAAATTTCATTGTTCTAGGACAAACGGTTGAGGCTCGACGTTGATTATGAGAAAATCAAGCTACTCCTTTATAAGTATAGATATATATATTTTTAAACGACAATAATTACGTGTCACCAGGGAGGGGGTCATGAATTCATAGATGTTGTGGGGTGCGGGGTTAAAATACAGGTTCGGAAACACTAATTTAAGAGAACAACAAGAAAACTATCATTTGTTTAATTTATGTTATAAAGTTTTGTATATTTACCATAACAACAAAATTCTTTCATTTACATACATTCAAACAAACACAAATAAAAGCTAACGTACAGCATTTCTGATATAAAGTAAAATATGGCTTCTTTTTATTTTTATTTTGAGCTTTTTCTTTCTAAAAGAAGAGAAAATGTTTGTTTGTCTCGAGAGATTTTACATGCTCAAGATATATCTTTTTAAATCACCAGGAAATAAGAAAGTATTGTTAAACGTTAGGGAATATAAAATGGCCATTTGTCAGATATTAACCTTTCGTTTATGGCCTGTAACAATTGTTTTATATTTAAAAGAAACCAACGAAAGTTTTTATTTTCTGTAGAGAGCGTTTATTGTAAATAGCTATAATTTTGCTTTTTAAAGTCAAAATAATTTAAATTTTTTGTTAAAGATTCTTTCATTTAAACACATAAAATCTATTGCATAGTATTTATGGTATAAAGTAAAAGATCTCCCTCCTTCATTTTTTTCCCTTGTAAAAGAAGGGAAAATGTTCGTTTGTCCCGCAAGATTTTGTATGCTCAAGATATCTTTTTTAGGTAGATTTCGTAAGAATTATTGCCTATTACATTCTCCCCTAAGTTGGAATTTCTGGAAAATTTTTGAAGATCTACGCCGATCATGACTTCCAGAACCCAAAACCACCCCCAGTTTAAAATTTTATCTATCTATCTATCTATCTATCTATCTATCTATATGACTTTTTTATGGACACGATAACTTCAATAATTCTGCACAAATCTCTTCCAAACTGCCAAACTGATACATAAAATCAAGGGGCATAAAATCTCGGTCAAGTTCGTTAATGGGCAAAATCGAGCCAAGGGGGGAGGGGGGGATGGGGGGTGGGTTGCGAAAACAGAAAAAAACCCTATAACTGCTTAGTTATGATACGTATCGAATCCGTTTAAAGTTACTATTACTTCTACCAAAAGGGCCGAAAATTTATGTATGACATACTTTTGATATAATTAAAAATGGACTCAAGTGGGGGAAAAATAGGGGTTTTAGAAGAAAAAAATTCATAACTTTGTTAATTCACAAGATATCAAATCCGCTTAAATTTATTATAAATCCTCTTAATATTATCTACAACTTTTATATTGACAAGTTTTTTATAGGACCATCCATACAGAAAAAAAAATCCTCATTTAGATTTCGAAGTGGGTGGTCCCGACTGCCGCATCATGGCGGAAAGGTAATTTCTTCTGCAATTCCCAATAAATAGGCGCCCCACGGTCTGCATCTTCGAAATCTACCTGTACCTGTAAGCCGAGCCGTCAGGGATTTTTTAAATTACCAAGAAATATTGTTTCACGTTAGGGGATAATACAACCATTTGTGAGATATTACCTTTCCGTTTCTCGCATTCTAGCTAATTCCGTAATTTAGATATTTTAGATATTCTAGGGGGAAAAAAAAAAAAAACCTAACGAAACTAATTATTTTATGCAAAGATAGTTTTATGTTGCAGACTGCATGAAAAAGTTTTATCCTTTAAATTCAAAGGAATTTAAATTCTCTGCTAAGAATTCTTTCTTTTACATACATAGAAGCAGATAAAATCTATCACCTGGCTTTTCTGATATAAAAAAAAAATATCACCTCATTTGTATTTTATTTTCTCCCTTTTCTCCCAAAATGAAAGATAATGTTCGTTTGTCCCACAAGATTTCACATGCTGAAAAGCTATTTCTTTTTTAATCAATAGGAAATAAGAAAGTATTACATTTAAACGCTAGGGAGTAAAATGGCATTTTGTGATATATCCCGAACCTCCGATTTATGGTCTTTCTTTCTCTGCTCTGCAATTTAAATTATTCAAGATTTAAAAGAAACTGACGAAAGTTTTTATTTTGTGTAGAGTCAGTTTTATGATGAGTTACATTATTATTATTATTATTATTATTATTATTATTATTATTATTATTTTACTTTCAAACCAATTTAAATTTTCTGTTACAGATTTTTCCACTTATACAAGAGCCGATTCGTGCAAGAGTGGGTGAAAATCACATCTATATTATAAATGAAAGACATGCCCGTGAATCACACTGACGTCATATCGACGATGGCAACAACCTGAATAATCAATTTCGCTTTTTTGCAAATTTACTCTCAAAATTGTAATTTTTATATTGTCGAATAGAGGGAAAAAAAAAAGTACTTTCAAATTCAATTTTTTTAAAACTGTATCTTAACTTACGAATTTTTTATGGTTTTGAAAACAACTTTCGAATATATTTTTTAAAAATCTATTACTATCGCGGGCAGCCGTAACATGGAAGATTAACCCGTTTGCACTTAAAACAATGTAAATAGTCCAACATTTGTTTCTGGCTAATATTTCCACAACGAAATTAAAACTTCATCATTAAATAAATATAATAATAAAATAATACAAATAAAACACAACTTTAATAAATATGTAATCAAACTACGCCGTTAAACGACTGAAATTATCAGAATCAAAAAGGTTGCTGTAAGTAGCTAAATCATTGGGAATTTCTTCGGCTATTAAGCATTGGCATGCGGCTAATACAAAAGCAATACTTTTAATAAATTTCAAAATTTTATTTAAATACTTCATTACTATTTTTCATATAAATAGAGTGTAAGGTAGAGTTTCATATAAATCAGCATTTGTTTCCATCTAATATTCCATAACGAAAATTAAAATTTTACCCCCCCCCCCCTTTCAAAATATATATATATATAATAAATAAAACGCAAGTTTAACAGATATATAATCGAACTAACACTGAAATTATAAGATTAAATAAAAATCTGCTGTATTAGTGAAATCTTTGGCAATGTCTTTGGTTATTATACGAGGGGCGATCCAGAAATAAGGTTCCCATCAAATTTACAAATAGACAACATTGTTTATTCTCATAGAAATTTTAGTCCAGTCAAATTAGGTTTTTTTCTGGACATAATTACGTAAGTTTTCAAACTTGGTGATATTGTTTGGGAGGGTCTACTAATGAACATACTAAAAGTCCTGATGGATGGGGGGTGAGCGCGAGGGGGGGGGAGGTAAAAGAAGGTACCATTTTTCGGTCTTTTGTTAATATCTCATAATCTATAAGACCTACGGAAAAATTGCTAATGCAAAAGATAAAGAAAATTAAATTCTCTACAAAATAGGTCATATACATTTTTTTCTAGAGTCCATAGTTAACGAGATAATCGCTTTCAAAAATCAAGAAATTTGTCAAAAGTCACACCAGCGACAGAGAGCGAGTCAACCGTTTTCGACTTGTTTTTCTCCGGCTGCTTTCGGTTGGTTGGTTGTATAATATTTTTGCAGAAGTAATTAAATAAACCCTAGTACAACGCAATTGAATCGTTTGATATTTCAAAAATTACTATTTTTTAAATGAATATTTTAGCATTAAATTGTACACATGGTTCCAAAACATTATGTTTGACTGTTTATTTATTATTCACAAAAATTTCAAATAATTTAGATGACATGAAATTAATTTTTTAAAACATTAACACTAATGCGATCTATGAAATGCTCTGGAGGACTCACACGGGGACGAGGAATAAATGACAGCGTTTTGAGTAAGTGGGTTCTTGGCGCCACAGCTACCTTTCATATTTGTACCTCCTTGGAAGAATTCTGTAGTTTGACTCTTTTTTCTGGTGAAGAATATGAGGATTTTCGTGAATCTCGGATGAATAGAGATGCTGCGGATACATACAAACTTTCAACTTGGTTTGAAAATCACCCGCCTTTTCCTCAGATAGATAAAATTATATCAATAGCTTCTGGGATTATTGGAGATGAAACTGTCACTTGATTCAAAGCTTTGGAAATCGGGAGAAAAAAGATTATTGAGGTGTCTGGGAAATGCTACTCACATGTGAAACTAACTCGGAAAGGTATAGCACAATCATTCAACAGTATGCATAATTCAATCAAATTTCATGATACCACTATAACTGTGGATACTCTAGTTATATTCCAACGGATTTCCTTGTGCAAACGTAGCAATGATGATTTAGAAAATTACTTACAATATGAATTGGCTCCTTATCCTCTCTCTCTTTTCAATGATTGCGGAATGCGGAAGACAAAAAAAGTGCTTTGTATCAAATATTTGAACAATCAGATCAGATAATAGACCTCCAACAACAAACAATAGTTGTGGATGGTGGCTTCCTGTTACATAAGATGGTGTGGAAGAAGGGATCTACAATACAGGATATTTGCAACACCTATATAAAGTACGTTAAGAAACACTATTGTGGAAAGAGCTGCAGAATTGTTTTCGATGGATATACTGACACTGTAAACAGTACCAAAGTAGCTGAACAAAATAGAAGGTGCTCAGTGAAAACGTCAGTTGACATACATTTTGAAGAACATACTGTCATCAATGTGCCCAAAAATCAGTTTCTCTCAAATAAGAACAATAAGACAAAGTTCATTCCCATTCTGTCCTCTAAACTAAATGAGAAAGGAGTCTTATGGCAGCAAAGTCCTAATGATGCCGACACTCTGATTGTTCAGACTAATATAGATGCACTGAGTGAGAGTGACAACGTTACTGTTATTGGACAGGATGTGGATATACTTGTTCTTCTCACAGCCTTAACCCCTTCAGGTAAAAATGTATACTTATACAAACCAGACCAAGGGAAAGTCGTAACTCATGTATTTTCATCACAACAGAAGCAAAAGTGCCTCAAACATATTATACTACTTGCTCATTCATTCTCTGGCTGTGACACAACATCATCTTGTTATAGGAAGGGGAAAGTTGCTATCTGCAAAATGTTGATGCGACGTAAATCATTAGAGTGTGTAAATTCAGTCTTCCGTGACTCAAACTCGTCACGTCAGCAGGTGGCAGAGGTTCTTCTGGCGTAAGCTCTTCTTGAATATATATGGAGCTCCACATACTACAACGTCACTCAACTTACATAAGTCCGTTTCTAACATGAGACCAGAATTAGCATCCCTGCCTTCCACAGAAGGAGCAGCGATGCAACACTCATACCGGGTTTTTCATCAGATATAGCTGTGGCAGGGCAATGAACTGTCTCCTGAGATTTGGGGTTGGAAACGCAAGCTCGATCATACATTAATGTCTATCACAACCACCGATCCTGTTGCCCCTGAGGAACCTCATCTTCTGCCAGTGTACAACCGGTTGTGGGAACAAATGTGGATGCAGAAAAACAGGAATAACATGCACTGCTGCCTGTCACTACTGCCATGGAGACTGCTCAAACAGTGCGCCACCTGTTGAGGAGGATGCCCTAATGGAAATAGAACACAAAACAACATCTTTTGAAATTTCACATTGAACCCGAGGTAATCAAAATGATCAAGGACTTGAATATATTGTTTAATCCTATATCATTGTATTTTACGCATTTTTCATTTTTGTATGTTTTATGTTACCAAAAAAATGTCATTTGATAAAGTTATTGTTCTGGCTTTCATTCTTCTGACCACATCATTTATTAATGTTCGTTTATGTTTAGGTTAAGTAGATGTAATGTAAGTGCCGTGGACCCGCTCTCTGGCGCTGGTGTACTTTTGACAAATTTCTTCATTTTTGAATGAGATTATCTCGTTACCTATGGACTCTATAGAAAAATGTATGCAACCTTTTTTGTAGAAAATTTAATTGTCTTTATTTTTTGTATTGACAATTTTTCCGTAAGAGCTATAGCTTACGAGATATTAACAAAAAACCGGAAAATGGTACCTTCTTTTACCCCCTCCCTCGCGCTCACCCCCTACCCATCAGGACTTTCAGTATGTTCATTAGTAGACCCTCCCAAACAATATCACCAAGTTTGAAAATTTACGTAATTATGTCCCAAAATGACCCAAAATCTGCCTAATTTGACTGGACTATTTACGTCTTTGGAAAGAAGAAAGTTTTCTTTATTTTTCTACATAATCGCCATCTTTTTCTACGCATTTTTGTAGACGGTGCTCCAATTTCTGTATGCCAACCCACTGAGGAAGCGTTTCACCTCTTCTTTGACGTCATCGTCGCTCCGGAAGTGTTGGACACCCAAATGTTCCTTTATCTTGGGGAACAAGTGATTATCACTTGTGCTCCACGAGTGTGTAGCTTTCTGGTGTTAGTGGGCAATCTGAATATATTAAGGAGGTTCAATAGTTTTACGGTACCTTTAATTGTAAGATTCTTTTTATTTTATTTTATTTTTTTCATGGATTATAGTTTTTTTCACATTTATTCAATTTAAACTTACCCTTCAGACATTATTGTTTACAGTCTAATTATTATATTGCAAGATCCATTTTAATATCAATTAATATAAACTTTATTTATGACGCGGAAAATATTCACCATTTATTAAAATAAATAAATAAATAAATTTTAATATGATTGTTGCACGCAGCCTTACAGTCACAACAACTAACTGTTAGTTTCAATTTTGAGTTTTTATTAAAGTAAATACATTAGATATAAACCTAAAGTTACGGAAGACCTAACTTGGCAGTGGACATTATACTAGAGAGAAGTATACGTCCGCGAGAAGAAATAGGTCTTTACTGAATTTGAAAGAAAATGCACTTTAAATCTGATTTTTTTCATATTTTTCCATTGAAAAGCGATTGACTGATTAAACAAAATTTATTTAGCTTAATGTATAGTCATTTTTATGATAAATACCTGTAATATTAAAGATGCATGTATTTCTTCGCGCAAAAAATTTCTGGCGAGATGTTGGCGCTTGAAACAAATCGACTTATAACCCTACGACCCCTCACTGTTAAGAGTGATTGATGTGTTACAGAAAATTCTCCGGTCATTACAGGAGATCATAGATTTTTTTATGTTCAATCAAATGTTCCATTTTTTAAACTATTGAAGATAGGGTAAAAACTTCGATGAATTTGAATTTTTCGGAAAATTTCACCTGAAGTACATACCAAGCATGTTGATAAAATATATAAAATAACAAGAATTTTCTTTTCTGTAAAAAAAAAAAAAAAAAAAAAAAAAAAAAAAAAAAAAAGAGGTTCTTTATTACGAGCATATTATTAGATTATAGAGATGGATTAAAATAATTTCTGCAGTGTAATCCAAAATGTGAATGTGATTGTATTTATTTTAGAATAGAATAAGTAAAAAAAAGTTTTCCATTCTATTTCTATAGATTTTTTAAAAGTGATATTATAATGTTTGGAATGAAATTTGTAACGAGATTTAATTAGATTATTTATAAAATTTACTTTTACTTTAAATATGAGCATATTTGAGTTCTGTTAAGTTGAGATACTTTAATAAGAATTTGGGGTGCATTAAAATCTAAATAAACACTGAACACGATTTTTTTTATTTCGAAAATAAGGACAGAAGAAAGATTTTTATGCATGTTCTGTGTATTTACAATCAATTTAATGAACCTAATGCATTCCAAAATGATGAGAACCGAAACAACAATCCCAACGTTATTTCTAAATATTTTTCTACATTAAATCATGAATATTTTTTTTAATTAAAGCACAAAGTGTATTTTCAAAAATAAAAAGGTACAGATGCGCGCTCTAAAAACAACAGTACAAGCTCTGAAAAAGGCTCAGTGCCTGGGCTAGCATTTTTTAGCAGATGTTTAGAGCTAAATTCTTCTTAGGAGTAATTAGTTCATAGTTTTCTCGATAAAAACATCACTGATTGTTTACTGTAAAAAATATATATTTTACTTCTTCCTTCGAAATGAAGAATCGAAAATATTGCTTTTGTAATATCAGTTTTTTAATGTTGAGAAGAATATTTTAAAGATATTTTTAGAACCTCTCCCGTAATTCAAAACATGAAATGTGATTATGTGAATAATGATATGATGCATAATAATGATTATGTATGCAACAGAAAAGGTATTGCTGCTTAAAATATTTAATTCATGTTTGTTAGCAAATAAATGTATCAAAATAGCAAGTGCTCTAACTTTGCAATCAAAAGATGTTTTCCATTTTTCTAGTAAGGCACAAGACCTTTCAGAAAATACTATCAAAGTTGGCGTTTTGAACCGAATTCTTAATGTGGCAGCACGATAAAGGATAAAAACTGTTAAAAATACCTTATTAACAGCAAATATTATAGAAAAACCTTACGTAACTGTTACAGAAAAGTATTACAGAGAAGTATTACAAAAAATCTCATTAAATACTGCTAATTTATGTCACAATAGATTTGACTTAATTTTTAAAATTGCATTTTTGAACATAAAATAAATGCAGTTTAAAAAGTTATTCTCACTGTTAAGGAGAAAGAACGCGAAAAAAAATTCTGCAGAATATATACATACTAAATCCCAAAAGTGATTTCCTACTCGCCAAATCAATGATAATCCCCCGATATGGTAATCCTACTAAGGTGAAACTGCGTAAAGAGGCTAGCTAGCCTTTCCCTCCACTGCCAAGTAAGATGTGCCCCAACTTTAGACCAAAAGTTTTAGGTTATATGAAAAAATATTTTAATAAAGAGGAATACATAATTTCATTATGTAAAATATCACATTAAAAAAATACATTCAAACTCAACAAATAAAATTTACATCACATATTTTACAAAACAATAGGTCTAGGGTTATATCTAATATGTTTATATTAATGAAAATCATAACGGAAACTAAATTTTAGTTTTTGTACCTGTATTGTTGCGCACAAAAATTGTATTATTATTATTATTTTATTTTATTTTTATTTATTTATTTTTTTTAAATGGCGAATATTTTTCGTGTCATAAATGAAATTTTTATTCATTGATAATAAAATGGATCATGGAATATAATAATCAGACCGTAAGGAATAATTTCTGAAGAGTAGGTTTAAATCGAACAAATATAAAGAAAACTACGCATTTTCGACATGGTGTCGAGACTGCGAGACGTATAATTTCCGTCTCCACCGCCGATTGACGTTTGGGATTTTTACGCTTTCTGATTATTTGTAAAAGCAAACGCTTCTTAAGTCATTTCCGGTATTTTGGAGGATTATGAAGATATAAGAAGATATAATATAAGAACTTAATATATATTATTAGATTATATAGAAATATTAGATTATATAGAGATTAGATTATATAGAAATTAATTAGATTATATTGGTATAATATTTATTATATTACAGTTATAAATTAATTAGATTATTTAGAAATTAATAGATATTTTATGAGAAACCATGTTCAACCGGAAATGACTTAAGAAGCGTTCGGTTTAACAACTAATCAGAAAGCATGATAATCGCAATCGTCTATCCGCGGTGGACAGGGAAATTATGCTGTCGAGACACAATAATCTTCGAGCTTCGAGCTGTGCGTAAAGCCGTTTTTTGGCTGCTGCGGTATTATTTTTAACGAGCAAAAACTATTCTAAAAGTACTATTGCACGAGATAAGTTGAAGCGACAAAATATTAAGCGACTCGTCAGTTTTATAAGCATTGCATTGGCTGTTCCTGGAAAGATATTTCGCTTGTCAGATTTCCACGCATTTGATTGGTTGTTCCACGCGATATGGGTCTGATTCTGAGTACAGACGACAAAATTGTTCCGACAATAAAAAGTAGCTTGTTTTTCGAGCAACTCTTTTGATGCGATAGGTTTAACATAGTGTCGTCCGAAAGTAGCGGTAATTTTGACGCCTCGTGTATAGTGCTAATACACGAGGCGTCAAAGTTGCCGCTACTTTCGAGAGAAACCATGTTAAACCTATGGCATCAAACTTTTTATTGTCGGAGCAATTTTGTCGCCTGTACTCAGAATCGTACCCATATTGCGTGGAACAGCCAATCAAATGCATGGAAAACTGACGAGGGTCCCGGAACAGGCAATGAAATGCTTGGAAAACTGACGAGTTGCGGCAATTTTTGTTGTTTGAAATTATCTCGTGTAATAGCACTTAAGGCGATATTCAAAAAATATTTTTCCACGCTCAATAACTCAAAATTTTCTGACACATTTTCAGACTCATTTTTAAAAGCAAAAACATGAAACTTGGCGGCGTGATTTCTGGAGAGATTTATAAGCAACCTGTGTTTTTATTTTTCGTTCAATTAATTAGAAATTGATTTACAAACAATTATTTTCACAGTACGATCTTTTTTTTTTGTTTCCAGCACTATCGCTTCGGGAAATTCAGTTCAAAATGTCCACTTTGACAGCATTTTTTCAAACATATTCTGCCTTTGTCAAAAAATCGACCAATATAGCACATTATAAAGTTTCCGAATAAGAGAACATGCCAATTGGATGCATTTTAGAGAAAAAATGAATTTAAAAATGAGTCAGAAAATAAGCAGTTTGGATTTGAGTACACCCTTAAAGAATTAAAATATCAAAAAATCTCTCAAAAAGGAAAAAAAAAAAAATCAAATGTTTTAATTTAAAGAAGTAAAACCTCCCCTTAAGAAAAATGTCCTTTGACATCAATTGAATTTAAATTCTCTTTTAAAGGTTCTTTCACTTAGACAGTCAAAACCTATTGTATAGTTTTCTGATATAAAATAAAATATATCCTCCTTATAGTTTACTTTCTCTTTTTTTTTTTTTTTTCTCACAAGACGACTGAAATGTTCAGTTTTCTCTCACGAGATTTCACATGCTCAAGATACATCCCATTAAATCACTAGGAAATAAGAAAATATCGTTATACATTAGGGAATAAAATGACATTTTGTGAGATATCAACTCTCCGTTTATGCCCTTCCGCACTGTGCTAATTCTGTAATTTAGATGTTTTAGATTTAAAAGAAACTCATGAAAGTTTTTATTTTCTCTGGAGATAGTTTTATGGTGAAAAGCTACGATAAAAAATATTTCGTCCTTTAAATTCAAACAAGTTTAAATTCGGTGATAGATGATACATTATTATTTTTTAATCAAAATTTCTTTTTGAATAATTGGAATAATTTAACTCAATATATAGTTTTCGAGAAAATATAATCCTTTTGATAAACTATTTCAACAGACTTTTAAAAATTAAAATATAGATAAAATACTTAAGTGATACAAAGAGCAAACACAAAAGGCTTGTAAAAACCTTTCAATTATCGACATATGTTTCAGCGCTCATATACGGCGCCATTTTCAAGATATATAACGATAAACAAAAATATTCTCGCAAAGTTTTGGAAATAAACTTGAAAACATAAATCACGAGATCATATATGTAAAAAAGCAGGTGCTTGAAATAGTCAACTGTAAACGTGAAAATTAATATTTCCTTATTGCTTTTTTAAAACTGAAAAGTACCTCGTGCCAAATTTTAGGTAATTCAAATGAGGCGGATTCATTGCAAATGTTCACGTTACGCATATAGATTTCTATTGATTCACGGATAATAGATGGAAAAAAAAGCCTTGATGGATAAATTATTTTACTATTTTTAAAATCAATTTTTAAAGTCTTGGTTCTATGTAGTCTTGCCAGTGCTGTAGTTCTTCTGTCATATTTGATATCTGCCATATGCTCTTTTACTCTTGTTTTAAACTTTCTAGTGGTAATTCTTATATAATATTGGCTTTTTTTAAATACTGCTTTTTAAAAAGTCTAGCATTAGAAAAAAAAACTTTTTTAAGTATATTTTTTACGATTGAATTTATATGTAATTGCAACTTTTAATGCTATTTTATGGCCATTTTAAATACTACTGCTATACTTTTCTTTCAACATTTGTGCTATATATACTTGATACTTTCATTTTTTTTCTTTAAATATAATGGGAAAATATTATTTTTTATTGTAGTTTTAGATATTATTTTCATTTGTCATACGACTTCCCCTTTGCCCAAAATCACATGAATGTTCCCTGCTAATTTATGCATCAATTAAAATTTGTAAGATTAGACTTTTGGAGAAATTCTCTCTCTTACTTTTTTACAGTCAGAATTGGCTATAGTGACATGCCGTCCTTTTTAAATTCATTAAACCGATTCTTTCGCAATTAAAAGATTTCGGAAACTGGAATTTGCGCGGTTCTCCCAACGCTAGATTTTATTGCTTCCTAGTATGTAAACTTGAAAAGTTTTAATAAAAACTTGTAGCAAGAGATAGGGTAACAGCACTAGTCGTTGATCACCCCCTCCCCTCCCTAGCTGGTCAGTTATATCCTATCAAATAAAGCCTTCTATGTACGTACGTGCTCTTGTTTTGTATTAGTTATAGACTGCTTTACAGGTATGATCAACGTCTATAACAAATGGTTAATTTAAGTATTGCGCGGCAGCGCAATACTTATTTATTTCCAGTGTGAATCCTTAATGTTAATTTAACACAGCCTATGAACTACTTAAAACTTTGTTATGTTTGAATGGAATTGAAATAAATCTTTGACTTTTTTTTCATTTCTAAGATTCGTAAGCTGAAAACATTTGTATAAATGATTAAACTTTAATATGTTTATGATGGGTGTTTGCAAAATGACAACATCCATGCAAAATATAAACCTTTAAAAAGGTCTAAGATTTATTAGGTAGCTTTCATTACAAAAAACTACCTATTGCAGCCGTTCGGAGGTAAGCAATTCCAAAATATTTTGGTATATTTTCACCGATCATGACCCACAGACCCCCAAACCTCCCTCCGTGGAACTTCAATAGTTTAAAGATTCCACTATAAAAGAATTCTGTAAAGATTAAGAACGATAATTCTTCAAAACAATGTTTAGATCAACAAAGATGTTAAAACACCCGTTGCCGGGTTAATATCCACACCGCCCTAATTACATCGGGGCAGGGCGTGGAATTCATACTAACCTCGTAAAAAACTGCTCTAATACTTCGTTAATACCAGGTAGCACTACAAATAATATTTTTAAGATATATTAAAAAAAAAAAATAACAACATAAGTATTTTCCGATACTATGTTAAAATTCAAAATTTTATCTGCTTTGATATAACTAATACTTGTTGCACCACAGTATTACATTATATTCCTTATATTTTAATTAGAGTTGATATAAAATATTCATTTTATTTGCAATGCAAGCAAAATTAATAAAATGCAGAACAAAGTGCAATTTCAACAGAAAGTTTATTTGTTTACATTAATTGCCGATAGCTAGTGCCAAAATAAAAATTATATAGCTTAAATTTTAAAAAGTTTATCTCAAAATAAATCCTGATTTTTTAAAAACATGTCTAAAGAAAGCTGTAATAAATTTTGAACATTAAAAATCATCTTTTATTAAATAAGTAATTTTTTTTCAAATTATCTTATTAAATTACAAATTTATTTTCACTACAAAGTTTTTAGTATATTAAAATATAAAATTTTATTTGCATTGATATAATTATTATACGTAATGTACGGCATTACAATTACATTTTCCTTATATTCTAATTACATTTTATAAGAAATATTCATTCAGAATTCGAACTACAGTTTCAAAAGCAAACTTTGTTTATATTAAACACCGATAGATGGCGCCAAAGGTTCACAACAAATGAACGAAGTATTTTAGCGAGTGGGGTTTGCGATAACTTTGTGTTCGCTTTGTGAATGATTTCATCCATGGTTTAATATTTTAAACGTTCACGACGAATGAATCTTTTGTTTGTTTACTTTCATGGAGCGAGATTTGAGCCCCAACCTAATTTCAACTGTAGTTATCTCAGAATATATACATAATTGAATGTAAGTCATCTCTCACATATTCATTTATTTTGAACGATCTTTCTAAAAATGTAACTTTTATGCAGTTTTATTGGAAAAAATAATTTTGAATAAAAATGGCCGCCTGAATATGAAAAAGCGAAGTGGTCGTACCCGGCATGGTTACCAACACTTTACTGCTCTTGGATTTTATTATAAGTAGATTTAATTTTTTTCCTTACAAATAACTGAAATAAAAAGGCGAAAAGAAAGCATAAATTTGTTAGTGCATCGTAATGGATTTTTAAAAGAATTTTCATAAATCATCATCGGGGGGGGGGGGGGAGGGGGGGAGGTGTATGTATTTTTTTATTTTAAGAAGTTTTTAGGATCAAATAGCTAAATAAAGAATTAACATAGCTAGGAAGGATATCACAAATTATATATACATTTTTATATATAATTCCTTTGAATACAAAAGACTATGTACAAATTCTTTTACTAAATCTTTATCTTATATATATATACAGTCACCTCTCACTTATGCGCGTTTGAAGGGACTGACTTAAAATCGCGCATAACTGAGAGCCGCGCATAACTGAGAGCCGCACATAACTGAGAGGACGTTGTATGTAGTAATTCCTTATACACATTATACACATTATTCGAAAGAAAAACATATTGAAATATAAGAATTATGATTAATGATATTTTATAAAATAAATGGGGTGTAATATTAGTATAGTGTACTAATATATATATATATATATATATATATCCTTACACTTTCACTATAAAATTTAGTTTCAAAAAATACAATAAAGTAATTTTTTTTCATTTGACATAGAAGATGATATACTTACATAAAAAAAAATGCCAATTAGTCCTCTTTTAAGAAGTCATCAATGGTAGTTTATGTTTGCTTAGGCCGCGTTTGTACAACGACCTTTTCTAATGCATTAAAGTGCGTCATTGTATTTGATGCTATATCAGCATTTTGTAGGTAACATCTCAAAGTGTCCAGGGCTCCTAAAGCAGTAGCATAAGATGGGACAATTACAGTATCAGTTTCATCATTATCATCATCATCTCCTTCTCTTTCATCTGTCACATCATCAAACACAGTTTCAATATCTCTAATTGCCGTTGATGTTAAGTTTTCATCAACACTGACGAAATCTTGAAAAGAAAGAGAATCTTGGCTTATTCTATTCCATTCTTCTTCGTCTATGTTAAAATCATTGCTGTTGTTTTCATTTTCCTGTAATGGAATAACTTCAGCATTATTTGAATGAAAAATACCCGCTTTCCTAAAGCAGTTAGAAATTGTCATGGCTGTTACGTTATTCCAAGAGGAAACCAACATATGCATGGCATCCAGAATCGAAATTTTCTTGAATTCCTTTTTCTGCTCTAGTGATATAAACATTCTTCGCACCAAATCTTTCCTATACTGCGCTTTAACTGACCTTATTATACCGAGATCTAAGGGCTGGAGTCTGCTAGTACAGTTAGCAGGGAAAAATATAACTCGTGCATGTGTCAGCAATGGGAGATATGAAGGATAGGTGGGACACTGATCCATAAATAACAAAACTTTCTTTTTTTTTTTTTAGCCATCTTCATATCGAATTCCTTCAAAAAGTCTAAAAAAATTTTCGATGTCATACAGGCTTTGGTGCTATTTGCGTAAGAACATGGCAATTTCTTGACATTTTTTAAACACCGTGGATTCTTGGATTTACCAATCACTATTGGCGGTAACTTTTCTGATCCGTCCCCATTGCAACATAAAAGCACAGTCAGTCTTTCTTTGCTGTGTTTGCCACCATGGCATGTTTCTCCCTTAAAATCCATCGTTTTGTTTGGTAAAAGACGATAAAATAAGCCTGTTTCATCACAGTTAAAAATGTTCTTAAGATCAAAGTTTTGAATTAAATTTGGAAGGTCTGCGATCCATTCATTAGCAGTTGAATCTGAAACGGCTGTGCTTTCACCACTCAGACAATGATCTGTTAAACAGTGTCTTTTTTTAAGTTTTTCTAACCATCCCGAAGAAACTGAAAAATTTTCGATTCCCATTTTGGATGACAAAGTGAGTGCCTTTTCTTTAAATAACTCACCGCTAATGGGTAAATTACAAGCTCTCATTTCTCTGAACCACTGAATTAAAGTGGTTTCTAAAATCTCAATTTTTCCATTCTGAATTCTTGATCGTTTCTTCGCTTGTGCAGAATATTCACTATTAATTTTTTTGATCGAGTCCTTGTTCTTTAAAATCCCTCTGAGTGTTGATTCTGGCAAGTCGAATTTTCGAGCTAAATTTATTTTTGACAGTCTAGGATCATTTTCTGCTGCTTTTATAACTTCCATTTTGAACGAAATTGTTAACTTCCATTTTGAACGAAATTGTTAACTTTCTTTTGCTCATTTTTATTGCAAAAAAAAAAGAAAGAAAGAAAGAATCTAGATGCTACCGTAAAGGCAAGGACGAAATGTAACACGCAGGTGACTTGATAAAATTAAAACAGAAAGAAAAGAAGCAACCATTAGAACTGAGGGGGTGAGTGTAAAGTCGAACTGTAACATCCTCTCCACCCTCTCCACCCCGCTTTTCGGTACGGTCTTTTGACCTTGACAGGTGCAGAAAATTATTTATCGATTAAAAAAAAAAAAAATGTGAATTGCGTTGTCATTTCCGCGCATAACTGAGAGAGAAAATTCAAAGTGGCGCTTATAAGTGAGAGATCTATAGCATTATTTTCCTATTCCTCGTGCCGGGACCTTACGAAATTCGCGTATAACTGAGAGACGCGTGTAACTGAGACGCGCATAAGTGAGAGATGACTGTAATTATTATTTACCTTGAGTATTCTACTGAAATTTCAAGCTCGCCTTTCAGCAAAGGAGATTCTAGTGTATCCAGCACCACAGATGTGTCGGAACAAACACTGTCACATGACATGGCTCGCTGAAGTTTACTGGAACCACCTTCAACTAAACAGAATAAATGAATAATCATTATACAAGCTTTACTGTTAATTTATGCAATAGAACTTATTAATTCTGTTAAAATATAAGCATTAAATATTACAAAATTGATGATAAAAAATTAGGAGATCATTTTCCACTAACAAAAAATCTAATACGACATAATGAGAGAGAATTAGTGTAAAATACAAGGGCCAATTAACTTCTGAATCTAGGGGAAGCACGGTATTCTTTTGGAGACCCCTTTCATTTGGTAAAAGTTTTCTTAATTTTTCATTCATGAAAACTCACCAATGATATTAATATTATTCCCGGGAGTAGTTTTGCCGAGGTCACATATATTTCATTAAACAGCTTTTTTATGCTCCCTGTATATGCTTTGGATATGTACAGTATATATAGCTGTATGGTCAATTTCCCAGGTGGTTTATAACAGGCACATCAGGATGCTATAGGATTAATTAATATCCTATTGATGACATTTATATTTCCCTATTAAATAAGTTTCGTGAAGTAGTGCGTGGATTTCTCTTGAATTAAGCAAACTTTCTTTCTCCCAAAAAATAAAAATTAAAATTAAATTTAAAAAAATGAAAATGGGAATTGGAGGGCCCTTTTCACAGTCATTTTGTGGCCCCTTTTAAATTTTAGAAGGGAAGCATGTGTTTCACGTGCCTTTTGGATAATCAGGCCCTGGTAAAATAGGAGACCTTATCCTCCTCAGACCCCTTGTATCCTATAGGATACACTATACATTTTTTTTTCACGTATTAAAATAATGTTAAAAGAAATTGATGTGAATGGTGATTAATAGATTGCAGCATTGAAGCGAAAAACTAATTTGTTTCATATAGTGTTAGGTTCATATAGTGGAGGTTCTGTACTTGTATTTCAAAATGGATTGCGGCAAAAATGTTAGCAATTCACATTGAAAAAAAAGTAAGCAATGTTTTTAAAAAATATATATTTAATATCGTAACCTTAATTTCTTGAATAAATATAAAATAGATGAATAAAGTTTATTCTGGTACAAAATATTTTTAAATAATTAATAATGTAATTTTAGTAGCAAGAAGTATAAGCTTTGTATTTGATGTATCCAATAGGATACATGGGGAGTGACTCTAGCACGCAACGTAATTTTTTTGTATGCTGTCTATAAGATGCATTGGCACTAAAATAAGAATAAAATTGGCATGAATATTTTCTGAAATGAACATAAATTAAAATTAATAAATAACAGGAATGTTTTAATGATGTTTTTACATTTGTAATACGATACAACATTATTATTTTTTTAATACAGGGCTTTCTGAAGCAGAAATTATTGAGTTATTGAAACTTTGGATTTTGGATTATGGAGAGGTGGATGTACAGATAACTGAAAATGTAAGTGATGAACTGACAAGACAGTCAGAAGACGAAGAAACACGTGAAAATAATGTTAATGACTCATCAAGTGAAGAGTGTTTTGGAAACACAAAGATGATTTTGAGCGCCTACCTCTAACTTCAGAATTTATACCTGAAGTTCTGAGATTGAGTTTTTGTCTCCATTGGAAAAGAAAAGAAGGAATATCCGCTCTGAACCATCTCCTGAATTAAGAGAGATGTTTGCATCCCATCCCACCTTCCTGAAATGCCGCAGCAAACAAATGCGTCGCGATGCAGATATTCTGGCTGTAAAAAAGCTAGTAGTAAAGTACAAAAGCTAGAACGCTATGTACTATTTGCAATATGCTTCTCTGTCTCACGAAGGAAAGAAACTGCTTAATGAAATATCATTAGTTGAAATGCTACGACTATTTTATACAAATAAAGTAACGTAAAAAATAAAAAAATAAAATAATTTTTCTGTATGTTAAGATACCATTTGTAGAGTCCATTGCAAGCTTTAAATTAAGTTCATGGTAAGAAATTATCTGCTTGTCAAAATTTAACGAAAGTGCTTTTATGTTTGCGATAATAATAATAATAATAATAATAATAAAATGTGCACTATATTTGTTCTTTGTTTTCTTTTATTTATTTACTTTATTTATATTTTTTAAATTCGTATTTCGAAGAAGGTGGCGAAAAATACCAATATTTGTTCCAAATGCCGATATTTGCATGCCGTAGGTGAACATACTAGATTGTCAGAAGTTTTAAAAGTTTATGTCAAGAAGTTGCCACAAGAAGTCACCCTGTTTTTCAGTGTTAAAGATAGTTAAAATGAAGACTAAGTTATAAAACAGAAATAGATATTCATAAAGAATCTTTAAAATTTAAAATTTCTTTTAAAGCAATAGTTAAATATTACTGCCTTTAAAGTTTAGTTGAATCTAACGTTAAATGCAATTTTTAAATAAGAAAATGTTTCCAAAAATAATTATCCCGAAATAACAGAAATATTTTTATCGCACTAAAAACGATTTAAAAATATTGAATATTATTGTATAAGTCACTCCTATTAAACGGATATATATATATATATATATATATATATATAATTATAAAATCCATTATTTGTTATGGCAATCACAAAATATTAGTGTACTTAAAATTAAAATAATTGTATGATAAAATCAAAATTTGCAAATAAAAAAAAATTCAAAAAATAATTATCGAGTAATAGGTAATCTCTTTATTGCATTAAAATTGATTAAAAAGTTGTGGTTATTGTTGTAAAAATCCGTAATGATTTTAAACTGACTTTCTTTTATACTTAAAAAATATCGACTATCTTGGAACATCAAACTACTTTGATACACTAAAAAATTGTGGTTATTGTTGTAAAAATCAGTAATGATTATAAACTGACTTTCTGTTATACTCAAAATATCGACTATCGTGGAACATCAAACTACTTTGATAGACTGAAAGCTTTAAAGCATTTTTTAATTATAAGAAGCTTTTTAAAAATGAGTTTCTTTCAATATCTGACAGAATCCATTTCTTTCTTTTAATTGTTCAGATTTCAATATTCTTTTAACCCCATTCAAATTTAAATATTCTTTTAACTCCATTCCAATTTGAAATACTCCATTAATGGAATGAAATGATGAACAATTTAAAATATATTAAAAACTAGTGGTAATGAGTGAAGCTTTCCTAAAAATGTAATGAAATTTTGTGAAAAAAAATTAAATAAACGGTTTTGCCTGATGTTATAGGGAAGATGTAAGAAAGGTACAAATACACAATAAATCAATTACAAATGCATAAATAAAAAAGTTTAAAATAAAAATAAAAAAGAGAGTGGAAGGCGGGAAGAAGAAACGAAAGAAGAGCGTGACCTAAAATAGTATATATATATATTAAAAAAAAAAATACAGTTTTGAAAAGAACTGAAAAAAATATGTTAACAAAATTACAAAAACAAAACAAAACTTTTTTATTGCCCCCTGTTATGACGAGGAAAGGTAATAAAACATAAAATTGAATATTATTTTACAGAAAGAGTGGTAATTATTATCATTTCTCCCCCCCCCCTCCACACACACACACACATTAAAAAAAAATGATTTATTTTTCAATAAGATGAAAGGTAATTTTGTAAATAGCAATAGAGGCATATTTAAAATAAATGAAAATTTTATTTCACAAATATTACGACTCGACAATCTCGTTAAAGGTTGTCATAACTCAAACTATTACAAATAATGGTAATAATAACTATAATAATAATGGCTAAGATTGTCTGGAACGCTCTCTTTATTCCCTGTATGCTATATCCTTGATCTATGGAAGTTTTAAGGGGGTTGGGGCTGCCGCAATGTAGTCCAAAGACCAATAAGTTGCCAATTTTGTTGCTAGGGTCATATTCTTGTCTTTGATTAGAGAACTTTTCACTGAGCCTAAAAATCTCTAAATTTACATTTTCCTGCAAAAGCATAGCCGACGCAAGTAAGGAATTTCTGCCACAGGTCTGCCACTGACGACTATTTTTTAAAAATTATTTTGTCTACCACTATTTCAAAATAAAAACCCCGCAGTAGCCATAC
Source organism: Maratus michaelseni (assembly GCA_963931845.1). Taxonomy (NCBI): domain Eukaryota; kingdom Metazoa; phylum Arthropoda; class Arachnida; order Araneae; family Salticidae; genus Maratus; species Maratus michaelseni. The sequence continues at coordinate 301,569,751 of OZ007587.1, read as the reverse complement.
TTCATAACAATGTATTTCTTTTTTAGTATCTTTGTTCGTAGCGAATGGTCTTTTATACTTGCTTACTCACATGTAAAAGTTAACTTTTATTCGAAATATAAATATATTTTAGCATTTTATTTCATCTTATACACATGAAATATTTCACAAAAATATTTCAGATTTTTTTTTTTTTATATATAGCAAGAAAATTTACTGAAATTTACTAAGGATTCTGTTACCTTCAGAAAACATTTGGGGTTATTTCCCACACAGTTATTTCAAAATAACTAATTGAACACTACTTGGGTAATCGAATGTATTATTTTATTATTAAAATTATTATTGCCCCTCCCTTCCTAATTGTCCTCGCGACAAAATCTTCACTGAAAAACATGAAGTCAAATATGTTCTTTACATCCTCAAAGTTCAAAGGCATTCTGGGAATTTCCTCACGAGTTTCAGTAAGATATTCGACGAAACGTCTGAAATTGGTCACTGCCCCTTAATTTCTGGATACCAGTATAGTATGTTATGGCCATCACAAAACTTTCTTCTATATAATTCAAATCAATTAAATGATTTAAATAGTACAAGAAATTACATCTATTTAGCAAATAGGTTTTTTACACAATGTATTTCCATAGTCAGGATGGATGCTAAGCGTGAAGTTTCGCTGAATTCCATGCATTTAAACTGGTGATATAAGCACCTCATATTTAGAACAAATCATCAAATTTCGGCACCCCCTCTTAGATGACCGCAACCAAAATTGAATGAAAATCTATTTCTATCATGGGGTTTCTAAATCTGATGTTTCGTTGAATTCTGCGCACATAAATTGGATCTATAATCATCACATAAATGGAACAAATCATTGATTTGCAGCATCTCCTCTTGGGGGATTTCGCCCAAAAACTAATCAGCACAAGTTTACATAAGAAATAATTTTACGCAGTAATTCGTGAATTAGAGCGCCCACAAAATTTGTGTCACATACACATAGACAGACAGACACACAGACTCATGGACAGATATTTTCTAAAAACAGTCAAATCGTGTTTAAGATTTTCTAAAACGTATAAATCCGTCTACAACCGAAACTAGAACAAGTAATATAAAAACAATTTTTTAAGTCAATTCCTACTTTTTAATCATAAATATATAAAATAAACCCGTGCAGCATTAATGTCCCACGTTATCTTTATTGAACATTATTTTATAATCATCGTTGCGGTATTTTATTTTTTGTTGGCATCACAAATTTGAGATAAATCTTTCATTTCATTTATGAAACAATGGGAGAAGTTTTTTTCTCCCATGTAAAAATTAAAATTAATTAATTAAATTTACTGAATGAATTAATATTTGAAAAAACTGTATTAACTTCAATTGTCATCCAGTACAAGTTTAGAAAAAGTTATTTGAACTTGAATGGATCAATAGAAAATATTTTATTAACGATTGAAAATTCCAACAAGATATATATATAGAGAGAGTGTGAGCGAATAGTAGGAATTTAAAAAGTTTTCACGAATCTAATACTTTTTTCTTGCATAGATAGAAGAAAGTAAAATAAAAAATCATGAAATGCATTCGACCATTATTATAAAGCTCCTGTTTCGAAAGACCTTTTATTTTGTTTACTGTATTCGATTGAGCTGCTTTGACTATGGTAAACATATTAACCTCTGAAGGCGAATTTTCGCAATATTAGAAATGCTGCTGTTGAAAGTTTCTTCTGAGACAGCTTAAATAGTAACTAAATATTCAACAAGCCTACGGAAATGTGATGAAGTTTGTTTAACGGAAAAGTATTGTAAAGCGAGTAAATATTTATATGAGATTAGTTATGGAGATGGGTAGTTACTGTATTGTTAACGGTTAATGGTGTTTTTAATGGATTTAAAGAAATTCTCTAAAAAATTAGAAAAGATATAATACTCCTAATAATAATAATAATAATAATAAACACGAAATAAAAATCCTGCGTAGATTATGAAACCCTTTCCAACACATTAAATATACTGTAACAAAACTTCCCCATTTAATAAGGTAGCTCAGTAAACAATTTTGAAAATCAAACATCTAAAAACCCAATTTCTGCAATTTTCACCTATTATCTGAAAAGAATTCTAATTATTTTGTGTATCCCTGTATGTGATCTATTGATTTGTACGTATACTACATATTATGCTAAAATTTAGTTCAATTAGGAAATGCGTAACAGAGCTGAAAATTCCCTTTTAGCAATTTCCGTCAGTAAACGGAAAAATACTCGACTTCTTTTGTACAGCCCTGTATATGATCTGTAGAATTTATATATACCAAAAAAAGAAAAAGAAAAAAATGGCTATATTTAAAAATTCATACCACAACTGAAAACGCACTTCCAGCAATTATTGCTGATAGACAGTACTGTAACCGAACTCTTTTGTGTGTCCCTGTAAATGCACTATAAATGCTATGCACATTATATATTCTACTGTAAGCATCTTGTACTAGACCTCAGTGATGATGTTTCTTTTTCTCACAGGTATATCAATTTCAATATGCTTGAAATAGCGCAACATTATTAAAATACATTAAAAATGATTTTCTTAACAGACCAAAATAGTCTTTGAGTGTCCCTGTGCACGAACGATAAAGGCACCACATTAAATTTTCAATACCGAGCATGCCATAGTAAATCTCAGTAACATATCTATCAATTATATGGCAATCCGAGTATATTTACTCAAGTTAAAGCTCTGATAGATAGACAGACAGACGGTCAGGTATACTGAATTCATGAACACTTTTCAACTAAGTTGTAAAGTGTTAAAAAGAGAAAGAAAAGTAGAGAAAAATGCCTTATTTGCAATTTTTGTTTGCGCTTCATACTAAGCTAAGATTAGAACATTACTTTTTTTTTCTAATACATTACTTTTTTCTCTGCAGGCCCTTTTTTACTTCTTCGATTTTGGTTGCAGTTTTTTTAATTGAGGTGGCTTTCACTTTCGAAACCGGTTCCGAAAGTGAAAGTATCTTAATAAAAAAAACTTGTAATCAAAATCGAAAAAGTACAAAAAGGCCTGCGTAGAGGCCTCAGCTATCCAATGAAAAAAAAAAAAAAAAACATTTAAAAATATTGAAATGCGAACGAGATATCTTAAAATATTTCCCCCATAGGATTAACATTAGTGAGCGGGTGTTTTCGCGTGACTGAAGTAGCCCTTTAATCTGGTTCTGCATGTATTTACAGTTAATGCATGCAAGAATCCTCTTTAATAAAAAGCTATGCGTTGCTGACGACTGGGTTTTTCGCTAATCGTTGCCACAGATTAATTTCGGAAAATGAAACATTTGAAGTTACTGAAATCCTCTTTAATAAAAAGCTATGCGTTGCTGACGACTGGGTTTTTCGCTAATCGTTGCCACAGATTAATTTCGGAAAATGAAACATTTGAAGTTACTGAACAAATTAATAACTCGAAACGTATTTGTCAGAAAATTGTTAGACAAACTGCGTTAGAAAGGTAAAAAATTTTATTTTTCTGGATATAAATTTCAAATCTAATGATTATGTCGTTTTTCAAATATTGAATTTCAAAAATTACCAAATTTCACAATGGAGTACCCTTTACGCGTAAAAAGATAATGATAATGGTAATGTGTCCGGACGTGTATTACTGGCTATAGCACGAGTCACAAATTACAGTAGCCTTATTATTCTGTTAAAATATGATGTCACGAGTGCATGATTTTTATTTAATTTTAATATAATCATCTTAGAAATAATGTTTTAGGAAGATGTTTTGAATGGGACTAATAATTTGGCTAATACTGTATATTATTTCGAGTTTAAAAGAGGAAACGTGGGGCAGCGCTTTATATTATTTAGGTTTTCTCAGAAAAGTTTGATCAGAATTGAAAGTTTAATATATCAAAATGTCAGAAATTAAATCGACATTAAATAGATAACAACTACAACGACGGTTTCTTTAGTTCGTTTGGATAGATTTTCATTTAAAAATATAAAGTCATTCAACATTGATTTTAGATATTTTTAAGGTTATTATCACGGGCCCGGGAAACGACGGGCATGTCAGCTAGTGTAAGCATATAAAGTGTGTTTAATGTGTACATATATTGTAAATAAGTATTTGTGTTACAAGATGAATGTATGTAAGAAGAGTACATAAATATGGAGATAATGTTTCAAGTATGAAGTATTCAAGCACGAAAGTAGTTGCAAAAAGTAAAAAGCATTTATTAATCCTACACTCTGACACGTAAATAAAATCTGCCAATAATCTTGCCAAAAATGTTATCCCCGTATTTCTTATGTCTGCCCGGATTTATACAATGAAAGAAAACTATAAATCTCTTCAGACAATTTGTCACAAAACAAGAAAGTTGTTATTGGATTTTCTCTTTCTCACATCGGAGAAGTAAATACAGTTGTCATCTTGTCTACTATCTAACGGAAATGTGATTTAATATTGTGTTGTCATAAAGTTAGTAAACGCTTATGCGTGAGTAAACAGCGAAAACGGGTTAATTTATTATTAATCTCCTTTGAAATGGAATAAGTCGGGTTATAAAAGAGGAATATAGCAAAAAAATAACTTAAAAGAAAGTATGTTATACATTTGGAAATGTATTAAAATAGATATTGATAAAAGAGAGGGGAAGAAAATTAGATACTTTTCCACTATACACTCAGAAAAATGAAACTTTCAAATCTGAGTAAATCGATGTTTTCATTTTGTTATGAAACTTTTTGTTTCAGATATAACGACCCAATGCTTTCAACTCTGAAATACCAGAAATACTCAGAATATTGAAACATGGACATACTCAAAACTGAGCACATAGAGGTCAGTTCATACTCATTTTTGAAACATGGACATACTCAAATATAGGAGCACATGATGTTTTATTCTTGAGTGTGTGCATGTTTTCAGAAATGAGTATATACATATTTCAAACTTGAGTAATTTTCATTCGGAGCCATTTTGACTATGTGACATACTCAGATTTGAGTATTTTTTCCTCAGTTTTGAAAATGTCGTTTTTTGAGTGTAGGGCCCTTCATTTTCAGAAAGAGAGATTTGTTGCCAAATGATATAAAATAGCTATGAAAATAAATCTGGTAAATTTTTATGCTTGTTTACACACACACACACACACACACACAAACACACACACACACACACACACACACACATATATATATATATATATAAACATTATATATATATATATATATATATATATATATTATTTTTATATTTATATCCAATTTACTTCTGTCCCCCAGGGGAATACCTTCTTTAGGTATTTACGGGTTTCGCGACCCCGGATTCCTGAGCGATCTTTCTCCTTTCCTGTCTTCTTCTCTCTTTAGTTGTCTATCCTTTTTTCTTTGTTTCATACTTTTTAATCTTCTCTTTTCAGTTTGTTATACCTCTTTGTTCTTGTTCATGTTTGATGGTTTTACTAACTTTTTTGTTCTTTGTTCTGCTAACGTTGTTTTCGTTCTTTTGTAAAAAAAAAAAAAGAAGAAAAAAAAATTAAAAAAGATTGAAAAAGACAAAAAATACACCTTGTTTCTAAGTTTTCTCTCACATTGCTTCCTTTTTTATACAATAGTGGATTTTTTTTATTTTCACGTGAGACACTCTGGGTGCTGAGGTTTTTTAATCTCTTCGACTCGGTTCTACCTTTTTAGGCTGATCTTGAGTCCCAGAGTGCAGGGCATTTTCCGAATTCCGGTTCCGTGATCGGAGGACGCCATACATTGTATGGTGGCTGTTAGGACCAACACCGGGAGACTGGTGCCTTTCGGTGGAAGGGGTTGTAGGTTGGACAGAACTGTAAAGGCTTACCTACTGACTACCTGATTCCAATGTGAAAGAACTAGATATTAGGAAATGCTATCGAGTTTAATCCAACGTTCGAAAAACGTGGAGGTTTGTTGCTAATAGTTTTCGCCCGTTTGAGAACCTGCGCCCAGAAGTAAGGTTTAAGAAGAAGGGTCGGTGACCAGGCCCGACGCCTGGCGTTTCATATATTTATAATTTCTAATATGGCCACAACTCAAGGAAATAAAACATGCGAAGTGGAAGCCCCACAACCAAATACGTCCTGGGCTGATAAAGTCGAGGAAAGTTTATCTTGAAATGCACGTTTCTGTATTGTAAAATGTACTGAAGGCGATTTTGCCCTCAAATCATCTTTCCTGATACAAAAAGCTATACAAGGACTTATTGGTGAACCAAAGACTATTAAGAAATTAAGATCTGGAGACTTACTTATTGAAGTTAAAAATTCAACTCAAGCTGGAAATATAAAAAAATGTAAATTCTTTGGAAATATACCGGTTACTTTAGCTGCTCATAATTATTTAAATAGCTCACGTGGTGTCATCTCGAACAAGACCTCATATTTGTCTCAGAATCAGAAATACTTGAAAATCTTAAAGAACAGCATGTTACAGGAGTTCGAAGAATAACAATTAAAAGAGATAATAAAATCATCCCCACAAAACATATAATACTTACATTTGATATACTTTACCTACCCACACACATAAAAGCTGGATACTTAAGTTGGCCAATCCGACCATACATTCCAAACCCATTGCGCTGTTTCAAATACCAGAAATTTGGTCACTCCAAAAATAGCTGTCGTGGAACCGTAGAAGTTGGATGTAGGATCGTGATCACGGTATGAAATACGAGTGCCGAATGTAAACAAAATATCAACAGTTAATTGCTTCGCACTGTGCATACCTTCAGCGCAGGTCGCCAAGTCCGTAGCAAACACTTCACCCATATGGTGTCTCTTGCAACAACCGGAACGATATTTACCGTAATTTCAGGAACCGGAACAGTATGTGCCACAATTTCACGAACTGGAATGTTGCTCCTGTTTGTTCTGGTACATTTCGAGAACGTTTACAGACCCTTTTCCTTTTAAACTCAAACGCACTTTAAACCTTAAAATCATGTTAAACTGTTAAATCACGTGGATTTTACGCATTATGCTAAATGACTGAAATTACAAGATCAATTACTATATGAGAAAATAATAATAATAATAATAATGAAATGTTCATACCACAACAACGTAACACGTATGACATTTGTACTTATGATTCTTATTTATTTATTTATTTTATTTTTTATACAATTTTAATATTGATAAAAATAAAATTTATACTTCTTTAGTTGAGATTTTGCACGAAAAGCTGCTATTGAATTTTTGTTTTAACATCCCCGGAACAAAAACAAAACAAAACAAAACAATGCTATCGTAATTATTTTATTAGCCAAATGATACGTGGCAGAAAATGGCGAATAATTTCACTTTTGCCGATAGCAACATGCAGAGTGTAAACAAACTCCCTGATTCCGGTAAGGCCCGAATTCGCCCTGCTTCCATCTTCGGTATATCAAAAGATTAAAATTAAAAAGCTTGGATGTGTGGCCTGTCGCATTTATTTAGTCGCTAAAATTTGAAAAGGTTAGACGTAGGATCGTGATCACGGTATGAAATATGAGTGCCGAATGTAAACAAAATATCAACAGTTAATTGCTTGACACTGCACATATCTTTAGCGCAGGTCGCCAAGCCCATATGATGTCTCTTGCAGGAACCAAAACGATATTTATCATAATTTCACGAACAGAAACAGCATTTATCTTAATTTCACGAACTGGTATGTTGTTCCGGTTTGATCCGGTACATTTCGAGTCCTATTACAAACCCTTTTCCTTTTAAACCCAAATGCATTTAAACCTTAAAATCATGTTAAACTGGTTAAATCACATGGATTTTGCTCATTATGCTAAATGACTGAAATAACAAGATGAATTACTCTATGAGAAAATAATAATAATAATAATAATAATAATAATGAAAATTTCATACCACAACACCATAACACGCATGACATTTGTACTTATGAGTCTTATTTATGTATTTATTATTTTTACACAATTTTAATCTTGATAAAAATAAAATGTATACTTCTTTAGTTGAGATTTTGCCCGAAAAGCTGCTATTGGATTTTCGTTTTAACGTTCCCCAGAAAAGTAAATACGGCTGTCATAATTATTTTATTAGCCACCGGAAATGAGATTTAATGGAGATAGTGTTAGCAAACATTTACTCGTGAGTAAATAGGGAAAAGAAGTTAATTTATTATTAATGCTCTTATTAACAAACCAAGAGATATGGCAAAAGAATTATAATGAAAAGAAGGAATCGATAAAGAGAATTGCATTTGGAAATGTAATTGTACTAGAGCGAATAAGGTGAGATGAAAGAAATCCACGCTGTGTTACAGTGTGTGTGTGAAGATGAAATAAAGATAAACTTGAAGCAATTTTCTTTAACCTTATTTATCTGATGCCGATAAAAATGATCGTTGAAATCGATAAATAGAACATTATATTATAATTATTATTAACGCTTTTGTTAAAAGATTACTGTAAAGAGATACTGTAAAAAAATTACAATGTGAAGAATGAATTGAAAAGGGGGAACTGCATTTCGAAATTTAATTGTATTACAGTGAAAAATGTGAGTGGAAAGAAATACGTACTGTGTTATTTTTTAAGATAAACTATCAATAAACTAGCAAGCTACTCCCGCTTAGCTGATCGATTTTTCTCAAATAAACCTCAAATGATTAAAAAACATCTTTTAGTTACACTTTCCAACGCCAGGTGGCGCATTCTGTTCTAAATGAACTTCCGGAATGGGTCCCAGCTGCCTACGGCACTGTATATATAGCAAGCGTGCTGTATAAATAAATTAATTCCACCTTCCACCGCCAGGGGCGCCATATCTATATACCTTTAACATTAACGTGATATTTAAATTACGACTGGATTCCTTCCAACCCCCTCAAAATTTAACCAATGACCTTTAACATTATCAAATATCGGTAACTTTTGAAACAGAAACAAAATGACGCGTTTTTTTTTTAATTTGACTTCGCACATTATTTTCTTTCCTTTTCAGAGAGTAGCTAGTCTTTTGCAAAAGTTAAGAAAAACTACCGGCCAATTTTTACAAAAATTGGATTTTCGGATGCAGACATTTTTTCGACATATGTAATGTGAGTTTTAAATCTATACCTCAAATACTTTTCTTAATATTCGCAAATTAGTGAAAACAAACCACGCGTTGCCATCGGCAAAAGAGAAATAACTGCTTTTTTGCCACCTCGTACCTTAGCGTTTTATATATATAGATTTTAAGTAATTATTTTGCAGTTTAACTTAACTTATTTATTTAACTGATGCCGATAAAAATGAATTCTGTAATCGATAAATAAAACATTATTTTTAATGTTAATTATTAATGTTAATTTGTTATTAATAATCTTGTTAATAGACCAAAATATACTGCAAAAAAATTACAATGAAAAGTATGAATTAAGAAAGAAAACTGAAAATTTCATTTGAAAATGTATTAGAAGGAATAAGATGAGTTGAAATTCACATTGTGTATGTGTTAAGATGAAATATGGATAATTTTTTAGCAATTACTTCGTCGTTTAACTTAGCTTTTCTGGTTTGTCTGATTTTTTTTATAAATGAGCGTTGTAATTGACAAATAGAATTGCATTTATAATTGTTAAGATAATGTCAGGTTTCTGACTTTAACAAAACTTATATTGTATATTTCTAATTAATTTAAGTAGTTATATTTATTCATTATTATATATTACTGTATCCTGATATATATTTTTCTTTTTCTGTAAAACTTCTGTATGTGATTGACAATGGAATTTCTCTGATCCGATTATATATTTTGGGGAATGTTCACGAGATCTTTGTGAAAGTACTAATCTGGCTTTGGAAAGAAAATACAATGGGCACTGGATTCCTAGCGAGCTGGAGTTCAGAGAAGAATGTAGGGGTAGAATGGTCGAGAAGAAATGCTTCTGCAGGTATGGAAGCTCCGTGAATGAAGAATGACAACCCCGTTCATTTTGAGTGTGGCCTGGAGAGGGAGAGACGTGTCACTCGTGGCGATGCAGCTAAGAGTGTAGGACGCCACAGTCGCTGTGCCGTGAAGAGTGTAGGAGGTGTCTCGTTGATGTGTAGCGGATAGCGTAGGACGCGAGAGTCGTCAGTGCAGAGTTAAGAGCGCAGAGGGGTGTATTGAACTGCAGAGAGAATGTACATAGGACAGTTTGGTCCAGAGTGAATTTATTACGACTTAGACGGAATGGTATGTACGAGTAGTGCATATGAAATATAGTAAAACGTGCGATCAATGAGATTACCATTCGACAGTCACATACGGCAAGTGGCAATAAGCTGTATTGACTATTAATAACTATCACTGTAACATTTTTCTTGCATATTAATTTAATCAATAAATTATTAATTGGTTATTTATATGAGAACTTTTTTTCCAACGTCCGGTATCAGTTTAACACCGGCGGGGGCAGCAAATACCATAAAACTCAGGTATCAATTCTAGGAGAATTATTACGATGACCGAGCAAGGCGACGAAACCATAAGAAGATAATTATTTTTATTAATGCTCTTATTAAAAGACTAATAGATATTGCACAACATTTAGAACGAAAAGAATGAATTGAGAAAGAAAACTGCATTTGGAAATACAATTGTATTACAACAAATGACATGAATTGAATCCACACTGCATATGTATTAAGATGAAATAATGATACACTTTAAGCAATTACTCTGCAGTTTAACTTAAATTAATTATTTATCTGATATCAATAAAAATAAATGTTAAAAATGACAGATAAAGCATTATTTTATAAGTATTATTAGTATTAATTTGTTCTTAATTTTATTGTTAAAAGACTGTAAGAGATATTGCAAAAGAATTATGATGAAAAGAATGAATTAAGAATGAAAATTGCGTTTGGAAATGGTTTGTATTAGAATTAAGGGAAAAGATGTGAGTTAACAGAAAGCTACACTGTGTTATATACGCTGTTAAAAACCTCATGTCGCGTCATTCGACCGTCTTTTTTAAGGTAACGGTTACTTAACCTTATTATTAAATGTATATTAGTGTTGGAAAGTGTTTCGTAATCTATGCTTGATGCATGATTTTTAGCTCTTACATTTTGACCTCTGAATAGCGGACAAATTCCGCGCTCTTGAGTTATTTAGAGTTTTTACTTTTCCGGAAATTTTTTTGTTAGATAATGAAATAGGAAATTTATTACTAGATTTACATCTTCGTACTTCTTGAAAAAGTAAATATTTTTCTCATTATTATTCTATTAGCCAACGGAAATGGAAGATTTAATGGAGATTGTTTGTGACATCAGCAAGCATTTTTTACGCGAATAAATAGTGAAAAGTAGCTTATTTATCATTAATGTTCTATTTAGTTGATTAAGAAATATTAAATGAACGAAGACAAGGAGAAAATGGATTAAGAGTACGATAGAAACGGAAACTGTTACAGAGTAAAGGGAATTAGTGTATTTGTTCAGACAAATTATCGAAAAACTTTAGCATCTGTTACATAACGTATCGCAATGTGTTAGTTGTTAGTTGATAACATAGATATTGATTTAACTGTGTAAAACAATTACTTTTATTATTATTGGGTCATAACTTATATAAGAACAAGTTTTATTAAAATTCTTCAATTTATTCTTTCTTACATACATAAAGAATTCCAATAAATTTTCTTCATTTGTAATTTTTTATTTCACGCTTATATCGCTAAAGATGAATGGAAACATGTTGAATTCCAGCATAATGCTGGATAAAATTCTATGGGTCTTCTATAGAAAGAAAGAAAATTTAAATGGTATATTGGTATACTATCGATAACCGTGACTTCGTTCATGTGAGATTCGAAGGAGAACTAATTCTACTAATTAAAAATTACAGTAGTTTACTAGAACATGTAATGGTTTTTACACTCAATGTTTTACTTTGCCACTCGTGAAGAGAAATATGCTTTTTCTTTCGTTGATTGGTATGCTGACACCACCGGTATAAATGTGTGATACTGGACACCATATAAGTTCTAAATTACTTGACTGCGACATGTCACATAAATATTAAATTAACGTTTATTAATTACAGACTAGAACAACAAAATTAATATTTACAATTTTTCTGCAAGAATATAGCAGATCCTGCCCACCTACTAAATTACACTTAGTACATTCTCTACATATTCGGGAAAACACTATTACAATACTGTTCTCGTCTCTTTTAGACGTTTATTACTATGTCCAATATAACGACTACACAGGTCTCGAAAATATACAGTCTGTCCTTAGGATTTCTCTTGCAGGACACTTCTTGTAAAACAAACTCTGGTGTAAAACAAACTCACACGGCAAGATCAACCTGGAAAATCCATTTGAAAAAACGTTCTCACCGCTTGCACACAGCAAGCCAAACTTGCACGCTGAAATCCAGTACACTATCTGGGCTGCGCTCGACGTCAACCAAATTCTGTCTGAAGTCACTCTAATCTGCTGGTGCATCTCCTGTTTCTCCCACCAAAGCTACAGCACTCCTTTTCTTATTACCACGGAAACATCCACGTGCTATTATTGCACACTCGTTACGAGACAAACTATTACTCTTTTGTTCATGAGTTCCTTATTCTACTACCAATGTTGTCATTTCCCTCGCATTACAAGGGATTGGAACACTTTTAGAATTTCTTTTCAAAGGATCTAGTTAACCACGTAGGTAATGGAATGCTTCTTTAACCAAGTACGTAGGGGAAAAAAATATATATAAATATAATACATTATAAAGAAATACAGTTCATTAATTAACCAGTAATTTGTATAAAAATATACTTCTCATAGACGTCAGAAGCATAAAAATCCGACAGATAAAAAAATACACCCTGATTATTAGCCCAGTGGTCAGGGAATTAAAAAAAAGCCGCATTCGGAATTAATTAAGGGAAAGCTGGAAATTGTTTTACACCCTTTAGTTTAAGTCTTTAATGAACATACCAAGTTTTTCCTCCTCGTACTAGGTGACCTTTAGTTGCTATGTCCAGATTTAGAGTAAAAAAACACGTTTTTTTAATTACTATAACAATGTCTCAAAACAATCAGCTCCAGCAAAAATATTGTCTATATAAATGTTGTAGAGCTTAAAATTATGAGTAAAATGAATACACTTACTTAATATCTCTGTTAAACATTAAGTTCACAACTCTATGTGAGAGTTCTGCTAAATCGCTAATCAAGAGATTGAAGCTAGAATAGACCAAGTTATCAGTCTACCGTGCCTCTAATTTTTATATACATGCATTTTTTTACAATTCATTGAGGCCTTCACAATTTTTTGTAATTATTTTAGGGCTTTATATTGGATATTTTGATGATTATGGTTTAACCTCTTGATTACGTGCTAAGACTAATGACTATTTTTATATTCACTCGTACCATAATTTGCAAAAAATATTCTTCGTGGTATATTTCTTTTGAAAGTATCCTAGTATAAGTGCAGGGCCGGGATTATTTTTGAAAAAGTAGTGCGAATAGAATAAAGCAATAGTGTCTGGGATGACATATGTCTCATCAACCGTAATCAAAGGGTTAACAGAGAAAAACATGATGCGAAAGCTTCAGAAATGTTTGAGAGGGATATATACTGTAGCGTAATCGTAAATCAAAAAACAGTTTTTGGCAAACACAGATTTAATTACGTCACAATTACTCAGTACACTTATCACAATTACATAGATTTTTAGTTGTGGGCGGTGTTTCAGGGATTTTTATCAGGATGAACGAATAGTTCCACCGGCACTAGGCGGCCGTAACAAATAGTCTCTCAAGAAGGAGAATTTTACCAGAGCAGGGCGCTCTCTCACGCACAAGTACGCGGAGTACTTTTGAATAACCGGTAAGGTTCTTGCCTTAACCATCGGCACATGGACCGAAGACGTAGGCCTTCTCACCAGAGAAGCCTAGGAAGCTGTTGCTTGGCTGCAACTCAAAACAGACTCTGACTCTGGCCTCTGCCCGTTTCGTATATATGATCGGCAAGATCTCAAGTGTTCATGAGTGTTTTTTCTCACCGGGGAGCACAGATGGCGGTTTCTGTAGTACCTCTGAAAGATGGAGCAATCTGGATTCAAGTGGCTAGAATATACGAGATCATAACTGTTCTTATAACGTCACTTCTTAGCAAGCGACACGAATTTATAACTGCTATAATTCTAAGTTTATTAGGAAGCACACATGCTCGAGATCGAGAAGTAATCTGGCGGTATGCACAGACGAAATTTTAATGCCTAACATCTGGATGCGGCACTTTCTGAAGTTGAAGGGCCTACATCTGGTTTACACTTCAGATCTCCATGTGTGAGTAGATTAAAGAAAATGAATGAGAAGATTTAATTAGACATTAAATCTGGAAGGGGAAATCGTCACAATACAAAACAATTACATTCATGTAAAGCTCTTATTATTTAACATAACAACTGAAGTAATATTATGTACAGTAAAAAACTTTTATATCAATTTAATTTTTTTAGATGTTGAAGGTGTGTCATAATCATCAAAATCTGTTTGTTCATTGTCACTTTCCCCCACTTGCACCGGTTCACACTCTACCTACAATAAGTCAACTTCTTCTGAAATTACTTTCTCCATCATGATATCGATATCCACCCCTTGTTTGGCTTAGTTAGTAGTAAAGTCTTCGTCCACCAGAGAGATGCTATATGCTTGCCCATTGTAGTGGTAGCAAATCGTAGAACAATTGATACCAGATTTCCTACAGCTGTAGGCCAAAGTACACCCTTTTATTGTAATTGCAGGATATCATACAAAGAAGCGCTGGAGAACCTGGTTCCTTGTGAGTGGAGACTGGGAACAACCCGTGTTTTTTTTTTTTTTTTAAACTCCAATTCAAAGGGTTTTTGGCAAATATACTCTAATGTTGAACCTATGGGTATGCACGGAGAGGATGTTCATGTGCAGCTGCTAAAGTGGGGGGCAGTAACGCTAAATTGAAAATCAGTGATTTTTGTGATTTTTGAAAAGGCGAAATCTCAAATAAATCTAGTGTTTCTCTGCTGTTCTTTCGCCAATACAAAGATATCAAAACTGTGTGTCCTGCATCAATGATGTCATCAGTGAAAAGATTTACATCACGGAAAATGTTCACAACTTGATGCAGTACAATAGTATCTAGAACGTGAGTAATTTTTTTCTTTCCCAGTCTAAAATGAGCGGATGTGGTATCGTAACCACTGAAAGCATGGAGAAACAAAATGCATCGTTTTGTTTCTTATGTGTGGAGCAATGTTCAGAGTTGCTAGACAATATAAAGCATCTTCTACCTTACCTCTTCCAGGCTTCAAGAAGAAAATGCTTTCGGAAGTAGCGGATGCCGCCGTTATTGCCTAGAGGCCAATATCTTCACCAACTACCACTACACATTGCGACTAGTTTTAAATTTCTAAAGAGCTTTTAACTATTAGATAGACACCATCTTCTTCAGCTTGCTTCACGACAAAACTTTCTTTTTGAAACTGCACATATAAGAAACTTATAAGCTGTTGCTTCTTCTTATCATTTGTTATATATTTTTTTTTGAGCGTTAGTGGATGACATCGACTCATTAAATATAACATGACCAGCTATGTGTTTTCGTGTTCGTCAAATACGTTCTGCTGATTTTGTACTGTTTGCTGCAATAATTTCAGTGTAACCATAAATAATTATTGTGGCCCCCGCGTTGAAGTGCCTTTTAGCGTAATTAACATATTTTTGCAGGATGGCGAAAATAAATAATTTGACTGCCACATCACACTGTGCAGCAGAAATCCATCATCAATCACGCATGGCAAGTTGAATTTAAATGTACAACATCAGTCTTAGTAGAAAATAAGTCATAAAATACTGACTTGCGGGTCTTGGACAGTCCTCTTTCACCAAATTAACACTTTTTAATTGCTCACACTTTAAAATTAAATTACTTATTATATTTAAGAAAAAGAGTTTAACTGCATATTTTAAATTTACAGAAGTATATTTTGTTGAAAAAGAAGTCCATATTTAAACCCCCCATAAGAGATCAAAACTTAATGGTACAACAATGTTTTTCTGTTTTTTTTCAGTGATTAATTTATAAATTGATCGTTTCTGAAAGAAATAAAAATAAAAAATACAACAGTTAAACGATTTTAATTTAAAAGAAAAAAAAGTTTTTTCTTATAAAATTAACATATAAATTCTATTTTTTATTTTTATCTTTTGCCAAAAGATCAATTCAATTTATAATATAGCTCTGCCAAAACTATTGCAAAAAGTATTGAAATCAGTTCAATAGTTATCGAGAGAAATATACACGAATGTCAGCTATTTTACATGTCATTTCACAATTGTTATAGCCATTTTCAAACCTTAGTTTTAAAAGAACGAAAATTTTTTTTAACGTAAAGATTATGAATACCTTTCTTCAACATTCGGCAGCTTTTAAGGTTTTGTGAATTCAACTTAAAAAGCTTATATATACCTGTCTATGGTATAATCTATTACAATCATTTTTATTGAAACCATCATAGCTCTTTCCATAACATACTGAAATTTAAAACCGTGCTATTTGTTGATCTTGAATTCTCGCTAGAAACAAGACTCTTGCACATTCACTTGTCACCCCCCCCCCCCACCAAGTCATTCCACTTTATATCCAACCTCCTTAATTCTAATGCGCACGTACTTTTATTCACTCT
The DNA here is from genome assembly GCA_963931845.1 of Maratus michaelseni. Taxonomy (NCBI): domain Eukaryota; kingdom Metazoa; phylum Arthropoda; class Arachnida; order Araneae; family Salticidae; genus Maratus; species Maratus michaelseni. The sequence goes on along the minus strand of OZ007587.1, from coordinate 301,553,043 downwards.
AAATATTAATACTACGTCATATTAAACACTACTCTATATTTCAAATACAATATCGAAAAAAAAAAAAAAAACAATATTTCTCTTCCTTTATTAATCATTTTTGAAATATGCATAAAATCCTGAAAAATTGCATTATTTTATTTATTAATTTGCTCGTAGAGACTATAGCTCTAAAATAAAGTCTAAAATAATTTTAAAAACATCTTGAAGTCCTCAATAAAATTTAAAAATACATGTGTATAAAATTTGGATGCAGGGGAGGGGGGGAGGGGGGGGGGGGGCTGATAAGTGGTATGTTCTGGCTTCAAGTTCCTGATTAGAAATTTAGGTAAAGCTTTTGAAATAGAGTTGTGAGCTTAATATTCAACAAAGATATTATTAAGTGTGGGGTACTCATTTTACTCAGAATTTTAAGCTGTACAACATTTGTATGGACAATGTTTTTGATAGAGTGGATTGTTTTGAGATATCGTTATACTAATTAAAAAAAACGTGTTTTTCGGCTATAAATCTGTACATAGCGGCTAAAGCTCACCTAGTACAAGGAGGAAAACTTCGTATGTTCATTAAAGACCTAAACTAAAGGGTTAAAAACAATTCCCACTTTTCTCTTTATTAATTCTGAATTCAACCACCTAACTACTGGGCTATATCGAAATGAGCAAAAAAAAAGTAAATAAAATTATCTTCAAAATCAAATTACAAACAATAAATCGATTTTTCAAACACTGACAAAAATAGTGGCACATACATGAAATATAGCTTATGTTACAGCAGGAACTGTCACCATCAATTTGCCACCATCACTTTTGAAAACGGTTCTGTAGTTCCAGAGATTCCATAGAAATTGTAATTTAGAATGTTTTTAGAACGCTTTTCGCTCATCTCACACCTTTTAACTTTCGATTTTTTTAGAATTTGTCCTTAGAGAGCATTTACATCTTATAAGTAACTACCATGCCAAATTTTATGTTTCTAGCTCCTTCGGTATAAAAAAAAATCGAAATTTTAGAGCGTTTTTCGCTTCTGCACCCCCGGGGGGTAGTGTCACCGACATAAAATATAGCCTATGTTGGAGCAGGGATTGTCACCATCAATTTGCCCCTATCACTTTTGAAATCGCTTCAGTAGTTCCAGAGATTACCCCCTACAAACAAACAAACAAAAAAAAACCAATCTTTACTGCTTTATAATATTAGTATAGTTGAAAAAAGTATTTCGATTACATAATTTCTGAACAGGAACACCTGCCAGTTTCATACGTTTCCGAATAAAAATGAATCCAGAAATGTGTCAGAAAGTAGCACCTTTTGATTTGAGAACAGACTTAACTCAATTTTTCAAAATTACTGACTTACACCAACCGGATTTTAAATGCCTCACACATATACTAATATAGTAAATTGGAGTGTGTGTCTGAGATTTTCAGAAAAAAACATCTATTTCTAAGTCTATTAGACTATTTAGATAACGTATAGTTAAAAAAAAAAAAAAAAAAAAATATTTCTGTCTGTTTGCCCCGGATAGACTCAGAAATAGTTGTGCATGTGCATATCAAACACTAAACTTATCAGTTTCAGATAGAAAATTGCATTGTAATTAAGTAATAAAAGTTGTAATCCAATATCTAAAGTGACTTCTGAAAAAAAAAAAAAAAAAACAGGGAAAAACCAGGAGAATTAACCAGAAATCCAACCAGTCTTTTAATGCTCAAAACCTCGGCAACTAATGGTTACAATCTGAAGTCCGTTGCAATCCGATATCTAAAGTGACTTCTAAAAAAAAGGAAAAACCTGGAGAACCAACCAGAAATTCAACCAGTGTTTGAATACTCAAAAACTCGGCAACTAATTGTTCAATTTTAAGAAATCCTACAGCGATTGATGGGTCTCATTAAGATTTATAAATGATAATTTTGCCTTACAATCTGTAATTTGTCGCATTCCAATGTCTAAAATAGTTTTTAAAAAGCAGGAAAAATCCGGAAGAATCAATCAATCAATCAACTAATCATTGAATGCTCAAAAACTTGAGAACTAATTGATCAATTTTAAGGAATTTTACGGTGATTAAAAGGTCCAATTGATACTGATATATGATAACTATATTTTTAGCTTATCACTTATACATTTTAACTTAGAAACGGAATTGGTAAGTATTTTCTTCCCAAAACTTGAAAGTTCTTATAAAATATAAATGCAATACAACGGGTTGCTACGCATCTAGCATATAAATAAATTTATCTGTCTATCTATATATATATCTATATTGATACCTTACATTTATTCATGCAAGTACACGCATACACGCACACACACTTTTTCACATATATGTTGAAATTACACCCTCTCCTTTTTTTTCAAATCTAGTTAAGAAAATATTGCAACATTATCACCCTAGAAATCTTTTCACAGGCGTTCTGCTAAAAAAATTAATTGCACTCATTTCTAGAAAAAAAGAGTCATTAACTTCACTAACACAATCTTTGCTAAATCAAATAAAGATTACGTTGCATATTTTAAGAATCTCTAGTATCTAATTATTATTTTAATTTAATCGTCGTCATTTTTTAACCGACATTCGTCTTTTGAATTCTCAAATGTACAAATTTATTATGCAATTAAATTTATAACGAAAGTTAAAAAGCTAGGATTAGCAGTAAAAATCATTATTTTTTTACAACAAATAATAATTCTGCGCATTTTTCTTTCCCTAAATTAAAAAGTTAAAAAAATATCGTGTCATAGTTATTAGTATTTTCCTTAATTATGAAAAATCTTGATTTAATTGAAGGTCATCTTAATTAGTCTGTTTATAATATGGAAATTTAAATATTGAATTATTAGGTATCCCTTACCAAGATTATTAATGATAATTAAAATTTTGTACTTTGTGCTATTTTTTTTTCACTGAAACGACAAGATTAGTGGTTTGATACTAATTAAGAGGATTTTATTTTTAAAATATCATTAAAAACGATGTATTTTTATTAATGTGTATATTTGATTTAAATAATTCATATCAAATCTTTTTCGAAGTGTTATTAAAAAACTTGAAACAAAATTATGGCTTGTGATCGTCGCGATTATTACTCGTAGTACATTGGTAAAACAAGTCGTACTTTCGACACCCGTTTGACAGAGCATATACAGGGCTTTAAGATAGGCAGTTTAAGCTCAAAAATAGCTGTCCATGTCGAACAAGCTTTGGACACAGACTATTGTCTTGATTTTGCGAAAGCCAGTGACATCATCAGGTCTAATTGCAACGTTTAACGTTTACGTAAACCCGATTTTTTTTGGAGGGATGGTATACAAGATCGGCAAATTCTCCATTGAACTCTTTGACATACTGTTTCGCGGCTGACATCACGTGACTATACTGAGATTCCTGCCTTTAGATCACAAATTCTACTACTGATTTCAATTTTGTTGCTGAACGGCTATGTGCTTGGTGATTGAATGGTTAGAGCAACGCATTTGAGTCTAGATGGCAAGAGTTCGAATCCAATGTCTTCTTTATATTCCCAACTTTTCTTCTAGATCTTTATTTAAAAATGTTTTATCGGTTTAAATATTCTATTTCAGATTTTTTTTCTACTTTTTTATTTTAAAATGTTATGCGAGGAATATTTTATTAAAAGTTAATTTCGATATTAATAACAAATAGATTTTTTTTCATTAATAAAATAAAGTACTTATTTAAATACAATAAAATGAGCTTAAAACATTAAAGCGCCTTGTAATATTTAAAATTTCATTTATGTGCAATATTTTTTTTAAAGCAAAGCATATTTAAAGATGTAAAAGGGCAGTTTTATCAAAAGTTATCAAAATATTTCTAAAATGCATACTTAATTTTATGTGAAATGTTAAAATCTTAGTCAGTTTCGCTAAGATTTTAACACATAAAATTATAAATTAAGCACATATTTTAGAAATATCTCGACAACTAAGAAAAAGAGACATGCTTTAAGAATAGTACAAAGAAAACAGAAGTAAAAAATATTAATTTCCCGAACAGATATTTTAAATATACGAATGCATTCTATGTCCATAGGTTTAGCATTAGCAAGGGGAATTCAGAAGTTGACTGACGAGCAACCTTAAGGGTGTTTTTAAATTGTGTTATGCACGTTCCAGCTAAGTTATATTTAGGATACTACGAATTGTTTTAGAATATAAATAATGTCACAGTCACATACTGGGCTACGTAAAAGACTGGATACATTGCCGTCTATGGTGGGTACACTGTTAAAAATAATCTGAAATTCACCGGTATTTTTTCTCTGAATATCACAAAAAAGACCCTTTTCACGACAAAGAGGAATTCTCCGTTAAAAACCAGAAAATTTCCTCATATTTCCTGAAAAAAAAAAAGGGGGAACGGACGGTTGGTTGATTTATGGCGGCCGATTATCTACTCTTGGGATATAGGCGCTAGGTGGAGTACCCTCCGTGGGGGGTCTTTCTAACGGATCCTAACCCTATTTTCGGCAAGGTTCGAAGAAAACCACGGAAAACTCCGAACGGTTAGGTCAATAAGCGTGACAGGGGTTTGAACCCAGCACCTCCCGTCTACCCGTTTTGAGAGCAGAACGTCTCAGCCACTGGTGGGGCTGGAACGGACGGAGACGAAAGGGACCAACTGAGATATTCCGTTATCTGCTGCATATTTATTTTAAATGTTTAAAAAACTGACATGTTGCTGCACAGAAAAACTAAAAATTCAATAAATTAAAATTTCGAGTTTATTTGAAACAACAACAACAAAATAGTGCTTTCGAATAAAACAAAGTAACAATTAATTTTCCCATTCTTTTAAAATTATTTGCAATTTAATTTTTAAAGTTATAAAAAATATTCGCACTTAAAATATATTCTAAACAAACAGATTAAACAATATATGTATAATAGTTAAGTGAATAAAAATCGATTTTACTCAAAAAAGAAAAAAAAAAGGTTTTCGAATTTGAAAAAATAACAAGTAATTTTCTCATTCCTTTAAAATTATTCGAAATTTATTTTTTTTAAATTATAAAAAGCACTCGCACTGAAAATATATTCCAAACGAATGCATTTAAAAAATATATAATAGTTGAAAAAAAAATCGATTTTCTCAAAGAAGCAAACATTTTTTTTATCGAATTTAATTCAAAATATAATATTCATATTTTACATTTATCAATCAAATTAAGAATATATATAATTCATGTTTTTATTTTCAATTAATATTGAAGTTTTAAAACCTCAACCATGATCTCATAACGAAATCTCCCCGCAATTAACTTTAAAATTACCAAGTTTCTAAACCCCAAATTGTTTCAATACCAAGCTGCCCATTAGAGTTCCCATATCATCGTTTCAAACTGTTATTATAGAAAGCGCCCGCTGGTCTTACCGGTAAGGCACTTGATTCAAGGAACTGACATCCCTATTTCGAGCCCTAGGTCGGCCAGCAAATGTTCTTGAAGTATATCGAGTAAAAAAATATTCCCGTAATCGGCCACAGATGGCAGCACAAAGAGAGATGTAATTTTTTAAAACCTAGGTTTTGCATAACGGGAAATTTCCCTGCCTGGAAGTGCTGCCAGGAATATTTCCGTGATTTGAAGGAAGTATTTCTGAGAGTGTAACGGAAAGTTACCGTTTCATCTAATGGAGTTTTTCCTTTTTTTATCTCTCAAAACGGAAAATCTACTAATGGTACGGAAAAAGTCCGGAAACTTTGCTGCCAGCAGTTTTACCGTGAATTTACGGATTAATTTTAAACAGTGTAGTTTCTGAAAGTACGTTTTAATCTGTGTTATGCGTTTTTTTCCTGCATTAAATTTTAGTTTAATATGATGTGTGTACAAGAAATTTAAATAATATACAGAGCTGTACAAAATTATTCGAGCGCATTTCCATCTATTAGTGGAAACTGCTGAAAGGGAATATTTGACTATGTTATGCTTTTGTAACTAATGTCGTTTTCTAATGTGTCGTGCGATTTCTAAGTTGTTATTACTATCTTCTTTTCCCTTTTTAAACGCTGAAGTTCCGTTACACTATTCTGGAAGTGTTGGAAAGTGTTTCATAATCTCTGCTTGAGACGCATAATTTTTCTTTCTTGCTATTATTATTATTCGACCAGTCTCTGCATTTGTTACTTAATATTCATAATATTTCAAATAAATATTTCTGATTAATTATATTATTAACAACAGTTTTGTGCATTTGTTGTGCCTTGTGATTTATGATTATTTATGATATATTTGTAAACTAAAAACATTACTCAGATTATATAATTTTTCTTCTAAATTTTTTCAGCTCTAGTTGAACTAAAAAAATATACATTTAAAATGAGGTGGATTCCATAATCGGAGCGGTATATAATTTTGATAACAATGTTTTTTCAACAATTATTTAGTCGGTGAAAAATAAATCGACTTCAAACGATTGTTTCTTACCTTGTTACACTGATATTAATTAATGTGCGCTAGTTTGTGAATTTTACTTTTTAAGAAGTCTTTAAATCTAACAGATACCAATATCGCTCATTTTGACGCGCAGTAGACGATCCTATATTAAAATATTAAATTTTCTTACTTGTCTCTGCAAATTACTATATATATTACAACGACTATTTTAAAGTAGTACTGAGTACTAGACTCCTGCCTCGGGTCGGATAACCTGATTTTATCCGAACCACAAAAATTATATATTTGAATATTTATGAGAGTGTATATGTTTTCTTTCTTATACAAAAATATAAAATTAATGTTGGAGATATAATTGTAGACTACTTTTTGATAATTGTATTAAAATATGGATTAATTTTCTTTCGCTTCGGGTTCGGGTCAGGTTCACAATGTTTTTTGTCGGGTTTGGATTGATTTTAAGCAGAGTTTTCAGGTTTGGATAAGATTCAACACGACCTGCGGGGAACTCTACTATGTAACTTAACAATATACTGATGTTTCGTATTCGCCTGGCTAATTTTTTCGGAAGTTACAACATAGAAATTAAAAAAAAAAAAAAAAAAAAAAAAAAACGGGCAAGTAGACAAACACATTATTTTCTGAGCCTGGTTAGATGTATAATGGAATCATTGCCAAAACGACCTATTAAAAAAATAATAATAACCAAGGAAACGGGCAAGTAGACAAAACATATCCCGTTTTGATTCTGATGAAAGTATAATGAGGCAACTGAAAAAACAAACCTATTAAAAAATTAACAAATAAAAAACAAGAAAATGTGCAAGTAGACAGCCATATCCTTTTTTTGATTCGTGTGAAATTTGTAATGGGACCACCACCAAAACAAACCTATTAAAAAATAAATAAATAAATAAAACCGGTCAAGTAGACCAAACCTATAATTTTTTGATTTTGGTGAATTGTATGATGGGACCACCGACCAAACGAACCTATTAAAAAATAAATAAATAAAACAACAACAAGAAAATGGGCAAGTAGACAGACGTAATAATTTTTTGATTCTGGTGAAATGTATAATGGGACCACCGCCAAAACAACAAATTAAGAAAATAAATAAAATAGCCAAGAATACGAACAAGTAGTCAAACATATCATTTTTTAATTCTGGTGAAATTTATATTGGGACCACCGCCAAAACAACAAATTAAGAAAATAAATAAAATAGCCAAGAATACGAACAAGTAGTCAAACATATCATTTTTTAATTCTGGTGAAATTTATATTGGGACCACCGCCAAAACGAACGTATTAAAATAAAAATAAGAGAACGGGCAAATAGACAGACATATCATTTTAAAATTCTGATGAATTTTATAATGGGACCACCACCAAAACAAACTCATTCAAAAGACAAGTAATCGGACAAGTAGACACTCTAAAAACGACATTTTCAAAACTGAGCAAAAAATACTCAAATCTGAGTATGTCACATAGTCAAAATGACTCCGAATCAAAATTACTCAAGTTTGAAACATGTATATACTCATTTTGGAAAACATGTACACACTCAAGAATAAAACATCATGTGCTCATATTTGAGTATGTCCATGTTTCAAAAATGAGTATGAACTGACTTTTATGTGCTCATTTTTGAGTATTTTCATGTTTCAAAAAATGAGTTTGATCTGATTCTAATCATTTTTGAGTATGTCCATGTTTCAAAAATGTGTATGAACTGACCTCTATGTCCTCAGTTTTGAGTATGTCCATGTTTCACTGTTCTGAGTATTTCTGATATTTCAGAATTGAAAGAAATGGTCCTCATATTTGAAACAAAAAGTTTCATAACAAAATGAAAACACCTATGAATCTTGATTACTCAGATTTGAAAGTGTCATTTTTCTCAGTGTATAAATGTTTGATTCTAATGAAATTTATAATGGACATGTTTATGATCGGAGATGCTTTACATGATCGGGATACATTTATCATGAATCTAATGCCATTTTTTCCAGTGATTGAAAATAGTAGCTATTCAGTCTAAAATAAAAATAAATAGTAGATATTAAAATTTATAGCACAGAAAAGTCCATATGGAGTTACTTTTAAGTCGAAGAATAGTCGCCAACTCTCTAAGGTAGAATTATTTAATTTTACAGACGCATAATATTATGGCAAGATTTAACAAGACGTGTCGCCTAATTTAAATTATGAATAAAATGCTTAATATAATGCTAGTTATGTATAATAAAGTGTCCAAGGAAATGCAGCATTTTATATTTTCGTATAAATTAATTCTAAATTATGCCTCTAGAGTAAATTTGAGTAGTTTGATATTAATTTAACGTAATTTAAAATGCGAAAACATTATTGTAATGACTTGGGCTTTAAAAGTCTTCAAAAATTATGTTTTTCTTCATTTCATCTGATACATAATTTACGAATTAGTTTCTAAATCAAAGTAATAACAGTTCTTAAAAATGTTGAGCTCTAACTTTGAATAAATTTAAAATTCTAATTTCGCTTATGGTTTAAATTTATTTCATTAATTCCCATAACGAACATTTCTAAGAAAATTACGGTACATTTAGTTCTTGAAATTATTTTCGCTTTAATAATCTCTCATCTGAGAATTAATTACAGTGTCTATTACAACTTGTAAATATGATAGAATTTTATATCATCTCTAGTTAAGAGACATAACACATTGAGGGGAAATGCAGAAATGATTCATGATATGAAAGCTACGTTTACGAAAATTCAGTGTAACATTGCGATTTTGGAAACTTTAACGTTATCTCCAGGAATTTTAAGAAGAAATACCAGTCTGAAACCTCAGATAATAGTATATTTTCGAATTTAACAAAAACATATTTTCCAAATTTTACGGGCTGCAAAAGATACCTTTCTTTTCAGAAACGCTTCCGGAACGTCGGAAATCTATTGTTTTCTATGGATTCTGATTCATCTTTATCCATGTTGATTTTTAAGATTAAAAAATATTTCTAGAGTCATGAGTAATGTTAGGTGTATTCCTAAGCCGTAGCGAATGGGGAACCACCAGGGTTTAACCTCCCCCCCCCTCCAAAATATCTCTCAGGATGACTATAAATATGTCATTAGCTGTCAGTCAGGATGGTCAATATTGGAAAATGAACTATAGTCAAGATTTAAACATAAAAATTATACTTTAGCATATCTTTATTGTTTGATTCCATAGTATATTGATATAATAAAAGTAAAAATAGTTTAAAAAAAAAAAACACTCTATTATCAGCATTTAATGTTCATCTTTAAAACCACGTCTAATTTTTTGACTGTCATTCACGTTTTTCCCCCAAAATTTCCTTTTACAGTACATTAATTTGACGTGGCACCGAAACTCGATTATGAAAAATTCACTGCTTTTTTTTACACTTGGTAGAAAGCTTAAACAAGTGAATTTATTAAAACATATGTAATTTTTGCTCTGTTTCTTTTTTAAGGTATGGCAACCGGAAAGAAAACAAATGAAATATTATTTAAATATATTTTTAGGATTTCTAAATTGTTTGCTCAACATTAATTAATATTAAACAATTAATTAGTAAAAGCGATTTTTTGTTGTTAAATATTACACTTTATTTTTTATTTATAATTTATTTTCTACTTTTTGACATTTAAAATCTTTCACTGTTGTAGATTCACAGCCGTTTGGAATGTTTTGGCTAGCGTGTATAGTATTGGTACATCATTAAATGTATTGCTGTTTAAACTGTCTACAATTGTACGAGTTGCAGAGAGTAATTAGCGATTTATCACCTGTGGCGGGCTAACGAAAAAATACCTTAAAATATATGTATTAACTTATAGTTCAGTTTTAAAAATAATAAATTGTTGCATTGTCATGAGAAATACACCTGTGAACGTAATTTTTATAATTCTAGCCTATTAGAAAGTGGGTTAAAGATCGATTACAAAATTCCATCTTGACATTCAAAAACCCGGTTAATTTAAATAAAAAAGTGTAAAATATAATAATCTGGAAGTGGATTAAATATCGATTACAAATTTCCAATTTTACATACAAAAACCAGGTTGAGCTAAATAAAAGAGTGTAAAAATAAATGCATTGTCTAAGAAATCTTTAAAATTCATTCTAATTTTTTGGTATGGAACTCTATAAAACTAGAACATCAAAATAAAATGTCTACAGCAGCTTAGCACAGATCGTCAGACTTGTTTAGCCCAAATTCTTGAAGAATGCAATGAAAGTCATTTAAAATATGCATAAACTTAGCTGTCCCAACGAATGCTACTGGGAAAACATTTTTGGCAATAAAACATATGTACGAAATTTTAATCATTAATATGATTGACACTAACGCCAGTTACGTCAATGAAGAAGCATTTATTTAAATGAGATTATAATTTTATTTGCAATGAAAAAGGCTAAAATTTTGTTTTGTAATTGAACGAGTGAGAGGGAAAAGGATAACATTCCAGCTAGACAAATGTTCATTCAAAATAAAACCTACACGCTCCTTGGATATCTCCAGAGTCTGAGCTATCTCCTGCAACTTCACTTTACGGTTCCCCAAAACGATTTTGTGGACTTTTTTATGTTTTCCGGAGTAACGACATCTTTTGCGTGGTGCATCATTGGTGTCCGTACGACCACGTTTAAATTCAGCAAATCAGTCAATAATGGTTGATATACCTGGCGCAGTGTCCAGATAACGCTTATAAAGCCAAGCTTTTGTTTGAACGGTGTTTTTCCCCATCAAATAACAATCTTTGACATTCTTGTTTATCAACAAAGTCGTTCAACTGAAACCACTCTAACGTTTTATCCACACGGCGAATCGTCATGACATTTTTTCTGCTGCCTTTTAAAGGTTAGTATTTATTAAAAAAAAAACATCGGTTCGGCGTTTGCAACGCCATCTGTGTGCCAGACCGGGAACTTATCAGCCCATGTGTAATTAAATGATCTTGCTGCAATACTGAGTAAACGAATTTTTACATGCTATTTCCAAATTATAATTAAAAATTTTCCAAAACAACATTTTCACCAGAGTTTTCCGCCTTCGCTATTCCCCTCCTCCCCCGATTTTCGAAATAAGTTTATTTTTATCTATTACATTCCATGATATAATATTTTAGAAAAAGTGTGCTTTGAACCTTAAATAATAATGGTTACTCTTTTGAAACTTAGAATCATAAAAATTAATTAATTGTTTGATCGTGAGATGACCTTCTAAATAATAACAAGTATTTTAAAATTTTCTACAGTAATTACATTCTGGAAATAATCTTCAAAACTGAAATTTTAATCTTTGCTACATCGAATATTTTAATAACTTCAATTATCAAACGGCTGTCATATCTACACTTTTTTATGAGTTGCTTCAATTCAGCAAGAAATCTAAAATTAATTAAATCTTTTCACTTCTGCAAAATATTAATAATTACTTTGCTCCTACCTTTTACACATAAATGAATCAAGCAGAGAGCACAAAGAAATAAAAACTAAATAACAAACAAAGGCATTTATTTAAACAGTAAAATTTTGAAATAACTGCACAACAATGTACTTTATTATAATTATTATTTTGCAATTTGAACATAATTTGCATACAATATGTGCAAAGGTTATCAAAGGTATTCAACTGAGTGTATGTCACCCTTTTTTTAGATTATACAGCGTCTTGTTTGAACTTTTAAACCAGTTACTAAAAAAAGCTAAAGGAAACCATAGATATCAACTTCCTGTTTGAGAATATATCCAACTCTAATTGAGAGTTTATTCAACACAAGTCTTACCGCACTTGTTACAACTTCAATTTTGTGATTGCCTTGTCACGAATAGAAGTTATCACTTTATCTATCTCCATAGAGACAGCATTCGCACTATTTGGACGAGAGCGGGTCATATCCACCAAAGTTTAGCTCCACAATAGCACCTTAATTTCTTTTTCATAAACATTCACCTTAACTAGTCACAGTCCACAGAGGTGATAGTCCCAATATATCCAACTCTCTCCTATGCTAGTTGAAAGGCTATCCAACACAAGTCTTACTACATTTGTTACAACTACAGAGTTTTAAATATAATAGAGATGCATTATACCATTAAAACGGTTTACATTATGAAGCAGGTTGTCGCTCAAAGTTAAATGTTCTCATTCGGCCCAAGCAAGACAAGCATGAGGAAGGACTGGATTCTTTCGACGGGGAGCTTTAAGTTCATTTTATAGGCCTTTTGTACGAAACCTTTGACGTCACTCGTGCATTTAACTAAATGAACGTGATCTGTTTTTGTTTAAGCCTTACTGTGAGGTGACGAATCCCATAGGTATTTCAAAGCACCAGTTTCAGGGTTGCACCTTTGGTTTCAAGCAAAAGCTTCACATTTGATCTGTATTTATCTTAGAAGTATGTGGTTACAACTTCAATTTTGTGATTGTCTTGTGATGTACAGAAATTTTCTCTTTACCACTCTGCAGAGGGACGGTATTCGCACTATTTGGGCAAGAGAGGGTCATATCCGTCAAAATGCAAACTCACCATATCACGTTAAGTTATTTTTTACGCACGTTCACCATAACTTTCCACATTTCAGACGGTAATAGTCACACATTTGGATAAGAGTGGGTCCACGAAATAGCAGCTTCTCTATAACCCTTAATTTCAGTTTCCGCCTTCCATCATTCCCAGCGAAAGTAAATCATCAGCTACATTTTAGAATATTGTCTGACGAACATTCTTACAAGGCACCTTGGACTGTGACGTACATTGCACGATAACGGTAAGCCATGACTGTCCTGGTCACCTGTTTATAATAATTTAACTTTTCTGCTCCGATATTCTGGCTGGCCCATCTTCGGAGCAGAAGACTAGGACTCTAAAACCTTTTCAACATATTCTTGACTCTTCCTCCCCTCCTATAAAACGCTAATAAATTTACACACTATTGCAACAATCAATAAACGTCATTTTGAAATAAAAACCCTTAACGTACATCCCAATGCTAATTGACCTCAGCCCAGGACAAATGCTTTCTTCAAAAATTCATGAAAAATGACTCATCATCCCAAAGCTTCTTATTGGTCAAAATAATACCCACTTCTTGTGGTTATACTCTGTGCGCACCGGATATTTAAGATATTTTAGACCGCCATTTTTGAGGTGGTACCCACCCGGAATTGAATACCTGTTCACACCGCAAAACTGATCTAAGATAACTCACTAAACATCACCGTGTCTGAGATCTGAACAAACATAGAATGTGGACATGCGCGTAAGTTAAAGGCAGACTCCACAGCCAATCGGTTAAAGCTAGCCTCCAGAGCCAATCAAAGTGAGTAGTACTGGCTGTATCTAGCAATAGACAGTTCGAACTCACTGAGGGGGTTTGTGGCACTCCCTCAGTGAGTTTGGAGGTCTAATATATCTTAAATTTCCGATCGGAACCGGCGAATGTCCACATAGTAACAGGCAACATTCCTACATCTAGTCACCTCGCTGTTCTGAAATTCCAGGAAAAAAAGCAAATACTAACTGTTGTCTTTACTATTAAGCAAAGAAAAGAAATATCGTATCATGAAAAGTGAGCGTTTCGAATTTAGCGTTAGCTGCAATGTTGAAAAAGAGTTTTATAACACTGGGATGGACATTAGAAAACTTTCACAAAGTAATTCGCGCACATAAAATCAGCATGAGGGTATATTCAACTACCCATACAAACATGGCTCCAAGTATCTGCTTCTCTGTGGGCTCATATTTAATATGTATAAAATAACAGCTGCAAAATCTGTCTTACACGTTGCATGGGAAATAAGGAAAAATAGAAATAAATGTGTATTATTTAGAAAAAATAGAACACCGAGCCCTCTGAATATTTTAACGATACAAAAATTAAATAACAGACAATAATTTACAGGGAAATTGACTTTTTGAATATAAATAGAAATCAAAGGTAAAATTCAAATTCAAATAAGTATTAAAAAAATTTAAAAAATAAAGATGGTATTGTTGAAAAATGAAAAGAGCTGTAACAGAAACTACAAGGTTGCATTGAATGTTCGTAAATATTTTTTCTACAAGGGGAAAATTTCTGCAGTTTTTTTACAGGATACACCATATTCACGTTTTTTTAAACTACATACTCGAAAAAGTTTTTTACTGAAAAAAGAGTATAAGGGATGACAGTAAATGAATGTGCATATATACATTTAATATTCTCACATTTTATTTTATGCGGTCGCTTGCTTTGTTGAACTTCAATTATTATAAATTCAGATTTAATTATTTGTCTTCATGCTGTTTACACTGATGTATACAGTTCTCTGTCGGAATGGTATTTTGCAAACTATTCCATATTGTGCTCAGATATGTTCCAGTCTACCTATAACACGCACACGTGTTAAAAATGTTATATGGTAGTATCGATATTCAAGTTTGCAATAAAACTTACTTTCCGTGCATTGGATATTATGTTACATTTTTTACGAAACCTATTGGTCGTACACGTATGATTTTTTAGGTAATTTATTTTTATGTATTCCAAGTGAGGATTCTAGTTTTGTAAAGTTTATACGACTTTATTGTAATTATAATTAAATGATATAACATACCACCCCGAGAAGGGATCTGTAATGTTAGCTATGGGAAACAATGTCTCGAACGGTTCTGTGTTCGATAATCAGCATTAAATCAGTCAGCGTGAACCCAACTGGGAACAACTTCGGTTTGATTTTTTTAGGGTTTAGTAGGAATAGCTTGAACGTTCTATTGTTTGTGTTACGCGGATTTTTGAAAAAATCGATAATGAGTTACGAAGTCTTCGAGTTTTCGACAAAGTGCCTTCATTAAGATAGAAAACACTAAATTGGAGGACTTCTCAACTGGGTACAGCAGTCCAATATGGTTTAAACACGGGCGGGTTAAAAGTACGAAGTTCACATTGAATCTGTGAAACTGGGTGCTTTCTCTTTTTGGTAGGTTTGGAAATGTTCAAAGAGCTCAAGGATTAACACTTTTCGACATAACTACGTACATTCTTGTAAATAATTGAAACAAAAAATCCTGATAAAATAGAAACAGTTATGAACTTCGCAAATTTGTAGTCATCCGCAGTTCTGGGTATCTTTCCTTTATCCTCAGAAGTCATTTGTAAGAAGAATAATCTAAAACTCAGAAAAATAGTTACTTTCCTAGGTTTATAAAAATCTTTTAAATCTTGTGCTGGAGTAAACTTCAGAAAATACATTTCTGAATAAATAGAAAATTTAGGTAATTGAACAATTAAAAGACAGCTTTGAGTACTTACCCAAGACATCTGGAAGGTCAGTATCAATACTAGATCTCCGAGCTAAATCAATCGAGAAGCGACGAGGAGGGTGATCACTTGCTGGCGGAGGAGGTATGGCGGGTACATCATGCTTCGGAACAGGAGTTATTTGCACCTCTTTCAGACTATTGGAAAACGACTGTTGTGGTATAAAAGGTGGTCGAACTGGATCTGGTATTGGTGGAGGGTAAGCCTAAAATTAAAAAAGAAATAATTAATACATGTAAAAAATATTTAATAATAAAAAGTGTGGATGCAATTTGTCTAATAAATTAAAGAAATTGAAAAATATATCTGTTTGTAGCACATTGTAGAAAATCTTACTGATGTAGCAGAAACGTTTGTGAAAATTCAAGCAACCTGGGAGTTTCCTACGATTCCAGTAACTTGTTTTTTTTATCTCCAGAAAAACATTTTGAGAAGGACCATTCAAAAACCCTAGAAGGCAATGAGTTTATGGATACATTTCTGAAATAAAAAAAACCCTTATTTTTTGCCCGTAAATTTCGGAAAAAAGTTTCTGTTAATTTCGGATACCTATTGATCTTGAGGTTTCGGATTGTCTTATTTCCTAAAGGCTTCTGAAGACAAAGGAAAAATTTTCAGACTTGTAAATAACGAAGTACAAGGTTAATATGAATTTTCGTAAACTTTTTTTTTTATGCCATGAAACGCTTTTGCAATTTTTTACAGTGCATTTTAGACAAATTAAAGATAATATTAGGAAAAGATCAGACAAATTATAGAAAATGTGAGAGAAAGTTTTGCCAAAATAAGAAAAAAATTCTCAATCATTTCTACATCTAAAACTTTTGAGTGAACACTGTTCTTTTGTTAAGTTAATTTTTGTTACATACTTATGTTTCGATCGGAATGAGACACCCTGTATTTTTGAGTGAATAAGTATAAAAGTAAAAATCTTTTTTTACTTTTTTTTAATAATCTTTTATAAGCAGTCGATAATTCAATGTTTATTTTAAAAATCACGATTAATTTTATGATTACAATTCATGTAGTTACAAACATTGTTCCTTTACAATATGTAATTTAGCGTGGACCCTGATTATGGAAAATTCACCGCTTTGATTTACGCTTGGTACACACCGCAAACTAGTGAATTTATTTAAAACTGCAAAATTTTTGCTCTGTTTCTGTTTTAAAATCTGGCGACAGGAAAGGGAAAAAAGCATTATTTAAACTATCTATTCAGAATTTACAAATTGTTTTCTTAACGTATAATGATAAATTAATTAATATTAAACTATTAAATGATAAAAGCGTATTAAAAAATACTGTACTCGTTATTTTTACTTGTATTTTATTTTTTACTTTTTAGTGGTTAAAATGTTTCATTGCTGCAGGTCTACCTGATTAATGGAGTTCATGTTGATCTCCGCAGGTCGACCCAGTAACCAGTTGGTGGAATCCCCCTGGTTCCAACTCCCTGCATACTGATGTTCCTCAATCGGGGCTGTGGTTGAGAGGCCAGGTTGTAAGCGCTGTGCTCCCAACCCGTCCACTGTGGTGGAAGGCAACTGTCGTCCTTCTTGCTTGTCCCCACTTTTCCCCTTTATTAGGAAATATGATGGGTCGCGGGATGGGCATCGTGTTTCCGAACCTGCCACCACGTGGAAGGAAACAGGGAGCGGCGTCTCGCCTGGTGACCCTCCATCGGTCCCTCTGTTGGGAAATATGACAAGGAGTCGGGTTGTCAAGGGCAGGTGCTTTCGTACCTGGATGGAGGTAATGGACAAAGTCGGGAAAATGATTAGGACAGTGCCAATCCTTTTTTGAACGCAGACTCAATATGTGGTCAGCGAGGGGAGTGACCGTCCTTCTCTGTGTTCACGACCTGCCAGTTAAGTGTCGAAGATGACCGGGAGAAAAGAGCCCCCAGGGATGGGACACTGCTGCGTCTTGCTGTCTGCTACACGAGTAGTACGAGGCCGTCGGTTCGACGTTTGTTGGACGCAAGTAATCTCACAGGATTTTTCTTGTGTGTTTCACAATCGAACGCAGCCATTCATTATGTGGTCAACGAGGGGAATGCCCAACCTTCTCTCTGTTTTCGACCTGGACATTTAAGTGTGGAAGGCGACCGGGAGCAGATTCTCTCTAGGGGCGCAGCGGTTCAATGTCTTGTTGTCCGCTATACCAGTAGTCTGTGGCAAGGCGCTTCGAATGTGGTGACCGTGCAATGTTTGTCCTTGTGTGTAACGAAAATTTGTATCATCTTCTCATAATCATCCCTGAAAGCAGTCACTGCTTTGCAGTGTGGTCGTTGGTTGCTGTCTTCGTGGTCTACCAGTGCGGCTTGCACTTGCGAGCTATTCTTGTGGCGGACCACCCCTTGACGCTGATGAGTGGTAGCTGTTTTCCTGGTGTTGGCCTTCCATCCAATGACGAGTCTCTTTCGTCTAGTGGATTTTGCTGTCGTTTCGACTGGGCTTCGCTTTGGATTCTACTAGTGATTTGGGATATTTCGATCTTGGCACTGTTCTTTAGTTTTATCTTTATTATCACAGTTGGCGCTTTTGTGATTATCACCTCTACAATTATAACAACGCATATCAGTTTTTACTGGTTTACTTTTAGACACAAACTCTTTTAACAGTATCATACGCATTTCTTAATTTCTCATAAATTTTACTTTTTTACCTGAAATCATGAATATTCCGACAGCCATATAAAAATATTTTCTTTAAACACAGGATTATTTGTAACGTATTGAGTCAAGGCAGAATCTTCAATATTTCCTCGAGATTACAACTGCCTCATGATCAAAAAATATTCATCAAGTGATTCACTTTCTTTCATTTTTTTTAGATAATAATAGTTCATGCAGTTCGGCTGAATTATATGCTTAAATTAATATATTTTTAATTTTCCCCAGAAATATAATTTTTATGCAGTAATTTTGATTTTTAAGTCATGCATCTTTTGACAAACATTACTTATGTAAATCACTCAAATGAAACAAGAAAGTGCATATAGTTATATCTTCAAAATTTTCAATTCATTTTTGAATATTTTGAAATAGACTGTCATCATATGGAACAACCATGTTCTAGATATCGGCAAAATCAAAAGTAGGTTTTTATAAAGTATCTTCAATTAAAAGTTGCAACTTGTTTTTTTTTTTTCACTACCAGAATTATTTCCCGAACTAGCACAAGAAATGCATTTTCACATCATTAATTTTAGTATTTGAACAAAAACAAGAATATAAATCTTCTTTTCAAATATCAGAACATGGGAAACACTCGTCTTAGAACACTCAGGATTGCGTCGTCTTTAAAATAATAGTTGAGTCTTGGAGTTTTTCTTCGAAGCGAACAAAGGAAATTCACGTACGGTCGTCGGATCGCTGTTCTGACTACCATTTTGAAGGATGACCATTTCGCTTGTTTCTGGGTTAATAAGGAATTCTATTTAAAAATATTCACAAAGACATGGTATATACAGAGTAAAAATTTAACTTTGTTAAAAATAACATCCTTTCAGTCCGATTTCATCAATAGTAAAATTCACGGATCTCGCGTCATGTTAGGGTTTTCGTAATGACGACATGGAGCTTCTAGAATTTTGTAGTGCTGCGATCTATGAGGGGAACTGGGAGGCTCTGTTCTACAATATCAGAAAAAAAAATAAAAAATATATGTTACCATGTTTTACATCCTAGCCCTTCATATATATATATATATATATTACATTATTAAATCTTCCTTCGCGATATTTCCATTCTTTTTTGCTAAATTACCACACACATTTTCACTAATTCTTTATTCCCTAATAATATCTATCGTTGATTCTATTAAATTCCTCTAATTCCTCTTAAATTAATTATTATTTTGCCCGATTTACTTAAATATAAATGTTTTATTTATTCCTAAATTATATTATGCTTTCTGATTATTTCTGTGAATTCGAATGTTTTTAAGAGAGCCATTTCTTTTTCTTTCCGAGAACTTTCGCGCCTTGAGTTATATTTTACTATAAAATACGTCCGCTTGAAATTGTCAGAACATTTTACTCCATCATTCCCATTGGTCGTGACGTAGACTGTAGGCGTATCCCTTATTCTCGCATTGGCTAGAGCGCGCGCTACATCCTAATTTTGTATTTCTTCGCTTGCCCCCAAAAAGCAGGTGCACGCGATCTTCCGACGGATTTTGGTCGAGTTTTCAAGTGTTAAACAGTTCCTTGGCTGTGCGTTTTACTTATCACGTATTCCAAATGATTTAACCCTAAATATTTGTTCGAGAGTTATGTTCGATGTATTTTAAGAACAACTTGTGACAACTAATTACTTTAGAGATGGCACTGCCCATTTCAATCATGTGTGGACTACTTCCATGTCGCTTTGTTAAATAAAAACATGGAACACGCCTTGTTTTTTGTATAACGGGAAAACACCTACTGTTTATTTCATTGCCTTGTTCAGCCGCAACACGACTGCATCCATATTATTATACTTCGAATGGACGACTGTCTTCTCTGATATAATGCTGCTTCAATTACACAAAGTTTATCGACAATCTCCTCTCGTTAATCGATTTCATCGCATCGATTTCAGGTATTGTAATATATATACATACAGACAAACCAAATATTCTATATCAGATATAAAAAGTTTTACACAGCGATAGCTATTTATCATGTAATTCTAAAATTAAAGTTAAAGAAAAAAATACCATTCGAAAAAGAAATTATAAATACGTTTCAGAAAAATCCAATTTGACAGGACACTTTGAAAAAAATGACAAAAATACATTACATTCTACAATATTTAAAGATTTCAATTTATGCATATTCTGAAATGAATGCATCTAGTGCGCTTAACAATTACTTAGCTTCACCGGTTAATGGCAGATAAAGAAATCCGGTTTCAAAATTGAGATGTTGCGAAATCTAGTAAAACGCCGAGGAAATGTTCTAATGTAATTAATAATAAAAAAACAAATCAGTTTTTATGTTTCCTTTAAGCTTTTTTCCCCATTATGAAACATTCTTGTTCATCGAAAAAGGTGTAATATTAGATTTAGCTGTCGTAATTGGAAACCAACAGGATAAAATCGAAGATTTGAAGGTAGAAAGATATTAGAAAAAAAATAATGAAGAAATTGGATTTTATAGATTTTTTTTTTCAACATGAATTGCTTTATAATGCAAAATACTGAATGGGGAATTATTTCTAAAAAAATTAAATATTAAATTACATTGCTTAGAATAAATCAATAAATGTTAATATTGATAAAATTCTAATAAATTCTCACTTAAAGTTGAATGAAAGCTATTCTCGAGAAAGTATAAATATGAAATTACATGATATGTAATGCATAATTAAATGTTATTTTAGGAAAAATTACAATAAAAAAATAACAACAATGGAATAATGTAAGTTTTTTTTAAATGACTTCTTAGTTGCTGCGTGCAACTTTGCATCCAGAAAGTAAGTAATGCGACTTGCCCAGAGATTAGAGAGACAATGAAAAACAAAGTTTCTCTTCAATATAAAACATCTTGAAAATTAATATACATGTATAAAAATCTAATCAAATCTAGTTCTATAACTATTATGGTATCAGTTTTATAATTTTTAATTTATTAAACCATTTCTTGTTTTTTCTGCATTAGCTTCATGAACACATGTATTATAACTTTTTCTTATCTGTATTCTACACATATATATACAAAATATTCAACATTAGAAATAAAATGTATGCATAACAATAAATTTTAATAACTG
This sequence comes from Maratus michaelseni, assembly GCA_963931845.1. Taxonomy (NCBI): domain Eukaryota; kingdom Metazoa; phylum Arthropoda; class Arachnida; order Araneae; family Salticidae; genus Maratus; species Maratus michaelseni. Next base: position 301,531,536 of record OZ007587.1, on the reverse strand, counting down.
GATTCTGTAATTAAATTAAAAATAAAGAAAACAAGAACGAAAAATCATGCGTCAAGCATAGATTATGTAACACTTTCCAACTCTTCCAAAATAATTTTACAAATCATATCGTTTAATAAGCTGAAAGATAACATCTAAGTAAACAATTTGGAAAACGCATAACATATTTAAAAACATAATTTCAGAAATTTCCAACATATACAATATTCGGAAAAATATCCGAATACTTTTATTCAGCCCTGTATATGATCTATAAATTTGTATATATACTACAAAGGATGCTAAATTTTAGTTCAGTTAGGAAACGCGTAGGACAGTTTAAAATTCTCCTTCTGGAGTTTCTGTCAATAAACAGAAATGTGTTCGCGAACTTTTGTGCTTCCATGCATATAATCTACAGAATTTATACACTCCACGTAATAGACAAAAAGTGAGTTAAATTTAAAATCGCGTTCAGTAACTTAAAACGCACTTCCAGGAGTTATTGTTAACATACAATAATTAAAGAATTCTTTTGTGTGTCCCTGTAAATGAACGATGACTGCTATACACACAATATTCTGTAGTAAGCCTCTTGTAATGCACCTTAGTGATATATATAAATTTTAGTGCGTTTAAAATAGTGAAACATTATTTAAGTAAACCGCAGACGATTTTTCTCCATAGACGTAATGTAACGGAATTCTTTTGACTATCCCTGTAAAGTAACTATAAGTGCTATGCACACCCTATTCCATATTAAGCTTATTGTAATGCACCTTAGTGATATATATCAATTACGTGTTTGAAATTGCGTAACATCATTAAAATAAACCGCAAATGATTTTTCCCCATAGATCGTAATGTAACGGAATTCTTTTGAGTGTCCCTGTAAAAACTAGAAGTGCTACACACTTCCGTTGAAATAGGGAACATGCTATAGATAACGACAATAACATATAAAAATTGCATAGCAATCCGAGAATATTTACGGGAGTTAGAGCACAGACAGACGGCCGACGGCCATACACGGCAGACGGCCATACGGCAGACAAACCGAAGTCATAAACACTTCTCAACCACTAGGTTGGAAAGTGTTAAAAAAGACAACTGAAAAGAAAATATAAGTACGCTCCCGTAAAAAGAAAAAAATCCTTCCCATTCTAAAATCTGTTTTGACAGGCCAAGAATATTTACGGGAGTTAGAGCACAGACAGACGGCCGACGGCCATACACGGCAGACGGCCATACGGCAGACAAACCGAAGTCATAAACACTTTTCAACCACTAGGTTGGAAAGTGTTAAAAAAGACAACTGAAAAGAAAATATAAGTACGCTCCCGTAAAAAGAAAAAAATCCTTCCCATTCTAAAATCTGTTTTGACAGGCCACTTTTAAAAACACTAAAAAATGCATTACAATCTTCAATATTTAAAGATTTAAATTTAATATATATTCTGAAATAAATACATTTAGTGTTCTTTAACAGTTACCTCGCTTCACCAGTTAATGGCAGATGAAGGAATCCAGTTTCAAAACAGCAGTGTTGCGAAATCTAGTAAAATGCTGAAGAAGTATTGTAATTTAATTATTATTTAAAAAAAAATCAACTTTTTATCTTATCCTATTACGAAACATTCTTATTTTTTCGGAAGAAGTGTAATATTATATTTCGCTACCGTAATTGAAAAAGTGAATAGAATCGAGATTTGAAGAGAGAAAAATATGCGGAAAAAAATAGGGAAAATATAAGAGGAAAATAATGCTATAAAAATTGAATTTTGTAGACTTTATCAACACTATATCTAATTACTGTTATAATATTAAATGCTGAATGGAATTTCCCAAAAGAATATAAATATTAAATTACAATGTCTAAAATAAGTAATTAAATGTTAATTTTGATAAAATTGTAAGGAATTCGTGCAGAATGTTGAATGCCAAGAATTCCCACTGGAATATTATAAATATGAAATTACACGTTATAAAATATGTAATTAGATGTTACTTTTGATAAAACTGCAAGTTGTTATTTACTTTCTCAAAAATGTAAACAGATCTAAAGTTATAGTTTTCGCGATATCAGTTTTGTTTTTATTTACCCATTATACGTAGTCTTGGTAAGTCTTGTAAATATTTTGATTTTTTTTTTTTTTTTTTTTTTTTTTTTTTTTTTGACGGATTTACACGTTTCAGACACTGGAGATTCCAAAAAACATATTTTTAGAAAAAAAAAAAATTCCGTCCGTCTGTCTATGTGTGTGTGTGTCTGTAAACGCTCTATCTCCCGAACAAATTGAGATAGAGACTTAAAATGTGGTATGTACTTCGTATGTAATAATGGGAAGAAGCTTATTGAATTTCAGTAACATCGACTATACGGTACTATTTTTTTCGGACTCTCGAAATATTCATTCTAATAGAAGATATATAAAAATTTTCGAAATTATTTGTTTTAAGGAATGAATATAAAAGACAATAAAAGAACATAAATTTTGCATAAAGAAAGAAGTCGATCGGATAATTAGTTGACGAGATATTTGTAATCATATTTTCCACACTCTTCGATTTTTCATGACCCTGTATTTCATCCAAATTTCAATTCAAAGATATATTTTAATTGGAAATGAGACGCTTAAGCCGACGCAGTAAACCGTTAGTTAATATGATTATCAATTTTGGAGTTATAAGGATGTTTCTTTCACGCAATTCAGTAGTAGAGCATTTAAAGTTTATGACATCATCAAGCCACGATTTTATTCGAATTGCAATGCATTTTATAAATATTTACACATGTTTTGTTTCCATATTTTATATTATGCATATCCATGATAGGTAAATATTACGGTGGTCCCCAACGACTAGTTTTTAAGCTTAATCATTTGTAATGTATTCTGTTAACGAGCCTCATGAAACACATTTTTGAAGAATAATAATAAAAGATATCTAGAAAAAGAACAATCTAATTAAATATCTAAACTAGTCGTTCAGGGCCACCATAATACTTACCCATCATGGTTATGCATAATATAAAATATGAAAATAAAACATGTGTAAAGTATTTATAAAATGCATTGCAATTCGAATAAAATTCTGGCTTGATAACGTCATAAACTTTAAATGCTCTATTACTGAATTGCGTAAAAGAAACATCCTGATAACTCCAAAAATGATAATCATATTAACTAACAGCTTACTGCGTCGGCTTAAGCGTCCCATTTCCAATTAAAATATATCTTTGAATTGAAATTTGAATAAAATACAGGGCCATGAAAAATTGAAGAGTGTGGTAAATAGGATTACAAATATCTCCGTAACTAATTATCCGATCGACTTCATTCTTAAGCAAAATTTATGCTCTTTTATTCTCTTTTTTATTCGCTTCTTAAAATAAACAATTTCGAAATTTTTTATAAACCTTTTATCAGAACGAATATTTCGAGAGTCCGAAAAAAATAGTCCCGGATAATCGAGGTTACTGAAATTCAATAAGTTTCTTCTCTTTATTATATACTAAGTACATACCAAATTTCAAGTATCGATCTCAATTTGTTCGGGAGATAGAGCGTTTACAGACACCCAGACACACACCTAGACACACACGCACAGACAGACGGACGGCAATTTGTTTTTCTAAAAATATGTTTTTCGGAATCTCAAGTGTCTGAAACGTGTAAATCCGTCAATTTTTTTTTCGATTTTTAAAACGATCCCAATACTTACCCTATACTACGTATGATGGGTAAGTAAAAATTGGATTGTCAGAAAAATGTAATTGAAAATGAATAATATTATTGTACTGATACGATACTTAATTTTTTAAATAAGGTAATTTATTGACACTAGTTACAAAATCTTACCGTTAGATGATGCTGTAACTTCTCATTTTAGAATTTTTCATATTAAATTGCCTTTCTACCTATTTCATATTATTAATATTTTTCAGAATATTATATTCTGTACAATCACGTGTTAGATTACAAGTAAAAAATTTGGATACACTATGTATAGTATGAGACCGGAAACAGCTATACACGCATCGACAATGAAATTTTTAGTTTAAAGCAAAAGTTTAAAGTTGATGTATGTATTTTATAGTTTTTGCTCTAGCGGTGTGTAAGCTGACTTAAAATGAACTGATAAATATTCGCTTGTGTTTATGTTAATTCTAAGAAAAGTCCTTCCGGCCTGTACCGTGATGAAAAGGTAGTTGCACTATTTCTTATTAAAAAAAAAAAAAAAAAAAAAAACAGCTAATTTTACACTAAAACACGAAGCTGAAATACGTGCAACCCGATTATAGACGATTCAATACCAGTTTTCGACAATACTGAATTTGAATGAGAATTTCACCAAATTAGTCAGCTATTACCAAATTGGCTTCTTTATGACTTTTTGTCGCCAAATTTGGCAATGTTTCGCCAAAGCGAGAATACGACGCTAGCGGATATGGCTATGAATTTTTTAGCGTATGATAGTAGCAACGATGGTAACAACAATTAAAGTAAATTTGCGAGAAATCACGTTTTCTAAAGCTCATAAATTAAACCTGATTATGAAGGAATCCCTCACTTTTAATCTGTTGTTTTTTATCAAAATCTAAGCCACTCTAGAGATTCAAATTGCTATGCCTTGGAAATTTTTTAAAATAGAAGAAAAATAAAAAAAATTCCGGAACTGTTGTATCAAGGCCGGACTTTCAATGGCAAAAAAGTTTTGGATTTCTGATTGTTAGAACATCTTTTGGAATTGGTGGTCATAATCGGTGAAAATATACCAAAAATTTTTTCGGAATTGCTTCCCTGCGAGCGGCAGAGCCGTTGTTTCTTACCTTTTGTAATGGAAGTTACCTAAAAAATTTCTAATTAAATGGGAAGTAGTCTGTTGTAAAATTATTAAAATTCACTATCTATGGGTAAAATTTGTAAATAAATATCCCTATTTTTTTTTAATTTTATGTATTTTTTTTTATAAATATTTAATTAAAATTAACTCATTTAGTCAGTCATATATTTTAATAATTGGGGCGCTCTTTTGTACACACCAATGTCTACACTCTGTTTCTTTTTTCGCCAATCTTTTATAATAAAATCACAACAAAAGTGCTCTTATCAGACTCTAAATAACGTTTTTCTGTCGAACATAAATGCATTTATTGCATAAGAAGTCATCTACATATTAAAAATTTTACTTTTTTTTTTTTTTTTTCAAATGGTAACATTCCTCTTTTTACATTTCATAGGATTACAAGGGGCCAAAATTTGAGGATGCTAGTTTTAAATCCATGTGATAAACTTCAATTTTATCTTCTTAAAATTCTTTTAGATTAAAATGTTTTCTTTTATCTTAGATTAACGAAGTGAAAATTTAAAATATGGAAGGCCATGTTGGGTAATTCAATAACCCCATTCTAAAAATACACCCTTTTTTTTTTTACGAAATCAAATAAAACCCAATAACAACCCAATGCTTTAAAAACATTTAATAATATATTAGATATAGTTGTAACAAAAATGCATGCAATTATAGCAAAAATAAGCAAATAAATAATAATAATACTAATAATAATAAAACCCAGGAAATGCGATTAATATTTAGCAAAAATTAACATTGAAGTCGTTTTATGATCCCACTTGGTCATCCGAAGTTTAGTGAGATTCAATGAGTAGGTCCAAACATAATCTCAATATTTATTTATACAAAAACATGCTTAATTAGAAAAATTATTAATACATTTATTTATATTCAAAAATTATAAATTATGCTCTACATTAATTTCTACATAAATATAATAAGCATCGTCAGAAACATGCTTATGTACATTTACAGGTAATTCCTATCATTTAGTTGTGGAGATATAGAGAAATTTTACTTTTCAATAGTCTAAGGGTCTCATGTTATCGTTTGCTTCCACACACATGCACACACAGAAAGAAAAATCGGTACTTTTCGGTTAGCCGGGCGCCAGTGATAGATATTATATAGTACATATATAAATACATATGTATATACATATATATGTATATATATACATACATATATGTATATATGTATATATATATATATATATATATATATATATATATATATATATATATATATATATATATATATATATATATATATATATATATATATATAGATAGATAGATAGATAGATAGATATGTGTATATATATACATGTATATATATCACTGGCGCCGAAAAATCTTAGTAAATAACCAAAAAAAAATTGTCTAATTTGTTTCTTATAAAATGTTATTTAGTTTTAGATTGAGACATAGATTTAGATATCTGCTATTTGACGAAGACATGTGGTATTAACAACAGCCATTTCACATCAAATCATCTTCGAAGTTCTTAGATTTTTTATACACTTGTTCCAGATAGTAATTGTATGAACTGGTTCTTTTTCCGTATAAGATCTTAATTTTACTTTTCTAAATTTGTTGATAAACCCTTAACAAATTTTATTTATATCTCCTAAACTGTGAATACATTCCAATGAAATTTTGTGTTTTGAAAAAATGCAATGCGACTTGCAATAAATATAAATAACAATTACAATACAATACTATTTTACAATAAATATAAATAAATAAATAAATAAATAAATATAGAGAGAAAGATTGATTAAAATAATTTTATTCTTATTTTTATTTTTTTTTTTTAAATTTGTTGATAAATCCTAACACAATTTATTTATATCAATTAAACTGTGAATATAGTTGAATGAAATTTTATATTTTGGGAAAAAGCAATGCAATTAATCGTTTTACATTAAAAATAAATGAATAAATAAATAAATATAGAGAGAAATGTTGATAAAAAGAAGGGGGAGGGGATTAATAGTTTTGGAAAATTAAAAATTGGAACAATTTTCAGTGTGTAGACGTTCAAAAGTTTCATTCATATTGGGAAGACGACATTATTCCCAGTCTAATGATACTTTTGTTGTAATGTTATTGTACATGGTATGCGAATAAAAGCGGATGTATTGCTTTTTTTATGAAACAGACTGCACATTCTACTGTACACGAAGCTTTCGAAATCAATATCAACAAACCTATTTTCGTTGTTCTATTGTTTCATGGATCAAAACTCAGCTTTCTAAAATACTTTGAAAGTCAGATTTAAATTCGGAAATAGCAGAATTCTCTTTTTGCGAGACTCCAGGAAATTGAAATGCATTCTAATTCTGTTGTTTTAGATGCCGAGCGGAATGTAATTTTGAAACTGAAGCTACATAAGTGAATTTCAGGAATAGTATTAGGACTGAGATTGTTGCAAAGGGAATATTTACATACACACACTACTAAAAGAAACGTAGTACACATAAAAGTAAAAATAGTTTTAAAAACAACGACAACAACAACAAAAAAAAAAACACCCTTTTATAAGCGTTCAGTGTTTATCTTAACAAGTGGGATGTGCCAATCCCAAAACTTTCTTTTATCTGATACATGTTAATATATTTCAAAATCCGCTATCACAGCGCCAATAAAATCAATATTTTTCGTAATTCTGTTGTACGTCAGCTGCTTACGAAGCGTCGGGTTGCTTTCGCTGCACGAACAGCCGATGTACAGCAGAACTACGAAAAATCCAGGAAAATATATAAAAGCTGCTATCACAGCGCTTCTTTCTGTCAGAATAGCCCAAAATTCCATTAGTACCTGCAGGCAATAATTAAAATCATGTACATAAAATTTGGTTCAATTCTATTCATAATTTCACACACTTTTCGATGATTCTATAATAAAAATGGCGCGAAAATCGCTATTACAGCGCCCCCTTCCAAATAGCTCCAAATTCATGTAGGACCTGCTGGCCATAGTTACAAACATATAAATAAAATTTGTTTCAATTCTATGCATAACTTCATATACTTTTTGATGATACAATGAGGACAGATACACGGACACACAAAGCAACAGACAGACATTTTGTATAAACATGTTTTTTTGGGATCTCTGACCCCTGAAACATGTAAATCCGTCGAAAACCGGAAGTCGAAAAAAATTTCGATTACAACACTTTCTTCTATTATAGATAGAAGAAAGTAAAAATCAAGCTTAATAGCAAGACTGCAATGCATGTTCCAGAAAATTTCCGTAAAGATACGTGAAAATGAGAAATTCTCCGCTTTGATTTACGCTTGGTATAAAGCGCGAACTAGTGAATTTATTTGAAAGTATATAATTTTTATTATGTTTTTTCTTTTTTCTTTTTTTTTTCTTTTTTTAAAGATTTGGCAACAATAGAGAAAAATTAAACTTTCTATTTAGAATTTCTTAATTGTTTTTCAACGTATAATCATAATTTAATGATTGTAAAAATTTTAAATGACAAAGCGTATTTTTTAAAATATACATATTACACGCTTTTATTTTTATTTTTATTTTATTTTTTACTGTTTAATGTTTAAAATATTTTACTGTTGCAGTTTCACAGCCAGTTGGCATATTTTAGAGAGCGTGGTTTGTTGGATAATGAACTGCATTTTTGTTGTAAATCTTATACAGTTGTAACAATAAAAAATATTTGACGATTTATCATTTGTGCCCGGCTAACGTAAAGACACCCTAAAATTAATATATTATATTATAATTAAGTTCTCAAACTATTAAAATGTTGTATTGTCATAGGAAACACACCTCTGTACGTAATTTTTTATACTTCTAGTGCATCAGAAATAAATGAAAAATAAATTATAAAATTCCATATTTACATACACGAAACTAGTTAAATTAAATAAAAGACTGCAACAAAATAAAGTTTACACTTAAGAAAATCGCGTAGTTTTACGCATACAATCTATAATTGCATTTAACGACGATTAAATATTGAAAGCATAAAAAAATATTTTTTGTTTTATTTGTTTCATTTGGGGACAATTTTTTAAAACTTCTGATCTATTTAGTCTACATTTCTATTACGTAATTTTTCAGTGCATTCCACCCCGTCTTTTTTACGTATAGAATTTGATTTGTTTTAATTGTATAGCTTCATGCGAAACTTAATTCGCACATGTATGTTTTCTAATATAAAATACGAGAGTGAATCGAATAGAAACGGGACTTTTTTAATAGATTATTTTTAAAATATTATTTCCCGAAATTATACTAATGTTATTTTTTTAGATATAGCTTTCTTTTCTACACATTTTTTCCGATATACTGGGAGTTTTTATTCTTGTGTACGAAAAGAAATTTGACGTATATGAAGCTTACTGCACAAAAATTCTTTTACTTCTGATGAAAATCTTTCTCCTCCTAACGCTTCCTTAAGAAGATAATGATAATAAAAAAATAATATTTGTCCGAAGATGATAAATTCAGACTATAATGGTAGAGTGATTTTTTTGTTGTTGTTTGCGAGGTATTGCATTGTTCCGGAGAAGAAACTTCCGATCGCAATGGAGCGTTTTTAGAACCGATGCGTTGTTTAATCTTTTCCAAAATTTCCAGTACTGTACTGACCTGTATATATGTTGTTTCGAAAGACAACTGATTTACATAATATCCACGACTCTCACTGTCCCGTTTTTTGAATACCAGCATTTCCAGAGCAATATTTTTTCTACAACATTTGCAATAGAAATAACCTTTGGAGCACGTTACAAAGGTTGGAAAGAGAAATCTAAATGGAAGAAAATTGTTTGAAAAAACTGGTAATGTAAGAAGCGGACGGAATGGGAAACCTGAATACCCCTTAAATCGAAAAACTCATTAGTGAGGATGATAATTTTGTCAGTTTTTACCACAGTGGCGCAGTTTTATTATTTAGGCGCCTTTTAGGTAGCTTTCAATACAAAAAAGTATAAAGCTACCTATTGCAGCCGTTCGGAGGAAAGCAGATCCGGAAAATTTCGATATATTTTCACCGATCATGACCCCCAGACTCCAAAACCACCCTCCGTTCAAATGTTGATTTATATATATAGTTATATATATATATATATATATATATATATATATATAAACTTATTGCAAAAATTAACCATTGAAACAGAAATAACTGACCAAATGCAATGAAATTATTATCCCAAATAGCTATGTCAAATTACACATTATAAAACATAGTCCTAACAAATGAAGTATTTATTCAAAAAGTGAAACATAAGTAAAAAAAAAAAAAAAAAACACAAATGCAAGCTTATAATGTAATTTACTTTTTCAAGGGCTGGGAAACCACATTATAAGCAAAGAATGATTGTTTTCTGTAACTGTCACAAGCTTAAAGCCAAAATTTTGTGACAATTCCATGCCCTAACAATCATTGGAAAGAAATTGGAAAAAAAAAAAAGGATACCATTGAAAATAGAACACTACAAATCAAACGGAAGAAAATAAATCCATTTATAAACAAATAAATACAAAGGAAGACAAAGAAAATCTATACATTACAACATAAATTTGTCCAGAATCCGAAGCCAAAAATGTTTTGTGCTAAGCACATGGTAAAGTGAATAAGTGAATTCAAACGTACAAGTTAAAATTACAGTTAATTTTCTAAAAGTAGCAGTTATTAATTTAACCATTGTGATTTTAACTATTTCTAATTTAAAATATAAAAATACAAATAAATAATATAAAAACTATAAATTCATTTACTAAAAATATTTTTTAACTTAAATAATTTTAATATATATATTATATTATTGGAATATTTAAAAATTTCACTTGTATTCCAAGTTTTCAGTTAAAAGAGAAAAAAAAATTGTGAAAATTTATATGGTGCTGCCATCTGGTTTTATAATAAACAATAACTAAAAAATAATACTAAAGAATAATAGTAATAGTTTTTTTAAAATCATTATATGGTGCTGCCATCTAGTTAAAGATTAAAACAATATCTAAATAACTATTAATTTTTTTGATTAAGTAAATTTTCAGTATAAAATTATTTTATCTATTTATTTTTACATATGTCAACATTTAAATAATTTCAAAACATAAATAAACCCATAAAATCTAAAATATTATTGTAGAAGTCAAATTAAATTTTCATTTTATAAATAATTATATGCAAGCTTAAAAGATTTACCAATATGACTACATGCACTTATTGGAACTAACATCTTGCAAAATTTTATTAACCCTGAAAAATAAAATTAGATTTTCATTTTATAAATAACAATGCAAGTTTAAAAGAAATACCAAAATGGCTACACACACTTAATGGAACTAACATCTTGCTAAATATTATTTATTCTGAAAAATAAAATTAGATTTCACACACTGATAGCTAAAAATAACCAAACATTTCCAATATGTTAACCTCACGTATTGAATCTAATATCTTGCAAAAAATAAAAAATAAAAAAGTGTTTAACTAAATTGTTAAATGTTCTCTACCTGGCAAGGGAAAAAAAAAAAAACATTAAATCTCCAATATGGCAACGCACTTATTGGAACAATATTATATTTAAAGTTCTCTCCCTAGAAAAGAAAAAAAAAATTATAATTTACTATTTAAATTTTTTAATTAATAAAAGATATTTAACCAAAATATTCCCACTCAGCTCTCACATAAAGGAATTCATTCTTTAGCCAAATATATCAGTAATCAAAATGTAAGTGTTTTAACAGATAGAATGTGCAAACATATAAACCCCAATGAAAGCAAAATTTATATTCGTAAAATTGACTTAACTAAATAAAAGGGATAGCCATATTCTACTGCATGTTGAAGAATAAGTTTTAAATTTTGAGTTTTAAAATTATTAGAACAAAGATTGTTTATTCTATGTGCAAAATTTAGTAAAATATTTACAAATACTGATTTATGTATACAAGACTTATAATTAGTAAATAAGTTAACTTTAAATGTAAAATCATTTCTTTTGTCATAAATGTCAAACAAAATTTTATTATCTTTAAGAATTATCTGAAGATCAAGAAAATTAATTTCATTATTTACCATAAGGTTGAAACTATAATTTAAATTTTTATGATATTTTATTGGTAGTAAATAATTTGAATTATTATTAAAATAGAAGACAATTATATCATCTATATAACGGTACATTTTACAATTAGCAATATGTGAATTACGTTCATAATAATATAAATATAATTCTGCAAGAATTGAAGAAACAATACCACCCTGTGGTAATCCACAGCATTGAATATATATATTCTCATTAAAAACAATATAATTATGATGTAGAATAAATCTAGTTAAAGTTTTAAAGTAATTTAAAGAAATGTTATTTTTTAATTTTATGGAATCCTTGTATTCTTTGTATAATAAATTGACAATCCTGAACATATCCTCGATATCAATATTATTAAATAAGTCATTAAAGTCAAACGTCTTCATGTAAGTTATGTTATTTAAATTTTTTATATTATTGACAAGTTGAAAACTATTTTTTATGCTAAACAAATTATCTTTTAGTTTTGTAAGTTCAAACAATTTAGTGAGAATAGTTAATAGAAATTTACTTGCATTATTATTATACGTATTACAGCCTATAGTTACAGTTCTAAATTTAATAGGAGTTTTATGAAATTTAGGTATAACAACAATGTATGGATAATTAAAGTTGTAATTTTTAATTTTTAGCAATTTATAATATTGAAATATATGTCGATTATTAATAATTGTATTAAGATTAGTTTTTTTAAAATTTAAACTTGTATTTATTGCATTAGATATTAGCTGTGAATAATATTTTTTGCAGATGAAAGCATAGTTGTTTGGTGATTTATCAACATAAGTAATAATAAATTTGTTTTGTAAATTCTTTATTTCACTATTTAGTTGTTTAACATTAAAATTAAAATTTTCCATATTTCTGAAAAGTTCAACATTTAAATTACTTAATACATTTAATTTCCATTCTTTAAAAAATTCAATGGGTTTATTATAATCTATTGAAATTTTATATATAAAAAGGTCAAGATCCAGATTAAATTGTTTTAATATAGAAAAAAATATTATAACATGATGGTGTTCGAAATTTAGTCCCATTAGTCATAAAACTGCGCAGATAATCATTCTCGACAATATTAATATCCCCTGTAATAATGTGACCATGTACCTTATCTACATAATTACTAAAACTAGGATTATTACATAAGCACGGAGGTTTATCATTTGATGTAAGAAATTTTGCAAAATTATTGTAATTGAAAATTCTACGTCCAAGTGTAACATTGTATTTGTATGATTTATGTATTGTAAAATTTTTTATGGGGAATTTGTTATTGTTATTAATTACATTGTGTATATTAATTTTATTAAGTACTATATTGGAAAAAGTGATTATAAGTTGAGTATTGTTAGTTTTTTTATAAGTATTTTTTGAAATTTTTACATTAAGTTATATATATATATATATATATATATATCTGACCTATGTCATACGATAACGCTCGTATTTATAAATCAATTTTGATGAAACTAATTGTGTGTATTAAGCTCAAAAATGTCTCGACCGAGTTCGTTGGCCAGCTTGATCCGCCATTTTGTTTCAAGATGGCGGCCATTTAAAAATTTAAAACTAAAATAAATATACAAAAAAGTTAAAAATTCAAATTTATTTTCTAATTACGTGTTAGGCCTTGATACAAGGATTCCAGAGCATTTTTTGGTTTACCTCTATCTTAAAAAATGGCTGAGATAGAGCAGTTTGAAATTCTAGGGTGGCTGACATTTTGAAACAAAACAGCACATTAACGCGATTACTCGCAAATTATTTTCTTTCATTGTTGTAATAATTTTCCCAATCATACGCATAAAACTATATATTCATATCCGTTAGCGCCAAATTCTCGCCAAAATTGGCGAAATATCACCAAATTTGGCGACCAAAATAAGTCTTTATAAATGAAGCCAATTTGGCTATTGCTCAATAATTTGGCGATTTTCTTATTCAAATTCAGTATTAACGAATCTTTTGTAAACGTTTCTTTGTATTTTAACTTGCTGTTTTCGTGTAACATTAGCTAAAATTTTAAAACGAAGATATAGGAAAGCTACCTTTTCCTCCCGGTACAGGCCGGAAGGCCTTTTTCATATTGAATCGCTTTGTTTCACCTTCGGTCACTTTTAACACGTGGACTCCATATTTTGGTGTAGCACTCGTGCACACCACTCTAGTGCTATTTGGGATTCCGTAAATTCAACTTCGTATAACTTTGTTGGCAGCACAGTGATAATGAAATATAACACATGATTCCTATAAGAAATTTAATGAAAAATAGAACTGTGATATTTATTTTTATCAAAAATTTTATTTTGTCAATGAAAATTGCAAATTAATGAAAGCATGTTTTTTAAAAATGTCAATATTTGAAATTTTGGTCGGTGCGAATTTGCACTGATGTGGAATTCACGAGTTAAACAACTTGTGCCATTTATATTGTTGAAACCTCTATAAGGTACAATTTCCAAATTGTACACCCAATCTGTGACAAATTTAAATTGGTTTCACATTTTCATTTGTTAAGGGTTTAACAATTATAATTTGTGCATCCGCAATAGGTTCTTTGTGTTTATTCATATTGCTAGCGACTGAATAAATAGAAGTATAAAACGACGCCAAAAGAGTTTTTAGACCGTAAACAATTTATCACTATTGCTGTGACAACAAGTAAAAAAAGTATCTATTGATATTAAAAAACAGTCCCATTTATTTTCGATTTCCTCTTATAGTAAAGTATTCTTTCATATAAAATAACTTACATTTAAAAATTTAGATTATATTTCATGAAATAACATTTGTTTCAGAACTTTATTAATGGTATTTTGGAATCGAGGAAACATTTGTCCCACTTTATTATTCGGCGCGTGCCAAAAAGAGCGACCGAACTTTCAAACTCAGTAATTCATTATTGAGGTATAATGTTCTCAGTTTTAACCTTTTCCCGTGTCGCTAGATTTATCATCTTCGAAATGCAATAAGGATAATATGAAAATAATGAGATATACATTTAAATGTCTATTCGAAAGGAAAACGGACTGAAGTCGCCCTTCAAGTAAAATAATTAAAAACTGCACAAATGAAATTGCGTTTGAATAATTTCAAACAGTGCAAGTTTGAGGTGCCGGAAATGGATTCGGGCAACGCTGGTAATGTGTTAATCATTGCGAACATAAATATAAAAGATTCAATGTGACGTTTATTTAGATAGCTCCTAAATTCAGTAGGCAATAATTAAAAACAAATTCAAATTTTCAACAACAAATGGTTATGAGTTGTCTCAATCTGTAAAAATATTGCTGTGTACAGATGAATTAAATATCCCTCATTATTTATTATTTTTAGTTGTTTAAGTGTAAAAAAAAGCCTGTATTTCAAGATTTGGAATTATTTTGAGCATTCTTACAGATTGAAACAATCAGTGCCATCTATTGACAAAACTTTGAATACTATTTTAAATTACTGTATACAAAGTTTAGGTTTATCTTTTAAACATGTCACTTATTTTATCTTTATATTTATTATAGTTAATGAATTACTGAATTTAAAATTTTGGGCGTATTTTTTAGTACACCTTGCATGATAGCATTGGAATATTAATGCTATACATAAAAGCAAAGTAACTTTCTCTTTAAATTAAGTAAACATTTCAGATACCTCACATATACCTCAAAAGTTCAAGGTCTCCACTCTGAAATTTACGTTACTAAAATAACTTCACTTTTCACGCAGTATTTCGCATCTTGCTAATATCCGCGTTTACAAAATTAATGCAAATATGATTGTAACTTATGATTGAAAAAAAATTCCCGAGAAAGAACTCTTGAAGATACAATTATTCTTCTGAGACACGAAAAAAAAATCATGACCGATTGCTCGCCGGTCATAATTAAAATTGGTAAAAGTGGACTAAATTTATATTTTAAGCTGACTTGAGTAAATAAAGAAATTAAACCATTTCAATGGATGTATATATAAATAATATCGTATTTTCTTTTGAATTACAAAATGTTGGGAAAGTAACACT
Source organism: Maratus michaelseni (assembly GCA_963931845.1). Lineage (NCBI taxonomy): Eukaryota > Metazoa > Arthropoda > Arachnida > Araneae > Salticidae > Maratus > Maratus michaelseni. The sequence continues at coordinate 301,515,595 of OZ007587.1, read as the reverse complement.
AGTTAAAAAGCATAAAAATTTATTTGAGTCTTACGTTAGATAGAATTGCTTGAAACATTTCACATGAAGCAGGACAAAGCATTTATTGCATAAGTTACAGCCTGACTTGTATAGTTTTTATATAGTCTTCTTTTATTACCCGAATTTATTTCGATCATGTGATTGGATTAATCTCTCTTCTTTTTGTGAATTTAATTATGAAACCAATAAAATAAATTCTTTCTAAAATTTTTCAACAAAATTCTACGCTTTTCCTAATAGCATACACTGCTTATTTACTCATAATTAAAAAAATAGCTCATAAAAAATATTAAAATACTGTTTTGAAAGAGAAATACTAATAGATAATGGTATAAACAAGATAAAAGTCAAATTGACGGTGCAATTTACAGAAAGTATAGAAAAACATGTTTCCATTTTCACAGTTCTGAAATATCGAAATGAATACAATTTCTAAAATTAATACACTTTACGAGCTGGCGGTAGAGCAATTCTCAGGAGGGAGCCCTTGGGGCTCTAGTTTGCTCTTGTGGGCTACTAGTAGAAGCGTTTAAAGATACACACACACACACACACACAGACAGACGGACGGCAATTTTTTTTTCTAAAAATATGTTTTTAGGAATCTCCAGTGTCTGAAACGTGCAAATCCGTCAAATTTTTTTTTCGATTTTCAAAACGATTACAGATTTACCCTATACTACTTATGATGGGATAAACTCGGGGGGCGATGATGCCACGAGCTTTTCCCTGGGGACCGAACTTGATCCGGCTCCTCTCGATCGCTCGGTATGAGGCCCCATCGCAACGGTCCAAAATTCAGGATTCTAAGCTGGTATATCCAGCATAGGATGAGTACCAAGTGCGCCACTAAGTGTTTTTTTTAAATAGGCGCTTAACCTTGAGAACCACCTTGACCGGTTACAATAGAAATGACCCAGTACAATGACGGAGTACAATAGAAACGGTCTAAGGGAACTGGAAGGTCAATGAAGGGTAAACGCCTCCTTTCGTGAAAACGCGTTTAGTCTTACAAGCTTTAACAGGCCATTCGCTTCATAAGTTAATGGCAGTGTAAAAACGGCTGAAAGATAGAGCAATATTTCGTTTGAAAAGAAATTCCGTCCTTTGATAGAGGAAAAAGAAGAAATTATAAGCTCTGCGGAAATTTTTGAGGCCGGGTTCAATGTCGGGATCATCCGACCTCACGAGAGCGAAATAAGAAAGAAAGGAAGTGAGTCTGTTTTTTGGACAGCAAGAAGTTGGTTCTTGTAGTTGTTCTCTGGCTGACGGAGTTACTTTTTAACAGGTTTCACTACAGCTCCTAGAATACATAGTGTGGAAACTGGCTATCCCAGTAATGCTTTAAAAAGTATTAAAAAATGTAGCCGATAAATGTGCAACAATGCTGTACGATAATAGGGCGATCGGAGCGATATCTGCTAGTTCTTTTCAACGTAAACAAAAATTTAGTAAATTATGATTTAGTAAATATCGTTTTTTGGCCATGATCACTAACTTTCATAATTTTAAAGCTTATGAAAATCACTATCTAATTCAGAGGAAACAGGATATAATTTAAGTATTTAAAATACTTACCACTATCTGAAACGTTTTCTCAGTTTGATTCTTATACAAAGTTTACGTTGAAAAGTGCTAGCAGATGTCGCTGTGATCGACCTCTTATCATTCAGCATCGTTGTACATTTATCGGATTAAATTTCTTAGTACTATTTTATAGCCGGTTTCCACACTATTTATTCTAGGCGCTGTAGTTCCACTTGGCGGGGCCATTAGGCTGAGTTTAGTGCGCAAACTTGCAAGGCCAGCCTGAGATGGGCATAAATCAAATCCCATCCCATTCTTCTTGGACCAATTTGTGGCCAGGTACAAAAGAAAGGGAAGATTCAACAAAAGAAATGGATTGTGTCAACAGCTGTCAAGTGCTTCCGTTTTGACTTCTGAACTTTAGACCATCCTGAGACATCCTGAGAAAGTCATAAAACATCATCGATTCCGAAAACCGCAAAAGAGAACCCACCAGTTAAGTCTACGCACTGTTTGAGCCGTTATTCTCGGAAAAGGGCAGAAGTTTGCCTTGTTATGTTTTCGTGTAGAGAAATATTTGTAAACGACAAATGATGTACATAATCTACTTTTGTTATTTAATTAAAATTTAATTTGTTTTAAATGAATCGAGTTACTTCATGAGTTATGGTGCTCTTTCGAAACCAAATCCAGTGCCGAAGTAATAACAATCAAAGGAAACCAAATTTGAAGTAGCGTTGCAATAGCTTGTAAAATTCGGCAAAAATATTCCTTTTTAATGAAATCAAAAATCAATTAGTTTTTATCCCATCTGATAAAATTATCTTTTCACTGCGAAACATTCTGCAAACTGAAGTAGATGTCTTATAAGATTTTGCTGAAGTAATTAAAAAACAAGTTAAAATGAAATCTTTCCAGACTGAATATACTTCTCGAAAATAATAATGCTTCAAAATTCAGTTGCTTTATTTTCTGGAAATTTTCATTTTAGCATATTTTTATTTTACTACACTAGTAGATAATGGGATAAACAAGATAAAAGTCAAATTGACGTTGTAATTCACAGAAAGTAAAGAAAAACATATTTCCATTTTCACAGTTTTGAAATATCGAATTACTGCAATTTTTAACATTAATACACTTTACGAGCATTAACAGGCAATTCGCTTCGTAAGTTAATGACAGTCGAAGGAAATCAATTTCGAAGTGGTATTGCAATAGCATGTAAAAAGCGGTAAAAATATTCCCTTTTAATCAAATCGAAAATCAATTAGCTTTTTACCTCATCCGATAAAAGTATCTTTGCATTACGAAACATTCTGCAAACTCAAGGAGATTTCTTACAAGATTTTGCTGATGTAATTGAAAACCAACAAGATAAAATTAAATATTTCCAGAGTGAATATGCTTTTCGAAAAAATAATGCTTTAAAATTTAGTTGTTTAATTTTCTGGTAATTTCATGCAAGTATATTTTTATTTTACCTATGTAGAATATTACAAAATTCTCAAGAGAATATATTATACAGTATTTAATATACTTTTCAATGTAGTGTAAGAATGTAAGTATTATAATAAATTATTAAAATACCTATATTAATATTAGCTCTCTGATAATCTTAAATAGAATTAATCTTTAGTAGAATTAATAAGTAATGTTTTCAAAAAATCTATATTAAGTTTATTTTTATTTTACCAATGAAGAATGTTAAATGACGAAACACTCCCAAAAGAATATAAGTATTACAATACTTTTAGATAGATTGTAGGAATGTATAACAGTATAAACGGATTATAATAATGTTTTATTCATACGTGTACTATGACTTAATTATATGTATTATAATTAAATAATAAGGCTGCAAAAGCTTCTAAAATGTTGCAGAAATATCCAGTTTTAGCTTTTTTTTTTTTTAATTTGATCTCATAAAGCAACTTTTCCATTTTAAAATCTTCTGAGAGCTAATGAACATTTTATACCAGATTTTGTTGAAATAATTAAAAACCGTCACAATAAAGTGAAATCTATAAGGCTGAATTAGAGGCGTTCAAAAAATAATGCTTATTTTTTCAATGACGAATATTAAGGGATGAAGTATTTCGAAATGAACATAAGTATTGCTATATATATATATATATATATATATATATATATACACACTTTTGGATTAGTGTATTATATAACAAATATAATGAATTATTAAAACAATTATATTCATATTAGCATTATGACTCAGTTAGATGTGTTAAAATCTATATTAAAACGACACTCGCTAAATTGAATCAATTGATTCTGGACCCAATTAGAAATCTTTCCCTAAGCACTAGACAGAATCGCCCCCTGTTGATTGATCAAAGTGTCAATATTGAATCAGCATCTATTTATGTCAAGGTCTAACATAATATGCAGCTTGATGAAATTCCGTGCATCATATCCTGAGATATAGCTATCGCGGAAATCGTGAAAAACACAGTATAGCAGCGTCAACTGTTGGGCGATATACACCCACCTAATTAGAATCCATTTATGCCAAAGTCTAACAGGATAAGAAGTTTGATAAAATTCCATGCACCAGTTCTTGAGATAAAGCTACCATGGAATGCACCATAGCAGCACCACCTGTTAGGCGATGTGCACCCAAACTTATAATCATCACTAATTAATGTCACGGTCTAACTGAATCTGAAGTTTGATAAAATTCCGTGTAATAATTTTTGAGATAGAGCGGGCACAAAATTTGAGTCACATAGACTAACAGGCAATATTTTTCAAATATAGTCATAAAAAGTCTGTAGTGTCTCCACTCAACTTTCCAAACACTTTACAGAATACTTTGCATTCAGATACCAGATAATCCAAAAAGTAGCTGAAAAAATAAGTAATGAAACATATGCAATTTATTCGATTAAAGTATTCCAATTAGAACTAATCTGTCGTGATCGGGTCCACGGCGAAAGTTGGCGTCAAACATGAGCAATCCTGGCAATAATTATAGTTCATTCAAAATTAAGAGATAATTTAAATGATCACAAAGTTTGCCAATTTACGCCACGGAGTTTTATTTTTACGCATTTTTTGGTGATTTGGCGATTTTATGAAAATAAATTAATAAATATTAAAAAGAAAATATTTAGAAAAATTTGTTGGCATATACAGGGTCATTCATAATTCCCTCCGGGGTTTCGAAACGTTATAGTAAAAAAACGAAGACGAATATGAAAAAAAGAAACATATGAAATTATTCCGAAACTATTCAAGTTTTACTTACATACATTACAGGAGTAGATAAGAAAGGCCGGTTCTACGCCAGCGGCGTACGCGGCGTATGACCTCTGTGCTCTGTGAAGGTCACCGGAAGTGGCAGGTGTGGACACCGGAAGTCGCAGGTGGGGATAACAGGCATGTTGAGACAGGAAGTGAACAGGAAGTATGATCGGAAACGCGAAAGGAAATTTAACAGGAAACGCGACAGGAAGTGAATGCGATAAGGGAGAGAGGGGGAGGGCTTATTTTTGTGGGGGGCTTATTTATTTATTTTTAAATGGTTATGAAGAAGCAGGATGTTTGGGAGCGTGTTCGAACAGGACAGGTGGTTTGTGAGACCGGACGTAATTAAGATGAGAGAGATAAAGAAGGTGCATGATTAGACATATAGATTTTGTTCTTTGTAGAGGGTTAAATTATTTTTAGATGTTATTTATTTTTTAGTGTTTTGAATTTTATTTATTCTTAAACCATTATAAATTATTTTTTTCTATCATTTTAATTTTTAGTGATACAAATTTTAGAAGTAATTGCTCATTAAAAGAATTATTTTTCAACGCTGGCACAGGCAGGAATTGAACCCACTATCTGGAAGACCAATGTGTTTATCCACTGTGCTAGCGGGAACTTGTAATGTTATCTCTTTAAATGCAAGAGATGGGGACTTCAGACATGTATTGAGATATCTTTACGGTCATTTATTGTACTTTTACTGAATGAGATAAAGTAATAGGGCGAAATTTTCTTTAGCTATTGAGTAATTCGAGAGTTTTGGTTTAATATGAATGCTATTACATCTATTTGTTTAATTTACAAACACATTTCTTTCACAACACTCTGTCAACAGATCACTTCAATATTCGAAATAATAATTTAGAGGGAAAATTTTTACTTTCTATACGAAATTTTATTTATAGAGATTGACGAAGATAGTATGCCTAATTCTTTCTTGTATTAACATTATATTCGAAATAGAGTTTTGTTACGAAAAATAACGTGTTTATACATTTTAAAAACGAAAGCAAAGTGATTTTAAAAAATGTAACTATAAGCTATACACCCACGCATTTATGTTATTGAATTAAATTACAAGGCTTAATATTGTATTCAGCGTACTATTTTCCTGCAAAAGCCGTTTCACAAACTTGTATACTAAAAGTAATGTGTCATTTTTAGGGGAAAAAATTAATTCAAGTAATTGAGACTAATCCTTTATGGGGGAAAAATTTGTCGTACTTCTTTGTGTTACATTATATCTTCCGTTTTTTTAAGTTTACAAATTTGTGGACTAACTTAAATAATCGTTTTTAGGATACTTAAACAATATATTTTTTAATTATATGTTTTTTTTTAATTGACTTGTAATATAGCTTTTTTTTCTTTCTTTTTTTTTCTTAAAAGGGTACTGTAGAGTAACTTATGTCACAAATATTACATCCTTCTTTAGTTAAATATGTTTCACTTAAGACATGACAAAGTGTCTTAGAAACATTTCATTTTGGAGTTAAGTGATTAAACAAGAAAAATATTATTTATAAAAACACAACACATAAGACCAGTGACTGAGAGGTTCTGGTTTTAAAGCTACTAGACGTTTGGGTTTAAACTTCTCTCGCGCTCGGCGACCTAACCGTTCAGAGTTTTTTTTTTCAAACCTTGTGTCAATACGAGTTAGGATCCCTTAGAAAGACCTACATAGAGACACTTATCCCTAATGTAGATAATCAACCCTATATTTAACTAACCAGTTACAACATACAAGACATAATCGTTACATTCAGTTAATAAGTGATTTGACATGCAAAATATTAGATATAAAAACATACAATATGATATATACAAAACAATTTTAAAGATTTTTTTCCCAATTTTTAACAAGAATTTAGCAATATTTTAACTTGAGAGCAGGTATTTTTTTTAGAGTTATACGATTATAATAAATTTTAACCCTATTTTACTTAATACAACTAACATTTAAAAAAAGAGAAAGACATCTAGTTTTTATAACGTCACATGTTTGAATTATTAACCTATTTTAGTTAAAAGTATGATACTTAAGTGATTTTATTTGAAAAATCAATTCAACAGTTTAAAAGCAGTCGAAAGATTTTTACTTTTAAAAATAACTAACAGAATTTTTTAAAGCAGTAAGGTAGATGACACTAACTTTAAATTAACTTTTTATAGGTCACTTTAAATAAAATACATATTTTTTATTATTATTAAAGAAAAATATAAACTACTCACACATTATTATGCTGCATTTTAACATAACTGAAATACTACAACCTTTCTGCTGACATGTGGTCACGGAGGAAATCTTTTCATATAGAAGGCAAAATAAGATAATGAATTGATAATCATGATTCGTTATGCATATGTTTAAACAGGAAATTATTTAAGACGTGTGATTAAGACCATTTTACATGGTATTACAGAATAAATCTTTTCACAGGATGCAAGATAAGATAATATCACGTAATGACTTAATAAACACGATTCGTTATGCATATTTTAAAACAGGAAATACATCCGTCAGATAACTTTACTTTGTTTATATGAAGTGACCAAATACAAATTTTGCTGATAAGATTAATTTAATTTCGAAAATATTATTGACAGAACATTCAAATTTTACACAATATTTTTAAAAATTTAAATAAGGGAAATCAGAAAATTGTACACGATATTTTAAAAAATAAATAAATAAGGGAAGTTACAAAATGTTGTACACTCTTTTATTTAGAAAAAGAGAGCGGGTATTTTGTTTTGAGTTATACGATTAAAATAAATTTTCATTATATTTGATTTTACACAACCAACATTTTCAAAAAAGAGAATGGAATCTAGTTTTTATAAATTAACGTACTTCAATTTTTCAAATACTTAACACCCCCTCTTTTGCTAGACTTTATACACATAAGATATAAAAGGTGTTTTCGAATACATCATTTAGAAATTAAGCGACTTGATAAGTAAAACATTATTTATAAAAGCAATAGATACGAAAGTAATAAAGATTTTTACTTACAAATGTACGAACTTCTGATAGGTAAGACTTTCTTAATCACTGTGCAAGAATTAAGTGGTGATTAAACTTATAACATTATATGATGAAATAATCACGTGACGTATTTTTAAACCAATAAAATGTCAGTATTTTTAAACTAATACAAAGTTAGTATTTTTACACGAGCGCCCTCTATCATTATATAAATTTCAATGAAACGAGTTCATAACATTCTACTGCGACCTGATATCGTTGTAATAGGTTGTATTTTTCGTTAAGTTAGTTTTCATTTAAATTATTATGGAACGAGTTATGAATTCTTATGTTGGTGATGTAACCAACTTGGAGTGTCAGCACTCATCACCAGAGTTAAATAATCAAGAGATGGATTCTACACTTTTATCTAAACAAGGACCCGTTTCGAATTGTGAAGTGAAACCCACCTCATCAGGACTAAAGAAACAGAAGTTACCTCATGTGTGTAAGATGTGTAACAAGGCATTTCCTCGAAAAGTTAACTTAGTGTTTCATATGAAATGTCATTTAAAGGAAAAGTCTTTTCGTTGTGAGGTGTGTGCTGAAGTTTTTTCGCGAAAGAGTGATTTACGTATGCATCAAAAGATTCACAAATCACCCAAACAATACAAATGTGGGGATTGCAACGAACTGTTTTCAATAATGTATGATTTATTAATTCACAAGAAGACCCATAAGACTCATAAACAACATTCATGTATAAAGTGTAGCGAAATGTTTGATTGTGAATCAGATTTAGTACAACATTGTGATACTTTTCATAAAGCTGTGAAATCACCCTATTCAAAAGATTTGTTATTTGAAAAAGTGAAGCATTTTAAAAGACAAAATGATGTGCGAAATATTTTTACTAAAACTATCATTGTATCCAATGAGATGAATCAAAAAGACTTTCATTCATTTTTTAACAGTATTCGAACGGATGTTTTAAACGAATTAAATTATCAATTGCAAATGAAAAAGTCAATAAAATGGTATGCAACCGTTAAAGTGGATGTCTGTCGTGAATCACAGGATGGTAACTTAGAGAGAGCAACCCCCTTTTTCCTTTCCAAAAGTGAACTGGAATTAACAGACCAAAACATACAAGTGCATGTTGAGAATGCCTTTCTAAAGTTGTACAACGGCTTTGAAGATTTTACAGAACGTGTGTTTAATTGGACATTACAAAAAATTTTAAAATTAGAATTGATTACAGCTCAATATGACAGTCTTATTTGATTTGTATTATTTTAGATGAATAATAATTAGTTTGGTTGTGAAAAAAGTGTTATGTGTTTTCTCAAGCTTACACTGTGTGATGTTTGAACTAATGATGTATATTTCGATTGACTTAGACAAAATAGGAGTGTGTGTTGACATTTAAAAAGATTTTAACATGAGATAAGAGAGTTATAATAAAAATTGACTCACCTAAAATTTTTTCAAGATAGTCTATCTACGTTTCCAATCTAAACTTGTTATCAGCTTGCTCTATGCATGTTTGAGTGACTCATTTTTACCTGTGTCGAACTGTCTGTTAGGAAAATGATTGCCATTTTTAACACGTGTAGACGATTTTTACCCGGAAGCTGTTTGAACTATTAAATTTCAGATATCACCCATTTTTCTACAACATCTAAATATTTTAATGTATTTTCACTTGTATATTGGAAACTTGGGATTATTGCCTTTATATCGGAACATGGAAGATAGAAAAAATAATAACTGTACACTGAGACAATATTTTAATCTAACAAAAATAGACTTAACACATTGTTAGAGGTTTTGGAAAAATATATAGTTGGTTAAAAATTTTAGAAAATTTAACATAAAGTAACAAATTTTAAAAAATAAACATTTCGATAAATGAAAAAAATTAAATTTTGGTAAACTTTACACTTAGACAATACTTCAAACTAAGAAAAATAATAACTTTACACTTATACAATATTTTCAACTAAGGAAAATTAATAACTTATCACATTGTTAAAGTTTTTTTGAAAACAACACAACATTTCCAAAGCAGTGGAAATTGCATACCTGTAAAAAATTCAACTTAGTGGAATTTAATAGTGAAATTTTTAATCTCACTCAATTAAAAAATAAAACTTTATAAAATTTTCACCTTTTTTAAAATAAACAACTGTTAAACATTTTGAATGTCTTAGACAAAGTAGGAATAAATTTGTTAAAATTCTATAAAACATGAAAAATTTCATAACTTTTAAAAGAAATTTTATTTATGGTGAAATAAACTCGAGGTATTTATTATATGTTACTTAAACTACAAGAGAATTGATTGAAAATGTGTTACTTTTAATCACTCACAAGATAAGACATGATGTTAGGAATTATATATGGGGTTTTCCCCCACACATGACGTCACTGGTAACATATTTACTGATCAAGTCATAAAATTATAGTTTAAAGTAGGTTTTTGAGCACGAAGTTTAGATTTAAGATATTTGAGAAATATAAACTACAACTTTGACTACTTTTTGAAATTTCCCCCTACATAAGAAAAAGGACATAGGAAAATAAATTGAAAAGTCGTATTTGAATGGAATCGAATTATTATCCTTTCACTTAACAGCTGAATGCGTTGGCAATTACACCACAAAGGTACTGATTGAATATATTGTGTTTCTTTTTTAAGGCTAAATTGATTTAATATTCAAGTTATTTCTTAATGTTACACTTAAAAACAATAAATTTAATTAGCATTCAAAAAGCAAACGATCACATTATTGTATAAATCAAATGTTTTAAAAGTCACGAGTTAAAATTTGAAATGACTTAGAGTTTAATTAGAATTTAGATGTGAACCTTTTAAAATGAAATAATAGTTTTTTTTGTATCGCCCTCTATCGGTGGGTAATAGAATTAAGAGATAATTAAAAGTTTTAACTTGAATTCGAATCCACAACCAAAATTATTTTTCGGTTTTATAATTTAGGGTAGGTTTAACTGAGCAAGACATGATATAACAGTATTTATAGACGATTTAAGATATTCGATAAAGGAAATCATCTAAATTTCTAATTTAATTGAAGGGTTTACTGCTTAAAGTACTACAAAATGAGTACAACACGATGCATAGTTTTTTAATTAATTATATTTTTTGAAAGGTTAAATTGAATTATTGATAAACTTAGGATTTATGTTTAAAGTGAATAAATTTGATATGTTAGGTTCACTTAATAACAGAGGGTTGAATAAGTTATTTTTAATAAAAATAAAGTTTACTAAAAGTTTTTAAAGTTAAAAAAAATGTAAGTTACGTTAAAAAAGTTAACAAAAATATAGTTTTAAAAAATTTAAAGTTTACAAAAAGTTTAAAAATCTTTAAGTAAATCAAAATTAATTTTTTAATTTTAACTAATGAGAGACTATAATCTAACTGTTTATCCTTGTAACCAACTGGTGCATATCAACTATCTGCACATGTGCAGTAAAAACATACACTAACTTGAGTCCGATTTTAAATTATTTGCTAATTTTTATACAGCTCGGTTACCTTTCAGAAACAAAACAGAATGAAATACTTACCAAAAAACACGTCAACGTCTTATACTTGCTTTCACTTAACTAATCTTTCTACATTAGCTTTGCTAGGGGGCGCTGCAATCGCCGCTAGAGGCGCTACTAGTTTCCGGTTTGTGACGTAGTTTCCGGTTTGCGATAAGAACAAGGTTAAAATAAAACCCACGTGCATTCAGTTGGTGTTGTTTACCTGTACCTTGTTATAAGCCGTTTGCCTTCTCTTGGTCACTCGCTTGTCCAGACTTGTTTATGTGCTGCACGCCTGTTTTGCTGACTCATCTCTTGCTTTAACTGTTTGGACTTGTCTGATGTCAACTATCTCAGGTCTTTTGTCATAGCTTGAATGTATTTTATGTCGATCACTTTAATATAAAAGTTATGTCCCAACTTACTTAAACTTTGATAAAAATATTATTTATTTATAAATTATATCAAATTCTTATTTTTCTAACACATTTACTAAGTCACTTTCGTTCAAAAATATGGTAAAGCCCGATTTTAAATTGAAGTTTAGGATAAATTCCCCAAATTTTGTAACATTTTAGCACTAATAAGAAATATTGTAAACACCCTGTACATAAAAAATAATATTAAATTCCCAAATTTTGTAACATTTTAGCACTAATAATAAATATTGTAAACACCCTGTACATACAAGTTTTGTAAAAATAATATTACTTATAGCTAACTCGTTTAGTCGCATGATAAGAACCTTCAATATCGCTAAAATCAGTGTTAAACGAAAATGCAACCATAGGTTTTACCGTCTAATTACATGACTTTACATATTATTTTAAAATGTAAAGCATTATATCTGAACGAATGATATAAGAAAAAGTTAGAATAGATCACATATTTTTGTTATTAAAAAAACTTATATGCAAACACACACTTACAAGGTTACAAGACTCGACAAACGATTCACCATGTTTTTTAAACTTAGTAAAATATTTTAAATTTATAAATTAAAATACTTTAAAAATTCTTAAATATTCTTATTTAAAAATATTTTATTTTTAATTTAAATTTATAAATTTAAAATATTTTACTAAGTTTAAAAAACATGGTGAATCGTTTGTCGAGTCTTGTAACCTTGTAAGTGTGTGTTTGCATATAAGTTTTTTTAATAACAAAAATATGTGATCTATTCTAACTTTTTCTTATATCATTCGTTCAGATATAATGCTTTACATTTTAAAATAATATGTAAAGACATGTAATTAGACGGTAAAACCTATGGTTGCATTTTCGTTTAACACTGATTTTAGCGATATTGAAGGTTCTTATCATGCGACTAAACGAGTTAGCTATAAGTAATATTATTTTTACAAAACTTGTATGTACAGGGTGTTTACAATATTTATTATTAGTGCTAAAATGTTACAAAATTTGGGAATTTAATATTATTTTTTATGTACAGGGTGTTTACAATATTTCTTATTAGTGCTAAAATGTTACAAAATTTGGGGAATTTATCCTAAACTTCAATTTAAAATCGGGCTTTACCATATTTTTGAACGAAAGTGACTTAGTAAATGTGTTAGAAAAATAAGAATTTGATATAATTTATAAATAAATAATATTTTTATCAAAGTTTAAGTAAGTTGGGACATAACTTTTATATTAAAGTGATCGACATAAAATACATTCAAGCTATGACAAAAGACCTGAGATAGTTGACATCAGACAAGTCCAAACAGTTAAAGCAAGAGATGAGTCAGCAAAACAGGCGTGCAGCACATAAACAAGTCTGGACAAGCGAGTGACCAAGAGAAGGCAAACGGCTTATAACAAGGTACAGGTAAACAACACCAACTGAATGCACGTGGGTTTTATTTTAACCTTGTTCTTATCGCAAACCGGAAACTACGTCACAAACCGGAAACTAGTAGCGCCTCTAGCGGCGATTGCAGCGCCCCCTAGCAAAGCTAATGTAGAAAGATTAGTTAAGTGAAAGCAAGTATAAGACGTTGACGTGTTTTTTGGTAAGTATTTCATTCTGTTTTGTTTCTGAAAGGTAACCGAGCTGTATAAAAATTAGCAAATAATTTAAAATCGGACTCAAGTTAGTGTATGTTTTTACTGCACATGTGCAGATAGTTGATATGCACCAGTTGGTTACAAGGATAAACAGTTAGATTATAGTCTCTCATTAGTTAAAATTAAAAAATTAATTTTGATTTACTTAAAGATTTTTAAACTTTTTGTAAACTTTAAATTTTTTAAAACTATATTTTTGTTAACTTTTTTAACGTAACTTACATTTTTTTTAACTTTAAAAACTTTTAGTAAACTTTATTTTTATTAAAAATAACTTATTCAACCCTCTGTTATTAAGTGAACCTAACATATCAAATTTATTCACTTTAAACATAAATCCTAAGTTTATCAATAATTCAATTTAACCTTTCGAAAAATATAATTAATTAAAAAACTATGCATCGTGTTGTACTCATTTTGTAGTACTTTAAGCAGTAAACCCTTCAATTAAATTAGAAATTTAGATGATTTCCTTTATCGAATATCTTAAATCGTCTATAAATACTGTTATATCATGGCTTGCTCAGTTAAACCTACCCTAAATTATAAAACCGAAAAATAATTTTGGTTGTGGATTCGAATTCAAGTTAAAACTTTTAATTATCTCTTAATTCTATTACCCACCGATAGAGGGCGATACAAAAAAAACTATTATTTCATTTTAAAAGGTTCACATCTAAATTCTAATTAAACTCTAAGTCATTTCAAATTTTAACTCGTGACTTTTAAAACATTTGATTTATACAATAATGTGATCGTTTGCTTTTTGAATGCTAATTAAATTTATTGTTTTTAAGTGTAACATTAAGAAATAACTTGAATATTAAATCAATTTAGCCTTAAAAAAGAAACACAATATATTCAATCAGTACCTTTGTGGTGTAATTGCCAACGCATTCAGCTGTTAAGTGAAAGGATAATAATTCGATTCCATTCAAATACGACTTTTCAATTTATTTTCCTATGTCCTTTTTCTTATGTAGGGGGAAATTTCAAAAAGTAGTCAAAGTTGTAGTTTATATTTCTCAAATATCTTAAATCTAAACTTCGTGCTCAAAAACCTACTTTAAACTATAATTTTATGACTTGATCAGTAAATATGTTACCAGTGACGTCATGTGTGGGGGAAAACCCCATATATAATTCCTAACATCATGTCTTATCTTGTGAGTGATTAAAAGTAACACATTTTCAATCAATTCTCTTGTAGTTTAAGTAACATATAATAAATACCTCGAGTTTATTTCACCATAAATAAAATTTCTTTTAAAAGTTATGAAATTTTTCATGTTTTATAGAATTTTAACAAATTTATTCCTACTTTGTCTAAGACATTCAAAATGTTTAACAGTTGTTTATTTTAAAAAAGGTGAAAATTTTATAAAGTTTTATTTTTTAATTGAGTGAGATTAAAAATTTCACTATTAAATTCCACTAAGTTGAATTTTTTACAGGTATGCAATTTCCACTGCTTTGGAAATGTTGTGTTGTTTTCAAAAAAACTTTAACAATGTGATAAGTTATTAATTTTCCTTAGTTGAAAATATTGTATAAGTGTAAAGTTATTATTTTTCTTAGTTTGAAGTATTGTCTAAGTGTAAAGTTTACCAAAATTTAATTTTTTTCATTTATCGAAATGTTTATTTTTTAAAATTTGTTACTTTATGTTAAATTTTCTAAAATTTTTAACCAACTATATATTTTTCCAAAACCTCTAACAATGTGTTAAGTCTATTTTTGTTAGATTAAAATATTGTCTCAGTGTACAGTTATTATTTTTTCTATCTTCCATGTTCCGATATAAAGGCGATAATCCCAAGTTTCCAATATACAAGTGAAAATACATTAAAATATTTAGATGTTGTAGAAAAATGGGTGATATCTGAAATTTAATAGTTCAAACAGCTTCCGGGTAAAAATCGTCTACACGTGTTAAAAATGGCAATCATTTTCCTAACAGACAGTTCGACACAGGTAAAAATGAGTCACTCAAACATGCATAGAGCAAGCTGATAACAAGTTTAGATTGGAAACGTAGATAGACTATCTTGAAAAAATTTTAGGTGAGTCAATTTTTATTATAACTCTCTTATCTCATGTTAAAATCTTTTTAAATGTCAACACACACTCCTATTTTGTCTAAGTCAATCGAAATATACATCATTAGTTCAAACATCACACAGTGTAAGCTTGAGAAAACACATAACACTTTTTTCACAACCAAACTATTTATTATTCATCTAAAATAATACAAATCAAATAAGACTGTCATATTGAGCTGTAATCAATTCTAATTTTAAAATTTTTTGTAATGTCCAATTAAACACACGTTCTGTAAAATCTTCAAAGCCGTTGTACAACTTTAGAAAGGCATTCTCAACATGCACTTGTATGTTTTGGTCTGTTAATTCCAGTTCACTTTTGGAAAGGAAAAAGGGGGTTGCTCTCTCTAAGTTACCATCCTGTGATTCACGACAGACATCCACTTTAACGGTTGCATACCATTTTATTGACTTTTTCATTTGCAATTGATAATTTAATTCGTTTAAAACATCCGTTCGAATACTGTTAAAAAATGAATGAAAGTCTTTTTGATTCATCTCATTGGATACAATGATAGTTTTAGTAAAAATATTTCGCACATCATTTTGTCTTTTAAAATGCTTCACTTTTTCAAATAACAAATCTTTTGAATAGGGTGATTTCACAGCTTTATGAAAAGTATCACAATGTTGTACTAAATCTGATTCACAATCAAACATTTCGCTACACTTTATACATGAATGTTGTTTATGAGTCTTATGGGTCTTCTTGTGAATTAATAAATCATACATTATTGAAAACAGTTCGTTGCAATCCCCACATTTGTATTGTTTGGGTGATTTGTGAATCTTTTGATGCATACGTAAATCACTCTTTCGCGAAAAAACTTCAGCACACACCTCACAACGAAAAGACTTTTCCTTTAAATGACATTTCATATGAAACACTAAGTTAACTTTTCGAGGAAATGCCTTGTTACACATCTTACACACATGAGGTAACTTCTGTTTCTTTAGTCCTGATGAGGTGGGTTTCACTTCACAATTCGAAACGGGTCCTTGTTTAGATAAAAGTGTAGAATCCATCTCTTGATTATTTAACTCTGGTGATGAGTGCTGACACTCCAAGTTGGTTACATCACCAACATAAGAATTCATAACTCGTTCCATAATAATTTAAATGAAAACTAACTTAACGAAAAATACAACCTATTACAACGATATCAGGTCGCAGTAGAATGTTATGAACTCGTTTCATTGAAATTTATATAATGATAGAGGGCGCTCGTGTAAAAATACTAACTTTGTATTAGTTTAAAAATACTGACATTTTATTGGTTTAAAAATACGTCACGTGATTATTTCATCATATAATGTTATAAGTTTAATCACCACTTAATTCTTGCACAGTGATTAAGAAAGTCTTACCTATCAGAAGTTCGTACATTTGTAAGTAAAAATCTTTATTACTTTCGTATCTATTGCTTTTATAAATAATGTTTTACTTATCAAGTCGCTTAATTTCTAAATGATGTATTCGAAAACACCTTTTATGTCTTATGTGTATAAAGTCTAGCAAAAGAGGGGGTGTTAAGTATTTGAAAAATTGAAGTACGTTAATTTATAAAAACTAGATTCCATTCTCTTTTTTGAAAATGTTGGTTGTGTAAAATCAAATATAATGAAAATTTATTTTAATCGTATAACTCAAAACAAAATACCCGCTCTCTTTTTCTAAATAAAAGAGTGTACAACATTTTGTAACTTCCCTTATTTATTTATTTTTTAAAATATCGTGTACAATTTTCTGATTTCCCTTATTTAAATTTTTAAAAATATTGTGTAAAATTTGAATGTTCTGTCAATAATATTTTCGAAATTAAATTAATCTTATCAGCAAAATTTGTATTTGGTCACTTCATATAAACAAAGTAATGTTATCTGACGGATGTATTTCCTGTTTTAAAATATGCATAACGAATCGTGTTTATTAAGTCATTACGTGATATTATCTTATCTTGCATCCTGTGAAAAGATTTATTCTGTAATACCATGTAAAATGGTCTTAATCACACGTCTTAAATAATTTCCTGTTTAAACATATGCATAACGAATCATGATTATCAATTCATTATCTTATTTTGCCTTCTATATGAAAAGATTTCCTCCGTGACCACATGTCAGCAGAAAGGTTGTAGTATTTCAGTTATGTTAAAATGCAGCATAATAATGTGTGAGTAGTTTATATTTTTCTTTAATAATAATAAAAAATATGTATTTTATTTAAAGTGACCTATAAAAAGTTAATTTAAAGTTAGTGTCATCTACCTTACTGCTTTAAAAAATTCTGTTAGTTATTTTTAAAAGTAAAAATCTTTCGACTGCTTTTAAACTGTTGAATTGATTTTTCAAATAAAATCACTTAAGTATCATACTTTTAACTAAAATAGGTTAATAATTCAAACATGTGACGTTATAAAAACTAGATGTCTTTCTCTTTTTTTTAAATGTTAGTTGTATTAAGTAAAATAGGGTTAAAATTTATTATAATCGTATAACTCTAAAAAAAATACCTGCTCTCAAGTTAAAATATTGCTAAATTCTTGTTAAAAATTGGGAAAAAAATCTTTAAAATTGTTTTGTATATATCATATTGTATGTTTTTATATCTAATATTTTGCATGTCAAATCACTTATTAACTGAATGTAACGATTATGTCTTGTATGTTGTAACTGGTTAGTTAAATATAGGGTTGATTATCTACATTAGGGATAAGTGTCTCTATGTAGGTCTTTCTAAGGGATCCTAACTCGTATTGACACAAGGTTTGAAAAAAAAAACTCTGAACGGTTAGGTCGCCGAGCGCGAGAGAAGTTTAAACCCAAACGTCTAGTAGCTTTAAAACCAGAACCTCTCAGTCACTGGTCTTATGTGTTGTGTTTTTATAAATAATATTTTTCTTGTTTAATCACTTAACTCCAAAATGAAATGTTTCTAAGACACTTTGTCATGTCTTAAGTGAAACATATTTAACTAAAGAAGGATGTAATATTTGTGACATAAGTTACTCTACAGTACCCTTTTAAGAAAAAAAAGAAAGAAAAAAAAGCTATATTACAAGTCAATTAAAAAAAAACATATAATTAAAAAATATATTGTTTAAGTATCCTAAAAACGATTATTTAAGTTAGTCCACAAATTTGTAAACTTAAAAAAACGGAAGATATAATGTAACACAAAGAAGTACGACAAATTTTTCCCCCATAAAGGATTAGTCTCAATTACTTGAATTAATTTTTTCCCCTAAAAATGACACATTACTTTTAGTATACAAGTTTGTGAAACGGCTTTTGCAGGAAAATAGTACGCTGAATACAATATTAAGCCTTGTAATTTAATTCAATAACATAAATGCGTGGGTGTATAGCTTATAGTTACATTTTTTAAAATCACTTTGCTTTCGTTTTTAAAATGTATAAACACGTTATTTTTCGTAACAAAACTCTATTTCGAATATAATGTTAATACAAGAAAGAATTAGGCATACTATCTTCGTCAATCTCTATAAATAAAATTTCGTATAGAAAGTAAAAATTTTCCCTCTAAATTATTATTTCGAATATTGAAGTGATCTGTTGACAGAGTGTTGTGAAAGAAATGTGTTTGTAAATTAAACAAATAGATGTAATAGCATTCATATTAAACCAAAACTCTCGAATTACTCAATAGCTAAAGAAAATTTCGCCCTATTACTTTATCTCATTCAGTAAAAGTACAATAAATGACCGTAAAGATATCTCAATACATGTCTGAAGTCCCCATCTCTTGCATTTAAAGAGATAACATTACAAGTTCCCGCTAGCACAGTGGATAAACACATTGGTCTTCCAGATAGTGGGTTCAATTCCTGCCTGTGCCAGCGTTGAAAAATAATTCTTTTAATGAGCAATTACTTCTAAAATTTGTATCACTAAAAATTAAAATGATAGAAAAAAATAATTTATAATGGTTTAAGAATAAATAAAATTCAAAACACTAAAAAATAAATAACATCTAAAAATAATTTAACCCTCTACAAAGAACAAAATCTATATGTCTAATCATGCACCTTCTTTATCTCTCTCATCTTAATTACGTCCGGTCTCACAAACCACCTGTCCTGTTCGAACACGCTCCCAAACATCCTGCTTCTTTATAACCATTTAAAAATAAATAAATAAGCCCCCCACAAAAATAGGCCCTCCCCCTCTCTCCCTTATCGCATTCACTTCCTGTCGCGTTTCCTGTTAAATTTCCTTTCGCGTTTCCGATCATACTTCCTGTTCACTTCCTGTCTCAACATGCCTGTTATCCCCACCTGCGACTTCCGGTGTCCACACCTGCCACTTCCGGTGACCTTCACAGAGCACAGAGGTCATACGCCGCGTACGCCGCTGGCGTAGAACCGGCCTTTCTTATCTACTCCTGTAATGTATGTAAGTAAAACTTGAATAGTTTCGGAATAATTTCATATGTTTCTACTTACAGGTGTTCTATGTGTGAACTCTTGGTCACACGGCATACATCCATGCGATAGTTCAGTTCCTGCCATACTCCGTTTCTTTAAATCTGAATCAGTGGTGTCAGTTCAACGGGCCTTTCGTAATAAATATCGAAAACAGGGACCAACTGACAAAACAATTCATGTGTGGTACCGGAAATTTAAAGAAACGGAGTATGGCAGGAACTGGACTATCGCATGGATGTATGCCGTGTGACCAAGGGTTCACACATAGAACACCTGTAATGTATGTAAGTAAAACTTGAATAGTTTCGGAATAATTTCATATGTTTCTTTTTTTCATATTCGTCTTCGTTTTTTTACTATAACGTTTCGAAACTCCGGAGGGAATTATGAATGACCCTGTATTTAATGGTTAAAATTTAACGAAGCAAAAAAATAATTCGACAAATAGTATTCTTGTTGTTGTTGTTGTTGTGGCTTATCCTCCAACTGTCTGACGAAGTCAGACAAGATCCAATATTCCGTTAATCCTAAGAAAGTCCAGAACCAGAAGGGGAGAAGCATATAAGTCTTCTCTGGAAAGACCTAAGCAGTCCAGGATGTATTCTTTTTTATGTAAAGCAACGATCATAATGTTTGAGTGGCATTGATTTCCAAAGCATTCCAAAAGCTGCCAATTTGCAAGTGCTTTTATTTACATGTTTTCTCTCTTAATTTTGAATACATTATAGCTTCAAGGGTATGAGAATTACAACAACGGCTACAATATTTTAATTAATTTTGCCCCAAAACACACTCGCTAGTAAACGCCAATCGTCTGTGGACTCGATTACGGAAGAATCTCCAATTACAGGTTAAATATTAATTTTAAAAATATTTAGAAACATTTATTGCCAAATATTTAATGGTTAAAATTCTGGGCAGATAAAATCTGCTTTTTTAATAACTGCAAGTATACTGGAATTTCACCAAATTCTTTAATTACGTATTGTCAATTTGCCATTGTCTTTGTCGACTTAGTCTTATGCGAAATTTGGCGATATTTCGCCAATTATCGCCAAACTAGGCGAAAAATTTTGCTCGTGCGTGTATGTGTGAGTCCGTGTATATCTACATGCAAGTGTTACTTTAATTTTTTCTTTCTGTTGACTTTCCCTGTCAAAATTGTACTTTTCTGTTATCGCTGATCACAAGATGGTTGATAAATGGTTGAAAAACAGTTTAAAAAGGGTTTAGATACCAGACCCATCGGCCGATTTTTCCGTAACTGAATAAATTTTTTGTGACAGGAAACTGAAACATACCTACCAACAGACAGTAACAGATCAATCGAAATCACAGTTCGGTCGCTATCGTCTTCACTCACAAACATAAGGTAAACGTACCAATTGTGAGCCGCTTAAAGACATTTATTATCAATGATTGAATTATCAATAAATGTTTAGTGATTTCCAAATGATATATCACATCTTAGAGTAGTCCTAACCTTCGTATATCATCAGCATGTTTTGAAGGATAAATTTTAGGGGTAAAAAAGCTCCTTTTTATAGGAAAAAATGCTTTACCTTATGTATGCTCTTGCGCATTCCTTTTTATGCAATATTTTTATAAGAATTTTAAGAAGTTTAATGGCTTTATTATTTACAAAACTATACATTTATTTAAAAAACAATAAATACTGCCCAAAGTTATGAGCTATTGAGTTCAAACGCATGGACAAAATCTGATTTGCTGTCTTGCGATTGAATTCGACAGTTTATAACTATGGATTATATTTATTGTTTTCGAAATAAAGGCACAGTTTTATGACGAATAAGATCACAAAGTCAAAGATTGGGTAAAAAAGAATGTGTGAGGAATATTTTAAAGTAGAGCATTTTATTATTATAAAAGAGGCTCTTTTCACCCCTAATATTTTATTTCATCCTTCAAAACATGCTATTTGCATAAAAAACTAATGCGTTTGTGTGAATACACGATTTATGAAGGTGCAAAATGTGAAATGTAACATTTAAATTTTAACCTTCCTTGTCCCCTTAACGTGAAGATACTGGCAAGCTAATATGTTAAACCAATGGCAGCTGTCTTTTTAAATTTCTCGTTGCATTTCCGTATTTATTTTTTTTTTTTCAGGACACTTATTTTCGAAACCGTTTACGAAAGTAAACAACACATACTCAGAAAAAAAAATTCAACCAAAATCGAAAAAGTACAAAAGTACCCGTTTAGACAGCGACGTCAGACATCAATGAAACAAAAAAGCAATATTTTAAAAATATTATAATGTAAACGAGAAATTTGAAAAGAACACTGCTATTGGTTTAACATTAGTTTGCGAGTGTATTAAGAAAATTAAATGATTTCACGCATACGCAGACATTTATGTATGCTTTTAGAAAAATATAAATAAATATTCATTGTGGAAAGCACAAAGTACAAGTTTCTTTTGTTAGGATATTTATTCTAACATTTTTAATGCTTTTCTGATAACTCAATGCCTATCCCACACACATTAAATTCGGTTTATTTTTAATAGTAACCTTTACGAAATTTGACCCTCAGTTATATATTTACAAATTAAAGACGATCGAGTAAATTTAATTTCAAAGTAATGGTGTTGTAAAATCTTTTAATATGTTGTAGAAGTATCCTTTCATCCATTCAAAAAATATTTTAAAAACTTATCCGATAAAAGCACTGTTAAATTTCAATGTACTCTTGCGCTGAAAACGGAAATCCTTTGAGACTAAATGAAAATTTTCTGAAAATATAACAATTTAAACTATGACGGATTTTTTTTTTCGGAACATATTTATTTAAACGCAATTTCATTTAAAAAATGAAGAATATCGATTAATGAAACATTTCAAAAAGGAATATAATCATTTTATTAAAATGCTTTATTCTTTTCAGCTTAGGGTAGGTATGTAAAATTATAATTAACTTTCTGACTATACCAAGACGGGTGCATTGTTCCCGAAATTAATCCTTGTTCATTTATAAGCCAACGTATACAGTAACTGAAGATAATAAATATAACTGTTTAATCATTACAATATAATTTTTCCTTTATATTTGTAGAAAAAAGAAATATTGACTCTCTATGCTGACTATTTTGAACAATTTATCAATCAACTTCCTTTTCTTCTTTTTTTGATCAAAATTTTGTATTTTATAACTTCTTCATTTCAGTTTAGTCTACCAGTATCTCAATCTGTTATTTGGGAAATAATGTCTATTCTTCTGCAATTATCTGCATCTTTAATTTCTCTTCTCTTCAATAGTTTTCAATACTTCTTCATTTCTTGTTAAACTATCATGATTTGTTTTGTATTTCTTTTTTTTTGGCTTTAATTCCTTTTATTGGCTCATTTCCTTTACTACACTTGTTAAAGGATTTAAATTCTTTTTTTTTTTTTTTTATCATTCTCGTTTTGTATTCTTATTTTTTTCTATCGCCCTATGCACTCTTTACCTGCAATCACTTTTGAAATAGAATCTATTTCTTTTCTCTTCTTCTTTGCAGCAGCATTTTTTTTTTTGTTTGTTTATCTGTACAAGCACCATCTCAAAAAGAACTTGTAGAAACGAATGAATCCCGGAGTTACGGTAGAAAATGCAGAATTAGAACTGGTTTGCATCGATATATTTTTATGGCACAAAAACGATAAGTCAATCTTACGATTTTTAGCTAAACAACGCAATAATTGACCATTGAATATCTCCTTATTTTACTTTATCTAAAATACTTTGTGGATAAATTCTACTACTTCCTATCGGTTTGTAATTACGCACCACTAAATATTTAAAAATACATGGTTTTAAGAGGCTACTTCACTCAAGCGAAAACACCCGCTCGCTAATGTTAATCCTATGGGACAGTTATTTTATAATATGTCGTTTGCATTTTAATATCGTTAAAATGGTTATTTTTATTTATTTATTTTTTGCTTTGAATAGCTGAGGTCAATTGCTACGCAGATTCTTTTTTGCTTTTTCGATTTTGTTTGCAGATTTTTTTTTAAATGACGATACTTTCACTTTCGAAACTGTTTCCGAAAGTGAAAGTATGCTAATAAAAATACCTGCAAACAAAATAGAAAAAGTAAAAAAGGACCTGGATAGTGACCAACCTCAGCTATCCAATGAAAAAAAAAAATCATTTAACCCTTTAAGGCACAAAGTATTTATGTTACTAAAATGTTGAAATTATTGCAGAACACCAGGATTTACGAACAAATTTATTTGGAAATAAATAAAAGCTTTCTTCACATTCATTATAAAAGGCAAAAACTCACTTCAGAATTCTGGTGCCGTTGGGGAAAATGGGGATTAAAATTAAGTGGGACAAAATTTAACCCATCATGCCGGAAAGGGTTAAAAGTATTGAAATGAAAACGAGATATTATAAACTAACTGTCCCATAGGATTAACATTAGCGAACGGGTGTTTTCGCGTGAGTGAAGTAGCCTCTTAACCTTCAATGTTACTCTTATGTTATCTTGATGTATAAAAGTAACTTATAAAATCAGCTAGCTAGCATTTTATATCTTTCGATTAAAAATGTCTAACAAACATAGAAGAATATACTATTTAATTTAGAAAAAAAAAATACATGGAATAGGAAAAACATATATTAAAGACAAACACTTTTTGTTTTTATGTGCAGTGGATGCTTGAAGTGGTATGATAGAATAGTATTGCACCATAACTCATATAAGCTCCATACACTGTCTCACATTAGCTCCCTGAGTTTGATGGTTCATAAC
This sequence comes from Maratus michaelseni, assembly GCA_963931845.1. NCBI lineage: Eukaryota > Metazoa > Arthropoda > Arachnida > Araneae > Salticidae > Maratus > Maratus michaelseni. Next base: position 301,490,856 of record OZ007587.1, on the reverse strand, counting down.
TCAGGTTACGTTAAACATGTACTAAATTTCAAAAACTAAAAATATTCACCATTTCTTAATGAATAAAAGTCTATCAGTATAATTTGCCTAAGTTTTCATTTAAGTGTTGCATATCAAAAGTTTTGAAGTTTGACAGAAAAGTTTTCTTATCAAAAAAGTAATGTTATGTATTGTACATTTAAAAAAAAAATATTTTTAAATTTTTAGTGTAGTATTAATAAATATAAGTAAAATGATGTATTCCTTGAAAAATCATAAAAAAGACAACTTTATTATTATAAAAATGGATACCTTTATTACGTTTTACATTAATCCTTATTGATACTATGCACTAGGACTTCCCTCAAAGGGATTAGTCTGAGTGATATTGCTGAGAACATAAAGTTAACAATTACGATATAAAGAAGATATCAACAAGAATCTAAGTGAATATACAGCATATGATAGACAAGAGATAGATAAAGATACAACATATGAAAAATAGCAAATTAAATGATATAATTACAAAATATCATATATAAATTCGTATACTGTTATGTTTTCATATGCATTTTTTTTATAACATTTGGCAAATAATCTCATTTTCTTAAGCGGGAATTGCTCAAAACTTAAAAAAAAAAAAAAAAAGCCGCCGGATCTTTTAAAACGATATTTTTAAAGTCACATAATCAGATTTGCAGCCAATAGCGTATTTTAGCAAGCGTAGTTTAACGCAAATTTAATTTAATTTTTGCAACATTTTCTTTGTGACAAATATCTAAATAAAATATTAAAAAATAAAATATTAAATATTGAAATATTAAATCAAATATTTAATATTTGAATTAAAAAAATTTCCTTTGTTTATTTGTATAACTATTTATAGAAACTCGTATACTTCAAACCACATTGATAACATGCTTTGCTACAAACGTGTCTACCAGTCTAACTACTCGTATGTCTTAGCTGTGTCTCTCTCCGAACTCATCTGTCTACTGTCTCTCTACTCTTCTATATACCCGTCTCAGTATCCGTCTGTCTTTCTACCCGACTCTTTAATCGTGTCTCTACCTGTCTCGCTTCCCGTTACACTACTCGTCTATCAACACGTCTGTCTGTCTATATACCCCTCTCTCTACCCGTCTGTCAAGTCGTCTCTGTACTCGTCTCTCTATCCACCACGCTACCCGTCTCCCTACCCATCTCACTACCCCTCTGTCAACCCTTTTTTGCACCTGCCTCGCTACCCGTCTGTCTATTCGTTTCGCTACCCGTTAGCTTATCTCTGTCGCTATCCGTCTCTCTACCCGTCTGTCTATCCGTTTGTTTACACGTCTATCTATCTCTCGCCAACTCTTCCCAATATTTAAACAATTTAGTAAACGGAAGCCATTTATCTGTTATTAAATGCAAACAGGAGTAATTTATCTAAAGAGTGTAATCAGATGCAATTTTTTTAAATACATACATAAACCAGCATAATAATTCACCAGTTTTATTTTGATAGTAGTTTATGTCATTTGACAGTAAATCTCAACTTCTTCAACCCGAACTGCGTCAAGCTTTTTAAAAAAGCCCAAAGGTCCGTATAACTGGGAAGGGGAATTGTCCTCAGGACTATTACATACGTTATTAAGTTAAGTGAAAGTTTCTTAATCGGGTTCGCAGCCAATTTCTTATGTCAGAAAGGGTGGCTTCACGCCATTTTAAATTCATTTCTGTAACTTTCTTTTTCTTTTTTTTTGGTGGGTGGTTGGGGGGGGGGAGGTTCCAAATATATACACTTAAATTCAAACTTTTGCCCCCCATGTTAATATTAGTGTTGTTTGTATTATCAATTAATACTTTGTTGATCGAGCTTCATTCGAAACAAATGTAAAAGACTTCTACAGTTTTTTTTTCTAGGAGAAAGTTCCGTAATCGGGCCCTAAGCTAATCGGGGAATTTAATATCATTATTGTTTCTAACTCTTATAGAGTTAAAACAATATTGTTGCTAGCATTACTCTTGTTTGTGACCAACCTCTTCTGTGTATCTGAATAGGGAAAAGTTCCGTATCATGTACTGGTTGGTGCCAAAGGTAGTTGTAGAATCTTACAAATTTTTCTAGAGAGCGGAAAAACATGTTTTTTAAAATATTTACAAATATACGTTTATTAAACCATGTTTTTGAGCCATTTTAAAAAATTAAGTACGGTACTAAAATAAACTTTTATTGCTATTTTTGATATTTTAATAAGAAATGAAAATACATAACAAACAAATTTAACAAAACTAAGCCATTTTTGGGTACTTCTCTATTATCCCGTCGACCACTTTTCATAACAAAAAACTATCGCCAAACTAAGATTAAACGCCAAAAATACAGTCCCATTTACTTGATGCCAAAAGCATTATACGTATTTGTTATGCCATCAAGTGGTTTTTAATTCGACATTTGCGTGTATTTTTCATTATGTTTTACTGATTTATCTGGAGGCACGGCAGTGCCTCCGCCAAGTCGAGAAAGCACGGCCGTAAGCATACTTTTCTGGAAGCAACTCAGGGCACTTTTGACCCCCCCCATATCTCCGCGCTGGAGTATCCCAAAAATTCAAATCTTCGTTTTTCTAGAGTATTTGGCACACAGGACCAAAATTTAAAATTACAACTTTCTGTCTTTTCTAGTTCAGACGATATATGAACTCAAACATTCGATTTTTTGTCACTCACTCACTCACTCGTTCCGCGTCATCAAAAAGATTAGGTAGATCCCATAGCCTTAGAAACTTGACATTTGGAAAAAAGGTAGTGTTTAGGATACAAAGAGAGGAAAAATTATAAAATCCGGAAAATTCGAAAATTCAACAAATTCCATCAAAATTGAGAATTGAAAATAAGACGATCTTGTAGTCTTAGAAACTTAAGATTTGGTGTGAAGGTAGTGTTTAGCATCCAGAAAAAGAAAACATCAAAAACACCAAAAAAATCGAAAGCAAAATAGAAAAAATCGAAAATTTTCAAATAATCCGATTTTGTTGCGCTAGAAACTTGGAATTCGGAATAAAGGTAGTATTTAGGATGCAAAATAAGGAAAAATTAAAAAATCCGGAAAATTCGAAAAAAAAAAAATCAAAAATTCGAAAAATTCGAAAAAAATTGAAAAAATTAAAATAATTTGATCTTTTAGCCTTAGAAACTTAAAATTCGCGGTAAAGATAGTGTTTAGGATTCAGAAAATGTTAAAATAAAAAACGCAATAAAATTCGAAAATAAAATCGAGAAATCGAAAAAAATCGGAAAAATCGAAAAATAAGGAAAATTTGAAAAGAATTCGATTTTATAGCGCTAGAAACTTGAAATTTGGAATAAAGGTAATATTTAAGATACTAAATAAGGAAAAATTCAAAAATATGGATAATTCAAAAAATACCCATAAATTAGTGCAGACGGTATATGAACTCAAAGTTTCGATTATTTGTCACTCACACACTCACTCACTCTTGCGTCATCAAAAAGATTGGGTAGATCCCGCAGCCATAGAAACTTAAAATTTGGAAAATAGCTAGTGTTTCGGATACAAAGAAAGAAAAAATTATAAAATCCGGAAAATTCCAAAAAAAAAAACCATTCGAAAATTCAACAAATTCGAACAAAATTGAAAATTGAAAATAACACGATCTTGTAGTCTTAAAAACTTAAAATTTGGTGTGAAGGTAGCGTTTAGAATTCAGAAAAAGAAAACATCAAAAACACACGAAAAAAAAAAATCGAAAATAAAATCGAAAAATCGGAAAAATCGAGAAAAAAACGAAAATTATCAAATAATCCGATTTTGTTGCGCTAGAAACTTGGAATTCGGAATAAAGGTAGTATTTAGGATGCAAAATAAGGAAAAATTAAAAAATCTGGAAAATTCGAAAAAAAAATTGAAAATTTCGAAAAATTCGAAAAAAATGAAAAAATTAAAATAATTTGATCTTTTAAACTTAGAAACCTAAGATAAACCCGGTAAAGATAGTGTTTAGGATTCAGAATAAGTTAAAATAAAAACGCAATAAAATTCGAAAATAAAATAAAATAATCGAAAAATAAAGAAAATTTGAAAATAATTCGATTTCATAGCGCTAGAAACTTGTAATTTGGAAAAAAAGGTAATATTTAAGATACTAAATAAGGGAACATTAAAAAATAAATTAAAAAAAAATCGAAATTTTCAAAAAAAAAAAAAAAAAAAAAAAAAGAAAGAAAGAAAGAAAAAAAAGAAAAAGTGAGAAATTGAAAATAATATGATCTCGTAGTCTTAGAAACTGAAAATGTGGTGAAAAGGTAGTGTTAAATAGTAGAAAAATTAAAAAATAAAAACACAACAAACATCGAAAATAAAATCAAAAAATCGAAAAAAAACGAAAATTTATGAATAATTCGATTTTGTAGAGCTAGAATCTTAAAACTTGGAATAAAGGCAGTAATTTAGGATACAGAAAAAGAAAAAAAAATATGTAAGATTCGAATAAAAACTTATCGTTTAGGATACAGAAAAAGGAAAAATTAAAACACAATAAATTCGAAAATAGAATAAAAAAACTCGAAAAAGATCGGAAATTTCAAAATAATTCGATTTTGTAGCGCTAGAAACTTGAAATTTGTAATAAAGGATACAAAATAAGAAAAAATTAAAAAATCCAGAAAATTATAAAAAAAAAATCGAAAAAATCAAAAATCGAAAATAATTTTATCTTGTATTCTTAGAAACTTAAAACTTGGTGTAAAGGTAGTATTTACTATTCAATAAAAGGAACAATTAAAAAATTCGTTAAATTCGAAAATAAAATCGGAATATCTTTAAAAAATTGAAAATTCGAAAACAATTTGATTTTGTACTGCTACAAACATTAGTTTTAAGATAATTGTCCTATTAGCTAGTACAACGCCCCTAATTGTTTTATGTTATTTCCACCGGATTATGGTTTTCTTTTCTTTCTTTTACGAATTTCATTATAAGAAAGTTCCACTATAGACTGGCTACGTTATAGGCGATTTCTTTATAGACAGGTTTGTTTTCTTTCACAGGTTATACTCTATTTACTTCGCATATGAAATATGGGTTGTTAAATGATGTTAGCCCCACAAAAATTTTCACAGCTCCGCCTACCCTCCCGACATTACTGGCTGGTTATGGTTTGATAGTTCTTTCTAAATAAAATCATGGTGACTCTAACATTCACTTGATTTACTTCTAAATTGAACCTAAATGATCCTAAGAAGACGGATAAAAAAATTACTATATTGTCATGACAATCAGGTAACTTAAAAGTAAAATTGAAAAATCAATAAATTTATAAAAAGTCAAAAATTTGAAAATAATCCGATTTTGTAGTCCTAGAAGCTTGACATTTGGCAGAAAGGTAGGGTTTAGTATACAAAGTAAGAAAAAAGTAAAAAATCCGTAAATGTAAAAAAAAAAGCCAAAAAAAAAAAAAAACGAAAAAAAAAAAACATCGAAAAAATGAATATAGTTTGATTTATAATAGGGACAAATAATAGGGACAGAGTGTGGGCTTAGCGAAAATCAGTGGATGATCTCCAAAAAGAACCCAAAATCAAGAAAAGGAGGATTACTTACAAAAAGAAGTGAAATCTCATCAAAAACGTCACCTGTAAAAAATGCAGCCAAGTCTCTTGACTCTTTTTCCGTAAAAAGTTCTGAGATCGTTTAAAGCCAAGTTTAGCTATCTTATTAACTCTGAAATTTTCATTCACAAATCACTCCTAGTCTCTACATCTTTAGTTAAATATTACCCTGTGACTTGGCAATTACGCAGCACAGGGAAGTTATTACACCTTACTATGTTATGTGAGAAGGGATGAGATAATATGATTAAGGCTAATTATATACGCACAGGGAAGTTATTACACCTTAATATGTTATGGGATGGCATGGTATTATTTGAGACTAATTTTAAGACTAATTATATACATCACATTCTCGTGCTACGTAATTGCCAAGTCACAAAATAATATTTAACTAAAGATGTAGAGACTAGGAGTGATTTGTCAATGAAAATTTCAGAGTTAATAAGATAGCTAAACTTGGCTTTAAACGATCTTAGAACTTTTTACGGAAAAAGAGTCACGAGACTTGGCTGCATTTTTTACAGGTGACGTTTTTGATGTTAGTTATTTCATTCATTAAAGTAACAATTGTGTCCTTAAATTCTTATATTTTATTTATTTTGATATTTCAATGGCAACGTTCTCCCGTTTATTTAGCGTTACAGTTTGGCGATAGTTTTTTGTTATGAAAAGTGGTCGACGGGATAATAGAGAAGTACCCATTTTTTGTGATAAATAATTGTTATTGCCAGGGGGGCAAATTGTAAACAATTAATAAGCGAACTAAAAAAATTACCGGAAAAAACTTGTGAGAATCTCAAGAAAGAAATATCTGATATAAATAGCATTTAAAATCTTAAAATGGAGAAGTGGTCCGTATAAAAATGCAAAACATTATACACCTGATATAAGAATTTTTTAATTTTTTTATATTTCCGAAAGCACAGATAAAAGGGTAAAAATCCCGGCACAGATGCCATATACTCACCACGTTGGCGCGATTTTTCCCCCGCCCCTTTGGCGAAAACTGTTTGTTGTGTTTGTTTACTTTTATTTTTTATTTTAATTCTATAGATTATTTTTATATGTATATCAATATTAATTTAGGCACAGATGTCATATACGCACCAGATTGGCGCGATTTTCCCCCCGCCAATTTGGCGAAAACTTTGTTTTTGAATATTAGTTACAAATACCATACAATAATAGCATGTAATTTTTTATTTCAATATAAAAATAAAATAACGTAATAAATGAAATAGCTCCTATTATTCAAAAATGGGAAATAAAAATAAATAAATGATAGTTTGATATAAATAAATATTGATATATATAATAAAAACAATTTATAGAATTAAAATAAAAAATAAAAGTTAATAAACAACAATTGAAGCAAAATAACCAGGTTACCATGTGAGGCATAAAATTGCCATTTTGTTGCAATCGCGCCAATGTGGTGCGTATATGACATCCGCGCCTTTATTTATATCAAACTATTATTTATTAAGCCTTGCGCGGTAGCGCAAGGCTTATTTATTTCTAGTGTGACATCCTAATGTTAATTTAACACAGGAAATCCCATTGAACGAGTTAATTTACTAGAGTTTTTCCGACTTTTTGTACGCGCTTCCACAAATTTTCTTCAAAACACCTAATTCTGTAAAAAAATAAATCCTCCAATCAAAAAACTCTAAATGTAGTAAACGTGGAGTCTTTAAATGAAAGTCCAAATACTGCTTAAAGTGATAAAAACATAACACGGAATATTTCAAATAATTAGCTAAAATTTGGCACGCGGTGATCGATAGATTAAAGAAGCAATAAAAATAAAAACAAATAATAATTTTTCACGTTTCCCAGTTTTGGCCAATTTAAGCACCTGCTAGCCTTGGACATGCGATCTCGTGGTATATGTTTACTATTTCAAAAATATGCGAGAATATTGTATTTATCTTTAAGATCCGAAGATAGTCACCAATAGTTGTGAACGATCTATATTAAAAAGGTATTTTAAATATTCCGTGTTATGTTTTTATCACTTTAAGCAGTATTTGGACTTTAATTTAGATGTTACTGTCTTTATCAAAATTGGATGAATGTTCGATATTTACTTATCTAGTAATCCTGTGATGTTACGAAATGCGTTTTTAAATTTCTCTCTTAATCGATGATTACTAAAATTCAACATGGTGAAAAAATGCAAATTTTCTGGTTGCAAGAGTGATGCACGATACTTTTACAAAGACTATATGCTAGGAGTTTTGTTTTTCCCTTTTCCTAAACCACAGAAAAACTTGAGTAAATGTAACGAATGGCTTTCTGCTTGTGGTATAACAAATACAGAAACGGTGACTAGAGACTGGTATGTTTGCTCTCGGCATTTCATTGATTTAAATGGCCCAACTGAAGAGTATCCTAACCCTATACAAAGAGTATCTCTGTCTGAACCGTTAAGTGATACATCAAATAAACATTCACGATATTATCGAGGAAATCGTGAAATTATCAAAAATAAAAGAGCCGCATATTATAAAAAATGCAAAAGCCACATACAGAAGCGTAATGCTTCATATTGTTTTCGAAATAAATCAAAGGCTATTAAATATAAGCTAAAATACTGGAACAAAAAAAAATACTCAAATCATAATAGGATTCTCACCTCTAAGAAAATTAATCCTTCAAGATATCGACAGCTTGCTTTAGTGAAAAATCTGCTAAAGAGTTATAAATCAAACATAGCTCAGCAAAGCAGAAGAACAAATATTCAATTTGTGAAAACTCAAATAAAAGCTCAATTACTTGCGCGTAAAGCTATTCATACTAAAAATGTTTTGTATGCAAAGAGTTTATCGGCTTCAGAAAATTTTTCAAACAAATGTCAGCAAAATAAACTCAAAATATCACTGCAGAAAATTTATGTGAAATAATTGGTGGCGAAAGAATTCACAACTCCAATGCAGAACCCTATTTTTGGGAAATAGCATATCACCCATTAGTTCACATACATTTAGATCATAATTATAGTAGTCATTCCAATTCTAAAATAGAACATATTCCTTTAGGTGATTTACATTTCGAGAAAAGCATTGATGGTCATCATCCCAAAACTCAAATGTGGAAATGTGGACCTCTCTGTAACATTCGAGAGAATTCAGTTCAAAGGTTATAGCATATTCTTCATATATTTGCTTCTTCTCAGGGCAGTTCTACAAAGGAATTATTTTCAAACATAGATTGTTGTGAGTATAAATCGTATTACATAAAAGAAGATCAAATGTGTGCTGTTAAGTTGGGTCATGCAGTTCATTGCATAGACAATTGCAAATGTAAAAGCATTTTGAGAGTCATGACTGAATTGTCACCTCACTATAGTGGCTTGAGAACTCTTCTTAGACATGTGTATGGAATAAAAAAACTTTTTGATGCATACAATTTAATTGATAAAGCCATTCTTAATGCCAATTTTATTGATTTAAAAGTGGCAGTCGAAGAATTGGGAGGTCTCATAGACAAAGAAAAAGAGAAAGACAATTGTGAAACAAATTCAAATACATCTGTCATAAGACCTATTTGGAAAGAAGCTGAATTGTTAGAACAATTTGAAAAGCCCTTGGCACACTGTTTTCGAGAAATGCATGAATTTCATGACACACCTTGCGATTCCTGTGAAAAATTATACCAAAAAAGGAAACTTACACCAGTGTCTAAACTGGTTTCCAAGCATGACTTAGAAAATACACAAAATATTGCATTCAATATATTAAAAACAGCTTGGCTTTTGCAAAAACCAGGCTCTGATATAGAACTGTTTGAGGAATTAAATCTTTGTGATTACTGCTACAAGAGAATTATATCAGGTAAAGTTCCTGAGCGATCCTTCCTCAATGGATTACAAGTGCATCCAATACCTGATGAAATTAAAAATTTGAATATGTTTGAAAAAATACTTATTCAGAAGTGTAAAGCATTTCAAGTGGTAGTTTTAGACTAGGAACCAAGCTAAAGACTTTAAACCATTCTGGCTTAACAAAGGCAATTAAAGGTAAAATTATTTATTTACATTTGCCTCTGCAAAATAATATTGACATGATTCCTCGAGGTTTACCAGATAATCATGAACTTCATATATTAGTTAATGGCCAACCAACTAAAAATAAAATAGTTTGGCAATCAATTGTTAGGCTTGAAAAGATAATGAAAGCACTGAGAAAGTTAAAAGAAATTAATCCTTTGTATGTTGATATTCATGTTTCTCAGTGTAACACTGATTATATTTGTGGTAATTGTAGTGAAATAGATAATCGAATTTCTACGCAACCAGATGCTTTATTGTATAGATTATCTGAAACTCAACAAAAAATGCTCTTTGATCAGTATACAATCCATCCTGTCAACGGAAAAAATCCTACAGGTATTTTAGAAGTATTTCAAATGAAAAAAGTTGAAAAAGAAGCTGTTAGTTTATTTGAAAAAAATTTGGACTTTATGGGTTTTCCTGATTTGTTCCCCACAGGTGAAGGTGGCCGATATTCTGATAGGTCTTTTGGTGACTTAACAGAAGCTGATTATAGAGCTACTAGAATACTGAATAAAGATCGAAGGTTTTCCCTCAATGAACAATACCTTTTTCATTGCTTTTATGAAAGTGAGATAAAATCTATGACCAATTGCATTAACTTTATGCTTCGAATGACTGGTAACAAAAGAATGCCTGTCAACTCTCTGATTGATAAATTTGTTGCCAAAGATTCAGAACTCGAAACTGCTTTATCAGTTTTTATGCAAAACATGAGAGGTACACAGGGATATTGGTACAAACGACAAGGAGAATTAAAGACAATGATGCAAAATTTTGGTAGTCCAACATGGTTTGTGACTCTAAGTTGTGCAGAATATGACTGATTCGAACTGCATGAGCACCTTCGATTGTCATATTCTGATAAAATTGTCCCTAACAGTATTGCAGAGTTGTGTTCCTCAGATCCTGTTGTTGTTTCTCTGCATTACCACAACCGATTTCAAGCTCTTTGGAAACACCTTATTATGAATCAAGAAAATGCCATTCTTGGCAAAGTAGAACATTACTTCTGGAGAGTGGAATATCAAGGAAGAGGGACACCTCATATTCATATGGTACTTTGGATAAAAGATGCGCCAAAAATTGGTAATGCCAGCGATAAAGAAATATTAGCATTTATTCAAAAGTATGTCACATGCTCACTTCCTGATAAAATTGAAAGTCCAACTTTGCATGAATATGTTCAGAAGTATCAAATGCACCGATTCAATCCAACTTGTCAAAGAAAATACAAATCTGGAGACAAATTTCTTACCAGATGTCGATTTAAATTTCCAAGAGCAACAGCTACAGTTGCAAAATTAAATGATGTGCATTCTATTATGAGACACCATTTATCTTCCAAGTCAAAAAAGTGGCTTTACATACTCCCCAGAACATCTGCTGAAATGTACATTAATGATTATAATCCATTGATTTTTTATATATATGGAAAGCTAATTTTGATGTTCAATTTATTGCAGATAAAGAAATAGCAGTGGTTCGTTATATAACATCTTATATTACGAAAAAAGAAAAATCTGACATGGAAGATCTCTGGAATGAATTGGCAAACAAATATTTGCGCAGTCGTCTTTTTAGTTTTGGCTTAAAAGCCATTTCACATCGAGAGTGTGGTGCTTATGAAGTTGCTGATAGAATTCTTGGACATCATCTTTACGGAAAATCAGAATCTATTCTTTTCATCAACACTACCAAAAAAGAAAAAAGAAAACGTTTATTAAAACCATTTAAAGAGCTCAAAAAACTTAAGGAAACTGACCCTACCAGTGAAGATATTTTTATGGTTCAAATGGTTGATGGTGTATATCCCAATAGACCAGATGAACTTGAAAATATACCCCTGTATGATTTTTCAGCTTTTTATTATCGGGTGCCACAAAAATCAAATGAAAAAATGCCAAATTATTTACAACTTAAAAATAATATTGGGCTATTAAAGAAAAGATGTAAGCCTTTTCTAATACAGCATACTCGTCATGATCCCGATAAATCTGATACTTAACGGGAAAATTACTATCACAGTCTTTTGATGCTTTTTCTTCCTTGGCGTGATGAAAGTATACTTTTGGGTGACCATGTTAACTATCAGAAATCTTTTGAAAATCATCTTCCAAAACTGAAACAAATGACGGAGTATCATGATAGGCTTAAAGTGTTAAAAGAAGGTGAGAAAAAATTACAGGAAGCTCTAAGAAAAAGTACACAATCTGATTGTGAAAATGTCATTGTTCAGGATGATATGCAAAATGCTTTGCAAGGTCATGAGATTATTGAGGCTGGTAATGCCATGGCAGAAGTAACAGCAGCTATGATACAAAATTTAGTTCCCTACTCAACCAATTTAGCCACTCAAGTTTCACAATTACATGCTGATCAGAAAAAAATATTTGATACAGTTCAAAAACATTTTTGTTTTAAATCTGAATCAAGCAAACCACTAACAATGTTTGTTAGCGGATGTGGTGGAACAGGTAAAAGTTTTCTCATTCATGTAATCAAAAATATGATTTCAAATTTTTTCAATAATAGTTTCACTAATGCTGTTGCAGCTCCAACAGGCCTAGCTGCTCTTAATATTGGTGGTGTGACTTTGCATAGACTGTTAATGTTACCTGTAGAGCATGGTAAAACATCCGAATATCATAAACTTGGGGTGAATAGTTTAGCTATTATGCAAAAGACACTAGCACATCTAAAACTTCTAATAGTGGATGAAATATCTATGGTATCATCATTAATTTTATCGTATATTCATTTAAGATTAGTTGAAATTATAGGCAAAGATGAACTGTTTGGTGGCATTTCAGTTTTATTTTTTGGAGATCTTCTTCAACTTCAACCAGTAAAAGGAAATCCACCATATTATAAATTAACTCATACTGAAGCACGGAAATTAATTGGATCAGTTGGTGCCATTAATATTTGGAAAGAGTATTTTTTTTATGATGAGCTCACTTTAAATAAAATACAAAAAAAATGACTTGGTATATGCAGAACTTCTCAACAGAGTCAGAGTTGGTGAAGTTACTCCTGATGACATCAAAGTACTTGAAACAAGACTTATCCCTAATACTGATAACATTGAAAATGTAGCGGATTATTACTTTGACCTCATGAATCAAAATTTGAATCCAGTATGTTTGTTACCTACAAACAAATTATGCCTCGAAATAAACTCTGTGATGCTACAGAAGGCTAAAAATAATGTTATAGAAAGTCATGCTGAAGATACTATTAGTGGCTTTCAGGAAATGCCTCGCACAGTAAAGACACAATTGGAAAAACTAAAACAAAAATCATCTGATACAGCTGGTTTAGAGTCAGTGATTTTAATTTGTGAGGGCTGTAGAATTATGTTGCATAGAAATCTTTCTATAGAAAAAGGTCTGATCAATGGTTCAATGGGTACTGTTAAAGGCTTTAAAAAAGATTCATCAGGAAAAATTATATCAATATGCATTTTATTTGACAACCATGCTACCGAAAAATACATAGAACGAGTAAATGTCAAATTTGAAATTATGAAAAATGTTTATGTTAAAAGATCCCAATTCCCCATTGTTTTGTCATATGGTATAACTATTCACAAAAGTCAAGGAATGAGCCTGAATTGTGTAATGATTAACCTGGGTCCTAACATTTTTGAAAGTGGCATGTCTTATGTTGCTTTATCCAGAGTCACAAGTTTAGAAGGTTTACATCTTCTTAAATTTGATGCAAATAAAGTTTATGCCTCACCAAATGCTATTAAGGAATATAATCGTCTTAGAAAGGAATACAGATCTGATATGCCACAATTAGCTGTATGTTCCAGAAAATACTCTGAGAGTAAAATGGTTGTTTCTTCTGACATATCAGTAATGGTTAGTGAAAAAAATAATAAAAACCATATTACTGATTTAAATTACTTTGTCTTTAAAGGCTTTACAAATACAGATCGTTCGTGTTACGCAAATGCTATGTTGCAAACTCTCTTCTGTATCCCAGAATTTGTTAAAAAAATTCAGGAAAGAGTTATTGATCCTGGTCCTACAACAAAAGCTTTGAAACAAATATTCACTACTTTGCAAAATCCACAGATTGAAACCGTAGATATACTTAAAGTCAGAAAAACACTTCATGTAAAGTTTCATGATGGTACTGATCAAGACCCGTTAGAATTTCTTGATTACCTACTGGAAAATTTGTCAAAAGAAAATGTCAATGCCATAGATCTTTTTCAACTGAAGCAAGATCTTTGGGAGAAATGTAGTAATTGCCCAAGTTATCGAGATATATGTATTAGTACAGAACCATTTAATGCATTTATTGTGAGATTTCCACATGACTTTAATAATAGGGAAGTTGCAGTTGATTTCAATGATCTCCTAACACGATGGCAGACTGAAAACATTGCCTGTGTTCATTGCAAAAACAGAACTAAAATGTGTCAAACTCGATTAAATTCTCGTGGAAAATATTTGTTTGTGCAATTAGCCACATTTTTCTTCAACAAATGTCTCTATGGGTCCGAATAGAACTTTTAAAATTACGTGCCCTATAACAGGATTTTCAAACCAAAAGGTTTTAATAAATAATATAAACTTTAAAACAAAATCTGCTATTTTGCATAAAGGAAAGTTCATTGATTCAGGCCATTATATAACAATGGTGCATTCAAATGAAAACGAGATCAATAAATGGACTGTTTGTGACGATATGAAAATAACAGATCGTACACGTTTTGTAAAAAATCTTGCAGATGTTTACATTTTGCTTCTACTGAAATGTTAAATTAAGAAATTGTCAATATAAGGTAAAATATTTATTCATCTACAAAAAGAAATATTTTGCTGAAAATTTCATCCTCCATAACTACACATTTTATAACAAAATCAGAATACAGTTGTTTCATATATACTCATTATTATTTTTATGCTTCTTATGTGTTAAAACAACATAAGATTTTATTAATAGCTTTCACACACGCTTACAATTAGTGTCTCTTTCCAAAGTGGTTGCAAATGTGTTTTACACGATGGAATAAAATTATTTGCAAAAATGAACATGATTCGTTTATTATTATCATTATGAAGATGAGAAACAATCCGTTAAAGTCCGTTATATACATTTTTTTGTTAAAAATTACTTTTATTATTTTAATTGTTTACAGAATAATCAATGTTTGAACTGTATATTTCATATTACCAATACTGATTTTGATATGTGCAGTCTTTTACATACTTGCCTCGTTTGAATCTTATCTGCTTCATATTAAATTGTTATTAAAAAACTTGAGATATTAAAAAAAAGGAACTTGCAAAGCAAATTAAAAAAATAAATTTATTTCCAAAATTTTAAGCCCGAGAAGGGACAGATATTAAAATTATTTTATTTAGTCAATGCTACAATAATGTTGCATTTTTATATTAAATCTTGCTCAGTCTATTTAATCTTAAAAAAATTAAATTTAAATTTGAAACATGATATTAAAGCAACTTTAAAACATTTCATTTATAAATCTAAATAAATCTTCAACTTTTTTTTCAGTTTTACATGCATTATGCAAAATTTGTATTGTAGCAAATTCTAACAGACAAGAAACATGAGAAGTTCAAATAATTTAAAAAGTTGAAGATTTATTTAGATTTCTAAATGAAATGTTTTAAAGTTGCTTTAATATCATGTTTCAAATTTAAATTTAATTTTTTTAAGATTAAATAGACTGAGCAAGATTTAATATAAAAATGCAACATTATTGTAGCATTGACTAAATAAAATAATTTTAATATCTGTCCCTTCTCGGGCTTAAAATTTTGGAAATAAATTTATTTTTTTAATTTGCTTTGCAAGTTCCTTTTTTTTAATTTATTTTTATTTCCTTTTTTAAAATAATAGAAGCTGTTTCATTTATTACGTTATTTTATTTTTATATTGAAATAAAAAATCACGTGTACTATTTGTCACACTATTTGTAACTAATATTCAAAAACAAAGTTTTCCTCAAGCTGGTGGAGGGAAAAATCGCGCCAACGTGGTGCGTATATGACATCTGTGCCTTGTTTTATTTCACATAGAGGTACTGCTCTATTATCCCGTCGACCACTTTTCATAACAAAAAACTATCGCCAAACTGCTAGATTAAACGCCAAAAATGCAGTCCCATTTACTTGATATCAGAAGCATTATACGTGTTTGTTACGTCATCAAGTGGTTTTTAACGCGACATTTGCGTGTATTTTTCATTATGTTTTACTGATTTATTAGTTATTTCATTCATTAAAATAACAATTGTGTCCTTAAATTCTTATATTTTATTTATTTATGTATTTTGATATTTCAGTGACAACGTTCTCCCGTTTATTTGGCGATAGTTTTTTTTGTTATGAAAAGTGGTCGACGGGATAATTGAGAAGTACCCACATATGCTGGTACTTTTATGTTAACTTGGCGCAGTTGATAAATCGCCAAATATTTTTCTCATAACATCTTCATATTGCATTCATTTCATTTAAATATAAATCTTTCACTGATTTCATTTGAAATACATACATTAAAAATACACGTCTTTCACTCATTTAATTTAAAATACACGCCTTTCACTAATTCCATTTAAAATACTAAAAAGGAAAAGAAAATAAGAAATAATGCCACAAATCGAAACCTTTTATTTAAACATCAAAGAATTGTTCCTAACATACACACGCGAAATAAAAAAGCTGCTAATGGTGTGTGATTTACGCCAAATCTCTAATACTAATACTACTCTTACTAATCTCTAATACTTTCCAAACAGAAAAAATTCCAGATTAACTTTCCATTTTTATTAAATTGAAATATATTTTATTGTGCTGAATATTAGTGCTTGCATATTTTTTTGCTCTATGTATTCCATGAACTTTTCAATTCCGATTGTCTACGAAAATCTCCCGCCGGTGAAAATGACGTACGCACAAAATTTAGTGACGTATGTACTTTAATTGTGCTTTTTATCTATTTTTTAATATAACTTCCAAACGGTTTGACACTTATTCTTGGTAATAAATAGACGTCGTTGTCACCTTTATAGGTACCTGCTGTAAAAATTTGAACGAAATCCGTTAAATATTTTTTGAGTTATGCTTGACGAAAGGTTTTAATATCCATCGTAGCTATATATGGGGCAAAGTAATACTTAGCTGTGTATGAGTCTTCGTTGCACTCAGACAATTAAAAAAAAAGAATTATAATTTTATTTTTCTGCAAATATTTTTACAAGATCAGTTTTATTTTAATTATGAAGAATATTCAAAGATAAAACATTCTCAAGGGGGGGGGGAGAGGGATTTTTTGTTATAATTCTTCTACAGTCGAACTCAGTTATGAAGAAGACGAAGGGTCCAGATTATTTGTTCGTTTTGAAAGGATTCTCACAATAATAAAATTTAATATTTCATATAGTAAAATACAAGAAGATAAGTAAAAGCTCAGATGAATCTTTAAATATATCGCTCTGATTTCTCTAAAAAATACAATTTTACTTTTCTGGATAAGAAGGGTGAAATTAAATTTATAATGATCGCATAATATTCATTTTAATGAAACTTCAGTCTTGAATTTATAAATGCTACTAAATAATTCTATAGAGCTGCAGGTCCTAATATTTTTCATTTATGGTATCCCTTCTCACATGAACCCGTCCCAAAAATTTTTGTTTTCGTCCATTAGTAATTTTCTTATGCTAGTTACTAATATTAGACGCAGTTCTCGTAAGAATCCCAGTTTTCAAGCACTTAGCCATTTTGAACCACAATACGGTGTCAACATAAAGTCACCCAAAACAATAAATATTAGTTAAAGATCTCAAATTAAGCACTCACAAAGAAGGAATGAAGATTCTCCTATTGATAATTTTCACGTACCCTCAACCAGACCACCACGTATCCCCGGTTGGGAAATGCTGTTATAGAGGATGACAATTTAAAGGAAAAAAGCTTATTATTTAAAAATTAATTTAAATAGTCTTTTTTTATATAAATATTCTTCTTTAACTTTTTTTCTTTTAAGCCACGTGTTCAAATTACGTTTTTCTTTTCTAATTACTTTAAGCAACTTGAATAAGGAGTTTACTGCAATTCTTTTATTTATGGAAAATAAGCTAAGCCATTATAGAGCCATGACAGCATAAAGGATAATCTCTTTGAGGTGTTTCCCCATCTCCATTAAAAGTACAGAACGCACATGAATTAACGCATTTTTCTTACGAAAAATGTAAAAAAAAAAAAAAAAAAAAAAAAAAAAAAAAAAACGGAAATTGTCTTTGAGTTTGTAAATATATTTTTTAATGATTTTCGAGTTTCCTTTGATACAAAATTTCTTTTTCAATGTATTTTTGTATCAGGCCAACCGTTTCTTTTTTTTTCTCGTTAAAAACCGGATGCTCTTTAAACCCGAGCTCCCTATAAACGTGTTTGACTATATTCTTTTCAATGTAATATGAGAATGCCAGATTATACGTAATTAATATAATATATACATTATTATTAATACTGTTACTGAATTATATGTATTAAAGTCATAATATTGCAAAAGAGTGTAAAATGCTGTAGAATTATCCAAATTGAACCAATTCAAGAATATACCTTTTTATCTCGTCTGATGAAACTATATTTCTATTAAAAAATATCGAAGGAGCTCGAAGGTTGAACTGAAGTATTCCAATAAACTATGATTTGAGCAAAATCTGAAATTTCATATCAGATATTGCTGAAGAGATTGGCAATGAACGAGATAAAAGAAAATCCTTCTAGAGTGCATTAAATTTTTTCCGAAAAAAACAACAACAACAACAACAACAACAAAAAAAAAACATAAAACTTTCAAAGTTTAATTGATTTTTATCTGGAAATATTCATACAATCTCAGTTTATTTTAACAATGAAGAGTATTAATGAAACATTTCGAAAAATAATATAAGATTTTAATTATAATGCTTATTCCCTTTAACATTACTATCTATTACAATTAAGTCGTAATGTTGCAAAAGTATGCAAAATACGTAGAGCTATCTCATTTTGAATCGATTCAAAGGACACTTTTCTTTTAAAGTCTCGTCTGATAACACTATCCATTACGGAATGTTATGTGAATTTTACAAATGAACTGAAGGAATTTCGTGAACTGTATCTTTAGCAAAATGTGTAATTTTATATCAGATTTATTTAATACACTTGTACGATTATTGAAATAATCGTACAAGTTCAGATTCATCTTAACTATGAAGGGTATTGATGATTGACAACCAACAAGATAAAATGAAGTCTTTCGAGACTACATTTTTTTTCGAAAAAACAAAACAAAACAAAAACATAATGCTTTAAATATTAAATGGTTTTATTCTAGAAATACGTACACAAATTCAGTTTTATTTTAATGATAAGAGTATCGTTGAAGTGTTCCCATAAATAATGTTTCTAATTATAATGCTTTCATTTGTTTAGTATAACTGTGAAAGGAAGTAAGTTTTATAATTAAATATTATAATTAATTATTATATCAATTTTTATTCGTATTAACATCACTTCTTAATTATAGTACAATTAAGTCATACTATTACAAAAAATTGTAAGATTTCATGGAATTATTCTATTTTGAATCAATTTAAAAATACGTTTTTTAAAATGTAATCCGATAAAACTATTTTCCATTTTGAAATATTCTGCGAAGTGAAGGAAATTTCATATCAGATTTTACTGAAGGAATTGATAACCAACAAGATAAAATGAAATCCTTCAAGATTGAATTCAATTTTTTCAAAAAATGATGCTTTAAAATGTAATCGATTAGTTTGTAAACGTATCTTTAAAACGATAACACTAGCCTACAAATTGAAAAATAGTTTTTGGGACAAAAACCACAATATCTAAATTTTATACTTTCGTCGATGTTAAATCTAAACAAGAAATCAATATTTTGTCCATCATGCATCACATTTATGGTAAGCAACTTTGGGAAAATGCATAAAAAACATAAAATTTAAGAACTGTCCAAGTTTATTGGTAACGTAAAATCGGATTACTTGAACCCTGGGTTGTTACTTAGACCCGAAACAAAAAAGTTTAAAATCAGTCCTGGGCGAGAGTATTGGCGTAATTCGCCCGTATTCTAAGAGTTAATATCCATGCTAGCATCTCAGAGGAGTTCAACTATGTTTCAGTTCTTCTTGCCGCCTTCTTTTAAATTGGTCAGAAGTTCGAAATTAATAGTGTAAGTTTTGGTGGAATTTTTTCCAATCTGTTCCAAAAATATAAAAAATTTTACTCTTACGAATTTTTGTTCTACAAGTTTTCAACATACATATACCTTTTCCCCCTTTTTTCTTTAATAGTTACCTAGCAACTGTATTTCATAGTGTATAAAAATTGATTACAATAATTTCGATTACGAAAGATTAAGTAGAAAGTTGGTATGAGGAAAAAACTGATTAGCCAATCTTCCGTAATCGGGCCCTCAAGCAATGTTGGCGTTAAATATAATCGATATTAGCAACATTACGGTTTAAATTGAATGTGGATAATTTTAAAAGGACTATTAAGATGACTAAGCTGGTCACCAGTTGGGTAATTAAAGTATAATTACAATATTTCATTTACAAAAAGCCTATTTTTGCATGATTTTAATATGTTTCTTCCATCGAAATAGATTAAGATGCATTTCCATAAGATCCTTCTTTTAAATGTTTTGAATGCCTACCAAAACTGTTTACTTAAGGAAAAATTATAATATCTCAATTAATGAATTCACATTTGCATAAATATCTTTATTACGCGTGATTTTATTAAACTTCTGCAGCAGATGTTTTTTAGTTGGCAGCTAAGAAAGTATTGTTATTAGAATATTTTTGTTTTTAGTATAAAATCGCTGTACAACGAGATCCTTATCCTGTTAAAATCACAGTACAAATTGCACAAATTGCAGCAGAAGACATTCGACAATCAAGAAATAGCACAATTATAGGAAATTGCGAATGTAAAATTAGTCAGAAAGTGTTCAAGTTTTCTAAAAAAATTACAAGAATCTTATTGCATGAAATAGTGTTTAAAGTTTAACACAATTTAGCAGTTTTTTAAATTTATATGCTCTGATTTTTTGTGCAATTGTATATGCTGATAAATATATAATATAACAAAATAATTAAATTGCGGATTGTAGGATATCAGTTATTATGTTAAAGGAAATCATAATAAAAATCTGACATGCACTGCTGACGACATTGAGGCCCCTGACTTGCAGATGTACTAGTTTTATGAAAGCTTGAGTGCAAGTAACCCATACCCGGGAGTTACTTGAACCCAAATTTCAATAATTTATTACATATCTAAAAATTAAAATTGTGGTTTGAAATAGGCCAAAAGTCTTAGAAAGAATCACAAAGTAAAAATCACCAATAAAAATCAAAGATTCAGCAAAAAAAAATAAACTACAGCCTAAAGGCTGTAGTTTGGTAAGAAATGTACAAGAATTGTCACCTTATGGGTCCAAGTAAACAGATTTTGCGGCACATGAAATTATTCTAAATGAAATAAACAAAACTGGCGTAACTGGAAAACGTATAAGAAACTTTCAGAATTTAACACCAATTATCACACACAACCACACCCACCAATGGGTTTAGCAGCATGTGCGGGATTTCAAACAGATTCCAGCATGATGATTTATTAGTTAAAATAGTTGTTCATTGGTGCCAGGTAGATGACTCATTATTTATTGATCTTGTGGGGATCACTTTATTTTTTAAGATAGCACATCGTTTCTGTTATATACCGAAAATCACATAATAGGAATTTTTAAAGTTATATAACTAGAGAAGTGACATGATAAAACATTTTTGATTGTATTTTCTGTTTCAAAATTAAAAATACTTCATTATAATACTCATTTACTTCTCTGTTTCGAAAATCCTGTAGAC
Source organism: Maratus michaelseni (assembly GCA_963931845.1). NCBI lineage: Eukaryota > Metazoa > Arthropoda > Arachnida > Araneae > Salticidae > Maratus > Maratus michaelseni. The sequence continues at coordinate 301,469,275 of OZ007587.1, read as the reverse complement.
CCGTGTTATTATTAACATGTATACGGAAAATGTTTTAAGGTAAAAGTTCAGAGAAAGGGTGTGTGTGTGTGGTAACCAATGTTAACTGAAATATAGTGCTATGATCACAGTTCTACCATGTATTATTACAGCAAACATTTACATAATGTAAAAGCTAAAGCAAAAAATGAAAAATTTTGATAGAAATCTTTAGATATTTAAAAAAAATATGATGTCATTTTTCAAGTTTTTTGCCTAATCTGGCTTACATTTTTCAGGAGCCCGAAACATTTTTTGTTTTTAGTAGTGATTCCATTCGAAAACACCTTAATGTAATAAACATAAAAAACTGCTTGAATTATTACGCGGATTACGTATATGAGAAAACGGGCATTAAAAAAATTCTAATAAAACTGCTACAGAGAACCTTTAAAAGCACGATTTATTTTTTATATAAATGAATTTACGAAGGGGTTGTTTCGTCAATACTCTTCACAGTTAAGATGAATCTGAAGCTGTATAATTATTTCCAGAAAAAAAAAAATCAATTACATTTTCAAAGCATTATTTTTTCGAAAAAAATTGAATGCATTCTAGAAGCACTTGGTTTTATCTTATTGGCTGTCAAACAAGAAAATCTGATATGAAATTTTGCTGCAATCGCAGTTCCCAGAATTCCTTAAGTTCATCCTTCAATTCGCAGAATATTCCGTAATGAATAGTTTTATCGAACCAGATGAAAAACAAGAATAAAAAACCATGCATCAGGCATAGATTATGAAACACATTCCTACACTAACAGAATAGTACTAAAAATATTTATTTTATCCTAGAATGAGGCGAGATATCTAAAAAAGCAACTTAAAAAAATACATAACTCAGTGAACATACATTTTTAGCAATTGCTGTCCATATCCGGTAATGTAAGCGAATTCTTTCGTGTAGCTCTGTATCCGATCTATAGAATTTATACACACCATTCCATACACTCAAAATATATAAACGTATTAGATAACAAGTTTTAAAATGCATACCACAGCTTAAAACACACTTAGAGGAATTATCGATCATAGTCAGTGCTTTAACCGAATTGCTTTGTCTATCTCTGCAAACGTACGATAAATATTATGCACTCCATAAACCACAGAAAACATGCTGTAGTGAACTTCAGTGACTTCATTATGTTTGAAGTATCAGAACATCATTAAAATTCGTATCAAATGATTTTTTTCCATAGGCCATAAAGCAATGAAATTCTTTTGCGCATCCCTGTAAACGAACTATAAATGCTACTCATTCTATACTAATAAGAAGGTATGTTGTAGTCATTCTCAGAGATGTATATCAATCTCATTATGTTTGAAATATCGTAACATCGATAAAATGTTCCGCAAACGATTTTTCTACATAGACAATAATGTAACGGAATTCTTTTGTGTATAACTGCAAACGAACTATAAAAGCTACACACTTATTTTCAATCCGAACTTTCTACAGTAACCCTCAATAGCATAAAAAAAACTATGCCAATCCTAGTATATTTACGAGAGTTAGAACACGGACAGACATACGGCAGACAGACGACTGATCTACAGATAAATCGAATTCATAAACACTTTTCATCTATGTTGGAAAATATTAAAAAGGGTTCCTTGAATTGATTAAAATTAGATAACTCTACGCAATGTACATAGTTTTGCAACAATATGACTAGATTGTAACTAATATATTAACTAATATTATGCACTATAATAGTAGTGTTAATGCGAATAAACATTATAATTAAAAGCTTATACTCTTTTTCGAAATGTTTCAATAATACTCTTACTTATTAAAATAAACTGAGATTGTATGATTATTTCAAGTAAAAAATCAATTAAATCTCAAAAGCCTTATTTCTTTAGAAAAAAAATCAGTGCACTCTAGAAGGATTTCCTTTTATCTCGTCGGTTGTCAATTCCTTCAGCAATATCTGATATGAAATTTCAGATTTTGCTGAAATCACAGTTCACAGAATTCCTTCAGTTCAACCTTCAATAAACATGATATTCCGAAATGAGAAAATAGTTTTATCAGACAAGATAAAAATAAATATTTTTATGATTTTCCTAATTTTCAATGCAACTAGTTCTAATTTTTATGTATGGATTTTTTTTCATGGGCATTTGAAGTTTCAAGATTGATTTCATAATAAATCCAAATAATTTCGTTTTTTTTTTTTTTTACCTACTTAAATATAGTTAGCACTTTTACAGAAGTATTTTAATTTTATGACTATTTTATCTTTAGAATTCGTATTTTCTTTGGCATACATGGTTTTTCAGATTTCCTAGAAGTAATTTATGTTTATTTTACTACATCGAATGATTTTGCAAAATTTATTATTTATACAGAAATTTTAATACTAATAACAATGAAACTTGTGTGTCCAATTATGTAAGTTTTTCATGCAGTTCTTGTATATATTCTTTGTAAAAGCATGATAATCTACGATTTCCCAAAATATTTTCTATATCCAAGACCAAAACTTTCATCATAAGGCCCTGTTGATTGTCCCAATACTATAGGATATGAAAAGAAAATAGAATCAATAGGTATTCAACTTCATAAAAATCTAAAATTCGATATACAATTTTTTACTTTTTAATGAAATTTTAATCAAATGTTGTTTGTAATAATTTTTATCCCCCCCCCCCCCCCCAGAAAACAACAACAAAAACAAAAACAAGAAGCACTATGTATTTTTGCCATAATGTGTTATTTTTATTCTCTTGGCTACAAGCAAAGTACAGAGTAAATCATGTTACAGTTTCCGTAAAATAAGTCCAAGGACTGGAGTCCAGGTTGATAGTTTTTCTAATGAAATGAATGAATATATATATATTTTTTAAAGTGTAATGGCTAAAAAACGCAAGTTACACATATTTTCTTGAATATCAGTTTCTTACAGATATTAAATAAACGTCTCATGAAGCTTTCTGATTGGTGCGCGTAGAAATATTGATAAAACCTGAGGAGACACCAGATGCGATACCTCCGAAAAATTCATTCATTTCTGTCAGTCGTTTATCACCACTTCAAAATGTGGCCCCCTCCCCCTTCCTAACTCTCTCCATGAATTTAAAGATCCCCCATGAGGGAAAAAAATTCAACAATTGTTGATGGTTCGTTTGAAATTTTAAAAATCTTAAGATAAATACCTTTTTTTTACTTTTAAAACAAATATGTTACAAAACATTAATAAAGTCAATGTTTGAGAATTTTTTTAAAGATACGTTTACTTATAGTTGCCTGAAAAATAGGTCAACTTTGAGAATTTTTTTTTCTTGAGACAATAGACAAAACTTATGAACATTCTGTTTTTTTACAAATATTTATTAATTTTTAAAAATTGAATCATATTAAAAAAAAAAAAAAAAAGAAGAAGATTGCGTACAATATGGCGGTCAGAAGAATCTAGGGTTTCAAAAACATGGCCGATCTGTGTGGATTCCATCAAAATAAGCACTCTTGAGTAAGCACTCTTGTTAAGCATTCAAATAAGCTCTGAAATCAGAAATGCATTTCTTTATATTAGTTAACGTAATTTTTTATGGAATAAACCTAAAAAACGGTGAAAAAGTTTAAAAAAAAAAATGAAAAAATGGCGGGAGTTTGAAATTAATGTTTATATTTTGACTCATTTTGTTGGCCTTTGACCTGCTGTAAAAAATATTTAATATTTTTTCATATAGGTATATATAGGTAGTTTTAACATGTAGGTTTATTCGATGGTCAAGAGTGCTTACTTTGCTGGAAAAAAAATTCAAGTCAATAAGTTCAATGGTTGAGTCGCTAGAATGTAGGCAGATTTGAAAAATTTTGTGCCGACAAAAACGCGTTTAAAGTTTTCGAAAGCTTTTTATCCATGAAATGTTTACCATTCGTCCGTTGCGCCCCATAATTTGTTTTTGGAGGTTTTTTGGGTTGCCAAACACGAATCATGAATTTGAAGTCAGATTTTTAAAGGATTGAATATATATATATATATATATATATATATATATATATATATATATATATATATATATATATTGTAATAACTCCTCTATACCGACCCGATAAAAGATGGTGAATGGTAGCGCGATCAGATCGTTTGGTAAAGAGAATTATCTCGCATAAATTAGAAAGTAGAATTTATTGTATAACAATATTAATTCTAATAAAAATATGTACAAGAAAGTTGATTACAGCATTTGATTATTTTTCGTGAGTCAATCGCTAATAAATTAATTTTCTCTTGACTCTGAGTATAACTGGAACCAAACTAAAGTCTCCAAATGTTACGATCAGTCGTAACTTCTAGCCAGAGTTCATACGGATCAAGGCACGTCCGTTCCTTCTCTTTCGGAAAAACTACTCGTTCTCAATTATTCAGAGTTTAAGAACTCTCACTCTAGCACGGGTCGTGCTTTTCTCTTCACTAGGATTTATACCTGATACCTGCCGTATCAAAACACATAGAGGTCAGGCCTCACTAGCGCTTCTACTGCGCTAAGTCCGGAAACTCTCGTTCCTTCCTACCTTTTACCAGAGAGTCACCACTCTCTTTTTGATCTCTCCAAACAACTCCTCTCTCTAACTTTTTCATCCTCGCAGGGGAACTTCTTCTGGGGGCGGGGTTTTGTCGTGGCGGACCCCTCGAAACTCTCCAGCCTCTTAGCAGCCTTGAGATCCCTCTGTTTCGTTTTCACTAAGTCCGTCATTGGACGTTCTAAGACAAAGGGCAAAGTTTCGGGCGCAAACCTAAAAATCGTGTGCAGAGATCGCTTCTCTCGCAGATGCTCTGTTTCCCACGACCTCGGCAAGGATCAAAGCATAAGACCCCTCTTTGGGTAACACCTTACCACTACATCACTGTCCGAACTTTCCGCTCACAGTACAATAGAATTCGGCGTCTGCTAGTCTTCAAGGCAAAAATAGCGAGGGAAGGTATGCAGTTAAGTGTACTCACAGGAAATGCTAGAATGACACATAGTGCACCTGGACGTAGAGGCTCAATTCTTTACAGCACCCCCTCCTCAAACGATTCTTAAGGGTGAAACACTAAGAATCTCTAAGAGTCGAATAAAGAATTGCAAGCTCAATTTACATCAGAGTGGCAAAAAATAAAACACAATGAAATATAAAAAATAAAACAACTTAAAATAATTATATACAAAAGTTTATCAAGAAATCTCATTAAACTCGACTCAGACAATCAACATGCGGAATGTCTTTGCCTGCGCGATGAGAAATGGCATAATTATAAGGTTGCAGAGCCAAGGACCATCTTAATAACCTGGGATTATTTCCAGAATTTCTTTTTAGAAATACCAAGGGATTGTGATCGGTTTCGATAGAAAAGTTTTGTCCATCAATATAATGCCTTAACTTTTTTATCGCAAAAATAATTCCAGCACACTCTCTTTCAGTGGCGCAGAAACTTCTCTCACTATCAGCAAATTTGCGACTTAAATATATTATGGGGTGCTCTTCCGATCCCTCTCTTTGAGCCAATACCACGCCAATACCTAAGTCACTAGCATCAGTTTGTACTATGAATTCTTTCTGAAAATTAGGAGCGTATAGCACCGGTTCTTCAGTAAGTTTCATCTCCAAAGTCTCAAAGGCTTTTCCCATTTCGTCGCTCCATGCAATCTTTTCTTTTTTATTTTTCCCTTTAAGCGCCCTCGTTAATGGTTCTACAATCACTTCATAATCTTTTATGTACCGGGAATAATATCCAGCCATTCCCAAACATCTACGAATTTCAGTTTTCGATTTCGGAACCGATAATTCCTTAATTGCCCTTACTTTCTCCTCAGCTGGCCTCCGTCTACCCTCACCTACAATATGCCCAAGATATTTTACGGTTTTCTAAGCGAACTTGCATTTCGCCAATTTGATTTTTAGTTTCGCGTCATTAACCCTTTTTAATACTATTTCTAGATGACGCATATTGTCCTCCCAACTATCTGAAAAAATCGCCATATCATCTAGATACGGTAAACAGAAATTCTTAAGTGCGTTTATTTCCCGCGTTAAGATATCTGTTAACTCCACCCGTTTTCTGTAAGGTGATCTAAACTCACGTGAGAAGTCTGAGATTTCTGTCGCCTCCCAGGAACATTCACAATATAATTTGTTTCCGTAATTATTGACTCCCTTCTTCCCGGCCATATCCAACTATCTGACATTTTATCTGGCTTTCTGGTGGTTAAAACTAAAACGTCATCTTTCACATTAAGCTTCCGTTTCACCGCCTTTCTGTCAAACCAAAATTTCCTCTTTTCTCGTTTTTCTGACACATTTTCAACGGCTAAAACTCGACCTCTTTTTAACCTGTTATTGAGATTAAACACACATCCCTTCACGAATTTATTTTCCTCCGTTTCTCTTATCCATTCTCCAAATACTAACGCTTTCAAAAGCTTTCTAACTTTTCGATGCCAACATGCAATACTATCGCTTATTGTGCGACACACTCTCGGATTTCTCAACTTAACTCCGAACCTTTTTAGAAATACGGTAGTTAAATCGTTTATCAATCTTTTCCCAAGGTTCAAGTATTTTGACACATTTCCTTTAACTTTCCCTTTCCCTAAGTGTAATGACACTTTTTCTAGGCACGCGCCAAAAATATCTACCTGATAAGGCAATGGGACAAGCACCTGCTTCCCCCCACTCACGCGATTGTCTCTGGCTTTTGCCACTATCAAAGAATCTCCTGCATTACAATGCGATTCTTCACCTTCCGTTTTTTTACTAATCTCTTTGAGAGATTGATCTCTGTCTAATTCAATTTGAAATATCCTTCCCTCCAATTTCTGCTAAGATCGAAGATCCCTCACATATCGACAAAGGCGATAATCCCTTATCCACACTGACCAATTCAATAGGGCTTTCTAGATTTTCACCCTCTAGTTTTGAATTCAACGCTTCCGCTTCACTGCACTCGCGAAAAATTCCCCCTTCTTTTTCTTTTACTGAATTCAAAGTTTCCGCTTCATCGCGTCGGTGAACATTCTCCCCTTCCTTATCGGAAAACATAATCCACTTATCTTCCAGCTTTGGAGTATGGTCAATTTTTTTCTTTTGAGCCCGCGTCAAAACTGCATTTACTAACTCGGGTTTTATATTCGCCTGCCCTAATAACTTTTGAGATTGATTACCCAACAAATAATAATCCATGTCTCAATCTCTATTATTTACTCCTGCCTTGGTTTCAATGATTCCTACACCTTCAATTTCTAAAGTGACTTCTGCTATAGGTAAGCAGTACAATTTCCTGTCCACCGGGGTTTTAATCCAAACATGATCTCCATTCAAATTATCTTGACTGACTAAATGGTGCGGGACCAAATCTATCTGGCTCCCACTGTCCGTTAAAGCAGTTGCCTGAATTCCATTCACTAATACTTTACTCAAATAAGGGGAGAAGGTTTCTTCAAGTGTCAGCTTACTTATTAAGTGACCGACCCGCGCAACATCCCTCTTTTTAATTTCCGGACAATCTACTTTGTAGTGCCCGCTTCGAAAACACGCATGACACTTAACTTCTCGCCTTTTTTCGAACGCCTTTTCCTTATCTTTGTTGTCACTTCGATCCCTCCAGTTAAAGTTAATCTCCGGATTTCTGTTACCGTTTCGCCCATTTTCAAAAGTCCTGGGTCTTTCAAAATTCTTCTCTAAAGGGAGTTTCGGATTCCACGTCTTTTTAGAGGGGCGCTTGATTGCCTCGTACGCATCTAAAAGCCTTACTAATTCTTCCGGGTCTTTAATCTCTGCCCAGTTATCCATAAAATGTTCGCGCATTTCTGGAGACGCCCTCCGTTTGATCTGGTCCGTGACAAGCAAATTTTTCAATCCTTCAAAATCCGAAACTTGTAAGCATGACAGCCATCCTTCTAAAAAACTATTAAGTTCAAAGATCAGGTCCTTCCAAACTGAATTAGGATTTCGGGGATGCTGACTAAATTTTTGTCTGTACGTCTCTGCATTCAAACGATATCGTTCTAACAATTTTTCTTTCACATATTGAAAATCATCAATTTTGTCTTCGGGTTCTCTCAAAATTAACTCGGCCATTCCCACAGGTAATAATGATAGTAAGTTCGTCACCAACTCATCCGAATTTAGATTACATTTTTTTGCCTGTCTCTCGAATAAATTAAAAAACAACGAAATATCCGAATTCTTTTCATCAAAGCGATGCATAATTGTTTTTAGGGGTAAATGATTCGTTCTAACTGAGATGCTACTGGATGCGGTACTCCGGTCATCTGACTCTTGTGTCGCTTTTAACCTAGCTAACTCATGTTCGCGTTCTTTTTCTTTTTCTGCTTTCTCCCACAATCTTTCTTTCTCTAACTGAAGTCTATCATTCTCTTCCTTCTCCGCCAATAACTTATTTTCCCTGTCTTTTTCTAACAGTTTAATTTGCGCTAAGGCTAGCTCTTTATCAAATCCCTCTGACGACTCTATTTTTTTTATAATTTTCGGTACTGTATCATTCTCTTCTAAAATGACCTCAAATTCGCAAGCTAATGTTTGCAAATCAGCTTTCCTAAAATATTTAAGCTCCGACATTTTTAAAGTTTAAAATTAGAAATTATCTTTCCCACAATTATAAAACAATACAATAAGATTAAATGTAATTTCTACCAAGTGCACTAAAATAATCCTGAAATATACACTCATAAAAAGTAAGCATAACAATAATATATAAGAAATATGCAACATATAAAAATAAGCAACCCTATCCTATCGTCCACATTCACCTTGGTATTTGGTTATAAAATACATATGGGATCAATTTTACACAAAACAACAATTTCAATTTCAAAAAGCACAGTAAAAATATTTTAAATTGCAAAAGTCTTATTCAATTCCTTTCTCTTTTAATCAATGGTGGTCTTAGTCTCTGCATCCACTCTTAAAAAAATTTAGAATAATTCACAAAAAACATACAAAATCAACTCTGTTATCGTAAAATATGAAATGCGTTCGATACTTTTTTTTTTTTAATGAACTCTCATTTATAGATTCAGCTAAAATTTTGTAACACTGCACAACTTTCAGTTTGCATTAAATTAATTCAACAATAATTTAATTTTAACTACAAAATTTGTCTATTAAATAAGTTACAGTTATATCGGAAATATCTCATCATACTTTTTTTTTCTACCGGAAAAATTTCTCAAAATATTTACTCTCACAAAAATAAACATACAACTTTTTTTTGAAGCCTACAACACCTATACAAACACTAATAACAATTAAAGCCACTCTAAGTATAAAAAGAGCTTACCTCCATTACTAAGAGTCTTTCAGGGCGTCAGAAGCACAGACTTCAGAGATTCTCAGGAGCACAGACGGGGTTCTCTATCACACTTTTCGGATGGGGACTCTTCCGGATGGGGGAACACTCTCCAGAATTCTTGGTAGATTTCTCTTTCTGATGGGGGAACACTCTCCAGAATTCTTGGTAGATTTCTCTTTCTGATGCTGTGTTGATCCACAGGGGCGTCTAAGGAGACTCAGGTCACAAGTCACAAGGAGACTCTTTCTTGGAGCACTTTGATCATTTAAATTTCAGAGTCCACTCTTTGTCTTTAGAGAATGTCATTAATTTTTGCTAATTAATCCATCACCGCAGGCCACCAGTTGTAATAACTCCTCTATACCGACCCGATAAAAGATGGTGAATGCTAGCGCGATCAGATCGTTTGGTAAAGAGAATTATCTCGCATAAATTAGAAAGTAGAATTTATTGTATAACAATATTAATTCTAATAAAAATATGTACAAGAAAGTTGATTACAGCATTTGATTATTTTTCGTGAGTCAATCGCTAATAAATTAATTTTCTCTTGACTCTGAGTATAACTGGAACCAAACTAAAGTCTCCAAATGTTACGATCAGTCGTAACTTCTAGCCAGAGTTCATACGGATCAAGGCACGTCCGTTCCTTCTCTTTCGGAAAAACTACTCGTTCTCAATTATTCAGAGTTTAAGAACTCTCACTCTAGCACGGGTCGTGCTTTTCTCTTCACTAGGATTTATACCTGATACCTGCCGTATCAAAACACATAGAGGTCAGGCCTCACTAGCGCTTCTACTGCGCTAAGTCCGGAAACTCTCGTTCCTTCCTACCTTTTACCAGAGAGTCACCACTCTCTTTTTGATCTCTCCAAACAACTCCTCTCTCTAACTTTTTCATCCTCGCAGGGGAACTTCTTCTGGGGGCGGGGTTTTGTCGTGGCGGACCCCTCGAAACTCTCCAGCCTCTTAGCAGCCTTGAGATCCCTCTGTTTCGTTGTCACTAAGTCCGTCATTGGACGTTCTAAGACAAAGGGCAAAGTTTCGGGCGCAAACCTAAAAATCGTGTGCAGCAGATGCTCTGTTTCCCACGACCTCGGCAAGGATCAGAGCATAAGACCCCTCTTTGGGTAACACCTTACCACTACATCACTGTCCGAACTTTCCGCTCACAGTACAATAGAATTCGGCGTCTGCTAGTCTTCAAGGCAAAAATAGCGAGGGAAGGTATGCAGTTAAGTGTACTCACAGGAAATGCTAGAATGACACATAGTGCACCTGGACGTAGAGGCTCAATTCTTTACAATATATTATATTACGATGATTTACAGTCATATGTTGTAGTTGCAATAACGTTGATTATAGAAGCAGGAGCACACATGGTCGCACAACGAAGTTACGAACGTTGGTTGTTATTGATGATATAAATATTTAGAAGCATAATATTTATAACATTTTAGTTGCAGTTTCGATGCGGCCATAGCGGCAGTAGAATTTAAAACCCAGAGGCGTTTCTCCATGAATTCAAACGAACAAGGCTTTCAATTTCAATCCTTTATTAAATATTTCTCTTGGGCAGTTTCCACCATAACCATAATAGCCGTGCATCACTACGTCATCAATGTATAGAGGGTAAGTATCAGAACATATCAATGATTCTCAAAACGAGCAGCCAGGGAGTTGTTTACAAGTGAAAATACGACTTAATTCTGAGGGAGCGCCGCAGATAGCTGCTTTTTGTTAACCAGCGCAATAACACAATTTATGACGTAGAACGCGCACTGAACCAATGAGGAATTAAACAAGACGCGTCATGCTACGTTACGACCAATGAAAGATAATTAGTAAAAGAGTTCGGACAGAGAGGTAGTGGATTAGTTGTGTAGTAAAGTGACTTTAGAGCGGGAAATTAATATTCGGAATAAAAATGAAAATGGCTCTCAAAAAACCTTCTAAAACCCAGAAATGATCGGGGATCATGATAGAAATTAAGAATAACTAAAATCTTTATATTTAAGTAAATTTGGACAATTTAGAATTAAATAAAAGGGAATTTAACAGAGTTAACGATAGAGCTAAATTAAGAATAAGGATTTAATGAATATAGAGTAGTAAATTGGAATAAAACAGGGAAAAAAATTAGAATTGTAAGAATTTGGAATAATTTAACTAAGGAAAAATGGCGAAATTTTTTTATTATTACATATATATATATATATATATATATATATATATATATATATATATGTGTGTGTGTGTGGACCATATACAAGAGTCCTTCATCTGTCTCATAATTTTGCATATCAGGGACTTGTTGATCTCATCTAGTGATGAGAACATTTCTTGCAGTGCTGGATACACCACGTTCTTCATTCAGGAGAGTAAATTCGTCTGCATTGACAGCATAACTCCAGATTTCCAGACCATCAGAAATTTTCAAAACGTTCACCGATCTTAATAAACAAAATATTTTTTCATTAAATAAATTTTTCAGCTGTATATGTAGCTATTTGCTCAGTCTTATAACCTGGCCAACTTTTTCCGGTCGGAATGCCAGTCCGTTCGACAGTCTGTAGCAACACAAGTAATGGATTCAAAAACTCTTTAGTTGTACATTGTACACATTTATACATTTTAGAAAAAGTGGATTTCTTTCGAAAAATTATAAATAAACGCGGCCTTAAATGAAGTTAAACTTTTGAAATACGAATATCACAAACACATTTCCTTATGGAAGTAAACGATCACATGACCCTTCATGCAACAGCCGAAATGTACACTTTCCCTCCCCCTTTTTTTTTGCCGAAGATGGACTCAATAGCTAGGAATGTACTTATTGCGGAAAAGGGGATCGTCAAAGATTGTATACTTAAATATAAATGTGCTATTTCATTTAACATATATACCATATAACAAAACTCCACAACGTTCCTCTATGAATAAAAAATCCCCTCTAGAGGGAAGGTAAATTCAACAGTGGTTCATCGCAAGTTCTTAAATTTTAGGAATTGTAAGATAAATACTTTCTGCACTTTTAAAACAAAAATTATTGAAAATTATTAATAAGGCGAATTTTTAAGAATCTTATATATCTATATCTGTATCTATATCTATATCTATATCCATTTCTATCTATATACATATATATCAGTCAATCGATACCCATGAATCATTCCTTTTATTTTTCAGATCATCTTGACTTTGTATAAATAGATTGGCAACATATTGTATTAATGCAATGCAGGCATGATTGTCTCGTTTTATACATGATGTTCAGAATTATATTTAGAAATATACTTAAATATTTCTCATTTTGTATGTTCTAATTCATTCATTCATTTTTTTAGGTTTTTTAATTTACTATAGCCCAAATTTTGCACTCTTGTTAGCTTATTATATCTCGTCCAACGATGAAATCGTACAGGTTTTGTGAAATCTATAATAATTTGGACTTGATAATTCTACTACAGAGTTCACAATTTTTACAATTTTTTCATTTTGTATAATTTATCATAGCAGATATAAGTTAAGTTATACATATATTTATTTATTTATTAAGTATTAAAAGACTATCACAAACATATTTATTTATGGAAGTGAAAGATAACATGAAAATTCATGCAATAAATGGAAAGACACATTTTTCTTCTTTGCCGAGGATTGACTCAATCTCAGTACAAGGCCTGATTTAAGGCTGAGTATTCGGACTATATGCAATGTGTCCCCTCTATCAAAGCGGACACTTCGAATGTGAAGTAAGTAAAATAATAGAACTAAAATAGAGAGGAAGCATTCGAATGGGTATCCAAAAGGAAGTGCCACAGGCCACAGGACACTCACGTTAATAAATAGGTCCCTCCTATGGACGTACAGCGGGCAAGCTAGCCGCCGAAGCCGGCTATAGTTCTACTTCACTCGGAATGTATCCACCAAATAACAGTGGGAAACTCTATTTTTGATAATTCATTTTGACTATGCTACGTGACTGTATTAATTCTGGTATTACTCTTAGTTTATTGCTTGTTAACTTTATTTCAATGACTTCATTATATAAATATACATAGCAGTAGCAGTCAACCTTCCGGTTTACTTTACGTCAAATAAACATAAATTGGCTCAGAAAAAATATTTCATAAAAATTTTCCTGTTACCATGTGGTTATTAATTGACTTTTTTTATTTAATAAATTATATAATTTTATTTAATAAAAAAAATTGGAAGGTGGCAGCTATGTAAATAGCTTATTTATTATGCATATACAATCAGGACGCCCTTCTAGGTTTTCTCATGACAATGAAAGTTATTAAATAGAATTTGCAAAATTATTTAAATTTGAGCCAAAATTCTATTTAACGTATCGCTTTTGCAAAATCTAGTTAAGTACGGTAAATACAATCAGCTTTAATTAATTCATTAAAATACTTTCTCATTACTTCTACAATCATCTCTCTTTTATGAAATAATTAAAGCTAAAAAAGGTTTTGATTCCAAATTTAATTCAATTAATTGAGAATCATCACCATTTAGAAATGAACACAAATTAAATTTATGAACGGAATAATTGTGCACAAAATTAAATAGAGCTAGCTGATTTTCCAGGACATTTATAGAAAATGATTTAGCTTTGTTTTAATAATGTATATTAATTTTGAAAGCTGAAAAATTGTCAAATGGGTATAAAAATAAAGTGATATATTTAATTAAATCATGTAAGTTACTGGATCATTTAGTTACAGCCTGGAGTCTATTTTAATATGATGTATTAAAAATACGTTTAATTTAGCTTTAATTAATTAAAATACTTACATTTTCACTGTAAGAGTTTATAAATGGAGATTACGATAGCAATGCCTTTAATTATACCCAATTTCAATTTTTTTGCAAAAGGACAATAAGAATTATATTTCAATGAAATTTTTGTTTAAATAGAGAGTAGGAGTATAGAGGAGGATTAAGGAGCTATAATATCTTGGAGTTTTAAAAACATGAATAGATTTTTCAAAATATTACACTCTTTTAATTAAACCAACTTTGTTTTTGTATGTAAACATGGAATTTTGCAATCAATTTTTCTACCCACTTCTTGATATGACAGAATTATATAAATTATGTCCACAAGTGTTTCCAGTGACCAACACTTTAATATTTTAGAACTTAATTTATAAATTAATAAATTAATGCAAAAGCAATTTTTCATTAGCCAGCCGCAGGTGATAAATCGTCAAATATTCTTTATGGCTACAACTGTATGCGAGTTAAAAGACAATGGAGTTTATTATGCGCCAAACCATGCTTGCCAAATTATGGCAAGCATGGTTTGGCGCAGTTTCACTTGGCTGTGAAATTGCAACAACGAAAGATTTTAAACACTAAAAAGTATAAAATATAAATTAAAAATAAAGAGTGTGATATATATTTTTTAAAATAAGCTTTATTTCGTAAATGGTTAATATTTTCTCTTCTGGTGTAATTCATTAATTTCGTTAATCATATATTTGGTATTTTAAAAATAATTTCATTGCTTAAACTGTTTCTTGAAATATTAATTAAAAAGTAATAATATTACAGTTATTAAGAATTAAATAGAAACACATAATTTTTCCATCGCATTAGATGCCGCATGATCGAAAACTCCTCAAAATAATTTTCCGTCCACTTCTGACCATTAGTTGTCCAGTTATCAGTCAAAATGTCAATTTGTTGGCTTTTAAGGGGCCATACTTTATATTAAAGTTAAATTTATCTTTCCTGTCATTTCCGGTGTGCTAAACTCTATCAAATCAAATATATTTTTAGGTATTTCTAAAGGAGTATCTTTAGACTCGTTAATAAATAAGTGTTGTGTCATAATTTCGCTATTTTTAGTCGCAATATCACCCAACCTACAAAATCCGATTTTCAATGGTGACATTATTCAATGTTGACATACATTTTAACTCATGTTTAGCATGTATGTCTAGGTACAGTAGTAACAACATTTATTTAGGGTAAATGTGGCAAGACAAATCGAATTAAATATATATAAGGGTTTTTATTGAGATTGTCAAAGTTCGTATTAATATAAATTTGTACGCGTTCCTTAAAGAAAATTTAACTATAACAGCAGTAATGAAAAATGAAAGTTTAGTATAATTTGGGTTCTTTTTCTACATTACATATGTAAGGTAAATTTAATACGTCAGATGAATGTATGCAAGTATGCAATGATGTATGTATATATGGAGAAAATATATACTCAGTGGCCCACTTTTTTATGACCAACTGGTCAATTTTTTGTTGGGCCACTTCTTCTAGGCATGTACTCTACGAGATGTTGATAAGGCCGTTTGTGAAATCTGAGACTGTTTTGCATGAACGGTACTTTTTAATAGTGTGAGATTGGATGTGTGGAATCTAGATGTCTCACGGCTCTTTCAACTACATCCCACAAATGCTCACTGAGATTGAAGCTGCTATCTAAGCAAAGTAAACTCTCCTCTATGTTCCCAAAACGAATCCTCAACAATACTAGCACTGTGGAAGGACGCATTATCTTGTTGATAGTAGCCATTGTTATTGGGATAAACCTTCAACATAACAGAATGTGCTTGGTCAGCAACGATGTTTAGATAAGATGTCTTATTCAGACGTTGATGAACACGAATTGAAGGGTTGAAAGCATGTCAGGAAAACATCTACCAAATTATCACGTTGAGTCTTGAAGGCTTTTTCAATGAACTCAGCGCCCATGCTTTCGTGATATTTCTTCCAAATTCTTTCTCGCCCATCTGCATGGTGTGAATGAAAACACCGTTCATCGGACCACTTAACCTGTTCCCAATTATTGTCTGAGCATTCCTTGAAATCCTTTGCGAATTTGAGATATTTTATTTTGTTAGTAGCAGACAGTAACGGTGTTTGAATTGATCTTTAGCTTCCAGACCCCATATCATGCAATTGTATGGCAAATAATGCGTTCAGAGATCGTTTGAGATGATTCTTGATTACGATCTGCTAATTTACTGCACTGATATCCTTCCATTGTCTTTTAGAAGTCTCCCCAGCATTCACTAGTCGATTACGACCACAAGTTGCACGTTGAGACAATCTAATCTTTAAACTCTCTAACTGCAGCTGCTGATGAAAATTTCAGAAATATTGTGGTTTTGTATATCTCCGAGGTCCTACGATCAGCCTGCTTTCAAAGTCCTTTAAATCACGTTTTTAGCCATATATTCACAAGCAATTTAC
This sequence comes from Maratus michaelseni, assembly GCA_963931845.1. Classification (NCBI taxonomy): domain Eukaryota; kingdom Metazoa; phylum Arthropoda; class Arachnida; order Araneae; family Salticidae; genus Maratus; species Maratus michaelseni. Next base: position 301,452,723 of record OZ007587.1, on the reverse strand, counting down.
TTATACTGCTGTCTCGAGACTCTCTGCTTTCACTCTTTATACCAGCCTAGCCCTCTAGCGGCAACAGATTAAAAACTATCACATGTTCATAATAAAGTGGCTACTCAGTGCATTAAGTATAAAGTTTTCAGGGTAAAAGTAATATAAAAAATAAAACGTATTTATAAATCTTAATTTACTCTGGTGTTAAATAAAATCTGCCAGTAAGGCAGTATTTTAAGTTGTTCTTTTTATCACTCTCCAACATTGTTGAAAAGCGTTGAATTCGGTTTGTCAGGCCGTCTGTCTGTCCGATCTCTAGTTCGCGTAAATATACACGGATTGCCATGTAAAAAGTATATGCTATTGAGGTTTACGATGGCAGGTTCGGTATTTAAAATGAAGTATGTAACAGTTATAGTTAGTTTACAGGGGCACTCAAAAGAATTCCGTTACATTATGGTCTATGGGGAAAAATCGTTTGCATTTGTTGCTATTTCAAACTTATTGAAATTGATATACATCACTGAAGTGTACTACAAGAAGCGTTCTGTAAAATTTGGTCTGCATAGCATGTTATCGCTCATTTACAGCACATTAACTATTATATATAAGGCCAGGGGCCACATTATAAAAAAAAATCCAGATTTTTGCAATACGAAGAATAAGATTTGTATCTACAAAATAAAGACACGTTAAAAATATGTAACAACATAAAGCTTTCTTCAAAAGCTATTTCTTCACATTTACATTATCTAAATTAAATTATGAAGCTATAGATTTTTTTTAACTGAATTAAAAAAACCAATATCAAAACCAACCAAAGTATATATATTAACAAAAACCATTTAGAATATTAATCTAACTTTAATATATATATATATATATATATATATATTGTTCATTTCTGCTCAGAATTTTTTTGCTCTTCTTTTATTGCATTTTCTGTACTTATTTGTCCATAATGGAACCTATAATAGTAGACATCATTCACAATTTGCTTTTTAACACTTTCCAACCTAGTTGAAAAGTGTTTATGACTTCGACTTGTCTGGCCGTCTGCCGTATGGCCGTCTGTCCGTCTGTCCGTGCTCTAACTCCCGTAAAAATGCTCGGATTGCTCTGCAATTTTTATATGTTATTGTCGTTATCTATAGCATGTTCCCTATTTCAATGGAAGCATGTAGCACTTATAGTTTTTTTACAGGGATACTCTAAATAATTCCGTTACATTGCGGTCTATGGGGAAAAATCATTTGCGGTTTATTTTAATGATGTTTTACTATTTTAAACGCATTGAATTTTATATATATCACTAAGGTGCATTAGAAAAAGCTTAATTTGGAATAGGGTGTGCATAGCACTTATAGTTACTTTACAGGGACAGTCAAAAGAATTCCGTTACATTACGTCTATGGAGAAAAATCGTCTGCGGTTTATTTAAATAATATTTCACTATTTTAAACGCATTGAAATTTATATATAACACTAAGGTGCATTACAAGAGGCTTACTACAGAATAATGTGTGTATAGCTGTCATCTTCCATTTACAGGGACACACAAAAGAATTCTCTACTGTCTGTTAACAATAATTCCTGGAAGTGCGTTTTAAGTTACTGATCGCGATTTTAATTTTAACTCGCTTTTTGTCTATTACGTGGTGTGTATAAATTCTGTAGATCCTATACAGGGAAGCACAAAACTTCGCGAACACATTTCCGTTTATTGACAGAAACTCCAGACGGAGAATTTTAAACTGTGCTACGCGTTTCCTAACTGCGTATATACACAAATCTATAGATCCTATACAGGACTGAATAAAAGTATTCGGATATTTTCCCGAATATTGTATATGTTGGAAATTCCTGAAATTATGTTTTTAAATATGTTATGCGTTTTCCAAATTGTGTACTTAGATGTTATCTTTTAGCTTATTATACGGTATGATTTGTAAAATTATTTTGGAAGCGTTGGAAAGTGTTACATAATCTATGCTTGACGCATGATTTTTCGTTCTTGTTCGTTACTTTCAATTGGATCAAGATCCTGACTCTGCCATTGTAAACATCGACTGTGGAAGAGGTCATGAAGCTGTGTTCAGAACGGTAGAGTTTCGATCGTTCTCCAAACTCCAATATGACGACCAAAACTTAAAAAAAAATCAGATCCCGATGTCTATGCAAAATTGAAAGGGAAACAGTGCTTAAAGCAATCAATTTGGATCCAACCATGACGACATGAGATTTAATTGAGGATTTTAATTGCGTTCATTGAATCATTGAAAGGATTTTAAAGGCAGCTATTCTTGACACAGCATTTCTCGACCCAATGCCGAAATACGGTTCACTTCGTCAATTTATCGACAATGTTGTTGGTACGAACAGGAAATGTGCATTGCTAGGATTACGGCTGCTTGAACAACAAGAAGTCCCAGTTATTCGGAGCGATTTTCTAAAAGTGATGAAGATCACATTTTGGAATCAAGATGTCCTCATCCATTAGGACTTGAATGAAGAAAGGCAGACCATGGATGAGGAGATTCTATTGCAATAAGAATTTTGGAGTCGTGTTATTTATCATCGACGACGCATCGCCATTTTTAAACGATAATGCAAAACAACATATTAGTTACCGAATTCAATCCAATTTGCACGAAATTTGGAATTGGAGTGGTTTTGAAAACCATGCCTTGTTGTCCGGACTTTTCGTCGTTAGACCATTTGTAGAACACCATTGCACCTCTTGCGCAATGGAATTTTTCTCTCAAGTTTTTGAATCAAGCGGTTCATATGTGTTTGCATCTTCCATTACCTAATGTTGTTATCAGATCTAATTTTATCGCAAATTTATCGAAAGGATGTTTTGTGTATATAAAAAAAAACGCTTTCAATATTTTTTCGCAATCTGAAACACTGCTGTAGCTCATAACACCTTTGAAGAGGTCATCAGTTCTAGCATTCTGTTCTATTGAAGTTAATAAAGATGTTTCTTAATGGAAAAATGCACAGTTTCTAATAACTGTCATTTTGATTAATAATCTGATTTTAAGCTGAGATATAGTAATTTATACTTGATTATTAAAAAAAAGTCATTATTTTTACCCAACAGAATAATTATCTAAAACTTTTGCACTGAAGCCAATTTTGTGCACTATAAGAATTTAAAAGAAACAAAATTGAAATAATCAAACCTTTTACTTTGTTGCATTCGTTCAAAGATCAAATTCAACTTTTCTAGAATACTTTTAAAGTCAGATTTAAATTCTGAAACTGGAGAATTCTCTTCTTGAGAGAATACAGGAAATTGAACTGAATTTTAATTCCTTTGTTTTACATACCAAACGAAATTTCGAAAGCTGAAATGCCTGAAGAAAATACGCGAGTTATACAATATCTTTGATTCTTGAAAGGTAAGATAATATTTAGAATGAAATATCATCCAAGAAAACAAAAATAGTATCAACGAATAGAAATATCTTGTAAAACGTTATTTTACATTTATAAATGTACTTTCACATTTTCTTTTACTGAAAAATAAATAGTAATATAGAAAAGAAGAAAGCGGTTGACATTAAATAATAACAAATAAATAAAATAAAATAAATAATAACAATAGTAACAGTATTTCACTTTATGTTTTAAATTCCAGTATTTTTCCTTGCGCCTGAAATTTTTTTTATTATTATTTTAGAGACGTTATAAAGTTTCTTACATATTATGAAGATTACTTAAAATATTGTATTATACTATAAGTATTGTACCATATTGCACAGACCTTTAGAAGGTACTAAATTTATTAGTAACATTATGATAGCACCTGGCTTTAATTTCAGTTTATCAGATGGCATTCTAGTATTAAACTATTTAAAAATTCTTCAGTATATGCAAGTTTATCTTGTGGATCATCACTTATGATGGTGTCAATGTTTCGTAAACCTTTTCAGTTCCTGCCAAACATTGTAAAACACGATTATTAATTTCGATTGAGAAATTGTTTGCCAACGTTAGTATGGATGAGGTGGAACTGCCTTAAAATCAATGTCACTGAAAAGTTGCTGCACTTGAACTTGTACATATGTATAACAAATTGTGGGTGGTTAACAGTTTCCCCACTTTGACATTCGCCAACCTGTAACAGCCAACTTGCTAACTCTCTCGCTGTTTGAAGAGTACGCATATTTTCTGTAAGTTTCATAATGTAAAATTCAGACCAAAGTCTATGCTTCTTTATGTTGCTTGAAACTGTTAGTGATCTTGAACCTCTAAAAATGACAGGTAGTACTTGACGGAAATCTCCACCACAAAAGATTATTTTATTCATTTATTATTATTTGATATTATTATGTATTTATTATTATTTGATATTATTATGTATTTATTATTATTTGATATTATTATGTATTTATTATTATTCAATCTACATTATAAATCACAAATATGTGCATCAGTGACATTAATGGCATAACGATGTGCACAACAATGAGGTTAAACCTTATAAGATACAACACTGGAGCTAAAGTTTTAATTAATAACAAAACTGACTTCGCACTTTATTTTTTTCCCTTTTAGAAAGTAGCTAGTTTTTTGGAAAAAATAGGAAAATTATCGGCCGATTTTTAGAAAAATTGTATTTTAGGATGCAGAAAATTTTTCTGCGTATGTGTGGTGAGTTTTAAATCGATACCTCAAATACTTTTCTTAATATTTTCAAATTAGTGAAAACAAATCACTCGTTGTCATCGGCAAAAAAGAAATAATCGCTTTTTTGAGGCTACGTACCTTAGCGTTTTATATATACAGAGTGAGTCTAAAATCATAGGACAAACTTTGAGGGGTAGTAGAACTCACTATAACAGACAATTATAGTACAGGAATATATGACTGGAAGTGACGCGTTGAGGCACAAACATAAAAAATAACACATGGAATGTAAAACATTGTTTATTTACAACGTTGTCGCTAAATGCTTTTTTTTACAGCAATGTCTACAATAAATGCTCAATATTGCGGCTACCGACAGTAATGTAAACTTGGTAGCATCGGTGGAGTGATTGGCGAACAGATTCCAATACCCTGGGTATTTCACGTACGCTTGCAGCCGCACGGGATAGTCGAGCAACGAGTTCTTCAATCTCGTAAATGAGGGCTTTCAAATGCCCCCATAGAAAAAAATCGAGACTCGATAAATCTGGCAATCGTGGTGGCCATCTGACTGGCCCACCACATCCAATCCAGCGCACCCCAAAATTAGCATCCAGGTAATAGCGGACTACCATGCTGAAATGTGCTGGCGCATCATCATGCTGCAACCACATTTGATTGCGAACGCCAGTCGGAACTTCTTGCAATTCTGGTAAAACCTCTTCCAGAAAAACAGCGGCCATTGAGAGGGGTTGGTAGGAGATATGGGCCTATGAGGGAATCATTCACAATACCCGTCCACACGTTCACAGAGAAGCGTTGTTGAAATGCATGTGTGCGTGTGGCATGTGGATTTCCTGTTGCCCACACATGAGAGTTGTGGGCATTGAAAATGACTTCGTGTGTAAAAAGCGCCTCATCTGTGAAGAGCACATGAGCTGGAAAAGCCGGAAGTAACGCACTCTGCTGCAAGAACTGTTGACCGAAAGCCACGCGCAGATGGTAATCACACGTCTGCAAATCTTGGATTCTCTGTATGTAGAATGGGTGTAAACCTTCTATGTGTAAAACTCTTCAAACGGTTTTTTGACTGACACATAGACGACATGCTACAGCTCTTGTACTTGTGGTAGGTATTTCGTCCACATGGTCCAAGATGGCTTCTTCCATGTGTGGTTGTCGTACAGTTCCTAATCGACTTATTCCATCAGTACTGGCGTTAAATGAACCATTTTCACAATGTTGCCGATGTAATCGCTCAAACATTTTGTGGTTCGGTATGCATTTACTTGGAAATCGTTCTTGATACAGCCGTAATGCTGCTCTGCCGTTACCATTAGCAGCACCATACATCAGATGCATGTCTGCCTTTTCGCTATTAGTAAAATCCCCCATCACGGCCAAAATCTTAAGAGCAAATGCCGTGTTTTGCTGATGCAGCAGATCATTGGCGCACCGCTTTACTGCCCTCAACTATCGCCAACTATGTCAGCCAATCACGCCATAGAGTTTGCCAAGCATGTGTGACTGCTGTTGGATGCAATTTTCCAGCAACTGTTTTAACATTTTCTGTACGGAATCACTGGTTACGTTTCCTGCTAATGAACATTTTATGATTCCGTTAATGTGTTATGTTTTTGTGTTTGTGCCTCAACGTGCAACTTCCGGTCATGTATTCCTATACAATAATTGTTTGTTATAGTGAGCGCTACCACTCCTTAAAGTTTGTCCCATGATTTTAGTCTCACCCTGTATAGATGCTCTAGCACGTTGCGTTTTCTAGTAACATCAGTTGAAATATCATTGCTATGTCATTTTCATAACATAATAAAACGACTCACTGTTTAAATACAACAAAGGGTCATCCATACGGGACCAATAAATTATGAGTCAACAATGAAAACACTCAACCAATGAGCCTTCCTTTCAGAACCCATGTGAAATAATGTGCTGGGTCAGTGCAACTAAAGCCATTGTAGGGTGTGATTGTGTGTGGTAATCCGCGTAAAATCCTGGGAGTTCAGTAAATGACATATATTTCCTCCAGTTACACAAATTTAGTTAATTTAAATTTGTACAATTTCATAGACCAAAAAACGTGGTCACTTTGCAATTTTTTTAAAAATATTTTTCTACGAATTTCTCGGGGTTGCAATAACAAGAATGTGATGCGTGATGGAGAAGCGTCGACAAAAGCATGAAATTCAATTGCGGTTTCTGTTTCAAGAATTATTTTTTTAATTTTTAGATCAATGTAATATCATTATTTACACTTTATTACAAATATTTTTAATATAAATCTAAAATTGGTAATTCCGATGAATGCAGTATTGATACAAAATTCAACCACAACGTAACCAATATAAACAATTTTGGGTTGATATTAGAATTTTGTCGTAATTACTATGTGGTTTACTCCTGAATGCTAGATAAACGAGATCTATTGAACAGAAGATACAAAACAATTAATCTAATTCGACATAACCATTTGAGAAGTATGCGTGAACTTAAAAAAAGACGAATTGAACAACTTTTTTATGAAGTCAATTAAAAAGGCAGTTTAATGAACTTCATTACTGATTAAACTACGTTAAATTGAAAAAAGTGCGTGTTTGGAACGCAAGATTATAAGGCAAACATAAATCCAATGCTTGTTTTTTTTCAATTTTGAGTGCATTTGTAAAAGCATGTGCAATATATGAAGCCAAAATAACTTTAACATTTTAGAACAGCAAACAAAAGGGTTATGTATAGAATTGTTATAAAAATAACTCACATTAAATTCACACAAAAATTATATATATATATATATATATATACATATATATTTAATACATTGTATTTTATTTTATTTACAGGGTGTTCGGGATAAATTTGACAGTTTGTAACGAATATAAATTTATGGTTTGTCGTGAAAAATGAGACATGTGGTTTCAGATACACCCATGTATTAAAAATAACGCAAAGGGAAGAGTTGAAGACAGATATTCAATGCTCCTTAAACACACAAAAAATGATACGATGTGCAATAACGAGGTGCAATGGAAATTGCAAAACGGAAACAGCACCAAATGTGATGGTGTTTTAATGTGTCTCCTGTGAGGGGGATATCCAATCCCAAAGACCCCCCTACCTTTAACTCCCTTGATTACAATCCTATGTGCATGGTGTGATTGAGCAAGTAATCAACCGCACTACCAGTATCACAAACACCCAACATATCGACAGAAATTGGGCAGTTTTGTTACATTTATGTGCCAGATACCAGAGCCACTTCTAGACATTTATGGCTACTGGGGGTTGCTTCTCCAATATAGCTCTCACTGCATTGTTGTAAACTTTGTGTCCTGTATCCAGTTTTCCATTAAAATTTCTTTTTGACTCGGATATTTCATGTTTTCGTCTTTCACCAGCAACTGTCAAATTTATCCTGAATACCCTGAGCCTAGATGGTTAATTTAGAACAGATTCAGTGTTTTAATAGACATTCATTTTCGCACAAGGAAAGGAAAAATGTTAATTATTTGTGCAAAAAAGCAAATAAACGTAATCTCCTCCTACACATGTTGTCTCGTTCTCTAGTCTCCTTCTTTGCCACCGAGCACGAAACATCTTGTTTCGTCATTTCCGCTTCTAAAACTATTTTAGTCCTCAGTCTGATGTAAGTAATATTTTCATTACAAAATAAATAAATAAATATACAAATAATAGTAAACCTCATAAACTTAAATGTGGTACAAAGGTTAAAAAAAAATAACTTACTATGTATCCGTTGCTTCCTAGTTCTTCATGATTGGCCAGTTGAGTTCTTTCTTCCTTGTCGCCGGTGGCCAGAGCGTATAAATATGTCCATCCGCCCATCATACGGCACATTCCAATTAGTCCGGCCGTCACCATGACGCTGATGCCAATCAAAATGAGAGCAACGGCCCACTCATCCATATTGAAGCGTTATATATTAATCTGGAAAAAAGAGTGTAATTTATTACACGGTATAAGCTTGTCAAATATGTTGAGTGAGAAAATATTTAAAAATATGTTTTAAACAAGAATTTATTTCATTTACTTTGGAAAAAGGCATCAAAAGTACAATTTGCGCATAAAAAAGATATTGATAAAAAAAATTCCCATAGTTTTAATTAGAATTCAAATAGTTTCTTTTCCCAAAAGTAAGAAAAAGACTCTTTCAATAAATTATTAATGTTAAGTCAAAGCCCCTCTTTTTAACAAGAAAAAAAACTTTAAAGTTAACTTTAACTCCGTTAACTTTACCTTTAACTCTAACTTTAACTTTAAAGTTAACATTAAAGTTAACTTTAAAGTTAAACTAACAAGTTAAAACTTTCGCTGAGGGAGAAAAGGGACGGGGAGGGGAAGTTGAAAGGAGATATTAGGAAACACATTATCAAAAGACATGAAAAATATTAAGATCACATAGTAGGTATTTCTTTTCATTTGAGAATGTATTATAATCACAAATGTTCAATGTGATTATATCATCCCATGCAAGAACTAACATCTGATGAAATAATCATTCGCATTTACGTCCAGCATATCAGAGTCGATAGCAGTTATCCCGCGTCGTATGTCATTTTTTGATCGGGAGATTGCAACGGCGAGGCGTTTTCATTTGGGGTTGCAGTTCTTTCCCACAATATTCTGCTAAAATCCGAGCACTTTTATGTGTAAGTTGTGAGTGAGTACACTGTCTAACACAGATAAATGTAATCATAATTTCTGAATACCCCAGAAAGCTTAAACTGAGTATATTTAGAGTTTTTACAGAAATAAAATTGTTGCTCGCGATATCATTATTGCTACAACATTCTTTTTTAAAAATTCAGTGAATTTATTATTGCGAAGGGATAAACTTTTTTCCAGCTTTATTAAAAAATATTTTAAGCTATGTAAATATTGCAGAATTTTCATGACTATTAAAACATTATTGACCAGCTGTGTTGCTAAATTACCGCGTTATTTTATTCAAAAAGTCTACCAGAATTTTTGCTTTATTTAATTTGCGTTATATTAATTTGTTTTATTTAATTGCTTTATTTAAACAGATATTCCGCGATTAAATAAAGCAAAAACTGTTACTCAAAGAAGTGTGTAGTTTGTCTACAGGCACACACAAAAGAATTGTATTACACAGTGGTCTACAGCGAAAATGGGGAAAAATCATTTGTGGTGCATTTTGTTGATGTTGCGATGTTCCAAACATAATAAAATTCAGAATTTTTTGGAACCGGTTGATATGGAATTTTTGGTACGGTTCGTTCTTTTAATGTGTAATCTCTAAACGTTTTGTTGTTATTCCTTGCTGTACCTACTGTGTGTAGTTCAGTTAGAACTCATAAAGGAAAGGTATCCATATGTGGCTTACATTCATGTTGTGTCTATATGTTAACACTACCAGCCAGTTCTGTAATGATTCCTTTCTCGCATGCAGGGGTATTTTAACTTTGCGATCACCACCACTTGTACCATCTGGTGATGTTTATAAATATAAAAATCATTTCGTCCCTAAATCCGGTATTTTGCAATACTTTGCCAAATATCACCAGATTTGACGATACTTCGCCAAATATCACCAGATTTGACGACAATTTGGTGCAAGAGGGGACTTATGTGTGTGTGTGTATGTGAATATATGCCAATAACATAGGTATGATTGTACATAAATAAAAATTGCGCCACTTTGACCTGGACCCCGATTATGGAAAAATCTTAGTTATGATCCAAATAGAATTTGAATGGAGAATTTGTGATATTAGACAGTCATCACCAATTTGGCAACTTATTTTTTTTGCCAAATTTGGCGATATTTCGCAAAATATCGCTAACTTGCGCTAATTTTCCGCAAGTTGGTATGCGCGTGTGTAAGAGAATATATGTCACTACATAAGTATTACTGTAGATAAATAATAAGCGTTTCATCTACAATTGTGACGAATCAGCTTTATTCAGTGTCCAGGGAAAAAAGTGTATGGTGCATCTACAGAAATTTCACTTAAAAAAAGCAGATTTACTTCAGAATATTTGTTTAAAGTTCTTTTTTTCTATTTTTTTTAATCTTATCTAGATAACTACGAAATTATTACTCTATTATAGGATTTCTCTTCAAAATTTTTCATCTTTTCTAGACAGCTATAAAACTATTACTCTCAAGTTACATTTCTCTTCAGCGTTCTTCATCTGTTCAAGTTGCTGCTCTTGAAACTGTTATTATTACACTTTGACACTTTACTGTTTTTTTTTCTCTTCCAGCCGACTAAATGTCACAAAATCAAAAAGATAAACATTGAAAAATAAAAGCTTGTGAATATTGCTTTCTCTAGAACTTTTATTCAAAAAGTTGTCTGGAAAAAAAAAAACGAATTTTGAAAATTTTAAAAGTAGAAAAGAAAAATGTTTATATTAAAGAATAAATATGGTAATGATGTAAATAAGTTTAACTATTTAAAATTTATTAATAAATAGATAATTTTACGCGAAAATGCATTAAAAAATCTATTACATGTTTAATTTAATTTGTGCGGAAGAACAGTATTTTAAATAAAATATTAATATTCATAGGGTAATGAGATGTGCTTCAATGAAACTAAAATTATAAAATTTAATTAAATTTTTAATGGTTGCCTGAGTGTATAAAAGTTAATGAATTAATAAAGAATAAATTATAAATTAATAAAGAAGAAGAGAAATTTTTTTAGAATCATTTTCAAACGTTAATCACTTATAAGTTATGTCAAGTTTATATTTACAGATGAATAGCTTTTTACCCGACTGCATCACCCCAAGAATGGTTATGTGTTTAACAGTTCTTGAATGTATATATGTGTAGAGTGACCTCCAAAAAGACCCTAAAATTATTAAAATGTAATAGTTTATTAACTATATTAAATTTAAAAATAAAATAAGGGACATGTTTATAAGGTATTGTAAATTTTGTGTACGGTCATTAAAAAAATATTTAAATTTTAGTCAACAGATAACATTGCGTTGTTTTGTTTGCGGAGCATTTTTATTGATGTTACGATATTTCAAACATAATGAGATGGATATGACCACTGAAGTGAGCTTCAACATGCTTTCTCAGGAGTATAGCATAAGTAGCATTTATAGCTCGTTTACAGGGACGCACAAAAGAATTACATTGAATTATGATATATGGAGAAAAATCATTTTGCGGTGCATTTTAATGATGTTATGATACTTGAAACATAATGGAATTACTAAAGTGCACTACAACATGTTTTCTATAGATTACAAAGTGCTCAACATTTATCGTTCATTTACAGAGGCGCATAATAGAATTCTGTTACAGAATTGATTATGACTCATAATTGCTGGAAGTTGGTTTTTCCGTTGTGGTTTTCCTTTTTAAAAACTATCTAAATTTTAGTGTATTACGTGATATCTGTAATTCTATACATCATATAGAGGGCTGCATGCAAGAATATGCAATTATTACCGGATATGGACAGCAATTGCTAAAAATGAATTTTTATTGAGGTACGCGTTTAATTTCTTATTTGGATAACCCAATTCCTTGCATGAAAAAATTAAATTCCTTAATAATGTTTTACAAATGTTTGGAAAGTGTGGAAAATGTTTGGAAAGTTATCTATGGCTGATGCATGATTTTTCGTTCTCGTTTATTCAGCAGTGGAATTTAATACATGAAAATGCAATTCTTTTTTACAACGCAAACAACTACTAACAGAAATATTTAATCTGCAATTTCAGAATTACGCATACAAAATAAATTATTTGAAAGCTTTTATTAAGAAAAAGCAACTTAAATTATCTTTAGCTTCTATTTAATATGCGACGAAATATGAATTATTTTTCGAAAATTTTCCTTTTAAAATTTGAGCATTTTTAAAATTATGAAATGAAATTTTAATTATTTAAGATTAATAAAATTTGGTCTAGTATCGGATTTATAAGAACTTAGTACGTTCTAAATATTTTTTTTTTTTATGTAGTTATTTAATTTCGCTTTATGGGTTTTTAGTTTATTTCTGTAAAAGTTTTGTATGTTTTGGTTTTTAAATTATTATATCTGATGCTAGTTAAATAACAAAGATGACAGAGAAATGTATTTAAATGAAAAATATTCTTTCAAAAATGTTTCATATACTGTAAAGAAAACGTGCTTTATAAATGTATTTATATTAATTTTAAATGAGTAATGGTCTTAATAAGAGTTTGACAAATACGGTTGCTAGGCCGCCACTGGCGACCAAGTTTTTTTTTGTCTGGCGACCAAGTTATTTAATTCGGTGGTATTTTTTTTATGCACAAAAATTAATAATTAATTGACCTAAAAAATGAGCACAAACGGAACCTTTTCTCCCATTTCTCATAATTCTGGAACTAATTTTACAATAGTTTGAAGCATGGGTTGATTAATCGGAAAGATGTTCTTATTAATCAGAAATAACCAAATTATTTGTAGCAGAAAGACTTCATATTTTAAAAAATGCTCAAATTTTAAAAGGTTGTAATTCAAAAAATAATTCAAACTTCGTCGCATATTAAATAGAAGCTGAGGATAATTAAGCTTTTTTTTTATTTTGCTTTTCTTTAATAAAAGCTTTGAAATAATTTATTTTATATGCGTAATTCTGAACTGCTGATTAAATATTTCTGTTAGTAGTTGTTTGAGTTGTAAAAAAGAATTACATTGTCATGTATTAAAGTCGACTACAGAATAAACAAGAACGAAAAATCATGCATCAGCCATAGATAATGAAACATTTTCCAAGGAATTTATCGGTATCAAAGCGGTATCAAACTAAATAAAATCCATTAGCTTACCTTAAATATATTTTATCACAGTATGTTATAGTTAAAACAAATACTGCTTTAATTAAATCAGGAATTTTGATTTGAAATGAAAAATTTCAAAGTTTACAAAAGAAAAAAAAGATGTATTCTAAAGAATGTACATTTATATCTTTGACATTTGATTAAAAAAACTCTGTATGATCGGATGAATAAACATCTGATATTCCTCTGACTTTTATTGACTTATTTGTCCAATAGTTTAAATTAACCCTTTATCTACCGACGGTATTTCTAAGTACCAGTTGTTTTGCAGTGCTATTAGAACATAATCTATTAGTACAATGCTGACAAGACTTTCAAGGATCAATGCTTTAAATTACCTTTAACCTCACTAGATAGCAACAGCATATGTAATTATCAGAATATTTATTTTTAAATATTTATTTCAGCGTCTGTTCATGCATTTAAGTTAGCCGTATTCTAATCTCCTGCTTTCTTGAAATTATTTCAAACCCACGCAAAAATACTGAAGGTAGGTGAATGATATTTTTTTGTCTCTATTTGTTATGATCTTAGCATACGATTTAGCATAGTCTTTTAGAGAAGTATTATTTATAATTTATTTACGAAACTAATTTTTGGTTGGTATTTATAAGTACCGACAGTTCTGATTAGCCTGAAATGGTCCTTGTGAATTCACTCATAGCATATATAGAAACGAGGGAATTTATATCCCTTCTGGAGTATAAATGTTGTGTCACACAAGGTGGGTTCGTCAAATCCAAGGCAGAACCTAAACGAAGAGGAAGGCCAAGATCGGTTGAAGAACCTAAAGCCTCTTCAAGTGCAGAAAAGAAAAAGAAAAAAGGAGACTTTTCTGTTTCCAAGGACATTTGCCTGCAAAATAGAGGATGTCAAAGGATGTAAATTATCACTTTACTAAACAGCGAACAACCAACAGGGCGCAAAAATGTCCAGACCTGGGTTCGATCCCGGATCCCTTGGTATAGCGCACCAAGTGGTTTACCAATTAAGCCATCCGGACGACATCCGGTGTAGCATTCCCTCACTCTTATATGGCTAGGCTACAACCTTGCAGCATAAGATAAAACGTCAATCATGAACAGAACACCTATTAGCATACATGAGACAAATCAAACCAGTATCGGTGAATATTTATATATACTAATTTCAGCTCTGCTGAAAAATTAATTAGTATATATAGAGGATGTCATTGACCAACATTTGCATGGAATAGAGGCCGCTGTGAACTTTTCCCATAGCAAAATAAAATCAAAGCACCATTCAAAATGCAGCACATGTAATTTTTTTCTGTGTGAAACAAGATATTTTTTTCAATATTATCAAGGATAGATTCGTTAAAAATGTTCTTCTTGTAATAATACATCATATATAAAAATCATATATAAAAATAAAAATAATATTTTTCTAAATGCTTTAATTCATTTTCAAAGTCTGAATATTTTTGTAAATGTTTAATACTGACAGTACTTAACTACCATTTCATTTAATTAAGTGTATTTAATGTAATTTTTGGAAAATGAGTATCATTTTTTGGCATTTATCTTTAGTTAACACCATATTAACATGAAATAAAATTTTCATGTTATTCCGTTTATTATTTCGTAATGTGGTAGATAAAGGGTTAAAACCTAAATTTTAATACAATTTTCACTTCTCTCACAAGATTTAAATGTACGATATAGGAAATTGCCATAAAATGTTTAATGTCAATGTAATCTCACGAATTTAATGTAGAAATTAGAGAGATTTGCATTAGACATAATCCATCCAAGAATCCATCAAGCAGACAAGTTCACTAATGCATTCGATATTGAATTAAAGATGCTGGCATGTACAGCTAATTCTACGAAAATGCAAAATATTATCAGACTGAATGTAGCTAATGTAAAATTAATAATTTGAAGTGAATGCAGTATAAAACAAAAATGAATCTTTTTTTTTTAACGACAAAATGCTTTTCTTTCAGTATGAACCTGAAGCGTCATTATCAGAAAAGTGTAGATAACTTCATATTAGAAATGTAACCTTGCTTTTATCGCTCATACATTCCCTTCTAAATATCGTATAATTTCAGTTCTTACGTAATCGAATAGAAAAAAAGTGTAATTTAAAAAGAAATTTGAAAACTGTAATTCAATTTACTGATTTTTTATAACCTTTTTAGTAATGTTCAAGCCTGGAAAATTTAAAAACCTCTCTCAACAATGTACGCTACAATAATGTAAAGTAACTAAGAAGAAGGTGTCAGAGTTACCACAATTAGCAATTGATTTCCCAAAGTTAGTCAGAGTAAATTATGAAAAAAAGATGTATTTTTTTTCTTTCTTTTCACATTTAATTGCGATCAATTAATCTCCAGTAACTGTGTCCACTTCCAAGCGTTGTCATCATGATTACAATATCCTTTAAAGTAAATGTGAATACCATTGAAATTTTTAGAGAAAATTCTTGCGGCAAATAACACTTACGCAACGCAATTTGGCTATGGACCTGGTTACGGGAGTTGAGCCATAAGATCCCGTCTTAATTTTTTTATGCATTGGAAGCGCATATATTCCAACATGAACTGAAACAGCACTTTAACGCTGAAATGAAATCTGTCAACGAAAAGACATTATTTTCATTTTATGTTGAACATACCAAATTAAGCTGAATAAGTTTAATATATATATTTTAAATTATTACATATTTTTAACTTATTTAAAAAAAATGAAGTATCATACCGTTAAAAAAAACCTGTACTTTCAAACTTATGCAACAGAATTAAAACTAATTTTGTGAATTACCTTTCATTTCACTTATTAAAAATAAAAAAAAGTAAGTAAACAAAAAGAAAACCGTAGAACTACCAATTTTTAAAACCTAGATAATTATAAATTAAAATTAAATACTTTTTTTTATAGTTTGAAATATTTTTAAAAGCTAATATTAAACGAAAGTCAAGATTGCCTTTTCATTTACTCAAAATTTCATATATTTTTAAAAATATGGTTTATTCATTTAAATTCATACGTTTTAAATTAAGATAGTTATACATCTCCATGGAAACAACGAAATGACAGCTTAGTGCTGTTGCAAAGCAATTATCTTTAAAATAACAAGCGATTTTAAATCAAGTTTCATTTATTATATATTTTTTAAAGAGACTTGTTAAAAGTGGATTACATGAAAAATCTCGATTAATGATGTTTAAATTGAAGATACCTTTTTTTATCTTGAAGTCGATTAGTTTGAAAATTTTAATGCTAAATATAGAGCTGAAAGGTATTAAATATTACTTAAGCTTCTAGTTTTGAAAAATGTGTATCAATAAAATGTAATTATGTTTCTCGATTAAAGAAACAATTTAAATGAGCAGGGAATCAAATAATAAATCACTGACAGAGGAGCCACAGTTCCATTAGAAAAATATATTTCAATATGGTAAGAAATGAGAAACTGGTAATTTAAATGAGTCGCACAGTACGAATATTTGTAAGGAATTAAGAAATCTTTTTATTATGAATTTTGATTACCTATATCAATATGGTAAAGTTTTTTTTTTTCGGCTGGATGTTTTTCCTACTTATCTCAATAACTTAAGATTCTTTTTGTTATATTAAGTTTGCTTAATGTGAAAGTTTAGTTCAGATTCTAAAGATTTAGATGTGCCTGTTAAATAAATATCATAACCGTCATTGACCTAGAATTATGCTTATGTCAGTCATGATTTTTAAGAGATTAATTTTAATGTAAATAAATTTCTCTTGTTGTACTGTATGTCTGACCACATAAGTCCTATGAGTCAGCAAAAATTGTAAATTTATGGCGATACGTTGGGTCCCGCCCGGTTAAAATTATAATCTGAATATAAGGGAAAAACTTCTTGATAACTCCGTAAAAATGAGAAATGCACAACGGGTTTCAAAATAATATGGTCTTTTTTTTTTCATCAGACGCACCACTATAAAGACGTGCTATCACTTTTAAAGCAGGAGCAAGACTGAAGGAAAATATGAGATTAAAAGATAAGTGGAAAGGAACAGTCAATAAGGAAATCAGGAAGCAACAACCAATCAGTAGGTGACACAACAAGACTGAAAGAATCAAATAAAATAAAAATACATAAACAAAGGAATGGGGGGGGAGAGGGGGTCTCTTTTTATTCCATTTGATAAGACGTTTATCTTTTTTATTGTGAATTACTCTTTTTTGTAACATTTAATTAGAATAACCTCCGATTGTGATTGTAAACGTATTTCTTTAAGGTATTATAAATATATTTTTTTAATTCTAAAATAATATTAAGATTTTTTTTTTAATTCTTTAAAGATCAAAAAAAGATATATCTTGCTGAATTGAAACAACAGGGGGAAAATGAAGGAGCTATAAAGTGTCAAGATTTTAAATCTAAAAGTAAAGGAAATAAAATAACTAAATTAAAATTTATGAACTTTTAAAGTTCCCCAGAAATTTTGGGCCACCTGTATTTACCTGAAAAAGTCTTGCTGTTTTATCAAATTCACAGTTGCAACGTTGAATTGAGCTCAAAATCTATCAATATCGTTAGCTCTTTTATCAAGTAATGACTTTTATGAATTAATATTTACAAGAATAAAATATTCTTAAATTAAAAGAAATTGTACGTTCTATCAACGTTGAATAAATCAATATGCATTACAGCATTTGAACTTTTAAATTTGCTCCTGAAATACAAAAAATTGATTTAATTTTCAATTTCAAGCAAATGTAATTTATTTTGCTATATGAATAAATATTATTTTTTTATTGAATCATGCAAAGCTATTTAAACATAACGAATTTTATCACATTAAAATGAACAAATATAGATCTTTAATAATATTTATGAGTGTTTTTTCGCATGCAAAATAACTATAAATAATAGCTATTAATAATAGGGAAACTATTAATAATAGGGAAACTATTAATAATAGCTATAAATTAGTAAGGCATTAAACATTTTTTTCTTAAACATTATTTCTGTTTTACAAGGTTTATAAAGGAAGTTAAACAGATTAGTAATAATAGTTATAAATTAGTAAGACATTAAAAAAAACAACAACTTTTTTAGGGTTTTGTTCATCTTACGAAACCCTATTCGTGCCGCTATGTTGTCTGTCCTTCACAGAGCCGGTTCTCAGAAACTATATAACTTACAGACTTGAAATGTTGGGTATTTCTAGCTGAATATCTACTATGAAGCTGAAAATCATAAAATAAAAAAAATCGTATTATTTTAATGTAGAGAGAATAAAAAAACAAAAATCTAACAGCCTTTTCCCATTAAATTTAAACATTTTTCGTTATAGTAGTTGCCAACAATTAAAAATCCACAATAAAATTCTTTCTATAATAATTAATTTTCTATTGAAAGATTTCCCCGTGAAAAATGAAAATGAAATAAAAAGTTTCACCAATTAAAAAAAGATTAATATGACGTCATATTCGTAATAAAACGGAAATTTTCAAACATTTCTCAATAATACAAGGAGTATGAGTATGTGTAAGTACAGAAAGCAGGTTAATATGATGTCATTAGAGAATTAAAAAGAAAATTAATCTGACGTCATATTGGAAGTATAACGGACTTTTTCAAATGTTTGAGAACAATACAAAAAAGAGTATCAATATGAGTAATAGAGAAAGCAAGTAGATATGACGTCAGCAAGTGATTATAACGTCATATGAGTTTGAGAAACGTGTGTAATCATGATAAAAACCCGATTATGGAAATATTAACATATTTTAACATTTTGAAGGATACAACATGTTTAATTTTGAAATTGATTTTTTTTTAAGATCGCATTTAGTCCACATGACAGATATTATTATGACAGAGTATAATAGCGTGAAAAACATATATACTTTTTTTATTTATTAAAGAAAGGATAAAATGTTTTGAAAGGAATATTAAACGAAACCCTTTGTGTGATCTTCGATCACACTTACCCACTTGTTTAAAATGATGTTTTTTGTAAGTTTTGTAGTGAAAATTAAACTGGTTATTATTTTTAAGAAATCATAGTAATGCAAATTGAAAATTTGGATTTTATTAATGTCTGTATTAAAGTTAAGTCAGTAATTCTTTTGAGATATTTTAAATATTTTTAATAAACTTTTCAATAAAATATAAGTATGAAAATTTTCTCAAACGAATAAAAGAAAACACGAAGAGATGATAAAAATAGAATAAACGAAAAAAAAGGTCTAAAATGCCGTTGATTTACCACAGCATTAATGTACATTTTAGGAAAATTATTTCCAAATAAAACGATACAGTATGTTTCTTTATTCAATTCAAATGGATGTTTCAAAAACTAAAATATTCATAAAGTAAACGATAAGATTGTCTGCACTATCAGCAATAAATAAAGTACTGAGATTTAAAAACCTTCGCATTTTAAAAATAAATTCGAAATAGATAAATCGATTTAAGTTCTATCTGTAAGAAAAAAAATCACTTTTATTTTGCTGAATAATGAAAGTTTGCATTTGAATATTGCATTATCTATCAAATAAAAATAAAATGCTGGATTTTACAGTTTTTTCACTTTTAAAAACCTAAAAAATAGAAGAAATTTATTAAGATTCTATTTGTTTAAAAAATCCTTGTCTTCCATTTAGAAAAAAAAATTCATAAATAGCAGTACATTTTTTTCCTGAAGGAACATGCAACATGATTTTAAAATTATGAAATCTATCGAAATAATATTACATAGAAATATAATATTTTATATTGTTATGCTTATTTACATAACGTAATTTATATAAAAGAAAATATTTAAACTAGTAAGAATAATTGAACGCGTGTGTGGAAAAAGGATAACATTTCAGCTGATGTAAAGGTTGAGGAAGCAGAAAAAAAAGGTTATGTAATAAAATAAATAAATAAACTGTCAATCTTAGAGAAGTGTTCACCATTATTCTATTGTAGTTCAATGAGGGTAATCTTATAAATTTCAAAGTAAAATACTGATTAATTTATTAATTTATGCTTATTTACATAACGTAATTTATTAAAAAAAATATCTAAACTATTAAGAATAATTGAACGGGTGAGTGGAAAAAGGATAACATTTCAGCTGATGTAAAGGTTTAGGAAGCAGAAAAAAAAAGTTTATGTAATAAAAAAAAATAAAAAAAATAAAAAATAAATAAACTGTCAATTTTAGAGAAGTGTTCACCATTATTCGGTTGTAGGTCGATGAGGGTAATCTTATAAATTTCAAAGAAAAATACTGATTAATTTATTAATTTATACTTTTTTACATAACGTAATTTATTTAAAAAAATTATCCGAACTGCTAAGAATAATTCAACGTGTGAGTGGAAAAAGGAGAACATTTCAGCTGATACAAAGGTTGAGGAAGCAGAAAAAAAGTTTATGCAATAAAAAAAATTAAATAAATAAATAAAAAATAAACTGTCGATTTTAGAGACGTGTTCACAATTATTCGATTGTAATTCGATGAGGGTAATCTTATACATTTCAAAGAAAAATACTGATTAATTTATTAATTTATGTTTATTTACATAACTTAATTTATAAAAAAATTATATATATAAACTATTAAGAATAATTGAACGGGTGAGTGGAATAAGGATAACATTTCAGCTGATGTAAAGGTTGAGGAAGCAGGGAAAAAAAGTTTATGTAAGAAAAAAATATAAATAATAGATAAAGAATAAACTATCAATTTTAGAGAAGTGTTCAACATTATTCGATTGTAGGTCGATGAGGGTAATCTTATAAATTTCAAAGAAAAATACTGATTAATTTATTAATTTATGCTTATTTACATAACTTAATTTATTAAAAAAAATATCTAAACTGTTAAGAATAATTGAACGGGTGAGTGGAAAAAGGATAACATTTCAGCTGGATGTAAAGGTTGAGGAAGCAGGAAAAAAAGTTTATGTAATAAAAAAATATAAATAATAAATAAAAAATAAACTATCAATTTTAGAGAAGTGTTCGCCATTATTCGGTTGTAGGTCTAGTCGATGAGGGTTATCCTATAAATTTCAAAGAAAAATACTGATTAATTTATTAATTTATGTTTATTTACATAACGTAATTTATTTAAAAAAATATCTAAACTATTAGAAATAATTGAACAGTTGAGTGGAAAAAGGATAACATTTCAGCTGATGTAAAGGTTGAGGAAGCAGAAAAAAAAGTTTATGTAATAAAAAAATAAAAATAATAAATAATAAATAAACTGTCAATTTCAGAGAAGTGTTCACCATTATTCGATTGTAGGTCGATGAGGGTAATCTTATAAATTTCAAAGAAAATTATTGATTAATTTATTAGTTATTATTAATTAAACTAGCTCATTTTCATTTTTAATGTTTTTGGAATGTTATACCTTTTCCACTCACTCGTTCAATTTTTAAGCAATTTCACATTTTGAAGAAAGTTTTTAGGATATTGGATAATGTAAAGGAGAAACGAAATATGATTTAGAAAAATAATAAAATTTAGTTTTTATTTATTTCTATCCTGAAAAAATAATCCAGCAATCCCTTTGAAAAAATCTCAGAAACCAATAAGTTTACGAAACTTAAGAACCTTGGAAAATAATAGGTTTTCGGCATTTATAGAAACGTTTTTTTCGAGGTTTAAAATAGATAGATAGATAGATTAGAGAGATAGAGAGAGAGAAAAGGGGAGAAAGGCATTTTTATTTTAGAAGCGCTTTCACAAATTTCAGAAGCGTACTGTTTGCCTAGATTTTGCCTTGGTACAAATAATTTCGGAAGAAAAGAGAAATGTTTCCGGAATAGTGGGTAACCACGCAGTCAAATTAACATTTCAGTGAGCAGATTTTAAGATACATGTGATATTTTTAAAATTGTTCTCAAATACGGTGCCAAAACTGCCTTAAATTTACTTTTCCCCCTTCAAGATAAAATTCTCTGGAGTATTGGGCGTCTTGTTTCCGGAGGAAGCACTTGCAAGTAGATAAATAAACTAATCATTTCACATTTTAAAGTTTCATTTTTGTAATAATGTATTTGATATGTTTCACGCTGAGTTATTATTTTTTTTTACACAGCCAAACGAAAAATATTTAGTAGAATTTTTTATGGTATTGCCTCAAAACTGGAAAAGAAGAGAACGTATTCAATATATATCTGACGACAAATGAGAAGAATCAGTCGAACAATAAATATATATTGGTAAAGATAAAACTATGCAAAATAGACTATGCCAAGAGGACGAAATGGAAAAAGAGTTGTACATTGTAAGAGTTCTTTCCGGCATAAAATATTTTGTGGAAAATATAGAAGATAAAACTGGATCATATTTTGAAAATAATTAGATCTTTTTTCATATGTAATAGACTGTTTGTAATAGATCTTTACCTTCACACAGTAAGTCACACTGAAAAAAAAAATCAGGAACGTTCCTTGGAAATAATTAGCAGATAGGTTGACCATTATTTCCAAGGAAATTTTTTTGTAACTAACTGAAAATTTACTGAATACGTTCCACAGAAAAATCAGGAAGCTCCCTGTGAAAGACTAGGACAGTTTCTGTTCATTTCACAAAGAATATTGTACGAACATTTCAGTGCAACGTTTTGGTTGTCAACAGAAACTGACCTTATATTTCACAATAAGCTTCCTGATATTTTAGCGGAGCGTTCCAAAAATTTTTAGTAAATTTTCTGTTATTCTTAATAAACGTTACCAGATTTCTCTCTCTCTTTTTTAACATTGCAGTGAAAACGTATTCCTAGCAACCGCAAGTCGCGGATGTAAACCCTTTGATGAGCGATGAGTAACCATCGCTCACAGAGAGCTTTCTTCTTGATCAAAGTTTCTCCATGTACATGTAAGCTTAAATTATAAAATGCAGGAAAAATTTAGTTAATAAAAATTTAGTTATTAAATGCTTTTAGTGAAAACTGGTGGCAGTAGCAAACACATTTGAAAGCTGTTAATCATTTTAACCTTTAGAGTAATAAAACAAATGACATAATCTACCGCTTATATTACAGAAATGTTTGCCTTTTTCAAGTGCTTTTAGAATAAGTAAAATATTTCTTGGAAAATTTTGGTTTCTCTTTTGAAACGTTAATAGCAGATCTTCTGTCATTTAATAAGTCAAAGGTTACTATTCAGAAATAGTAGTGACAGTTGGCGCGGTTTCGCCAATCCTGGCATGCACAATATATGCCTTCCGTATTCTTAAATTCGAATAGTTGAACAGCTTTCGTAAATTTTTACAATGTAACAATTTTGCTCTGATATTACTTAATAATAAAAATTTAATTTTTCCAGTTTACACTAAAGGCATTGTTTAAATATACATTTCTCCCGCATTTTTGAACTTATTACTGGTTACTAGCTTATTACTGGAACATACCTTGATCAAAATAAAAGCTCATTTGCAAACTGCGAATGCTAAGGGAACATATGATCTGCACTGTAAAAAAAAAAATAATAATAAAAAGGAAAATATAGAAACGTTTATTAAAAACTAGCTGACCCGCCCGGCGTTGCCCGAGCCCGTGTAATAAACTCAAATCTTTTTAAAAACGAAACTCTGGCCAAGGTCTCTGATGGCTTCGACACCGTATACCGGGCACGCTCGCACGCTCCGGAAAATCTTTTATTTCCCTCTTCCAACGCCAGGGAAGCAACCTCTTTCGGAAAGAACCTCTGAGACAGGTCAACGTTGCCTGCGGTACTGTATAGTACGCGTGCGACAAAATCGAGCTGGTTTCGAGAAGATGGGAACATTATAAGCCGAGTTATTGAAATAAGGCACAGTTAGAGAAAATAATCATGAGTGAGGTGCCGGGTGAAGAGGATGTTCAAGTGTCCTTCAGAAAATGACTAATTAGGAGGACTACGATGCATCTTTAAAAATTTGTTGGTTTGCTTAAGCTAGGAACTTAATTACAAATTTGCCTTAAACTATTATTCGGAAATAGTGGTAACCGCTAATCATAAATTTACTTTAATGTTATAGAAGGTGACTATTAAGTTAATTATAATGTTTGGAATCAGTTGCGTTGAAATCGGAAAGATAGTTGCGGAGATACGGAAACGGGGCATAGTTAGAGAAAAAAGTTTGAATGAGGGGCCGGGGAGGGGGATGTTCAAGTTCCCTTCAGCAAATGACTAATTAGGAGGACCACTATGCATCTTTAAAAATTAGCTGGTTTGGTTAAGCTAGAAACTTAATTACAAATTTGGCTTAAACTATTATTCGGAAATAGTGGTAGCCTCTGCTCGTAAATTTAGTTTAATGTTATAAAGGGTGTCTATTAAGTTAATTATAATGTTTGGAATCACTTGCGTTCAAATCGGAAAGATAGTTGCTGAGATATGGAAACGGGGCATAGTTAGGTAAAAAACCTTGAAGGAAGGGTCGGGGGGGGGGAGGGGATGTTCAAGTGCCGCTCAGCAAATGACTAATTAAGACAACCACTATACATCTTTAAAAATTCGTTTGTTTGGTTAAGCTACGAACTTAATTAGAAATTTGGCTTAAACTATTATTCAGAAATAGTGGTAACCGCTACTCATGAATTTAGTTTAATGTTATAAAGGGTGACTATTAAGTTAATTATACTGTTTGGAATCACTTGCGTTGAAATTGAAAAGATAGTTGCTGAGATATGGAAACAGGGATTAGTTAGAGAAAACTTTGAAGGATTGCCCCGGAGGGGGGGGGAGGGTGGATGTTCAAGTGACCTTCAGCAAATAACTATTTAGGAAGATCACTATACGTCTTTAAAGATTGATTCATTTGGTTAAGCTAGGAACTTAATTTGAAATTTGGCTTAGGCTATTATTCGGAAATACTGGTAATTGCTTTTTAGAAATACACCTTGAAGGAATGAATGCTGATTTTTACGATAATTTAGTAAAAATCTAATTTAGAAAATTTAGTAGTTTGGCGTTTGTGTAATTTGCCGTGAGTAGATGGCGCTACAATAGCTTGGCTATATGCAGGTAACTGCAATCCATGTTGGCACTATTTCGTTATAAATCCTTATCTATGCATCGTTACTCTGATTTATTTAATGTGTTCTGAGACGATATTCTACACAACCAACCAACCGGTGAAAAAAAGCGTATTTTTAATGAGAGTTCTTTGTGCATTTTAATTAATATTTCAGAAAGTAATTAAAATATTAAAATTCTGACGTAATGGTGCACCAGGAGAGGGTTTGGACTACCTAAATCTAAATTTCCAGCCTTCTAGGTGGGCTAGATTTTCCTAGCCATAGCCATTAGACACACACACACAGACACAGAGCGAAACTTTCTTTTATTAGTATAGATAACAGGAAATTTACTGAATAATTCTGGAATGTTCCACAAAAAAATTTGTAACTTTCCTGTGAAATTTACAGAAACATGCCTGATGTTTCACAAGAAGCTTACTAATATTTCAGTGGAACATTTCAGAATGATCCACTAAAGTTTCTGTTAGTCACAAGAAATATTCCTTGAAAATAATAGACATTCCAGCTGCCCATTTTTTCCAAAGAATGCTCCTAGATTTTTTAAAAATATGTTAGAACACGGACGGCGTTTTGTGTACACAGAGAGTGGCGATCCTTAGTGATAGAGGACCAATTGTCACAACTACTTCCGAATAGACGTATTAGACATATTTAATGACACAAGTTCTGTGATTAGTGCTTCAGAAAAGAAAATTAGAATTTTCCAGCGAATTGTTTAGTTATTATAAAAACGTATAAAAAGGAAATATGTTCCTGGAGTGTACACGGTACGTTGCCATTTTTTTACAGTGCATGCTCTCTTCTGAAGTAATTTTATTGTTTCATCATTAAATATTAGTATTTATCTTTTTTAAACGTATATTTCTGTATATTTTTCCCAGCATGTAAATATTATTAAAATTTAATTTTCTCTATTCATATATAACCAGTGGGCCCCTGCGAAGATTTCGCACTACAGTCTAATAGTTTTTAGCAATATCTAGTATTTCTTTTAGATACAGGTTTAAACTTCTACAGTAAAATTAAGGGAAAAAAATGTTTGGAAGCAATATTAGTCAAGCCAGAACGTAGCCTACTTAATTATAGAAAGGCTAATTCATTTCGGCGAAAGCCGCGCAAAAAACTGTAGCTGGGTTTAGCACAAACCCTGACGAAATTATCATTGAATTAGCTAATTTCCACCCTGCCCAGATAGCTGATTGGTCAAAACAGTGTTGAACTCAGACACTTTTCTCCGGGAGGGATTTCTGTGGCTCCGGGAGAGGGGGACAATACTGAGTTCCAGGGAGGAAATTACACTTTTTGACCATTAAAAGCATGCAATCTCAAATCTTCCGGGGGGGGATGTCCCCCCCGGGCCACCCCTTGAATTCAACAGTGGGTCAGAATCAGACTTCAGTTTTGGTGCAGCATTTGTACGATTGGTCAGAATGGTTATAGCACCAACTGGTAATTGACTTCACACATTATAAGAAACTGAGTATGCTTTCTTTATATTGTGTGCCTTGGCCAAAATATCATATCATTTATTCCATCAAAGTTACAGTACAAACTGATTGAAGATAGCAAAGTGCACGCGCGAGGAACAAAAATAACAATCGTAATTTAACTCCATTAGAGGATGATGTCACCCGCTTCGGGAAAGCACGGGACAAAGAAAAATACATTGAATACATAGAAAATACTATTTAATTTAAAATAACGAAGCATACATTTGAGGCTACTCGTGAAATATCATTGCTTCGATCGATCGATTGTGTCTTTTTTTTCAAAACATTTGAATTTAAATTTTGATTTTTAAACATAAATATAAAATAAACTTGCGCGGAGACGTCCCTTTTTATATTTTTTGTACTATTTATTTTTTTAATATCATTGTTGAGTACGATATAATGAGGTATTTTATTTTTGTGGCAACAATGATTTGAGAAAAACCTTTTATTCCATTTATGAAAACAATGCTAATTTCATTTTTAATTAACTGCAATTTTTAATCAAAAAACATGTTTTAACGAAATGTCAGTGTACTATGTCAGAAACAGGTTCAAAAACATTTCGAATGATACCTAATTCGTTGTTGTACATTTTGTAAATGCATAGAAAAAGGGATGTTGACTACAGAAATAACATATATGATTGTTTATATATAAGCTATCTATTTTATTAGTATAATGCGATATATTGCATTTTGTAACAACGTAACGAGACGAAAAATTTGTGTCGATAAATGTATGACGAGAGCTCGCTCGTTAAAAAAATATATAGCGCGTTATCTGAAAGGTTAATTTTTTCTAAACGTTTTTGATGTATCAGAATAATTTCCTGCTATTTTAAAGGCTAATCAATAACCCTTAAAACTTTCAATAAAACTCCCTGGAGGTGTAAATGTGAAGGGATTTCTAAATGAAATAACACGATACGTTTCGTTATTGCATTCAAAAAATTTTTTCCATGATACATTCAAAAAGACAAAGAAGAGATACTACATTACATTTCACCATTGAATATGTTACTAAAATTCGATCCATTTGCACCTTTTAAAAGCTTTTTTAAAATAAAATGAATAAATGTAAATTCTATTTTCAAACAAATCTATTTTTTTCTTCAAATGCACATTTTTTTTTTTTTACGTGTGAACAATAAATTTTTGTTATTTAAATGTGATTCATTTCATCGCACATTGAAAATAAAATAAATCCAACCTTATATATTTTTATTTGAATGCTTGATATTAAAAAAATCTAAACTATTAATAATTGCCGTAAATTAATACCAAATTCAATAGATTGTATAAATGTTATTTTTTTTCGTCTGAAGCTGTAAAAGAAAATTATTTTTATTTATGAATAAAAAGTAATAATAATGGAAAAGGAAATTACATTAATTTTTGAACTTGAAATTAAAATAATAATTCTTTGTGATAATTTCGACATTTTATTTGTTCATTTATTTAATTTAATTTTTCAGATTAGAAAGAATGAAACATTAAACCAAAAATGGGAGGCAACATAAAGAGATAAATTAAAAATAAATAAATTAAGAGAAATTGACATTCTAATAAAGACGAATATGCCTTTCGGCTTTTGCACTTTTAAATCTTATCTAAACAAAATACTCATAAAAATAAAGAAAATACTTATTAAATTGTAATTGATTTAAACTATTACAACAATAAAAAATTAAGCATTTAACCTTTTTAACGTATATTTTAATTCAAATAAATTTTAAATACACAAAATTTAATGGAAATTTTTCGAGAATTTTGTGTTTCGGACCACCTGAAAAGCATGACTGCCAAGGAGATTAATATTGAATTACTGGACATTATGGATATTAGTCTTTCATACAGAACAATCAAGGAGTCGTTTGCGGAATTCAGGAGAGATAGAACACCGCCCGAAGAAGAGACGGGTTCAGGACAACCCAATGCGGAAACTTTCAAGAAGGTTGATTCTGTGCTCTCAGACAGATGAATTGACCTGAAGAGGACTG
Organism: Maratus michaelseni; assembly: GCA_963931845.1. Taxonomy (NCBI): domain Eukaryota; kingdom Metazoa; phylum Arthropoda; class Arachnida; order Araneae; family Salticidae; genus Maratus; species Maratus michaelseni. The sequence goes on along the minus strand of OZ007587.1, from coordinate 301,423,777 downwards.
CAAAGGTCAGCAGTCTTATCAGTGCATTGAGTTCATCACATTTTTCACAACGAACTAAGAAGTCCGTCATAGCATGGTTGGCCAAACATTGGATTCGCGATCGGAAGATTGTGGGTTCGAAGCTTGACGAAGCCAAAATATTGCTAAAGGCATCTGGGGCACGTTAAATCTGTCGTGGATGCAAAGTCCTCGGGACCTAAAAAGTTTCTGGCGTCTGGACCAGGATCTTACGGTGCTGCTTAATGAATCCAACCTCTCTCAAAGCTCTGGGGACACCTTTTCCACGGAAATTACTGCGGTACTTCGTGAACACGACAAAAACAACAGCATACCGAACAATTAATGATAAAGTTGACCTCAAAGTGAAGCTATGCACCAACATGCGCTTGCTTCAAATGAATGTTGGCTCACCCTGTGCAGGATTTTTCTGGTTATTTCAGCCGTTTGTTGACTGTTGATTAAACGTAGTTGCACCACTGCCATTAAGAAATCAAACAGCAGTGACGAGTGGCGACACATCTTTACTAAGGTAAACAGATTGAAATCCGACAGAACTAGGTATATAAAATTGAAAGTCCATCAGTTCATTGCCCTGTTGGTTCAATTTATGCCTTATGGTGCACGTCCTGCGACATAAAGCGATGTCTTTCAATAAGGTACAAGGCATTTTATCATAAAAAATCTGCCTCCAAAATGATGGCGACTGTGTTTTCGGATGCAGACGGAACCATTTACGTCGTTTATGTTCAGAAAAGTTCACAATGAATGTTAACTGCTACTGAGGAGTCCTGCATAATTTGTTCCCAGACTTCCGAAAGATACAATGGGGAAAACCAGCGAATGAAATCACTTTTCTTTAGGCTATCTCTTCATGTCCGAAGGCGCATATTACAATGCCTAAATTGAAACAGATAGACTATAAACTGCTTTACCATCAATCTTATAAACTTAACTCTGTCGGACTTCTATCTATTTCCAAAATTAAAAATTGACTTGAAACAAATTTTGCATTTAATTATGTGTTAAACAATGTTGTGTCCAAACTCACTTCCTATTAATGCGCGTTTTACTCTGTTATCCGTAACTCTTTTAACTACTATGTCATTATGATTATGATACGTGTATTTTGTAATAATAACATTAACATCGCTATATTTAGAAATTTAGATTTTAAATATTTTGCGTATTATTCAAACAGTAACGTTCTGTATAGTAATAAATTGGAATTTTTAGTGTCGCTGAGTGGAATAAAAATATTGACATTGAAAAAGGAAATATATTATATATATATATATACATATATATATATATACATATATATATATATATATATATACAGGGTGTTTCAGATAAACGTTTCAGTACTTCTAAGAGGGGTAGGGTACATCCTGACAACTCGAAATCATATAGCAATGTGGGGTCGGAAATGCTTTCCTGAAGCGATGTTGTACACAGAAGCACCATAAAGAAAAGAGACCGTAAGTGAGAAATCGTTTTAATAATACATGAAAAGAAGCAAAAGGTACATGGATTAAAGTAAGTGTTCGAAGTTGCTTCCACGGGCTACAATGCACTCCTCACATCTCCGACGCATGGACATCCGAACATTCTGGAATACTCCAGGCGAATTTCGAATTTCTCCGGCAGCTACTGCGATTCTTGCAACCAGCTCCTCAGCATTGTCAACAGGGGTGTCATAAACTAGCGATTTCATATGATCTCAGAAATAAAAATCAAGACATGATAGGTCGGGTGACCGAGCAGGACAATGCACGGGACCCCCACGTCCGATCCACTGTTGACCAAATGTGACATCCAGGTAGTTACGAACAGCTCCGCTATAATGGGCAGGGGCTCCATCGTGTTGGAACCACATTGTCTGTTGCGTCGATGCAGAAATCTGTTCACCTCTCAAAAGTTGTGGCAATACTTGCTGCAGAAAGAGCAAGTAGTTATCTCCGGTTAGACGACACGGTAACAGGTAAGGTCCGATGAGGTGATCTCCCATAATACCGGCCCATACATTGACCGAAAATCGAATCTGTGCTGCACGACGGCGTATTGCATGCGGGTTCTCGACTGCCCAGATATGGTCGTTATGCGAGTTGAAAATTCCTTCCCTTGTGAAGGATGCCTCATCGGAAAACAACACTTCAGCAGGAAAAGTGGGATTTGTAGCACATTTTCCAAGGTACCACTGTGCGAAAGCAATACGAGGTGCATAATCCTCCGGTTGCTGTGCCTGGACACGCTGCACGTGAAATGGATGCATGTCTTGTTCTCGGAGAATCGTCCAGACGCTGCAAGGGGAAACCCCTTACTACGTTTGCTAGACTTCGTGTACTCGTTCTTGGATTCCTCTGTACATGCTGCAGCACATTCTGTTCGACGGTTGGAGTCCGTGCTGTTCTTACCCTGACCCTTTCAGTTCTTTCAAATGAACCTGTCTCAGCTAACCTCTGGTGCAGACTTGCAAATAAATTATGACTGGGAATACGCCTCGTCGGCTATCGTTTCGCGTACAAACGCTGTGCGGGTGGCCCACTACAATTTGCAGCCCCGTACACCAAATGCATATCGGCTAATTCTGCGTTCGTGTAATCATCCATCCTACTAACTTGGCGTTCTTGTGCGAAATGAAGATTCCCTGCACGAAAGCTCGGGACTTTCGCACAACGCCATCTACCGCGTCAGGAAAGCATTTCTGACTGCCCATTGGTATATGATTTTGGTTCGTCAGGATGTACCCTACCCCTCTTAGAAGTTCTGAAACGTTTAACTGAAACACCCTGTATATATATATTATTATTATTTTAATTTTTGAAATAAACATTTGGCTAAACATTTTGGATCTTTTGCGTCTGGTAATCATACTTACTTCTAAATCGACGCAACTTAAAAATATAAATTTGGAAATATTGTTCCAAGTGATTTTTAAAAATGTATTCTAGTTTGTCATTAAAAACGCATTTACACGTATTTTGAATAGGTCAATTTAGAGTGATTATACCCGTTTTCAAATATTTCATTGCAAAGTCCCACTGTCTACTAAATGTAAAAAAAAAAAAAAACATGGCTTATAAATAATATTCTGTTCACCTTAAATTTAAAACTATTTAATTCCGATCTACTGTATTTAAAAAACAGGTGGTTTCCATGCTTGACAAGTAATTTTTAAGGGTAAACAATTAAGCTGATTTCAAGAGATTGTTTGTTACCATATTACACTCATATTTAGTTATAGCTTGCTAGTTGGCGTATTTTAGTGAAAGTGGCTTGGATTAACAGGATATTTTTGTAGCAATCTTTTATTGTTATCCACATTAACTTTAAATCCAGTCGTTCTCAATATCCCTTATCTTCAAGCGCAGTAGACAATCATACGTTAAGTTTTTTGAAGTGTCCTTGTATAAATTTATATATGATACGATGTCCATTTAAAAATAAATTAATATTATGCACATTCACAACATATTAAAGTTTCGTGGCAATTGGCCATTTTTTATGAACATTACAGCGGATAAAATAACAATAATAATAATAATAATAATAATAATTATAAACAAGAAAATGGACAAGCAGATAAACACCCCATTTTGGAATTCTGATAAAATGTATAATGTGACCACCGCCACCAAAAAAAAAAAAAAAAGAATTATCAAAATCGGGAGCTATACGTGGACGTACATAAAAAAAAAAACAAACATACAAACGAATTGTATAAGTTTCGTTGTTGAAGCTCGGTTAAAACATTTTTTTCCTTTTTCGAAAAAAAAATCACTATTTGAGCTGTGCCACTTTAGAAATACTAGCGTGATATTTTCACCAATTATAATAAGTGGCCTTAGTACATGTGTTACGGCCAAAGCCCGAAGTTTGACCAATTCACGAATTGGCCAAGAACCCTGGCCAAAGCCCGATAAACCGTGTATTTCAAGCTTTGGCCGGCCAATTCCCAAAGTGGCCGTGAAATTTTCATTGAAAACGTTTCATTTAAAGTAAAATAAAAATTAATATATTGAAAAAAATATCTCTAGTATAGACTCATCTACAAATAAACAGCTTTCATAAAAAAGAAATGCAATGTTCAAAGTGGCTAAGTAGAAATTAGAGCGTAAAATTACACAGACCCTCAAAATCAGCTCATGACTTTTCCATTTTGACTTTGGCCAATTGTCGCTAGCCATTATAATGGTGCCCATTATTTCCTTTTCTTTGGAACAATGGATGCAATCTAATTGCTGCCATTTTGAAGAAATTTCATTAAAAACATTTATATTTAAAATAAAATATAAATGAAAATATAAAAAATATATATAGCTTTTGCGTGCTCATATGGAAATGAACAGCTTTCATTGAAAAAAAAATGCTAAAATTGATTAACTAGAAATTGTACAGACCCTCAAAATCAGCTCATTGCTTTTCTTTTTGACTTTCGCCATTCGCTTCTAATAATTTCGCGAATTGGCCGATTGCCCCTAGCCATTTTGCGAATTGGTGACTGTCTCAAGCCATTTCGCGAACTAGCCGACTGCCACTAGCCATTTCGCGAAATAAAACTTTAATTAAAACTTTTCCAAAATATAGCAGATAAACTAAACTGATTACAATTTAATATGGCATTTATTTATTTATTTATTTGGATGTGTTACGGCCAAAGCCCGAAATCGGCCATTTCGCGATCTGGCCGGCGAACGAAGTTGGTAAAACGAAGTTCGCCAATTCGCGAACTGGCCGATTTCGGGCTTTGATCGTTACACATGCAAATAAATGAATAAATGCCATATTAAGTTGTAATCAGTTTATTTTATCTGCCATATTTTGGAAATGTTTTTATTAAATGGAACATTTCGATAACGAATTTAGAAACAATTAGATTTTATAAGACATACCCTTGGGATGTTAGAATCTTTTCAGAATATTAGAATATCAATTTGTTCAATTTACTGTATACACATCATTTTAAATTTAATTAATTAGTACTTTTGAAACTAGACCGCATATATTTAACTGAAAGATTTAATAAATTTCCCTTAACGTAATAGTGATTTTGTGGTTTACCATAATTTCATATTTCTTTCATGCTTATAGGCATTCATGATTTATGTAAGCATAGATTATTGAAAATAAATTGAATTACACTCAGTAAGCTCATTAATGACCGTAACAAAATAAATCTTTAATAGATTTAACAAAATAAAATCATGATTTCGGTTCTGATAATTTAATGAAGGAAGAAAGAATATTATGTTATCTGAACAATAATCAATATATTTCCTTATCAAATCAACTTTCCTTTATTACATTAAAACGATAAATAATATCGTTTGTATTTATTATATTTTACTAAAGTAGCTCAATTATAGGTTTTTTCCACTTTTTCTACTTTTGAATATACTGGAAATGAGGTAATTATTAAATTTCCAGTTTGTCTAATTATTCGTTTTTACGCATACTATTGTAAAATGCTAGTATTTGGTTGTTATGGATATATATATATAAATTTAAAGTTTTTTTTTTTTTTTTTTTTTTTTTTAAATAAAATTTAGAAATCCTACTAAAAGATAATTGACAGCATTTTTCATTATCTCAGTTTGTTTTTCCTGAAATACATTGCTGCGAACCCTATCTTTCTTTAAGCACCATACATTTTCGAATAGAAATAAATTTAATGAGAGGAGTAAACAAAAATGGTCCATTTGTTGCATCAAGACCATAAAAACAACAACAACAACAAAAAAGAAAACAATACATTCCTCTATCTTTAAATCCAGTCAGTTGTGCTTAATTGAAAATTGACATATTGAATAGGGACCATACTTAAAAATATAATGTAAATCTGTAAAATTTTGCAAAAAAGAGGAAATATTGAGGATCATACGTGTGCAGTTGATTGTAAACAAAAACTAATCGATGCTTGCAACAGTATTAGTGGCGAAAAAGTTCAAAATATTTACAGAAGCGTTATAAGAAGAGCTTAGTTATATATTGAAGTTGTGAGAAAACTCTTTGGGAAGTGCTTTTTTCTAATTATATTATAAGATTTAAAACTAGATGTTTTTCACGATCTCTTCCTGTGTAATGCTTTATTTAAATGCATTTATGATATACTTTTCCACATTACTAACAGACTTTATATCTAATTAACACCACTGTCAGTAATAATCAAATTTTAATTGCTTACTAGAGGTATAGCCAACATAGTGAAAAAATACCCAAGCCGGAACTCGAACCCGGGTCATCAGTATACCGCATTGACGTTCTACCAACTGAACCATTTGGGAACGATACTCAGCCTGGAACTTTCTCACTATAACATGTTGGCAAGGCTACAAATGCAGCACAAGATGGAATATTTTCCGTGAGCCACCAACCCTGGCCAAACACGAAATCAAAGAAAATCCAACATCGATAATTGAATAAATTCATATTTAATACTTTGGAATTTTTTTTCTTTTTCCATAGAAAAATTCACAAAAATGTGAATTTTTCAATGGAAAAAAAATAAATTCTAAAGTATTAAATATGAATTTATTCAATTATCAATGCTGGATTTTCTTTGATTTCGTGCTTGCCCCAGAGTTGGTGGCTCACGGAAAATATTCCATCTTGTGCTGCGTTTGTAGCATTGCCAACATGTTATAGTGAGAAAGTTCCAGGCTGAGTATCGTTACCAAGTGTCAATGCCCTATACTAATGACCCGGGTTCGAGTCCCGGCTTGGGTACTTTTTCACTATGTTGGCTATACGCCTATTAAGCAATTAAAATTATTATGAATGCAAGGCGTGTGAATTTTTCTATGGAAAAAAAATTTCTAAAGTATTAAATATGAACCACTGTCAGTTTTTATATTATCCCATTTTAACAGATAATATAGCATTTTTAATGTTAAAAAGAAGATATAAGTTAGATTTTTTTCCTTTATTATAATTTAGTTAACTTTAAAGACACAGGTAAGCAGTTGACCTTGTTGTAACAAAAGCAAAAAAAAAAAAAAAAATATCAATTTTGTCTAAGGGGATCATATAAAAATTTAACAAGCGTAAGTTTTTGAAAATTAATGCAAGCAGTATTTCATTAACATTCATTTATTTCCTAGCTTATTTTAAAAACTTTTGAAATTTACAATGTCTACTTATCTCCAACAGCTAATAAAATAGAGAGCTTTTCAACGTTTTTTTTGGGACACCATGTAGTTTACATAGTATTATAGCTTTCGGCTGATAAGACTTATGAAGTATACCCATTGTCGTTGTGTGTGACTGTGACTGATAGTAAACTAACATGTTTGCAAATTATTATTGTGCTTAGTATGTTATGCTTGCGTTCTGCGATAAAAATCTATGAATCTGTTAAAAACAACTGAAGGAATTTAGGCAACCATTAGTTAAATCTGAAATTGAATCCATGATTTCAAACACTACATAAATCCAAGATTAAGATTTTTCAAGAATCACCATGTAGTATAATTATTAAACGAAACCCATACCATAGGCATATGTATCAATAACTTTGAACAATGCGCATTTGTAACAAACATATTTAAATCCATTGGTGTACAAAATAGATCAGCACAAGTAATTAAGGGTTAAGGATTGACATTAAGTACATAGATGTCAAATATTGTGTCATTTGAAAATCACCATTTCTGAATAGTAATATTCAACTAATTAAACAGCAGAATTCTGAGATTTAATAATGCGAAAATTACTATTAGAAAATAGTGGTAATTAAAATCTGTAATCCTCGAGGCCCTATTTATTAAAGCATATAGTCATATTCAATATCGTGTTCGATCATATTTTCTGCTCACTCTGTTTTTGGTCATTGGAATATATCTTAGCATTGTCATTACCTAATGCTGTTTTCTGAATAAACGACAATTTTTTGTGTCAATGGATAAACAATTCTATGTGATTTTTGTTTATACATGTAAGCTTACCTTCCAAAATATGTTTACCAAATCAAAAATTCGGAAAAAGTGGACTTGTTCCGTTTATGTAGTTTATGAAATCAGCGATTCAATTATAAAATATGATAAATAATACAATTATAAAACTGCTGAAGAAACGTAAAGCTTTTAAAACAAATTCGCTAAATCTCAGATAAATTCATTAATTATAGAAACTACAAGACGTCTGAAGTGAAAATATACATTTCTGAAAAGGATAATGCAAAAACTATTCATCAGAAAGTCATTAGATTTCGAGAGTGTCGTAAGAGATAATGGAATTTATTTCTTGAGAAACAAATAAGTTTTAAAAAATCACCAATAGAGGGCACGTAACATGTTTGTGCAAAGTATATAACACAAACTACACATTTCTTTCTTTTAATGAGGTCAAAACTTGTTTAATATGATTGCGATCATTTGTCTGCTATCATCTGGAATCATAACATAGCACGTTCAGTGATTGACTGCAGTATATGGATTCGGAGTGTTACGCGCAATGCATGCTATGCTGTCTTTAAGATAGATTTTATGCGATCACAGTAGATCAAGTTTTTGAGAGATCGCCAAAGTCAAAATTTGCATAGGTTCAAGTCTAGTGATCTAGAAGGCCAAGCCGTAGGAAAGTGAAGCCTGATGATTTTGTCATCAGGAAAATGGCGTACACTGCAGATTACAATTGGAATGTTACGTTACAATTCCAGGTGGTGGCAGACAATGGTGGCCATCTTATTTTATATTGAACATGTTTTGTCTTCATTAAACGGGAAAATTGTGTAGTTCATGATATATATTGTATAAAAACATATTACACAACCTCTATTTGTGGTTTTTGAAACTTTTTGTTCTAGAAAAAATCCCAACTCTTTCCAAATGTCATGACTTTATGATGAATGGTTTTCGCTTTATTCCTCCCGGAAATTTGTACCTTAATTTGATTGTTATGTTAATTTTATATTAAAAACTTGATTATTTATAAAACATGCTGATTATTAAATTTAATTATTCATAATAAATAATAAAAAATTCATTTATGTATATTTATTCAGAAAAAGTATAGCTTTACGCCGTAAATTCAATAAATTTCGATTATCTCATTTTACACTATGAAAATCCCCTTTCACCGCATAATAGGTTTGTCATTTCCTAAGTCAGAAAATGGAGGAAAGTTACTATGGTAACAAAACAGTGATGAAACCTTAGACGTGATTCTTAAAATTTTCTTTCATCTTTCAAGTTAACGACCCGTATTTTTCTTTGCTATATAAAAAAAAGTTATTTAAATTATTTTTTGCTTATGAATAATTTTCTCATTAAAGTTACACTTCTTTAAGGAAAAACATGTTTATATTTCCTTATAAAGCCATAAAGAAAGAATAAAGGATTTAAATTTTAAAGAGAAACAACTCTACTTTTTTTTCCTGCTCAAGAAAAATACAAGAATTTCATCCTTAAGAACATGTATATGTAACACGTGCACGTTCATAAAAATTCATCTTCTTGATAATTCCTTCACAAAAATTAGTTATTTTTTAATTTTTTAGTGCATTAAGTAAATGACATGTAGAAAAAATAAAGTACTTCCCCATTTCTCTAAGATATATTATTCGCATCTCTCTATAGGATAAATTATTCCCATATTACATTATCGAAGATGACATCGTCAAATAGTTACAGAAGTTTTATTTTACAGTTAAAATTATGTAATAATAATTAAAATGAACATAAATACTTAGAAAGTCAATTCAAAGTACTAATTTCTAAATAAAAAACATTTGCATAAAAAAGAACTGTCACAGTATTTAATCGATGTTTGATATTTGTGAAAAAAATTGTTTGGAAAAGTTTTCACTTTATCATATTAACAATATGATAAGGGGGTAATACGATATACTGTTAATATGATAAGGGGTTTGACTTCTAATTTGCGATAACATTAAAGAAGTTGCCATTTTCAAAAAAAAAATACATATTGTACATAATATATCATATAATTTCCAACTCTTCGATGGAATATCAAAGTACACACCTTTTGTTAATTTACATTACAATTTTATACTTCTGACGTGCAATAAAATTATTTACAGTGGAAACGAATATTATCATGACATGAAGAAAATTGGATAAAAATAGAGTAAGAACAGTAAAAAAAAAAAAAAAAAATTACAAGAAAAGATAAAAATATGTATAACAAACAAAACAAAATGAAAAATAAATATAAAATAAATAAACAAATATATTTATGTATTTATTTTTTACTGTTATTTTGTTTATGATACATATTTTTATATTTTCTTGCAGTTTCTTTTAACTTTTCTGACTCTGTTTTTATCCAATTTTCTTCATAAATATCTTTCTGTTCTGTGTTATTCTGATTAGGTAATTCTCTTCTGTGAATGACTGATGCCTTCTGCTTTCCTATTGGCTGTTTCCTTAACTTTTCCACACTTCCCCTTTCCTTTTCTTTTAATATTCCTCTTGCCTTCAAAGTACTAGCACGTCTTCTTTGCTCCTGACGAAGAAAGACAGAGTTCTTTGGAAAGGCCTAGCACATTTCTTTATTTTATGGTGTTATTAAGAAGTTTTTATGCTTTTATTGTATCAAACCAGTTTATTCAATACTTTAATGGAATTTTCTTTGCCCATTTTCTAAGATAAATTATTTTTATATCTCTAGGATAAATTATTCTTATATTTCTAAGATAAATTATTTTTATCTCTTCAAGATAATTTTTTTTCTCATATTAGATTATTAGGAAACACATCGTCAAATATTTACAGTAATAATTGAAATTAACATAAATATTTTCAATGTCAATTAAATGTACTAATTTCTAAATAATAAACATTTGCATAAAAAAACTAATTGTTTTAACTCCTTGAAATCATAATTCATTAAAATCAAAATTCCAGATAACAGAGCTTGGCTATTTTTAGAACAATAACGCGGATTTAGATTTTGAGTATTTTGTTCAATGTTCCTGTTTGCTTAGAACTCACATCCTGAAAAAACAGACTAATCGCTGTCAGCAGCTTTTCATTTCCTTCATTATTTTTTATTTCTCTACAAACCGACCTCGTGTTTTTTCAAACGTATTTGATTGGTTTTATTTCTGCATTGAACCAAATGGGAAAATGGATTTATTAGTATGAATTTCTGGCTATAGTAACGTATTAAAGTCATTATTTTAATGCTATAATTACAACCTTTCATTAAAATGAAATGATGAATGCATGCTTTGAAAACATGTTTTAAGAAACTTCGATCCTTGATTGTCAGAAGTGGAAACAAATTTGATTTTCGCATTCAAAATCAAGTATACTTTCAAATATGAATTACACAAACGTGTATGGAACATAAAAACATGTTAATCCGCCCCTGGTTATCACAAGGTGAACATCGGGTTTTTTTCCTTTTAAACGTCGTAGGGTCATTTTTCTTCTTCTTGGATTAATTAGGAGATACTTCCTCCACAAACTTTTCCATAGTCAGAGAAAACACAAAACTAAATTATTAGAAATTTTGTATGCGCCAGATTCAGATTAAGATTCAACCAAGCAGGGTGGCCTACCATACGGCTTAAGCTCTACAAGCCCTGCTTGGCAAGTTTATTAAAAAAAAAAAAAAAAAATACAGATGAGGCCAATAGGCCATTAGGCTTTTACTGAGGGAATGGAATTATTTACACTACTGTGTTTCCGCTATTTTTGTGGTCAATGATGAGGGTTATTCTTCTTCATCATCGTCTGAGGGCAGGACATTTCCTAGAAGGTGTGCTGGAGGCATTTGAAAGAGTTGCTGATTGTGTTCTAGGAGATGGACACAGTCTATTATTTTTTGTTGTAGATTTGGTGTATGGAGGACGTGGTGGAACCAAACTGAGGTCCTCAGTAATGCCGGTTTCCTTATGTGATATGCTGACGTTAGCGGGCAGTTGAGTGTGTAGTGGGTGGCATCTCCTCTTTTTCCACATGTGCAGAATGGAGATGGGGCTTTATTGAAGAGAGAGAGATATGATGGGAACGGGGCCTGGTTGGTTATGTACAGGTAGATGTTTCGGTGTGGGACCAGGAAGTCCTCGGTGACTTTTGGACAGAGGCTGTAGGCTTTTCGTCCCCTGTGCTCCGCTGTCCTCTGGTCTTGCCATTTAGATGTGTATTTGTGTTTTAGTTGTCGTCTGAGGTAGGATGAAGGTGCTGGGTGGAAGATGTGTTTTATTGATGTGTCCGGTTGTGTGGCTTCCTTGGCGAGTCTGTCAGCGTGTTCGTTGCCCGCAATTCCTGAGTGGCCTTTTACCCAGTTGAAGAGGATCTTTTTTGTTGTGTTTTGCAGTTTCTTTATTATTTGACCTATTAGATAATTTTCTGTATTCATGTCTGTAAGTGCCACTAAGCTGGAAAGGCTGTCTGAATTTATTGTTGATTTGTCGTGTGTGGATGTTTGCAGCCAGGAAATTGCGTCGGAAATTGCGAGCAGCTCCGCTTGGTAAACGGAGTTTGAGGTGTCCAGGTGTATTTGATGTTCTGTTATTGTGTCTTCTTTGTTGTAGATGCAGAAAGCGTATCCTACACCAGCGTCAGTCTTCGATCTATCCGTGTATACTTGCAAATTTGGCTGCTCCTCTGCATTCTCTGCCCATTCAAAATATGTTTTGTATGGTATAATTTCTGTTGGTATAAATTTCGGTTGATACATATCTGGTTGTATTCCAACCATGGGGATGCCTAGCCTAAGGATTGCTCCTTGGGCTGCTGTTTTCTCTGTTCTTAGTGAGAGTGGCATTGTTCCCGTGAGGACGCAGAGAGCTGAGGTTGCTGTCTTCTTGTATGCACGGGAGATCAAAAGCAGACACTGTGCCTGAATTGCTGAGAGGAGTCACAGCCCGTGGGATTTTTGTAGTTTGGGGAACCATGTTGCTGCAGCGTAAGTTATTTTCTTTTCTAAGATTGTGTTGTTCCATATTTTTAGTATTGCTTTTGAGATACTGCGTTGTGAGGCTGCAAACTTCAGGAGGTTTTGGACTGCTGTGTTGATTTCTGATCTCTTGGCATGTAGATGTGGTAGGAAGGAAAGTGTGCTGTCCAGAACTAAGCCGAGATATTTTAGTGTGGGGTTATGTTTGATGGATCTGTTATTAATTTTTAGTGTGGGTGGACGCTTGAGATATTTACGATTCTTTATTTGCAGAACTGTTGATTTTTCGTGTGTTATTTGAATGGAATGACAATCCGCCCAGTTTTGAATCAGTTGGAGAGCTGCGTTGCCTTTGTCTTCTATGATCTTCCTGGTGCGACCTGTTATGATTAGAAGTATATCATCTGCGTACGCCACCACTTTGAATCCCTTTTCTCTGAGGATTATCAGGATCTTATTGATGAATATTCTCCAGAGAAACGGGCCGTAGCACGACCCCTGGGGACAGCCCTTTTTGAACCAGTGAAGGTCTCCAGAGAGCCAGTTGGTGTACGCAGATCTGAGCGATAGGAAGGATCTTGTCGTGTTTATGTATGGTCTGCTCAGTTCTAAGGTTTCGAGCTCCTCCACTGTTGCATCCCAAGGTAGATTGTCGAAGGCATGGTGGAAGTCTAGAGAGATGAGATATGTGTAGTTGTCTTCTTGTTTGCTTAGATCTATGATGGACAGCACTTCTTGGATTGCCGTTTCCGTCGATTTTCCTGGGACGAATCCATGTTGGGACGGTGCTAGTTTTGGTGTGTTGTGTAGTTCATGTAGGATACGCTTTAGTATTAGCTTCTCAAAGATTTTGTACAGGATTGGCAGCAGGGAAATCGGACGATACGAGTCCGCTTCTGTTGGAGGCTTTCCATTTTTCAAGAAGAAGACTAGTTCCCTCTGCTTCCATGCTGTCGGGAAGTAGTTAAGCTTGAGGAGTGTGTTGTAAATGTCTTGTAGTAGTTGTGGGTGATGTTTGAATATTTGTCTTGTGATGGGATGGTCTATGTTGTCTATTCCTGGGGCCTTGTTTTTGTTGAAGCTGTATATTGCCGTTTTTAACTCGTTTACGGTGAATGGAGGGGCCGTCTTGTCTGGTGTTGGTGTTCTGGTGTCTGTAATCTGTGAATTTCCATATATGTGTTCTGTGAGGTCCTTGTAAAATGATTTCTTGGTGTGTGTGATTGTTGTTGAGTGTGCCAGTGCATATGTTTCTTTCTTGTGAAAGTCCTGGAAGGCAATTTTCTTCATTTTCCCATAGGGATCTGTTGTTGCCTGACAGAATCTCAGCCATGCTTCTCGTTTGGCTTTTTGGATTTGAAGCTTGTATCTGGCTCGCTCCTGTTTGTATTTCTGTTTGTGGGCTTGTGTGGATGTTGGAGAGTTTGTTTGTCTTCGGAGTGCCCGGACGTAGTTTCTTGTTTTTCGGAGCTCCGGAGACCACCAGTTGATCGAGGGTTTGTGTGTGCTACTTTTCTTCTTGAGAGTGTGTTCACTTGTCTCTTGTATGATTTGTATTAATTCATTGTAGTGTGTATCGAAGTTTTCTTTACTTTTTATTTGCTGGAAGTTAATGTTTCTTTCTATTAGTCTTGAGGTTAAGTGTTGATTGTTTTTTTTAAACGATATGTTCTTCGTTCTGTATCTTCTTCTCGGGAGAGTTGGGGTTGTTATGTTTAGATATATGGTGATCAAGCGGTGGTCCCCGTAATTCATGTCTTTTTCCACAGTCCACTCTTCTAATCTAGAGAATACGGGGAACGAGAAAAGAGAGACGTCCGGCCATCCTTGTGATCTTTCTGTCTGAAATGTGGGTGGGCTGTGTGGGTCGTTTGCCGAGATTAAGTGGTGTTGGCTCATATGTGTGATGAGATGGTGTCCTCTGCCGTCGTCCGATGGATACCCCCAGAGTTGGCTATGAGCATTGAAGTCTCCCAGGTGTATCAGGTGTTTGCTCATGCCTCTCTTGTTTGTCCAGGCTTGAAGGTCTTCCTTTAGATCTGCTGACGGCGGGGAGTATTGATTGCCGATTGTTATAATTATATCTTGGAGTGTAACGTTAATGAATACTGAATTTTGGTGTTGCTGTGTTCGTATATGTTGTAGGTTGTTGTCCAGTATGATTGTGTGGCAGTTGTTGGATTGCGAGGCATATGAAGGCAGGGCTAATGGTAATCCGTGCGGTCTTCTATTGGTGACTGCGCAATCCTGGAGACAGGCTATTGAGTAATCCTCTTCTATTAAGTGATTTATGAGGTCTGCTGTTGCTGATTTTGTTCTTTGAAGGTTTATTTGTGCTATTTTGAATTTTGGTGTTGTTGTTCTATTGCTAGTTGGTGTGGTTGTTGGGTTTGGGGTTGTTACCATCGCGAACTCTCTGCTGTTAGGTTCTGTGCACGATGGCGATTATGGAAGAGGTCCTGAAAGACTTGGCATCCGGCTGAGTTGGCGCTATGGTTATTTGGGTAGGGGTATCCATCTTGATCTTGCGTGTAGGTGCAATTTAAGCATCTGTGTTGTCGCAGGTGGTTTTTCTTCGGACATCTTTCAGATTCATGTTCTGCCATGCAATATGCACAAGCCGTTTTTCTCTTACAGTTGGTAGAGGAGTGCCCGAAGACTTGGCAGTTTTGACAACGAATTATTGGGGAGTATGTCCTTATTTTGCATGTTATGAGGCTGAGCGATAGTCGACCCACTTTGTGGAGTAACAAGGCTTGGTCTTCTGGGAGGTCTATTACTAATTGGTATGTTCGTGAATTTTCTTTTGATATTTCTTTATGTATGTGTAAACGTTGTTCGATGTCTTCGTTTGTCTTTTTGTTGATTTCTTGTAATACTTCGTCATGTGTGATCGACTTCGGGATGCCTAGTATTATCAGCTTTTTCCTTTTTTCTGTTACAAATTCTTGGGATACCAGACGTGATATGTCTTCTGATTGGTGTATTATATCCGACAGGGTGTCGACATTTTCTTCTGTTTCTGATCTCACTATTAATGTTGTTTTATTTCTTGCTATTGTACAATGTATAGGTGGGACGTTCTTGTGTTTTTTAAGGGCTTTGTGTATTTGTTCTCTGATTGAGAACATCGTTAGAGACGTGTTTGATTTTCTAGATAGTAAAATTGCCCCTTTGGAGTATCTCCTGGCTGTTGAAGATGCTGTTAATCTTGTTTGTGGTTGTGATGGTCTGCCTGTTTCTGATTGTTTCAGTTTTTCTGCGTATGAGTCGTGTGTGCTGTTATCTTCTGGTGTTTCTATTGCTGGTGTTTTGTGTTTCTTGATAAGTGCTGAGACTTTTGATTCCAGATCTGCTATTTTTTGAAATATTTTTTCTGTGTTTGTGGTGTTTTGTTTTATTATGGCTTCTTTCAGCATTCTGGTGTTCTGGACGTGTGGGAGTTGGTTCTTTATTTTTATCAGGAGTTGTTGAACTTCTTCTTTGGTCATCCGCTCAATTTCGTCTTCATTCGGGATCTGGCAGTTTTGTTGCTTTTCTTGCTGCTTATGCAGTTGGTTTATTTCTTCTTTTTGTCTTTGATTGTCTTGAGTGAGGAGATCCATCTTGGAGTAGAGATCTGCGAGGGTTTTTTTGTGTTCTGCTGTTAGTTTTTCTATGTTGTCCTCTCTTTCTTTTATAGTGGCTTGTTGGTGTTCAATTCTTTCCTCCAGTTGTTTTCTGTCTGCTTGCTGTTTGTTTTCTCTTTCCAGTGTGTTGGTTTGTAGTCGTTCTGTGTCTTCTTCCAGGGATTGGATTCTGTGTTCTAGGGATGCCGTGTTGTTTTCTTGTATTTGGTGATGTGTGTTGTGGTTGGACTCTTCTTCTATGTTGTCTGTTTAGACCTCACCTTCCTTGATTTGTTCTAGTTCTTCTTTGATTTGGTGCATATCTTTGAGATGAGTTACTATTCTTTCTTGCAAGGTGTTAGCCCCTTCAGTGCCTGCTGATGAGTGTTGTTTGAGGTGTTTGCACATTTGTCTAAAAGATGCTCTGAATGTGGGCTTAGTATCCAGGAAATCTTTCACGTTTTGTCGGTTGGTGTCCCTATGCAGGTAGGCAATGAAGTCTTGATCTACATCTTTGAATATTTCCAGTGTGTTTGTTATTTTTGTTTGTTGGGTTGAATCTTGTGTTTGTGATGCATTTCTTTTGATGTATGCAATGTTTTTTGTTATTTCTACTTGCAGCCACTGTAGGTATTTGTCTGCTCCTTCATTGTTTCTTCCTTTGTGTCTTCTGTAGTGGCCGATTGCTTGTGCGAGGATTTCGTGAACGTTAAGGTTTTTTCTTTTACCTGTTTCTATATCATATAATTGTTGGAGTGGCGGTCCTTTGTCTGATTGATTTGATGGGGTTATCATTTTTATTTGTTGTGAGTTTCTTGCTTTTGTGTGTTGACTGTTGGTCGATTTTGTATATCTCGGGTTGTTCTTATCTTCGAGTTATGAGTTTGAGCTTTCACTTTGTGATTGATTTATTCTTCTTGGAATATATATATATATTTTCTCTTCTTATATTTCTGAGTTAAGAACTTTATTTACGTTAGCGATAAAGGTTATGTGGGATACTCTCTCCGGCAAAGAGAATTATGAGAATAAAAAAAAAATGAATAGAGATAATGAAGATAATACTAGATAGAGTAAAATGGGTGAATTTTGGGAGAACCATGTGAGACCAGCCCATGAAGAGATAAGTGTCCAGCAAAAAGCGAGTGCAGCTGCACCCGAGGGAGATATACTGTGCAAGGCTGATTGTATAAATTGAAAGGCCATAAAAATGACGCTATTGTGAGGAGATGCGGGAACATGTGCAAAGGAGCGAGGGAGTGTATTTCAGGTTGAAGCCTGGAAAACTATGAAAATTAAATGTGGCGCCCTACGCCCTCGGAGTGGGTGGGATAAGAATTGAATTTGAGATTAGATGTAGAAATTTAACACCTTTATGGAGTCCAAGATTAATGGATGGGGAATTGAATTTCCTTTATGGAGATATGCTACACTTGATGGTTGAGAGAATTTGAGAAAAGTTTAAAATTATTAAAAAAAAATTAAAATTTTGACCAGGGTCCAAAACATGAAAATTTTAAGTGAGTGGCTCCGGAATGGAAAGCCTACTTTGAGATCTAACAAATTTATTATGTACGGTAAAATTGGATGAAAGGGAGTGGAGATGTTTATTCCGTGTTGTTGTTGAAAGAAGATCACTTGAGAAAGATGAATGGGGCGCCCTACGCGCTCAGAATGGGTGAAACAGTTTTGTTCCAGGAATAATGGGTGGGGAATTGAATTCCCTTTATGGAGAAATGCTACTCTTGATAATTGAGAAATTTTGAGAAAAAATTAAAAATATTTAAAAAGTTTAATAATGGGAACAGGGGCTTGAAAATGAAAATATTATGGTAGTGTCTCCGGGAATGGAAAGCCTACTATGAGATCTATACAAATTTATAATGATCGGCTAGGATGGATGTGAGGGGGTGGAGATGTTTATTCCAAGTTGTTGTCGGATGAAGATCTAATGAGAAAGATAAATGGGGCGCCCTGCTCCCGTAGAATGTGTGAGACGGTTTTGTTCCAGGAGTAATGGATGGGGAATTGAATTTCCTTTCTGGAGATATGCTACTCTTGATAGTTGAGAGAATTTGAGAAAAAAGTTCAAAATTTTAAGAAAATTTAAAAATGGGATCAGGGTATTGAAAATGAAAATATTTTGATAGTGGCTCCGGGAATGGAAAACCTACTATGAGATCTATGCAAATTTATAATGATCGGTAAGAATGCATGAGAGGGGGTGGAGATGTTTATTCCGTGTTGTTGTCGGTTGAAGATCTAATGAGAGAAATATATGGGGCGCCCTACGCCCGTAAAATGAGTGGAAGGGGTTTGTTCCAGGAGTAATGGATGGGGAATTGAATTACCTTAATGGAGATATGCTACACTTGATAGTTGGATGAAAGGGAGTGGAGATGTTTATTTCGTGTTGTTGTCGAATGAAGACCACTTGAGAAAGAAGGATGGGGCGCCCTACGCCCTCAGAATGGGTGAAACGGTTATGTTCCAGGAGTAATGGCTGGGGAATTGAATTTCCTTTCTGGAGATATGCAACTCTTGATAGTTGAGAGAATTTGAGAAAAAAGTTCAAAAAAAAAAAAAAAAAAAAAAATTAAAATTACGCCCACGGATGGGTGAGAAAAGTTTTGTTCAAAGATAAATGGAAGAGGAATTAAAAGTCCTTTACGGAGATATGCAACACTTGTATGAGTGAAAAGAATTCAAAAGAACTTTAAAATTTTATTAAAAAATTAAAATGAAGCCTGGGGCTTAGAAAATGATAAAAGGAATTTAAAACATGGTGTAATAGGTGTAGAATGGAAATACCTTTGAGATGATATCCTACACGGGTATGCTAGAGCAATAATTAGAGATTTAAAAAATTTAAAATAAAGTTTAAAAGTGGTACCAAGGGCCAAAAAATGGAGATAATTTAAAAATAGTAGCGGGAGTGAAAAGCTCTTTTGAAGACCTATAAAATGATGTATTGCACTAGTGGATTGGAGCATATTTAAATTTGCCTCAAAGGGGGCCCCGGGGCCCTCCCTGTTGGTCTGAGCTTGACGTGGGCTCCCACAAAAAATCCTTGCGAATAGGGAAGACAGGGCGATCCGAGCATTTAAAAATTAGAGTTTAATGAAGTTTAAAGATAGACCTGGCCCGGGGACGGGAAGAGGAGGCGCCCTGCGCCCCAGAGTGACTGAATGGGAAAGTTAGTAAGATTGGAAGATGTAGGATGTAATTACCTACGTGACAATATGCGACTCGAGAATGCTCAGGGCAAAAATGATGAGTTTAAAAATTTTAATAAAAGTTTAAAAGAGGGGCCAGGGGCGCAAACATGAAAATTTATGGGAATGGGCAACGGGAATGGAAAGACCACATGAAGACCTATAGAATGAAGTATTGCACTTGTCGATTGGAGCATATTTTAGCTTGGCCCTAGAGGGGGCCCTAGGGCCCTCCCTGTTGGACTGAGCCTGACGGGGGCACCGGAATCGGAAAGCCCACGAAAAATCCATATGAATAGGGAAGACAGGGCGATCCGAGTATTTAAAATTAGAGTTTTATTGAAGTTTAAAGAAAGACCAGGCCCAGGGACGGGAAGAGGAGGCGCCCTGCGCCCCAGAGTTACTGGATGAGTAAGTTAGTAAGACTGGAAGATGTAGATTGTAATTACCTACGTGACAATATGCGACACGAGAATGCTGAGGGCAAAATTGATGAATTTAAAAATTTAAATAAAAGTTTAAAGGAGGGGCCAGGGGCGCAAAAATGTAAGTTTATAGGAATGGGCTACGGGAATGGAAAGACCACTTGAAGACCTTTAAAATGATGTATTGCACTAGTGGATTGGGGCATATTTTAATTTGGCCCAAAAGGGGGCCCCAGGGTCCTCCCTGTTGGTTTGAGCTTCAAGAGGGCCTTAGAATCGAAAAGCCCACGCAATTTCAGTTTGCAGGTTCGAATCCTGTAAATTAATTCCTTAGCTTAAATACTCTTGCTTGGAAATGACGTGTTTACCCAGGATGCAATGCGAGAAGGACTTTAGATTTTATAATTTGAGTTTACTGGAAGCTGGGCGAGTGTGTTCATTGCCTCCAAACAAGAAGCTGGTTGCTAAGCAACCAACTCAGACGCCACTACTCTTTCTAATGAAGGCATCTCAGGTCTTATTGAGTTTGCCTTCACTAGTTTTATGCAGCGTCATCCTACAGCCAACCAACAATCGTTGGGAAATTTTGGCGTGGATCTCTTATAATCGACGCCATTGATTACAAAATAAGAAAATTTCACTTTAGAGATACAAAACATACACTTAAAAAAAAATGGGAGATAAAAGAATGGCATCAGTGTGTAGTTAATTTAATTGAGCATCTGTAGCATACAACAAAATTAAGATAAAGATATAATAAGTATTTTTTACGAGGGATTTAAGAATATACACTTTGAAAAAATTATCGATGATGAGGTGCGAAAAGGTGGAGCGTGACAAGATTTGGCAGAATGCTCATAAAAGGTATAAAAAAACACTGAAAATATGCCAAAATGCCCCCAAATAGCTTAGCGAGACCTTTTACAAAGTCAAATGAGCATTTAACACGCTCGGGCACACTTAAATAATTAAAATAATGGGAGCTAGAAAGAGATGTACTTACGTAAACAAGCAACCACGCGGTGACTGCTTGCAGTGCACCGGATTTATAACAACTAAGCTGGTACACCAACTTAGAATTTAACTATCGCTCCAGAAATTTTTGTGAGACAATCGGAGCACTAATTACATGTGCTCAAAAATTTACAGGGTGAACAAAAAAAATTTAAGTATTTTAAAAAAATTTAAGAAAGTTGAAAAGTTGGTAAACAGGGGCCAAAAATGAAAAACTTAAGGCCCAAAGCCCATCTTAAAATTTTGCTAGTGCTCCAAAAATTTTAGAGGTGCTAACGGAGCTCCAAATTGATGTACATACAAAGTTACAGGGTGATAGAAAAATTGGAAGTATATTAAAAAAAATCGAAAGGGTTGGAAAGTGGTGTAAAAATCGGATTTTGCGAAATTTGGAAGGCTCGATCTTAAACTTAAAATTGAGCCAGCATTCCAAAAATTTTAGAGGATGCATCGGAGCTCTAAGTCTAAGAACACACCAAAAGGCTAAGAGAACGGATGAATTTAAGGTAGTTAAAAAAAAAACAAAAGTGGTTGAGAAGGCGGGTTTTCAGAATTTTGAAATTTAAAAAATTTAATACGCGAAAAATACCGCTTAAAGTGACTAATGAAAGGTACTACAAGGTTAGAAACATATATATGAGAGTGAATATAAAAATAATATACATAATATTAGCAATTTTTGCGCGCGTGAGGTACTGAATAAAATGGCTGACACTGACGCTCGAATGCCATGTATTTTGGCCATTGGGCTATAGTGACAACACTAAAATGGACATAACTCATTCAAATTTTAACCGATTTGGACATGGCATGGCTCATATTGTTCAGAATTAGTTTAGACGTTAATATTTACCGGAGAAAGCATTCCCACTTACCTTTTACTGCTGATTTTTCAGCCAGTCATCGGAGCACTTTCAGAGCAAGTCTGCATGGTTTCGAATCCGCTGACCTATTTTTGTATGCGCCAAGGAGGAGCAGCCACAATTGAGAGAAAACACTATCACATTAATCTAATCAACAAGTGAGAGGTTACTGTGGGGAGAAGCAGAGGTGCCATCTAACGGATATGGAGATGGCCGCTTTTGAATCTCACTAGTTTATGGATTTAGCCGGTTTTGCAGCACATCGTGATTTTCAAACGCATATAACACAGGTATTTGACCAGCTTAGGCTTGTTTATTGTTTCCAGATGGTGGAAACGTTTGCTTTTATTTAACTTAAAAAGCTGAAAAAAAACATTTTCAAATTTTGAGGAGTTGGCCGGTTTTACAACTTGACGACACATTTTACGTTAACTGATGTCATCTGAACTGGGTTTGACTCTGCCAACAAAAAGTAGCATAATATTGCAAAATATGTGATTATTTAAAAGCATACAACTTTTCAATTTCATTAGGAAACATAAAAATCAATAACAATCCTATAAAACCCAATAAAGTTTCTCTTTTTACTATGCATATAGCATCACGAACTGAGATTTAAATATCTCACATTTCCTTTATACTCAGAAGATAAGAACTGAACGTTTAATCTTTGTGAAATTTATTTCTGTAAATAAATAATAATAAAACACCCAAGAGTATTTTAAGATATTAACATATTTTTGGCAAATAATAGGATGACTATAAGATTTTTAGCGTCAAGAAATTAAAATCTATTTCCAAAAATTGACGTAATATATCTTTTAATCATAGACGTCATTCTGAAATCCCATCAGTTGTGTAATTATTGACAGGGTCCACTTTTCAATAAAGATGCGTTAAATATTTGCTATCCTTACAAAATCCTCATCTAATATATTGAAAATATTTTCAAGGAAACTAGGTTATTCTTGCGTAAAGAGTGTAAATATTTTGCCGAAGAACTTTCCAAAGTTCGCATAAATTATATTTTTATACTTTTCTCCACTATAAAATTTAGAATAATGCTTTTATGGAAATACCTCTTATTGTAAAATTATTTTGTTGTTTTTTAATAAAGAAGTTTTTTATGACGGACTCCCAAAAGCAGTTGCAATGGTAATTTATTATTAAGGACTAATTTAAAATCCGTTGAATTAAAAAGTTAAATTATTTTTTACTTTTATTTTTTCTACAAGAAATTTTAGTAAACAATTATTTGAAATCAAGAAACTTACGACACCTCAACTCTGCAAAGACGCGAGCTATTAAGAAAAAGGATGATCTCAAAATTGGGACGAGATCTTTAAAAAAATGGCTTTGCGTACGTCACTTGGTTATACTATAATAAAGAATGTATAAGTACACATTTTATTCATAAACTTAGCAAACGGTTATTTTGATCAGATTTAGTTTATTGTCTAACAATCTGCTACTTATTTTTGTGACTATTGTGAATTCAGTGTAATTTTTTTCAAGTATTTTGTGGTCAAGTTATTAAAGTTATTTAATTAACCCATGGTTATAGCGTTCACAAAAGAATGCAGGGTTAGAAGGTCGATCATTGTAAGATTTAACTGTATATTAGAATAACTTGTAGTAAAATTTCTATTGTAAAACAAGTATTTCTGGTATTTCTAACATTTTTTTTAGAAACGCAGAGTGCTTTCCGTAATTTACGCATTTCAATGCGTAAGCGATTTCAGGTTCATTTCAACTACGATTTCAGGTTCAGGTACGATACAGTGTTGCTAATGAGCTATTTTTTAAAAAATTCAGATTGTTTGGTTGACGCCACTTTTTTGAAATAGTATAATTCGCTTTGTTTTTGCCTTATTTAATCTGTCATTAAGTAAGGCGAATTTTACTTTCTTAAAAAACTAGTGGTAATCAAAAAACTTGTGGCACTTGAATCAATAGTGGCACGATATGAACCCAACGTAACAAGTGTGCGAGTAATGAATGAGCTCGAAGCCACTGGGGTCGAAAAATGAAAAAATGACGAATTTGGGCCTCGTTCTGCTCATATCATACCCAGATATCACGAGGCAGACTGAAACATTGGCAGTGTATTAGTCAACTGAGATCACCCGCTAAAATTTCATGCAGTAACTCGTAAACGTGGTAGAACAGTTAAAATAACGAATTGGTGCTTCATTCTACTAATATCATACCAAGATATCAGGAGGCAGATTGAAAAAATTGCATTGTGCAATTCAAGATATATGATATGTTAAAGAATCTTCTCGTAAATCGATAACATGATAGTTTCTTCAAAATCACCAATTGGTGCCCCGTTCTACTCATATCGTACCAAAATACCAATTCACCTATTCAGAAGACTCTAGCGATAGTTTTAGAGCTGCAAACGAAACAAAATTCCAATAGTATCTGTAGTTAAACTAAAAATGACATGTTGAACTCTGAAAATTGAAAAAAGCAGCGGTCTATTAGACCGCTAACAGCAGTTAAGGGTTAAATACGAAGGAATCTAACAAAATTATTCATTTTGCTATAAAACAAATATTTTTCTAAGAAAATGGGTCAAAGTGCATGCTTCGAACGGATTTCCAAAGTATAGAAGCCACGAAAGGATATTCATTAATTATTAAAATTAGTAAAGGACTGTTATCAAACGCGTATTTACTTTGAAAAAATTAAAACACTTGAAATTAATTGGTTTTTGAGTATGTTTTAAAGATTCGCTTTGGTGAGAAGGGGTAAAAAAGGAGAGCACACCCTGAAGATTTATTCCTACTGTATGGTGTAAAACTAACATCGAACTGTTACATTTTGCTTTTACAATAGTATTTCTTTTAGGTAGCTTTCAATACTAAAAAGTATAAAGCTACCTATTGCAGCCGTTCGGAGGAAAGCAGTTCCGGAAAATTTCGATATATTTTCACCGATCATGACCCCCAGACCCCAAAACCACCCTCCGCTCAAATGTTGATTTATATATATAGATATATCCATATATATATATATATATATATATATCTGACCTATGTCATACGATAACGCTCGTATTTATAAATTGATTTTGATGAAACTAATTGTGTGTATTAAGCTCACCAATGTCTCGACCGAGTTCGTTGGCCAGCTTGGTCCGCCATTTTGTTACAAGATGGCGGCCATTTAAAAATTTAAAACTAAAATAAATATACAAAAAAATTAAAAATTCAAATTTATTTTTTAATTACGTGTTAGGCCTTGATACAAGGATTCCAGAGCATTTTTTGGTTTACCTCTATCTTAAAAAATGGCTGAGATAGAGCAGTTTGAAATTCTAGGGCGGTTGACATTTTGAAACAAAACAGCACATTAACGCCATTACTTACAAATTATTTTCTTTCATTGTTGTAATAATTTTCCCAATCATACGCATAAAACTAGATATTCATATCCGTTAGCGCCAAAATTGGCAACATTGGCGACATTTGGCGAAATATCGCCAAATTTGGCGACCAAAATAAGTCTTCATAAATGAAGCCAATTTGGCTATTGCTCAATAATTTGGCGAATTTCTTATTCAAATTCAGTATTAACGAATCTTTTGTAAACGTTTCTTTGCATTTTAACTTGCTGTTTTCGTGTAACATTAGCTAAAATTTTAAAACGAAGATATAGGAAAGCTACCTTTTCCTCCCGGTACAGGTCGGAAGGACTTTTTCAGTTTGACGCAACTTCTTAATGATATAAGCATAATTTAGTATGTTTATTTGAACGCCATTTTCAGAAACAAATTAGTTATCTGATTCAAAATCTTTTTTTAAATTTATTTTAAATGTTTAAAAATTGTCTATAAATTTGTAAATGTACAACGTAAAAATCTCTTGAAATGTTATGAGTATATTAACGATATTAATTGGCTTATGAGTAAGTTTGAAAGATTCATCTTGGTGAAAGGGAAAAAAATGAACACCAACGCTAATGATTTATTCTTATAATTTTATGATGCATAGACAACATTGAACTGTTATGTTTTGCTTATACCATTTTCTTTCTTTTTCAGTTTTTCGCAACATTTTTTTGTGATATAAACATAATTAAATTTTATTTCAATTATTAGTTTATTCAAATTTTAGTTCTTTGATAACATTGTTCGCCTTTGCATATAATATACAAAATAAAGTTATATCAGTTTTATAAAAAAAGGCTCAACTGTTCCTTCTAATCTAAATGATTTACACATTTTGACCTGTACACATTTTTGTCTGGATACTTTAATGTGACCCTTTATAATTTTAAGTAAGGAAAATTGCATAGTGACCCTTAATAACAGCTTCATAGCAATAAAAGCGAATTTAAGGAAGATAAATGGGGGCCAATTAATTTTCGTCTATGTAATTATATTAATGATTAAAGTAATCGCGATTGAATTAATTAAGATTGAATTAATCACGAAAAAAATTGTAAGGATAATTACTTTTTTTCAATTTCAATCGTGATTACATTTATCATGATTAAATTTCGTATGATTGAACGTTTAATCGACTAATCAATTAACTAAAAAAGTAATCGATTAATGCCAACCCTATTTTAAATACAGTAATCCCTCAACTTCGTGAGTTTTGATTATTCGCAAATAAGAAAATGCGGTAAAACTTAACATTCACGAGAATATGACTTGATTATTCTCGATTTTTTTAATTATCTCTTTAAAGATTATTTCCCCTGTATTTTTTTCTATTTACAAATCGATTTTCAGTTGTCAACTGAAAAAAGGAGTGAGTGTTCTAGGAGAGCAAAATAATAACAATAGCAGAATACTCATTGCAATGGGGATATTAGAAGAGGTACGGTAAAAGCATCTTCAATCTATGAATTTATATGTCCAGATTCTCGTAGCGATGGAGCTAAAGCTGCACTTAGATAGAAAATAAAAGCATTTCTGAAGCATTTAGCTATATTTAAATGTCGTATTTCAATATTGCATCGCATACTCACCGACTAATACTATCTATTCGCAAAGATATGATAATATATTTGCGAATATATAGAGTTGAAATTGCTTTATACAAAAATCTATTCTTTTTAGATCTAATTATTTCTCCAGTCAGTTAATTTTAATTACCTTCAATAAATAAATTTCATATTTATGAATATGTTTGTACATTCATTTTATACATATATGTTATGCATAACGTATTATTAATACACATATCCCTTTGTTCTGTTATGTTCTGTGCCACTTTAATTAAAATTTTATACAACGTAATTCCTTTTTTAGTGCAGGGAGATAGATTCAACACTAAAAACACCAACGTTTAACACACAATATCAAACTATAGTACAATGGACAGACGTACGTTTCGCGAGTAACTTGGACTCACATCCTCAGTGTCAATAAAATAAAATTAAACATTATTATAGAATCTCCCCAAAGACATGAAATTGAATCGAGAAACCCAAATGAAAACAACAACACACCGAAAAACCCATCATGCACGAGCCACCAATGAGATTAAGCCGGAAGTGATTAACTATGACACAGTAATTCAACCCAGAAAGGTGAGATGTAAGGTACGCTTAAAAAATCATTGACCAGGGAGTTACCAAATTTATGAATATAAACTGCTTCAAAGAAGTCTAAATCTAATGGTGCGTGATGTGTTTTTCGGTGTGTTGTTTTAATTTGGGTTTCTCTATTCAATTTCCTGTCTTTGAGGGAATACAATAATAATGTTTAATTTTATTTTATTGACACTGAGGATGTGAGTCCAAGTTACTCACGAAACGTACGTCTGTCCGCTGTACTATAGTTTGATATTGTGTGTTAAACGTTGGTGTTTTTAGTGTATATTTATCCACACAAGATTTTCTTCATAATCAAATAGACTCAACATTCACGAGTTTTTCTTTCAACGTAACTCTCGCGAATGTTAA
The DNA here is from genome assembly GCA_963931845.1 of Maratus michaelseni. Taxonomy (NCBI): domain Eukaryota; kingdom Metazoa; phylum Arthropoda; class Arachnida; order Araneae; family Salticidae; genus Maratus; species Maratus michaelseni. The sequence goes on along the minus strand of OZ007587.1, from coordinate 301,395,860 downwards.
GGGATTACTGTATCTTATAATTGCTTGTTGTAGTATAAATATATATTTTCCATGTTCCTTTAATTTCGTATTAATTATTTACTTTAAATTATGCATTCTTTCATTGTGGGACGGATAAATTAAAGCATTCCACATCTGATCCTTATGATGGGAGCCCCTTATAGGCGGGGAGACCAGGACAGCTGCTCCGTTTGTCCTTGCTCAGTATGCTTTGGTATTTGGTCAGTTATAAAATAAATTAAAGTTCATATTTTATGTGGACCATTTTTGCTCAATTAAAAATAAAAAAAAAATATATTAAAGGAAACCAACAGTTAGTTCATTTAACAAAAGATCAATGATAATGTCAAATCAAAACCATATATTTTGAATATATATTAATAAGTAAGTTTTCGCTTTTCACTCGGTCATTTTCAAAAAATGAATTAAGAACAAATAATTTATCTTTAGTAATTTATAATCGAAATGCATTATTCATATTTTAAACGAAAATATATTTCGAATATTTATTTAATCTTTTTTATATTAAGATACAAAGATTTAACAACGTATATTTAAATAGAACAAGCTTTTAAATAAATTTATTTGAATAAATTAAAAAAATAATGAATGGCAGTATTTAATCTTTTAGCAATTTACTTTTTAATAGTTATTTTAGTTTAAACAAAAAATACAATTAAAATGTTTCTTGAATTTTTTTACATTAAGAAACTAAATTTTAACAAGGTGCATTTAATGGAACTTCTTTTCAAAATAAATGTAAATCTCTGAATGAATTTAAAATATTAAAAATGACAAAATTTATTTATTTTTTTGCCATCTGTTTAAAAATATATTTTTTATTTAGTTGAGATGTAAAATATATTTTTTATGTATTTATATATAATATATATATTATAAAATATCTAAACTATTTCTCAGCAATGTTTTGGCAACGATATGCAGTCATTTTTGTGAAGGTGTCTGGTTGATTTTCAAGTATTTTAAATCCATCTACATCTACATTAAAATTTGTCTAATTTAGTGAGTCTTAAACATTATTTTATGTTCATATTTTTACTATAAGAACACATCTTTTCATGAAAAATGAGTTTAATTAATGTTTAATCAATGTCATTTTTCATGAAAAAATGTGTTCTTATAGTCAATAAACAAAGGCGAATGTTTCGTTTCAATTTTTTTTTTATTGTAAAGTTATTTTTGGTTCATATTTTTATTTAAGTTACATAATTATTTATTTATCTAATTTCTATTTCAGTAGCATAGTATTTACTTGTTTTGTTATTTGGACCTCATGTTGGTTTTTGATTTTCTGGTTTCATTTGTGTATGTTACTAGGGGCTTAATATTGTCGATTTTAGGCTTAATGCTGAAAATATTTGATGAAATAACATATACTTACTATGGATATTCTTATAAAGCCCTTCTGAAGATTCTGTAAGATATTCTTAGTTTTCCAATTTTGCTTTTCCAATATTTGCTTTTTCATCCTTTTGGGCATGCTTCCTTCAGTGTTCATTCCATAGCTATTTATAATGTATTTTTCTTCGTTCTTCACATGTGTTTTCATTATATATATATATATATATATATATATATATATATATATATGTTATATACATTATATGTGTATATAATGTATATATACATTAGTTTTCTTGTTTCGTGTTTATGTGGTTTATAGATTTTAGTGATATTGGTTCTGCATGTACTTTGTCGCTTTATCATTAGAGTTTATTATATATATATATATATATATATATATATATATATTAATATATTTGTAATTTTTTAGAGCAAAAGTATTTAAGAACACAAATTTAATATATTAGTAATTTAATTAATTGAAAGTAAAAAAAGTCTCAATTAGCGCAGCTTGTATAATTAATAAGACGAACATTTATTCACGTGACGTACAGTTCTAAACGATAGTAACTATTATGATATTCTAAGCCAAAAAACAGACTATTAAGAAAGAGTCTTTATAACTTGTATAACTACGCGTAGAATCCTTTATCTGTTTTGTGGTGCTGCCATATATATCTCTTATTTTAAACAAACATTAATAAACACCATAGCTCCGCGTCATTTAATACTGAAGTCGGGCTGGAGCTCTTCTAGTCGTTTTTGACCATCGAAGTATACCTGCGGGGAGTAAGAAGAAGAATGACTTTCTACAGATTCTGTAGCGTTTGGAGACTTTATAGGGACAGAATTAGTAATGTTTTAAGCGTCTGAAGCAGTTGGAGTAACACTCTTTTTAGATTGGGAAGAGATTTCATACATTTTCCATTTTACCTGCGACGACACTTTACATGCGGCAGATGGTGGATAGCCCTGAACAATAAAATGTTTTACTTTCTGTTGCTTCTCTGTCCTTTATTGGTTGTTTTCACTTTTCTTCTTAGTCTGTCTAGCGCCGGCGATTTTCGTGCTACAGGTACCGTTCCAACGGTTTTTATGGTTTTTCGCTACGAAGATCACACTCCAATAAAAAAAAGTAGGTGTTGCTATTTGAAATTTTCAAAATTTTGTCACTGTTACCGTAACTGTTAGAATTTAACTGTTGTTTTTCACGTGATTCTTGAGTGCATACCTCAAAGTACTTTAGGCCAGAATTTCATTCAGTTTCTGTGAACGGTATGACAGTTATGGGCTCATATATCGGGATAGTTTTTTATAATCACCCTGTACATGTCTTTTCCAGATATTTGAACTCACTTGAGTTTTATAATGCAACTTGACATCTCTTGCTATAATGCGACCAGTTTTCCACTTGACTTCTGGATGGTAATTCCTTACAGTCATTTTCTGACATGTTTTGAATTATCTTACTTTAGGATTGGAATCTCTTGCACAGTATTTCCAGTTTAATAACAATAAAAGTGGAGTACAATGAAAATAGCTAGATTTTTTTCTTTCTAAGAAAGGATTTGCTATGACTTTCATAATCAAATTTAAAAACTTGTTTTCGATCAAGTTAGAAGCTAAATGTTACGTAGTTTGAAATTCTTTGTGTAAAATGCTTACTGGATGTATAACTATAAAAATAATGAAGATATGCTTGATATATTACCTTATAACACATTAAAAGACAATGATGAAATAATGTTTTATTGTTATTGGGAACAAACATATTCATAAATAAAAGTGTCTTTGTAGATATGTATGTGGTATGTTCGTAAATAAATTATTAATAATAATTTTGTATGTATCTACATATTAATAGCTTGGAATTTAATTTGAGGGAGTTTCGTTTTCAAAAACAAACTGAAAAAACGGCCGAAACTCGGTATCGATTTGGTTTTGATTTGTAAAAACCTATTCCGGTCGGTCACTAATAATTTGTACAAAGGTTGAAATCGGATCGCTAAAAATCGAAAGCGTAAAAAGAACTTATAAACCATGTAATAATCTAATTAAAATTTGTGAATTTAAAATTCATTAAATGAAGTTTCACTTTCTGTGCTAAATTTGACATCATATTTTCTGCGAAAAAATAATAGATTTTAAATTAATGGACAATATTTTTGTGACATCACAGTGGATATAAGTATAAACTTTTATTGGCTTCTAAAATATGGTATTTAATTATATTTAACGTAATTTAAAATGCAAATTAAATAAATAAGTCAGAAATCGGCTTGTGTTTGAATATTGTTCATACATTAATACATTTTTTTGTAAAATTTAATTCTTGTTCAGCTTTTTTTTGATGCGTTAACGTTAACTATAAAGAAAGAATTTGCACTTGAATAGTTGAAATAAACACATTTTGGAAAGTTTTTTACAAAACAAATAAACAACAACAACAAAATAATAATTGGAATTAAAAGAAAAATTGCGATGGTTGTCCCGATTGCTCAATATATCGTAGTTGGTTCCGACCGACCGCGACCGTCAAAAAGCGTTGGCGTCTATATCATCGAACATGCATTGATATGCATATAGCAAAGCTTTTTTACAGGGACACGACGATTTATTAGCGACTAAATACAAATTTGCCAATTGAAAAATAATATTACACTCATTCACATAATCGCAAAACTGAAGGCGCAACTTTGACAGCAACGATGTCGTATTTCAAAAGATATTTCAATAAAATTTTTATATTATACGGATACAGTTCTTTGTTTTTAATGCAGTTCATTGAAATTGGAGCAGTTTTACATCGATGGTATTACCAGAAAATAAACCACTGTCGCACTCTCGATCGAGATCTTATTTAAACGCCTTATTCATGCAAAATTTCTGTCTTATAAGGCAAAAATTTCTTTTCGTTTTTATTGGTGGAAGTTTCCCCGGCGATATTATAATCTCTTTCACTGACATTGGCAGGAGAATTGTTTATGTAGTCATAATATGGCAGAACCGGGAGGCCTGTCTACCGCCGAGGCAAACTTCCACCACTAAGAATGAATAGCGATTTTTGCCTTATAGACCGGGAGGCGGCAGCAGACTATCACCTCATCGAGTTCACGGCTGAAATTCCAGAATTAGTTAAACTCGATTCGCATATTAAAACGCAATCGGTCTGCCAAGTCATATCTTGGTGGAAAACACCTTAAAACCCAATTTTAGCGGTTGACTCGTAGGTTTACCATTGTGTTTTCCTGCACCCAAAGGTATGAAAACATGGAGGACTGGGAGCAGGAACACACAATGGTAAACCTACGAGCCAACCACTAAAATCGGATTTTCGGGTGTTTTCCACCAAGATATGACTTGGCAGACCGATTGCGTTTTAACATGCGAATCGAGTTTTAACTAATTCTGAAATTTCAGCCGTGAACTCGATGAGGTGATTGTTTGTGCTGCCGCCTCCCGGTCTATTAATTATGACAGACATTTTGCATGAATAAGGCGTTTAAACAAGGAGAAAATAGCTATTCATATTTACTGGTGGAAGTTTGGGCAGGTGGTTCCGGGATCGATTATAGTTGAAGATTCACCCTTTTGAGGATATAACAATCCCTCTTTATTCATAGTTCCATGTGGATACCACATTGCAGTGATATGGTTGTGACGTCAATTTATTCGTTTTTCTTCTACTTCTTGAGATCAGGCAAAATTACAGCTTGACAGCATTAATATATCTCATATTACTTGAATTATCTTTATTTAATTGATACTGTCTTGTTAATTTGTTGACTCTGCGGCTTATTTCAGTGCCGTTTCCTAAATTACTTTATTGATTCAAATGCGATTTTTTTTTAAAATAACTTAGTAATTTAAAGTATATAATTATAAATTTATTAATCAGATGGATTTTCTTACTAGAATAATTTTTATAAATAAAGTTTTAGTCTACAATTTGTTAATTCATATATTGATCAAATCTGAAAAATGAAAATCAAAATAATTTGACAAAATTAAAAAAAAAAAAACACGTAAATGAGAAAAATATGTTTTACATCAAAGAGGAGTTAATTAAAATTTCTAATATTCAGGATTTTTTCAACATACATAACATAAAGTTACATGATTTAAAAATATGTTAAGAAAAAAAAAGATGTTATATATATATTTTGCAAAATTAGTAAATTGAGCAATTTAAAACTATGTATACATTTTTTATCTCAAAAGTAATGCACAAAATTAAGTTGCTTATTAGATGTTGAAAAAAAGGGAAATTCTTTAATTTAGTAAGTTTTATTTAAACTTAACTAAGCAAAAATTTACTTAATTATAAATAACATAAATGAAATAAGATTATATTTAAAATATTTTTAAAGCTGTTTATTTCCCAAGAGACTGTAAAAGATATTAAATGCGCTCTTGATTATATTATTTTTTAAATAGAAGAAGCAGAAATTAAGATTTTATTTACCTTGTTATTTTATCTTAGACAGGTTTAGACTCTCTTGGAATATTTTAGTTGATTTACCGAGCAAAGGAAATAAAGTTTCAAAATATTTGAAAGAACACACAAACAGATATGTTAAAAAGGGACACACACAAACAGATATGTTTAAATTTATTTCAATTTATTTCAATTTTGACAGCAGGTTATAATAATACAATTTAAACTAGTATGGTATGTCCATCACAAAACTTACTTCTATGTAAATCAAATCATCTTCAACGAAAATTAAATGACAATATATACGTTTTTCAGATATAGCTATCGCATAAACTGCAAAAACAGAGCATAGCAGCGACACCTGTTGGGCTGTATACACCAAAACCTAATAAGGATCTATTTTGTTAAGGTCTAACAGAATATGAAGTTTGATGAAATTCCGTGCATTAATTCTTGAGATACAGCTGTAGCAATGATCGTGAAAAATGCAGAATAGCAGCGCCACCTGTTGGGCGATTTACACTAAAACCTTAGCGTCTATCTATGCCAAGGTCTAACAGAATACAAGGTTTGATGAAATCTGGACATTAGTTCTTGAGATATAGCTATGGCTGTAATCGTGAAAAATGCAGAATAGCAGCGCCACCTGTTAGGCGATTTACACCAAAACCTAGTCAGCGTCTATATATGTCAAGGTCTAACAGAATATGAAGTTTGGTGAAATTGCGTGCATTAATTCTTCAGATATAGCTATCCTGAAAATCATGAAAAATGCAGCATTGCAGCGCCACCTGTTGGGCGATTTACACCAAAACCTAATAAGCATCTTTTTATGTAAAGATCTAACAGGATACGAGGTTTGATGAAATTCTGTGCATTAGTTCTTGAGATAGAGCAATTGCGGAACTCGTGGAAAATGCAGCACAGCGGCGCTACCTGTTGAGCGATTTACACCAAAAACTAATCAGCACCAAATTACATCAAGGTCTAGCTGAACAGTTTCATTAAATTCCGTGCATTAGTTTTTCCGATAGAGAGTCTCCAAAATTTTTTTGTCACATACAGACACATAGATAGACAGACCATCAGACAGACTCACAGACAGACATTTTCTAAAAACAGCCGTCGAAATTTTTCATGAATCCAATACTTGCTTGTAAAGATAGAAGAAAGTAAAAATGGAAAACAAAATATTCTTTTACTGTTAAAAATGGGGAACGTGAAAATAGTAAAATATACCTGTTTATGATTATTTTCTCGGCTTATAATAGCTCTGAATATTTGTAGTATTTACTCATGAATGCGCCCTCCTGTATACTGCCCACTCTTTTTTTGATAGGGGAAAACGGGAAACATAGAATTTTAATTTTAGATTTTAGAGTGCATAGCATTTATCGTTCATTTACCGAGACGCACAAAAGAATTAGATTACCGGCCTGATTATGTTCGATATTTGCTATAAGTGTGTTTTTCGCTATGGCATTTTAAAACTTATCTAATTTTTAGTGTATTAGGTGGTGTGTTGTATAGATCATAGGGGAACTGGGGGATGAATGTGACAAGGGATGGATGGGGCATTCTAAATATTTCAGGCAATAAACATTTTTTTTAGTTGCTTCCTATCCTCATAGATAGTCCTATCCTCATAGACATTGTCATAGTGTGCTTCAAAAGCAAAAGCGAGACCAAATGGCTGTTTTCAATTTCCTTCAAAGTTGCATTTCTTGAAAACTTTGCTTTAAAGTAATTTTTTTTTTATATTTGAAGTTATTTACATATTTTATGCATTATAAACAATTAAGATATATTATAGTTATTTATTTCAAGGCTCAATATTGGTAATTAAAATGAATGAATATTAACCATTGTGACAAAATAATTTCTGAGACGAAATGGCTGACAATTGAATATATGCATCATGGGAATGATTGGGACATTTCAAATAGAGATGAATGGGACTGATTCATTCATCCCTAGAAGATACTGAAAAGTTTTTTTAATGAACTAAATAATATTATATAAATTGATAAATTAATAATTTATGTTAATTATTCTTTTAACATTTCCTCCTCATTGTAACCACCGTCGTCTTCAGCCATTGGATGTTTCTGCTTCTGGGCCTTTAAAGGCAAAGCTGAGATCAGTCCAAGAGGATTGGCTGATAAATAATCTTGGAGAGCATATTACCATTTATAACCTCTCAGCTTTTACCAAGGAGGCATTTTTGTCGGCTTTTAGTACTAGCCACATAAACATAACCAGTGGTTTTAGGAAAACTGCCATTTTTCTTTTTAACAGCAATACATTCACTGAAACTCATTTTATACCAGCTTATGCGACTGACAGACCACATTTAGAACATTTTAGACAGACCACATTTATTGTGTGACTGATATTTGCACATCCGTAAAACTTTAACTTTGTAATTCATTAAAATTTCAGTTAAAATGTGTCAGATAAATTACAGTTTTTTTAATGCATAATTAACTGTGTTTTCACTTCTTAGATATATCTGTGCACTGATATATAACAGCCATATAAGATCATATATTACAAATATAATTACATATAAGTTTCTAATTATAAATTTTAATTTGGTATTATTGAATACAGAGAGGAAAATATTTGTGTCCCATCCATCCTTGCTGTGGAGATGATTGGTACAGAGGGGAACTTTTTTTAAATTTCATAATATATTTCTGTATAATAATAATAATCTTGAATAAATATTGTGCATAAGATGTAGACAAACACCTAATATATGAAATGCGATATATGATATTAATAATAACTTAAATAAAATATTTAAAATAAATCTTTTTGTGAAAATGTCCCATTCATCCCCTATCTCCTCTATACTGAATATAGTGAATTCTATAGATTCTATACCAAGCTACACGAAACAATTCGAGCACATTACCATATGAGCGGGTTAGAATGACAGTGAAGTAAGTCAATATTTAGTAATTTGAGAAATGATGTTTTTTTTTTAAACTTGTCGTATTGCGATTGCATTAAGTGACCCAACTTGTTTTACCCTCTAGCGACTCCCTAAGTGAACTATGACTTATTTGACTGTCGCACTGAACAGAAATAAATATACGTTCAGTCAAAATATGGTTATCTAGATTTTTAAAAATTTTAATTTACTCTAAAGTCATTCTAATCCCCTCATATATGGATAGCAATTGCTGAAAATGAATGTTACCGAGTTATGTTTCTTTTAAGTTGCTTATAAAAGATATATCATTTTATTTATTCTATGAAAAAAATGAAATTTATTAATAATATTCTGTTGCTTGATGCATATATGTATGCCTGAAATATGATTTCCCGTTCTTGTTTAATTATTTTCGGGTCGCCTTATTATTAAAAAAACAATCAAGATTATGATTTATTTTTAAAAAAATAATTGAAAAAATATTAATACCCAGTATACTGCAAAATAATTTTGCTACTAAATAGTTAATTTAAGTTAAAAACGAGTGAGTAATAGCATTTGAATGTTTGTTTATAATGAATACTTAACACAATTATTTCATGCTTTAGAATCTAGAATAAACAGAATTTCCTCGCACATTTGCAAAACTCAAGCTGTATACAAGCTTATGCTAGGAAAGAAAATGAATAGATACAGTAAGCTTCTTAATGATCCTAATAAAATAAGCCGTTAATGAATTTAACTAAATAAGATTGGAATTTGGGTGCCATTAGTTTGATGAGTGGAAGGACATTAAGTTATCAGGAACGATAATGTATTTTGTTACTTAATCTTATGTTCTTTCCTCATTCTCTACTGATAAAAGAGACAATCTTTCTCTATAAAAAAGATTTGATTGTAGTTTTCTTTTCTGTTTTCATTATTTCTTCATATATTCATATCATTTTATAAGTTATTTTTATTGTCTTTCAATGCATATCTGTTCTTGTTCTAACTTTTGTGAAAATTATTTGATTAAAATAAAGGTTTGACATTTTATAATTTATACTATGTATTTTTACTTTCAGTTAACGTGTTTTTTAACATTAGCACAATAATGTGTTGCCGTAATGTGTAGTGTCAAATGTAATATGTAGTCAAATGTAATGTGTAGTGTCAAATGTAATATGTAGTCAAACGTACTGTTTAGTGTCAAATGTAATATGTAGTCAAATGTAATGTGTGTAGTGTCAAATGTAATATGTAGTGAAATGTAATGTGTAGTGTCAGTTGTTGTAATTTGTAGTGTAATTGTGTATAGTGTTACATTGTCTGTCATAATTGAGTAGAATTAAAAATAAAATTGATAAAAAATCGAGCAAGATACATTATTTCAAATATTTAATAAATTTAGTTTTACACTATCTTTTATGTTATATACAGAGTGTCTCATTTATTTTGCAACCCCCAAAAATGAACAATGTACAAAAATTAATTTTTATTTTACAGAAGTACTTAAACGACTACAAAAGGTGTTGGAAGTGACTAACGTCTTCATCTTTACATATCTGGGCCAGTTTGAGGAGGTTTAGAGACACATTCTGTAATGTGTTTGGTGTGATAGCGTTTATCTCTATCTGGTGTGATAGCGAGTTTTCAGTTCAGTAATCGAGGCTAACGGTTCGCGGAACACGTGATTTTTCAAATAGCCCCACAAGAAGAAATCGGGCGGTGACTGGTCTGGACTGCGTGGAGGCCATAGTTCTTTTGTAATTAGCCGATCACCAAAAAATTCTTGGAGAAATGACAGTGTGTCGTTGGCCGTATGCGTAGGAGCGCCATCCTGTTGAAACCAAACGTTTGTTTGTAAAGCTAATTTTCTTACTAACGTGGCTGGTTTATCCTTGATTATCGTCTCGATTTCCTTCATTTTGTGGTCAGTTAGGACAAACGACAGACGGTTCTTTCTTTTTTTTTGGTTCCACAGTCCATTCTGTTTGAAAATGGTCCACGATTCGCTTAATTGTGCTTTTATTCGGCTCCATCGAGTCAGGAAACTTGTTTTTATATCGTTCCTTGACTATTTTGTACGAAGACGTTCGAAAATAAAATGTTCAATAATAAACTTGCGTTTTTCTGCACATAGTACCATGACGCAAAACTACCTTTCACTTCGTTCGCCTTAACACTTAAGTGTCTCCTGTGGTTTTCTAGCGTGTTGGTAGTGTTTCTGGCACGCCCCTCCACACCGCTACCTGCGCTAACGGTGTGCGCGTGCACTCGTGTTGTTCATTTGCCTCGCGTTTACGCGGGTTTCAAAATAAATGAGACACTCTGTATATATATAACATAGCTTATTTAAGAAATATTTAAATATTTTACAAATTAGTTATTAATCAACTACATAAAACTGTGAAAAAACAACAACAGTTTCTTGATTGTTTATTTTGAAAAGCTTAATGTATCAAATCTCATATACATCATGTTATTTAGAGAAAAGTAAAATATTCATTTGAGTTATAAATATCCTGCTGTATAGAGGAAAATTTAGAGTGAGTGGATAAAAGGTTTGTCATTTCCTACCTAGGAAATTGGAGAAAAGACTTAACGGTTACTATAGCAACAAGAAGTAATGAAACCTTAGACAGGATTCTCAAACTTTTCTTTCATCCTTTAGGTGAAGAGCTCGGGGCTTCTTTCCGTTTTTACTAAAAATGCCCAGCATTCTAAAGCTTTTAAATGAATGTATTTTACACTTTTTTAACTCAACTTGGCTGTTGTATGTAAAGATGAAATTTTGGAGTTGTTTTCGCACAAACTTTCATATGCTACTTAGAATTAAAAAAAAAAAAAAAATCACAGGTGTGTTTCTGTAAACACACCCGTGTACAGTAAAACATTTTAATATTTTTAGAACTTAATTATAAAGTAATACACTAATCTTAAAGCGTTTTACCTTTTACCCGCCACAAGTGATAAATCGCCAAATAATCTTGAGTGTTACAATTGTATAAGAGTTAAACAACAATAAATTCAACTATGCGAAATTATCCAAAAAGTGCTCGCCAAAATAGTGTCAAATGGCTGTGAAACTGGAACGATTCAATTATGCGCCAAAACTCGTACGCTCGCCAAAATGGGCGAAATGGCTGTGAAACTGGAACGATTCAATTTTAAACACTAAAAAGGAAAAAAAAATATATAAATAAAAAAAATAGCGTGTAATAATTTAAAAAAAATACCCCTTTATCAATTAATAGTTTCCTACAAATTAAATTATGATTATATGTTGAGAAATCAATTCAGAAATCACAAAAATATAGTTTAAATAATTTTTAATTTATTTTCTTTTATCCAAATCTTAAAAAAGAAACAGAGAAAAAAAAATCATATATTTTTTAAAAAATAAATTCACGAGGTCATTCCTTCAAGCTTAAATTAAAGACCGTGAATTTTCGGGTTTGGTGCCCACGTCATACGTACGTATTTTATCGGAAATGTTTTGTAAAAATCATGAACTGCAGTCATGAAATTAGGCATGATTTAAGATAAAGATTGAATGTGTATAAAAGAGTGTTTTTTAAAAAAGCTGTTTTTAATTTTATTTTTATATTTATTCGTTAATAAAATAATGTGTATTTTAATAAAAGACGCTCGTATTTATGAACCGATATGAATATGACTGAGCATCTGTACAGGATATACTAAGGTTTTGACCGAATTCATTGGCCAGCTTCATCCGCCATCTTGTTTTAAAATGGCGGCCACTTAAATAAAAAAAATTAAAAAATTCAAAGTTTTTCAAAAAAATATGTATTGAAAAAGCTGTTTCCGTTAAGTGTTAGATCTTGATACAAGGGTTCCGGAGCAATTTTTGTTTTAGCTTTATCTTAAAAACTGGTTGAGAGATGGCAGTTTGAACTTCTAGGGTGTCACACTTTGAACTGATTTTTTTTAATACTGTAACTCTCGTATTTATAAACCAATTTAAATACGACAGAGCATGTGTACAGGACACAACAAGGTCTGAATCGAGTTCGTTAGTCAACTTCATTCGTCATCTTGTTTTAAAATGGCAGCAACTTAAAAATTTCGAATTTTTAAAATTAAAAAAAAGTGTACAAAAAAAAAAAAAAAATTAAAAATGATTTTTCCTTAAAGTGTTTGATGCTAGTACAAGGATTCCGGCGAAATTCTAATTCAAATTCAGTATTAACGAAAACTGGGATTGAATCTTCTATAATCGGGTTACAGGCATTTTAGCTTCGCGTGTTTAAGTAAAATGAGTTGAATTTTTAAAAACAAGGAGTATGGAAGATACCTTTGCCTACCAGTACAGGCCTGGAAGACTTTTTGCTGATGTTTCATTTCGTAATGCCAAAGATCAAAGCTTCGACTGATAACTTCGACTGATTTTCATCTTCCATCACAATAGCTTATCTTGATTACATGTTACTGATTATTTATTTGAACAAAGTTTAATTTTTCGATAATTTGAAAAGTTGAAATTAATGGGAATAGTATTTTGGTAACTTTGTGTATAAATAGTATTTGTTTGAATAGTTAAACTATCTAATGTAAGATGGATTTTTGTAATGTAATTGTTTTTGTAGAGTCCTTTTTAAACATTTTCTTTCATCAAATTTCGTCGTGTTCCACTGCGTTATTACTAAAAGAAAAGTAAAGTATTAATCTGAGTTAATAAACCTGCTGTTTAACTATTTGTATAAGTTTAATGCTAAAATATTTCATACGCATATTATTGCTAAGAGAGAAGTAAAGTATTCATCTCAGTTATATATATCCTGTAGTATAGAGGAAAAATTAGGGTCAGTGAATATCAATTTATCATTCCGTACGTCCGAAATTGGAGGAAAGACTTGACGGTTACTATAGCAACAAAAAGAGATGAAATTTTAGCCATGATCCAGAAAGTTTCTTTTCATCTTTGAGGTGAAGGCTCTGAGATTTCTTTCTCTATTTTTACTTAAGATTTTTCCGTTTTATAAAGTTTTTAACTGTAGATTTTTTAATTTTTGAACTAATGTTTTTTTATAAGAGTTATACATATGGAGCTGTATATATACAACGTTATAAACTTTTTTGTAATTTAGGACCCCCATCCTCTCCCCCCCTTTACGATACCATACGTTATCAATCCTCACTCTACCTCCTTTATGATAACGTTATCAATGTCTGAAATTTATTTTTATTTTTACATTTTTTTTCTTTTTATACGTTTTGCAGTGATATACAGAAATGATTATACATTTATTATTCGCATACTTTATTGATTCAATTGAAGCGAAGAAGTCAATAAAATATCACTACTATACATGAAATAACTTTATATCAAACAACACCTAAATGATATAGTTACTATTTGAAAGTATTTAATAATAGCTTTTTGTTACATAACTTGCCCCAAGAAGAAACGCAGAACTTCTTAGGAACAAAACAGGTGGGCAACAATCTTTTTCTTTTCTTTAATAGTAAACTCAATACAAGTATAATTTCAAGCGTACTTTGCACCTGGTTTCTCCAACAGCAGATTATATTTGCACATGGCAGAACAATAGAAAAGCCAAAAGTTGGGGTATTCCATATTTTGAATTGAAATGATTTTATAATCATTTAATGGCTTTAATAATAACTTTTATTTTCATAAAAAAAGGATAACAGACTTTAAAAAAAAAAGAAAAAAGATAAGACTATTTTGATGTAAAAAAAAGAGCAAATTTTCGTTTGATCAAAAATGATAACGTTATCATAAGACAAAATACCCTCTCCTCTTAGAGATATCTTGCGATATCAAGTGCAAGACCCCCTCTATATATGTACATACGTTATGTTGGTCAAAAGCCCCAGGACACTCTCGGTTTAGACATTTTGTTGAATACTGGAGAAATATTTGACGAATTCTTTTGAACATAAGGAAGTATAAAGAAGATGTTGTTTGACCTCATGTTTTTCAGCGCAGGTTTGGTCAAAAGCACAATTAGGGAAGCAACAACGAATTGAATAAAAATAATATTTGCGAAACCTTATAACGTAAAATCTGAAAATGATTTGCAGCTATAGCACATGAGTAAGAGCATTCATTGCAACATTTGTGTTCATTTGTCCAAGAAAACCACTTATATTCATGAAAATATAAAGGTCACTTAAAAAAAAAAAAATCCCGTATGTGTATTACTTATAATATGCAGGGTGTTCAATCAAATTTAAAGCCACTTTCAGAAAACTTGACAAACTATATTAGAGACAATATGAATTTTATACTACTTTAACTTTTAGAAAGCAACTGAAAATCAGCTCACTATATCAACTATATAACACTATATAACAATTTGAATATATAATTAATATATTAAATATTTAATGAAATATGAGCATTTGTATAAAATGATTTTTAACTGCGTATGCAGGGACGATCGTATATATATTTGCATAATTTAATAGTCAAGTTGAAATACATTGCGCAACTTATATAAAACGGTCAATCGGATATCGTAAAAATTCAGAAAGATATTGGTGATATAGTGAGCTGAATTTCAGTTGCTTACTAAAAGTTGCTGGATTGGATGACAATGTATTTTCCACAAATTCTTATTTTTTTATAAATTTATTTCCAACAAAAGAATATGTATTTAAAGTATGTCAACATGTAGCTTTTGAACGGATGCCTCGATTTCGCAAATGTTTTGGGGGATGGGCTCGTTCTAATGGTCCTTCTAAGAATAAGATAACCCAAGATGTGAAACATTTTGAACATTTAAAATATCACTAAAAAATGCCAATAAAAATACATAATGAAAAAGGACAATTTGTGGAAAATCTCTCATCATCCAACTACTTTTAGAATGCAACTGAAAATCAGCTCATGATGTCACCGATAGTTCTCGGAATTTTATACATTTCTCAAGAAAGATTGATATTGGGGATGAATGGAGAAAAATATTTTTCTGAGCACTGCTTTAGCTAATTTTGGTTTTTTACTGTAACATGCTTTTCACTTAGAACTGCTTTTAACTGCTAAAAACAATTAATAATTGAAAATGTCTTATCAAAATTCTAGTTTTAGCAGAAGCATAACTGAAATATACCGAATAGTTTTTTCTTCTTTTGATAAAGGAAAAATATACAGTCAAAGCTGCCAAAGTTGGCCTTTTTTAATTAAATTTTTAGATGCGACAGCTACAAAAAAAGTTGCCAGGAGACAGCAATCTCTTACAACCCAAGATGTAAAACAACTTTTGAAAAATGTAAATACTATTCGATTCCAAATCATTTCACTAGTCATTCTATCTAGTTGGATGCTTTTACGTTTTAAAATGAGTCCGTTAATACTATTCCAGAAAGTTTCAAATTGATGATTATTTTTTTAGAAACACCTTAATTGAAATCGGATTTTTACTCTAACAAACTTTTTAGTTAGAACTAGTTTAATTTGCTAAAACAGTTAACAATTAAAAATGTTTTATCATACCTAGTTAATTATAGTTTTAACTGGGACGTAATTGAAATAAATCGATAGAGTTTTCTATTTTGTGATAAAGGCAAACAATATTTCAAAAGAAACTATAAAATTCAGTTTTTGAACCAAATTTCGACACGCGGCAGCCCGAAAAAGAACGCTCTGATACAAAAATCGCATATAATTCGTGATGTAAAACATTTAACGAGGAAAATGAATAATAGAAAAAAAAACTCTGACTTTAATTTTTTTTAAATGATGAAAAAAGAGGAAAAATATGTTAGAACCGTTTAAAGGTATATTGCAACGCTATAAGTTTCCCATAAAAAGTTAGCTACACATAGATTACATTTTCTACGTTACCATCATAAAGATAAATAAATCTTCATATGCTATAATCAGCTTGCATTTTAATAGAACAGTGGTTTGCTGTTTTGTTGAAATATATTCAATACGAGTTCAAATTCTCTTTTGAAAAACAGATACAAACATAATTTTAATAATCTGTTCTACCTATTTCCAACTTGTGTACGGCTTTCATATAGTAAAACATGAATAACAAAAATGATTTAACTTTAGTTACTCTATTTCTCGCTAGGGCTTTTCGGCGTAAAAGAAAATTGAGTTGAATCTGTCCTGTATATAATTTTAATTTCTTAATATGGTTACCATATGACAAAAGATTAATTAATGCATCTTAAAATTTTAGTTATGCAATTTCTCACCTGGGGCACTAATAGTATAAAACAACTTATCAGTTGAAAACCTACATCAAAATATAAATTAGACCATGGCAGAAGCTTATTCTGAAGAACAGAGGGAAATTTGTTCATATAATGTGAGAATAAACTGCGTAGTTGCGCAATATCCCACCAGGATCGCTACTTGCGTAAAAGTCTTATCACGCACAAAATTTTATTAAAACACAAATTTGATCAAGGAAGAAGTTCATTCTTAGAATGAGAATGAAATTCGTGCGTAGTAAGTTTAAATTGTGTAGTTATGCAATATTTTAGGTTTATGTATCAAAAGGTAAATTTTTCCCCATTCACTGTCTATTCCTCCGAATGATTTGAAAAGTCAATCCCGAAAACCGTATCTTAAGTATTTTTCCCTATTTTTCCCATTTATATCTCCCTCTTAGTTGTGTTTCCAAGATCTCACCATTTTTGGTTACCAGGGGCGCTGCTAGCATAGATAGCTACTATGCAAAACTTTTAATTGGCACATAAATTTGACTACATTTTGCTATTTATATTTTTAAGTGAAACAAGTTAGAAAATGCTCGTTTTGTTTAGTTGAAACTAGTTTTCAAGAAGTGGGTATTAGTCAAAACTAGTTTATACTAACCCCCTCAGTTAAAACTAGTTTTGATCAATTAAAAGTAGTTTTGACTAAAGGACTTAGTCAACCCATTCGCTGCTAACCACGAGTATACTAGTCGTTTTTCAATCTAAAATTACGAATTCGTATCGGAAATTCCGAAAGAAGAATTTTTATTTTAAGTAATTACGAAATGTCTGTAATTAAATAAAGTAAATATTGCTATTAGTATTTTCTGATATGAATTCGAACTTTCTAAATAAAATAAAATTCCGGTAATTTTAACCCGGCAATGAACGCGTTAAAACTAGTTTTAACTAGTCAAACCAGGTTTTGACTCATTTCGAGTTTAGGTGGTAAAATATATATGATTCTAAATATATTGAGTTTCTTCCTGGTAGGTTTTATTTACTAGACAGGTATCTCTAATTCAACTGCTTTTCAGTATATAATTATATATATGTATATATATCCAGAAAATTTCTCGTTTTTGAGAAGTGAGTTACATAAAAGCAATTAAAATCTAAAGAAGTATTCTAAGTATACCATCTTGCATGCATTTAGCGTAATGACTTGGAAAATGTGTTACAATAAATGTAGTAGGCATAAGGGTTTTTTTCTTTTTTTTTTCTTCTTTTTTTGTTCTGAAATTTTAATGCCAAGCAGATCTAAAATATATTCGAAAAAATAAATTTCGAAAGCACGAATTACATGTTTTTGTGTTATGCGTTCTGAAATTTTACATATTTATATATAAGTTCTTTGCTTTACCACCACAGAACTCTTTTGAAAAACTATATAAATATTTATTGATAAATTTTTCCGTTTGAAGAATAAAGAGGGGAACAAATAAGAAAATTTTATATTCTCCTCATAGTTTTCCTTGGAATATTGTGAGAAAGAAAAAATCCAAACAGATTGATTCAAATGATATCTTATTGTATTAATGTAAAAGACTTGTTCTTTTTACTCCAGCAAAATTGGAAATTCGATGTTTGAATAGAAAATCGAAATTTAGTAATGGATAAAAAGACTTCAATCGAATTCCATCCAAGATTTTTATACATTTTAGTTCTCAGGTACTGGTTCGTACACTCATCTGCACTGTTAAAAAAAAAAAAAAAAAAAAAAAAAAAACGAGATTAAAAATTCCCCAGTTAAATTGACGTTTTTACTTTCTTCTATCTATAATAGAAGAAAGTATTGTAATAGAAATTTTTTTCGACCTCCGGTTTTCGATGGATTTACGCGTTTTAGGGGTCAGAGATTCTTAAAAACATATTTTTCAAAATGTCTGACGATCCCTGTGTCTGCTGTGTGCGTGTATCCTTTTTGTATCATCGAGAAGTGTATGAAGTTATGCACAGAATTGAATCAAATTTCATTTATAGGTTTTTGGCTATGGCCAGCAGGTCCTACTTGAATTTGAAGATATTTCGCCGGAAGGGGACGCTGTGATAGCGACTTTTGTTCCATTTTCATTATTGTATCATCGAAAAGTGTATGAAGTTTTGCATAGAATTGAACCAAATTTTATGTATATGGTTTTTGACTATGGCCTGCAGGTACCAGTTGAATTTGGAGATATTCCGCCGGAAGGGTATGCTTATTTAAATGGCTCTGATAGTCATTTAAATATTTAAAATTCCAAAGGTTGTACAAAAAATTTAGAAATCCTAAAAGTTTCTCTGTTAAATGTTCGCCTTAATCCAAGGATTCCGGAGTAATTTTTGTTTTGCCTCTATCTTAAAAAATGGCTGAGATATAGCAGTTTTAAATTTTAGAGTAGCTGACATTTTAAAACAAGACAGAAGAATTCCTCCATAAAAGGGTTTAATTTAGGAGTTTTAGTGAACATGCTTTGTTACAAATTTTCTTCTATTGTTGTAACCATTGGTCCAACTCTTATTTGCTTAACACTATATATTCATATTAGCCAGCGTCAAATTCTCGTCAAGCTTGGTGACCCTTGGTGAAATATTGCCAAATTTGGCGAAAAAATAGGTTGCTATAAATGAAGCCAGCTTGGCTGTAACTGACTGATTTGGTTATATTCTGATTAAAATTTAATATTGACAAGAACTTGGAATGAATCTTCTGTAATTGAGTTTCACGCATTTTGGCTTAATGCTTTCCAATAAAATTAGCTAGCTGAAATCTTAAAACCAAGGAATAGGGAGGCTATCTGTTCCCACCAGTACAGTCAAAAAAGACTTTTTATAGTAGTGTTATACATCGGCTGCTCATTCAACCTTTGCAACCAGGTAACCCGACGATTCAAAAGCAGTTGACGTACAACAGAATGACGAAAAATATTGATATTATTGGCAATGTGATGGCGAATTTTGAAGTATTAACATGTATGGGTTAGAAGAAAGCACATTCGACTAGTTACAGATTTGTGTGTTTAAGATTTTTGAATTTTTACAGAAGTACAGTATACTTCAAAGCAGACAGATTTATTTATTTATTATTGTATACATGTTTATTTTCTGGGACAATATTAATTGTTATTATAAATTGCATTGTGTGTGATATCTAGGCATATTAATAGATATAGCAAGTACGTATAATATATACTGTATTATACCAATATATACTACAGTTACTAATATATACTGCATATACATCGCCATAATGCTACATTTCCATAATGTGGATCCTGTGTAACTTCTGGAACAATCAGACATAATATATGCTACAAATCTAGTCTATCTAATGGCACTATTCTGGCACTTTTCAAATTTTCTTATAAAGAAACAGAAGAATCAGAAATCAAGTGTTAGAAGTGGGAAATTCTTTCTGTTCTCATTAAAACATGTTTAGATATATAAAATAAAAGATTTATCAAATAAACATTTCGGTTTTCTTATAAATTTTTGAGGGTTTTAAACCATATTTGCCACACTTCTTCAGTATGAAAACTGCACTTTATTGCAATTATACGACGAAGAATTTGTTACTGAAAAATTATTGTAATACCAGTGAAAACAATTACATTATTTTTTAAATATTCAAACAATGTATTTCTTCCTTAAAAATAGATTTTTTTTTTAAAGATTTAAAGCAGGATTTTTTTTTCCTTTTAAACCTTTGAATAAAATACAGTTCATTTCAATCTCATCCCTTCTTTTTTGTTATTTTCTTGTCATTTATAGTTATTTCACTTTTAAAAATATGAAATTTTAAAGATATTTTCCCTTTACATTGTTAAATAATTATCCTTTTAAGTGGCGCTGTCAAAGTGTATAATTAGCTAATTATGGTGTATAAAAAGCACAGATTCTGGAATCGTACGTGACACAGGAAGAAAGTAATAATAATAATAATAATAATTATTATAAATTATTCATTAAAGAACTTTTAACATTTGTAGTACAGAAGAAGTAAATTGCAATGTAGAAGTAAATTTGCATTAAAAAAATTAATTACTTTAATTATACTAAGAAATAAAATCCAGTTTAATTACAATTGCGTGATACCTTAACATTAGTAAAATAGAAACAGCGAGTTTTTGAAATAAGGGATCTTTTTATTATAATTATCTTGTCCAAAGAATTAAAACTAAATACATATACAAGAGATTTCATATCTACAAAATGATTCCGATTTTCTTATTTATTTCACAATTTTTTTCTAAGGATAGTTGCTTATGATGCATGTTTTGTGATTTGAAAAGTTAAATGTTTTAGTGGTAAAGCAGGTCTAGATACAGGCTCGCGATAATATAAAATCAGAAACAACTGTCGGTAAAAGCTTATATATTAACAAGAAATATTAATACAGAAGAGCGTGAAAGATTTTAAGATTTTATGAAATTAGTTCCAAATCAGATAAATGATATATAAGTGTTCATTAATTAACTAATTTGACCATTTTTTATAGTTTCCTTTGATTTGATTACAGCAAAAATCAACAGTCATTTTACTGTGAAATTATAACATATTAGATACTTATATGAAACAGATAATTTTGATTTAGTATGCTTTAACTTTGCAGTCATATAAAATGATTGATACACACACACGCACACTCCCAAAAAGAATTTCGTCAGAAATCGTAAAAAAATAGAAATAGGAAATTGCCCGAATACCCTTTAGATTGCAAGAGATTTATCGCTATTTCAAGAAATTTCCGTCTTTCGTTGTTTGGAGAATTTTCAAATAAATAAATAAATAAATAAATAAAAATAGGCTTAGATTTACGAATTTTTCGTGTTTTGAGAGGGAAAGGGCGTACGTAAAAATTCTGCTTCTAGTATGAAAAAGCACTAAGCAGCACAGTTGACCGAACACCCCATGTGATTTGACAAAAATGCATATTTAAATTGGAGGATTTCAGGTATTTTTTACGTTAGATTGGGAATTTTTCTGTATTTTGGGAGAAAAGGGGCAAACAAAGCGGAACTTTTTGTGTTTCAACAAAATATAATCAACAGGAAAATGCCTTCAATCGACGGATCAGTGCACACACACCCAAAAAAAGGGCGCAGTTACAAAATATGTTACAAAATATAGTGTTATATGCATGTTACAAAATATGATGTTATTTTCATGAATGTGTTTTCAAAATGATGGAACAAAAGTTTCTTTAAATTGTCTGTAAAAATCCTTTTTTTAAACTTTTTGAAATCATAGGTGTAAATTTATCAATGAAAATATCCAAGAAGTATTTTTGTTTAACTTTAGAATAAACTAAACTTGACTCTTATAACCGTAATAAAAAAGTCTAACGTAATGCAAATTCAGCAATGTAAGTTATTTTTATCACTCACCTACATCGCTCTACTGCAAAGGGAAGAGAAAAGTTTTCTAATTCGATATTTATTTGAGGCAAAGTCATGATATTTTCCCACAAATTGTCATCAAATTATTCTTTCAAAGCTATCTTTCCAGATTCCCGTCAGCATTATTTGACATAGGAAGGCCCTATTTTAAGATTAAGAGACATTAAATATCCTTTATTTGTTTATATTGTACTATTACATGCACATTAAATGACAGGAAAATTATCCTTGAATGGCGAATTTGATTACATTTTAAGCCATTGGATAGCAAATATTTGCAGAATGGAAAATTCATGCTTGACTCATGCAAAAAAATCAATTTTCATGTCTTTTGTAAAGGGCAAATAATTTCTTGAATTGTTTGTAATGAACATTTTCTAAACATTCCTTTTTATCCTACTTGTAATTTTATAAATGAGAATATTCAGGGTTTAAAATAAGCTGAAACTGTCTCTTATACCTGTACAAGAAAAATATAACGTAGTGCCAATTCAATAATCATATATTCTAATACGAGCAAATCTTGTGTGTGGTTATATATATATATATATACAGTGATGGCCAAAAGTGTCGACATTTTTTGAAAGTTTCATGTTTTTCAACCTTGTGTGCTTGTAGAATATATTAATTGTCACTTAAATACAAACGTTTATATATCAAATTGAAGGTAATTTAATGTAAAATTTAATAATAAAAACAGTATTACAATATCTGTATTACAAAAAAAGTTATGCAACTAATAGTAAGATCTATCTTAGATTTGCATTTTTTTAAAGTGATACTTACACAATAAATACTTAGTAGGATAATCCTTATTTTTTAAGACAGCTCCACAGCGTCTTTTCATCGAGTGAACGAGTGTTTGGAGTTCATCTTTCGTAATAACATGGTGCCAAGAATCAATTATAGCTTCAATAAGTTGTCTTTTATTGGATGGACGTTTTTTTCGTACAAGAATTTTCAAACGTTGCCACAAATTTTCAATTGGATTGAGATCAGGGCTGTTTCCTGGCCATGGTAATATATATATATGCATTTATTTTGAAACCATGCTTTGCATACATTTGCTGTGTGGCATGGAGCTGAATCCTGCTGAAAAATAAATGGTCCGTTGTTGGGGAAGAGATCCCTGATGGAAGGTATCAATTTTGGTTCCAGGACAGTTTCGATGTATTTTTGGGAATTCAGGATGCCATCAATTACTTGAATTTGGCCCACACCATCTGCAGACATACATACCCAAATCATCACATTTGTTGGGTTTTTTGTAGTTGCTTCAATGCAATCAGGATGAAGTCCTTCTCCTATTCTGTGTCTCACGTATTTTCTACTATCACTACCACAGAGCGATATTTTACTCTCATCGCTCCAGATTACTTGCTTCCATTGATTTTCTGCCCATTTAATGTGTTCTTTTGCCCACTTAACTCGTTTTTCGCGTTGCTTTTGATTTAAATATGGTTTTTTCCTTGGAATTCTAGCTTGTAGTCCAAATCCTGATAACCTTCTTCTTATTGTTCTTGAACTTACTGCAATACCCGCTGCATTCATTTCACATCTACTGGCATCTGATGAAATTTTTCTATCTTGAAGGCATAGCCGTTTAATTTTTCTATCGGCAGTAGCACTTGTGCATTTTTTCGGCCTGATTTGGCCTTACTTTCCACTGATTTCGTTTTTTCATAACGTAAACAGAACTTTCGTACACAAGAACAAGTCACTGAACCACCAACTTGTCTTGTAATTTCGGCATAAGAGAGGCCATTTTCTCTCAATATGTCAATTCGGCTTCTTTTTGTAGATGTCCAATTAGTTCTTCTTGTTGATGACATTGTTTAAAATTAGTTTAATTAAAAAAAGGACTTTAAATATTCAAAAACAGCAATACTCTATTTAATTGTACTAGTATGCATCATTCCGCAAAATATTTCCACAACAATAACTCTTTTACCATCCAAATAACCAAAACTATAGTTACAGACATTTGATTGGTCCTCAGAACAGTATTTGTGATTGGGTAGTACGCTTTTATTACAAAACACGTCCTTATTCAAAACGATTTGTGTTTGTTTGTTCTACTAAAATGAGCATAACTTTTTTTGAATACAGATATTGTAATACTGTTTTTATTATTAAATTCTACATTAAATTACCTTCAATTTTATATATAAACGTTTGTATTTAAGTGAAAGTTAATATATTCTACAAGCACAAAAATTTGAAAACATGAAACTTTCAAAAAATGTCCAAACTTTTGGCCACCACTGTATATATATGCAAATTTTATCTTAAAAACGGCTCTAACGATTTTGACGAAATTTTGTATCCTACCATTTTCGGGCACAAGAAGACTGTTGGGCTGGGTCACATGTTCGAGAACTTTCGATTAGGGGGTCATTTTTGGATCAACCCGGGTCAAGTTAATTTTATCTAAAAAACCGCTCTAACGATTTTGACTAAATTTTGTATCCTACGAATTTCGGGAACGACAAAATCATTGTGCTAGGTCACATGTCCGAGAAAATTTGATTAGTGGGTCATTTTTGGGTCTGTGTGGGTCAAGCTAATTTTATCTAAAAAATAGCACAGACTATTTACACTAAATTTTGCATCCTATGGTTTTCGGGATCGAGAAGACTGTTGGGCTAGGTCACGTGTTCGAGAAAATTCGATTAGTGGGTCATTTTGGTCATGGGTCATTATGGGTCAAGCTATTTTATCTTAAAAACGGCTCAGACTAATTACACTAAATTTTGCATCCTATGGTTTTTGAGCACGAGAAGACTATTGGACTAGGTCTCATTTCCGAGACAACTCAATTAGTGGGTCATTTTAGTCATGGGTCATTATGGGTCAAGCTATTTTATCTTAAAAACGGCTCAGACTATTTAGACTAAATTTTTGCCTCCTATGGTTTTTGGACACGAGAAGACTGTTGGGCAAGGTCACATGTTTGAGAAAATTTGATTAGTCGGTTATTTTGGTCATGCGTCAGGATATTTGTACACCAAAGCTAATTTTGACCGAGCATAGCTCGGTCTTCCCTGCTCGTAAAATATATTATTTAAACATCCTACATGAATAAATATTCTACTATAAAGGACATGAAAATTTTTTTAATTCAATTTTTATTTGAAACAACGTCGCGATACTTTCCCAGAAACTGACATCATATTATTTTTCAAAGCCACCGCATTCTCCGATACCCTAACAGTATTACTTGACATCGTGAGGCGACGTTTTGATATTAAAGGATATTGAATATTTGTTATTATTTTATATTGTACTATTGGATGAGCATTAAGAAACTGGAAAAATCTTTCCGGATAGCGAATTTGATCACATTTTAGGCCACTGTATAGAAAATATTTTTTTTAATGGGCGGGCCATTCATGCTTATCATATTACAAAATGTGGCGTTATTTTCTTTTCGTTTTCAACCTGACAGAACAAAAGTTTTGCTAAGGTGATTTTCAAATGACCTGCACAACAACGTGAAACTTTCTGGCACATTTTCTGACTCATTTTTAAATGCAAAGGCATAAAATTGGCAGCCAAGACTAGTGGAGCGATTTGGAAACGAAATGAGTACATAAAATTTATAATTTAATGATAAATAAATTATTATCGAGTTATAAGCGATTCGTGTCACGTGACGATACGTTTTCTGTTTTTTTGTGTAGCCACGTCGGGAATTCGATTCAAAAAGCCGACTTTGACAGATTCTCTGAAAGATCTTCTGCATTTACCAAAAAGTGAAGAAGTTTTTCGATTAGACAGTTTCTAAATAAGGATACCTGTCAATTTCATGCCTTTACGAACAAAAATTAATTAAAAAATGTGTCTGAAAGTAGAACCTTTGGATTTGAGAACAGCCTTAAATTGTTTGTAAAATTTTTTGTAACCGCAATAAAAAAGTCTAGCATAATGCAAATTGAACAACGTGCGTTCTTTTTAACATTATATCCCTCTACTGTATCGTACAGTATTTTCCCACAAATTGCGACCATATTACTCTTTCAAAGCCATCTTTATTTCCGTCAGCAATACCTGACATGGGTAGACCCTATTTTAAGATTAAGAGACATTAAATATATATTATTCGTTTATACTGTTATACTATTAGATGGGCATAAAATGAGAGAAAATATTTCTTTGGATAGCGAATTTGATTACATTTTAAGCCACTGGATTGCAAATATTTTCACAATGGAAAATATGCGAAAACATCAGTTTTCACGGTTCAATTTATTTTAATTATTTGTAAAAATAATTTTTTTAACTTTTAAAAATCATAGCTGTAAATGTATCAATGAAATATCCAAGACCAATTTTTGTTTAACTTTAGAATCAGCTAAACCTGACTCTTATAACCGTAATAAAAAATTCTTAGCGTAATGCAAATTCCGTTACGTGCGTTATGTTTAACATTCTACATAGCTCAACTGTAAAATAAAGGGAAACGTTTTTTCATTCGATATTTATTTGAGACGAAGTTACAATATTTTGCCACAATTTGTCATCATATTATTCTTTCAAAGCCAGTTTTCCGCATTCCCGTCAGCATATTTGACATGGATTGTAAAATTAAAAGGCATTAAATATCTGTTATTTGTTTATATATTATACTATTATTGATGCGCATTAAATAACAGTAAAAATCCCTTCGGATAGCGAATTTGATTACATTTTAAGCCACTAGTTAGCAAATAATTTCTGAATGGTAAATTAATACTTGACACATGCAAAAAGATCAATTTTCATGTCTTTTTGGAATGCAAAGGGCAAATGTTTTCTTGAATTATTTGTAGTAATCATTTCCTAAGCATTTTTTATAATCATGCCTGTAAATTTATAAATGAAAATATTCAACGTTTAAAATAAGCTGAAACTGATTCTTACAAACATACAACAAAAAACTAATGTGACGATACGTATACTATAATGTATTGGGTTGTTCGGAAAGTTCGTGCCCGTTGGGAAAATAATTTCGTACCGGAAAATTCTATCATTAATTATTAGACATTGATTCCTATATCCAATATCTAATAATTAACAGGCAGAATTTTCCGGTACGAATCCAATCGGCACGAACTTTCCGGACAACCCAATATATTACTTAAACAACCTACATCAATCAACTCATTAGTAAACTAGTCGTTGGGGGCCACCGTAATACTTACCCATCATGCATATGCATAATGTAAAATATTAAAATAAAAATGTGTAAACTACTTATAAAATGCATTGCAATTCAAATAAAATCGTGGCTTGATGACGTCACAAACTTTAAAGGCTCGATTACTGAATTGCTTGAAAGAAACATCCTTATAACTCCAAAAATAATAATCCTATTAAGTAGCGGTTTATTTCATCTGATTAAGCGTCAAATTTCCAATTAAAATATATCTTTGAAGTGAAATTTGGATGAAATACAGGGTCATGAAAAATCGAAGAGTGTGGGAAATAGGATTCCAAATATCTCGGCAACTCATTATTCGATCGACTTCATGCTGTATGCAAAATTTGTTTTTTTTTATTGTCTTTTATATTCATTTCTTAAAATAAACAATTTCGAAAATTTTTATATACCTTTTAGCAGAACGAATATTTCTAGTCTGAAAAAAATAGTTCCGTTTAATCGAGGTTATTGAAATGAAATAGGCTTCTTCCCATTATTACATACTAAGTACATACCAAATTGCAAGTCGCTATCTCAATTTTCTCGGGAGATAGAGCGTTTTTTTTTTTTTTTTTTTATACCGCTAACCAGGCCCCTACCTGCCCGGCATGAATGCCTAGCTTAACGGGTTAGTACCTGGGTGCGGGGCGGAAATTGCCTGATCACAGCATGGCTGTGATCCACCTGACTATTGATTTGTTCACATCGCTGCTGTGCTTGCTCTCTTGTGATTTGCTACCGTTATCTTTGTTTGCCGGTTCAAGGTTTCTGTTTAACTTTGTTGAATTGACAGATTTAATAGGTCTCGTAATTTAGAACCTTGATCAGGTGACGAGACCCTCACCTGACTAGGCACCCCCAGAGGTATTATTCACAGGTAACTTGGAGGGCTTTGCACCCACGACGGATTTTACATGCACCAGGTGCCATTAGCGTACATAGATTTACATATTTACCATGTCTGTTGGCTTGTCACGTTCATGGTGGGTTGTCGCTGTAGTGTTTATCGCCTCTTTTATGGGCTGATTTCCCTTCTTGTTGTATTTGTCTCTGTCAAGGCTTTTTGGCGTTTTTATAGGCTCGCCCCTGTTGTGGGTTGTTTTTTGTCTATCATTCATTGGTTTTTTGTCTCTTTCTTGATATATTTTTACCTCTAGCTTGTGCTAGAGCTGGTTTTCACATTTTGAATCTTGGTCTTCTTTCGAGAGTTTCACTGGTTATTATGTCACTATCGTGGGCTTTGTCACGTTGTAACTTTTGTTACTGGTGGTTGTCACATTGTAACTTTTGTTACTGGTGGTTGTCACATTGTAACTTTTGTTACTGGTGGTTGTCACATTGTAACTTTTGTTACTGGTGGTTGTCACATTGTAACTTTTGTTGCTGGTGGTTGTCACATTGTAACTTCTGTTACTGGTGGTTGTCACATTTCTGGATGTTGCACACTCATTTTTGTTGTCTTTGTCACTTTATCTCACCCAAGCATTGGGGATTTTGATTTTTTTTCCCTTCGTGAATACGCTTTTTGCGACCAGTCCATTGAATCCTAATGGCTGTTATCACTGCTTTTGAATTTTGTGCAACTTGTTGATTTGTTGTTTGAGAAACTTGTTGCACTAATGGAGTGGGGCTTGTTCCGTGGCCGTTAGTCCGTCATGTATCTATGAGGCTGTATTCACTTGATTTGACACTGTTTTTTTCCCCATTAACTTATAATAATAATATAACTTATAATAATATTATAAGCGTTATAGCGTAGAGCGTTTACAGACACACAGACAGACGGACGGCAAATTTTTTTTTCTAAAAATATGTTTGTCGGAATCTCCAGTGTCTGAAACGTGTAAATTCGTCAAAAATTTTTTTTTCGATTTTCAAAACGATTACAAGACTTACCCTATACTACGTATGATGGGTAAGTAAAGGGAAGTGAATATTTTTTTATGCAAATTTTATTTGAGTCTTAATATTTACCTAGGAACTTATCATCATATTTTTCTTTCGAAGCGATCATTCTGGAATCCCGTCATCATTATTTATTATCGGACAGCCCCATTTTTAGATTAAGGGATATCAAAGATTTGTTATTCGTTTATATTGTACTATTAGACGCGCATCAAATAACCGGTAAAATCTTTCCAAGTCGATCAACTTTTAGGCCATTGGATAGTAAATATTTTCAGAATTAAACATACATGTACGGCAGAAATAAAGAACAGGTGGGTAAGTGTGATTGAAGATCGCTCAAAGGGTTTCGTTTAATATTCCTTTCAAAACACTTTATCCTTTCCTTAATAAATCCAAATAAATTTCATTTAACAAAAAAAAAAAAAAAAAAAAAAAACCTCATGTTGTACACTTTCAAAATATTAAAATATGCGAATATTTCCAGAATCGGAATTTTATCATGATTCAGTATGTTTCTCAAACTCATATATTTACTATTCTCTATGACTCATATTGATACTCGCTTTGTATTATTCTCAAACATCTGAAAAATTCGTTAAACTTCCACTTTGACGTCAGATTTTCTTTTTAATTCTTTAATGACGTGATATTAATCTGCTTTGTGTACATACACATACTCATACTCCTTGTATTATTGAGAAATCTTTGAAAATTTCCGTTTTTTTACCACTATGACGTCAATCATTTTTATTTCATATTAATCTTTTTTTCAATTGGTGAAACTTTTTATTTCATTTTCATTTTTCACTTGGAAGTCGTCTGATAGAAAATTAATTATTGTAGAAAGAATTTCATCGTGGATTTTTTGGCATCTGCTATAACGAAAAATGTTTAAATTTAATAGGAAAAGGCTGTTAGAATTTTGGTTTTTTATCTCTATTTATTAAAATAATACGAATTTTTCAAATTTTAATATTTTGATCTCTTCATAACTGGTATTCAGCTATATACACAAAGTTTCAACTCTGTAAGTTACATAGTTTCTGAGAATAGCTCTGTGACAGACAGACAACGAAGCGGGAGTAATACGGTTTCGTGAGATGAACGAAACCCTAAAAAGCAGAAATAAATACCTTCCTATTTCTTTTGTATAGATACTATATTTAAGTCTCCAAACTTGTTAATGCGATTTTTTTAGCTTTAAATATAGTGTTCGAAGCTAGATTTAAAATACAGCAGGTACGCCAAATGTTTAAAAAATATTAAACTCTAGTGCCTCAAAAACATTTTTGATGTTACAACATAGGGACAAATGGGGATATTAACAAGATATATAAGGTCATGTACAGTTTTTCACACTATTACTAGCTTAAATCCTAAATATATATATATATATATATATATATATATATATATATATATATATATATTATTAGCAATAAATCTTGTTAGTAGTACAAAAGAAAAAACTAATTATATCTGATGGGCAGAGGACAATTATGATGTCTATAATCCCTAATTACGATTTATGAAATACGTTGAAGTAAGACGAATTTCGCACGGACGCATGTGAATCGATGAATATCTTTCTACATAGCCAAGTTGTTAAAATTTTCGGCCTTTGGATAACATATATTTTCCGAAATGAACATTCAATATTTGAATATTGCACAAGATAAAATTTTTATGTTTTTTTGCAAAGGAAAAGAGCAAAAGGTTGCCATTCGCAAAATGACGTCAGCATTACGCACGGACACGTTTGTCCTTTATAATACAGATACTTACATTAGGTGAATTTATTAAACTAAAATTTTCGGTTAAAAGGAAAAGATGGAAATGAGACTTCCACGTATTCGAATATTCATGGAATTCATACTATCACTCCAACGCTTATTAAGGAAATTCTCAGTCTTAAGCGTAAGAATTGAGCTGAATGATTCACATGCATACTCACGAAATTCGTCCAGCTTCAAGGCATTTATTTCATAAACCGTAAATAGAGATTATACATCATGGATTATGCTCTGTCCATTAGATACTTTGTACTTCTATTTCGAAAACCATTTACTGATAAAAGAAAGCATATTAACTTTATTTATTTTATTTTATTTTATTGTAAAATTTTCTGTATTTAAACTCATAATAGTCTTAAAAACAGCATATGAGCGTTATATACAGAGGTTGGTCGCACATTTTTTAGACGAATTTGATAAATAATTTTTAAAAAATGGAATTATTTTGGTGGAAAACAATTCTGGCAACAACTTATTATTTTTAATTCATATTACCGTCTGATACATTCAAATTTATTCTTCTTTCAAGATGGCGCGTGCAAAGAAGCTGTGAACTGGAGGATACGTTTTTTATTAACACTTTCCAACCTAGTTGAAAAGTGTTTATGACTGCGGTTTGTCTGGCCGTCTGGCCGTCTGTCCGTGCTGTAACTCACGTAAATATACTCGGATAGCCCTGAAATTTTTGTATGTTATTGTCGTTTACTATACCATGTTCGCTATTTCAACTGAAGTGTGTAGCACTTATAGATTTTTTTTACAGGGACAGTCAAAAGTATTTCGTTACATCACAATCAATGGGAAATAATCGTTTAAATTGCATTTTGACGATGCTACGTCATTTAAAACATGATGAAATTGATATATAATTATGAAGCGCATTAAAACATGTTTTTTGTTGTAAATGGGGTGCAAAGGATTAATTATTCATTTACAGGGTCAAACAAAAGAATTCAGTTACACATTGTTCTATGGGAAAAAGTCGTTTGCAGTGTAATTTAGTGATATTTCACTATATCAAACATAATGAAAATTATATGAATTACTGAGGTGCACTATAAAT
Organism: Maratus michaelseni; assembly: GCA_963931845.1. NCBI lineage: Eukaryota > Metazoa > Arthropoda > Arachnida > Araneae > Salticidae > Maratus > Maratus michaelseni. Next base: position 301,363,605 of record OZ007587.1, on the reverse strand, counting down.
TACTCTCTTGAAAGTGTGGTGTGCATTGCGCTTATTTACAGTGACACACAAAATATATCGGTTACTGTACATGTGCAATATTTACCGTCTATGTGTGATAAGTGCGTTTTCAACTTTGGTTTGTGTTTTTAAATTTAACTAAATTTTTTCATAGCACGTGTGTGTTTATAAACTCGGTTGTTCATATACAGGGCTACACATGGGAATCCGTAAGTATTACAGACTATGGGAGTAAATTGCTTAAGGGTAGTTTTTAATTGTGTTATGCATTTTCCTGCTGAACTATATTTAGTAGACTAATATAAGTTTATGGAATATAAATAAATTCATATACAGGGCTACGCAAAGAAAAATATACGTTGTTGTTTACGGTTAGTAATTGATGCGAGTGAGTTTTAAGTTGCTTTTTAGCTTAATATGTAGTATGTACAAAAGTTTTCAGATAATGTACAGTGCTGTACAAAATATTTCGAGTGCATTTCCATCGATTGGCGAAAATTGCTAAATGTGAATATTCTAACTGAACTAAATTTTATCATGCTATATATCCTCATCTATTGATCATATACAGGGCTGCACATAACAATTCGACCACTTTTTTGACACTGGAAGGTAATTTCGAAAATTGTATTTTTCAATGTGTTATATGTTTTCTAAACTGTTTACTTACATATTTTCTTTCACTTTATTTAACGGTGAAGTTTCGTTACAGTTTTCTGGCTCTGTTGGAAAGTGTTTCATAATCTATACTTGACGCATGATTTTTCGTTTTTGTTTATTTTCCGAAGAGAAATATTTTTATTCGGAAATTTAAAATGATTGTAAAGCGCATAGTATAAAAATTTCAAACTGCAAAATAAACTTTACTATTAATCGGAAAGGGCTAACTCGAAAATCAGTAATTATATGTACTTATACATACACAGTAAAAAGACTCTAAATGAAAAAATTAATAGGAAAAAAAGACTCCATTTCTAGGCTGAGAAAGAAGTTCCAGATAAGTATTTATGACTGCGGCAAATTTCTCTTACAATGGAAAAATAAAAATAAGAAGATTTCACTAAAATGTTACAATCAATTCAATATACTATTAAGATAATATGTTACGTCTGATATTTAAAGAGAAAATTCTATTTTTTCTTTAATTTAATTACTTTTAAAGAGTGTCACTGCATCAAGGCAAAGCCAGCGCTCATACTTAAAAAACAACCCAATATTCGTTGAAAAAATAAAATAAATTCTCACAAAAAGTATTGCATTTATACCTTTTAACATATTCCTAAGAAATCGCCTGACCTTTTACTTATGTTTTATTGTGCATTTGGTCTGCTGAAATGAGCTCTAAAAGCAAAAAACCACCACGAAAAATGGACTTTGGAAAGCTTTTAACGAGGCATGGGAAGCAATATCTCTGTAAATTTTACAAAAAAATCCTTCTATCACAGAAAGCATGACGCAGAAAAAGAATTCAGAAGCAAGATTATCGTATCGTTCATTTAAAAAAATAATATATACATTTTAAACATTAAAAAAGCAACCTCGAAATCGTCTAAAAATGTACGAAACTGTCTGTATCATGTCAATCCCATTTTTTCCCCACATGCTACAACATCAAAAGTGTTATTGAGGCACTAGAATTTTATATTTTTGAAACATTTGGTGTACTTTACTGTATCTTAATTCTAGCCTTGGACGCTATATTTTTAGAGCTAAAAGAATATTAGTAACACATTTCGAGACTTAAATACTAGTAGGGGAGATGGGGGATGAATGGGACAAGGGATGGATGGGACGTTCTCAATATTTCAGGCAATAAACTTTTTTTTAGTTGCTTCCTATCCTCATAGATTTCACTACCATAGTGTACTTCAGAACCAAAAGCAAGAGTACAGGGCTGTTTTCCGTTTTCTTCAAATTTGCATTTCCTGAAAACTCTAATTAAAAGTAATTTTTTTTTTACATTTGAAGTTACTTAAATATCTTATGCAATATAAACAATTAAGATATGTTGTAGTTTTTTATTTCAAGGTTCAATATTGGTAATTAAAATGAATGCATATTAACCATTGTGACAAAGTAATTTTTGATACAAAATGGTTCACAATTGAATATATGCATCATGGGGATGATTGGGACATTTCAAATGGGATGAATGGAACTGTCTCATTTATCCCTAGAGGATGCTGAAAAATATATTTATTAACTAAATAATATTACATAGGTTGATAAATTAATACTTTATGGTAATTATTCTTTTAACATTTCATCCTCATTGTAGCCATCGTCTTCAGCCATTGAATGGTTCCGTTTATGGGCCTTTTAAGGCAAAGCTGAGATGAGTCCAACATGATTGGCTAACAAATAATCCTGGAGATCATATTACAATTTATAATATCTCAGCTTTTGCCAAGGAGCCATTTTTGTCAGTTTTTAGTCCTTACCATTGAATACGGAGAGGAAAATGTTTGTGTCCCATTCATCCCTGCTGTGGGGATGATTGGGACATAGAAGAACGTTTTTTAAAATTTCATTTATATTTCTGTATAATAATAATCTTGAACAAATATTGTACGTAAGATGTAGTCAAACACTTAATGTATGACATGTGATATATAATATATTGATAATAACTTAAATAAAATATTTAAAATAAATATTTTTGTGAAAATGTCCCATTCATCCCCCATCTCCCCTATCTACAAAAGATATAGGAAGGAATTTGTTTCTGATTTTTCTTTCTACATTTATTAAGATGTGAAGTCATATCATTCAGTCACAAGCATAGTCTGAGGAATTCCATTTGGAGTATTTAATATTGAAAGCCGTTCATTTACAATTAAGAGACATTCCATATTTGCGATTGGTACATTCGTGTCGTTAGATACGCATAGAATAGCCCGAAAATCTGTTCTACTGAAATAGATTAAATGCTTAGGAGAATATAAATTTTTTTTTAATGTGTCTTACGAACTTAGCATTTATTATATCTATATTATATAGCAAGAAAATGTCCGAGAGTAACGATGATGTAATATCAACGTTGGAAATGATATCAGCAATTCATTTCTCCCTTTTCATGCATTTAATTAATTCTAAACAGTGCATAATTTTAATTTTTACACCGTCGAATAGGGAAAATAACGTACTTTCAAATGCAATTTGTTTGTAAACTGTATCTCAATTTACTGGTTTTTAAGGTTTTTAAAATAATTGTCAAGCGCGTTTTCTTTAAAATCAATCTTTATCACATGCAGCACGATTACGTAAATGAACGTGAACCGTTAACGTAACAGTTTCCAACATAATAATTAATCATAACATAATATCCGTAATAACACCATAAATAATTCGTCAATCTGGCTAATAATTCATAACTTCATCAATCAATCAGTAAATAAAATACCACAAATAAAACACAAATTTGTCACATATGTAATAAAAATATGCCTTTAAACAACGAAACAATGAGAATAAAAAAGACTGCTGTAAGTAGCGAAATCTTTTCCGATTTCTTTGGCTATTAACCTCTGGCATGCGGCAATACGAAAATATCGTTATTAATAAAATTCAAAATTTTATTTGAATGCATAATTGAACATTTTCATTTTAAAATCTTTTTTGCTGTTCTTAGTGGGCCAGCTAAAAAATATATATCCTAGTAAAAACCGTGACTTTTTACGTGTGGTTTGTTGAAATATGCCAAGTAGTGCTTGCGAGCCTATTTACACTAGGGAAATTTGTACTGTTATTATATGGATAATTTAAATATTACTAATTAAGTCAAATTTTGAGGAAACCTCATTAAAAAAAGAGAAGCAATGCAGTGTATTTGGGAACTCTGTTTATCATTTATTGTACAGCGAAAGAATCTTTAAAGTCGGTTCAGTAGCTTCTGAGTCTGTTTCCTACAGACAAACAATTGGATCTTTTTCTCAGTATTAGTATAACTTGGATCCCCATGAAAATTAAAATAATGCTAAGTAGTAAATTGGAAAACATTAGTTTAATATACATATTTAACAGTCATTTTGTGCCGCGAAAGGCTAAATATGCAGTACTTTCTTACATAGTTGGTAATCATATTTCTTTATTACTGCCATTCTTATTCATTATAGCAGTTACTGGTACTTATTGCGTTTTATTTTATTGCTCAGAAAAATTGTATGACAAATAATTGACTTTTCTTCTCTATACTTTTTTTTCAAAGTTTATATAAAAATACACGTTGTTCGTAGGCATCTGCGTCTTAGAAGTTATTCCTAAGCCAAATTTAAAGATTCCAGGCTGACAGTTTCAGAGAAATCTCAATCAAAACAAAACTGTAGCATGTTTTTCCCCCATTCGAAATTCCAATTTTTCTAAAAACTTTTTTTTCGGAAAATCTCATCCTAATAGGAACCGGATTGTCAAACTAAAAATTGCTAGCCCCGATAGTTTCTAAGTAATCATGATTATTTAGTGTTTTCTAAACATTTCATTTTTTTAAATATTGAATATTTATTTTATGAAACGGTCTTACCGACCATTTACGTCCTAAAAGTAACCACCATATCGAATTTCCCCTTTTTAGCATCAATAGAATCAAAGAAATAGCAATTTAAGAACGTTTTTCACTCTTGCACCCACTTGAGGAAAGTTTGCAAAGCGATAAAATATAGCCTATTTTTAAGCAGAAACTGTCATCATTATTATCCTGAGAGAAGATTTAAAATAGGTTCAGTAGTTCCAAAGTAATCGTTTTTTTAGAACGTTTTGTGTTCAGTTCACCCTTTTAAATTTCGAAATTTTAGAAACTTTTGACGGAGAAACCTTTTACTCATGACTAATCTCCACGCGTCGTGAACGATAAGGAAAACCTCATCGAATATTACTCAGTGACTAACAAGTATCTTTATAAACATTGCAGCGAAAAAACACTAACTGTTAAAATCAGAGTCCAGTTAAATTTTCTATCTCGAATGAAAACTGCAGATGTGATCTGAATTGAATGTATCCAGATGGATATATGTTGAAACTAAGAACTCAGCAAAAAACGCAGATTGCTCCTTCAACCTTGAACTGTTTACGCGCACGTGTGTGCTTCCTATAAACTTTTTTAGTATGTAAAATGTAACTCTCTCGTCAAGTTGTGTGTGTGAGTGTAGAAAAATGTATATTAATTTAAATGTAAAAGTAGAGAGCCTCTACGCTTATTGTAATCAAGAAGAATACATAATGTTAAAACGAAAATGGATCTCCGTTTATTTTCTGTGCGTGGTAATCTAAATTTCTACTAATATTATTTTATCTCCAAATACAGTGACCCGCCGATCAGTGCAATGCATTCATATGATATCTGATACTGTGGATTACCCTTCACGCGATGGCAAATTGCAGGTAAGCTGCATGAACTTTTTATTATTATCAAAGTTGAAAGTTAAAGTATCAAGAGTGACCTAATAATTTATAAGTAAAGAAAAATTATCGTGCAACCGAAGGTTCTAACAACTTTTCTGAGCGAGCATGTATGTTTTAAAAGTAACTACACTGTTAAAACTAGAGGTGACATTTCGGTGCCTTTTGGGAACCCGGGGTGAAATTCTGGTGCCGTTTGAAACGCTAGGGTGCCGTACAGGCTTGAAAATGTGATTAGGGTGCCATTTGGTCACTCACTGGGTGATTGAAGCTAATTAGGGTGCCGTATAATGCATATTGCTCGAACTTTTTCACCCCGCCATTCGACTGGTATCTTGCGCATGCGCTGATTCGTTTCCTCTTCATGAGGTGTTGACTTGTTTCCTCTCATTTTTCGCAAGTCATAGGGGAGTTCGAACAAGATGGCTGACTTTGAATTTCAGTGCATCGCTGCTGCATAATCGTTGCCGCATAATTATTAATATAATAACTAAATAACGACATTTATTTAGAATAAATAAACCAGGGGAGTCAATAAAAAGAATCACTCTTTATATACAGGTATGTGAAATGTTTCAGTGTTGTTTGTATATTATGTTTTATTATTATAAAAAGATTTTATATTATGTTGTATTACAAGTGGCTCCACACATTATTTTCAAGCAGACATTTTAAGTTATAATCTTGATGTGGAAAGTTCAAATTTGTATCTCGTGAAATTAGAATGATGTAGCCTCACCTATTTGCTTGTTTTTTAAATTATTATTTATGCAGAGCTTATAATAATTTCATTTTATTCATATTTTTATCTAATGAATTTTCTCGCACAGTTTTTGTTGTTTACGATCTAGAAATAAATTTAATGATGCATTATAGTAATAAAAAATATATAGAGAGAAGCATATAAGTTGTTATATTTAAAAAAATAGTTTAATTTCTTATTTTTCTGATATATAAACAAACTATTTGTAAACAATTAAAGAATTTACAAGTTTTAAAGGGAATTTTTACTAACTTGAAACGTATTAATTTGAATATTTGACAATTTTAAATTAGTTGATAATATGAAATAGTAAACTTTGTAACATAAGAAATAATAAATTTTGTAACATAAGAAATAGTAAACTTTGTAACATAAGAAATAGTAAACTTTGTAACATAATAAATAGTAAACTTGATAAAATATAAATTTCTGCAGATGTTTTTACTAATCAAATACTTTTTACTATCGAAATTTTTAGAGCTTGTGTTTGATGATGAAATGAACTAAAAATATACCTCATTACATATTATGAATTATTAACAAAATAAATAAATCGTAATTCTTGAATTGATATTTGACATTTATACATGTGTCTTCTTGAAAAATGTTTTGTGAGTCTCTTGTACTATAACATATTAATAATAATAAAACACTGGAACATTTCACAGTAGTGTGGCTGGATGTAAGAATGGCTTAGATGATTGAGTGATTTATGTAAATATATTTAACTCGCATAGCTAGAAGATTTTTTTTCCCTCTTAAAATAATAATGATAAATAAATATCTCTGTACTACTACATCTAACTTAAAATGGTAATAAATACTAATATATATGGTAATAAATACTAACCGGTTTTGAAGGTAACAAAAATGACCTGATGATGTACATAATACATTTCTCATAGATATTAACCTGCACATGATGCAAGGTTTTTTTTTTTGTGTGTGGGGGGGGGGCATTTTGTGAAATTTATTATATTTTTCACAAAATGCCTCCCCCCCCACCCCTTGTCTAGCAATTGTATTGAAAAGAATTTGAAAATTCTTATACTTAAAAAAGAAAAAAAAAAAGGCTATACATATATAATTATAATGCAATGTTTAACTTTTCAGCAATAAAATGATCAATACTTCATTTTCTCTGCTGAAATTTATACAAAGTTAAAAGTTGATCATCTCATGTCAAGGGTCGATCCAGGCAAAATTTTGGGCCTTTTCAGAGCTCCTTCACAAAGATCTATTTAATAAAACAGGCTCCTTCACAAAAATCAATTTAATAAATTGGGCCCCTTCAGTAACATATATTTCATAAACTGGTCCCTTCACAAAATTGCTTTTAATAAAACAGGTATCTTGAGAAAATTCCTTTTAATAAAATAGGCCCTTTCACAAAATTCTATTCCATATAAACTTACTATTTTTATTAATTATTCATTATTTTGATATGTTTTAAAATGTGTAATTTGTAAACAATCTTTCGAACCAAACATTTATTAACATAACACAAACTTTTTAAAGTCCTATTTGTTTTCCTTTCTACTTGATTGTTTACAAATTGCACATTTTAAAACATAACAAAATAATAAATAATTAATAAAAATAGTATGTTTTTATGGAATAGAATTTTGTGAAAAGACCTATTTTATTAAAAGGAATTTTGTGAAGGGATTTGTTTTATTAAAAGAAATTTTGTGAAGGTGTCATTTTATCAAATTGATTTTTCTGAAGGGACCCATTTTATAAAATTGATTTTTGTGAAGGAGCCTGTTTTATTAAATAGATTTTTGTGAAGGAGCTCTGAATAGGCCCCAAATTTTGCCGGGATCGACTGATCAACTTTTAACTTTGTATAAATTTCAACAGAGAAAATGAAGTATTGATCAGTTTATTGCAGCTAAAGTTAAACATTGCATTATAATTATATATGTTTAGCTTTTTCTTTTCTTTTTTAAGTATGAGAATTTACAAACTCTTTTCAATATAATTGCAAGACAAGGGTGGGGAGGGGGAGATGCTTTCATTTGTGGAGTGTCGCTGGGCACCTTAGAGTAGAGGTGCCATTATTCACCCCTGGGTGCCATCCTTTCACCCCTTGGGGCACCCTGTATTAGGGGTGCCATCCTTTCACCCTAGTTAAGGGTGCCATTTTGGCTCCCCTAGGGGTGTCACCAGTGAGACAAGCCTTTCACCCCTTTTGGGTGCCATGTGTCACCTGCAGTTTTAACAGTGTATAAAATAAGCAAAAATTTATGTTTCTACGCCTAACAGTTAAAAAAAAATGTCGTAATTTAGAACGCTTTAAAAACATATTCGGTTCATTATATACTTTTAAATTTCGATGATTTTAGAAACCAATCTTAGCAAGAATTTACATCTTAAAAGTAACCACCATGTCAAACGTCAAGTTTTTGCTCATTTCACCCTTTTAAATTTCGATTTTTTTAGAAACCGTTCTTAGGGAGCACTTACTCTTTTAAGTAACCACCATGGCAAATTATAAGTTTTTGGCCGATTGAGTATCATAGAAAGTGCAATTTTAGAATGTATTTTGCTCGTGCACCCACTTGGGGGTAGTGGTACCGACATAAAATATAGTCTATGAAGGAGCAGAGACCCACCCATCATTTTGCCACCATTACGTTTGAAATCGGTTTGGTAATTCCAGAGATGACTCCCTACAAACAAACTCACAAACAAACAAATTTAAAAGAAAAAAAGAGGTTTCTTCTTTATAATATTGGTATAGATAAAATGCAAAATCATTATTAGAATTTTCAATTAAAAAATATGGCTTTCATCTATGTTCTTGTACATCGAGCTATATTCCCGGAAAGCCTGGGTTGCATTCCGCTATTTGAAATAGTATTCTGAAAACCAAATCGTGCTATTTTCATCAAATTAAATTTTTTAAAATAAATCATTGATTTAAAATGATATAAACGTTATTAAATAAAGCTATAAATGCATGAATTTTCCAGACCTGAATCTGGTCCATTCTCTTAGAAACGTACAAAACAACTTCACATAATATTTATTAAAAAATAATTTCAATTGACTATATGCTCAATTGAAAAATAAAAAAAAAGCCGTTTGGCTAGAAATTATGTCTTCTTTCAATATATTGGTAAAGTGGTATAGTATAACTATACATGTAAAAAAATTAATAATTAAAAAGGGTAATTTTTCATAAAAATAATGTGTTTGCAAGCCGGGCAAATCTCTAAGTTTGCACCACTTACTCTCTCTGTAAGTTGATTTTAAACATATAGAGCTTAAACTTATGTGATGCATTATTTAATTTTAATTCAGTGCATTTTATTACTTAACCCAGATTCAATTTCAGAAGGTAAGCTTGTTTACTTTTAGTTTTATTTGAGAAATAACAACTGTGAGAAGTAATTAAGTCATGTCCAGGGATAGATCTGTTAAATATCTCAACTAATGGTAGCAGGGAAAAAAAAAAAAAACTTCACTGTAAAAGAAGATCTTGTTAGTCATTTTAAGCGTAGAGATACATTGGAAGTGTTATCTGTATAATATTTCTTTATTTTTCTCTGAAATAATTGCGAAAAAGTCACGAACGCATATATTACACACCATCAATTCCGTGGACAATATAAAACATGTAAGGTTTTTAAAATAGTAAATATAATAGTATGAAAACTTAACCAGCAGCATCATTCAAAGCGAATTACAAATACTTTCGTAAAACAGTCAGGTCTGTGGATATTATTTCCGTGGATATAGCATATTCATGAAAATAGCATATAGGTAATAAAACATGCCATTTTAATAAAATATTTCTTACGACATGGGAAAATACCAGCATGATGTTAGTTAAGTTCAAAGCAAAATAAAAACATTCTTTTACCTTTAATTTGAAAAAAAAAAAAAAAAAAAAAAAAAAAAAAAAAAAAAAAAAATCCCAAAAATTTTAGCACTGAAAATGTGCGTTCCTGACTAATAAGCCTATTTGGCGTTGCTATCATAGTGGCATCAGGTCATACTGTAAAATGTGGCATCGGGGATAAAACGGTGGGAGAAGATTAGAAATGAAATGGATCCGTGTGTTAAAATAACATGGAGGTTTCTTAATAAATAATCTTCTTCTGGAAATTTCTTCTGGAAATAAATAAGAAAATATATCCCGCCACACTGCAAAAAAAGCGTTGATTTTACAGTATGATTTATTAAAAAATAATTTCAATTGACTATATGCTCAATTGAAAAATAAAAAAAAAGCCGTTTGGCTAGAAATTATGTCTTCTTTCAATATATTGGTAAAGTGGTATAGTATAACTATACATGTAAAAAATTTAATAATTAAAAAGGGACTACTACCACCTCAGCTGTCAGTATTATACCGTAAAATTAACAGTAATAAAGAGTAAAATGAGCAGTAATACGCTACCGCGCATGCGTGAGTATAATACTTTCAGCTGGGGTGCCAGAATTATACTGTAAAATCAACATTTTTTTTTGCAGTGCAATCTTAAATGTAAACATACATGCAGATAAGGATGCAGGGTTCCTTGCTTCTCTTTTATAAGGGTACTCCAGTGGACAAGTGAGTTTTGACATGTAAGAAAAGTTTCATTTCATCTAAGATTAATTTAATACTAAAAAGAGCATTTTTTATGTTTATATATGCAGTTCTAGTAAATCTTATTGAAAATAATCACTACACGAAATTTACTTTATAACTTTAGCACTTTCTAGAAAGTATAAGAAGGTAAAAATGATATGCTTCCTTTTAAAATATTTTCTAATTTATTCCAGTAAGAATACTCCATAAAAAATTGTTTGGTTTGTAACATTTTACTGACTTTTGAAGTTTATTTGCTTGATAAAAACATGTTCAGTCCTTGAAACATGAATTTGGGAATTTTTAGTCATGAAATTTCTCAAACGGGTACTTCATTTGCTCTTTTGAATGTCAGTGAGAATCTTTATAAGAAATGCAGAAGTGGAAGATTTTTAGCTGCTTCTTTTTGGCAGACGCGATAAATATGCCGTATGGCATTTCTGTCAAGTATTCGAGTCATTCATTCATATTGATGTTCATGATAATATATTTTTTCTTCAGTTGACTTCATTGTTTGAAGTATGTAGTAGACCATCACATATAAAGCATGTTTACCAATATTTTCTTTAAGGGGACAATGGACGTTCAAAACCAATTTTTTTATTTTTCACTCAATTGTACTGAAATTTTGCACACATAGTAATTCATACATTTTATAAGTAAATTGAGCAATTTTATTAAAAAATGTGTATAATTAATTAATTTATTAATTAAAATGTATTAATTAATCACTCTAATTAAAAATGCTCCATGCGCATTAAATTTGGGTTCAGGAACTTGGTGTTTTGTTAAATGGTAGCTTTATATTATTGCAACAAAAGTTGGTATGCGTTTTAAAATTGTACCAATATATTGAGAAAAATTAATAAAAAACTTCCAATATTTACATTTTTTTTTAAATTTTCACGGAAAAATGTTATAAAACTACGAAATTTACCTTTTATATAGAGTAATGCATGCATATTAATAGCAAGTTTTGAAATATAACACACTGCTAACAATAATACTTAATATTATGAAAATTGGATAAAATATAAGACACCTGGAACATTTTCAATATTTTAACTCTGCGAAAATTCTCAGTTACAGAAAACGCGATTTAAAGTTTTATTTTTTAGTGTAACTCAATTACGGTGTCAATTTTGAAATGCTCGTAACTTGGACAGGAATCTTTGCAATTGCATGCGGTTTTTTGCAAATGTTGCAGTTAAGATTGAAGTATAGTAATAAACCAAAATAAGAAAAACGATTTTTTAGTCGATTTTAACCCAACTGAAGGTCCACGGTCCCCTTAAATTACTTATATATCATTCTAGCAATAGAAAATTCATAGAACATTTAATGACTAAATTAAATCTATATAATAAAAGTGCAAGTCATGTGACTGGGGAAAACAATACGGGTTGCCCTCTTCACTTTTCATATGTGAGACGCCCGTTTTTACTAAAAATTATTTTTTCGAGTAAAACTGCATGAAAATTACATCTTTAGAAAGATCGTTAAAAAAATTAATGTTTGAGAGATGGGTTACATGTATATATCCTCAGATACCATCAGTTGAAATTACGTTGACAGCCCAATATCTCATTCCATCAGAGTAAACAAACATAAGAGATTCATTCATCGTGAGTGATAAAAATATTAAACCCTGCAAGATATTAAACCAAAGCAAGTTCTCCCTAGGTGAATTTTGCAGCGTTCTCTGGTACTAAAAAAATATTTCGCATCTGTAGGCTATACAAAGTTTATCATAATTCTTCTAGGTGACTTGCTGTACAACTCAACTTACATCACAATCTTTTCTTGACGAAGTTAGATGTAAACAAACCAACTCATGTAATAAAATTAAATAAATGAAATTTGAAAACGAATCGTCAGTTAATTTGGTACTTACGTATTATTTGTGTACAGATAACCGAAAATGATTGCTAATCACCAATCATATTTACCATTGTCAATGATCAATTGCGTTCAAAACAGTAATTTAATATATATTTATTAAATACGTGATATCATTAAAATGGAAAATAATATAGAAGCAAATTATAATAGGTACTTTTATGTTAGCCGGGCGCAGGCAGTAAATCGCCAAATATAATCTCCATTGCAATAATTCGTATTGCATTAATTCCATTTAAAATATAAACCTTTCAATCATTTAGTTTAAAATACATATAGTTTAATATACATATCATTTAGTTTAAAATACATACTAAGATAGAATTGCAAGGAACTGATGAGAATTCCGTTTAAAACAGGTTTTTTTTTTTATCATAGCAGGCATTAATTCTGCATTTTTTTCATCGGAACCATAAAAATGTTGACAGGATATTGTTATATGGAAACTTCTGTTTTAGTATCTAACTTTATAAAAAAATTCAACTGTAAATAATTTTTTTAAAACTCTAAAGAATTATTTACAGTTGTCTTCATTTAAAATACATGTTTTTAGCTCATTTTATTTTAAATAAGTACCTAAGTAAAAATGAACCGAAGAAAGAAAGAAAGAATTCCATAAACTAAAACATTTTTTTTCAACATCAAAACATTGCTTTTTGGCAGAATTTGCGCCTGGCTACAATTAGAATGTATAGAATAATACTATATGGAATAGAAATGTAGCAATGAAAAATTTACTTAGTCATCTTATAAAATATTAACATAGTTGATGTGTAAACTACCTTTATATGTTAATAAAATGTAACCCTTTTTTTCTTTGTTTGTTTTTATCTTTTGTTGTATATTAAGTATAAGAGAAATACATATATCCTTAGCACAATTTTTAAAACACGTAATATTTCTAACAAATGATAAAAATGATCCGGCTCTTTTCAAAATATTTTCTATTTCCTTAACTTAATATTCCATTCCGGTAAAAATGCTCTGTATGGGATATCCTGTATACGTAAAATGTATGGTTAGTTTAAAGTATTTTCCTGTATTCTGAATCTTATTTGTATGAGAGAAACACATTCCGTTCTTGAAATCTTGAATTTAGAATTTTTCAGCCAAGAAATTCTTTCTAAAGGTATTTCGGTTGCTTTTTTCAATATCATTGAGACTCTATTTTATATATATATATAGTATATAAAAATGGAAAAAGAAAAAAATGCAATTTATCACCAACATACTAAAGAGAAGTACGATCATGAATTCATACGGTAGTTTCTATCACGTACATGGCAACATTTTTTACTTCCCTCGTTATTTTCTTTAGTTCATTCCATTGCTTGAATTATGTGATAGACATAACATCACATTTATAAAAACTTATTTTTGATAGTTTCTTTGAAATGTTTATATTATTCTACCAATATAAAATTTATTGAAGAATATTTAAAATATAAATATAAATTAAAAATAATATTACATAATTATAACAATTATACAATATATATATATATATATATATATATATATATATATATATACAGTATGCCCACTAAAGTCCCTTGCCACCCTCTTAACTTCGGAATGGTTGCTGCTATATTCATAAAAGTAGTATCTAAATATAGTAAAATAGCCATGCGCTACTGAATGAAACCGCCTATGGTGCCACCTGGTGAAATGCCGCAGAGTTAGCATTCCTATCTCGAAAACGGAAAGAGATAGAGAAAAAAAGTGATTTACAAAGTTGTAGAGCATCATCGATTTAGTATGAAAAGAGACCTTGTGGTCATTAATGCGAATAATAGAACGGTTAAAAAGCGCATTTGTTTTTTCGTAATTTCCTACACTATGACGTGACAAAACGATCTTAGAAAGAAACAAGTAATATATATATATAAAAATTTAAGTCAATTCCTACTTTTTAATCATAAATATATAAAATAAACCCGTGCAGCATTAATGTCCCACGTTATCTTTATTGAACATTATTTTATAATCATCGTTGTGGTACTTTATTTCTGTGGCATCACTAATTTGAGATAAATCTTTCATTTCATTTATGAACACAATGGGAGGAATTTTTTTCTCCCATTTAAAACTAAAATTAATTAATTAAATTTAATTAATGAATTAATATTTTAAAAAACTGTATTAACATAAAGTGTCATCACTACAAGTTTTAAAAAAATTATTTGAACTTGAGTGGATGAATAGAAAATATTTTATTAACGATTGAAAATTTGAACAAGATATATATAGAGAGAGTGTGAGCTAATAGTAGGAATTTAAAAAACAACTAGTTATAACAATATACCTTTTTTCTGAGATGTTCAAACTTCTCACCGTCAGCAGCAATGCACATTTAGATCCTTGTTTGAATTTCACGTTGCGCACATTGGAGTATAGAGGGTGACACGTTGACACAAGCGTCAGTAATGCGTCGTTTTGATTGGTAATCACAAGCAATACCACTGTGTCACATTGTGGTGTTGTGTTTTGTCCGAAGGATAATCATTTCTCCTTCAATTCAAGTTTCGTGACGTCACAGTGTAGGAAATTACGGAAAAACAAATGCGCGTTTTAACCGTTCTATTCTTCGCATTAATGTCCACAAGGTATCTTTTCTTACTAAATCGATGATGCTCTACTACTTTGTAAATCACTTTTTTTTCTCTATCTCTTCCCGTTTTCGAGATAAGAATGCTAACTTCGCAGTTTTCCACCAGGTGGAGCCGTAGGTGGTTTCATTCAGTAGCACGTGGCTACTTTACTATACCTAGACACTACTTTTATGAATATAGGAGCAGCCGTTCCGAAGTTAAGAGCGTGGCAAGGGACTTTAGTGGGCATACTGTATATGGTTATGAGAAAAGTCCTTTGGGAAAAAATATAGGGGAAAGTAGGGTAAAAACAGGTATCTAACGGTTTTCCTTTCTTGACAAAATTCTAAAAGGGCGGAAAAATCAGAATAGTCCACAAAAATGTTTGGGGACATCTAGGTTATTGAAAACTTGTTGCCAATTTGGGAAAAAGCATTTTCTAGGACCATCTGAAACAGCTCCGAATTTTGGTGGTAGGGTAAAACGGGGTAGTAATCATGAATTAAATTTTTACACTTTCAGCAGCAAACGGCTTTATTGTAATAAATTTTGAATCAAAATTTAAAACATATATACATTTTTAAGGTCAGTATCTTTCTTTCCAGGTTTTCAAGCTAGTTTTAATGTTGATCAAACAGCATCCCAAAACTGATTATAAATCACAATTAAATAATGAAACTTTGTATGAATCCCCATAAAAACAAAAGAACACACAGGACCGAAACTCGTCCTGCGTGTACTTTTGTTTTTATGGTGATTGGTACAAAGTTTTATTATTTAATTTTTAAAGATGTTATGTAATAGCTTTCTCAGCTTTTACTTCTCGTATCCGCTGCACTCCTCATGTGCCCACTCTTTTCAGACTGAACGTTGTATCCATCGTTCACCAACTTTTGAGTGAAGAAACAGTTTATTCCAAAATTCAATTCAAAACAATTATAACCGGTTTCGCCCTAACAGATGAGCAAAAATCAACATGATCGTTCCCCGGGATAGCTAGACGTACGCACTTCTACTTGGCATCAAAATATCATGTAAAAGCTATAGAAAACAGTGTTCTGCTTAACTAAGTCGATCGTCAGGCTGGATTTATTTGAAGAGCAGAAAAGACGGCGAAAGATGAAAACTTTTGAGGTGAATTTCTTTACAATAGCACTGCACGAGCATAGAGATTAAATTATTTCAAAAGCCGATGGCATAATGTAAGGAGACGCTAAACACAAAATGCTAAACAAAATGCACGTGAGTACCCAAAAGGCAATTCTATAAAGAGCAAGTGTAGAAAAGAGGTACTACCCTAACAGCAAGACCATTCGATGTGAAGTTCTCTTGACGTCACACATGGCTAGAAGTATCACAATCGCTACGTTAAATCAAAATATGGGATATTTCACTGTCTCATTATTACATACAACTGAGACTCCCCAGGATGCGGCAGGTTTACTCATAGTATTGTTCCAAAGGTTTAATGCTCACTTATATGTAAAGATAAAGTCTCACTCTACTTCCTCACTGGATGAGGAAGTTTTCCTACATTCTTACATAGTATTGGCAACAGAGATGATGACTTGTGTCAGTGTGGTCAGAGAGGTGACCCACTACATTATTTATTTGGCAAATGTAAATTTATGAAGTATAAATTCACATATAATGAAACTAAAACAACTCTTGACAATATTCTAGATATACTATCTGACAAAAAACAACTACTTTAACTTTACAAAAATTATAATATCTTAAATCAAAAATATTCATTTATTAAATACAAATTCCTCTCATAGTCAGTTATCTCAAAAAGCAATGTTTGTTTCATGTATTGTACCAGTACCAAATTGTAAATGCAGTGACCTCTCACTTATGCGCGATGTTCGGTAATTACTTTTTCGTACCACTATTTTAAAACAGTAAAATTTGAATTTTAAATTCTGCAATTAAATAAGGAGAAAATTACTTTAAAAAGAAACTGGTGACTAGGAATGATTGCCGTGTATCGCGTGTGGATGAGAGGTCACTGTATAAAGTGTATTTCAAAATGTTATTGTGTGTAAATAAAATTGTTTGAATTTTATATTGGAATTATATATTGGAATTATATATTGCAATCATTTTTAAAAATATATTATACCTTTAAATGTTATTGTATACGTATTAATGCATTCAAAATGTACAATTGTAAATAATTGTCATTATAATGTTTATCTCAAAATGCTATATAAATAACTATAACTAAAGTTTATGTACAATATCAATTATTGTAATAATTTTAACGTTCGCCCAGCCTTGTGGCAAAATTGGGTAACGTTTATACTTTCTAAAATTGTAGTTTAATTTGTAATTATTTTCGCTCTTGCCGGATAGTAATATTTTTCTCTCCCTAGGCTTAGGGGTGTATCCTGGCCATTAGCCATTAGCTGGTCGCTAGGGTGGGCGCTGTCTGTCTGTCTGTCTTATTATTACTCTTAAATGATTGTTAACACTGAAAAGTCACTGTGACTGTCGCTTTGTGATGGGTCACCAGGTGACATTACAATGAAGTCACCTTGTGATTCTCAAGTCACTGTCAGTTGAAGACTGAACTTTGAAGTCATTGTGAGCATTGCATTGTGATGCGTCGCCAAATAATGTCACAATGAAGTCGCATGGTGACTTTCCGGTGATCGACACTCTATTGTGAAGTCATCATTGCACTTCTTTGTGAAAAGTCACCATATGATTTCATTTTCTGCCCCTTGGGAACTCGTCACAGAACAGCTATCATGATGACTTTACAATGGAGTGTCAAAATGACAGTCACATAAGAGTCACAAGATGACTTCATTGTAAAGTCACTTGGTGACTCGTCAAAAAGCAGCAGTCATGGTGACTGTTCAGTGCAGTGACCAAACGAGAGTAAAAATGAGACTAATGAAAGATATCATATTTCTGTTCATTGTAGTGACTGTGACAATTGTGACCATTTGGGATGTCAAGAAGACTTCACATCGACTGTCTGTGCTGTTAAGGGTAGTACCTATTTTCTACACTTGCTGTTTATAGAATTTCCTTTTGAGTACTCATGTGTTCCGAAATTAGCATTTTGTGTTTGTTGCTTAAGTTTTGCATACTAGTGTAGTTAAGTAAAAATACGTCCAAAATTCAGGGTTAGTTTATAATATTTCACTGATTTTTGAAGGTATGTGCTTAAAAGAAACAAATTCACTTTTTGAGTAAGCGAATTTAAACCTTTAGGGGTCTGATTTTTTTTTTTTTCATTATTGGGATAAAATTACTTTTACGGGAATAATATTACAAATAGCTATCCAAATCACAAAAATTAAGGTTTACTGAAATTTAAAGAATATGTAATTTACAGAAATCTAATGAATATAGTTAATTTGCTTATACTATTCATATGACAATAGTCTAAGGACATTTTTTGAAGACGTTTGGAATATGTTTTATTAAAACATGATTAAACAGACATAACAGCTTTCAAGTATTTTTTTTATTTTTTATTTTACAAAATATACGTTCGGAAAAGTCCTTATTTTAAATTTAAAGTAGTGAAACACATGTTTCAATTAAAAGAATCACCAACAATGTAAAGAGAATTAAGCTAACTTTTATTATTATTATTATTACTAAATGCTGAAACAAAAATAAATCATAATTATAAATGTATAAATATGTAGTATCATTACTACATGCAAATATCGTTGAGATATTTTTATATAAAATGAAAAAGAAGGAAAGAATCCTGTCTTGTTATTACCAACATACTCTGCTGAAGCACCATCATTCATTTATAAGATAAACTTCTATCACGTTCATAATATATATATATATTTACTTTGGTGGTAATTTCCTTCAATTCATTTTATAGCTTGAAGTATGTGATGAACATATCATTCCATTTATAAAGTGTAATTGCCAAGATTTTATATAGAATTATTTATGTAATAAATGTTATCGGAAATTATTAATGTGCGGCATTTTTTAAACTAAAGTTTTCATCACTGAAATCATGTTTTTTTATGAAAACTACGACTAAAGATGACAATCAAAATATTTCATCCTTGTTTCCTTACAAGATTTTTATGTAATAAAATATATAGTTTTCGTTTTAAAAGAATATCCACAACAGTTATTTTGTATCGTGGACAAAATACTGAGTATGAAAATAGAGTAATCATTTATTTCTCATTTTATTATGCACGTGAAATCGGTATATAAGTATAAAATTTAAATTTTTAGTAAGTACTAGCTGACCCGCCCAACGTTGTCCGAGCCCGTGTAATAAACTTAAATCTCTTAAAAAATAAACTCTGGGGACGATCTCCGATGGCTTCGGTATCGTATACCCGGCATGCTCGTACGTTCCGGAAAATCTTCTACACAAACCTTTTTCCGAACGAACCTCTGAGACAGGTCCCTGCTGCCTACGGCGCTGTATAGTAGGCGTGCTACAAAATTGAGCTGGTTTGGAGAAGATGGGAACATTATTAGCCGAGTTATTGAAATAAGGCACAGTTAGAGAAAATAACCTTGAAGGAGGTGTCGGGGGGAGGGGATGTTCAAGTGTCCTTCAGAAAATGACTGATTAGGTGGACCATTAATGCATCTTCAAAAATTCGTTCGTTTGGTTAAGCTAAGAACTTAATTACAAATTTGGCTTAAACTATTAATCGGGAATAGTGGTAACCGCTACTCATAAATTTAGTTTAATGTTATAGAGGGTGATTGTTAAGTTAATTATAATGTTTGGAATCCCTTGCGTTGAAATCGGAAATATAATTGCTGAGATATGGAAACGGGACATAGAAATAAAAAGTATGAAAAGGGGGAAGGGGAGGTGCGATGTTCAAGTACCCCTCAGCAATTAACTAATTAGGAGTACCACTATACATCTTTAAAGATTGATTCATTTGGTTAATCTAGGAACTTAATTTGGAATTTGACTTAGACTATTATTCGGAAATACTGGTAACTGCTTTCTAGAAATACACCTTGAAGCTATGAATGCTGATTTTTACGATAATTTAGTAACAAGTGAGTAAGTGTGATTGAAGATCGTACAAAGGGTTTCGTTCAATATTCCTTTCAAAACACTTTATCCTTCCTTTAATAAATCCAACTAAAAATTTCTTTTAGCCAAAAAAAAAAAAAAAAAAAAAAAAAAAAAGTCATGTCTATTATAAAGTAAAAATTTACCGGTCTATTTTTCTCGTTTTTTCGAATATCTGAACCCGCCCGATAGCGGCGAAGCACGCTATTATATTCCGTCATAATAATATCTGTCATGTGGACTAAATGCGATATTTAAAAAAAATAGTTTATATAAAATAGATATTTAAACCTATTGCGTAATCCTCTGTAATCCAGGTCCTACTACCAAATTGCGCATTTTAACAAGAACGAAAAATCATGCGTCAAGCATAGATTATGTAACACTTTCCAACGCTTCCAAAATAATTTTACAAATCATACCGTTTAATAAGCTAAAAGATAACATCTGAGAAATCCGAATACTTTTATTCAGCCCTGTATAGGATCTATAGATTTGTATATATACTATATAGGATGCTAAATTTTAGTTCAGTTAGGAAACGCGTAGCACAGTTTAAAATTCTCCGTCTGGAGTTAAATAATACGGAAATGTGTTCGCGAACTTTTGTGCTTCCCTGTATAGGATCTACAGAATTTATACACACCACGTAATAGACAAAAAGCCAGTTAAAATTAAAATCGCGTTCAGTAACTTAAAACGCACTTCCAGGAATTATTGTTAACATACAGTAGAGAATTCTTTTGTGTGTCCCTGTAAATGAACGATGACTGCTATACACACAATATTCTGTAGTAAGCCACTTGTAATGCACCTTAGTGATATATATAAATTTCAATGCGTTTAAAATAGGGAAACATTATTTAAATAAACCGCAGACGATTTTTCTGCATAGACGTAATGTAACGGAATTCTTTTGACTGTCCCTGTACAGTAACTATAAGTGCTATGCACACCCTATTCCATATTAAGGTTCTCCTAATGCACCTTAGTGATATATATAAATTTCAATGCGTTTAAAATAGTGAAACATTATTTAAATAAACCGCAAATGATTTTTCCCCGTAGACCGCAATGTAACGGAATTCTTTTGAGTGTCCCTGTAAAAAAAACTATAAGTGCTACACACTTCCGTTGAAATAGGGAACATGCTATAGATAACGACTATAACATATAAAAATTGCAGAGCAATCCGAGCATATTTACGGGAGTTAGAGCACGGACAGACGGCAGACGGCCAGACGGCAGACAAACCGAAGTCATAAACACTTTTCAACTAGGTTGGAAAGTGTTAAAAAAGTGAGACTTTTTGTGACAGTGCTTTAAAAGTATCTACATTGATTTTAAACTATATTGTTGCTAGCAAACGCCCATGTTTGGAGCTAACCTTGCCCACAGATTACGGAAGATTAGTTATTTTATATTTTACTAGCTGTTACCCATGACGTCGTTCACGTAACATTAAAAGAAAAATAAATGCATTAATTAAAGAAAAACGTTTCACCCCCGATAATTAAAAACATATGTACTCTTTATAACAAACTCCGTTTTTTTCGAATATCTGAACAGGCCCGATAGCGGGCGAAGCGCTTTATTATATTCTGTCATAATAATATCTGTCATGTGGACTAAATGCAATATTTAAAAAAAAAAAGTACTTCTCTATTATCCCGTCGACCACTTATCATAAATATCGCCAAATTAAGATTAAAAGCCAAAAATGCAGTCCCATTTACTTGATGTCAGAAGTATTATACGTGTTTGTTATGTCATCAAGTGGTTTTTAATTCGACATTTGCGTGTATTTTTCATTATGTTTTACTGATTTATTACTTATTTCATTAATTAAAATAACAATTGTGTCCTTAAATTTTTATACATTTATTTATTTATTTATTTTGATATTCCAATGGCAACGTTATCCCGTTTATTTGGCGTTACAGTTTGGCGATAGCTTTTTGTTATGAAAAGTGGTCGACGGAATAATAGAGAAGTACAAAAAAAAAAAAAAAAAAAAAATTAATGTCAAAATTAAACATGTTGTACACCTTCAAAATGTTACAATATGTGACTATTTTCAAAATAGGGTTTTTATCACGATTCAATACGTTCCTCAAACTCATATTTACTATTCTCTGTTACTCATATTGATACTCGCTTTGTATTATTCTCAAACATTTGAAAAATGCGTTAAACTTCCAATATGACGTCAGATTAATTTTCTTTTTAATTCTCTAATGACGTGATATTAATCTGCTTTCTGTACATACACATACTCATACTCCTTGTATTATTGAGAAATCTTTGAAAATTTCCGTTTTATTACGACATCAAATGAATTTTTTTTTTCAATTGGTGAAACTTTTTATTTCATTTTTCACATGGAAATCTTTCAATAGAAAATTAATTACTGTAGAAAGCATTTTATTGTGGATTTTTAATTGTTGGCAACTGCTATAACGAAAAATGTTTAAATTTAATAGGAAAAGGCTGTTAGAATTTTGGTTTATTATCTCTATTTATTAAAATAATGCGATTTTTTCAAATTTTAATATTTTGAGCTGCATAGTAGCTCTTTAGATATAACTACACAAATTTTCATGTCTGTAAGTTATATAGTTTCTGAGAATGGCTCTGTGATGGACAGACAACGCAGCGGGAGTAATAGGTTTCGTGAGATGAACGAAACCCTAAAAATGAATCTGGTTTGGAGAAGCTCGGAACATTATTAGCTGAGATTTAAAATGGCAGTATTCTCTATATAAAACAGCAATGAAAAGATTCGCATGAAGCTAAAAATGTTAAAATTGTTAAATGTAATTATTCTGTTGAAATCAGAGGAGTAGATTTAGATCTATTATAAGGGGGTCAATTAAGAAAAAATCCGCCGCCAGGTGGTTCGCGGTGAAGTAAAATAAATGCAATATTTAATAAAAAGTTGTTTACCCTTACCCCTCTCCTTATCCGCAAATATAACAAATAATATGTTAAATAAAGTTTCATGTATTAAAAATCTCTATCAGAATAATATATGTCATGTTAAAAAAAACCCTTAAACCCAGCTAGTGAAGAAAAACGTGCCTGGAAAAATGTTTCAAACAGGTGGTGTTTGTGTAATTTGCCGTGTGCAGGTGGAGCTACATTACCATGGCTGTACGCCGGTAGTTGCAATCCATATTAACACTATTTCGTTAAAAGTTCTTATGTATGCATTGCTACTCTGGTTTATTTAATTTCTTTTGTGAAGAATCTATACAACCAACCAACTGAAGAAAAAAATGCGTATTTTTTATGAGAGTTCTTTGTGAATTTTAACTAACATTTCAGTAGCCGGCCCGGCAGCGTGGTTGGTAGCGAAGGCGACAGCCACGGTGAGGGCCCGTGGTTCGAATCCCGGTAAGGCATGGATGTCATTGTGTGTGTGTGTGTCTTCAGTGCTGTCTACTTTCTTGTGTCTATCCCGTCCCCAAGAAGAAGATTTATGTAATTTTGTCCTGTATGTATTTCTGTGAATAAAAAATATGGATCATTCGAGACAACAGCCTTGTAGCTTATAGGTCTCAAAGCAATCTCCGTCAAATGTCAAAATGTCATTTCTGTAAATAATTAAAATATTAACATTCTGAGTCTCAGGTGCACCAGGAGAATGCTTGAACTACTTAAATTTAAATTATCGGGCATCTAGGTGCGCTAGATTTTCCTGGCCATCGTAGACAAACAAACAAACAGACAGACACACACATAGAGTGAAACTTTCTTTTATTAGTATAGATAATATATTTCTTTTTCACCTGTTTGACTTCAGGGTTGTCTTTCACCTAGTTGTTTCCTCTAAAGATGTTGCAGTTTCTTTTATGAAAATCACTGAAACTGTTATAAGAATCAGTGGATGAAAGACGGATGACTTTTTGTCTGTAAAGTACTTCGGGAAACTATTATACGTTCTATTTATTTTTTCTCCTAAGTTCGCTTTTCAGCTCATTTTACTGTTAAGTTATGTAAAACTACCTCTCTCAAAAGTTCTGTTATTAATAAAAAAAATAATCTAAGAAAGAATTTTTTTTACAAAAATATTTTTTTTATCATTATTTATATTATAAAGCAAAATCATGTCCGTCATTAACGCTGATGTCATATCGACGCTCTCAACGGCTTGAACAATTATTGTCCTTTTTATTGCAAATTTATTAACTTTGAAACATCGCACATTTCCAGTTTTTACACCATTGAATAGAATAAAAAGTATTCTTTCAAATAAATTTTGTTTAAAATCTGTAACTCAATTAATTGATTTTTTTCCTGATTTTTTAAAATAATTTTCTAGCATTTTTTTAGCTATCTCAAGAAGGAACGTTTGTTTGCTACGATAATAAATGATAACATTTGAAGTAATATTATATAAATATGCAAAATTATAAAGAAATTGGAAGAGTTGCACAATTGGTGATTGATTTGCTTAGCTGAGAAACACATGTAATTTTTAACTTTATTATTTGAGTAGTGCCTTGGTTTAAACAAATTATTGAATTTTATGCCAAATCACACTCGCTGAAATAGACCAATTAAATAGGAAATTTATTTGAACAGGAAATAAGCTACTTTTTAATCTAATTTAAATATACAATCTATCTATTTATATGACAAAGAGAAAAAACGTGTGCAGTAGAAACAATGACGTCATACTGATGGTGGTAACACTGAGGTATAAACTGTATGATATTTAGAACAATGGAGTTAATTATGCGCTGAACTACGTTCACTAAAATATACTAATTAGCTTTGCACTCGATTATGAAACTATTCCCGAACTTGCATGTATGTAGACATATTCAGTAACGCTCAAATGAATTGGAACACCGAAAGAAAAACAGCAAATTTCTCTTAACACACAATTTATTATAAAGAGTACAGACGTTTATTTTAATAGTTGATATTTCTCTACTACCTCTTTATCACGGTCTTTTGTTCTTTATTTACTCCTGAGAATATTTAGGCATTGATTCAACTAGTTTTTCACTTTTTTTTTTTCAGTTCAGCATTATGAACCATATCTTGATTAGTGTAGAAATAATACATGTTTTTGTTGCACAGTCTTCTGTGACAAGTTTTTGCTTACTAATTTATCCTAAATTTCCGATCGATGTATTGAAGTCTAATGAATTATTAGGCCATTAAAGAAAATTTATATCACTTTGAGCGAAGAGTTTTTACAATTTGTAGATGAATTGGCAAGGTGCAAGTGATCTTGCTGCAAAATTCTATGACCTGCTAGAAACAATTTTTTATCCAAAACATCCTCCAAAAAAAGTTTTGGGACTGTATGACCTTTTATTCACCAGGGCCAATAGTCCCAGTAGGAGGAATGATGAATTAAGATAAGTAGATATCTTTACTCCAGATAAGAGTGGATACTTACTGTTATTTTGAAACTCTTACAAAAATTGTCTTCAGTTGGTGACGGGACTTTCCATCAAGATTTTGCACCTCTCCATACATCAAAAAATTTAAAAATGTCTTCGCTCAAAGTGGTATAAATGTTCTTCAATGATCTGGTAACTCACCAGACTTAAATAAACTCAATAGAAAATCTCTAGTCAATTTCTAAGCAAAAATTTGCCCCCCCCCCCCCCAAAAAAAAAAAAAAACGTACAACAAAAACGTCTATGATTTTTTCACTACTCAAGATATGGTTTCATAAGGATGAACAGAAAAAAAAATGTGAAAAACTAGTTGAATAAATGCTTAAACATTGCCACGTGGTTATAAAGAACAAGGGAAGACATATCGGCTATTAAATTAAACTAAGTCTGTATTCTTTATAATACATTGTGTATTAAGAAAAATTTGCTGTTTTTTATTGAGTGTTCTAATTAATTTGGGAGTACGTACACATACGACCGTCTGCGCGTTCACGAACACAACGTGCCAACTTTGGATCTAAATGAAAGGCTTTTTTCTAATAGTCCAATTTCACGAAATTCTAACTGCAATATGCTTAAAATGAAAGTAACATTTTCCAATTTATCATTCAAGCGTGGCGATTGTACTTTGTAATTGAACCTTCATTCATACAAAAAAGCTTTTTGATGCAGTTGATGGGCAATCTCAAAAATAGGTTAAATTTAAAATATATAGTATAGTTTTTTACCTATAGAATACAGCATTACGGGTAGCCCGGTTTAGGTCTTTCGATAATAAAAAGTGGAAATGGTTGTAAGTATTTTATAACATCCCATTAACATCTTACAAAATGTATTAGATACGTATATGGAAGATATTCCAAGTGAATTTTAAAATGCGTCTCGTCATTTAATGTTGAAAGAACTGTTTGCTTTTCTATATAAGCAAACTTTCTTTTAGGACCAAAAACTTCATCCGGGAAAATTTTTTACATTACTAACAAACTATAAGACATATAAAACAGCTAAATCGTCCCGCAGTGGATTAAGCTCGGTTCCCGTCAAGACAACCTCTCTCGACTGCGGCTGCTGTGGGACCGTGTACGTTAATGAAAACTGGTGCACGTAAAATCTGTTCGTGGCTCCAATGTACTTCAAGTTTGAAAACGATACTTCTAGGGGTGCAAATCCAGGTGGAGGTTTCTCATCTGGAATTGGTTCAAAAATTAGGAGACCAACTCTATAAGTCCAACCTCTCTTGAGGCTCTGGCGCCCCAATGTTTCTTTCAGAGAAGTGCCATGTCACTTTCTCTGACACTACAACAACAACAACAACAGCTAAATCAGAAAAATAGATTTGTCAAAGTAAGGAGGCATTCTCTGTTTCTGGTTAAATCATTGGGACATAAAAATCTGCCATATATTCGAGAATTGTTACATGTACTTGGAATTCAAATTATAGGATAAAATTGTAAATTATATGTTACTGTTTTACCGTTAATTTAAACTTACAATTCACATTTATCACAGGTAAAAATTTTCGCACTTCCGTTAAAAAAAAAGTAAAAACGAACAGCAACAACAAATAAAAGCATCGTAATGCCCTTAAAATTTTCTACATAACAAAAGCGATACTTTTATTTTTACAAGACTTTCCATGAGAATGATTTTGCATCTTAGACAAAGTGCTGAATACTAAAAAAGGCTGGTTGATTTCTTTCTCATTTTATTCACATATACGTAAAATCTGTATTTATATAAGTATAAAATATTCATTTTTCGCTTGCTTGACTTTGAGATTTTTTCAGCTAGGCATTTTCTCCAAGGGCACTTCAATTTCTTTTCTGGAATATCACTGAAGCTGTTATAAGAATCAGTGGATGAAAGAGGAATTGCTTCTTATCTGCCAAGCACTTCGCGAAAGTATCATCATCACTTATACACGTCTTAAGTTTCATGGCATGCCTGTTAGTATTTTTTTTTTATCTCTACCTCCCACAAATTACCCTTTTTTTACTTCACTTTTCTTTTAAGCATATGTAAGATGTTGTATCTAAAAACTACTTTTATTAATAAAAATTAATTAATTAAGAAAAAGTTATGTAAAAATAATTGCTCTTTTTTTAGTATTAAATAATTGTTAGAAAATAATGAAAGTGTTATTATAGGAAAACGAGAGATATTTTAAAAATAAAGTATTTTAAAAAAATCAAATAAAGTTAAGATTAGAGTTAATTAAAAAAACCCAACGTTTATGGGCGCTTAAAAATAAAGATTGAAACTTTTTTGTAAAAGTAGCCTATGGTCAGAGAGTTTTTTTAAGTACTTAGAATTAAAATTATAAAATGGAGTTTAAAAATATAGTTTCATTTCTTATTAGTTTTCTGCATTGTGCGTTTTTTACAAGTTAAAGTTTTTGTACTTCAGTAAAAAAAAATGTTTCAGAGTTGGATACTTAAAACATTTTAAATATCAAATGATAAATCCGTAATCATGCCGAGGAGTTAAGCTTTACAGGTTTATAGTTTTAGTCCAAGACCGGGTGAACACACATATTACAATTTAATTACATACAGTTTTATATTTTTTTGACATTCGTTGAAAAAAAAACCCATATATGCATATACAGAGTGAGTTTGTCATAATCAGCCAAATGAAAGGGGGTGATATAAAAGTCCACGTGAATCATAAAACACCAAGGAAACCCTGTCCTGTCTCTAACTGTTTTCGAGAATGTGGAAACAGTGGATGATGTTGTTGTTGGCGTGTCAGAGAAAGTGTCAAGGCACTTCTCTGAAAGAAGGGGTGCCAGAGCCTCAAGAGAGGTTGGACCTCTAGAGCTGGTCTCCTAATTTTGAACCAATTCCAGATGAGAGACCTGCACCTGGATTGGCACCCCCAGATGTAACACTTATATTAAACTTGGAAGACATTGGAGCCACGAAGAGATTTTACGTGCACCAGCTTCCATTAACGTACACGGTCCCACAGCAGCGGCAGTCAAGAGAGGTTGTCACCCTCCCAACACTGACCTTGGTCGATGCTGCTTGGCTTTCGGTAATCTTACGAGAACCGAGCTTAACCGTCTGCGCCACTGCGGGGCAACAGTGGATGGTGGATAGAAAGAATGGCGCAAGAAATGCTTCAAGTATAATAAAATCCAAATTCATTATATTTCTGTAAAACCTACAGACAAAATAAGCACATATTTGGAAAGAATAGAAAAAAATCTATAAGGTGACACAATTTTCATAACGATACCTGGATTTAAAAGTGAGCTACAAGCACTGAAAAATTGACAAAATGAAAAAGCGAATTGTCGCCAAAATATTTAACCGGCAATTCCGCAAATACCAGTCTGGCTACAATCTGTCAAATGTACCAAAAACTTGTCCATTCTACAAGCTTTTTAATAAGCTTACAATAAACAAATATGTTTACCACTTCAGGAGAAACTTAGCGTTTTATTTGAAATGCACCGTTGAAATCACTCAAGATATAGTATGTTAAATTTACACATTTGGCATTATTATGTCCAATAAAATATGTTTGCGCCAGTGAAACACATCTTCAAGCACAACTCATCACTCAAGCGATTTTTAGCTATTCCAAGCCAAACATTTAAGTTGAATTGTGTCTAGAAAGATGAGTTTCACCCTTGCAAATGGAATTTGCTGGGCGTATTGATGCCAATTGTGTAACTTTAACATATTATCTCGAGTGATTTCAGTGATGCATTTCAAATAAAAGGCTACATTTTTCCTGAAATAGAAAAACCGGTTGGATTTATTGTAGACTTATTCGAAAGCTTGTAGAATGGACAAGTTTAACCGACTGTATCTAGACGGCTGTTTGCGGAATTGCCAGTTAAAACTTTTGGCGACAATGCCTTTTTTTTAGCCAGTCTTTCAGCTTTTGTAGCTCACCGTTAAATCCAGATATCTTTATGAAAATGGTGTCATATTATTGAATAATTTCTAATCATTCTAAATATGTTTTTTTTTTCGTGTAGGTTTTACAAAAACATCACGAATTTGGATTTTATCAGACTTGTAGCATTTTTGGTACCATTCCTTCTATCCACCATAACTCGGAAACGGTTAGTTAGAGATAGAACAGCGTTTCTATTGTGTTTTATGATCCACATAAGATCTTATATTACCCCTTTTCGTTTGGTAGATTATGTCAAGCTCACCCTTATATACGTATGCATAATATATATGCATACATACACTGCAAAAAAAAATTGTTGATTTTACAGTATAATACTGACACCCCAACTGCCAGTATTATACCGTAAAATTAACAGTAATAAACAGTAAAATAAGCAGTAATACGCTGCCGCGCATGCACGGTAGCGATATTTGTATACTTATATTTTGCATATTATTACGTAAAATTTCTGTTACTAGAATTACAAAGAATAGCCCAAAGAAAGTATTGACAACCATTATTTATAAATGTGAAGGAATGCGTATCGCATACATCATGCAATGGAATGAGCTGAAGGAAATAACCAAGGCAATGAAAATAAAATATTATCATAAACATGATAGAAGCTACAGCATGAAGGAAATGGTGCCACTTCTCTCGAGCATAAGCCGAAATTCTTCCATTCTTCATTTTTTGTGGAAAAAAAATAGTGTACGAAGAATTTCTTGGCTGAAAAATTTCTAAATTCAACATTTTGAGAACTGAATATGTTTTGCTAATGCATATAAAATTCAAAATTCAGCAAAATTTTGCAAACTAACCGAATTTTTTACTGAATATTTTTATACAAATATTAAATTACAGAAATATAAAATATTTTGAAAAGCAGCGTATTATTTTTATTATTTGCCAGATTATAACATGTTTTAGAAATATTAGTTTTAAGGATATATATTTCTTTCTTTTGCATAATATTTAGCATAGGAAACAATTCGCAGAAAGACGATGAAAAACTCGTATTTTAATAAATACACAAATTCAAAAACTTCTTTTACTTAAGTAAGGTGTCATACATATAAAACACAAATATCAAACTTGACATGTTTCAGTTTAAATTCTAAAACCATACTCATAAGCAGATACCTTGTCAACAAAAAATCAAACCCGAATGACACTGCAGTGTCATTCGGGTTTGATTTTTTGTTGACGAGGTATCTGCTTATGAGTATGGTTTTAGAATTTAAACTGAAACATGTCAAGTTTGATATTTGTGTTTTATATGTATGACACCTTACTTAAGTAAAAGAAGTTTTTGAATTTGTGTATTTATTTTGAAAAGGTGAAGTTTTTGAGTTTTTAAATTTTTGTAATTTAAAAACAGTTAACGTTGTATTTTAATCCTATGAAAATCTTGTATTATATATCAAGTTTGTTTATTTTTAGAAAATGAACAGGCGGTAAATTTTCTACTACGATATATATATTATTTATAGTATCATTCTATATATAGTATATCTACAAAAAATAACTTTTCAAAAGTAAAAAAAAAAAAAAAAAAAAAAAAAAGACGAAAGTTGTGGCTAAAAAATGGTGTGATATAAAATTTCCAAGCTTTTATTATAGTACTTATTTAACTTTTTTCCATTAAATAAGTTATATATATAAGTCAAGTGCTACGTATATGTTAATAGAAATCGCTTTCTCCTGTACTAAATACATCCTAACGTGTTTCTGAAAATTCAATTTTTTTCAAATTATGCATGATGGGCTTGGCGGCCATCTTTCCATATTATACACAAAATTCTAAGCACCCCTATCCGTAGTTAAAATCCGAAGTTCAAAATTGTAACTTAAACAAATATTTTAAGCGTTTCGTTTATGGACTTGTATGTTCTGAAAATTGTGTCTTAAAATAATGATGACTTATCTTAAAGATTCATCTTATGATTTATTTTTTAGAGTAATTAATCATTTCAAAGTAGTAAAAATCAATTTATCAAAATATCAGTCTTCCTCAATTTATCTGTCCGTAGTTAAAATCTGAAGTTCGACATTGTTATAAACATATTACATTGCAAACATATTACGCTTTTACTTTAGAAATTTGGGTGCTTAGAAATATGTTCGACATTGTTATAAACATATTACATTGCAAACATATTACGCTTTTACTTTAGAAATTTGGGTGCTTAGAAATATGGAAAGATGGCCGCCAAGCCCATCATGCATAATTTAAAAAAAGTTGAATTTTCAGAAACACGTTAGGATGTATTTAGTACAGGAAAAAACGATTTCTATTAACATATACGTAGCACTCGACTTATATATATAACTTATTTAATGGAAAAAAGTTAAATAAGTACTATAATAAAAGCTTGGAAATTTGATATCACACCATTTTTTAGCCACAACTTTCGTTTTTTTTTTTTTTTTTTTTTTTTTTTTTTTTTTAAAGCTTGGCTGTTTTTTTACTTTTGAAAAGTTATTTTTTGTAGATATCATTCCTTTTTTTTTTTTTAAATAGATTATACATAATATAAATAATCTACTCTATGAAATTAACATGAGAATGTTATGTAAAATTACATTTTACTTTCAGTTATTGTTTAAAGGGTTCACTAGAAATACCAGTAGATTTTTCAATTAAACTAATTACACCCTTAAAAACAACATACTAAATGTGGCTTGTTATAATACTTGTTATCCTTCGTTAAAAAATATCACTGACTAATCCATGAGATGAGTAAAAATGGAATATGTACATAGCGCGTCAGCGCTGCTTTTGAAATCAAACGTGATATCATGCTCTTTTATTATTAGCATTAAATCCCATTGATTGGCGAATCTTTATAAAACGTAGTTAATGGTGAAAAGTAGCAAAATATCTTAGCAATTTCTTAGATTTACATTATCTTATTCAATTAAACACTGTACTCTTACAATAAATTTAAATGGAAACTTAACTTCTAAAACAAAAACAATTTAACAACTGGATTCCATTAATTTATAGAAAAATGACGTCAAAGGATCTCAGCCTGCGAACGAAATGCTTGTCCTTTACCGTGGTTTTATAGAAATAAATTAATCATATTCAATTCCATTTCGAAAAGTTTGTTTACGTTTGGAAAGAAATATTAAATGCCGATAACTCTCAATGTATACATTTCAGAAGGTACCTCTTCCCTCAAAATTTTTTTAAAGAGATCTTTCTAAAAATGTAAATTTTATATATATTAAAAGCATGAACACTACGTCTGATTACTTTATTTTACAATATTATAAGAACACACATTTTATCAGACAATTAAATGCACTAAACCAACTTGAGTGAAAAATTGACCTGCGCCAGGACTCGAACCCGGGACCTTCAGCGTACCGTGCCAACGTTTTACCACTAAGCCACCACGATCGATATTCTAACTCGGCAATTTCTCATTCTTATTCCTGTTGGAAACAGTCATCGGCCACTATTTGCAGTCACATTTAATTGTCTGATAAAATGTGTGTTCTTATAATTATGAAGTTTTATTAAAAAAATATCTTCAGAATAAATGGCTGACTTGCAGATGAAATTTGATATGATTAACCCGTAACTCATTTTTGCTATTATAATACAGATGCTACACGGTCGTTGGCGGGGGTTTATCTCTGTTTTGGCATAATTGTTTAGTTGCCATGTTAATTAACAGTTTTTTGCTAATTAAGGATAGAAATGTATTTATTTTTTCACTGTATTTTATAAAAGCACGTAGATTAGGTTATTACTTGTCCAAAAATGCAATCCTTTTTCATTTCTGTCCTATATTTAAATCTGAAGGTTGTTTGGAAAAAAAAAGTTTGACGAAGAAAATAGTGATCATTTTAAGTAACTCGACGTTTTAAAAAAAAAAAATCTATATCTCTGTTTATAAATCACTTATGAAGATGAGTTTGGTCTCAAATTGAAGAATTTCTTCATTAGATTCTTTTAGTTTTCGTTTTTTTTTCTATGACGCTTGGTTCATTTGATATCTGATATTTTAATCTGGCATGTTTGGTCGATTTAACATTGCGAAGTTGATTGCTGTAAGTAAGCAGTAGCGGTCTAAAGTCCAGTTCTTGGCGTGTTTGTTTGGCGATTTTTTTTTTAGCTTGGCTTGGCAGAGCGACCGCCCTGCTTGATTTATATTCTATGTATATTATCTTCTGCATTTTATGTGAGCAGAATTATATAATTAATTTAAAAAATATTGACTGAATTAAATTTTCTGTAGATATATTTATATTCTATGTGATATTAGTCTATATTTTATATTTGTATTCTATGTATTATTCTAAACATTTTCTACTGCTGGGATTACAAAGGTAATTGAAAGACAATATTGACTAAATTATAATTTTTATTGCAATATTTCAATTCCGTTTTACCTATATATTATTATTCTATATGTTGAGTTTACATACTAAAAATATTCTATTGTAAGAATGATATAAATAATCCAAAGGAAATAATGACAATCATACTTTATAAATGTGATGGTATGTATATCACATACTTCAAGGGAGTTAAAGAAAATAACCAGTGAAGTGAAAAAAAAATTAACATGAAGAAGATAGAAGCTACAGCATGAATGAGTGGAGGCACTTTGCTTGAGTATGATGATAAGAAACTGAAATTCTTTTATTTTGTATTTTTTTTATATAAAAAAGCGATATTCTAAATAGCAACTAAAACACCTTCAGGAGGAATTTACTAGCTGAAAGAAATTCTAAATTCATTGTTTGGAGAACTGAATACATTCCACTCAGACAAATAAACTTCAAAATTCAGTGAAATTTTAGAAACAAACTATAATTTTTTATGGCATATTTTTAGTTGAATATTAAATTGCAAAAATAGAAAATGTTTTGAGAAGAAGCATATCGTTTTATCACTTTCATAGATTACTACATTTTCTAGACAATTTTATGGCTAATGTGTTATAACAAGGGCATTTGCTACTTCGAGTATTAAATTCGATTATTGCGAATGTTCTTCCCGTATGTGGATGTCTATAATCTCATAATTTAACCAAATGAGCGTGACTGGACGAATCTAGCCTTCCTACTCTTTAACCTGTCTTCGTGTGAGTGGACTAAGCAAAATTGAAGTGCTCTTTTATAGTTTACGAATTTGGGATAGTTATTTTTTGCACGTGGTTGTTTCCTTAAAATAGTAAAGATTTCAATGATAGAGTTGGTTTTGAACACGATGCTTCCCGGATACTTCGGTATTCAAGTGCGGTCATTGCGGATCATCTCCGTTGGAATGAGTCAGTTATTTTAGCTTGGTAGAAAAAAATTATATCGTAAAGAATGAAAGGAGCATCTCTGTTGGTAAGTGATAAAAAATTTGATTTGATTCAATAAAGTTATTCTTTGAAGTCAAGGAGAATTCTTTTAAATTATATATTTTTTGAAGGTTAAAGTATAAGTGTGAAGGGCTTTATCTAACCAAATTACCTTGCCTTTTGTCGTGCTATTTAAGCTGGTTTATTAGAAAATAGGTTGACTTTTTCTTAAACTTAAAATTTGTAAATTAGAAGTTAGCTTTAATCTTTTCTCAAAGTCACAACCAACAATGTCCTTGTTTTATCTATTAATAAATTGTTATTGATAAGTGTTATTAAAAGATTGAGAATTCAATTATGGACTTCAATGACACCCTCTGCCGTTACAGTGTACGTGCTTTTCCTATACAGGGTGTTCGGAATAAATTTGACAGTTTATAAATTGTACAAAATTATGAATTGTTGTGAAAAAGGGACATATTTCACACATGTTTATGCTCTTTGATTTCCGATACACTTAAGATGTTAAGATAACAGAAGGGGAAGAGTGGAAGCCATCAGAATATTGGCATCATGATGATGCGTGCCGGTAACTCAATTCCAAAATCAAGACTGTTACTCATTGCTCCTTAAGCATCACAAAGCAGATACGAAGTGAAATGACAAGGTGCAACAGAGACTTCGAAACGGACATAACATAAAAGGGTGTCCTGATCCCAACTTTTGCCCTCCTAGCTCGTTTGAATGCAAACTATGAATTATTATATTAGATTAATTTTGACACAATTATTCAAATTGGTAAAGAAATCATATGAGATGTAATCTTCCCAACTGAGTGATAAAGTTCGGGCCAGGATTCGAACCCGGGATCCCTTGGCTGTGAAGCTGCAATGCTCTACGAAGTGAGCAATCCCGGACGAATATGGTTGAACTATTTCACCTAGTTAACCTTAATCATAATATCATCTGGTCTGATATCTGAATCAGCACAACAGAATAAGTCACAGGTAATAAGACCTCGAGTAAACGCTGAAAACGTGATTACACTAGATTAATTTTGACACAATTATTCAAATTGGTAAAGAAATCATATGAGATGTAATCTTTCCAACTGAGCGAAAAATCCGGGAAAAGTCCCAACTGAGCGAAAAGCAATTTTGTCAAAATTTATCTAGTGTAATCACGTTTCAATCATTTAATGGAGGCTGGCAGCCCCCGTGAAACGCTGTCTTACGCCATCAGACGGATGGTACTGTACCAAGAGAGCAGCCAAGGAACCAGCCCTCACCCGTCAACGCCTTGGGGTGGTCCACCGCAAAAAACGTCCCCACGCATAGGTCGCAAAGGTAGACCACGACAGTGTCAATCAATGATTACACTGGAAAATAGAAACTGCCTTCAGGGAGGACTAAGAATAAGTCACCCGAATTTTCGTTACATACAAGGGCCTCCTTTAAAAATTCTGTTCCGTCACCGTGTCCAAAGAACGTCGCGACGACAGTTTCAGACTACAAGTTTCAGTAGCGATCAACAAGATGCTGCAGAGCCCCGTCCCTAGGGGCACTCTACTTCCGGTCGCTTCCCTCACTCAAGTGGCCGGGTCGGGAACACCGAGAGAGATGGGTACTCCCCTCGTTGGCCATGTAGTGAATGACTGCGTTTAAAAGTGAAACACACAAGAAAATCCCCTGTGGCCACGTCCGACGCACGTCAGCAGGACACAGCAGCATCCCGTCTCTAGGGGAATCCACTCTCGGTCACCTTCCACTCTCATGTGGCCGGGGTGGAAAAACACAGAAGGATGGGCATCCACCTCGCTGACCACATAATGAGTGGATGCGTTCGATAAACGTTTTGGCACTGTCCTGATCCTTTTTGCTAGACTTTGCCTAGAATCCCTGTCCAGGTTTTGATCTGCTCCTGACGACCCAGCTCTCCGACACCTTCCCCAGGAAAGAGACCAGGGGAGGACCGCCAAGAGAGGCGCTATCGATATACTATGAGATCGTTATGATTGCTGAGATTCGCTAGGTTTTCTTCGATCAAACTCTCATTGCATTGTTGTAATCTTTATGTCACGTATCCATTTCCCCATTAAAATGTCTTTTTGACGCAAATATTTCATGTTTTCATCTTTTATCAACAACTGTCAATTTTATCCGGAACTCTGTATATAATAGGTATCATACATAAAAAAACTTTATGTTTTAATTACATGAAAATGCAGCACTTCTTATCAATTCAGATCAAATGTAATATTAAATATTATAACAGACTTCCCACTGATACATTAAAACAGGAAAATTAAAATCTACTTTAGTATTGTTGAAAAGTGTACCGTAATTTACGAATTACCCATTACGTTTTTTATTTGTTTTCAAAATTACAATCAAATCGCTATTTATTTCATACATCTGTCTAAGAATTTTGTAAGTATTCTAAAAAATGTAAGACAAATCTATTTTAAGTTTCAGTTTTCATTTTTCCAGAGAACAAGTAAACGCAATTTCATTTCGTCTCCATATTTTTTTCCATGAAACATCACAAAAAGAATTTCACAAAGAAATGGCAGTGAAAAGTCTAAAATTCTTTTTTCCCCATTTGCAACAATTCCTTCTATGCAATACATTTGAAGGGTTTCAATTCATGCATAATTTTTACATAGAGTTTAAGAAACGGCACTTTGAAAAATACCTATTTTGGGCAAATATTTTATGCGATGCTATTTTAAAATATCCTATTTCGCTTTAAAAAAATTTCATTTTTTAATAAAAATGTTTGATATTGTATCTGTGTATTTTTATAAACATGATCTTTAGGATTTTTTTAAACGTTTAATGCATTTCTGAAAAAAATAATAAAATGCATTTCTCGTTTTGTGTATTTTCAATAATCTATGTCCCAGAAGCAGAAAAAGTGAAATAGCAGACATACGTCAGTTTTTTCTACTTTTTCTTCGCAATTATTTTTGTATTCTTTATATATAGTGTCATCTCACGCGTGGCGTACAATATTTTACTAGACTTTACATTATAGGCAACTACATTACAGCTATATCTAACTTAACTAAGCATTTTAAGACTCGTGCGTATTCATGCATTATCCCAGACGCAAAAAATTAGCTTTTTTTACCAATGAAAATCTACCATGTATTAAAAAAATTTTATTTTACTCAAAAATGTGTTTCTTTTTATTTATTTTTTAAAAAGATTTTTACAGTCAAGTTATTTGTTAAAAAAGAGAAAAATCTTAAAACACGGATTTTCTTTCCTTATTGTAAAATACGTTTTTTCATGGTGTCCTAGCTAACAGTTTTTTCCGTTAAATTAACAGATTTTCTTTTGTTAACAATGCATGACGCAAGTAAGGATAATTACCTAGACATCGTTAGCATAAGTAGCGTTGTATGCTTAAAGTTATGAGGATTTCTACCTCGGTTAATTCTTTCATAGCATTTCTTTGTTGAATAGTCAAAGAAACAGATTAGGTGTGTTTCAAAAGAACTAGTAGCAATATTGGTCGTAAACAGTTCTTATTTTACGAGCCACTACTACAGACATACGTCTGTACGGTCACTACGGTCTTTCAATAAAGGCTTCGCAGATCATCTCCAAAATTTTCTTGACCAGCGTTAGGAAAAACTACTCTGTTTTTGCTGTGAACTACAACTGCAAATACTTTAACGAAAATGTAGTAACCCCAACTACATGTTTTGAAAAGTAGCGACTAGAAAATACTTTTCAAATGTAACCGCTTTTCTTTTCTTTCAAATTTTGTCAAAGGACTCAATCTACACTCATAATTGAGGACATTTATTAAGAGATACAATAGCCTCTTGTTCTATTGCGTCTGCCGTGATCAAATGCGATATAACCGAGGGCGTTAAAAAAATAAGAAAGATAACATACAAAAAAATGTGTTGTGTTAGTCTTCAAAATAACAGATGGGCTGATAAGTTCACGGTCTAATAAAGAAAACACAACTTTTTTACACAACTTTATAACGTTATAACTTTATAACTTTAATAAATAACATAACTTTAATAATAAATAATAATTTAATAATAATAATAATAATAATAATAATAATAATAATAATAATAATTTAATAAATAAATAAAAATAATAATTTAATGATAAATAACATAATTTTATAACGAAAAAGCTCCAAACAGTGCTCAGAATCATCGACTCGTTGTTGTTTTTGGTCAAAAGTCAACATGCGCGGCACCCACTTTGACAACAGCTTTTTCATAGACAAATGTTCATTCAAAATAAAACCTACACATTCCTTGGATATCTTCAGAGTCTGAGCGATCTCCTGCAACTTCACTTTGCGGTTCCTCAAAACGATTCCGTGGACTTTTTTTTTATGTTTTCCGGAGTATTCCCCTCTTTTGCGTGGTGCATCACTGGTGTCCGTTTAAATTCAACATACCAGTCAATAATGGCTGATTTACCTGGTGCAGTGTCCGGATAACGTTTATAAGCCAAGCTTTTGTTTGAACGGTGTTTTTCCCATCAAATAACAATTCTTGAAATTCTTGTTTATCCATTTTTTTGTTTATCAACAAAGTCGTTCAACTAAAACCACTCTAACATTATATCCACACGACGAATCTCTATAACATTTTTTCTGCTACCTTTTAAAGGTTAGTATTTACTAAAAAAAGCATCGGTTCGGCGATTGCAACGCCATCTGTGTGCCAGGCCGGGAACTTTTCAGCCCATGTGTTATTAGTTTATACACATATTACTCGCTATATGGCGATCGGGGCAGTTCATTATATTAATTTCCTCTGTCATAATATCAAACAATAATAAATCTGTAAATCAAGTAATTCCAAAAGAAAAATCCCGGCATTAAAACAATAATATGTAATAATGAGTAACTAAACAAGTACTGGTAGAAAAGTAAACTTAATAGACAAGTATACTTAGTAGACAAATAAAATTAATTTCTTTGCTGGGTCAGCACTTCGTTTTATCAGCAGTGTGAAGGAAAAAATCTATGATGTTATACGATGCGTTGTTAACCACTGCAGCTGACATTTGTCGCTGACATTCGCCAATTGTTGCGAAGAACACCTTTTGAAGCAAGTTACTATCGCATGATTTGAATAACGGCACATTTTCCCTCCCTGCAGTAGCATTATTGCTCGCTATAAACTACTAAATTTTTGTATCGCGCTACTCGCTAAATTGCATTTTTCAAAACTGTAGCACATTACACAACAAACTACTAAAAGAAGTATAGAATACTGTAGTTTCGCTACTTGTAGCGCTCTACTTTCGACCACTAATCTAGACACACAAGCCCAGAATACAGTATACAAATATCTGTCTTTCATCAGTCTCAAAATTCTTATAAACGAAAGGCAACAGATTTACATTCGTATAAAACTCACCACTGAATAAAATAAGATGACAAAATGAATATTTTGCACATGCGAAATGTTCGCAAATTATTATATTGCGCATTGCTTACGGATCAACATCAGTGACATTACTTAATCAGAAGCAAACTTGATTATCTTCTGACTACATATTTTGGAAACGATATGGTTCGATTCCTCCACCTTCCCTGTGAAGTTTCCTTGGTTGATATATCTCGTTTTTTGTGTTACTGAATTCTGTCTTGTGCTATATCAGGTAGTTAGAATGAGAGTGGAGTAAGTCAATATTTAGTAATTTGAAAAATGAAGGGTTTGGTGAAACTTGTCGTATTTCCGTTGCATTAAGTGGTCCAACTTCTTTTGCCCTCTAGCGACTCCCTAGTGAACTAGGACTTATTTGCCTGTCGCACTGAACAAAGATTACTATACGTTCAGTAAAAATATGGTTATCTAGATTAAAAATTTTTTGACTTACTCCACTGTCATTCTAACCCCCTCATATGTCTATTTGTTGATTACACTGCACATGTATATGTCTATTAAGGCTATCTAAATTTGGATCATTCAAGACAACATCCTCAATGTTACAGTCTCAAGTCATCTATGAAAATATATCAAATCAAATAATGCCTTCATGTACAGTTCAAATAAATGCCATTCACATAAAAATATTTTGACTTAAATATTTTAAAATTAAAATTAAAATTATTTAATTTTATCAGAGCTCTTCATAGTTTATTTATCTCATGAATGATTTATTTTGCGAGAGACGGGAAATGTGAAATTCAATTCGAATTGCAACTCAGCATAACATTTGATTAAACCTTAAAAGATATTTGAAAATTCTCTGAACGGATGTTTAAGAATTTTTAGATCAAATTACTAACGTCTGTGAATAGGCTTCGGTTGATTTGGACTAATTTATGTCATTGGGAAAGTCGTTTAAATGTTTGAAAACCTCACTTTGCATCCTTTAACAAATTTTGCAATAACTTTCGTTAAAATGAAGAATTTGTTTGCGTGTTATTTAAAGTTTTTGTTATACCTCCCTATTCTGAAAACTTACTGCATTTTCATAGAGATATTATTTTATTAATAAAAATAGATTGGTTTTAATAAAATACAAATTTAAAATTAATGATATTTTTCTGAATTTATACAATATTTAGCACACTAAATTTTCATTTAGGCTGAGTTCCTCTTTTTGTTTTTATATTTAATTTATTATTAGAATTATCAATGTTGTTCTCTGAATTATTGTTTGCTATTTATATTTAATATGTTATTAGAACTATCAATTTTATTGGTGACGATATGATGACTATGGTGCAAATGTTATTTATTGGATATTTTAGAAACAAAAGCTGCATTTTGTACTATGCAACTTCTTGGAATTTTCATTTTTTTTTCGTATGTTAGAATCCACAAAAGAAGTAACAAACGGTGTGCATCTATATCACATATAGCATAGGATAACATAACACAGCAGTATCCATGCTGTATATGACACGGTAATCCGACATGTCAATTTTAATAATTTGGAAAGGTACCTACCTACTACTAATGTTAACAATATTCAATTAGAATTGCTTACTGCAAATTTACTAATGCTCATCTTAATATATAGAAATCCACAGATGCTATTTTCCTCACATGTGTGGTTTTTAGCTAATTTTTTTTAGGTATTTTTTTTCACATGCATTACTTTTCTATCTTTCGTA
This sequence comes from Maratus michaelseni, assembly GCA_963931845.1. Lineage (NCBI taxonomy): Eukaryota > Metazoa > Arthropoda > Arachnida > Araneae > Salticidae > Maratus > Maratus michaelseni. The sequence goes on along the minus strand of OZ007587.1, from coordinate 301,321,572 downwards.
AAATGTTGTATTATTTTCAATAAGTGTTCAATGAGTGCTATTAATGTTTCAATAAGTGATATTAATGTAAAATATTTTGATTCAAATATATTAAAATTCAAACTAGAGGTCTTTAATATTACCATAGTTCTTCACAGTTTATTTGTATGATAAATGATTTATCATGTAAGACACTGGAAATGAAAAACTCTGTCTGAAATGCAACTGAGTTATAACATATATTTTATTAAATCTTAAAAATAATTTGAAAATTTTCTAAACGGAAGTTCTGAAATTTTCAGTTGAAGAATGCAAATATCTGTGAATGGCTTCGGTAGATTCGGGCTACTTTATATTGTTATGAAAATGCTTTACAAAATATTTGAAAATCTCACGTTGCATCCTCAAACAACTTCAGCAATATTTTTCTCTAATATAAAATATTTTTTTGCATTTTGAATAAAGCGTTTTGATGACACTCTATTCTGACACTTTACTGTATTTTAATATAAATATTATTTTTTAGATACCCTCGCTGGGTTTTAAAGAAATGCAAATTAAAATTAATCATTTTCCTTCAATTTAGTCAATATTTACGAAACAAAGCTTATATTTAACTTGAATTCATTCTTTTATTTTCATATTTAATGTATTATGAGAAATATCTATGTTGTTTTACGGTAGTGGTGATGCAAATGTTATACATTCGTTGTTTTTGAACAAATGATGCATTTCCTATAATTCAATCCTTCAGAATTTACAAATGTATTTTTCTTAGGGTGGAATCCTCAACAGTAGATATATATTGCCCACTTCGTATATTGCATAAGATAACACACCAGCATCCGATACGTCAATTTTGATAATTTTAAAAAGGTATCTGCTGTGTATTTTAACAATATTCACTCAGATTTGGTTAGTTCAGATTTACTATGCTCATTTTAATATCTGAAGGAAATCAACAAAAGCTATTCCCCAGGTACCTGTAATGTTTACCTGAAAATTTTAAAGTATTTTCTTTCATGTATTCCTCTTTTATCTTTCACAAACTTCCGTATTTTTGTATAGCTTGATTAAGTGTTATTCATATCAAAATAGTTCGACTTAAATATCTTAAACTGAAGTGCTTTAATATTGTTAAGTATCTTTAAACTAAAGTTCTTTAATGTTGTCAGAGTTCTTGACGGTTTATTTATCTCATAAATGATTTCTCTTGTAAGAGATAGGAAGTTTGGAATTCGATTTGAATTTCAACTTGGTGTAACACACATTTGATTAAAATTTGAAAAGATAGAGGAACTTCGAGTATTATGTAACACTATTTACATTTGGGGCAATACAACATCTCAATATTGTTTAAAAATCGAAAACCGAATACAATTACAAACTTCAACTATCTGTGAATAGTTTTTATAGATAAAACTAATTTTACGAAATTACATCACTTGCAAACAAGTAATAATAATAATAAACTTATTTTGAGAGTATTGTGAGATAGACTGGAAATATAAAATAGGGAGGTTAAAAATGTAGAAAATGAACAAAATTTGGCAAAAAACAGATGTAATAGTATCAAGACAGCATGATCAAAACATAGTGTCTACGTAATCAGCCAATATACCCAAGTTTATACTCAGATTTGCACAAATCACAAATATGAGGATCTGTCTTTGCGACACCATAATCATGGAGTACTATGAAATATTGGTATTCCATATAACTCGACACCGCCAGTTTGGGAAAAAAATACTCTATGTTTATTTTTGTGAATCGCGATCTAAAAACCGAATATTACATCATAAACTGTTAGTATTTCGGTGTACATTATGCTTAATTTCAGTGTAAAAATATTACTTCTAATAATGAATAAAAAATATCGAAACATTATATCCTGAAACTTTACAAAGACGAAAAACAAATATTTATTCGCATAACGTCCCGTGACGCCAGCCGACGGACTTCGCATTCTGGAAATGTTCTTAAGGTGGCAGCACTTTAAGTAATAAAAACCTTCGTATTCCATATTATCCGACTATTCCATAATACCCGAAGTTCCTCTATTTGAAAATTATCTGAATAAAAGTCATAAAATTTTCATTTAAAAATTACGAATATATGGGTTAAGTGTTTAAAGGTATACTAGTTTATATCACTGTGGCAATGTTTGAAATGTTTGAAAATCTCAAATTATATCTTTGAATAAAATTTTGCAAAGATTTTCGATAAAAAACATTATTTGCAGATTCTAGCGTTTCGATTAAAGTTTTCTGAATCTTGTAAATTTACTGTATTTTTATTTGGATGTTCTTTTGATAATAAAATTAGATGGGTACCAAATACAAACAAAGTGGGTAAGTGTGATCGAAGATCGCACAAAGGGTTTCGTTTAATATTCATTTCAAAACACTTTATCCTTTCTTTAATAAATCCAAATAAATTTCATTTAGCAACAAAACAAAAGTCATGTTTTTTATAAAGTAAAAATTTACCGGTCTATTTTTTCGTTTTTTCGAATATCTAAACCGGCCCGATAGCGGGCGAAGATTATACTCTGCTATATAGCTATATAGCTATTATACTCTGTCCTAATAATATCGGTCATGTGGACTAAAGGCGATATTTAAAAAAAATAATTTCAAAACTAAACATGTTGTACACCTTCAAAATGTTAAAATATGCGAATATTTCCATAATCGGGTTTTTATCATGATTCAATACGTTCCTCAAACTCATATATTTACTATTCGCTATTACTCATATCGATACTCGCTTTGTATTATTCTCAAACATTTGAAAAATCTGTTAAACTTCCAAGATGACGTCAGATTAATTTTCTTTTTAATTCTCTAATGACGTGATACTAATCTGCTTTCTGTACATACACATATTCATACTCCTTGTATTAGTGAGAACTCTTTGAAAATTTCCGTTTTATTACCAATATGACGTCATATTAACTTTTTTTTTTTCAATTAGTGAAACTTTTCATTTCATTTTCATTTTTCACGTGGAAATCTTTCAATAGAAAATTAATTTTTGTAGAAATTTTTTTATCGTGGATTTTTAATTGTTGGCAACTGCTATAACAAGAAATGCTTAAATTTAATAGGAAAAGGCTGTTAGACTTTTGGTTTTTTATCTCTCTATATTAAAATAATACGATTTTTTCAAATTTTAATATTTTGAGCTATATAGTAGGTATTTAGCTATAAGTACACAAATTTGTATGCCTGTAATTTATATAGTTTCTGAGAACTGCTCTGTGACGGACAGACAACGGAGCGGGAGTAATAGGGTTTTCTTAGATGAACGAAACCCTAAAAACAAATGCAACCAAATACAAATTTTAAATTAATGATTTTTTTTATTCAGTCAGAAATTTTGTATTGTAAGCTTTAATTGCTCTGAATTCTTAGTTAGCCTTTTATGTTTAATGTTCGAACTATCAATATTATTTTATTTATTGAATTTTCTGTTTCATTAAAATGTTCAATTTATTATTATAACTCTCAGTGTAGTTGCTGAATTATTTGCTTGATCTTTATATTTAATTTGTAATGCAAATGTTATACAAATATCAGTTGTTTTTGAGGAAATGCTACATTTCCTATAATGTAATCTTTCAGAATTTACAAATGTATATTTCTTATGGTGGAATCCTCAATAGTAAGAGTATATTTCCCACGTCAATTTCGTATATCGTATAAGATAACACACCAACATCATATACGTCAATTTTGATAATTCGGAAAAGTATGTATTTTAACTATATTCACTCAGAATTGGTTAGTTCAAATTTATAATGCCCATTTTAATATCTGACAGAAATCAACAACAGCTATTTCCCAGATGCGTGTAATTTTGAGCTGAAAAATTTAAAGTATTTTCTTTCATGTATTCCTCTTTTATCTTTCGCAAACTTTTGAATTTTTGTATAGCTTAAATAACTCTTATTCCAAAACAAAATAGTTTGACTTAACTATCTTAGAATATAAACTAAAGCTCTTTAATATTGACAGAGTTCTTCAACAGTATATTTATCTCATGAATGATTTATCTTGTAAATTGTAGGAAGTTTGAAATTCGATACGAATTTCAACCTGACGTAACATAAATTTGATTAAAATCTGAAAAGATATTTGAAAATTCTCTGAAGAAAAGTATAAAAATTTCCAGTTGAAAACTACGAATATAGTTAGAGTTGAACAGGTTTATATCAATATGACAATGTTTTAAATGTTTGAAAATATCGCACATTGCACCTTTGAACAAAATTTTGCAACGATTTTCGATAAAATACATTATTTACATATTCTGTCGTCTTGATAAAAGTTTTCTGATAAAACTGAATTTTGAAACTTCTCTGTCTTTTTATTTAGATGTTCTTTTATTATTAAAAAATAGATGGGTACCATTTGCAGAAAAAAACAAATACAACCAAATACAAATTTAAAATTAATGATTTTTTTTATTCATTCAGTCAGTTTGTATTGTAAGTCTTATTTGCGTTGAATTCTTTTTCTGACTTTTATATTTAATTCATTATTAGAACTGTCAATATTATTTGCTGAATTTTTTGTTTGTTTATGATGTTTAATTTATTATTATAACCATCAATGTAGTTGATTGAATCATTTGTTTGATTTTTATATTTAATTTATTATTAGAATTATCGATGTTATTGGCTGAATTCCTTGTTTGATTTTGATGTTCAATTTATTATTATAACTGTCAATCTAGTTGATTGAATTATTTGTTTTATTTTTATATTCAATTTATTATTAGAACTACTGATATTATTGTCTAAATTCTTATTTTACTTTTTTAATTTTAAATGTACCATGGAATCAGAAATCTGTATTTATGTTCTGTTCCGTGAAACACTCTCACTAACAGTTTATTTCAAGTCGTGTAAATTGGGGAAATCATTATTATATTATAATTATCGGATAATTGTCGTATAGTATCAGAGAAGAATTTGATATTTTAAAATATAAACTATGTAGTACAAACAAATTTAAAATATTCATAATTTGATACGTAATCATACTTTTTATCTTAACTACTTTAATTAGTCTAATTAATGAAATCCATTGAAAAACTGTGAAATGGCTTATTCATGTAAATGAAATCTGAGTAGGACAGTATTTTTCTAAAAGCATTGACAACCAAAAGAGAGAATCTTGAAACACCCTGGCAAACTGCCAAACAGAAATCACGGTCAAAAAGACGCTCATTTTGTATTGATTCTTTGTAAACTCGTGTTTTAAGTTTTGCAAAAGAATTGTTTAACTATTTTCGAAAGGTCACGGAGAAAATATTCAGCTACGAAATTTATAACAAATGTACACTGTAAACATCTGGATGTTTCCTCAAAATCTTACATTTCTCGAAATATGTTTACAAAATTTTAGTTCCACTTCTATTTGTTTTTTACATAGAAAATTATTATTATATCTGAGAAATATTATCCTTAGTTAATGCACAGTTTTGTATAATTAGCACAAAAAATTAAAAAATATATATGTATATTCAGGTAATATTACACTTTTATTTCATTCTAATTATTATTCATTCACAAAATATTTACTAAAAATTAAGATTTTCTAAATGAATAAATAAATTGTTTGTAAACAACTATTTAAAAATTAAAATAGATAACTCACTTTTCATAACATAATCAGGACGACAGAGCTGCTAAAATTAGCTGGTATCATTGTTGCTAAAAGCTTGAAGATCTTTTCAATGATGTTGATTATCATACAGCGGGGTATACTTTTTGTTTAATGAAATGAATAACGTTTTATTTAATATAACGTGACCCCAAAATAGTAATATTCAACCTAATTCTCGCTCATATACTGAAGCATACATTACAACTTCACACAGAGTGACAGACAGGAGTAATATGGATGTGTTGTGCAATAATTGTTTTATTACGCAAGGAATGTTGATAGAGCACTTGAAAATGATCATATAACACTTGAATTGCCCACTTCACAAAACTTTGAGGCGTAATACTCGTAGAAAAACAGTTCCTGGATTTATTATTCCTGAATTTGATCTTGAATCCAGTGATTCTAGTTGAACAATCAGTAGGTAGTTCAATAAAGATTTTTTAAATGTTTAAACAGCGTGGAAGTATTATTAGATAACGTTTCTATATCGAGATAAAAATATTAACTGTTAATCAAGTTACCAACTTCTTTGCTAAAAAATTATTTCTATTCATTATGACTCACTGAAAAAAGTTCCAAATATATGCCGATATTATTTACGCATTTATTAACTAACGCAGCAGAATAAAAAATAGCAAGACTAATTTTTTGATTTGCGACAAATGAAAAAATTAAGTCATGCTAATTTTTTTTCTGCTGCGTTAATTAATAAATGGTAAATTATATCGGCATATCCAAATTATAGTTGGATATTACTATTTTACTCGTTTTACTTGGATATTACTATTTTACTCGTTTTACTTGGATATTACTATTATATTACTATTTTACTCGTTACAGCGCAGAGAATTTTTTTTCTAAATATATAACTTATAGGACACAAGGACCATATAAAAATTTTAACTTTGCAACTAAAAAAATGTATTTATTTTGACATAAATGAATCTTTATATGATGAAGAACAACGTTTGAAACATTTTTGCGACTGGAACTATACCTCCAAAAGTAACGGTTTAGGAATTAGTTATAGAAGAACACCCTGTATATTCAAGCATAAGACGAATTCAATGAGAGTTAACATAATGTACTACTCACTCATTATGGTTAAATTTAAGACTTGTTTATGAAACATCCTTCACCAACATGCATTAATTATATTTATATTGTTAGATTTACAACTCATCTTATGCTGAATGTTTTCTGCTTAATTCATGCTGAAGTTTTACAGGTTTATGAAATAACATGTAGGCTTGCAGAAAAGCTTCTTTTATGTATTCCAGTTCAGTGATTACATCCGTGCCGATGTTTTGAGAGTTTTATAAATCTATCAGTAGTCAATAAGCTCTATATATCACTTTTTTAAATTTTACAAATCAACATATCCATTTTATGAGCTTTTCTGATGTGCTATTACGGCTATATTTATAGCTGCTCTATTATTACTTAAATGCTGAACATTTACAGATTGTAAGAAAAAATAACACTCTACACCTAACAAAAGAAAATAGATAGATAGATAGATAGATAGATACGAGGGAAAGTCATTAGGTAAGTCACAAAAGATAATTAAATAATAACTTACAATGATAGTCACTTCAAAACTATTTTTATTTCTCAACATATTCTCCACCAATATTTATGCACTTATATCGCGGTTTTATCAGTGCCCCAACACCAGCTGCATACCATTCTTTGGGTTGCTGTCTCAGCCACATTAGGACTTCAAGTTGAACCTTTTCATCATCTGTGACCACCATCTTGCTTTCAAGATGGTTTTTTAGTGGACGAAAGAGATGAAAATCGCTTGGGGCTAAGTCGAAGCTGTATGGTGGATGTTGGAGAAGTTGCCCACCAAACTTTTGAATTGTCTCCTGTGTTCAACTTGAAGTCTTGATGTGGCTGAGACAGCAACCCAAAGAATCTTATGCAGCTAGTGTTAGGACACTGATAAAACGGTGGTATATGTACATAAATATCGATGGAGAATATGTTGAGAAATAAAAATAGTTTTGAAGTGAATGTCATTATAAGTTATTATTTAATTATCTTTTGTGACTTACTTGTTAATGACTTTCCCTCGTAGATAGATAGATAGGGGAAGAGAGAGAGAAAATTATTTTTTCAAAATAGGATGAAACTTATTTTGTCACCACATTTAAATGTTTAATAACACTTATATTTTATTACGAAAAGTTAAATGTTAATGTTCAAAAGCACAGCACCTATTATTTTAAAAAGTAATCCTTTTATGTAAGGTGAATTATTAAGAATACATAGTATCTTAATTGAGAAACTTGAAGCTTGAAAGCTTTGCTACAAGTAGACTTCATAATTGCATACAATGTAGGATATATAATCTTTCTAATTAGCTTAAAACTGCACGATTTAGGTACAGAGAAAACTGTTGTAGCATAAAATTTAACCATTAGAAATGCATTAATGACTTAACATAGCCTTCATGCTTAATTTATCAGGATACATAGTAAAATTTAAACTTCCAGTTACATTGATATACACGTGCATATGTCAGTTATATTATCATATATGTGCACATGTGAGTGTGCGTAATCTGCATTAAAAAATCATTAAATTATATTAAATCATTTAAATAATTTTATACATGCTGAAATCCATGTTTTTTATACTGAAATTTTGAAGACTTGTGAAATAACTTGTTATGGATGCCCAAAGATACGTTTAGATACGCCTGCTATATTATTACACAAACGTCTATGCTTGAAAGTTTTATGATAAGCAAGTCAGGCGACGACACTTGCAAGCTAATGTTAATCCTATGGGAGCGTTTTTTTCAAATTTCTCGTTTGCATTTCAATATTTTTAAATGATTTTTTAAAGAAGAATATCTGACCCTTTTTTTTTATGAAGACAATTTCAGTGTCAGCACTGGTTCCGAAATCAAAAGTGTTTCCAATATTAATAATAATTAAAAGAAGAACCTTGCAACCAAAATTAAAAAAAGTAAAAGATTACTCAATTAAATATCGACCTCAGATATTTTATGCAAAATTAATCATTTAAAAACATTGAAATGGTAACGATAAATTTGAAAAGAACGCTCCCATACGATTAACATTAGCTTGCGAGTTTTTTTAGACATCTAATGGAATTTTTCTTAAATGTGTTCAGAAATTCCATTATGGTTATGGCCCATTTAAATAATGCGGAAAATCTTGTGATTACAAACCTTTTTGTTTTTCAAAATGTTTTGAGTGTAATCATATATATTATTTCTGTTGTCAATATCCCTTTTTATAAGCAAATATAAAACGCAGAACAATGAATACCATATGAAAACATTTTGAACAGGTTTCTGAGATAGTACACTCACATTTCGTTAAAACATAAATTAAAAATTGTTCTTAATTGAGAATTAAATCGGCTTTGTTTTTATAAATGAAATGAAAGGTTTTCTCAAATCAGTGTTGCCACAGAAATAAAATACTGCATTATATCGTGCTCAACAATGATTATAAAATAATAATAATAATAATAATAATAATAATAGTACAAAAAGATAAATTGAGACGTCTCCGCACGTGTTTATTTCATATTTATGATTAAAAAGAAAAATTCAGTTTCAAATGTTTTGAAGAAAAAGACACCATCGGTCGATCGAATCAGTGGAATTTCACGTGTATTCTAAATTGTATGCTTTGTTATATCAAATTGTATTTTTTATTTATTCAATTCATTTTTCTTTGTCCTGTGTTTTTCCCGAAGCGGATGACGTCATCCTTTTTTGCAATTAAAATACGATTGTTAATATTTTTTCTCCCGCGCACTTTTGAAAAAAAAAATATCGAGCTTTTAATCGGGTTTTTATTTAATTTTTATGTATGCGTCAGCTATTGTTTTATTATTTTTTTTCATCATGACTGTGTGTAGGCATACTGTAACGGAGTACTAGTACATTACTTAATTTAAGGATTATATTCTAATCAGAGTAGGATTCACAAAAGCGTTCATTAGGATTTACAAAAATTTTAAGTATTTATTTTTTAATATTTCATTATGCTGTTAATTCGCCAGCGAAATGTGACGTCACTTACATGGTTGCCGGAGACACAAAATTTAGATATCCCATGTTTAAGTTCCCATAGACTATCAAAAACGTCGTGTACCAATATTAATTTGTATTTAAGACATTTCTGGAACAGTTTTGCAAAATCTGAGGAAATGTTTTCATATGAATTTACTAAACTTCTGATTCAGTGCTTCAATTTTTTTTTATAATACGGTATTTTTTCAGCATTGGGGACTTAGTAAGATAGAAAAATTGGTAACATATTTTTTGGCAACCAATTCACAGTTTCGCATACACAAGCAATTTTTTAAATATAAATACAATTTATTTAATATAAAGTATCCACTTATTTATTTTTATATACAAGCTGAAGTAAATTGTATAAAAAAAAGGCTAAGTGAGAACTTTTCACACGGATCCACTGGTTATATATTATTCATGGTTTCAGTATATATATATATATATATATATATATATATATATATATATATACAGGGTGATTCATAAAAGATGGGCAGAACTTTAAGGGGTTATAGTACACTTAAAGACAAATAATATTAAATAGGAGACTAAGAGTCCCAGACGTATTCCCAAGGAGATAGGGGCATTAAAGTTTAGGGTCCGAAATTTCAAATGATTATAAAACATGGAAAAATTGGTCGATTCGTTTGCGGTTTTTGCAAAAAATTTTCTTTATGCCAGTATTTTCTTGAAATAAAATTTTAAAGTTCAATTTCAAAAAATGCCGATAGGGGGCGCTTTAGACTTTGGAGTAACAAACAACTATTTTTTAACGTTATTTTTTGTATTTCTTTAAATGATTTCGAAAGCTTAGACTTAAACTTAAATTTTGATCTAAAAATCTGAGTCCTAACGAGTAGTTAAGTAGCGTAAACTGAAATTTGAAATTTGAAACCCTTCTCCCCCCAGAACAAAAATCAGTTATTCCCGATCTTTGTGTCGTAGATTAGGCTCTAACTACTGCCGCGTTTTGCTAAAATTATTCTTTATGTCAGTATTTTCTTGAAAATAAATTTTAAAGAAAATTTTCAAAAAATTCCGATAGAGGGCGCTTTAGACTTTGGAGTAACGAACAACTATTTTATACCGTTATTTTTTGTGTCTCATTAAATGCTTTCTAAAGCTTAGACTTAAACTTAAATTTTCAGCTCAAAATCTGAATCGCTGAGCGTGGTTCAGTAGCGAGGGGAGGGGGTTCAAATTTCAACTTCTGAACATAGTTCAGTTTGCACTACTTAACCATGCCCAACGATTCTGTGCTGTGATACGAGGCAAAAATACAACTTTCGTCAAGGACTGCATAGTCGGAATTCACTCATAAAGGCACTGGCACAGTTGGAAACGTCGCTCATGCAAACGTTAAAGCTCCATTCCTGACGCTAGTCACCGGGTGAAGAAGGAAACAGAAAGTATGCAAATGTCAAATGGGGAAGAAGAAGAACACGTATGCAAAATTTCGACACGATTCAGGCATAAAAACCACTGAACGGTGAGTCAAGTGTAAGTCGCTGTAGTAATGAATCGGAAGATGGTGCCCTTCACGAATAAGGAAAAGGCTGAGATGCATTTAATTTACGGAGCGGCAGATGGAAATGGTGCAGAGGCACAACGAATGTACGGAGAGCGATTTCCTAACAGGCGGTTGCCTAACCGCAAAACTTTCGAGCGCTTGCACAGACAGTTGTGTGAGACGGGATCATTTCTCGCTTCCCGGTCGAATGCAGGTCGTGCAAAAAAGGACGAATCAGTAGTTGTTGCAGAAGCCATTCTGGATGTAGTAGCGGCGCAGCCAAGTACAAGTACACGAACAGTGGCTAGCCAGGTGGATACCTCACAGTCCACGACTTGGAGGGTACTGAAGGATGAACATTTGCTCCCGTTTCATGTGCAACGAGTCCAGAAACTGTCTCCAGGGGATTATCCAAATCGTATTGAATTCGCCCGCTGGTTTCTGCAGCAGAACGCGCTAAATCCACATTTTGGACGAACTGTGCTTTTCACCGATGAATGTACCTTCACACGTGAAGGTACATTTAACACACACAATGCACATGTATGGGCGGATGTCAATCCACATGCTACGTATCCACATGCTCATCAGAGACGCTTTTCCATCAATGTTTGGGCAGGAATCCTCGGAGACCACCTAATCGGACCGTACCTTCTTCCTGAACGCCTCAACGGTAAAACATACCTCACATTTCTGCAACATGTGCTGCCAGACCTGTTAAACGTTGTTCCTCCACGCATCCGGCGGGTCATGTGGTTCCAGCACGATGGAGCGCCAGCCCATTACGTACGAGACGTCCGCAACTATCTGGACATCACATTTCCGAACAGATGGATTGGTCGAGGTGGTCCTGTTGCTTGGCCTGCTCGCTCGCCAGATCTTTCACCCCTCGATTTCTTTTTTTGGGGACGATTGAAGGCTCTTATGTATGAGACACCCATTGAATCCCCCGAGGAACTGGTCGCCAGACTTTCCGCCGCTGTAGGGGAAGTGCTCGAAAAGCCTGATGTTTTCGCGAATGTTCGCCGTTCCATTCGTCGCCGTTGTTCTGCGTGCATAACCTCTGGTGGTCACAATTTTGAACATTTATTGTGATTACATGTTAATAAATATGCTTTGGTAACATAATCCTAATTTGTGTCTTTTTACCTCGTATCACAGCACACAATGTGTGGACATGGTAAACTGAACTGTGCTCAGGAGTAGAAATTTCAAACCCCTCTCCCCAGAAACTTAACCACGTCTAACGATTCAGATTTTGGGCTGAAAATTAAGTCTAAGCTTTAGAAAGCATTTAATGAGACACAAAAAATAACGGTATAAAATAGTTGTTCGTTACTCCAAAGTCTAAAGCGCCCTCTATCGGAATTTTTTGAAAATTTTCTTTAAAATTTATTTTCAAGAAAATACTGACATAAAGAATAATTTTAGCAAAACGCGGCAGTAGTTAGAGCCTAATCTACGACACAAAGATCGGGAATAACTGATTTTTGTTCTGGGGGGAGAAGGGTTTCAAATTTCAAATTTCAGTTTACGCTACTTAACTACTCGTTAGGACTCAGATTTTTAGATCAAAATTTAAGTTTAAGTCTAAGCTTTCGAAATCATTTAAAGAAATACAAAAAATAACGTTAAAAAATAGTTGTTTGTTACTCCAAAGTCTAAAGCGCCCCCTATCGGCATTTTTTGAAATTGAACTTTAAAATTTTATTTCAAGAAAATACTGGCATAAAGAAAATTTTTTGCAAAAACCGCAAACGAATCGACCAATTTTTCCATGTTTTATAATCATTTGAAATTTCGGACCCTAAACTTTAATGCCCCCTATCTCCTTGGGAATACGTCTGGGACCCTTAGTCTCCTATTTAATATTATTTGTCTTTAAGTGTACTATAACCCCTTAAAGTTCTGCCCATCTTTTATGAATCACCCTGTATATATTCTGGTAATAATTCAGTATACCTGGATGATTGTACTGATCTTAGCATATATGCCAGTATAATTATGAAATTCTGAATTATTTTTTGAAACACGTGTGGGTACATCCAGGTTGAAAATTATATCTACACGTGTTTTTTCATATCCAATTCTAATTTAAATCTCTTGTTATCCAATTTTCCATTATATTTAGTTCATAATTCATTTCTTAATCCATTTGTATTCACTTGATATCAACTCCAAATTATTAACATTTTATGGTTTATTGGTTTATTATATATATATATATATTTTTTTTTTTTCTCTCTCTCTCCTTTTAAATATTCTTTATATTTTCAGTATTTTTGACCAATTATCATTGAAGCACAAGCTATGGTAAAATTATGATTGAACTTGTTAATTTATTAACTATGTGGTATTCTGTCTACATATTATTATTAATTATCTCTTTGGAGATTTAATTAGATTGTTACGAGAACTTGATATGTTTTTTGAAATTCAAAGATATTATAATTATATATATATATATATATATATATATATATATATATAGATTTTTTTTATTTTTTTGAGAATGTAATGTCCAAATCAATAATCCAAATAAATAAATATATGAATAGATATCAAAATATATGTTTATCAAAATATAAGTTACCATCAGTGGAAAATATTTACACGCCAACTTTTCCATTTTATGAATCAACACATTAATAGGCATGCATTAAGTATTAGCAAATTCGCATAGTGAAAGAAATAACACTTTTGTGCTTTTAAAAATTCAACGTCATTACATTTCACAATCAAGTTCAAACTGAATCTTTAAAAAACAAAAAGCGTCTAACATAGCTTTTAAAATGAAGCCTTTTATGATAAATGAATGTATGACACCTTAATTGAGAAACTTTAAGCTCAAAATAGCTGCTACAACTAGGCTCTAATTACTTACTAGATCGGATATTTAATATTTCTAATAAGTTTCAAATTGCATAAGTTATGTGTAAAGAAAATTACTGTAGCATAAAACCAACCCTTAGATAGACATTTATGATTTTACACAACATTCATGTTTAATTTATGAGGATAATGTTCACCTAGAGCTACAGGTTAAATTGATATTCAAGTGCATATAATGGTTATATTAATATTCAAGTGTATTTAACAAAATCATTAAATTACTAAATTATCTTTCTGTGAAATGTATTACAGAATAATTTAAGTCTTAAAGATTCATATTAAAACGTAGTTCTATTTCATTTTAAACTTCTATCAACTGCGAAAAATAAATCATACAAATGCGAGATTGCATCCAATATTAACGGAGTTTATGGAAGGATTTATTTATTTTTTTAATTTCTCAGTCCTTTCTCATTTTTAATTTTTTGTCTGACTGTTTCATCTAATCTTTGATATTTACTTGATTAACGAAGTATATATTGACTGTTTGACTAATATATAACTTTGTCGTCAAATTTTGATAAATTAATGCAGAACTAATGTAAAAAAGTTATCTCTTCTACTTTTTTCTTTTTAAACAAATTGTGGAATAAGTATATTTAAGCCATGAAATGCATTCGATTTCTTTTTTTTCTTTGTCTTACTTTTTTTTAGAGAAAGTGTGTTTTAAAATCAAACATATATCTATATCAGGGCATGAAATTTCAGTTGAAAAGGTACTAGCCAGACTAAAATTTTTGCTCGCCACTATTTTACATTCATTCAGACAGTAACTTTGGCCACCGCAACTGCCCAGAAAATGAACTATTTATGACAAACTGAATGTAAATTGACAATTGTTAGAAGAAGCTGTCTGTTAAATCCAGAATATTTTACATTCAAGAAAAATAGGAACAATTTTTGAAATGTTAAAAATTCGGAAGAAAGCGAATAATTTTTACCGTGTTTCAAACAGCTGAGCTTAGGTGGCAAAACTTGATTCACTTCGCGCAGGAATGAAGAGATTCAGCCTCGGAAGCGAAAAAAGAAGCCTTGGCGCAAAAGTGGGGGAACGAATGCAGACGGGGGAAATTCGTTCCTCCGTACGAAAGGAATGGAAGTGGGTGACGACGCATTTTTCTTCTTTTGGAAAATAAATGCCGTCAAACTTAAAACACTTCCGCTTGTCGCTAGGTCGAGGCACGATATTCTGAGCGTATACAGTTTGATTTGAAGCACAACATTTCAAAATACGAAACTTACTCGCCAACTTTAAATATTTGCTCGCCAATGGCTAGCTAGCTTCAGCGGAAATTTCGTGCCCTGATCTATATTATATAGCAAAAACTAGGCCGGGAGTAGCACGACTTCATATTCATGGTGGCAACACCCGTCCTAGAATTTACTTGCAATTTTTTTTAATTCGAAACATTGCACAATTTCAATTTTTACACGGTCGAATAGAAAAAAAATTGTTCTTTCAAATGTAATTTGTTTATTTTAATTTACTAATTTTTTATGACAATTGAATCCATTTGGACACTACACTGTTAACTAGTATTTTAAAAACACAAATTGCACAAATTGTGCTTATTAGTTGCTAAAATCAGTGTAAAAATTGTTTTAAACTCATAAAAGAGCTAAAATCCTACATGTTTCGGCTTTAAACTTAAAGCCATCATCGGGGAAGAGGAACAACACAAACGACTACTGATCTTTTAATTTTCGACACGAGAAAATTGAAATCAACAGTATGGAAAAATTTAAATAAAATAAGCGGGCGCTCTCTGTTGCCAAAGAGCGAAAAACAAAACAATGAATTAACAAGGGGTTAAAAATGTATCCCATAGACTAGGTATGTTGAAAGAAAAGTTATCATTACAAATACAATCTTTTCTAATTTTGATTTCCAATGATTCCCTAATGGCGGCTTTAAATGGGTTATTGAACCTATGGATAATTCTTGCTTTATCGAAATTAATTACAGTATCATTATTTTTAGCGTAAAACCGGGAGAGTGCATAAAATTTGGAAAGTTATCTACTGCACTCTCCCGGTTTTACGCTAAAAATAATGATACTGTAATTAATTTCGATAAAGCAAGAATTATCCATAGGTTCAATAACCCATTTAAAGCCGCCATTAGGGAATCATTGGAAATCAAAATTAGAAAAGATTGTATTTGTAATGATAACTTTTCTTTCAACATACCTAGTCTATGGGATACATTTTTAACCCCTTGTTAATTCATTGTTTTGTTTTTCGCTCTTTGGCAACAGAGAGCGCCCGCTTATTTTATTTAAATTTTTCCATACTGTTGATTTCAATTTTCTCGTGTCGAAAATTAAAAGATCAGTAGTCGTTTGTGTTGTTCCTCTTCCCCGATGATGGCTTTAAGTTTAAAGCCGAAACATGTAGGATTTTAGCTCTTTTATGAGTTTAAAACAATTTTTACACTGATTTTAGCAACTAATAAGCACAATTTGTGCAATTTGTGTTTTTAAAATAATTTTTTATGTGTTTAAAATAATTTTCAAGCATGAATTGCTTTAAATCTATCTCTATTGTGTGCAGCCGATTATGAAAGATTAACCAGTTTACACTTAAAACAATATGGGTAGTTCAGCATTTGTTTCTAGCTAATATTCCATAATGAAATTAAAATTTTATTAATCAATAAATAAAATAATATAAATTAAACACAAACAGACATGCATTCAAACTACGTGATTAAAACACTGAAATTGTCAGAATAAAAAAAGTCGCTGTAAGTAACGAAATCTTTGACTATTTTTTCGACTTTTAACTCCTGACATGCGGCTAATTCTAAATTATCGCTTTTAATAAATTTCAAAACTTTAATTAAATACATTATTTATATTTTTCAGGTAAAAATGCTTTTTGTTGTTGGACAATCTAAAATAATATTTTAAATGTAAAAAATGTATTAGAGTTTTCAATTTTAAAAAAAATGGTTGTGACTTATGTTCTGTAACCCGGAAAGCCCGATATTGATCCTCTAATATTAATAAGAAATATTTTTCAGAATTACCATTTGATACGAAAAAATTTCAACGATTATTAGAGCGTATTTTTTTTCTTTCTGTGACAGACAAAACTTTTCTTGAATGATGTGGAAAGTTTCCTGTTTCTACTATAACTATGTCTCATGTAAATAATACGACAAGTCTTACAATAATAAACCTCTAGTTTTCCACATAATATCGTTATATTTGTAATTAATACAAAAATAAAAATAAATAAAATAAAAAATAAATAAACAGTAGAATCAGTCTATAAATAAATAACAAAAAAAGATAAACTACAAAAGCCTTCCAAAAATAAAGAAAAGCAATGTGAACCACAAGTGTGAATAAAATATAAAGGGCACTTTTTAATAGATTATTTTTCAAATACTATTCATCAAAATTGTGCTAATGTTATTTTTCTACATAGATTTATTGAGCATCTACACACTTGTTTCTACTATATTGATGGGGTTTTTCAATTCTTGAATAATAAAAGAATTAGAGCGTGTACAAAACCAATTGCATAAAAATTCTTTGATTTCTCCTCCTACTTCTTCAAGGGGATCCATATAATGCTAGTCCGAAAATGATACGTTCAGATTAGAGTCCTGGGTGCGCCGGGATGTGCCAACTAGAAGCAGAGAATTCTACTTAAAGTCAATACGATACCCGAACCTAACTGGACACTCTTCAACCCGAATCCGAAATGAATCCATGTTTTAATATAGTTATGGAAAATTAGTCACAGTTATAATATCTCTAATATCAATTTTATCCTTTGTAAAAAGATGAACACATATAAACTCATGGGTATTCAAATACATAGTTTATTTCTATAAAAAAAAAAAAAATATATATATATACAGGACTTTCTTTTGAAAAATTGCGTCATCCCGAAACTTACCCGAAAGAATTAAAACCTAACCGAAACCAAAACATTTAAAGTCAACCTGATCCACAGAAAACAAGAACGAAACATCATGCGTCAAGCATAGATTATGTAGCACTTTCCAACGCTTCTAAAATAATTTTACAAATCATTACCGTTTAATAAGCTGAAAGATGACATCTAAGTAAACAATTTGGAAAACGCATAACATATTTAAAAACGTAATTTCAGGAATTTTCAATATATACAATATTCGGAAAAATATCCGAATACTTTTATGTAGCCCTGTATATGATCTATAGATTTGTATATATACATAGGATGCTAAATTTTAGTTTAGTTAGGAAACGCGTAGCACAGTTTAAATTCTCCTTCTGGAGTTTCTGTCAATAAACGGAAATGTGTTTGCGAACTTTTGTGCTTCCCTGTATAGGATCTACAGAATTTATACACACCACGTAATAGACAAAAAGCTAGTTAAGATTAAAATCGCGTTCAGTAACTTAAAACGCACTTCCAGGAATCATTGTTAACAGACAGTAGAGAATTCTTTTGTGTGTCCCTGTAAATGAACGATGACTGCTATACACACACTATTCTGTAGTAAGCCTCTTGTAATGCACCTTAGTAATATATATAAACTTCAATGCGTTTAAAATAGTGGAACATTATTTAAATAAGCCGCAGACGATTTTTCTCCATAGACGTAATGTAACGAAATTATTTTGACTGTCCCTGTAAAGTAACTCTAAGTGCTATACACCTACTATTCCATATTAAGCTTCTTCTAATGCATCTTAGTGATGTATATAAATTTCAATGCGTTTACAATAGTGAAACATTTTTAAAATAAACCGCAAATGATTTTTCCCCATAGACCGCAATGTAACGAAATTCTTTTGAGTGTCCCTGTGAGAAAACTATAAGTGCTACACACTTCAGTTGAAATAGGGAACGTGCCATAGATAACGACAATAACATATAAAAATTGCAGAGCAATCCGAGCATATTTACGGGATTTAGAGCACGGCCAGACAAACCGAAGTCATAAGCACTTTTCAACTAGGTTGGAAAGTGCTAAAAAAAAGAAAAAATGGTCGACCTGACTTGGCCCGAACCGCGGATCCTGTTCTGTTCTGGTAAAATCGGATCACCCGATCCGATGCAGGACTCTAGTAGAGACCAAAAAGAGAACGGTAGAATGTTGTCCAGTGAAAGATTTGTCTTGTTGCACCGGTTGTGTGAGGTCTTGCATTATCCCAGAGAATAGGAATATTTGTAATGGACTGGAGCATATTTAAATTGGGTGTGCTGCTTTAATCTCTCCCCCCCAATCCACAGTACTATACTGCACTATATGTACGAAGAAAAACGAAGTACGCAATACACTGTAACTCTCAAAAATTACTAATGAGAACTTAGTCAGTTTTTGCTTCAGTAGAGTAGTTTCACTTTTTGCGCACTATTCCACACTGAATTGCTTATTTCACCTTCTCCACAGTCATTTTTAAACAGATTGCTATTTACGTATTTCAGACCTCGATATAGAGAAATGTCAGATCTGTTTTCCAGATGGGTTTACCAGAATATAAAGCTCTGACGTGGGCCTGGATTGAATTGGAGCCAGAGTTGTATTACCACGTATTCTGGTTTTTGCATTAACCCTTAAAGTTGTCATATGCAATAGGGAACTGTAAATCGTTTTGCAAAATGTATTAGCTGCGCATCCGGTGTTTAAAACAATAATACGTCTTCTTGGGCGTTTATAAATATTTATCGCAACCCTAAATGTACTATTGGACAGAGAGTTCCCCCTTTTTTTTTGGGGGGGGGGCGAGGGTTTTAGCCCGAATTGAAAAGGAACAAATGATGCTGAAAAATTGCGGTTTGCACGAGTAGAATTAGAAGGAGATTTGTTTAATAACAAAAAAGTTGGGGTTAAAAAAATTACTGACAGATGGCCCTGGCTTGCATAATATTAAACAGATGTCAAGAAGGGCCTTCTACATCGTGGACGATCCTCTAAACGATAGTTAATTTAATTATTTTTTCTCTCCTGAAAAATTAATTGAAATTTAATTGTATGTGTTGATCTATGCTAAACTTGGTGTGGCTTTAAAAATGTCATCTAAATTTGACACAGGGTTTTCGTGCTCTGGATGACTGTTTCCATCTTGTGCTGTGGTTGCAGCCTGTCTGACATATATAAGAGTCAGAGATGCTGAGTTGCGATAGCATTCCTTGTAGCTCAGTGGTAGAGCCTCTTGATCTGATAACGATATCATACTGCTGGCATCGAATGAAGAATCTTGTGCATCAAGGCGTTCTATTGCATCAGGCGTCTGATTTACATAAATCTGCTTCTTATTTTGCATACCTGCGCCATATATAGGTAATTTTTTGAACCACAACTTGTTTTGTTGTTAAAAATACTATCTCCCACTAATCCTATTCGTGCAAACCGCAATTTTTAGCATCATTTGTTCCCTTTTAATGAATTTTTAAACTTTTAACGAATTTGTGCTGCACTCGGTACTGACACACACACACTATTACCTGTGCCGATTTTCTGCAAGTTTGGCGATACTTGGTGAAATATTGAAAATTTGGCCTCGAAAATATGTCGCCATAACCAAGGATGATTTGACGATTTGGCGAAATTGGCGATATCCCCATTTAAATTCAAATAACTTGAAAATGCATGATTAAAAGTTTTAAAAATGAATATATCTATATCTATAAATAAATATTATATATTATATTTTTGAAATTTACTTGCAATTTTAATTATTTATTGATTATGGCATGTCAGTACTACTATTTAAAGCTATTTTCTATTTAGTTTTTTTTTAAAGAAAGTATTTTTTTTTTTTTTAAAGCATAATAGGGATATTAGAAATGCATTTTTATGAGACTATTAAAAAAACCCATTAAGGAATTCTTCCAGTTGTGCTCAATAATATTTTAATATAAATTCTAAAATTTATTGTTTAGGTATAACTACTGACATGATTGTTGCTCTGTTTAAAAAAACAATATTAAAAATTATTTTTGAAATCATAGATTATATTATTGTTTAGACTGTTTGACTAATGGAAAAATTCTTAAGCTTATTTCAAGAGAATTAGCTCCTTAGATTTAACTTTAATACTTAAATTCTTCCATTCTATATATTTTTCTTTCATTATTTAGTTTTTCTTTCAAAAATATTTAATGAATCAAAATAGTTGTTCTCATCGCAATTCATTATTCATAAGTACAAAATATTTTAGAGATTAAAATTTTAACTTACCTTTAAATTACTTTTGCTTTATCTTTTGTTGAATAATAGATTAAATAAGAGCGAACTTTTACTTGAATCAGGAATTATACTTTTTTGCTCTACCAGTAATTAATCTGAAAATGGAAAATATTAATTAAAAAAAACATTCAATGATGTAACTATTTGTTAATAATATTTTTGAAAATTGAAATGAACATTTTAAAAGAACATTTTGAAGTTAATCCTTGAAAGCTCCAAACAATAGCTTATATAAGATGGAATATTACCTTTTTAAGACTAGCTTCGAAATATTAAAAAGTATTTTACTGAAAATTAAAAATTCTATAAAAATACATTGTTTAAAAAATGTTTTAATTAAACTATTTAGTCCTGTCAAGAGTCTTAAATTTCCACATTTATCAACATTACGGAGTTTGTACACAAGTTAATAATAGGCATACCATGCGCTAGCAATAATGAAAATTATAAGGGTATACCTAAAGTATGTCGGGCTCATTTATTTAATAAAACTTTTGCTATGCTGTCAAAATATATTTTCTCACTAATAACCTAATTTACAACTTTTTCTTTTTAAGAAAAACAATTTGTTATTGATCTGTCAAAAGCAATTAACGTTACTCTTTTTTTTCTTTCATTTTTGAAATGCTAGTACGTGACCTGAGCAATAAACAAATTATTCATACTGTGTTGAGTGCTTTAAATTGCAATTTAAACTCCAAGCTTCAGGGATTTTTTTAAAAATATATTCATAAGCTAAGCGAAGATGCTAGGAAATCGATTTAAAATTAAAATTAAATTGAGGCTATTATAACTATTTTACGAAGCCAAATTTGTTTTATAGGTAATGTATTTCGTTTTACATATTAAACACAATTATACACTTTTTAATCAAAGGGAATGTTTTAAACTAAAATTGCAGTAAACTGCATTTTTAACTTCTAACTTTCAGTGACATTAAAGTTTCATCATTTTATCTTAATTGATTTTTAAGTAAATATTACTTTTACTTTATAGGCAACAAAGTAGAATTTGCTTTTAACCAAGTTTACTTTAAACCAAGACAAAATTTTAAACCAAATGCCGACCATAAACAATGCATTAATTTTAAAACAAGTGCAATACCTTAAGTAATGCAATATGTTTACTACACAAGTAAAAAGTAAATATGATATTATCTGAAATTCTTACAGCAGGAAAATGTACGTTAAGACATGTTTTATATAAAAAATCAGAAAAGTCTAATTTTTTATATGTTAATATGACAAGGTTTGCATTTATTCCTCTACAGGAAATTTATGTAGAAATTTCTATGAAGGCAGTACCGTAATCACGGGTCATTTGAGTCATTTTCAAAATTCAAACATCTATCACTTGATAACCATTAAACTTAAAGTTCAATTGAGCGTTCTAAAATTTAAGTCCAAGGTTCTACTTTGTGTGTGCTTATAAGAATACTTTTTTTAAATGCATTTTCAATTATACATAAACAAAACTGCGTGGCTTAAATTGCCCAGTTGATTGCCACACACATATAAAATATTTGGCTCAAAATTAGAATGGTATGGAGTGCCATACACAGGTTAGTATATAATGCAGAGATTCTCACACAGTATTTGTTTCTACAATGTTTAAGAAAAATAGAGAGAAATTTTTATTTGTAAAAAAATTTCTTAACACTAACTTTACTTTAAACATGTGTTCATCTTCAATCAGACTGCAATATTAATTCTGAAGTTTAAAAGAAAATGCATAACGTCCCATAAAAATGTGAACAGATTGTACAATACAAATAATTATTTTGGTATCCACTTCCATCAAATCTCCTTTTTTTATGATTATGAGGCTTTACAAAAACAATTCCCTTGCCTTTTTTACTTCACTTGTACTTTTCACTTCACCTGTTTCTTTCTTCATTTGTACTTTTAACTTTTTTTTACTCTTTCTTCATATGTGATTTTTACATTTTATTTTTACTTCATTTGTCTACTTAACTTGCACTTTTTCTTCATTTGTACTTTTTACTTTTTTCGTTTTACTTCATTTTTACATTTTACTTCCACTTTTCCTTCCTTTGTAAAGCTTACTTTTTTTGTTTTACTTCAATTTTTACATTTTACTTGCACTTTTTCTTCCTTTGTAGATTTTACTTGTATTGTTTCTTCAATAGTACAATACGAATAAAGACGTACTTTTTGTTGGACGATTTTGAGCTTTTACGAAAACATTTTACTTGCAGTTTTTCTTCATTTGATATCTTTTCAGTAAAAATACCATAGAACTGTTTGGGCTTTTACTTTTTTATTGTTTTCATTCATATTGTTTTCATAAGTTCAACAATCACGGTTTAAGAGCCTCCATTTTTGCGGAGCGTTTATTTGGCACATTAGGGATTTCTTCTTCATTAGAATTTGTATTTCTGTCAAAAGTCAATATGTGTCAGTAAAGTCACTTGAATTAAATCAGTACCTAAACCATGCAGTGAACACTCACCATCATCCATTTTGGGTGGCTTAAGTTACCTTAATAGTGACATAGCTGATCACAAAAAAAGGTAGTAAAATAACAATGTGAGTGTAACCCCCTAAAACGAATACGCCATGGAAATGTGTCGTCATTCCTCTGCTTTGTGTGCTTTCGGAAACAAGGAATCTACTGTCTAACGTTAAATGCCATTTAAAAATATCATACTAAAACAAATAATATGTTGTATATGTTAGATTAAGTTATTTTTATTTCAGATTTATGTTACTCCAGTTTTAAAATTTAAAAATGCCTATTTCTGAGTAGTGATGCCATCTAGGATTAGTAAAATTATAAATTTGCAAACTTCTTTGAATATTTCTACTAATTATAAATATTTGTCAATTTATGTGCGTGAAATGAATTTAAAATAACTTATTTACCTGGATGTTGTTTACTAAATAGTTATGTTTTTGTATCATTTAAAAATTATTATAGAGTAGTACAAAATTAGTACTTTAATAAATCTGATCAAAAATACAATTTGTTTACCACGTCTATTGTGCAATTTTTTTATTTAATAATAATCTTAGAAAAATACATAGTGCAAATTTTATATTGTTCCATTTATACATATTTACAAATATGACAGAAATTCGTGAAATAATATTTCGAATTAAGAAGCTATTTGCAAAAACTCGTGGATTATTGTATATTTTAAAAATATATATATGTTTATAATTTTTTCTTTTGGATAGCTTAATTATCTCATCGGTGAAAGCGCATTTTGATATTAGGTAAAAGCATGGACTTTTCAAAAGTCATTGAATATTATTCTTGTTAGTGATAAAGTAGTAAAAAATAAAAACAACTTCTTAAAATCAATAAACAGTCGAACTTATCTGTAATTCCCACAAATAGGTTATTTCAGTGTAATTGCATTCAATAGAGTGTTCAAAGAGTATTCAAACTGAAAACAGTCATGCCAAATCAGCAATGAAAATATTCCCTCCAAAGTGGCTCAAGTTACAATTGATTTACGGTATGTGATTAAGGCGGTATTCAAAAATAATATTTTTTCCACGCTCAACATCTCAAAATTTTCTGACACATTTTGAGACTCATTTTCAAAAATAAAAACATGACACTTGGCAACGTGGTTTATGAAGAGATTTATAAGTGAGATGTGTTTTTATTTTTCGTTCAATTAATTAGAAATTGATTTACAAACAATTATTTTCACAGTGCGATAATTTTTTTTGCTTCCAGAGCTATCGTTTCGGAAAATTCGGTTCTAAATGTCCATTTTGACAGTATTTTTTGAAATACTCTGCCTTTATAAAAAAATCGACCAATGCGGACATTATAAAGTTTCTGAATAAGAGAACCTGCCAATTGGATGCATTTTAGAGCAAAAATGAATATGAAAATAAGTCACAAAATAAGCAGTTTGGATTTGAGTACACCCTTAAATGAACTTTCTTCAGGAAAAAAAAGGCCCGAAATATACAAACCACATAGAAAGTCTTTTGGTATGAAAGTGAAAAAGATTTTTTTTTTAAATGCACAAATAAATAGAATATATAATAAAAATAAAAACAATCAGATTAATAAGGATATGAATAGCAATATTTTATTTCCTTTTTTAATTCTTAAAGCAGAAATTTGAAATGAGGAAAATTTTAATTGGAAAAATATTTATATTGCTTCTATTTCTGACAATATTGATGCTTTTAAAATATATTATTTTGAGTATTGCGTTCAAATAAAATCCGTAGTTGAGAAATATCTATTACGACCATGGCGTAATGCTAGATTACACCATAATGCTAGATTTCTCAATTTCGGGTTGTTAGTGATACCAGATTTATGGTATGCATCAATCAAGTTGGGATAAATGTAAGATTCTCAAGGTTTTCTTATATGGAAGGAAAATAGGAATCACATTTGCTTAGGAATTCTTATCTATTTAAAGGAATCTCTTAATATAGTGATATGACGAAATGTATACATTTTTTTTTACTAATAATTTTCTTTGATTATTTTAATTTATTATTAATATCACAAAGTTGTATATAGAGTTTTCCATTTTGTCAAAATGTACTAAGGTATTTTTACAATAAACTTTGTGATTTAGCAACTGTTTGTAAACATATCGTATAAAAATAAATATGCTGCCATTTTTATAAAACGAAGTTAGGATATTTTTAATAATAGTTTTTTTTTTTTTAATTTAACAACGTTATGAAAATACATCATATAAAAATAAATATGATGCCATTCTGACAATATGAAGACATTTTCGAAATATATTTTAATATAATATTTACATTTAATATTTTCAGGCACAGATTAAATCCAATGAATATAGAGATGCAAAAATTTCTCTGTAGAATGATTTTGATATTTTAACTTCTATTATTCGAAAATAAATCACTAAAGTAGTTTTGAAAAACAATTTGGGGTTTTACTTAATACCTAAAATTTAAATGTGACCAATATTTTGTTTGCAAGTTTGAGTTTAAACATTTGTATCATCACAATTATATAAATCAAGTTCAAAATTCTTAGCTAAACAAATAAAAGATGCAGAAATCTATAAATTTTTATTTATTTTAATAATATCATATCAATCAATTGATTATTCACAATCTGAAATCTTAAAGTTAAAGTCAGATTGAGTTTTGAAGCTATTCATTTCCTGTTCCAGCACAAATCACTTTTATTTATTGCAACGTGTTCTAGCGGGTATAAATTAAATAGCAATTTTTAGACCGAGCCTAATATCCGTGTATTGTAAAATTACAGCCTTGTAAAAAGTAAACAACCTGACTGTTTATGTCTCAAATGACAAATCATAGCATAAGAAAATTACCTGTAACAATCTATTAGCAATTACGTCTGATATTAAATGGTGTGCATGAATTACGCTTTGGAGACGATTTGTGTTTTAAAATTGTTTCTAACCTTTAAATTTTCATTGGCAACACCCTATATTGAATTTATAATTTTATTCTATATTTTAATTTATATCCTTATTCCAAGTCATTTTGAATCATAAATTTTGAAACTGAAAATATTCCAAATTTTTAATATTAAATTACTTTTATGCATTTTCTTTTTATATTTTCCAAAATAATAATCTTGATATGCGTTTTTTTAAAAAAAAATAAGAACAGATTACTTAAAAATCTCAACATAAATATTTTAGTTTTGTTATTAGTAATTTATTTATCAGTAATTTCCATATTTTTATGATATAAAGTGCGAATTATGAAATTAATATTCGAAATATATTAATTATAACATCGATATCTAGAAGCTTTTCATACGCGTATACAAAATTTCAGCTCATCCCATCAAGTAGTTTTAAGATATTCTTAAAAGAACCATCAGCATTATAGCTTGAGGGACTATATTCATTCAAAAAATAATTAATCTTAAAAAAAAAAAGTAACAAAAACAACAAAAAAACCAACATAATAAATGTAACCAGCGTTCATAACTACTTCATGGGATATTTATTTTATTTATTTATCGTTCTTCAACACTAATAATATTTCTTATTTAAAAGCATTAATTTTTATTTTTTGCCAACAAAGTTTAAAATTGTTTATGAATTCGGTTTGTCTGTCTGTCTGTCTGCTCTATCTCGCAAAAATATACTCGGATTGTCATGCAACTGATATATGTTTAAATTAAAAAATAACACTTTATTTAAATTATTCGATACACCACAATTACTGTAATATGTCTAACATAGTAGTAAAATTAAAGAAAAAGATATCATGAAACTGCAACAAGAAAACATAACAATATCCATTTTCTTTTAATAGAATTTAGCAAGGTGTAACCTTATGAGGATGGGCGTTTTAATTTATATCTAGCAAGCAATTCTAACCCTCACATTTATGGTTAATTTTGTCATTCGAAGCACAAGCTAACAATAACTGTGGTGAAAATTTGCAATTGGAAGATGCCGTAATGAATACGCATCTTTCTTTACGGAGAGTGCCAACATGCAACGTCAACGTAAAATGAGCATAATGAACAGTTCAAAGAAGCAAAGCTCATCAGCAAATAATTTTAAAAATAAAATTTTAACAGAATATTCATGCTGACATGAAGTTTTACATATTTTATAATTTGTAGGTATTTTTATCAATATTATCAGGGTTTTAATACATTTTGTATTACCATCTATAAACTTCACGTGTAAATAAATAGTTATTTTTTCGACTGCGTCGCCAAATAGTCTACAAGTCTGACAGTAAAGTATAAAGGATCAATGCTCAGAATTTATAGCAGGTCAGAATTTTAACGCTGAAAGTTAAGCTCCCCATTTCCTGGGGACAAAGTCCTCCTACGAATGAAGTATTTGGATAATTTAATATAACAACAGATCGTAGGCCACTTAATTCAGCAACCAATGGTGGTTGCATATGGTCTGTCAATCCCTGAAATGATGAGACAAAGTGTGTGATCCCCATTTCGTAATTAATATATGTGTCTGGAAGGATGTATGATATCACATTCATTTTACTTTAGAAATACATAGACATTCACTGAGGACTCATTCGGGTTTTTACAGCACATCAACTTCAGCTATCATGCAGTTTTACTTGAGATATCATGTAAGATTTATCAGAGATTTAGGTTAAGCTTCAAGGCTTTTAAAAAGCTACTTTTTATGCAGATAAGGTTTTCTTTAGAGGCAAAATTTCTACGATGTTTTAATTTAAGGAAATAAATAAATAATTTTATTAAAGTTTGGCCTGTTAGTCCTCATAATATATATATTGTATAAGTAGGTGTGATGTTACATAATCCTAAAATTGATTCTGGGCAAGGAATGCTTGTGCACTGACGTCCTGAAGCCTCATCGTTCTGTGTATGATTCCCAAGTATTTCTTTTATTATTGATTTATTTAAGTGCATTATGTGTTGTTGTCAGAAGGAATTGGTACCTTGGATGGGGCAGCAATTCACTTATCCTAAGACAGTTAATGCACTTGTTCAAAATAGTAAATAAAAGCAAGCAATTGGAAAATTGCAATGTTAATAAAGGATTTAATGGTGGTCAATTAATTATGATAATTATATTAATTACGATTAATATCAATATAAGCAAGTATTTATATTTTCTGATATTTAATAATGGCTACATGGTACCGAGCTCTGTTTTAATGTTTTCTTAATTCTGTTTCTGTATTTCTGTAAATAAAATTGTTATTTGTTATTTAATTAGTACATCAGGTGTAATGTTTTTCATTATGAGGTTAAGATTGCAGTATTGCAGTCAATATTAATAGCGCAAATGCCAGTTCATACGTAGGGATTAAGCGAAAAGATACACCGCAAGATTTTAATTATCAGCACTTTAACTTTGATTAATTTTAACTATTAAATTAAATTAATTTTGAGTAATTTAGTGTTTATTGTGGCATTACCAGTAACTTTGCCACGATCACATTCTATATTTTTACAAGATGTTGTAATCCTTTTCCGACAGGCATGAAAGGTTGGCTGGGTATGATTGGGATGGATTTCTCGAAAGGTAACCAATAGATTCAGCTTACAAAAAATCTTCCCAACAGTACATTTTATGATAATTAGCGTCTTTTAAGAAATAATGCCTCTTGACCGATATTTGGATCACCCGTACTGAGCACTGTTAAAAATTTCCAGCAAACTGTCCAGTTATTCGACTGTTATTAGAGAAAACGGTTACATGGACAATAATTTGGTCAGAATAGAGTTTAATTATAGTTATGTAACCATTTTTTTCTAAAAACGGTCAAATGACTGGACAGTTTGCTGCAAATTTTTAACAGTGAACGGTTCATATTTAAAATCTTACCAACAGAAAAACTGTATTTCTCTAAAAGAAATTTATTTACAGAATTTGATAAATGTTTTCTTTGAATAAAGTAACTTCCTTCTGCGATAAAACAGCCCACAAATTATATGTCACTCACAAAATCTCTTGAGGGATTAAAGGCAAAGGAATTTTAAAGGAAGTGAAATTCAATAAGAAAGAGATTTATTTTGCTTAAAGCTCTGCCAATATTATTACTTTGAAAATGCTTACTTCAGTCTTTTGGTAAATAAAATAAAATGCATTGTTAGCTAAATAATATCGCAGAAGGGCTTGCGGCTGGTAAACTTAAAGGATTCTTTTATGTTAAATATATTTTAAAACATAGTAACAACGGTTTAACCTTAAAAATTAAAAAAATCATGTTATGTATGCATAATAGTTTAATATTATAAGAACACGAGCACATCATCTGTGCATTTTGTTAGTTTAAATTCCCTCTAGAACACTGCGAAACTTTCGTTGCGACTCAGTTTATGAAATGAAGTCATTTTTATTGTTTTTGTAAAAATTGTTTTGTTAAATCTCATTAAAAAAATATCTTTCTAGCACTGTAAGTACAAGTTTTACTCTCATGGGCTATTTGAAAATGCTAACTAAGTTGGGAAATAGATTGCGTGTTCTACACTTCAACTTATTTTTTAAACTTTAAGTTATACTGTAAAACTTGTCAAAACGGTACCTGTCTGTAACGGAATCTGTACTTTCTATAACTTCCTAAATGGAAAAAATAATAGTACTGGAGAATGCAATGCACTTATACTAGACGGTGTACCTATTAAAATGGAAACCTGTCTAAAACATAATTTTTCTCTGATTCCTTGAGATTTTCTCTTAGCAGCTGTTACTCTATTAGATAATTTTGTGCTAGGCTTGCAGCGTAGTAATAATAATCTGCGGATTTTTTTTATTTCTGTTTGGTGCACCGTAAGGAACAAAAAGGTGAGAAAACGGAAAATGTACAGTAAAGTTACCGTCTATTCTTCGTTTATTCACAAAACTTCCGTTTTGGTAGTTCCCCGTTTTCAAGATGGATATTTTACGCTATGCAAAACGGGAAATTTCTGTGTTTAGAAATAAATGTGAGCAATAGCACAATACAATATAAATTACATATACTGATGCATATTTACAGGTTACATTTATACAGGTATTTATATTTCATATTACCACATCCTTTTTTTATTGCCTTGCCTTCCGTCCTGATTCGAACATCGGTGTTCGTCATTAGAGGATGGATGCTCTATCCCCTGCACTATCTGGCCTCATCCAATGACTTGGTTACAGGGCAAAACATCAATTACAAAAATTTACTTCAATTAAAAAGAAACATTTCCGTTTGTCTGTCTTGGAAGAAACATTTCCGTTTTTAACATTCAACGAATGATATTTTAAAAAGGAATTTTTTCTTTTATTCTGAGAAAATTTACAATTTCTATTAAACATTAAAAATATCCATTAAAAGACAGAAATTTCACATAAAATCACTGCTATATATACCGAATATTTTTTACAATGTGAAGAATACCGAATCCTCGACAAAGTATCATAAAACTAAATGTTGAGAATACTTATTTTGATAATTAAATGTATTCATGCACAGATAATTTTTTTTTCTAAATATAACTTTTGGGACCTAGAAGTTTGTATAAGAATTTAAAAAGTGTAATTTTCTGAAAGCTAATGGAAAACTATTTCATCAACATAATCTTATTTTCAACCTTATTTTGAACGCTTTTGCAATTTACATTTCCTATGGATATCCAATCGGTAAAAAATTAAAGTGCATTTCAATCTTATTTGGGACACTCTGTATATAAAGTTGCGTAAAAGGTGCGTTAGGAATATAACTTATATTTTTTTATTTTTTGGAAAAACAAAAAAAAAAAGAATTGTATATCCGAATTAGCCATATAAGGACGGACTATTATGCTTATAATTCAATAGACAGATTATGATTTTTAAAGTTTTGCATACAGACATCAATTAATAATTGTCATTTCATGAATCATTTCGTTTAGTTATTTCAGAAAATTTCATCTCTAATCTTTATCGATCAATACTCCCCACATATATAACTACCACAGCAGCAAGCCCGTCTCATATTGTGAATTTCCATTAAATCTCTGTCAACATGCTTCCATTCGATTTTGACATCCGCTATTATTAATGTTTCCAGTTCGAGTCACGTCAAATTTAATTTGCGATGCTTTACGTCATTATCCGCGAAAATATCCAGGTTGGAAAGTACAAATACGTATTTATATCAATCATTTACGGAACACTTGCGATTGCAATAGCTCAGTTTTTATGGCAGCTACTATCTTTCTTTTTTAATCTTAGTAAGATGGGCTTGAAACCTGTTATCTCAATCCTCATATTTGCATATAATGTAATTAATATGATACGTAAGTTTTATTTAAAGCAGAAATATTGCTGGAATATTTCTTATTTTGGTGGAGGGAATTTATAAAGAGTAGAAAAACAAAGGTGGGTAATGCGGTTAGAATGAAAAAAAAGGCTGAATACCACGTACAAAGGGAGGGGTGGTAATAAACGCGTAGTATTCTAAATTTTACTCCTTTTACACATTCACCCATAAAATGTGCATATCAAGTACAAGTGACATTTGACCAAATTTAACTCATATCATCCTAACCCATATTATTCTAATTTTCTGTCAAAATACGCCATGAATCAAAATACATGTTTAATACCAGAAATCTTTTAATATAATGTTACTTAATATTGTTCAATTTGATATCAATTCTCGTGTTAAATTTCTGATACAAGACATGTCTGTTTTATCCGTGTCTGTTTTATCCTGTCCCGCAGTGGCGCGGACGGTAAAAGCTCGGTTCTCGTAAGATCACCGAAAGCCAAGCAGCATCGACCGCGGTCAATGGTTGGGAGGGTGCATCATCTATCCTCTCTCGTCTGCTGTGGGACGGTGTACGTTAATGGGAGCTGGTGCACGTTAAATCTGTTCGTGGCTCCAAAGTCCTCCAAGTTCTATATAAGCGTTACCTCTGGGGGTGCCAATCCAGATGCAGGTCTCTCATCTGGAATTGGTTCAAAATTAGGAGACCTGGGGGGACACTACAATAGACCTCTAGTCGCGGTGCTTTGGCTTTCGAGCCACCCCCTACAGTAATACAGTAAAAAAATCCGTGGCGTTAACAAGTCAAATAAACATTTTTGAGCCAGGAAGTTTATTTAATAAAATGTGTCTTGTTTCTATGTAATATTTATTTTATTTCATTTCATTAAAAAAAAAAAAAATTCTGGTTAAAAATATGTTTATTTGATTTGAAAAAAAAATCGGTTTGGCGCTACGTGTTTCACAATGGTTAGATTGTCCATTGTCCTGATGCCAGTAAAAAACGACCAATGATTCGACAATAAATGCCAAATATCTTTTGAGGCATTAATAATAGATTACAAAGGAGTTATTTGTATGTTTAAAATAAAAAGAATTTGAATTAAAAATTCTTGGATGAAATGAGTTAATAATATTGATACTTTCAAAATAATTTTTTAATATAACGTGAAAACCTCAAGAATTGCATAAATATATCAAACACCTTAAAATATATTATAAGATAAAAGAATCATGTTTAAGAATTAATAGAATCCTAAAATGCGATATTCTGGTTTGAGAAAACTGATTAAAACACTATTAAAACTATTCGGAAACGTTTCCGAAAATCAGTGGCAACACAATAAACCGTTTTATAAGTTATTCTTTAAATCTCGAAAATATATTGGTTTCTGATGTTTTTAATTATAAAGAACCCTTTTCGGAATCATGGGTAACTCATGATAGATTATTGTATATTTTTGTTTGATGTTATATTATATATTCGTAGATTAACAAATATATTTTTTCTACATCGTAGTGTAAAAGGCAAAAGTCAAATGTTACAGAAACCTCATTGGCAGATTCGAAGTTTCTGAATGCGTTATTGTGGACAACTAGGTTTAACAGCATTTGTATCAGTTTTAAACCAGTTTCCATCT
The DNA here is from genome assembly GCA_963931845.1 of Maratus michaelseni. Classification (NCBI taxonomy): domain Eukaryota; kingdom Metazoa; phylum Arthropoda; class Arachnida; order Araneae; family Salticidae; genus Maratus; species Maratus michaelseni. The sequence continues at coordinate 301,287,909 of OZ007587.1, read as the reverse complement.
TTTTGTTTTTTCTGCATCGCATGACGAGCCTTGATCGTCAAATTTTAGGTAAAATACACGAAAGTACAGAGCTGTTTCAACAAGACTTTTTATTTGATACATGTCTCAATTGAATTTGTAAAGAGATTTTTCTCATGCAATATTTTGACGTTTGGCATCCACCGTAATGATTTTTTAAGGGCTTCAGGTGCACTATGGCAATCACAATGGTGGTACGAATTCGACAATACTTCATTTCTCAAAATCATTTCCAACTCCTTGTGATACAATATATAGCCAACACGTTAAAAATATATACCCTCTTTTTGGTTTACCTTGGACAGTAAAAGTTATGGCACAAAAAAGTACCTTTTTATTTATTATAGATTGTCTTGTACAGAAATGAAGCTTCATCTATATTCATGCTGAGTAATTTTGAAAAAGAAAATGCTTTATTAGGTAAACTGTGACTATTTTTTCCTAAATCCCAGATTAAAATTAGAAAAAAAGTCAATATTAATGATCACACTTCATCATTATGGTCACCTTATGCCTGAGTTACTGAATTATAATCTTTTAATGATATTATGAAAAAATTATTAATTACCTTTTAATATGCATTAATAAAAAGTAATATGGAAAAGAGGAAAAATATTAATTATCATGAGCTATAAATATGAAAAATTATTTTGAAAATTTTTGTTCTTAGCAGGAAAAAAAATAACCAGGAGTTTTACATATAACTATCAAAATTAAATAATTGTATCCTGATTTGTTCCCATTTTCCTTAGGTTATCATAAACACCTTCACTTACACATTTTGTTTTCTCGCTGATTTTGTTCTGCTGAAATATATATACAGGGTGATTTTTTTTAAAGTTGTGAAAGTAAAACACTATAAAAAAAACCACTGATCCAAATGACCTAAAATTTCACCAGTATGCTCCCAAAGCAATGGATATTTTTTAGGCATGGTTAAAAAAAACTTAAAATCGCACCGACAGATGGCGCTGTAAGGTAGCAGAAACAAAGAATGTCGTCTGCGGGCGGAAAACAATGAACGGTACTTTGAGAAATCATCTTCCGTAGACCCTCTGTCGTCATTGGACCTTTTCTTAAATTCTTAAGTGTCCTACATCTCCTAAGAGCAGTTGCTGCGCTGTCATTATTCTGATAATACAGTTTCACAAACAACGCACGGTCCGTTAATGGCGCAGTCATTGCGAGGATTTGCGCAGAATAATGAACACGAGATGTGCGTACTTCACATTTTTATCGCCAAAGTGCGTGTGCCGGGCGTAAATTCGTCTCCCGACTTTACTGCATGTACAGCGCCATCTATCGGTGCGATTTTAAGGTTTTTTTTAACCATTCCTAAAAAAATTCCCATTGGTTTGGGAGCATACTGGTGAAGTTTTAGGTCATTTGGATCAGTGGTTCTTTTGTTATAGGGTTTTACTTTCACAACTTTAAAAAAAAATCAGCCTGTACATAGAAGCGCATCTAAAATGCAAGATGCATGTAAAAATATTTAAATTATTTAAAAATTAATCCGGTAATAAAGATTATCAATACAGAAAAATGTCCCAGGTAAATTTTGGGAATAAATTATATATAAAAAAGGGTTTATTATGAATGCCAAATAGTTTTTCTGGTAGCTTATCTTATTTCTATTATGGTATAGAATGTATTTTCACTGGCGGCTTTCGCTCCACTATTTTTGTAAAACATTCACTAAGCATAGGATTACATCATACTCCAAATATAAATTATGGAGAATAGATAACGAGATACTTGGATATGATTAAGTTTTGGTTACTTATAAGTGATTTAATCAAGATATTAAATTTATTAACACTATTTTACACTATATACAAATTTACACGAAAAAAAAAACCTTCATTAAACAGTACTTCCTTCCCTTGTGCCTCGGAGTATATTGTTTGACTAATACAAAGGAGTTTATGTGAAACTGCAAAACTTGTTGGATGTTTAGGAGGTGCAGTTAATACTTTTTTGGTAGAACTAAGGTAAAATTAATATTAAATGACACAACAGTACATAGTTGTGTGCTGATTGTAATGTATAAGTCAAAGTACATTTTTCTGATAGCTGAATGGTCTTTGTTACCACTTAGATATAGAATTCCGAAGTAGACGACACTTAACTGGATCTCATTGGAACTTAGGCTACTGCAGGTGCAAGAGCATCATTAATAAGCCACAGCACAGCAAAAATAATAGCATGTCTAGAGTGAGGCAAGGCTCTTTTTGAATCATGTTAAAGACGATGTAACTACGTCATCCAGAAAAACATATGCTTGTTAAATGCAAACTAGACGAATACAAGCTGATGTTAGACCTGCTATACAAAAGAGAGACACCTTGATTGGCGGACCTACACTGTGAAAAATTTGGAGCAAGGTTGCACCAATTTTTGGTGCTGCAGTAGCTGCCCCCATAAGATGGTGAAACGTTTCTCCAAAATTTGGTGCTAAGGTTGCACCATAAATTGGTGCAACATTTTCCCATAAATTGGTGCAACATTTCCCCAATATTTGGTGCAACATTTCCCCAATATTTGGTGCTAAAGTTGCACCATAAATTGGCGAAACTTTTTTTCAATATTTGGTGCAAGGTTGAACCATATATTGGTGAATTTTTTAGGGGTAATTGTGTGAATTGTTTTTTTTAAAGATGTTTTCATTGTTTCAATAAACTTTAAAATTGATATTTACTCCTTTCTGATTGATCTTTGTTTGAAGATTACTTGCGTGTGTTATACAAGATCAGTAACCTGGTTTATTTAGCAAATTTTAATATATTTTAATTTGAAGCACTCATAACACCATCGTAATATTTACATGATTTACTCCTTAATTCCTGATTAACGTACATAAAAACTACGATGTTGTTATGAGCGCTTTATATCGTAAAAAAAAGCAAAGTAATGTAATTGAAATGCATTATAATTTGCTGAATAAACCAAGTTTCTGATCTTGTAAAACACACACTAGATATCCTAGAAAAAAAAACAATCAGAGAAGCAGTAAATATCAATCCTATTCCTAGAGTATACTGAAACAATGAAAACATCTTTAAAAAAGAATCAATTACCTTATAACGCGAAGGGTGGGAATGCTTTTTTAAGTGTATGATTAGTCATTCTTTATTTAAATATTTTTTTTATATGTATGTGGATCTGTACATTAAATTTTGCTGGCAAATGATTATTATTACGATGCTTATTTATGGAAGAACACGATAAGTCATATTTAATTTTAATATTTTATGCGTATAGATTACGTATCTTGATGCGAATACGAGCTATTTAATTCATTGTTTACTATTTTTTCTAAAAAGTTCACGAAGCCTTTTCAAATTTATGTATGACTGTTATCTATCAAAATTTACTTTTTTAAGTTTGATTTTTTCATAAAATAAGAAAAAAATAGAAAATGGAAAAAAAAGAATGAAATAAAAACAGAAAATTCATACAGAAATGAACAGAATGACTGCATATGTACTTCACTGTTTGGAAAACATTTTGAATATAACGTGAATTCTAAACTAATTAAAGCTTAATTTATCATTAAAAATATTCAGTCTTACATAAGTAAGTATAAACTTATTTAAAATGAATGTTTTACAATTACTCAATCTTGAAAATATAAATAAAAGAAAACTGCCCAGTTAAACTGACGGCATTGAGCTCACAGGCTATTCCCACTAACTGTAAATTATATTCTTATTTCAAAGAATTTGAAATAAGCCCTCGAAAAATGAAGAAATCGACAATATATTAAGAGGGGGGAACCATCCCCCGTTTCTCCTTCTTATAATTAACCAATGAACCCATAAAACTAATCAGAGAAGCGCCTTACCACAATGAACCTATATACAAAATTTGAAAAAATCGGATAATTCTGCATGGAAAATCCATTTATCTAAATTAAGGGGGGGGGGGGTTAGCCCCCGTCCCCCCTTTATACTTAACCAAAGAACCCCCAAAACTAATCAGAGAAGCGCCTTATCACAATGAACATATATATAAAATTTGAAGAAAATCGGATAATTCTGCTTAAAAAACCCATTTATCTATATCAAGGGGGTTTAGTCCCCCCCGTTCCCCCCTTTATACTTTACCAGTGAACCCCCAAAACTAATCAGGGAAGTGCCTTACCACAATGAGCCTATATACAAAATTTGGAGTAAATTGGATAATTCTGCATGAAAAACCCATTTATCAAAATTAAGGGGGGGGGGGGGTAGCCCCCGTTTCCCTCCTTTACACTTCACCAATGAACCCCCAAAACTAATCAGGGAAGCTCCTTACCACAATGAGCCCATATAGAAAGTTTGAAGAAAATCGGATAACTCTGCATGAAAAAAATCATTTATCTAAAATAAAGGGGGAGGATTAACCCCCCCGTTACCCCCGCTATACTTAACCTATGAACCCCCAAAACTAATCAGGAAAGAACCTTATCACAAGGAACCTATATACAAAATTTGAAGAAAATTGGATAATTCTGCATGAAAAAACCATTTATCCAAATTAAGGGGGGTTAGCCCCCCGTTCTCCCCTCTTAATAGTTAACCAATCAATCCCCAAAACTAATCAGGGAAGCGCCTTATCACAAGGAACCTATAAACAAAATTGGAAGAAAATCGGATAACTCTGCATGAAAAATTCATTTATCTAAATTAAGGGGGAGGATTCCCCCCCCCGTTAGCCCCTTTATACTTAACCTATGAACCCCCAAAACTAATCAGGAAAGAACCTTATCACAATGAACCTATATACAAAATTTGAAGAAAATTGGACAATTCTGCATGAAAAAACCATTTATCTTAATTAAGGGGGGTTAGCCCCCCCGTTCCCCCCTTTATAGTTAAACAATCAATCCCCAAAACTAATCAGGGAAGCGCCTTATCACAAGGAACCTATAAACAAAATTGGAAGCAAAACGGTTATTTCTGTCAAGAGTTATCGCGTTACGTACGTACATACGTACATACATACATACAGAACAGGCGGGCACATAAGCTCTCAAGCTTTGATAGCCTGTGAGCTAAAAAGTAAACAATATCGCAGAAAAATGCACACATATAATTAAACAAATTCTACTCAGCTTCGAGTTTCGAAATATATTAACAATAAAATTTTTTGTCAGTTAATTCTTTATCTTCAGCTTATAATCAATTATAAAATAAACACAGCGTAAACCGAAAATCCCCATGCAGTTTTTCTTGTTTATCTAATTATTTTTGCGATACTGCATGACGACGAATACGAAAAGAAAAAAAAGCACCTGGTAGGAAAACGAAATCTCAGGATATGATTCATCAAAGTTTTTAATCCCTGCATATTATGGAAGTCTTTAATGTAAATGTTAATCGAAAAAGTTATCAGAATAAATGGATGAAATCTGTTACACTGAATTTAGCAAAGAGAGTGGGGGGGGGGGGGGGGGAGAGGAAAATTACTACAATTATATTCTTTTGAGAAAATTTGCACATTGAAATAACGGAATGAGGCAAATTTGGAAAACATAACTAAATAAGAGAGAAATAATTACTGAAATAAATTAATATATGATGCGATATCATAAGCTCATATATTCACAAGATACAAAATCTACAATAATAAAAGATTAAAACTAAAAATATCCTACCATGTCATTCCATAAATAATCCTAGTAATTATCTTGCCAACAATGGCGGCTATGAAAATTTTGTTTCCTTTCTCTTCTGCTTATCTCATAAAGACGCTGTAGAGATGCGCAGAAATCAGCGATTCTGATTCGCTGTTAGGTTGCACCACTTCGTGGTGCAAACAAGGCAATTTTGGAGGTTGCACCATTTCGTGGTGCTTTTAAAAATTAAGAAATACCATTTTTTGGTGCTTTTCCTTATTTTACTCCATAGATTGGTGCAACTTTGAACGGAAATTTTTAACAGTGTAGCTCCAGCATTCTTGGTAGAATGCACCCTGAGAGCTAATGGGTATGTCTGTGTTACATCTGACTAATTATATCCATTTAAGACAGCTGTTTTTCATATGAGAATATAATCTCCAAAACGTTATATATTCTGTTACACAAAGCTAACATTGTGCTATTATTATTTGAGGAAAACGATGATTATTTCGTGATAATACATTGACATACTAATTCACTAGATAATGGCGCGGAAGCTGAAAATTCAAAAATAACCTCCTTTTAATTCGCTGAAGTTATCTTATGTGTTCGAATATTTGGTACAAACTCTTTTTGGACACATGAAGAAATTTTAGATAGCACACCGAGAAGAATTGTAAATATTTTGCCTGTTAAAGTTAAATATGTAAGTATGTATCGTATGAGTCCACATAATGTTCTGAGTGAGAAATGTATTTCAAATGCAATGATTAAACATTCTTGATCTGCTAAATAATTTAAAAGCATTTCTAAAATAAATGAAGCCAAAGATTATTTTTTGCAAATTTATAGAGTTTGACATCAAACCTTCACTAACATGTTTGCTTAACAAATACCGTTAGTACTAGTATAGTCAATAAGCGGCCAGACACGTATTTATTTACTTTTTTACTTTAAATGTGGACTGAGAATCGTGAAGGCCTTTTTGAATTAAAAATGATAATATAATTATCTTAATAAAAGTAAGTTAACATATTTAAGTGGTAGCTATGATGATATTATTAACTTCATTCAATTCTGTTGTGGATGGTCGATAGAGATATAGCTTTGTGTTTCTATTATTAGGATACAAAATATCGGACACTGTGTTGATATCTTCAACTCGAATTAGTTAACTATTTAGGGTAGAGGTACATAGGGCTACTATAATAAAGGCTCAATCATCAAGCATTTTGATGCCCACATATACCAATCAGCGATTGTTGCCCATGCGGCGCGACGCGGCGTGGCCAATCGTTCTTCTCCTACAGGCAATTAAATGGCAGTGTGAGTCAGCCCGGATTGTAGGAGCCTTAGAGGCACATGTGACGTGTGATTTGGGGAGGAAGCAGCGCGTCTGCAATGCAGGGTTTTTCAGACAATGTGTGTCAGCGAGATGCAGTCGTTAACGTTTGTCTAAAGATGAAAGGGATTTGAAAAACAACGTATGAATACATAATATTCGGCCAGCGTTTCGAGAAATCGCCTACAGAAATATTGCGCGTGTTGAAGCAGGTGTACAGAGTGAGAGAGCAATGTGTCTTCGAGGCATGATTTAAACAACTATACTCGCTCTCGCAGAAATTCAGCAGAAATGGTATTTGAAAAACAACGTGCGAATATATAAAATTGTACCAGAATATATAAAATTCAGTGTTTGGAGAAATTGCCGAGAGAAACATTGTACGTGTTGAAGCAGGTGTAGAGTGAGAGAACAGTGTGTCTTCCAGGAATGTTTTCAGCAATTGTACTGTCGCGAATCCAATTGAATTCCTACTAACAGGGGATGTTTTCATAAATGTATCTTTCTAAGCAGTGTGAGAAAGATGTTTTTTTGTTTTCATAAATGTATCTTTCTAAGTTGTGTGAGAAAGATGTTTTTGTTTCGAAATTGTATTTTTCTAAGCTGTGTGAAAAAATGTGGTTGTTAGAAATGGTTTTGTAGAATGTTTTTGTCGGCACGGAAGTGATATAATAAAGATATTCATTATGTTTTTTAAGAAGACTGTTTTTCACGTATTAAAGTATTATTTTCCTTTGCTTTAAAAAATGACGAAAGTATTAAAACGGGTAGTTTTAGTGTTTCGAAAATCGCTATGTATGTATTTGCGATAAATTGGCGCCCGAACAGAAGGACATAGGAAGTAATATTTTTTAAGTGGAAAACTGTACAAGTAAGGATGCGTTAAAAATAAAAAGAACGCCGCTTAGAAGCGCATTTACGAAGACTTTAAATGCTTTAAACGAAGCTATTAACCAGTCAAGCCCAGATGTTAATCTAATAGAAGAGCTTTTAGATCAATTAGTAGACAAAGCATCAAGATTTCGTTCCACAGATGACGAAATATTAAATTTTATGTTGTCGAATGGGTCTGCGGAAAAAGATTATGTAAAAGAATTCGAAGCATGTGAAGAATACCATGAAGAATTAATAAAAGTGAAACAGAATGCAAGACATTTTTTTGTTAAGCCTGCCGTTGCCGTCGAACATCAACCTCTTTTACCTAATTCGATAGAAAACGAAAGAATGGGATCCCGCACACTCAGATTGCCTGAAATTAGTTTACAGCCGTTTGATGGGGACTCAAGATCGTGGCTAACGTTATGGAATACTGTCAGGTTTCTCTCACAGCTGCAAGAGTTGAAAGCTATTCTTAAGGGATTAGCGTATTGTATCTGTATCTATTGTGTACCGTTAGAGGCTTTCTTAAGAAAAATCTTAATCCGGAGGGGAGCGAGTTGGACATAATGAAAGAGGTATTTCCATTGCAATGTGGTCTTTGATAGATAAGAAAGATAGTGCACTCTTTTATTTAGGAAGACAGATCAGTCAAGAGGGAGGAACGGTTGTCAAGCGACTCTTGGAAATAAAACAGCAGCCCCGTAGAGGGAGAGCGGGTGCGCTGGGGAATGACGAGAGGTGAAATTAGTTCGAACGTGGTAGTGAAAGTGTAAGGTCGTTGAGAGTTGACGATCTGAGCCACGTGTATTTAACGGTATCTCTCGAAAGAAAGACAGAGCGGGTGTGAGATGAATAGAAATCTCAGTGCGGAATGAATTGACGTAGTCTAACGGTACACGTAGAGCGTTTTCTGTAATTGTTTTGATTTAGTGTTAAACCGGATAATTTACATCCGAGTTTAAATGTAAATATTGTTAATAAAATGTTACTTTAACTTTAATTGAAAGAGTTAGGTTTTTCTTGAATATACATCAAGTACCGTGCCCGATATCACGTATTCATATCGGTGGTGGCAGCATATCAAAAGACCGGATTTATTTCGAAGTTGTGTGGACGGAGAAGTGGAATCCGACAATGTTGGAAGCGACGGGATCTGAATCACCAAAGACCAGTGCCAGTTAGCCGTGTTACAGAGAGTTTGTGCCGGATCGCCCAGCGGAAGTGTTCGTGCCCTATCGTCGTAGACTAGTGCCAGATAGCCGTGTTACAGAGAGTTTGTGCCGGATCGCCCAGCGGAAGTGTTTGGGCCCTATCGTCGTAGACCACCAGTGCCAGTTAGCCGTGTTACAGTCAGTTTATGCCGGATCGTCTAGCGGAAGTGTGTGTGCCCTATCATCGTAGACCAGTGCCAGCTAGCCTTGTTACAGAGTGCCTTGCCGGATCGTCCAGCGGAAGTGTTGGTGCTGTGTGTAGTGTTAGTTCCAGTGTTTGTGTGTAGTGTTTGTGTACACAGTGATTCAAGTTACAGTGATTGTTGCCCGAGAGTGCAAGATTTACCCTGTGGAAAAGTAAGCAGAGAATTGCCCCAGCGAATGAAGTACGAGGTAAGGTGTTTTGATCATTTTACTCTACTGACATTCTCGAACCTACTGTTTTTTAATGTGTATAATTGACTGTAATTTAAGTTAATGTTGTGGTTAATTTGTGATAATTTATGTGCAATATAATAATTGGACTAAATCAAATGAGATATTAACAGCCATTTTACACTATTGTTTTAAGAAAAGTATCTTATATTAATTACTAGAAGTGATTTTCTAATTGTTTTAAACGGATAAGATTAAGGATTAAAATTAATGCATTGTGTTAATAGTTGGAAGGAATAATTGAAATTTCTTAAATTTAAATTATTATTAAAGTAATATTTAAATTAAGTGCTACTGTTTGTTTTAAATTTGAAGTATTAATAGTAAATGAGGAGAGCAAATTTGTGTAGAATTTAAATTAAATTGAAATAACCTTCAAGGAAGAACTGAAGGCCCAGAGAAAAAAAAAGTGCTGTGATTTACTTTTTAATGTGAGAACTAATTTTGAAATTGAAATATTTTATTGAGATTAAATTTAGGAATTTATGTGTATTTCATGCAAATTTCTGTTAGGTGGATATTTTTATGTAGTGATTGGCATCGGTGTTTTATTCAAATTGCAACGTATCAGTATTATTGTGTAAATTGTATTTTATTATTTATGATAAATTTAAAATCTGTATTGCATACTAATCAAATTGAAATTATTGTTACTTGGTTATTGGAAGCAAATTGTGGGGTAACGTTGTTTAAGGAAATTTATCAATTATTATTATTTATTTGAAATATGTTAAATAGTATAATATGTGGAGGTAACTTATGAGGGTAGGATTTGAGGAAATATTAATTTGATATTGTGCTTAAGTATTATTGTAGGGTGGTAATAATTATCATTAGAAGGTATGGCTTTCTTACTAAAGATAAAAAGGGTGGATCTTCAGGCGATATGTGAAGAGTTAGGGACTGAAGTCTCGGAAGATGATACCTGGTTTAAGCTTAAGAAAAAGATAGTGGAGAGCGACGAATATGAAGAGGGGCCGTTATGGAATTATCTAGCACTATTGTTACAGAACGGTTAGAACAAGAAGCGTTAGTAGTAGAACGGGAAAAGTTAGAAAGGGAGGAAAAGTTACAACGAGAAAAGTTAGAAAGGGACTTAGACCGTGAAAAGTTAGAAAGGGAGTTAGACCGTGAGAAGTTAGATAGAGAAGAAAGGGCTGAAAAATTGAGATTGGAACATGAGTTAGAGTTGGAAAGGATAAAGATTCAAAGTTCGGCAAATAACTCTAATGGGACTAGAGAATCATGAGAGTAGCCTAGAGAAATTGATTAAAAGTGTTAAAACTTTGTCTATCAAGGTTCCAGAAGGGACTGAGGGATGGAATCTGTTTTTTAGCAGTTTAGAACGAGCATTCCAAACAAAAAATGTACCGGAAACCCAGCAGGCCGAAATTTTACTAAATATGCTAGGGGATAAGGCCGATAATTTGCTAATATACACGACTAGGGAACAAATTGAGAGTTATGAGAAGTTAAAGGAATTAGTTCTAAGGGAACACGAGCCGACACCGAAGGCGTGTTTGGAAAATTTCAAGAAAGCTAGAAGGAATCAAAATGAAACTCATGTATTATTTGTGTCACGTTTAATAGCAACGTGGGAAAATTATTGTAAAATTAGAGGTGCAGATACGTATGAGAAGGTTAATCAGTTAATTGTCACGGATAAGTTGTTAACTACTTTAGATGAGGAAACCGCGACGCATATTGGATTAACTCAGCACAGTAATTGGTTAGAAGTTTCTAAAATTGCTAAGGAATGTGATAATTTCTTCGATGCTAAACAAAAATCTTATGCGGTGGCTTATAAGGGTTATAAAGGTAAAGAAAGATATGTTAATAATGAAGATTCTAGAAGGACAAAATATGAGGGAGTTAGTAGTAATTGGAGACAAAATGGGAATAATGAAGTTAGTCCATTTTTGGGTAGAAAACCGGAATATAGGAAACCTAACGATGCGACGCCTATCTGTTTCAAATGTGGTTTACGAGGACATGTACAGCGATTTTGTACAAAAGGAAATAATGAGGGAAGTAATCAAATTAATAACCGACAAGAACCAAGGGCTAGTATCAATAATGTCTCAGTGCGAGGAATTAAAGAATTACCAAGGGGAGCGAGTATGGCAAGAATCGGAGCAAGAGGGAATTGGAGAGCTAAAGTTATTGGAGAGAAGTTAAATAATCTCGAGAAAGTGGAAGTTAGTGTAAATGGAAGATAACAAAAGGATTGGTGGATTTTCGTTGCCAAATTAGCGTCGTTCATAAAGATTTAGTACCAGCAGAAAAATTAAGAGGGGCTGGGAGCATCTATTTACAAGGGATATTTGGTAAGGCAGTGAAATCGCCATTAATTCAGTTACCTTCAGCTATTCCAAAACGTGGTCAAACTAATGTAATTCATCAGGATGTACTTTGCGCAATAATTGATAATAGCAAGGAACAGGTAATTTTACATCCTGACGTGGCTAATAAATTGTCAGGGCTAAACAACGAGAAATCATTAAGAGAATCGGTAGAAAGGGAATGTAAGGAAGATAGTGGGAATAAAGTGAAGGAAGGGGAAAGGATTAGAAATGATAATAATTTTCAGGAGAAGGAAAAAGCCGAGGTGGAGAAAAGTAAGATTGATAAAGTTATGGAAAGTAGTTCAAATGTATTTCAGAAATCCCAAATGAATTGTAAAGGCTTAGAGAAAGCTTGGGAATTGGCTGAAAATGAGAAAGGGTCTTACTATGTTGTAAATGGGTTATTGTATCATAGAGAGAAATTAGTAGATGAAACTGTAGCTCAATTAGTATTACCTAAAATTAGAAGAGAGGAAATTCTAAAATTAGCGCATACTTCCTCATATGGAGAACATCACGCGGTTAAGAAAATGTTAGAAAGAATCGAGCATTCATTTTATTGGGAAGACATGGCAGAAGAAGCTAAAATATTTTGTGAATCATGTGTGGAATGTCGGTTAACGAGGGAAATGAATGGAAGTGATAGGGAGAAAGAGGAAACAGGTCAACCTGCATATGTAATTGAGTTAGTGGACGGGAGTAAGAAACTGGTGTATCAAAAGGAAATGAGGGAATTTATGGCCAAAAATAAAGTAGTCGATATTGTCTTGGATAGTGACGGGGAGGTTGAAGACTGTAGGAAAAGTCTGTTGTTAGACAGAGAACAACCGGAAAATAAAGACAGGAAGGGATTTGAAATAAAAGGTTTAACCAATATTCAAGTTGGGGACATAAAATTAATCTTAAGGAAAAATAAGGAATTATTTATGGGTACTATCCAACTGGTAGAAATGGAGAAAAATTGGATTGGTCGTAAACCGGAGAGGGTTAAGATGAAACAAAAATTGTACAATGTTCTCATCACGTACAAAGAGGACTTGGACAGACAGGTGCCTGATTGGTTAGGGGAAGATTTAATTAGGACCTCAGAGGCAGAAGTTAGCCATTCAAGAGGGTATATTACGAAAAGGGATGTACCTATTAAGTTAAATAGGAAGGACTGGAAGGAAAAAGTAGAACCGCCTCCAGTAATATCAGCCTAAGGACTGACATTGAAATGACATAATACTAGTGTAACTTTATTTTTTTGGGGTATTTATAATTGTATTTGCATCATGTGTTTATAACAGTGTATTAGCATATTGTATAATTTTTTTTCTGTAGTTATCACATTAGTATATGATTCATTAGAGATGTCAGTAGTTAAATTTTCAGACACCTTGAAATATTTATGTAATTGTAGTAATGAAGAAACCTATCAAGGAACTGTTGAACTCTTCTCAGACATTACATAGTTTGAGGAAAATTAGCCCCTAAAAGGCATATTTTCCGCTAAGGTGGGGGGTGTCAGGTTTCTCTCACAGCTGCAAGAGTTGAAAGCTATCCTTAAGGGATTAGCGTATTGTATCTGTATCTATTGTGTACCGTTACAGGCTTTCTTAAGAAAAATCTTAATCCGGAGGGGAGCGAGTTGGACATAATGAAAGAGGTATTTCCATTGCAATGTGGTCTTTGATAGATAAGAAATATAGTGCACTCTTTTATTTAGGAAGACAGATCAGTCAAGAGTGAGGAACGGTTGTCAAGCGACCCTTGGAAATAAAACAGCAGCCCCGTAGAGGGAGAGCGGGTGCGCTGGGGAATGACGAGAGGTGAAATTAGTTCGAACGTGGTAGTGAAGGTGTAAGGTCGTTGAGAGTTGACGATCTGAGCCACGTGTGTTTAACGGTATCTCTCGAAAGAAAGAGAGAGCGGGTGTGAGATGAATAGAAATCTCAGTGCGGAATGAATTGACGTAGTCTAACGGTACACGTAGAGCGTTTTCTGTAATTGTTTTGATTTAGTGTTAAACCGGATAATTTACATCCGAGTTTAAATGTAAATATTGTTAATAAATTGTTACTTTAACTTTAATTGAAAGAGTTAGGTTTTTCTTGAATATACATCAAGTACCGTGCCCGATATCACGTATTCATATCGGTGGTGGCAGCATATCAAAAGACCGGATTTATTTCGAAGTTGTGTGGACGGAGAAGTGGAATCCAACAAATACCTTCAAGAAAATTCACGAAGACACTGTGTTAGACGATCACTCGAAGTTCGTCTATCTGATGCAAGCAATTACTCCGAAATCGAAAGCGTCTCAAATTGTGAAAAGTTATATCGGCTGTAAATTATGCTAAAGTAATTCAACATCTTGAAGAAAGATTCGGAAGAGAAGACACTTTGATACAAATTTATGTTCACGATCTGCTGCAGCTGGTATTATGCAATAATAATACATCGAAAAAAGAGTGCAATTTGTCATCGTTATATGACAACCTAGAAACTAAACTTAGATCGTTGGAATCTCTTGGGGTCACAGAGGATAAATACGCGAGCATTTTATTCCCATTGGTGGAATCGTGTTTACCTCATGATGTTCTACGAATTTGGGAACGGGATCGTGAAAAGTCTGATCAAGGTAAGAGTGAATTAAATTCTATACTTAATTTCTTAAAAAATGAAGTGTTGTCTGAAGAACGTATTTTATTGGCGCGTACTAGTTTTTGTTTTGATAAATCTAAGAATTTTACTAGATTTAAAAATATTGAATATAATTCTATGCCAACTGCTACTGATTTATTTGTAGGTGATAAATTTAAATATAAACATTTAATTAAGATATATGATGAAGCATGTATATTTTGTGACAAGTGTCACTTATCAGAAAAATGTTTGAAAGCTAATTCGCTTTCTTTTGAAGATAAACGAAGTATAATTTTGAAAAGGGGGCTTGTTTTGTTTGTCTTAAGAAAAATCATATTTCACGTCACTGTATATCGAAGATTAAATGTTTAAATTGTGTTAAAAGGCATTTTGCTGTAATGTGTCAAAATGTTTGTAATGAAGAGAGTAATACGGCGTTAGAAAGTCGTAAACATGAGGCAGAGAGTAGTGATACTGTTTTGACTACTCAAGGTTCCGACCCAACAGTGTTATTACAAACTTTGCATGTACGTGTAAAGCACGATGGTAAAGAAAAAATTGTACGGGGAGTCATAGATACGGGCTCTGAGCGTTCATATTTATCAGAAGATGTAATTAAGTATTTGAATTATAAAAGTATTGATGAAGTTAAATTAATTCATAAATTATTTGGTGGTGTTGAAACAAGTGATACAAACCACAACAAATATAGAATTCATTTAAGTAGTATTGATAATAGTTATAAATGTGATATGCATGTTTTAGATGTTCCTGTTATTTGTTCTAATATAAAAAATGTGCCAAATGGACCTTGGTTAAAAGAATTAAATAAATATGGTATTAAGATTTCGGATGTTGAAAATAATGTATGTAAAACCGAAAATGAAATGAAATTGTTAATTGGTTCCGATGTGGCGGGAAAATTACTGACCGGAAATATTAAAGTTTTAAAAAGTGGTCCGGTTGCTGTAAAGACCCATTTGGGGTGGACTCTCATGGGGAAAATTCCAGGCATTAAATCTGAAACAAATGATTCTCTTATGGTTATTTCGTCTCTTTGGAACGAAAGTTCCGTTAATTTATGGAAGCTAGATATTCTTGGTATAACTGATCCGGTTGAATCTAAAACTAAACATGAAATTCATGAAGAAACTATGCAACATTTTAAAAGAAACATAAGAATAGATTCAGATGGAAGGTATGAAGTAGCACTGCCTTGGGTACTAGATAATGCCCGCTTACCTAGTAATAGAGAATTGGCCGAAAAACGGCTTGCTGCAACGAAGAAAAGGTTATCAAATTTGAATAAAACTGAAGTTTATAATGAAATATTTGATACATGGTTAAATGCAGGAATAATTGAAAGGGTGGTCGATAATAAAAAATCCAAAACACATTATTTGCCACACAGGCCTGTATTTAAAGAATCGAGTGAAACTACTCAAGTAAGGCCGGTTTTTGATGCTTCGGCTCATGTGAAAGGTTTTCCTTCATTAAATGATTGTCTGGATAAAGGATTAAATATGATTGAAATGATTCCTTCAATATTGCATCGTTTTCGGAAATTTCCTGTTGGTGCAGTATCTGACATAAAAAAGGCATTCCTACAGATAGGTATTACAGAAAGTGATAGAGACTATCTACGGCTTTTATGGAAGGATAATATAATTTACAGACATAAACGTGTGGTTTTCGGAATCAATTGCAGCCCTTTTTTACTAGAGGCTACTCTGAAATACCATCTGGAAAGTACACCTGACAATTTTGTTTCTACAGCAGAAACTTTCAATGAATCTTTGTATGTAGATAATTGTGTTTGTAGTTTCAACACAACTGAAGAGTTAAACAAGTTCATAATTGAATGGAGAATGTTACTGTCCTCCGCGAAATTCAATTTAAGGGGATGGCTGTCGAATTATCCAATTCAAATTATGTCTGGAACTTCAACAGTTAACATAACACCAGTACTAGGCTTAAACTGGGATCTGGAAAATGATGCCCTATCTTGCAAAATCGGCCCTATTGAGGAAGAGCAAATTATTCCTACAAAACGAGCTCTACTTTCATTGGCTCAGAAGGTTTTTGATCCTTTGGGATTTGCCTCACCCGTGACTTTGCTCCCTAAACTTATTCTACAAGAGTGCTGGAAGTTGAAATTAAAATGTGATGAATTAATTCTAGAGAATTTAGCTAAACAATTTTTGAAGTGGGTGCAGGGAATAAAATTAATTTCTGACATCAAACTTGAGCGCTGGATGAATCTAGATAATTTTGAAAATGATGTAAGTCTTCACATATTTTGTGACGGAAGTAAACACGCATATGCTACTTGTATTTTTCTGAGAGTAAAGAAGAAAAATGAAATTTTGGTGAGTTTTATACACGCACGCGCAAGAGTAGCTCCTCTTAAGAACCTAACTATACCGCGGTTAGAGCTTTTATCATACTGCATTGGAGCCAGGTTGGGTAGTCGTCTCATTGCTGATTTAAGAATTCCAAATTTGAAGATCTGTTATTGGTGTGATTCAACCACAGCTTTAAGCTGGATAAAGCGAGATGATAGATGGGGAACATTTGTCTGGAATCGTGTAGAAGAAATCAGGTCTTTGTCACAGAAAGATCAGTGGCGACATATTTCAGGAAAATTTAATCCGACTGATCTTCCTTCCAGAGGTTGTTCCATTGAACAGTTCTTGCAGCTAAAATGGTGGGAGGGACCAGCGTGGCTGGCTGAGCCAGAATTTACTTGGCCTCAAAGTGTCGAATCACCAGATGAAGAAGTTATTAATGCTGAGAAACGGAAAAGTGTCATTTCAGCATTAAACAAGAACACGAAACCTAATGATTGGTATTATCGACGATTTTCATCATACAAGAAAATAATAAGATTGATCGCATGGATTCTAAGATTCATAAGTAATTCAAGAAAACCGAATTCAAAAGAAGTATCTGATCTTACATGTTTTGAAATAGAACAAGCTGAAAGAAAATTAATGATTTTGATCCAGAAAGACAGCTTTGAAAAGAATAATGAGAAAATTCGTAGCCTAAGACCAATACTAGATGAAGATGGTATCATCAGAGTAAAAACACAAGTCATCTATCGAGAAGATACTGTCAATTTTAAGTACCCAATTCTTTTGCCGTCTGACCATCCTGTAGTCCACCGTTTGGTCTCTGGAAACTCCAAGAGCTATTACATGCAGGAGTGGCTCTTTTGATGACATCTATACGAGAAGACTATTAGATCCTGAAAGCCAGGAAAACCATTCGAGCAGTAGTTCAGAAATGTGTGCGTTGCAAAATATTTAGTGCACAGAAGACAGAGTCAGAACCTATTGCATTGCCAGCAGAAAGAGTTCAAGATGCGGCAGTATTCCAAATAATTGGAGTAGATTTAGCTGGGCCCTTATATTTGAAAAATGGAAAAAAGGTATGGATTGTGTTGTACACTTGTGCAGTGTACAGAGCCATACATTTAGAATTAGTGACGTCATTAGCAACAGATACCTTGCTCTAGGCGCTTTATAGCGAGAAGAGGAAGACCGACGACCGTTTATTCTGATAATGGTAAAAATTTTGTCGGTACAGATAGAGCTTTTTCAGACATCGATTGGGAACAGATCTCAGCTGCAGCAGCTGTACAAAAGATTAGTTGGAAATTCAATCCGCCTACTGCTGCCTGGTGGGGTGGTTGGTGGGAGAGGTTGATACAAATGGTGAAACGCATCTTGAGGAAAATACTAGGTAGAGCCTCATTATCCTATGAAGAGCTTATCACAATTCTTTGTGACTGCGAACAAGTTGTAAATGCTAGACCACTCACGTATGTCTCGGAAGATGTGGATGATCTAGCACCTTTAACACCATCAATGTTTCTTCAAGAAATAAGATCTTCAGATGTGATAGATTTTGATGCAATTGACGCACAAGAATTAAACAGAAGAGCAAAATATAGACAACAAGTTCGAGAACATCTTAGAAGACGATTCCGTATTGAGTATTTAGGGCAGTTACGCCAACAAAATTCCCTGCAAAAGAATGCCAAGCAACTGACCGTTGGTGATGTCGTTCTCGTGGAGTCTGATAAGAAACGTACGTATTGAACTTTAGCTCGTGTGCAAGAACTAATTTCTGGAAAAGATGGTCACCCGAGAGTTGCTCGGGTAAAAACTGAAAATGGTGAACTTCTAAGACCAATACAAAAACTGTACAATCTAGAGATTCCAAAATAACACTCTTTCGAACCAGTATTACGAACGAGAAGTGGCAGAACAGTAACTGTTCCAAAACGTTATCAGTCATAAGACTATTTTTGAACATTGAAAATTATAAACTCCTTTTTTCCTTATTTTTAGTATATCTCATTTCCTAGTGTTAATTTGAATTTGTAATAATATGTTTAATTTTTGTTTGAATTTTTGCAGGAAATTGTATAATTTGTCTTTGAAAATTAGTGTTAAGAATATATATAGTTTGGCCATGTAATGTAAGTATAATGTTACACATATTTTGTGTTATTTTGAATTTTGTTGTCCCTATTGTTGAGTTTTCCTGTTAAAAACTCAAGGTGGAAGATTGTCGTGAATCCAATTGATTTCCTACTAACAGGGGATGTTTTCATAAATGTATCTTTCTAAGCTGTGTGAGAAAGATGTTTTTGTTTCGAAATTGTATTTTTCTAAGCTGTGTGAAAAAATGTGGTTGTTAGAAATGGTTTTGTGGAATGTTTTTGTCGGCACGGAAGTGATAAAATAAAGATATTCGTTATGTTTTTTAAGAAGACTGTTTTTCACGTATTAAAGTATTATTTTCCTTTGCATTAAAAAAATGACGAAAGTATTAAAACGGGTAGTTTTAGTGTTTCGAAAATCGCTATGTATGTATTTGCGATATGTATACTCCTGCTGGCAGAAGTGCATAACTCAAGAAGGAGAGTACTTTAAAGGTAGTTTTGGGTAACACATGATAACAATAAATAATATCTATTAGGAAAACCAGTATCCGATCTTTTTGATACTAACAGTAGAATTTCTAAACTATATTTAAGCTCCGTATATTCCGTAGATATAATTCTTGCATTTCGTCGCCCATTACAAGCTAAAACAAATAAATTTCTTTTCAGAATAAAATAGACTCCTTTTGAGTTTTAAATTTTCTAATTAAAAAAAATTAATGTGATTACATTAAGTTTTACAAATATCTGGTGTACTAAAATTAATACCCTTCTATATTGATACTTGCCGTAAAATGACCCAAATGACCTATCATGAACGTTGTTAAATATAAATACTCATATCTTCAATTTTTCTGAAATGTCATGATTTGTTTATTATCTTTATTTAAGCTATCCCTGTGGTTTACTTCGATCTTTTTACATATTCAATGTTCAATAAAAAAAAAATATGCCTTTCTTTTTATGATCTCTGAAAGTTTTAGAAAAATGTTTGTCAAACACGTATATGCGTGTGTGTGCAGTAAAAGAAATGAAGAAATGGAATTACTTTATAATATTTTAAAATAAATACCCTGGATGTTCATTTTCTACTTATGCACACGTACACACGCGAAAGAAAGATTTTTACAATTTTTAGTAAAAAGGTTTACATTAAAAAACTTTATTTTATTTTAGAAAATAAAACACAGGTATTCTAGAATAAATGTATAAACAGAAGTTTTACCTTATTGGATTAAGATAATTTAAAAAAGTATTTTTGTGAATTCTATTTTTGTTTGAGACATGCATATTTGCATTAATAACAAACATACAGGGTCCGCCAAAAGTTCCGCCCATCCTTCTTTATCTCGAGATTGCGCTGGAATGTCGGAAAACTCTGAAACACGTGTCTAGGCAATTTGAGGGTGATTTTGATTTTTTTTTTTTTTAAAGGGATAGGAGGAACTTAATAAGAGTCCCCTGGGAGTACAAGTTAAATTTTTTAATGCTAACACTTATTTTTGTTATCATATTTGGATTTGTGGTAAATATTACCTTAGGATACCAAAAGGGATGTTATTTAGTTAAGTAGTTTAGTAATTATTCAGGGTTAAAATTTGGAACTCCTGATGTTAAATTCATTTTTAAACATTTCAAAACAGATCGCAATGCGGGTAACTTCTTAAACATAAATAAAATATTACTTCGGAGAATTATCTGTAATTTTGAATTTGTGTATTTGAAGTTCTATTTGAAGTTATCTGTTTCTGTTAAAAAAATTCTAGGTTACACTTCCTATTTTTCCGAAGTTTAATTTCAAATAATATACTATTTGGAAATTAATTTTTAAAAAATATATGAATTGTAACCTATAATTTTTTTTAGCAGAAATTGTTTTCTATAAGCTTTAAATATGCTAATTCAGAATTACAGTTTATTTTGCTCATTAGTTTTTCAGTTATAAAATGCTACCCGCATTGCAAATTACAATCTATTCTGGAATGGTTAAAAAATGAATTCAACGTTAGGAATTCCAAACTTTAAAACTACACAACTCCTAAACTACTTGACCGAATGATTTCTTGTTTGGTATCGATAGAAAAAATGTATCAAATAATTTAAATATGATGTTAAAATTAGGTGTTAGTAATGAAGAATTTAAAGTTGGACATCCCGGATAAAAAGGGAGCTATGCTCCCTCCCCTAACTTTTTAAAATCCAAATGAGACCCCTTTCAAATTGATTGGACACATGTCAGCTTATAAGTATAGATAAGCTCTGAAAAAAAATTAATAAAAAAGAATTAACATCTGATACTTTTACATTTAACTCAATAATTTCAGTTACAAATTTTTCTGAAATTCCAACGCGTTCTCGGGATAGAGAGGGGGGGGGGGGACTTTTGGCGGACCTTGTATGATTACATATATATTTCAATAATAAATTATCTTATTTAAGCAAACTTTCAATATGTATTACAATGAGGTTTCGGAAAACAGTTTCTGATCAAATATGTACATTTCCATCTTACAATTTTAATAAATTGAAATGTCCAAGACAGTTTTAATAAAGTACACTCTTAAATAATGATCAAAATAATGCTCTAAATAAGAATTTCGATCATGTAAGACAACTGTTGTTGTCCCTTTGTCTATTGTATTAGTTTACCATCATACTCATTTAGTTTACCATCATACTGTATTTCACTTTTTCAAACTGACTTCTAAGGTTACCGCTATTTTATTTCTTTTGTAATATATTGTCTTTCAATTGCAAGCAAATATTTAACAATTTCATTATAAATGCTTTGTATGTTGATGTACAAGTCTATTCATTCAAATACTCTTTGAAAAATATTTCCTGTCTACGCACACACACACACACACACACACACACACAAATAATTTGTTAAAATTTATTTGTGGTAAAAATTCTATTAAAACTTATATTTCAATGAAAAATCATGATTATTCTATAACAAAATTAGAAAGAAGAAAATACTGTATTATTCGATTAAGCTAGATTGAAAAATAAAATATTTCCATGAATACCATTTTTCTTCGAGACATGCATGTTTACGTACAATTTCAAACTTATGATAGCCTTATTTATTTCAGTGATAAATCATTCTCTTTAAGCAATCTTTCAATGTATACAAAGAAGTTTTTCGATGCATTTTCTTTTAGCCGTATCACAGATGTACATTCCCATCAAGACAAGACAGTATTCATGAAATGCTTCTATAAAAACTGATAAAAAATGTTCTAAATAAACGTTTCGATGATGTAAAAAATGTTCTTGTCACAATGTCTGTTATATCAGTTTAAATGGAATAAATTTTGTTCCTCGAAGTATTTTGCTTGCAATTTTTGAGCTACTATATAAGCATTACAGCTCTGAAAAAAGAAAAAAAATCAATTCAAAAATTTTAATGTAAGATACTTTTACATTTAGCTAAATACTGTCAGTTACAACTTTTTATTACTTTTGTGATGTATTGTCTTTAATTAAAGTCATTAATTGTCATAACCATTTCATTAGAAATATGTTATAGTTGTTGTACAATCTCTTTTTTTCAAATACTCTTGAAAAAATAATGCCAATCAACACACAAAGAAAATAATTCGTAAAAGTTTGTTTGTGATAAAAATAAAAATTTCCTTTCAAATTTATATTTTACTGAAAATTTACGATGGCAATGTAATATTATTAACAGCAAATTGCTGTGTTATTCGATATAGCTAGATTTAATATATATATATCCATGAATACCATTTTTCTTTGGGACCTGCAATTTACACGAATCTCAAACTTATGATAACATTATATATTTCAATGATAACTTATGTTATTTAAGTAATATTTGAATGCATATTACAATGAAGTTTTGCGATGCATTTTTTTTTCTAGTCAGATCACAGATCTACAGATGTTTTAAAAAAATAACAACAGCAACACAATATGTTTTTTTTTCGATTTCGATAAAAGAAGATTTTTCAGAAGATGCCCTCAAAGCTGGCATTTTGAACCGAATTTCCGGATGCGACAATGCAGAAAGAGAGAACAATTGCTTTTAATTTATTACCAATTACCGAAGAAAAATGTGGCAAGAAATTGTATCCGGAATTGTGCCTTCTTTGCGAATTTGAATGAAATTTTTGAAATAGAGGTCGTCTACATATTAAAAATTGCATCAGTTTGGATTTTTCATATGGTAGCACCCACTTTTGACACCTTTTGGGAGTTCCGTGGATCAAATCAGCTTTTGAAAAAGGTATAGTTTATACACTTTTTCTAAAATCTTCGTGGAATTACAAAAGAAAATATGTTAGAGATTTATCCATCAATTTCGAAAAATAAAACTAAGATCTTACAAATAAATAAATAAAGAAAGAAAGAAAGAAAGAAAGAAAGAAAGAAAAAAAAGAAAGAAAAATAACTTAATAAACACCACTGAAATTAAACAGAAATTTTAAATATAAAATAAACTTACAATATAAGAAAGACAATCTTACACATTATTCAGATAAGTGTCAAAGATTTTCCAAGAAGAGAAAAGAAAATTCCATTTGATTATTTGTTGGTAAGAAATAAATCAATCTATCAGGCTACGTCCACTTATCAGGTCGATTTTTCCATACGAACCTCGAATGATTAAACTTTTTTAGTTCCATATTCCAAGGCCAGGGGGCTCATTCTGTTCTAAACAAACCTCCGGAACGGGTCCCCACTGCCTACGGCACCCTATAGCTGGAGTACTACGCATGCGCTGCAAAAATAAATTAGTTCCACCTTCCACCATCAGGGGGTTCTCGATCTATGAATCTTTAAATTACTTACTTTACGACAGAATCCCCCCTCCCGCCCCCTCTCCTCAAAATTTAACCAATGCCCTTTTACTAAGAATGCACGGTGTAATTTGGCAACCTATCAGTTCGCTCTAAAAAAAAAAAAAAAAAAAAAAAAAAAAAAAAAACACGAGGTTGCTGCCTACGTAAGAAGTAATTTAACCAATGAAGTTTAACAAAGAATGTACGGTGTAATCTGGCTACCTATCAGTTCGCACTTTCAGAAAAAAAAAGAAAAGAAACAGATATTTGTTACCTACTTAAGAAGTAAAGCTTCTAAAATTCAATCTATATCATAAATCAGAAATGTGTGCGTCAGTAATGTTGATGTTATAACGATGCGGACAACAATGGGGTTAAAATGCATGTTGCAACAATGGAGCTTTAACATTACCAAATATCGATATATTTTGAAACAAAAATAAAATGACATGTTTTTGGTTTGACTTACGCGCTTTATTTTTTTCTTTTTCAGAAAATATCCAGCAAAAGTTAAGAAAAATTACTTGTCGGTTTTTACAAAAAATTGGATGCAGAAATTTTTTCTACATATGTGTGGTGAATTTTAAATAGATACCTCAAATACTTCTCTTAATATTCGCAATTTAGTGGAAACAACCACTCATTGCCATCGGCAAAAGATAAATACAGTTTTTTTCCCGCCACGTACCTTAGCGTTATTTATATATAGATTTTATCACGCGTATAGTTAACATTAGCAACCTGAAAATTTGACATTTTGTAACACTACGAAGATTTTAAAAACTACATATAAACAATGCTGTTCTTGTTTTGATCCAAAAAAGTCAAAAATTGTGTAAAGAATGAAAAAAAAATCGAAGTCGATGCAATTTTTAATATGTAGACGACCGACATTTCAAAAATTGTATTCATATCCCGAAAATAGACATAAATTCCTGTTAAACAGTACCTCTTTCACCCATCTGCGATAATTTGATGATAAAATATTATGAGTGTTTTTTTGCGATTATACATTCCCATCATAGTAAGACAGTTTTAATAAAATACTTCTACAATATTGATCAAAATAATCTTCTAAATAAAAGTTCAGCCCATGTAAGACGAATATTCTTGTCACAATGTCTGTTATATAAGTTTAAATGAAACAGATTTCGTTTCCTGAAATATGTTGCTTGCAATTTTTTAAAACACATTGTAAGCATTTCAACTCTGAAATATATTGTTTTCAAGAATTGAACATCAGATACTTTTTCATTTAACTGAATTCTTACGGTTACAGCTTTTTTATAAAAATCTTTTTTGTGAAGAATTTGTGTGGTTTGTCTTTTAATTGTCTGTTAAAAGTGCGTATTTCATTCTATTAAACTGGACAGTAAGGATTATTTTATTCGGATGAGAAATAATATTTAATATATAAATCATTATTCTTACAATTTGTCGTGGAAATGTGCGTAATATTAAATTTGTATTGGAAATGTTGAAGTTCTACATATGCACACCGCGAAAAAAAAAAGTTATTATTTCTCTGGAAGAAAAAGTTAAAATTTCGATTAAAAATTAAAATTTTATCAAGTAATTTAAAGTATTCTATTATAATATTATAAACACACACACACACACACACATATATATATATATATTTATGTTTGTATTAATTCTACAATAATCTTATAAACAAAAATTACTGTATTTTTGTATTTGAATAAAATGTCCAAAATCTGACCCCCGTGGGAATTTGTTCTTTTATTTCTCAACTTTTGTGCATCTTGCTGCTACTCTTGGTAAGCTTGTGAAATACTACTGTATTTTCCAATTCCAACTGAGCGCTGTGCTGGCATTGAGATGGAAAGAATGCGTTGTCCTGTTAGCGTAGTATTTTTTAATAAAATTGTTTCCCTTGTTAACTTTTTTTGGGCATATTGCTGCTGTCTTTTGGCAAGATTTTGAAACACTGCTGTACTTTCCTAGTTGAGCGCTGACAGTGAGATGGAAAGGTCGTCTTTTCAGAGCAGTATTTTTCAATAAATTTGTCCCCCTTGTTAATTTTAGTACATTTGCTACTATATACTGGCAAGCTTATAAAACACTACTGTAATTACCAACTGAGTGCGAATAATAAGATGGAAAGGAAGTGTTGTCTTTTTAGCGCAGTATTTCCCCCCCCCCCCCTTGTTAACTTTTGTGCATATTTCTGATGTTGCTTGGAAAGTTTATGGAACACTACAGTCCTTTCCAACTAAGCACTGACTGTGAGAAGGAAAGGAAGTATTTGTTTTTAAAGCCGTATTTTTTACTAAATTTGTTTCCTGTGTTAATTTTTATGCATACTTTGCTGCCTTTTGGAGAGTTTATGAAACGCTACTGTACTTTTCATCTGAGCGTTGACAGTGAGATGGAAAGATTGTCCTTTTAGCACTACTGTAATTTCCAATCGAGCGCTGACAATGAGATGGTAGGGAAGTGTTGTCTTTTAGCACTGAATATTTCACTAAATTTGTTGCCTTTGTTAACTTTTGTGTATATTGCTGGTATCCTTTGGCGAGTTTATAAAGAGTTTATGTACTTTCCAACTGAGCGCTGACAATGAGATTTCAGAGAAGTGTTGTCTTTTAGCACAGAATTTTTCAATAAATTTGCTCCCTTTGTTAACTTTTGTGAATATTGCTGCTATCCTTTGGCGAGTTTTTAAAACGCTACTGTACTTTCCAACTGAGCACTGACAGTGAAACGGAAAGAAAGCGATGTCTTTCAGAGCAATATTTTTCAATAATAATTTCAGAAAAAGGTCGATATAATTTTTATTCAACTTCAGATCATCATTCTGATGCCGCAAGGTATGTTGTTTTGCATTGCACGGTTTTTAGCATTGATATTTGATAGATAGGAGCACTTTTATCTTACTCAAACTCTCCAGTACTTATGAGCTTCATCGTTTTTCCAAGAGCGGCCAACATGTTTTTGATACTTCTAAACCTAAATTCATCCTCCGCAAGACTACTAAATCCGTTCCCCTCAAATCCTACAGAAAATGGTCAAACAAAAGTGACCATCCAGGAAGAAAAATAAAATCAAGGAAGTTGCTCCAATTCATTCTTCTACTTTTGATTGACCTGATATACGTTTTTTAACACTTAACGTTTCACCTGCCGTCTGTCTGGCTGTCTTCTAACTCTCGTAAATATATGCGGATTGCCATATAATTTTTTTTATGTTATTGAGGTTTACTATAAGATGTTCTCTATTAAAAATTAAGTGTTTAGCATTTATAGTTATTTTGTGGGGACAGATTAAAGAATTATTTGCATTATGATCTATAGAGAAAAATCATTTACAATGAATTTTAACCCTCTGAGCGTTTTGAAAAAGGGTAAAATTGTAATGTTGTTTTCTCTGCATTTAGTTTTAAATGCTAAAAAAATATGATTCTTTCAGCATTATAAATAAAACTTAATTAGAAATATGAATGTAACCCTTGAGTGTATTAATCATTCTTCAATGTTTTCAAAATTCATTAAATCTATAGAATTATATTATCTTAAACATTGCATATATTGCAGTGAAACCTGGAGCCTAGTGAACGGAATATTACGTTCTACACGCTTAGAGGGTTTACGATATTTCAAACTGTGTAAGTTGATATGAATCACTGATTTCGTCTACAACATGGCTACAATACAAAGTAGCATGTATTGTTTGCTTACAGGAACGCACAAAATAATTCCATTACATTATGATCAATAGGGAAATATAGGTGATGGTGCATTTTAATGATATTACGGTACTTTGAACATAATGAAATCGATATGGAGCACTGGAACAGTACAGATTATGATGAGAGATGTTTATTACAGATTGTGATAGAGATGTTTTCTATAGATTATGCAGTGCAGTATAGCACTTATCGTTCATTTACAGAGACACACAAAATAATTCGGTTACAGGACTGACTATATAATTGCTGGAAGTGCGTTTTTAGCTGTACTATGCATTTTTAAACGCAACTATTTTTTAGTGTATTACATGGTGCGTATAAATTATATAGATCATATACAGGACTACACGAAATAATTATCAAACATTACCAGATATGGACAGCAATTACAGAAAATGGATTTTACTGCGTTATGTATTCTTATTTTTTTTATTTAAATGTCTCATTTCATTATACGATAAAATGAAAATTTTTAATATTGTGAAAGTGTTTCGTAATCTATTATTGATGCATGATTTTTTGTTCTTGCTTTTCTTTGGGCAGGAGCTCCCATGAAGAATCAGTAACAACTTCACAAGAGGAAAAACAACAACTCGAAGAGCGCCAGAGGAAATAACTAAATTTCGAAGAAAACAAATTTAATTGTGGAAATTACTTGCCTCTTTTCCAATTGCTCCTAATCTCAAATAATGTATGAATGACAAATTTAAGAAAGTGTACGAAATTAGGAAACTTTCTGAAAACTTTAAAAATTGGATAACTTCTGTTTTTGCTTGCGTGAGCAAGGTAAGGGCAATTAATTCTGCCCCGTTACCGTAATAGCTTCTGTTGGGAAGCAGCTACTTAAATTGATTTTGTGAGTATTTTTAGCTCTATCTTAGTTTTTAAAATTATTAACTTTCCTTAAAGGGATTATATTTGGGCATTTTTCTCTAAACTGGACTAAAAAAGAGACGCTAAATTTTGTTTGAGATAATAGAAATTGAACTTGTAATAAAAAATCTGTAACTATACGGTGCCTGAAAAGTTTAGACACAATAGGAAAACACGACATTTTTAGATGATTCCATTTATTAATAGTACTTCCCTGGTGTTGGTTAACTTCAAATATAGCGTGTTTCCATTGAATCACTTAGATTTTGAAATACTATTGATGACAGAGAATACCATGATTTTTCAATGGCCACTTTTAGTTCTTTAGTAGATCATATTGCGTTCCATTCTTGTATACTTTGCGGATTCATATCTCAGATGTCCTTAATTTGGAACTCTGGACTTAAAACTGGCCAATCTAAAACAGTAATAGTTCGCACGGAAAGTCACGATTACGTAATAAGTGAGTTGTGGATTCAAGCATTGCCGTGCTGAAACCTCCACTCAGAACCACTTAAGATATCACTAAATAAAAGTAAATGTGGTTCTAGTGTCTTTTGACACTTTGTTGAATTTTGTTTCTTATGGAGAAATGCTTGGAAAGTTTAGCCATTAATCTGCAGCCAAACTACCAGACTTATCGCCTTATCGTCTACTGATAAAAGTACGTGGTTGTTTCCTGAAGTTATGCCAGTGACAATTCCAGCCATCAGGACCACCCAGATTCCATTTATTTTTGTCACTGAATAATACGGTGTGAGCCACTTGTCTGTGTATGACATGTACTTTCGAGCCCGATCAATTCTGGCCTTTTTATATTGTGATTTTAGGCACAGTTGCAATACAGTATTATTATTTTTTTTTGCAGTCTCTTATACGCTTATGTATTGTGTCCTTTGAGACACTGACAAAGGTGATTATTTTTAACTTGCCTTATGGACATATTTTGTTTTAACATTAATTTTGCAATTTTCCGATCAGTCTGAATATTTGTTACACGTAGCCGCTCGAAATTGTTATTTCTAGCAAGCACTCTGCGTAGTCGTAGCTTTGACCGATTTAAAATTCTAGAAATTTCAATAATGTGCTCATTTTTTCATTTCAATTTAAAATGCTTTAAAATTTCCTCTTTTGTGAATTCTGTAGCCTTTGGCATCTTAAATTTCAAACAAAAATTGAATATTTGTTGTTTTACTGCTCAGGGAAAATGGTTGATTGGTTGAAATCAATCCAGCATTTAACATTTACATAATGTGCCTAAACTTTTGAAACAAAAATAAAAAAAAGCGTCATTTTTCATTAAATAGTGGTGAAGTAACCATTGTAATATCTCTATTATGTTTCATTTCAATTACATTTTGAGTATTCATCGTGAATTTATACCATATATTTCTCCTTCTAATTTTATTATAATATTTTAGTGTGTGCCTAAAACTTTTGAGACAGACTGTATACTTCAAAAACATCCTTCAAAGTTCAATATTTCAAAAACATCCTTCATGTTATTTGCGTATTAAATTCAATGTATACTAGGAGAAAATTTTTCGGTGAACTCATTTTACATATTTTACAAACATACAGGCAAAAAAAAAAAAAAAAAAAAAAAAAAAAAAAAATCTGTGCATTTTTATTGCTGAATCGTCGTGGAAAGATGTAGAACATTACCATTCGAGGGTAAATTATTGCCTATGATTATTTATAAATAATATAAGCTTAAGCTTAAGAAGCCGTCTCCATATTAATACAACAAACTTTAAAATTTTGAAAAGCAGTACACAAATTTGACTTCATATTTCAATTTTAGGGTAAATATTAGCTTCAGATACAAGATGTTATTCGACGGAAAATTTTAGAATTATGTCGATGTAAAAAGTTGACCTCCTCATGTTAAATTAATACTTTCAAATATTACGTACAAATGTACAGATAAAAAAAAAGTAAAATAATAATGCATTTTTATTTGCTGAATCGTTGCGGGGAGATATAAAACATTACCATTCGAAGGTAAACTATTGCCTATGATTATTTATAAATAATATAAGCTCAGGAAACCGTTTTATATTAATACAACACCAAACTTTAAAATTTTGAAAAGCAGTGCGCAAACTTGACTTCATATTTGGATTCTAGGGTAAATTTTAACTTCAACTTCAGATACCACGCGTTATTCGGAGGAAATGTTTAAGAATTATGTAGAATTTAAAATTCATGTTAACTTACTTTTGATACTTTCAAACATTATTTCTGTTTATTGCAAAAATTATATTTTTCGCGCTTCTTCTTTTCTGTTATCTTAGCTAAGCATATCAAATATAATTAATTGTTTTTTATTCATTTTTATTATATTTATGTACGAAATAATAATTATGATATACTTATTTAAAGAATTTATGAATTTTAAATAATTTGTAAATAAAAATAACAGAAATATATGCGGGATTAAGATTGACTTTAGCACAAGAAGGAACCACACTTGAATATGAAGACGAAGAGAAACATTTAATGGGACATATACAAATGCACAAAATAATATACTAAATATACAAACTAAATAATAAACTAAATATACAAATAGAAGTTCAATACACAAACAGAGGGTCAATAAACAAAAATGATGGCTTTGCCTCTTGCATATTCAATAAACAAGTTATAGAAGAGTGCACTTATGCTTCTCTTTCTTGCAGCTAAACCTTGCAATCTCGTACTCATTTGTTAATTTACCACAGCCCGTGGACTGGTGCATTTCATGGAATTTGTATTTTTTTGTTTGAACGTTGCTGTTCATTCCCACATATCTAGTGATTTGTTGGCGCATGCAAAGTTTCAGCTCATTTCACTATTTATTGAGTATTCTTAAAAAAACAACTGAAAGATAAATTTGTATGCTTAAAAAACTATCATCACTACATTTGAGAAAGCATATCGTTATTGAAAAAAATAAATAATTTAATAAAAAATGCTAATAAATGTAACAGGGTTTATTTGTATGCGATGGAATATTTAAAAGTTCTAGAGTTTTCCTAACATTATATATATTATATATACCGCTAACCTGGACCCTATCTACCGGGCATGAGTGCCTTGCTTGACGAGTTAGTACCTCGAAGCGGGGCGATATTTACCTGATCACAGCATGGCTACGATCCACCTGACAAGAGCCCTGTTGGCATCGCTGCAGTGCTCTAGGGGTTTGCTACCGTATCCTTTGTTTGCTGGTTCATGGTTTCTGTTTAACATTGTTGAATTGGCAGATTTTAAAAAAAAATCCAAAAATTTAAAAAGAGAAAGGAAGCGATCTCGTAATTTAGAACCTTGATCAGGTGACGAGACTTTCACACTAGGCACCTCCAGAGGTATAATTCATAGGTAACTTGGAGGACTTTGCACCCACGATGGATTTTACATGCACCAGGCGTTATTAGCGTACATGGCAACATTAATGATATTTCCTACTGTACGAAAAGACAAATATTTCTTAATCTACGAAAATGTAATATAACCACGATCGGAAGTATACATTAGCCTTTTCCGCGCTACCCATGATTTTGAAAACCGTTCTTTATCATTAGAAATCTCACAAAGTAATATATTTTTGAGATTTAAAGAATCATTTTAAAAAAAAGGTTATTTTGCTGCCAATGATGTTTGGAAACGTTTCCGAGTCTTTAAAGTGTATTAATCAGTTTTTTCAAACCGGAATATTAGTTTTCTGATGCTATTAATTCTCAATTAAACATTTTCAGCGACGTAAATGAATTTATGCATGCAAGATTAACAAATGATATTAATTTTAATATTAATGTTAATGCTTGTGAATTTATCACGTTTGTTGAACATGAAAATGTTTACTTGAGAATTAGTAGCATCCAAAAACCTATATTCTGAGGGTATTTTTGCTTAGTTGATTATTGAAATTAAGTGTCACATGATTATTCAATTGGGATGATAATGATTATTTCATTTCCTTATTTATGTGTATTTTATTCAGTGATGTATAAGTTTTGTTTTAAATTATTAATTTTAAAAATCTTTTTTTAATATTATATTGTATCCGGCTGGGCCTTTTAAATCTTTATCTTATATGTATAATTTGATGAATGAAATATTTCTTTAAATCCTTCCCTAAACACGAGTTTTGATAATGTAAGACAAATGCTATTACTACAATAAAGGATTTATCATTACAATTGCAGTAGATCACATTCCTTAAAAAATAGCGGCTACAATTTTTTAACTACTTTCTAGACTTGAACTTTGAAGAAACTTTGAACAACATTTATTTTATTTTATTTCTGCAATTGGGAATTAGATACATTTTCATTTAATTGGATTCTTTTGGTTGCAGCTTAAAGTAAAAATGTTTCAGAAGAGGATTGTCTTTTTGTTGATGTCTGAAATTAGATATTTCAGCAAAATCGTATTAAACAATTTCAGTATTAAAGATAATAATTCTAAAAATGAAAATTGTGATTGTGAAATATTTGTTTAAATAAAGTAGTTTGTGTTACGGTGCTTATAAGCAGTATTTTTTCTGCTTTTTTTTTAGTATTTTTTTCCAACTAAAATATAACTCCGTGTACTTTTATCTAACTGGACTCTTTTGATTATATTTAATTTATACATTTGTGTGACATTGATTTTTATTTGTTCCTTTAAAAAGCTTTTTACGGGGTATTAAATTCTAATGACTATTTTATTATGCTAGTAATAAAGAAGTAGTTTATTAAGTATTTATCTTAATTTTACAAGTGTCTTTCAAAATGTTTTGTGCATTTTTTATTGTAAGACATGAAATAACTGTTATAAACAAATATTTCGAACTACTTTATTTACTGCTACCTTCTTGTGTAGCTATAACGTAAGAAGGCCTGACTTGCATGTATGCATTGTAAATACGTATACTAAAGTTTTTAAAGAAAATTGTATTAGCATTGTAATTTTTGTTAAATACACTTTCTTTTAATTCTTTTTCTTTATCATGAAACATTGAAATACCATAAAAAAAATAACATAAAATTACTGCAGTGAAAACTTACTTTAATGGGAAATGTGAATGGTTCTTCGAATGTTTATCTCTGCCAGCCATATTCAATTTTCAATGTAATGAAATCTATATTATAAAGCAAGCACATATCCGTGAGCAATGCTGATGTCATATCGACAGTGGGAACGACCTGAATAACCAACTTCGTTATATCGCAATTTTTTGACTTCTAAACGTCGCACCCTCAAATAGAGAAAAAAATGTACTTTCATATGCAATTTCTTTAAAAAATCTATATATATATTTCTTTTACGTGTTGCGGAAAAAGGGCTGAATTTCTAAATTGTCGTTTGCCAACAACCGTAGTTTCCAGCTTCAATATGGCGGCCACTGTGAGAGTAGTGAAACTGAAACTAGTCGTTATTAAAAATAAAATATCATGTACGTAATCCAAAACGTTTGAGATGATTCCTCATTTTAATTATGAGTAATATCGTTAATTCCAAATGAATTCTCAACTCTTATTTAGAATTTATTTACGAATTTCACTCATACGAAGGCCGGAGAGAATAAAAATATCAACTGTCTAGATTGCACCTGCTGCCATCTGTTTCTGTCTTGGTGAAATAAAAATACGTAGTGTTTTTTTTTTTTTTTTTTTTTTTTTTTTTTTATGAAATTAAGCAGTGCTGTACAATGTTATAGTAGCAATGAGTTTCAAACTAATTGATTTTCCAAGATCCTTTATTCATAGTATTTAAATGATTTATGTCCATTGGTAGCACCAATATAAATGCATTTTTAACTATGTTTTCAACGATGTTTTCAATTACTTTTTTTACATTAAAAAAAATGTCAATTTCATATGTTAAAATGATTTATGGTAGTACTTATTCCATCTAGAATTGCTTGGGACCGCTTAGCGGTCTAAGTGTGAATTACTTCGCAATTCACGGGGGTTGGAGAGCGTTAGCGAGTAGGGTGCTGAGCCCCCTAGTGTATCTAAATTTTCTTTTCTTTTCTTTGTTTTAAAATAATTTTTAATCATGATTTTTTTTGAATCTATCTAAAATATGAACGTACAATCCGATTACGGAATATTAACCACTGCAATGTAAACAATTCGGCGTTTGGCGTGTTTGTTTCCGTGTAATATTTCGTAACTGAATTGTCAAATGCGTCAATTTCATAATGCGTAAATTATGAAGAAATACCTCAGTTTTGTGGCTCGTTCTTAACATTAGAAAATTAGAATCTTGAAATGATAGAATACAGTTTTAGCTACAAAAACTAACTTTTTTATTCAAGTCCTCAGAAAACCTTTATAAGACAGATTAACTAACATTCCCATCATACAGATTTTAAAGCTTCCATGTAAAAATTTCTCATTAATTTAGTATTTTTCTCAAAGCTGATAAAATACATCAAACAATTTTTCAGTAAATTAGATAAAGCTTAGAAATATCTTAGAAGACATTTTAGAAAAAGCTTTTGTCATGTCCTCATTTAATTGCAATGATTTATTGGTTTAAAAAAACATCAAGTGTTACAAGCTTTAATTAAAACATAAATTCGTTCATAAGAAATCTTATGACTCCTAATCAAACACACAGTTGTTTACTCTAGATTAATTTTGAAACAATTATTCAAATTGGTAAAGAAATCATATGAGATGTAATTTTCCCAACTCAGCGAAAAAGTCGGGGCCAGGATTCGAACCAGGGATCTCTTGGCTGAAGCTGCCAATGCACTACCAACTGAGCAATCCCGGACGAATATGGCGGAACTAATTCACCCAGTTAACTCTATTGATCATAGCATCTGATCTGATATCTGAATCAGCATTCGTCTGGGATTGCTCAGTTGGTAGAGCATTGTTAGCTTAAGACAAGAGATCCCTGGTTCGAATCCTGCCCCGGACATTTTCGCCCAGTTGGGAATTATGTAATTTCCCAATACACAATTGTTTATCAAGTATGAAAACGTTTGTACACAAATTTTATTCATAAGTGAAAATTTTACTCATAAGTGAAGCGAGTGTGTTTGTCTAGCCTTCATCTACTCTAAATATTTTAAGATAATTGATGCATTACCTAGAATATTTTCTACGAGTATCTGCATTTATTTATTTCGCTCTTTTTCAAAGATAAATTCAAGATAGCGTTTTCTGTTTTTAAAATTTCTTTTCTTTGTTTAAAAGAAGAAAATGTAAACGAGAATACTGCTATCGCAGATATGAAAATAATTTATGACATTTTATTTCATTACAAATTTCCTGAAAAAAAGGTGGCGGAATTTTTTCACTGTTATACATTACAGAAAGAAGCTTGTTCAATTAATCGTCTTAATTATATTCTGTCTTTATAATATTTACGTATAAGTATTATATTTTATTAATGCTTCTTAAAACTGACAAATGACAGTATTTATTTTTTCAAGCAGTGATATTTAACGACTGTAATTTTAGAAAATCCTTTAATAAATGTAAGGTTTTAATGGTTTCAATAAAGATAAAGTGTTTTGAAGCTTTAATTGAAACGTAAATATGGTCTTAAATTTTCTCATTATCCTGATTTTATGATTATTATACAAACACATAATTGTTTAGTGAGAATGAAATTCTTTGTAAATAATTTTTATTCATAAATGAAGCGGGAATTTTTTTTTTTAAATATAGAATTCATTTGCGATAAATGCTTTTTAGATAATGAATGCATTAGCTCCGAATATTTTATATGAATAAATGCATTCATTTCTTTTCCTTTTTCAAAGATAAATTCAAGAGGGTATTTTCTGACTTTTAAAATTTCTTGTCTTCGCTTAAAGGAAAAAAATATAAGCAAGATTATTGCTATCACAGATGAGAAAATGATTTATGGAACATTATATTTCATACGAAATTTCCTTAAAAAAGCAAATAATCTTCCCATCGTTATGCATTATAGAGAGAAGCATGTTGAATTGATCGGTATATTCTATTCTATCTTTATAATGTTAACATATACGCATTTTTTTTTATTAATGCTTTTCAAAAATGATAAAAGACAGCTTTTTTTTTTCAAGCAATGGTATTTAAATGACGGTTATTTTAGAAGAAACATTTTGGAATAAAATGCAAGGTTTTGGTGATTACAATAATTGATTTGTGTAACATTATATTTCATATGAAATTTCCTTAAAAAAGCAAATAATCTTCCCATCGTTATGCATTATAGAGAGAAGCATGTCGAATTGATTGGTATATTCTATTCTAGCTTTATAATGTTAACATATAAGCATTTTTTTTTATTAATGCTTTTCAAAAATGATAAAAGACAGCTTTTTTTCAAGCAATGGTATTTAAATGACGGTTATTTTAGAAGAAACATTTTGGAATAAAATGCAAAGTTTTGGTGATTACACTAATTGATTTGTGGAACATTATATTTCATATTAAATTTTCTTAAAAAAGCAAATAATCTTCCCATCGTTATGCATTATAGAGAGAAGCATGTCGAATTGATCGGTACATTCTATTCTACCTTTATAATGTTAACATACAAGCATTTTTTTATTAATGCTTTTCAAAAATAATAAAAGAAATATTTTTTTTTTCAAGAAATGGTATTTAAATGACGGTTATTTTAGAAGAAACATTTTGGAATAAAATGCAAGGTTTTGGTGGTTTCAATAACCACAAAGTGTTTTAAACTTTAATTGAAGCATGATTCGTTCTTAAAATGTCTTATTACTCTATTATTATGACAAACAATTGTTTACCGGGAATGAAATCCTTTGTCAACAAATTTTATTCATAAATGAAGCGGGGATTTTTATCTGGCATCTACATTTGCAATAAATGATTTTAAGATGATCGATACATTATCTCAGATATTTTCTATGAATGAATGCATTCATTTTCTTGTATAGATAAATTCTGATTTAAAAATATGTTCTGAGTATTTTCAGTTTTTAAAAACTTCTTGTCCTCGTTTTAAAGGTAAAAAATGTAAACAAGGTTACTGATATCTCTGAGGGGAATATTATTTATGAAACATCATATTTCATAACGGGGAATTTTTTTTTAAGTTATGCGTTGTGGAAAGAAATAAGGTAAAGCTAGGAGAGTCTGCGCACAATTCAACAGAATAATAAAACTAATATATAAATATTAATTTTTTGCTAAACTATACATGAATAATTTTGATTTCATTTGTTTTTATGTATTTCCATTGCTATTTTGTTGTTATGTTGTAATTTAATATAACAGTTGTAATAAAACCAAGAAAGCTATTTTGTGCAATCGGTCTTTATAGGGTTGGTGTGATTGCGCACATGGATAGGAGATATTGCTATTAATAATAACTAAAATTAAATTGTTGACAATAATAATCACATTTAAATGACATTGTTGTAAGGTTTTTGTGAATAAATTATGCCGATAAATTCAACGTAAGATAAACCCAGGCGAGAGGGTGCAGTCAGAGAGATTCCGCTCAAAGAGGGTCGGGGGGAAGGAGTAGAGTCCGCGCGCAGCGACTCCAGGTATTTGTACAACAGCAGTAGTAGAGTGTTAGGTGTATTAGAAGTGACTATTTCAACTTAATGATTAAAGAATCAGTGAAAGGAAAGAATTTTAAGAACAATTAAAACAAATTAAAGAAAAAAATAAAGAATCGGAAAAAAGCCCAAATAAGATTACAAAATAACATTATGTTACTTGATAACACGTTTAATATAAAATTAGTCAATTTTCATTTCCACAGTTTCATAAGTTTTTTGTTTGCAGACCGAAGTAGTCGTCGACAACAATCGATCAACTTATTGGTTGTAAATGGTGCAGCTTTCGTGCAACCACCTGCCAAAAATAATACATTGAATTCAGTCACCAGCTGAAGTTGTCTCCTGGTATAGTTCCAGACATTCACTGCACTCATCCTGATTGCCCAGTATTTTTTAGCAAATTAATTTATTGCCAAATTAATTTCGATAATTATATGTTTTTCAAAAATTATTTCTAAATTGATTCATTTGTATGTTTTACACGTAATTTGCAATTTATGCAAATTTACCAATAAGCTGCGTAATCTCTCCTAGCATGGAAACTAATGGGAACAATGCAACATCTCTCCTGTAGCAGATGCGCAAACTCTCCAATTTCGGTAGGAGATATTGTGCGGCCTTTTATTTAAACATGGCCGCTTCTAAAACGAACCAGTGGTGTTGGCACTGTTAATCTAAGTTAGTAGCTTATGAGAAATCGTTTAAGTTCAAAATATTTTGTAATAATAGAAATTCTGACGAATAGTTATGAAAATTCAAGCACTTACTTTGGGAAAATAAAACAAAATAGCAATGCTTTATCTAAGTTAGTAAGCTACTAACGTAGAAGCTCGAAGCAATCAACTTTCACATTTAAGTTAACACTCTACTACTGCTGTTGTACAACTACCTGGAGTCGCTGCGCGCGCGTTCTCTACTCCTTCCCCCCGACTTTCTTTGAGCGCAATCTCTCCGACTGCGCCATCTCTCCCGGCTTTATCTTATGTTGAATTTATCGGCGTAATTCTGTTCCATATTTATTATGTTTACGTACAAGTATTTTTATTAATGGTTCTCAAAACTGATCAACGACAACATTTTTTTTTTCATGCAGTATGATATAATAACTGCTGTTTTAGGAAAAGTATTGTGGCAAATTTTAATTTAATCCAAGGTTCTTCCAATAAATATAAAGTATCTGAAATTTTTAAGTAAAATGTAGATTTGATCTTAACAATATCTACGACTCTGAACTCATATATATTTCTCAAGTACATAAATGTTACCAGAACTATCTATCTATCTATCTCTCTACATATATTAACATTTATTTTAAATTTGCAAATTATTTTTATTTTTAATTTAATTTATTTTTATTTACCGCTTGTTTATACATTATAGTCTTGATACTTACACAAAAATCATTCATGCACGTTTATTTTATAAGGAGTTTAATACTGCGATTTTTAGGCCTTATGCCGACAATATCCGATAAAATAACATCTTCTCTATGAATTAAGGATATGAGGCTCCTCTGATGATTACGTATCACAGCCGTAATTTTTTATTTTTGTACTTTCTGTCTCTCATTTAATACTTTTTTATCTTTTATTTTTACATTTATTAACACATGTGATTCCATTTTAATTAATTTCATTTAAGGTTTACATAGTTTCTAATCTTCTGGTATCTTTAAGCCATATATACATATTTTAAACCACAAGTTTTAATTAATAAATTTAATCTTGTAAGAATCACATAGTAATAAAGCGCATTTTATTGAAATAATTTTTCTGGTTAAAAATATAACCCCACCAGTGGCTGAGAGGTTGTGCTCTCGAAGCTGGTAGACGGGAGGTGCTGGGTTCGATCCCAATCGCGCCCGTCGGCCTAATCGTTCGGAGTTTTCGTGGTTTTCTTCGAGCCGTGGATTTATCCATGCGTAAATATGGGTTAGGTTCCCTTAGAAAGACCCCCACGAAGGGCACTCCCGCCGGGCCTATATCCCATGTGTAGATAATCGGCAGTCAAAAATCAACCCAACCCAACCCTGGTTAAAAATATGCTTATTTGACTTAGTAAAAAACAGAATATTGGTAGCTATGGCTTTATGTAACCTAAAAATTAGAACTTCTAACCAAACTTTGCTCTTAAAATGAAATACTTTTCAGATTATTGGTACATTGCTCCAGAGTATTTCTTAGGAAAGGATGTATTCATTTCTTTCTATTAATAGACGAAAACTTCCAGACCATATATTTTAGTATTTAGAAAATACATGGGCCTTTTTGACATAAAAGAATACAAATAGAGGGCTACTATCTCTTACATGAAAATATTATATAGAACATTACTTTTTAAAATTAAATTACTTGATAAATCTGAGTTTTATACACCCAGAAAAAAGTTTTGTTGAATCAACAAAAATTTGGTTGACCCCAAAAATCTTTTTGTTTAAATATAGGTCAATGGAAATTTTGTTTGAATGAACAAAAAAATTTTCTTTTTGCAATTCCAAAAAAAAATTTTTGTACCGTCAGCAAAAAATGTTTTGTTTATTCAAGTAAATGGTTCAATTTTACTTGAATTTTGCTAAAACAACCAAAATGTACTCAACAAAACATGTTTTGTAGTTTTAATCAATTCCTTTTTCTGGGTGTAATTTTAAGGAAATGCAGAAAGAAACACGCTAATCGATAGTGATAATTTTTTCTTTGTTTTTATGCTGTTTACACACAAACATTTCTCATTAATACTTTTCAAAAATAAATAAATATATAACTGACATCCTATGATTTTTGACTCAATAGAAATTAATTATGAATTTTTTAGGAAAATCTTTTTCCAAGTAGAACATTTTGGTATTTTCCATAAAAATGAAATTACTAAACTTCAATTAAAACATATATATTTTTTAACATGTATTACAACCGTATTATTATGCATAATTTACTAATACACGTTGTTTACCAATATTTGTTTTATTTATAATGTTAATATATAGTAGACTCACGATTTTAAGACATTTAAGGGGACTAGAGGTATGGTGGAAAATCGAAAGGATATTATCAGATGCATTAACTAGTTGTACTAGCGTTAAACCATAAATAAAATTACTATAAATGAAACAGATAGCTAAAGTCATAAGGTAAATAATTAATTATTATGATGAAAATATATATAAATAAATAAATATAAAGCAAATTTTTGGAGAAAATTGCGTAATTATAAGCAATACACCGAAAAAAAAGGACAATATTTCATACATTTTAATCCCTTTATTGTCGCAGAAAAAAAATTCGACTGGAAATTATGTCTTCTTTGAATTTATGTTTAAAAAATGAGCTTAGGGGATCGTCTTCGAGTTGAAATTGAACCAAACTGTGAAATTACAATTCGATCACCCAATTTTAACGTCATATTTGGCTTTTTCTGTAAATTTTACTTTAGGATACCAGGCGGAATGAGCTGTATTTTAGGATTCGCATATTTTACGATTGTAGAAATAAATTTATGTTAAAAGAATTATAGACTACAACTCATATTTTTCTCAAAAACTTTTTTCGAATACACACACACACATATATATGTATGTGTATAAATTAATTTTTGAAAAAAAAACATGAAATGTAACCTATAATTGTTTTAACAGAATTCGAGTTCTAGAAACTTCGAACCCATCTGCTTGTCTAGTGATTAGGGATTAGACAGAAGATGCTGGGTTTGAATCCCGACACAGTCATTGATGTTTGCAGTGGGTCGGATACCACTTTAAACAAAAGTCCCGGTCTGTTTAGTCTTCGAATGCAAAAGATGACTGCAACGCACCCAACAAACCAAATAATCCAAAGAGAAGCTTCAAATATGCAAATCTAAAATTGCAGTTTATTCCGCTAAGTAGTTTTTTAGTTATTCTGCAACGTTTACAACTGAATTTAACATTAGGGGTTCCAAATTTAAAATCTTCGTAATTACCAAAATCCTCGACCGAATGACTTACCGTTTTATAAACTTTATTGAAAAAGCCAAATATGATGCCAAAATTAGGTGTTCGCTTTAGAAATTTTAAGGTTTGGTATAATTTTAGCATGAAGACGACTCCTAAGCTTAACATAAATTCTAAAAAGATACAATTTCCAGTCGAATGGCATCCTTTACTTTTTCTCTTTTAGCCGACTGCAATTGTATTATTATTTTTTTTTAATAAGTAAAAATATATAATAATTTCAGAAAAAGTTCATTGATACATTTTGTTTTTCTTTAAATGTGATTTATTTGAAGCAATAGTTCAGGTTAAACATATAATAAAAGAACTTCCATTATACCTGCTCCTTCCGTATTTTTGTATCTAAATCCCTTTTGTAGACAAAATGTAGTGTTATTTGTTGGTGGTATTGCCGTCGGATTTCTGCAATTTTCCGATCTAATTTAAATAGTTATTGTGACAAAATTCTGTATTATTTAATAAAATGTACAATGTAGTGAAATAATTTAACAGTATTTTAATCATTTATTAGAAATTTTACCACGTTTAAAGCTTGTATAGATGATTATAAGTTATAGTTAATTTTCGTCCGGAATTTTGAAATGAAACCACAAACACATTTATGTGAGATATATAAAGGTGCATTTATAGGATTTCTGAACAAGTCTTCCTGAGATGGCCATAAGTCACATGACTTCCCATTCTTTCGAATCACTTTTGTGGTCGTCGACAAAAGAAAGAGCTGGTGTCCCAGCAGTCAACGACTCCCACTCTTGACCTATGACTTTTTGACATGCTAAGAGAGTCATAAAAAATGAAAGGGCGTACTTCACCACATCAGAGAAATCCACACATTAGAACGCTGATCATTTGGTCCTTAAAGGCTCGAACAGTGCGGGTTCTCTTTTGTAGTTTTTCGGAATCTTTGATGTTTTATGACATTCTCAGGATGTCTAAAGTTCAGAGGTCAAAGCGGGAGCATTTAACAGCCGCTGACACCACCCCTTTCTTTTGTCCCTGACCACAAATTAGTTCGAGAAGAATGGGAAGATTGGTATCTCAGACTGACTTGCAAGTTTTCGCACTAAACGCAGCCTTAGGAACTGTCTGTTAACCGAATGTCTGGTATAAATCCTCGGAACTAAAACGAGGAACTATGTACTATCCAGACTTTGTTTACGCGTTAAATCATTTTTAGATAAATAATGCCTTACTCCATAATAATTTTTAGCAGATAATGTATTTATTTCTTTTTCTTTATTGGCATTAAAATCAAGAGCATATTTCCAATATTTCATAAATTCATACTATCCTTAAAACAGAAAAATGCAAATAGAGTATTAAAATCCCTGATGATGAAAATTTTGACGCATTGTTGCTTTTCTATAAAAAATCATTTAAAAGTATGAGCTTGACATTATTAAGAACAGATAAAGAAGCGTGCAAATTGATCGT
The DNA here is from genome assembly GCA_963931845.1 of Maratus michaelseni. Taxonomy (NCBI): domain Eukaryota; kingdom Metazoa; phylum Arthropoda; class Arachnida; order Araneae; family Salticidae; genus Maratus; species Maratus michaelseni. Next base: position 301,244,652 of record OZ007587.1, on the reverse strand, counting down.
CATACTTCTATTTTAGCTTTATAATTCTTACGCTTAAGTGTTTTTCATTAACACATCTTAAAACTTATAAAAATGACATCATATGTTGTTCAACGGAATAGCATTCAATGAAAGTTATTATAGAAATATATTGTAGCAAGTTTAAATTAATGACCCAACGTTTTAGTCTTTTCAATTAACATCAAATGAATTGAAATCCTTAAATAAGACGAATATTTCTACGACTTTATAATTATGTAATGTTTCCCCAGCACTGATTGCTTACCTTAAGAGAAATCCTTTGTTGCATAAAACGTTGAATTTCTACCTAGACATTGTTTGCCATAAATGCTTTTTAGATGATTGATGCATTACTGCAGAATACTTTCCAGAATAGAATGCATTCCTTTTTTATTTATATACAGAAAATAATATCTAGCGAATATTTTATGTATTCAAAGATACAAGACAGCTGTTAAAAGAATGTTTAGGACTATTACTAATTGAAGGGAAAATGGTTCTCGAAGCGTCACTTTTTTGAATAAATTACCTGGACCCATTAAGGATTTTATTATTTGTAAGAGTTCCTTAAAATCTACTATTATTCACATAACGATGCAAGCCTTCTGTGAAAAAGAATGTCTAGTGACTACTAATAATTGAACGGAATTTTTTTTTTTAAGCTTTACTTTTTTGAATAAATTACCGGAACATATTAATGATTATACACTGCTGTCCAGAAAATTAAGGGGCAGTGACCGGGCGCTTTCGCTTTTAACACGGTTTGTCGAATATTTACCGAAAGTCTTGACGAATTGTCCTTGAACTTCGAGGATGTAAAAGGGATAATACCTTTATCATCCAATTGGATTTTCTGCCAAATTTGTCAATTAGCTCACTGTATTGCCGATATCTCTGTGAGTTTTCACGATATTTGACTGCTCTTTTTATGTGAATTGCTCTATAGAATTGATTACCATATCATGAAATAAATCTTTCGTATAGTTTGCACAAGCGCAGTTAAAAATTATTTCATACAAATGTCTCATCAAATATTCAATATATTAATATTTTAATTGAAGTATACTATTTCTACTGTTCTTGAAGTCAAACATGTGCTTTACATCCTCGAAGTTCACGGACAATTCGTCAAGAATTTCAGTAGATGTTCGAGAAACCGTGTAAAAAGCGAAAGCGTCCGGTCACTGCCCCTTAATTTTTGGACAGCAGTATATTGTTTGTAAGAATTCCTTAAAATTTAGTAAAGAACATCTTTTTATTCACATGCTGAAATAAATGGTATGTCGTGAGATCTTTTTTTAAAGAGAAAAATGTCCCTATTCTTTATTTCCTCCAAGATAAGTATTATGATTATTAAAATTTCATTATGAGTACGCTTGCATCCTGAACTTGTCGGGTATACCCGACACGAAATTGAAAATTTTTATGATGTTGCACGCATTTTTGTGTATTCTGAAACCGAGACCCAAAACCGAAAAAATAATTTTTCTTTTCCCGCAAACCACGACTCAAACCCGAAATATTCTTGTTGACTCGAAACCCGAATTTAACACAAAATATTTTCCCTTTAACTTGATCTAAAGCACAATATCAGAAACATGATACCGTATTTAAATAGAATTACGAAAAAATAGTTATTTATTTTATAAAAAAAATAATTACTTATTTTATAAAAAAAAAATAATTATTTATTTTATATTAATTTTAGCCATAATAAAATTCAAACTGTAATAGCACTCACAATTTTATCGTAATAGCAACGATAAATCATGCTGTACGTGGATAAAAACAATAGAAATAGAAAGAAAAAAAATCACTTTACAGATGCTATTTGAATTTTTATTTGGGTTTCTAAGAACTAAATATATGATTAAAATTTATGTAGATTTGCTTTTTGCTCAACCACTTTTTTATACAAGAAAATTAATGATTTGTAGACTACATTCTAAAAAAATGCTGCTATTTCATAAGAATAATAACAGTTCATAAGTTAATTTCCTAAATAAATTAATATTTTTTCAATAATTATTGCGATAATAAACACTTTTCAAACTATCAAAATTAAAATAAAAACTATAACTTTATATAAAAAATAGTTATTTAGATAATTTTACATATTTTTTCAATTATCAGTTTGTTTAAACACATAAATGATTATGAAATTTTATTGGAACATGAAAGATAAATATTATTCGTTAAAAATAAAACAATAGATAAATGTGCAAATTTAAGTACATATTCGTTTTAATCAAGAAAAATATGAAGGTAAATTTAAATCCAGTTACGTATTTATTTAATGCTTTATATTTATTTACAAAATCATTTAAACACACACACACAAAAAAAAAAAAAAATACACATTTAGATTTTATTTGCTTTTACAATAAATTTCAATTATGATTTCTCGAGTTAAAAAATGTATAAAAAATATGCTTGACATAGAAAATGAAACGATTTATATAATATTTTCATTGTATTTAAGCTATTATATTACTGAATGTATAGATGTAGGAAATAAATATGTAAATAATTAAAAGGAAAATCATCCAAAGAAATACTTTTCTTATTTTGCACATTTCATTAACTTCGTTTCTTCAACTCTCTCGAGCTAATACATTGTTAATTAAATAATTGTTCATTCAAATGTGTATAGTGAAAAAAACATCTTTGATTTACTTTATCACTGATTTTATATTAATTCCATAGCTTCAATTATATTGTTAGCTTTGATAAATATTTTTTTCAAATATTAATGAATTTTTATTAAGAAGCTATATTTTATATTAATCGTGTTTTGTAAAGCGGAATTCGTAAAACAGATTGAGTGGTGTATTTATTATTAATATATTTTTACTATTGGTGAGACGAAAGAACGAAACGTATGAATGATAGGGGGGGGGGGCGGAGGGTAAGATTTTGCCATTTTGTGATCTGCAAGCTATACGCTTTTAAAAAAAGAAACACGAAAAGCACTAAACTAATAAAATATGTTTTCCGAACCACATGAAAGTTTTTTTTTTTTTTTTTTTTTTTTTAAATATGAACATCGAAAGCAACACAGATATTTGTCGATATTTAAATACGAACAGCCCAAAATAAATTTCTACCAACTTTTTTAAAATGAAGAATTAAAACACTGCTTTTGTGGGAGGTGGAGAGGGCTTTGCCTTTCTCGCCCGTTTAGGTCAAATTTTAAACAACTGAACGCTTTATATATATATTATATATTAAAAATTGTTTTGCTTGTGGAGTGCAGGAGGTCTATCCTTCTTGGACGAAAAAATTCTTAGTTCATCTAAAATTAGAGTAAACTCAGTCTAAGGCGGATACTATATAAGACGGAAATCTCTTTTTATAGGGCACCTTCTTTTTACTTTAAAAAAAAATCACCACAGGCAAGTTCAAGCTCATTATGTTGGTTTCTTAGGGAACTAATGTAGGTATTGCTATGACTTGTTACTAACAGATGCTTTTTATAACTTTCTACACTTTCTTATGTCTTTTTACACGCGAAACTTCGACTTTGTCAAAGTTTCAAATTTATTTCCTGCTGTATCGTTGGTATAATAGTTTTATAAGACTTTTGTACGGAAAGTATGAATGAATTATTGTTCCAGTACCCGGTATACACTGCATCATGCAGTTACTATTACAATAAAATAAAAAAAGAAATTGCATACATTTGTCTTATTTAGAGGCTAAATGACTTAAAACAATTGAAAAAACAAAATTTGCTCCAGTAGCTCCTATGTAGGAACTGAAGAGTTAAACAGTACAGATGGATATTCTTTTATTCAGTCCTTTTATTACTGAATATTGTTAATGAACTATTAGGGTGATTTAAAAAATGCTGCTGTTATTTTGCAAAATGATGGTTGTACACTTCTATATTAATAAAATTAAGTTTTAATCTATCTGTGTGTCTATTTGGTGGCGATGGCGAAGGGAATCTATCGCATTTAGAGACTGCAAATTTGGATAAGGATTGACGAAGACTGTTTGGAATGCACCTGAAACTCAAATTTTTAATTCTTCGATAATTAGTCGAGATATTAATTAAAAACCCTCATCAAACGCTAATGAATGAGCGTCCATTTCTATCAGTTCTCATGCGTTACGATCGCTTCGAAGCGTTCTCCGTGGAAAACGTGGTTTTCAAATACATAGTTCTAAAGTCGCTTTCATATTTCCTGTTTTCTGCAGTTTTAAAATGCCATCCAAGTATGTATAGATAAAAATGCAAAAATACAAAAATCAGGGATAGAAGGTGTTCTTTTACTCTCAACGGTACCTTTCATATGCTATATAACATATTTCATATGATATAATATGAGCAAATTTTGTCTGTCTATCTGTCTGTCTGTTTGTGTATGCAAATTTTATTTTAAAAACAGCTCTAACCATTGGACTAGGTCACGAGTTCTAGATAATTCGATTAGTGGGGCATTTTGGGGGCACTACGGGTCAAGGTAATTTTATCTAAAAACGTCTCTAACAATTTTGACTCAATTTTGTATCCTAGCATTTTCTGGCATGGTAAGACCATTGGGCTGGATCACATGATAAAAAAAAAAAATTCGATTAATGGGTCATTTTGGGTCATTACGGGTCAGGGTAAAATTAATTTTATCTAAAAAACGGCTGAAACGATTTTAACTAAATTTTGTATCCGACCGTTTCGGATTGCGAGAAGACCATTGAGCTGCGTTACATATTCGAGAAAATTTTATGAGTGGGTCATTTTAGGGTCACTACGGATCAAGCTAATTTTATCCGAAAGACTGCTCTAACGGTTTTGACTAAATTTTGTATCCTACCGTTTTGTATTGAGAAGACCATTGGGCTAGGTCACATGATGGATAAAATTCGATTAATGGGTCATTTTGGGTCACTATGAGTCAAGGTCAAGCTAAGTTTATGTAAAAAACGGCTGAAACGATTTTGACAAAATTTTGTTTCTTACCGTTTTCGAGCACGAGAAGACTATAGGTATAGGTCACATGTTCGAGAAAATTTGATTAATGGGTCATTTTGGTGTCACTACGGGTCAATGCATTTCAGTTTGAATAAAGGTTAAAACAGTTATTGCGCTGTTGATCAGTAGGCAGTAAATTAAATCAAAGTTGGCAACAATTGGCGAAAAGTGTCGAAATTGGCAAAAATTGAATTAGTCAATATTTGGCGAAATAGTGGCGACATTAGTGAGATTTGGTGAGAAATTTGACTTTCAATATTACGAATGCAAAAACATATGTTTGTCGCAAAATGAAAGAATGTCGTCAAGTTTTCGATTTTTTGCCATAATTTTGACGACATTTGGCGAAAAAATTGACTTTTAGAATCTGAAGGAATTTTCTAGCTATTCTCAATAAGAGCCGAGATACATGGTTCAACCAATCAACGCCCATAGAACGTTCTCGAAAAAAGAATTCAACCAACCAGAATACATAGAACTGATTGTTATATGTTGTACATAGAATTTATTGTTATATTGAAACACACAAAGCTAATTTTAACCGACAATAGCTCGGTCTTCCTCGCTGGTATATGTGTATATTGGTTCATACTGCATTCTTTCATTGCATGTTATTCTTTACCTGAATCTGCACAGTTCATGTTTTAACAAATTTACTTTACGCAATATTTCTTCTTTGTTTTATCCTTATTTTTTATTTATCCGCTTATTTATATATATTTTTAAATATATGTATAATATTCTGCAGTGTCATAGTATTGATCCAATTTTTTAATTTTCTTTATTTTTTACGCATAATTATATTAATCATTCATTTAATTAATGTTTTCTTCTACCTTTTGATTTTCCATTCAATACATACATTCAATTTATTAATAATTATCTTAATTTAGGTACATAATTTGAATTGCAGTATTTTTAGCACCGGTATTGAATAAATCTGTTTTTCCATTTTGTTCTGTTAATAGATGGCAGCAATGTTCCATTTTTCCTTTTATATCATGATGTTTAGCTTCCTGTGATTTCATGGACTGTATCCGGGAGAGTGAATATTTATGATTCGTTCGTCTCTTTTTTGATTCATCTACTGAATTTGTAAATACTTTTTGACAACGATTGCATTTTTGCAAATCATGCCTGTATTAATGGAATTTTGTGAGGATGCTTCATCAATTCAACTTTTTATTATATTATTTAAATTCATTATCCTGTTTTATAATGTACGAAAGCGCTCGAATCATGTATTATTTTAGGTAATTAAAGCTTATACATGGATGAAATCGTACAATTTTTGTGATATCTGTATTAATGCATCGCCTGAAGATTCTGCTTCAGTACCTCAAATATTTCATTAATTAATTTTTTTAATCTTTTCCTTTTTTCCTCTCTAATATGTTTTATATTATCTTGGTTCTATTTTCTATTTTTATTCGATTTTTTCTGAATTTTTTTAAACAGGTATGTTTTTATTTTTTCTTATTTATTTTTATTCCCGATTGTTGTATGATGTTTCTGTGTTGTCTTTTAACGGATATTCGCTCTACACATCTGCAGTAGTTGATTATCTGGAGAACCTTCGTATAGACAAACCTTACATCAATATCATAAAGAAGATTTGCAAGAAAGCAACAGCCACCCTCAGTTTGGCAAAGAAAAAGTGAAGATCAAGCTTGGAAGAGGAATAAGACACATCATTTCGCCTAAGCTTTTTACTGCTGTCTTAGAAAATATTTTCAAGAAGCTGAATTGGGAAAACAAAGGGATTAGAATAAATGGGGAATATTTAAGCCATCTCCAGTTTGCTGATGACATTTTAATTTTCAGTAATCTTCCTGAGGAATTGGAAAATATGCTAAAAGATTTGGCAGAAGCTAGCATTAATATGGGATTCAAAATAAATTTGGAAAAGGACTAAGGTGATGTTCAGTTCTTTTGCATCAAAAAAGAAAATCGTCTACAACAACACTGAGATTAAAGAAGTACAAAGTTATGTGTACCTTGGACATGAAATATCATCGGACAACAGTATCATGAATGAAATCAATAGAAGAATAAGAAATGAATGGAGTGCTTTTGGTAAGAACAATATTATTCTGAAGAGTAACATGCCTCTTTGTTTGAAAAGAAATGTGTTTAACCAATGTGTTTTGCCTGCACTAACTTATGGAGTAGAAACATGGACGCTAACAAAATGAATGGTACAAATATTACAAATAACAGAGAGAAGTATGGAAAGATGTATGCTAGGCATAACTAGAAGAGAAAGAAAGAGAATAACCTGCATAAGAAGTCAGACGAAAGTGTTTGACATCACTGAGAGAATTAAACGGCTAAAATGGAAATGGGCTGGGTACCTTGCAAGAAGATAAGACAATTGATGGAGCACAAGCACCCAAAAGTGGTATCCCAGAGATGTAAAAAGACCAAGAAGACTACCTCAACTAAGATGGAGTGACGAAATCAGAAAAATGGCACGTGTAAATTGGATGACTAAAGCACTAGACAGGAAACAATGGAAAATTCTGGGGGAGATCTTCATCCAGCAGTGGATTGAAAACGGTTGATAATGATGATGATATATATATATATTCTGACGTCATTTTCATATTTGCCCTTTTTTCTGCAATTTTAAAATGTCATCCTTATAGCCGGAACAAAAATTCAAAAAATAAAAATATACATTTATATATAAATAAAAAAAACGAAAAAAAAAAAAAAACGAAATAGGTATCTTTCCGCAGGAACGGACAATGGCGAGTAGAGTTGCTAATGATTAATATTTAAATATCATTTATACATTTTCAATAACTATTCTTGTATGAAACTCTGCTTTGTAAATCGGATAATAAAGAGAAAAAAAACATAAATATTTAACAAAACTACTGTTTTGAATATTTTCTATATATGTATTTTTTTCCATTATTAGTTTGTCTGAATATATGACATTCAATATGAAATAACAACTCGGATTAAAAATAAACCAGAAAAAAAGCTAACTTTATTCGTAAGAAAATAAATAAGCAAATAATATTACAGGTTAGATTTTGTAAGCACATACATTTTAATCAAAGGAAACCAGAAAATAAACATAAATTCCCTAATTCTCCCTCTTTCTGTCTCCCACACACATATGACCTTTTAAGTTAAGAGACTTTGATATACATATTTTAAACCCCTAAGTAGTAAATAATAAATGAAAATGAAGAATAAAAATATTATATTTCAAAATTTAAATATATATATGTATGTATATATACCATATAATATGTTGCATTTAAACAAAAAAAAAAAAAAAAAAAAAAAAAAAGATTGAAGAAGAAAAAAAAGAAAAAATACATCATTAGCATGTTTTTACTTATAAAATAAATTTCCATTCTCATCTCGCTAATGATTTTTTAAAATGCAGTAGTTATTCTAGTAGAAGAAAAAAAAAATACACACTATTTTGTCGATTGAACTTCAGTTATATTTAATGAATGTATTCATGAATATGTATGAAATATTTCTGACATTTTATTTCTTTAGGACGTTTCAATAATTCTCTGGAGTTAATATCTTTGTTAATTAAATCATTGTTCATTCAAAAATGTGCAGCAAATAGAAATTTTAATTTACTTTACCATTGTTTTTATCCTGATTCATCAGCTTCAATGATTCTTTTTATTTTTGCTTAAACAATTTTTTGAAAAAAATCAGGGTTATTGCAATTGTCTTTTGTACTCTTCGGATTTTGTAAACTAAATAGCATACTTAATTTATTTCTAGTTAATTAAATCAGAAAAATAGCGTTAAATGCTTTAAATTCCCCTTTAATTACTGCAAATTTTTTCATGAAAGTTCTGTTTCGTTACAAAAGACACTGTAAATTTAGTGGATAAATATTCAGACGCATTAGTTGATTCATTCAGACTCTTAGTTGAAGCTTATTACGCTTTTAATGAGAAATATGTTTGAAGTTTAAATCCTAAGTGATCACGGAATTTTATGTTATGGTAATAGAAAAATGCATGATTTGAAGGAAAACTATAGAAAAGTAAAATAAGAGAAATGATATATATATATATACCGTATTTGCACCGTAAAAAAAAAAAAAAAAAAAAAAAAAAAAAAAAAAAAGTTTCTTAATCTACTAAAATATAATATAACAACGAACAAAACTATACAATAATCTCTCCCGAGTTACTAACGATTCCGAAAAACATTTTTTATCTTTAGAAACCTCATAAACTAATATATTTTCGAGCTATAAAGAAGGATTTATAAAAAAAGTTTATTTTGCAGTCATTGATTTTCGGAAACGTTTCCGAGTAGTTGTTATAGTGTATTAATCAGTTTTTTCAACCCGGAATATCGTTTTTTAAGATGCAATTAATTCTCAATTTAACATTTTAAACTACGTATCTAAATTTATACATGCAAGAGTAACAAATTAATGTTAAATTTAATATTAATTTTAATGCTGTTAATTTATCATGTTTTTCTGTAAAACATATTTGTTGAACATGAAAATGTTTACTTGAGAATGGATAGCAACCGAGAAACCTATATTACGGGCCTGAGAAGAATTAATATGGTATAAAAATTACTCGGAAACGTTTCTGAAAATCAGTGACAGCAAAATAAACTTTGGTTTTATAAATGCTTCTTTAAATCTCGAAAATATATTGATTTCCGAGGTTTTTTAAATATGAAGAACGCTTTTCGGACTCGTGGTTAACACGAAAAAGAGGTTCTTGTACATTTTCGTTTGTGGTAATATTATATTTTCCTGGATTAAGAGACTTTTGTCCTTTTTCTTACAGTGTGCTTAAATATTATGTCCTTCGTTCGGTGCAAAAAGTAGTGTGTACGAAAATTGCGACAGGTGTTTCTTGTAAGTATCTACTGCTATTAACACTTTGCCGTCGGACGACACTAAAGTGGTGTCGTACGTAAAGTAGCTTAATTTTAATACTTAAATGTTACATTGACACCAGAATTTTGGAATGAAAAATTCCCTTTTATCAAGTACATGAAGAAAAGATTTTACTTATTTTGGAATTAATTTGTTTCTAAATTCTGGTGTCGATCAATCATTTCAACATTTTACGAATAGAAGTAATTTTACGAGACATGCGCACGGCAAAGTGTTAATTTCTCTAAGAGAAAATCTTGGAAAAAAAATAAATAAATTATTGTTTAAAATGAGTGTAATAGTTTGGGAAATAATTAATATTAACTATGACATGTTCAGGTAATGAGATATTTCGTGTGCTTGTAATTGTAACATTAGATGATATAGTACAATAATTATTTCAATTTTTCTTTAAACATTTTTCCACATAAGTTATATCTCTTTTTAAGGGTATTTCCTAAATTTATTTCAAAATGTATTTAGCATATGAACAGTATAAAAAAATCATGGCAAATGTTAACAGATATTGATTTATTTTCAACGAAATGTTCTAATAATTATACGAAAGTTTACCTTTTGCATTTTGAAAAAACTATTGAATATTTAAGAAATTAATCAATTATTCCTAAACATTCAATGTAGACCTCAAAATAATGAGTAATATTCTCGAAATGTAAAATGTAATTCATGTAATGTAGATTTACTTAACTATTATACTTTTTATATCTTTATTTATACAAATTACCGAATCTATCTCAAATACTAAAATCATTTTCCATTGGACTACTGCAAAATTTTCCACGAGTGTTTGCACTATAAAATAACCATTATTTTAGTATTATATAAGTATATATTTAGTATTATATATTATTATCCACTTGCATCCACTTCACTTTGTTTGGATACTATGACGCAAAATAATCATTTACATAAATTTAACTTATGATTTTGGATAGCATGGCACAAAACATAAATCAGTTTATTAAAATAAATACATTTCAATGCATAATATAGGCCCAGTGAAAGTAATATATTTAACAGTGTATTGGAAAATTAAAAGTATCGTCTGTATGTGTAAATATAACTGTAGAAGACAAACCAAAAATAATTTAAATTGAATTTTAAAACAATCCTATCAAATTCATGTGAAAGTGTTACTCGAATTTTGATATAATTTCTTTTAAAACCCATATTTTGAATTCATGAGAGATTTGAATGAAAAGGCATCAGCGAATAAATTTTATGTAGATTTTCATGTTAAAAATAATAATTGCATCTGTAAATATAAATAAAATGAGAAAGAAAATGATTTTTTAAAAAATTATTAACATAGCGTCACTCAAATTTGATATCATTACTTTTAAGATCCATATTTAAAATTCTTAGACACATAAGAAAATGCTGCGTCACAACTTTTAACCCGTTAAGGGTTTTTTGTACTGATATATATATATACATACGACCGATACCGACGTGTACGAGAGAAACATATTGTAAAAATGCTTTACTGTAATAATGTAAAATAAAAAAAATATTGTTCTTTAAATAAAACAATAAATATTTTTCAATACAATTATTTTTGTAACGTTTCATACACTGATTTTTACAGAAGGGAAATATAGACATAAATTCGAAAATTCATGTGAATAACACAGGTCGGCAACAAAAAATTAAATTCCTTAATTAATTAAAATTAAAAATATAAATAATAAAAAAAATGCCCACTGCAGAAAAATTGGGTGCATTTTGTGAATTTTATCTAACATGAAAAAGCGATGTCGTTGACATTTTTCTCTCGATTGTTTTCTTTGTGTGCGTGTGTTTTCCGCATAATCTGCTGACATATTTTCTTTCCATTTGCCGATGTATCTTTTTTCTATTTCAGCTACACCCTTGTGGAACATTTTTCAATTTTCATTAGATAAAGCTCCTATATTTTCCGGAAAAATGCTCAATTGAGAATGTAAGAAGGGCAAATTTAGAGACATATTGTACCCCAATGCTAAATGAGGAGTATACTCTCCACAATTTATTTATAATTTGGACACTTTCTGTTTGGCAAACAATTTTTACATTCTTTTTCAAAAGTGCTTTTCATGATACTTACTCGACAACATTGAGTTTTTTTTTTTTAGTGGGATATTGCAATAGTTTTTCTATTTTCTATCCAACAGAAATAACTTATTTTATTTTGGCCTTGCTCATGACTGGAAATTTGCATATCAAATATACAGATTCTTCACCGTCTATATTTATCGGTTTAACGAATTGTTTTATAAGACAACGACTGATATGGAGAGTAGATAAACATATTTTTGTCTTGTCAATAACTACCTGATGTGCAACATTTTTCGTGCCAGGAGTATTCTCTTCTCGCAGTGACCATGTATTTTCGCAGACGTACTTATCTCTTGCTCAACTATCCCATTCACATAAAAAACAATTAAATTTTATGAAATCTTGTTGTAACTCAGTTAGAAATTCTAATTAGTTATTTAGTTAGTTATTAAATTAAACAATAGACTCTGCGTGTACCTCCCAACAGTGAAGCTACGCAAATTCCCTCAGTGAGTAAAATAGAGAGTGTAATTTGAGGTTAAATATATACAAATTAAGATCATTGAATTGCACAAGACGGTGGAAAAAATTTTCAAAAGAGGTTGAAAAAAATCAAAGCTCAGGCGAAACCCAAAATAAATGAATAGCACTCGTTTAACGCTAATGTTTTAGCAAGGAAAAAATATTTTGATTTTAAAGACGACCTTCCCCTTACCCCTACTACCACAAAAAATATTGGTACGTGATGCAGCAATTTGATTGCCTATTTAAACAATGTATCGTTAAATATATCAGAAACAATCATTAGTTTTACAGGGAAGAATTTAATGCTGATCATTGTAGTCAAAGTGGTATATACCAGTAGCATTCATTTGTTTACAAAATGCACCCCCTTTCCTTTTTATACAAGAAACACAATTAAGAGTTTTCAGATCAACCTTAAACTTTTAATTTTCTTGAATTCGTTCATGAATAAATATTAAATAAAAGCGAAAAAAAAAATTAAAAAATGAAATTACTAAAAAATATTTATAGAGAACCTTTACTTATTTTGCATGTTTAATTAATTTAATTTTCTTAATTCTCTTCATTTAATACATTTGTTAACAAAATTATTTATCATAGTAAATAAAATTTTTCGTATTCCCCTATTAATTAGCTAAATGTTGACTGTTTTGTTCAAGTGATTCTTTTAACAGTAGAAAAGTCTTTTATTAAATTTTCTCTTATACTTCCACTTTACAAAATCATTAATTTTCATCGACAAATAGAGTTGCAAAAATCCGGTTTATTCCCGGGTTTATTACCAATAGACCCGATTTATTCCCAGGTTTATTCCCCAAAGACCCGGTTTATTCCCAAAAAACCCGGTTTATTCCTAGGTTTAAACCGGGTTTTTTCTAGCCTTTGCAACTCTATCGACAAAAGTTGCACAAATGAAATAGTCTTTCTCTGGAATGCACCAGTGGTCCATTTAAAAGAGAATTATGTATTATTGAGAAAATGGAAGAAATTAAATTTTCTAGCAAATATGCATAATACTTAATTCAGATTCCATAATAGCAATAACAAAATAGTTAATAGCTATTTTACAGTGCTATAATAAATAATTTCATCATTTTCATATTCGTTCATTATTATCATGAACGAAGAAAATGAATACAAATGTACGTTGGTTGATATATGCATAGGTGTTTGTTGGAACAATAAAATGAAAGAAAAATTTTTGCTATATAAACAAGAAAAAACTTTTCGATTAGCATCATACACCAGGAATTTTATAAAAGAAAATTTGGAAAAATTGGAAGTAATAAAGAAACTATTTCACTGTGTTATAGATAGGAACGCTTTATGACATAAACAAAAAATGGACGCATAACCGATAACAACGTGTACGAGAGAAGTATGTTAAAAATACTTTATTATAACAGTGTAAAATAAGAAATAAATATTGCTCTTTAAAATAAATAAAATATTAAATATTTATTCATGTACATTTTTCTTGTAATGTTTTTATATACTAATTTTCACAGAAGGGAAATATAGAGATAAACTCGAAAATTCATGTAAATCATCAAAGCACAAAAAGCAAGTATACGAGTAGCATTCATTTGTTTACAATAAATTTTAGCTGAAACTCTTTAAAATACACACCCCCATCCTTTTTTTTTTACAAGAAACAAGATTAAAAATTTTCAGATTAACATTAAATTTTATATATTTTTGAATTGGTTCAGGTATAAATAAGATATAAACTCGAAAATTTTTAAAGATGAAACTAAGCAAAAATATTTATAGAAAACCTTTACTTCGTTTGCATGTTTAATTAATTTTAATTCCTCATTTCTCTTAATTTAATAATTTGTTAACAAAATCACTATTTATCATAGTGAAAAAAAAATTCTTATTCGCTAATTAATCAACTCCACACTGACTGTTTTGTTCAAGTGATTCTTTTAACATTAGAAAAATATTATATTAATTTCTCCTTTATACTTCCACTTTACAAGTCCATTAATTTTCATCGACAAAAGTTTCAAAAATGAAATGGTACTTCTTTGGAATCCGCCAGTGGTGCATTTACAAAAAAAATATTATTGAGATAATGCAAGAAATTAAAATTGCTAGCGAATATGCATAGTATTTTATTCAGATTTCATAATAACAATCACAAAATAATTAATAACAATTTTCATGGAAGAGAAATATAGAGAAAAAGTCAACAATTCACAAAAATGACGAAAGTACAAAAAACAAGTATATGAGTAGCATTAATTTGTTTACAATAAATTTTAATTGAAAATATTTAAAATACACACCCCATCCTTTTTATATAAGACTTAAAATTAAGACTTTTTCGATTAACGTTAAATTTTTAATTTTATTAAAAAATTTAAATATAAAATTAAGTAAAAATATTTATAGAGACCCTTTACTTCTTTTGTATGTTTAATTAATTAACTTTCCTCATTTATCTTCATTAAATATATTTGTTGACAAAATTTCTCATTTTCTTTAATTAATTACCTCCATGATGATTGTTTTGTTCAAATGATTCTTTTAACATTATAAAAGTCTTTTATTAAATTCTCTGTTATGCTTCCACTTTACAAGCTCATTAATTTTGATCGACAAAATTTGCGTAAATGACATAGTCTTTCTCTGGAAAGCACCAGAGGTGCATTTGAAAGAAAACTATTATTGAGATAATGGAAGAAATTAAAATTGCCCGCGAACATGCATAGTATTTAATTTAGAAACCATAATAAAATTAACAAAATAATTAATTACTATGTTACAGTGTTAGAATAAAATAATTTTTAAATTTTTAAATTCATTCATTATTATCCAAATAAAATGAATGCAAATATTACGTTAGGTGATATACCGAGTAATTTAATATAGATGTCTCGGTAAATATATTTTAAATCGTGTCTAATAGAAATATACTTACTGTTACATAAAGTATAGAAATAAAGTACAGCTTTTAGATACGGCATTTTTTTACAAAGGGCTGTATACATATTTAAATACGTAATTTAATTTTTTATACAGTCCCTTTTCCTATAACTTATATTTAGAAAAATTTTGTTCTGCGACCAAGAACGGGATAAAGAAAAATCCATTCTTTACAACTAAAACTTACTAAGTTATGATACCTAAGGTTCTTATGATACTTGAATTTTATGATATTTTTGGCACTAAAAAGGGAAATATACGCTTTTAGTGCCGGAAAACACTGACATTTATTAACATTCAAAATATCCTAACTTGATAAGTTTTGCTCGTAAATGAATGGAATTTTTGTAATGTCCTTCTTAGATACACGATAACATTTTAGTAAATATAACTTAGAGAAAAAAAGTGGACCGATATATAAATATATTATAATAAGAAACAATGAATGTGTTATGGATTCATCAGAGCAGCTTCATAAGCATAATTCATACAAATATATATGTTATTTTGTCTAATATTGTCAACATTAAGCAAAAAAATGACAATATTAACCTTTTTATAATACTATATCGAAAAACCAGTGATTGAAAGAATTTAAGAGAACCAGAAAATAGATGAAAATTCAACAAAAAGACACAAAAAAATCAAAAAAAAAAAAAAAAAAAAAAAAAAAAAGCAAACAAAAAAATTGTAAAAGATGCAACCGACTCCATGCGCTTTTGACAATTAAATTAGCATGCGCCATGTTTTGGAGAGAGAGTAACAAAAAAAGAAGAAAGAAAAAAAAGAATATATATTATCGAAGCTCAAAACAAAATACTACTATACAAAATACTACAAGACTACTATTTCAATATTTAATATAAATTATATTTTTCATATCCTTTATGAAACCTATTAAACAATGCATGGACAATAGAAAATAAAGAAGTTTCAATTATTTTACCGATGGCTTTAATTTATTTCTCGAGCTGAATGATTTCCGGAATAAGTTTGAAATGAGCACTTATATCAAAATAAAAAATATATATCTGAGAACAATTTTTTTAGTTTTGAGATTTTTTTTCTTTAATATGCTTTTAATTAAATCATTGTTCATCATCGTATATAAAAGCTTTCATTTATTTAACTTTTTTGTACTGTAATTCCTGAGTATCTACGGTTATAATATATTTTGTGTAAGTTCTTTCTTTCTTACTTTTTTTTTTTAATTAACACTAAAAATGTTAAAGAATTTTTTCTCGTAGTCTTATATAATATATTTGTTAATTTTCTTTTCACTTGCACTAACTAAAATAAAAGTATGATTTATTTTTATATTTTTTTCAGATTCTGATAGCGAATCGTGTTCGAGAAAATATTACTTTAAGAGACAAGATGAAAAGTAACAGAAGAAAGTAACAACATGTGATAGAATTATTATAATCTTTTGCAACGGTGTTTTAGGGAATCAGTTGATTAAATTGTCAAGAGCAAATTTTTAGAAAAGAAAAATGTCATAAAAATCGATATTTTCGTATTCAACAAATATAATTTTTTTCATGTTAATTTACAGCCCCTTTACAGCCCTAGCAAAACAAATAAAGGGAACCATTTTTTTTTTCTATTACTTACATATTTTCTAGATAAGACAAACAGACATTTAATTTTCAGTATTTTTTGCAGATAATGTTCTTAAACCCCGAATATCCCGAATATCCCCGAAAAGAAAAATCTCATAAAAATCTCTCCCGAATATCCCCGAAAAGAAAAATCTCATAAAAATCGATATTTTCGTATTCAACAAATATAATTTTTTTCAAGTTATTTTACAGCCCCTTTACAGCCCTAGCTAAACAAATAAAGGGAACAATTTTTATTTTTTACTTACATATTTTCTAGATAAGATGAACAGGCATTTAATTTTCAGTATTTTTTGCAGATACTGTTCTTAAACCCCGAATATACAATATTCTGCATCAGTTTTCAAAACAATTAAAACAGTTCAATTTATTCCTACCTGTAGAGATAAAAAATATTAGACATATGTATTTTGTATATACATAATTTTAAAAAAGT
Source organism: Maratus michaelseni (assembly GCA_963931845.1). Taxonomy (NCBI): domain Eukaryota; kingdom Metazoa; phylum Arthropoda; class Arachnida; order Araneae; family Salticidae; genus Maratus; species Maratus michaelseni. The sequence goes on along the minus strand of OZ007587.1, from coordinate 301,227,208 downwards.
AAAATTTTGCAAAAAAATACGTTTTTTTCCCCAAGTAAATTAGCAAATTATATCTCTCAGCAATTACTTTAATAATATCTACAATATTACTATATTTATGTACTACTTTTTTTAACATCAATTTCGTTTAGTACTTTAGTGATATGAAATACAAGGTGATTATAAGAGGAAGTGTTTTGAATCTGATTTCTGAAAACCTACTGCAGCTTACGGAATCGAATTTCTTTCATATACGTTCCAAAAAAATTTGATTAGTATTTAAAAACAAGTTCTCATCAGGGAGAATGTAAATGAATTGCTGCATTAATTATGGCTAAAAATTATGTTAGTTCGCATATTCACAGATAGAGGCCAATGTATGGAAAACACTGGAAGGGGTTGAAAAGCAACATATCGTACCCTACTTCTAATTGAGTATAAATAATGATTTGTTAACAGCAAGTGTATCTTTTCTTTACTAATTAATTGTCACTGTACCTATAATGGTTTTCTTCTAATCTTGCTTGTTTGCGTAATTACGGCTTAGGATCCCTTAGAAAGACCCCGTGGAGGACATTCCTCTCTTTGGCCTATATCGTGCAGAATATTGGCCAACAAAAACACCAACAAAACACCAAACGGTAACAAAATCGGTAACAAAACACCAACACCTGTATCTAACACCAGTTTTTCTTGGTGGATAATATTGAAATTTTTATTATTTTAACACAATCAAACTGATTGGTAAATAAATCATGCGAGTAGTAATTTTCCTAAACTGAGTCAAGTAACACATTTTCACTCAGTTAAAAAATTACTACTAGCATGATTTATTTACCAATCGATATGAATGTATTAAAATAATTAAAGCGTAATTACGTATCCGTCGTTTATTGGAGTTTTTTTTACCTGCGGTTTATTCTGTCGAGCAGTTTTTAAATAACAGACCAGATGTCATTACCAAATGGTTGTCTGAGTGAATTGTGTTTTCTGGGATGTTGCCCAGATTGCTCAATTGGAAGAGCACTGGCAAATAAAGGCCCCACCAATGGCTGAGAGGTTCTGCTATAAAAAAAAGCTGGTAGACGGGAGGTGCTGGGTTCAAACCCCTGCCGCGCTCGTCGACCTAACCGTTCGGAGTTTTCCGTGATTTTCTGCGAACCTTGCTGTAAATACGTGTTAGGATCCCTTAGAAAGACCCCCCACGGAGGCCACTCCCTTCTAGAGCCTTTATCCCTCGCGTACATAATCGGCCGTCATAAATAAACCAAATCAAACCTGGCAAATAAAGTCAAAGGTTCAGGGTTCGGGTCCCGGACTAAGTAAATTGCCACTTAGTTGAAAAAATTACTGCTTGCAATATTGAAAGTACGTATCCTGCTCAAACTCTAATGTGAGGAAAAGTATGCGGAACAAATTTCGTTCCACTAACTGCAGGTGCTTTTTATTAATCATATTCCAAACTTTATTATAACCAATTTGTACATATAAAGTACCGATTGCTTGGACTGCATAACTTTTGAGAACTACAGCCATCAAATTTAGATTTATTCTTTTTATGTTTTAATAGCTCTTCTAAATTATATATATTATGTTACTTACTTTTTTATAAAGGTTTTCATATTTCAAAGTAACTAATTTAAGCAGTCTCAGATATCCTAATGTATTTATAGTCCAGTCAAATTAGCACATTTTTGAGCAGTTTGCCATAAAAAATGCTAAGGAGATAAAAATTGGTCCAGTTGTTCATTGATGGCTACTGATGACTATATAAAAAGTCCTCATGGATAGGAGGTGAGCGGGGTGAGGGGGGGGGCTAAATAAAGTATTTTTTTAGTTTTTTTACAAATATCTCAGAAACTGTTGGTTTTTATGAAAAAATTACTCAGACATAAATTAAAGAACATAAAATTCTCTACAAATGACAGGTATATACAGTGGAACCTCTATTATCCGTTAGTCACGAAAAAAGAGCCTTGATGGATTTACCGAAAAAAAAATCTCTTTAATTTCAAATTTACTTAGTTAATGTATATTCAAATTTATTAAATATTGTCGCAAAAAAAAGAAGAATTGACACAATTTTTTCTTTTTTCTTTTTTTTGGAGGGGGGAGGTGTCTGGTGGTGAGTGTGAAAGGGTGGATGACTGCCCCCCGATTCATGATTATTATGAATCATCTAAACATGAAACAGGAATCAGTTCATTATTATCTTGAACGATTTTCCGAAAAAAAAATTTCTTTTCAAATTTATTTACTTAACCTTCAATTAATTGCACACTCATCTGCAACATCTGCCTTGGTGACTGCCTGAATGCTACACCTAGAGCTATAAATACAGATCAACAGGATGAGGAAGACATTGAGATTACGGATTCAGTCATGCTGAGAACGCCTTTTAATGAGCCGTCCACTTCAGCTGATGATGATGTGTAAAGAAAAAAAAGAATATTTTGACTTAGTAAGTATTTGCCTAATGATAAATTAGTACTTTCATTGTTCCCTAATATGTTTTGTCGCATTTACAAAGTTTCACATGAAATTTTATGATATTTAATTTATGTGAATTTGACGGACTTTCCGCAAAAAAATCACTTTTAATTTCAAATTTATTTACTTAATGTCGCCATAATAAATGCTACAGTGATAAAAATTGATACAGTTGTCCATTGATGGCTACTGATGACTATGTAAAAAGTCCTGATGGATAGGAGGTGAGCGAGGGTAGGGGGGGAATAAAGAACTTTTTTAAGTTTTTACAAATATCTCAGAAATTATGTAGTAATTTTTTCATGAAAACCAACAATTTCTGAGATATTTGTAAAAAACTAAAAAAGTACTTTAATTTGCCCCCCCCCCTCCCGTCGCTCACCTCTTATCCACCAGGACGTTTTACATAGTCATCAGTAGCCATCAATGAACAACTGTACCAATTTTTATCCCTTTAGAATTTATTATGGCGACATTAAATAAATTAATTTAAGATTTAAATTAAAGTGATTTTTTGGGGGAAAATCCGTCAAAGCTCCAGTATTCTGACTGACAGATAATCGAGGTTCCACTGTATATAACTGTAATTTGTAGAGAATTTTATGTTCTTTAATTTATGTCTGAGTAATTTTTTCATGAAAACCAACAGTTTCTGAAAAGTTTGTAAAAAACTAAAAAAAATACTTTATTTAGCCACCCCCCCTCCCCCCGCTCACCTCCTATCCATGAGGACTTTTTACATAGTCATCAGTAGCCATCAATGAACAACTAGATCAATTTTCATCCCTTTATAATTTATTATGGAGACATTAAATAAATTAATTTGAAATTAAAGTGATTTTTTGGGGGAAAATCCGTCAAAGCTCCGGTCTTCTGTCTGACGGATAATCGAGGTTCCACTGTATATACCTGTCATTTGTAGAGAATTTTATGTTCTTTAATTTATGTCTGAGTAATTTTTTCATGAAAACCAACAGTTTCTGAAAAGTTTGTAAAAAACTAAAAAAAATACTTTATTTAGCCCCCCCCCCCTTCCCACCGCTCTCCTCCTATCCATGAGGACTTTTTACATAGTCATCAGTAGCCATCAATGAACAACTGGACCAATTTTTATCCCTTTAGAATTTATTATGGTGACATTAAATAAATTAATTTGAAATTAAAGTGATTTTTGGGGGGAAAATCCGTCAAAGCTCCGGTCTTCTGTCTGACGGATAATCGAGGTTCCACTGTATATATCTGTCACTTATAGAGAATTTTATGTTCTTTAATTTATGTCTGAGTAATTTTTTCATGAAAACCAACAGTTTCTGAAATATTTGTAAAAAACTAAAAAAAAATACTTTATTTAGCCCCCTCCTCCCCCCGCTCACCTCCTATCCATGAGGACTTTTTACATAGTCATCAGTAGCCATCAATGAACAACTGGACCAATTTTTATCTCCTTAGCATTTTTTATGGCAAAAAAACCTAATTTGACTGGACTATTAGTTATGTACAGCAGTACGATAGGATTCACCAAAACAAGATACAGTCAAACTTATTTAATACAAACACGGCTAAAATGATGACACGGTTAAAACGAGCGATTTACATGTTAAGAATGGTTCATCATTTAAACGATATTAATATTTTCACTATTTTTACCAGCTACAAAAATAGGATCACGGCTAATACAAACAAAGCATCTGTTTATTCCAATGTGATTTTGGGCGAAATGTAGCGTGGAATTAGGAAAGTAATCCCTTTCTTACCGAACACTGTTGTCTGTCAGCGATAATATTTCTACATTAAAAATGTTTGCCAAAACGTAGTAATTTATCACTGTTGTCAGGTAAAATTTCAACCTTCAAGGAACCTCCCTCCATACACAAAAGGAAATGCATATCTCTTGAGGTCTTCAAAGAATGAAAAGGAGACATAAGGACGTTTCAAATACTAACCCATTGTAAGATTTACTACTGAGTCAAATAAATGAAGAGACATAGAAAAAAACTTCTAATTGATTCTTTTTTTTTAAAATCCGGACTCTGGGCTGTATTAACCAAACTTTACATGTCTCTTGTTGCACTGTTAAAACGAAAAGGTACTTCGAAATCAATAGGTCGAAAATTGCAGTGGTTATTGCAATGTTAACCAAGTTTTTCGAGAATTTTAGTTTTCAGAAAATTAGAGCAATTAATAGTTATAATTATTTTATTTATGTGTGTATTTTAAAGATTTTTTTATTCACAGGTTTAACGAGTAACGGTTAATAAGAGGACTTTTATGATTCCCTTCCTTCTCGTATTAACCGAGTTCGACTATATATCTTTTAATAATATCTATATACGTACTTTGAGAGAGTATTAATTTTATCTCATTCTTCTATACGAAAGTGGTTTGATAAGTTCTCTGCCTGACAGTGAAAGCACAAGATTTTTTACATAATTTCATATTATTTTTCAATGTAGTCCCCTTGCAACTCAATACATGTTAGACACACTATTGTGTGCGTATTCTTCAGTGTAGCCCTGTACGAGGGTAGTTCGAAAAGTTCTCGACCTGACCAAAAAAATACAAGATTTTTGACAATATTTCTTTTTATTTTTCAACTTGCAACACAATACATTTCCGAACATTCTTGAGAAATGTTCATTCTTTTGCGTTTCTGGTAGACGTTCAACAAGCGCGACACGCATTTAGTGGAAAAGCTTTTTTACACCCAAAACATCTTGTAAAATGTAATGGACACGGTCTATCGAGATGTTTGCAATGTCAGCAAAGTTCCCGTATCTTCAATTGGGGATCATTCAATAAGGCATTGTGAATTTTTGAGACAATTTCGTCAGTCGTACGCAGTTTCTGGGCGTCCTTAGCGTTCATAATCGTGAATGGATTTCCTATCATGTTTAAATTCAGCATTGCATAATAAATGAACTGCCCACTTTTTTATCGTCAAATACGAAGGACAAAAATCCTTCAAGGTGGAATGTAACTCTTTTTTGTATGTCGGTGGGCGTTAAACTTTTTTAACAAAGTATTTTATGAGAGCTCGAACTTCAATTTTTTCCATTTTTAGAAAATGTCAAAACTTGTTTACTTTACTTTATTGCCAAGCAATGACCAATGAATTCACGCGTCTGAAACTCGGCAGTATGTCATCTAAGGGATCATACTTTACAAACATCATTTCATTTGGTTATACTTGTTCCGTCTCTGTGTCAGGCCGAGAACTTATCAAACTACCCTCGTAATACATGCTTTAGGATTAGATTTTTTAAAAGTTTTATTATTTTTTGAACTTTTGTGCTCCGAAATACTTTTACACTCAGATATTACTGCCCTTTTAAGAGTCCATTTTAAGTTCATAAATTAAGAGTTATTCTCTATATGATATATAATAGATTTTCTAAATTTTATTTATTTTTATTATTTTCTCATGCATAAACAACGCCACACTTGAAAGTAACTAATTTAATAATTTCCAGATGTCTTAATGTTTTCAACCGCTTGCTGTTAAAACAAGGAATTTTCAAACCAAACAGAATTATGTCTCTTTAATACTTGATTAATATTCATGAAAAATAATTCGCGATATATTTTTTAAACGTTTAATTTTGTTTATACTTCAGTTCTTTGAAATAGTCTACACACCAACTATACGGACTGCAGGACTTTTACAATTTATAGTCATTAAATTTATTGTTATTCCTTTTGGATCGCTTTTCTAAATTTTATTTATTGACTGTCTGATTCACTTTTAAAAAAAATCTTTATATTTTAAAGTAAATGAACAACGTAATTATTCAACCAAATTATTTTTATATTAAAATCGATATTCATATCTATGATACATACTTTACGATAGATTCTTTTTTTAAAGTTTATTATATTTTGTAGTTTAGTGATTTGAAAGATATTTACACGCCAATATTTCGGATTGCAGACTTTTTAAAAATTATGTCAATAAGTGTTGTTCTCTTTGCGATATAATTCTTTCTCTATTACATTTATTTTTTTTTAGTCCTTTCATAAACATTTTTATCCTCCAGAGTAACAGCTTTAAGACACTTTAACATTTTTTGTCAATTACCGTTACACCAAGAAACTATCTAAAAAAACAATTTCAAGTTATATCTTTCATTATTATCTATATTAATATCTACAATATATAATTTAGGATACGTTTTATAAGTATCTTTGTTTTGTATTTCAGTTCTTTAAAAATAATTTACACGCAAATTTTACGATTTACAGGACTTTTAAGAGCTATAATCAATAAATTAACATTTGTTCTCTTTATGGTACAATAATTATTTTCTAAATTACATTAATTTTTCTTGCTTCTTCAGTCAAAAATAGTTTCATCTTTCAAAGTAACAACTTCAATCACATCCAAATACATTATCTTTTTCAACCATTTATTCTTAGACCAACGAACTATCTAAAACCAAACAGTTTAAAAATATATCTTTTAATATTATTTAATGCAATATTATTATGTCTGCAATACATAATTCATGACATTTGTTTTTAAGTTTTAATTTTATTTTGTACTTCAGTACTTTGAAATGCTTTTCACATCGACTGTACAGGCTGCAGGATTAATGTGATTTATAAATTTATAAATTTAGACCTGTCGCCTTTATGATTTAACCACTTTTCTTAAATTATGTAATTACGATTTACATTTCTTAAAATATTATCATTACATTTTTGATTTCCTCACTCATAAAGATCTTTATCTTTAAATGTAACTAATTTAATCACTTTCAGATACTTGTGCTAGATAATGTTTCTAGCCATTTACTGTTACACCAAGGAATTATTCAAGCCAACAATTTTAAATTATATATTTTAATGACACATATTAATATATACCACACATAATTTGCGATATATTTTTTAAGTTTTAATTTCGCTTGTATTTCAGTCTGTGAAGAAATTTACGAACCGACTGTACAGATTGCAGGACTTTTACGATTTATAACTATTAAATTTAGAGTTATTCCCTTTACGATTGAATCGCTTTTCTAAATTATATTTATTTTTCTTATTCCCTTACTCATAAAGATCTTCATCTTTCAGAGTAACTAATTTAATCACTCCCAGAGACTCTAATGTTTTCGGCTATTTGCTGTTACACTAGGGGACAATTTAACCAAACAACTTCTCTAAGACATGTGAATTAAGTTAATGGAAGTAGATTGAGACAAATAGCTAAATATAGGAGAATAAAATTACTTTTAGAAACAAAATCTTCACAGAATTTGCAATATTTTCTAAAAGTAGCTTTCATACTTTTAATCACCCTTTTTTCAAATAAAGGTAATTTACTTTATTATTATTTTTTATTTGTGTCGGCCGGTTGCCGTTCCAGGTAGCTCATTTGGAAGAGTATTGACAATTTAAGCCACAGGTTCTGGGTTCGATTTCCGGTCTTTTCACCTCTTTCACACAGTTGGGAAATTTTCAAATTGTGTTATGTCTTTACTAATCGGTATGATTTGTTTTAAAATGATAATGCGGATGTACATCTCCATCGTTTAATGGAGTTCCTTTCTCTGCGGATCATGCTGTTGAGCTGCCTATATGGCAGACGAGATACTATTGTCAAATGGTCCTCTGAGTGAATTGTATAGGCCAGTTGTCAGTCCAGGAAGAACATTTGAAATTTAAGCCACAGGTTCTGGGTTTAAATCTGAGCCTGGATATTTTTTCACACAGTTGGAAATTTTTTTTAATAATATTATATATTTACTAGTCCGTATGATTATGTTTAAAAATAAGAATGTGTATGTACATCTTCATCGTTTAATGGAGTTCCTTTCTCTGTGGCTTATTCTGTTGAGCTGACTGCATAGCAGCAGGCCAGATGCTATTGCAAATAAGATTATCTGGGTGAATTGCGTAAGCCTGTTGTCGGTCCAGGTAGCACAATTGGGAGAACATAAAATTTAAGCCACAGGCTCTGGGTTTGAATTCCAATCTGGATACTTTTTCACACAGTTGGAAAATTTTAAAATAATATCTTTACCAATCAGTATGATTATGTTTTAAAATAAGAATGTGTATGTACATTTTCATCGTTTAATGGAGTTCCTTTCTCTGCGGCTTATTCTGTTAAGCTGACTACATAGCAGCAGGCTAGATGCTATTCCCAATAAGGTTATCTGGGTGAATTGTGCTGTTAGGTTGCCGTTCCAGGTAGAACAATTGAAAGAACATAGGAAATTAAGCCAAAGAATCTGGCTTCGATATCCTGGTTAGGAAAAATTTTCACTCAGTTGTGTAAAATTTCAAATTGTAAAGGTAATTTATTTTTTCACTTTTTTCCCTCAGTACTTTTATTTGAGTTCATATTATCAAAACTTTAGTAAAGCAATATCTAATGCATTATGTGGCAGCTAAGAAATATGATTTATGAAAAAATGTTTTAAACAATATATTTTTTTCTGCTATATTCATAAGAAGAAAATCTTACGTGCGTGAAAATTTAAGACTTTCGGTTTTTGATAGATTTACATGTTTTAAGATATAATGAATATACTTCGACTGTTTTTGGATGGATGTGCCTCGTTCTTTTTTACATACATACATACACGACCAAACACATAGAAATTTTTTCTATTTAAGTTGCAAAAAATATATTGAAAATTTGCCAAGCCGTAATCTTTCTGAGCACCTAAGAAGGACAGATATTAAAATCAGATTTAAATTACGTATATATTTTGAAATAAAGAAACATTTTTCAATGGTTATTGTTAATAAACATAGAATTATTGAAAGTAACAGTTACTCATAGAATAATTTACAGGATTCTTATATATTTTTTCTAACTAGTCACCCTTAAGAATCAAAATGGCTTAGTATTTCGTGTCCTCAATAAATGAACCTTAATCTCCAGAATCAAATAGGATGGACATTGTATAAAATAAAAAGCTACAGCTCGTCACGCTTTTATACCATTAATACACAATGGTATGAAAGAACATATTCTATATTTCCGGGAAAAATAAAATTAATGGAATCCATTATTTTAAAATTATCTTCCTCCTTTTGTCAATTAATGAAGTGACAGTATTGTTAAACATGGGTGTTTATAAATTTTTAAAAAATTACAAATGTTTCTGTATTTTTTCCGCTTTTTGTAGCTGTGAATATTTGAAGTGTCAACTTTGAAAAACGCACCTACAAATTTTGTCCAATATATGAATGAAACCTCTGAATAGCAGACACCTCTGGACCTTGAAAATGTTCGCTATTCAGATGTAAAAGCATGCGAATATATAAGAGTTGGGTATTGAAAAAAAATTACATATTTACTGACTTTTTATTTTAAATCTTTTCATAATAAAGTTACTAATTTTAACGGATAATAATTTCAAGGCTCGCACTTTTTTTTTTCTTTGGAACACCACATTTTTCAAAGATTTTTTTAATATATAGATTTCTTTTGCAAAATTTTCAGAAACCTTACTCCAAGATTATTTCTGTTGCAAATGTTCCAGAAATTACCACGAAAATTATTCTTTGAAATTACTGGCATTCGAAAAACAAACTAGTGTGAGAGATTTGTACACAATAAAGCATCTTTAGTACGTTTCTATGTTATACGCGTTACCTGTTGTGGGTCGACTTGCTTTGGTCCCAATGTGTTAAAATGTTTCGTTATTGTAATTTTATCTCGTTAAGTCATATAATTTTTTGTAAAAAGTGTAATTAAAAAAATAATTTGAGGACTATTTAATTGTCATAATATTATTTCCAAACTATTTTAAACTGTTGTGAAATTTAAATTGCTAGCTTATCTCCAATAGGTAAAAAATTAAAATACGTTTCGTCTTTTATGAGACACTGTGTAAATTTCATAAAAAACATTTTTTTATTGGATTAAAGTTATATTTTATGAAGGTGACCTAAAATTCGCAAAGCCTGTGTTTCAAAGGATTTGAGATAATGGATTTGAAGAATTGTGGATCTGAGAACGAATGCGTTAATTTAAAAATCAATATTGTTACATCTAAGATTCAAATTGTTGTGACTTATTATGTGAATTATGACACTATTTACCATAAAAGAAAAATTTTAACAAGAATATAATTTCTTAGAAATTTTTTAATGTGTTAAATATACAAAAATTCCCATTAAATATCTTACATCGGAAATGCTATTGATTTTTATGAAAAATAAATTTAGAAATATCTGTATTGTATTTTAATTAGCTAATGCCTCAAGCACAAAACCTATCATTTTATATTCCACTTGCATCCGCTAAAGGAATTCATTCATTTAGCTGCAAATTCCATTACATTTAATTGCTTGTGATCCATTACATTCTAACGTAATTTTCCCCCCTATTCTTTGTGATGGTGAATACTTCGACTGATATCTAAAAATAGAAGATCCCTGTCTTCTTTAATTAGTACTCTTTTAGTATACGATAGTCTCATTTTCTTTTAGTTACTTGAGCAGTTAAATACAGGGGGAAATTTCTCGCATTTGAGAATTCGGGATGTTTGTAGGACAGATATACTTCAAATTAAAATACGTATTTTTTACTTCATCCATAACGAAAAAATAACATATTTCGTTAATACTGTAAAACCTTCTAAGACACAATCGCCACGGACCGGAAAAATTTCCGGTTTAGGCATGTTTTTATTTTAAGTAGATGACATTAAATGGTGTTCCTTCTGTCGGGACGATGAAATGTTTTCGTTTAACACGTGATTTCTTTATAGACAGGTTCTGTTTTTACATGTATAAGTCTATTTCTTTAAGTAATAAATTATTACAAACTAAAGAAAAAACAAATCAAAGAGCTATCTTTATCCAATTGCACGTGTGTGTGTGGGATATTCTTAAACATGGATAAGTTGTGGACATATCACAAGACGAAACCTTACGAAAAAATATTTAAAAAAAAAAATCATTTATTTAATTAATGAGACAATCACAAAACCCATACTATCAAATCTCATTTCATTCATTAAAGAAATTGACTTGTTTGGCTTCAAAATGCATTTCATCGTATTGCTCACGATCCCTTGTAGTCTAAGGCAATTTTTTCAGCTTTTTGAAATGAATGAATATTTGCGAGAAATATCTAGAAATAGAAAAATATCTGTCTTCTTTAATTTATACGACTTTTGCAAACTATAATCCTTCGCACAAAGTTTCCGATCCACATTGTTAAGATCATGATTTACGCATTTCGAATGATATATTTTGCATATTCATGAGCTTTATTACGTTCTGCAATATGCAAAGGAAAAGAAACGTATTAAAATATAAATGGAAAATAAATACAATAGAACAATAATATCATGTATATATTATACTACAGACGAAAAAGTCTTCCACACGAGAAAAAAATATCCGATCCAGGTGGCAGTTGGAAAATAGTAATTGATACTGAGTTGGGTTGGGTTGATTATTGACGGCCAATTATCTACACATGGGATATAGGCCCGGGGGGAGCGCCCTTCGTGGGGGTCTTTCTAAGGGAACCTAACCCGTATTTACGCATGGACAGATCCACGGCTCGAAGAAAACCACGAAAACTCCGAACGATTAGGCCGACGGGCGCGATTGGGATCGAACCCAGCACCTCCCGTCTACCAGCTTCGAGAGCACAACCTCTCAGCCACTGGTGGGGCCAAATTGATACTGAGAAAACAAGTTTGAAATTTGTATATTGAAGACTGATATGAGTGCCTGCGCATGTGTAAACTATCTTAATGATATTTAAAAGAAGATCAAAGATCAAAGACGATTACTGAAGAATGCCTATGTGGTGCGTAATGCCCACGTTCACTTCACATCTAGATGAGAACAGTCTGTGAAGATGGCATCAGAAGATTCAGAAATATAAAAGTTCTCTCGCAGCAGGCTGCGGTGGAATGATGCTGATGTAGGAGCAATCTGGATATATGATTTGATGATTTGATTGGTGTCGTAATGGTGAGCATAGGGGGGGGGAGGGGAGGAGGGGGGAAATCCCCATCAGAGCCAAACATTTTTTAATGTTTGGCTCTGATGAGGCCTTCCCCCCTCCTTCCTAAAAATGTTTGGCCCTGATGGGGCCTTCCCCCCTCCCTCCCGCCCCTATGCTCACCATTCCGTCACCAATCAAAGCATCAAAGCGCACATCCAGATTGCTCCTACATCAGCATCATTCCACCGCAGCCTGCTGCGAGAGAACTTTTATATTTCTGAATCTTCTGATGCCATCTCCATAGACTGTTCTCATCTAGATATGAAGTAAACTTTCCAGTTTTGATATCAAAATCATCTCCGAAGCACTGGGGAATGGCTCGTGGGAAAAACCTGCCTCGAGATTTAAAAATCCGCTTGATTAAACTGTTGCAAGAGGGAAATTCACAAAGAAAAACAGCTGCTTTATTAAGTCGTGCTCTAAGTACGGTATGAGACATTTGAAAAAAAATATCAGCTGACTAGTAGTGTGGAAAATTTACCTCGAAGTAGACGCCCACGAACGATGATGCCTAGAGAGGGCAGAAAGCTTGTTTAAATAGCGAAGAAAAAGCGGCCAGCAACCTCAAAACAACTCAATGCGGAATTGTCTAAGTATAGAGTAAAGGTATGTGACCGCACTCGCACTGTACGTAATTATGTGAATGCAGCAGTATTTATATTCTGTATAGCCTAAACAAAATCTTACTTGAGAAAGAAGCATATGAAGGCACGCTTGCAATGATGAAAAAATAATGTACACTGGCCACTTGATAAGTGGAATAAAGTTATTTTTAGAATCTCGAATATTTCTTGGAACAGGTGATGACCGTGGAACATTTGCATGAAGGAGAGTTGGTGAAAAATTCAATGGTAAGTATGTCAATGCGAAGACAAAATTTTCACCTGCATTTACAGTTTGGGGTTGTATGACGTCACAAGGCATCGGTAAATTATATATTGTGCAGTAAACTCCGAAAAGATTACATCGACATTTTGTAGAATTTTTTTATTCTCAGCATCGATTAATGTTTCTGGGATTCAAATGATTTTATAATTCAAGATAACAATGCGACTCCACATCGCACCAAAACAGTCAAGAGGTATCTATAAAATGTAGGTAATCCAATTGAAGACACGACTTGACCGCCCAATAAGTCCGGATCTTAATCCCATTGAAAATGTGTGGAATATATTAAAAAGAAACAATGGCCCAAGTTGAATAAGAAATTACGTAAAGCTATCAGGGATAGGCCAGTGTGAAATTGCTTCCAATAAGTGTGAAAAGCTTATTGAGTCCCTGTCACGAACAATTTCAGCTGTCTTCCGGTCTAAAGGGGGATTTATTAAATACTGACTACAGTGATTGGTCATTTTTTTCCAAACCAAGAATGACTGGATAACTTTTTCTTTGGTGTTTAAACTTCAATCACCTATTTTCTATTTATAAATTGATGTGTAATGCTTTATCTTTATTGCATATTGTTGTTCATTATATATTTACAAATGTATTATTGCTAACGATAGTTCAATTTCTATGTATTTTCTGTAATGAGAATAAATAATCATTTTTTACATAAAATGGTAATTTTGGTGTGGTTGATCGAAAACTTTGTGCCAAGTGTTGTATAATACTATCTCCAAATCTTATTTGAGTGTTTAATGATTGAAAATTTTTTCTCACAATCAAGAATTCATGACGTTTATATTAAACTATGTATTCAAATAATTAAAAATATGCTGTTTTTATTTCTTCATAACGAAGGAATCTGTAAAACTTTATTGTTTCTTTCATTCAAGATCACGAGTCAAGATTTACATCAAATCGATTTTATCAAATGAAAGAAAAATATTTTCAGGTTCAAAAACCTATATTTATATATATAAGTTAAAATTATAGTAAATAAATTAACAGATTTTATATTATTTATTTGTATTTTTTAAATTTTAACTTGGAAATAGTTGAAATCTCTATGGTTAAATTAATAACTGCAACTGTTACATACAGTTTCTGATATGGTGGATGCTACTTAACTGTAAATTTCACCTGCTCTATTGAATTCACTTTTACCATGTGCTTTTCAAATGGTGCTACGGAATATGGATAAATACTTGATGTAGTAATGTATGGATTTTCTTTATATTCCTTTTTACTTATTTGTTTATACATTTATTTATTTTCTCCCCTCTTTATCCATTTGTTGGTTTGATTTGTAGTGTTCCATTTCCAATGTTATCCTTGTTTTTCAATCTTATTCCAATGATTGTTTGGGCAAGGATTTGACACAATTTTTGGCATTAAGCTGGTTTCAATTACAGAAAACAATCATTCTTTGCTTATAATGTGGTTTCCCTGCCCTTGAAAAAGTGAATTACATTATAAGCCTCCATTTGTGTTTATACTTTTGCTTCACTTTTTGAATAAATAATACTTCATATATTAGGACTATGTTTTATAATATGTAATTTGACAGTGCTATATGGTATAGTAATCTCATTGTATATGGTCAGTTGCTTCTGTTTATATATATATATATATATATATATATGTGTGTGTGTGTGTGTGTGTGTGTTTAAACTACATGGCCTTTTTTTTTGTTATTTATTTGTTTTTCAAACTTTGGTTTTCTATTAAAGAATGACTAATTAAGAAGAAGTGTATTTTAAAGAAATATTCAAATTTTAAATATTTTACCAAGCAACCTTAAATTAGACTGATGTGTGTGTGTGTGTATGCTTAAAAAGCTTCGGTATTCGCACATTAATATTCTAAATTTTTGAATTACAAAATCTATACATGGCCATTTTTTGTTATTTATTTGTTTTTCAAACTTTGGTTTTCTATTAAAGAATGACTAATTAAGAAGAAGTGTATTTTAAAGAAATATTCAAATTTTAAATATTTTACCAAGCAACCTTAAATTAGACTGATTTTTAGGAAAAACATAACCTATAAAATGTTGTGTCATATGCAGTTTTCGCAATCTAGCATCGATTTACTTTTAAGTTACTAAGCAAATTAGGAGTCTATTTTTTTTAATTTAATGCACAAAGATGAATATAAAAGACCTAAAGACTCTGCATATTTAAGAGCTGAAAGGTAGAGCAACTGATTTAACAATTTTACTTTAGAGCAATTAAAATGGTTTAGTTTAATGAAATTGGTACGTGAGAACATTTTCAAAATGGATCAATGTTTCTATTTTGAAAACTAATATTTCTCAAGTAGTTTTAAGATAATTTGCTCTTTAGATAAAGCATTCCAAAATGCCACAATATTTGCAGTTTTAGCACGAAAACAATGATTTGCTTTTAAATAACTAAACAAATTATGATTAAATTTTAAAAATTAATGAATAAAAATTAATATAAAGCAACTTGTTGATTTTAAGAATTTGCGAAAATAATGTAGTGAAAATGATATAATAATTTCACTGTAGAAAAATAAAAATACTTTCATTCTTAATACTTTCGAAAATTTTCCACGCCTTGCCTTCACAATAACCAAATTTTAATTGCTTAACAGGCGTATAGTCAACATAGTGAAAAAGTACCCAAGCCTGGACTAGAAACCGTGTCATCAGTATAGCACATTGACGTTCTACCAACTGAACCACTTGGGAACGATACTCAGCCTGGAACTTTCTCACTATAACATGTTGGCAAGGCTACAAACGCAGCACAAGATGGAATATTTTCCGTGAGCCACCAACCCTGAGTCAAACACGAAATCAAAGAAAATCTAGCATCGATAAGAAATTATCTGGTAAAATTTAGAATTTATTAATGTTTTTATATTTTAAAATTCATATTTACCAAGCAGTCGCAAATAAATCAGTTTTTTAGTTAACACATTTCCTAATACTGAACTATTTCCAATTTTCACACGATAATATTGATTTACTTTAGAGTTATTAAGAAAATTAAGAAAGAATTTTTAAATTTAACCAGTAATTTTAAAAGAAAAGAAAACAGACTTCAAAGGTTCTTTTTTTACATTGGTGTTTTTGTGGCAATATTTTATTGTTATCCACATTTGAGTTCAGTATGGGTCAGGTATAACTCGGCCCAAATCAGAAAATTTTATTTGAAGTCAACCCAAACTCGACGCATTTAAATCCAAAACTCGAAAGGAAGGAAAATTAATCCATATTTCAATGAAATGACTGAAAAAATGCTTTATAATTTATTATATTTCTAATACCAGTTTTACATTTCATGCAGAAAAATGAATATATACTATATACTCCTTTATATTCAAATATATACTTTTTTATCTTAAATAAAATTGTAGACTTAAAAGAAAAGCGTATCAAATCCGACCTGCAATGGTCAAAACCCAATCTGAAATCAACCGGAACCTGAAACAATTAGAGTCAACCCCACAAGACTTGACACCGCCAACCCAATCAGACCCAAAACACGGGTAGGGTTGGGTTAGTCCACCCAATTCAAAACCGTAATTAATATTTATTTTAAATCGAATTGTTCCCAATATCGTTCATTTTGACGCGTAATAGACAACGATATATTACATTTATTGATGTGACCCTGCAAAGAAAACTATATACGATAAGTAATATGTGCAGTCGGACAAAAGAAAATAAACAAAGAAACCTCTCATTTATTTTATCGAAAATAGGTGCAAAGATAAAGGAAAATAGCAATTCGATTGGGAATTGTGTCTTCTTTAAATGTACAAATTGGCCCTAATTAAACTGAATTCCCCGAAAAAATATTGTTCCAAAAGTCCCCACTAGGGGCATATGTGGCGTTGTTTTTTCGAGGATTCTAGGGATCCTACATACGAGATCTCTTATGTAGGATCTCTAGCAGAGTCCATCGCTCCGCATCTTGTTTAATCATTCTACAAAATTTGGCTCCATTTTCTCAATTAGATCGCACTACAGAACACGCCGAGTACCGTCAGTTTAATTATGACCACCTTGTTTGTCAAAATAATTAGCTTAGGAGGCCGTCTTCATTGTGAAATTGTATCAAAGTTTGAAATTTTCAATACGAACATCAGATTTTGGCATCATATTTGGATTCTTTGATAAATTTTACCTTAGGCTCCACTCAGTGAAGTATAGAAATTATGCAGATGTAAAGTTGTGAACTCCTTCTGTTAAATTAATTTATTTCAGTTGCAAAACAATGTGTGATGCAGGTTGTTTCTTCAGCGTAAATCAAAAATTTCTTGGTGGAATAAAATGAAATTTTGAGTTCGCATATTTCAAATTTTTATAAATTGATTTTTGTTAAAAATTTGATAGGTTACAATAGAATTTTATTTTTCGAATATTAAATTCATAATATATAAATTACGAGATTAATGTTCAAAAACAATATGCATTGTAATCTTTAAAATTTTTTTAGGTTACCTGTTATCTGTTAAAAGTGTAGATTATCTGTTAAAAGTGTCATATGTTACAATATAACTTTTTTTTTCGAATATTGAATTCATAATATATAAATTATGAAACTAATATTTGAAAACAGTATGCATTGTAATCCGGGTTGTAAAAAACCCGTCCCGGGCGGGTACCCACGCAGCTATCCACTACAGCCCTAATGGTTGAAAAAAATCCGGGTAAAAAAACAGCCCTAGTGGGTAGCTGGGCGGGTACCCGGGCAGCTACCCACTCCAACCCTGATTGTAATCTATAAAAATTCAACAGAAATCGATTCCCAGGAGCTTTAAATATGCGAATTCAAATTTCCAATCGAATGGGTATTTTTGTTTTTCTATGCATCTATTTGTTGGTAAAATACATGGTGGAGTCCATTTTTTTTCTCCGACTGTATTTTATATCATACTTAAAAATTGAAGTAATCGGTCAACTTTTACGAAAGTTAAAGCCTATAAATTCTAAAAAAGACAAAAAAACAGACAGACAGAGAAATATATCATTTTTAGATTCTAAGATGAGCACTTTTAGATTAAAGCAGAAAAATATCTTTCCAAAAGGAGAAAAAAAAAATTAATTAGAGCATTTATTTAAGTGTTATTCGTGCAGATACATAGAATAAAATTTTATCAATGACTTGTATTACAACCTTCATCAGAAGTCGGTTAATAAATAAAAATAAATGTAAAACAACTGCTGATAGTGTAAATTGAAAGACAGCCCAACTGATTTAATTATTTTAGTATGTAGTATATCTCTATTATAAAAAAAAAGCAACCACTGCAGTAAATGAATTTTTTGTGCCCGAAGATAATTCTTAGCTAATATTAAGAAAACTATTGCATATAAAAATGTTATAATTGGTAGTTTTATAGAAAATGTTCGCCGAAACATGCTGAAATATACAGTTTTTAATTCGAACAATTATTTTAACAGATATTTAATGTTGAAGTCGGTCAAAAAAGTTCTGTTAAAAATGGTTTATAGGAACAAAAATTATGCACAGGATTTTAATCATATTTTTTTTTAAATATAGTTCATAAGCTTGCACTGTACAGTGTGTAATTATTTTTTTTAATTTGACTAATCTTTTGAGGGTTTTTTATTCGAACTTTTATTTAAAATTTCATCATTTTAATTCAGATCTATTTTATATTTAGAAGAGGACATTTTTTATAATGTTGCCAATTTGTAAAACAGCACAAAGACTTTTATTCCCTTTCAATTAAGGATAGTATTTACACGTGACTATTAAAAACAGAAATAAAACTTTAACATAATAATTAAATGATCATGTGCTAAAAGCAATAAATGGGGAAAATTACGTCATACAAAATGTACTTGCACGTGAATATTAAAAAGAGAGATAAAACTTTAAAGTAATAATTGTTACACGTTAAAAGTAGCAAATCGGAAAAATTACACCATATTTTAAATCCTCAAATAATATTTTCAAACATTTTCAATGTAAAAATCTATTTACACGAGAGATTTATTTATTTCGAAAAACTCTTTTTGCCTATTGTTGCAAATTTTGAAATCGAACAAAAAATAATATTTCCTTTCAATCAAAAACTGTATTTTTACGTTAAATTAACAAGTTGGAAATTGTACGTCAAACGTGACAAATGAGGTGCGTTCGTACTATAACTAGTTTTAGGTACAGTAGCTTTTGCACTCATACAATGCACGAATACAAAATTTATTTTATGTGCAGATTTTCATATTATAGATACTAATTTTATTTTATGAAATTAAGTCTCAAAACACTTTTACAAACAATTAATTACAATTCTGTTACATTAGCATTATACAATGCGCCAATATCCAATGCAAGACAATGTAAAAAAATCCTCATTATTGATCATCATTATTGAAAATCATCAATGAAATGATTTATATCGTCTGTTATTATAATATGATTAATTTCCGTAATAAAATAAGTACATTTTAAGTTGGCAACATTTTACCTTTTGTTAAAATTTACTGAAAATTCCAATGGGAAACTTAAGCCCAGCTTTGAAATTTCAGAACTTGAAATCCATATTTAGATTCATTTTCATTTAATAGCTATTTTTAGGGAAACATCTACCCAAAATACTGTCGGTAGATTATATGATTGCTATAATTAAGTAATTTTAGTATAGAAATTCGGTTTTTAAATTCAGTAATACGGAAATAATAGGACTCCATCTTAAATATGTCGTAGTCACCATGGCAACCAAGAATCATTACCTATCATGGTATATCATTTAATTAATTACGTAGGATAGGAGTTAACAGAATGAAGAAAACTTTTATTTATATATTTTTAAGTTTTGATTCAATTTTCAAAAAATTTGACATGACTCGACAAAATTCTGCAACGATTATATATTAAATTTCCAACCATTCGATTAGGTAGTTTTTGCACTATTACATTCGGACAGACGGACAGTGGGATGGACCAGAGGACGACTATAGGTGCTAGGTGTGACATATTTATATAATTAGGAACGCGCCTAAAAAGAGGAAGGAAAATTTAGTGAAAATTATGTCATATTGAAAACGATACATTTAAAACGTCTTTTTTAAAACAATTAATTTAAATGAATGGAAACTCGATTACAAAATATCGCCACTGGTTGTATAATTACAATTAAATATTCGGTAATATTTTTAAAACAGAGTAAATTAGCCTGTTTTTACAGCCTGCGGTGTCTGAATGGGGTTGGCGAGCGTAGCTCGTAGGGGGCTAACCTCTAGGGGTTACTACACTAGGGGGCTACCCATAGTGTAGTAAACAAAACATTCTCGTTTAATAAAAAAAAAAAAAAAAAAAAAAAAACTTTGGGAAAATAAGGTATCGAGCTACGTTTGGCTCCCATTTTTTTTAAACAAAACAAAGAACTAGTATAATGCTGATTGTTTAAATTTATTAGTACATAAAACAGACAATTTTATTTCTTAAATAAATGGATGCAATTTCCTTGTGATTTTATAAATTTTATTTAAAGACAAATTCTATATTTGATACTTACCAAACATTAATCCAGACAAAAATAATCATAGTTTACTATTTTCTTTCAATAAATATTCAATTTGACTAACTGAAAATTTTATTAAATACAATCCAAGCCATAAAATAAAAACTTCCATAGATGTACCCATTTAAATTATTACTTTGATGATTGTTCATATATTTTCTGTATGTTAATTTATAAAAATAGCTGTAAAATTTGAGAAAATACTCAGATATTTAAATCTAATATATTTTAGTTTATAGAACGAGTAAATAGATTGTTTTTAAAAATCTATTTCTGAACCAGTTCTAGATATGAGACTTGCTACTTATTACATCACACTGAAAATAATTCAATTAAAAGGGAACATTACTTATTGCATTTTGCATTTTTAAATATAATACATATAAATCTTATAATTAAATTAGATTATTTCTTTGGTCATTGAAATACCATATTACATTTCCTTCAAAGACTATACTTTAATATTAGGATAATCTATGTCTTCTAAAAATATACATTTTTTAATTTTAACTATTTAACCAAGAATTTTTAAATTTCTCTTCTTTTTATTTAACACATTGAATAAGTTGTATTTCCAGTTCTTCCATGAAAATGTTGATTTATATTTAAGTTACTAAACAAATTAAAAAACGATTTAGAAATTTAAATGAATTTAAAGTAAATGTAAAACAATTGTTGATTTTGTGTATTTACGAATTTATAGGTAGTTCAAACGATTTAATTATTTTACGTTAAAGCAATCTAAACATCCTTGCGTAGTGAAAATAATTCTGAGGAAATTTTTTTTTAGTGAATAAGTGTTTAACACTTTCCAACATAGTTGAAAAGTGTTTATGAAATCGTTTTGTCTGTCTGTCTGTCCATCTACCCTTGCTCTAACTCTCGTAAATATACTCGGATTATCATGAAATGTTTATACATTAATGAATTTTACTATAGATTGTTCTGTATTAAAAATGAAGTTTGTAGCATTAATAGTTCATTTACAACACACAAAAGAATTCCATTACATTATGGTCTATAGAGAAAAATCATTTGCGTCGAAATTTATTGATGTTACGATATTTCAAACATAATGAAATTAAATATGCATTACTGATGTGGACTACAGCATGCTTTCACAGGAGTATACAATTAGTAGCATTTATAGTTCAATTACAGGGACGTACACAATTATCCCTTTACATTATCTACGGGGAAAATATTTTGCGATGTATTTTGAGCATGTTATGAAAATTTAAAAGGATCACTAAGGTTTAACACAGCTTATTTTCTGTAGATTATGAAGTACGTGGGACTTATCGTTCATATACAGAGGCACAACGGAATTCAATTAAAGGACTTCGGTAATTGCTAGAAGAGCTCATTCTGCTGTGATATGCAATTTTATGTAACTAGGGGGCTAAACCCCCTACTCGCTAACGCTCGCCAACCCCTGTGAATGGCGAAGCAATTCACATTTAGACCGCTACGCGGTCCCCAGCAATTCTAGCAGGAATGAGTATTACCATAAATCATTTTAACCTATGAAATTGACAATTTGTTTTTAATGTAAAAAAAAAAAAAGTAATTGAAAACTTCGTTGAAAACACTATTAAAAATGCATTTATATTGATGCTACCAATGAGTATAAATCATTTAAATACTATGAAAGAAGGATCTTGGAAGAACAATTAGTTTAAAACTCATTGCTCCTATAACATTGTACAGCATGGCTTAAATTCATTAAAAAAACACTACGTGATAGGAAGATAGTTTATATATATCATCAATTATTGTTTAAATTTCGTTCAACATATTACTGTTCTAATTGATTACATATTTTTGAAAAAGAAATTATTTTTTATTTCACCAAGACAGCAACAGATGGCAGCAGGTGAAATCTAGACAGCTGATATTTTTTTTCTCTCCGACTCTTGTGTGAGTGTAATTCGTAAATAAATTCTAAATAAGAGTTGAGAATTCATTTGGAATTAACGATATTACTCATAACTAAAATGAGGAATCATCTCAAAAGCTTTGGATTACGTACATGTTATTTTATTTTTAATAATTGCTTGTTTGAGTTTCACTGCTTTCACAATGGACGCCGTATTGGAGCTGGAAACTACGGTTGTTGCCAAACGATAATCTAGAAATTCAGACTTTTTTCCGCGCTGTAAGAGAAATATATATATATATATATATATATATAGATTTATTGTGCATTATGTGTTGTTTACAAATGCTGTAGATCATATACAGGGCTGCACGAAAGATTTCGAATATGGGCAGTAATTGCTGAAAATGGATTTTTACTGAGTTGTGTATTTTTTTAAATTGCTTATTTAGATATCGCATTTTATCATATGAAAAAATTAAATTTCTTAATAATATTCTATTAGTGTTGGAAAGTGTTTCATAATCTATACCAGATGCATGATTTTAAGTTCTTGTTATTTTCTAAATTCAATCTTCAAAGCTATTATAAAGGATAGTTAATAGGAAAGATTCGATAAGTTAATAGGAAAATTATCTGAAATATCTTTCCTCTTTTACGCTTTTAGTGCTAAAATTGATTTGATGATAAATAGAAAAAGTAAATGGATTAAGGTAAAATTACGTTTGAAAGGAATTGGAGTCTTTCGGGAAATTTTATAGGTAAAACTTGTAATCTGACAAAGCATCGTTAAATAAAGTAAGTGTTGGCTCATTCTTTAAAGAAAACTTCTTTCATTAAAGCTTAAATTTTTCGTCGTTAATTAATTTAATTAATTCTTATCAAACACTGTTTTGGCTGCTTCTTAAATATTTAAAGATAAAAATCCCGTATAAATTAAAGATAATGGCTTAATACAGTCTTTATTTCAATGAATGCAAAAACAGAATGGAAAAAGAGCAAAGACAATAATATAAATAATGGTTTGTGTTGAAAAAAAAGTGTCGTTATTTTTTCTTGATGTAATGTAAGAAACACTTCTGTTTCTTTAA
This sequence comes from Maratus michaelseni, assembly GCA_963931845.1. Classification (NCBI taxonomy): domain Eukaryota; kingdom Metazoa; phylum Arthropoda; class Arachnida; order Araneae; family Salticidae; genus Maratus; species Maratus michaelseni. The sequence continues at coordinate 301,203,372 of OZ007587.1, read as the reverse complement.
GCATGCATTATGCAAAGTTTTTTTAATTATTATTTTGGGAATCATGATGCACTTAAAATTTCATATCATTTCAACATGCTTTACTGGGTTCCGTTACAACTTAAAAAAATATTTAAAGAAGAAGAAATGATGGTTTAAAAAATGTGGTTTGTACGTATGGTATTAGGGACAAATATCGGATTTTGTTTTTCTAAAAAAAAAAAAAAAAAAAAAAGTTGCAGATCTAAAAGTCATTGATAGAGGTCGCTTTGAGGAAATATGAAGTAGATATATATGTTAGTGAAAATTATTCTTTAACTCAATCTTATTGATTGATAAAGATATCTTACGAGTAGACATTTTTCCAAATGAGTGAAAATGTGCCCAGGCCATGAATCGAACCCAAGATCTGTGTCTTAAATCGCCAATGTTATGTCTATTAACCTACCTGAACCAACAGTCAGCTGACACTATTCACTCTGACAATCTTATTGGACAAAAGCGTTGGCAATTGAAGTCAAAGATCTTACCAGATGCCATTGTCGATTGTCAATAAAGTTGTCTAAGTGAACACTGTCAGCCAGGTGTCTGCCTAGATAGCCCAATAGGCAGAGCGCTGTAAATTTAGGTAAAATATATTTCCAGATGATATTACCAATAAGGTTGTCTGAGTGAACAATATCAGACATTTGTCGGTCCATGCAGCTCAATAGACAGAGCGTTGGCGATTGAAGTCAAATACCTTACCAGATGCCATTGTCGATTGTCAATAAAGTTGTCTAAGTGAACAGTGTCAGCCAGGTGTCTGCCTAGATAGCTCAATAGGCAGAGCGTTGGAAATTTAGGTAAAATATATTTCCAGATGACATTACCAATAAGGTTGTCTAAGTGAACAATATCAGACATTTGTCGGTCCATGTAGCTCAATAGACAGAGCGTTAGCAATTTAAGTCAAAGAGCTTGGATACGATTTCCTGTCCGGACACTTTTTTACTCAGTTGGAAAACGTCAGTTCGTATGATATGCAAGTGAAACTTGCAATAGAATAGAATAAAAAGGGGGGAAAATGCAGTACAGCGCCTGACAAGCTTCGGTGTCTCCTATCATTGAAATGGGTGCTTTTCGGGTCTTGTGTCCTTTTGCCGTGCGAAACTTTCGCAGTGCTTCGGTTGCTGATTCACTGTTCATGTAAAGAATCATCAGTGCTTGGTCTGGTAATGATAGTATACTGTCGCTAACAAATTAAGAATTCACAGGAATCCAGATGTTCATGCAAACTGTGCTTTTTATTATTATTATCATTTTTTTTTTTTTTTTTTTAAGTTGTAAGGAACTTTTGGCGTATTTTGTATTTGTATAAATAGTCTGAGTAGATTTTTAAATTCTTACCAAAGATATTGGATGATTAAATCTACACCCAGAAAAAAGCTTTGTTGCACCAATAAAAATTTGGTTGACCCAACAAAACTTTTTGTTTAAATATAGGTCAATGGAAATTTTGTTTGAATCAACAAAAAAAATTTTTGTATCGTCAGCAAAAAATGTTTTGTTAATTCAAGTAAAATGGTTCAATTTTACTTGAATTTTGCTAAAACAACTAAAATGTACAAACCAAAACATGTTTTTTTGTATTTTTAATCAAATCCTTTTTCTGGTTGTCATAGTAAAGAGTTTATTCTTAAAAATCTATTTCTTTAACAGTTCTTTTCTTGACTTACCACGTTTTACATCTCATTGAAAATATTGCAGCAAAAAAGTGAACATATTTATTGCATTATGAAATTTTTAACCGTAACACATAATAAATTTATAATTAAATCAGACTATTTCCCTGTTTAATGAAATCTCATATTTTCATAGTAATTATTTACTTTTTTCCCAACAAATGCACTTGAAAATGGAAACAAATTCGTGTCTTTTAAAGACATTTTAAACGTCTAAATATTTACCAAGCAGTTTTAAATTAACTTGTTTTCTAATAACACTTTGAAAAATGCTATAATATTTCCCACGATAATATCGTTTTACATTTAAGCTTGAAAGAAATTAAAAATCGATTTTTAAATTTAATTATTTAAAGTGAATATAAAACAACTGTTGATTTTGCATATTTCAGAAATGAAATGTAGTGCAAACAATTCGATTATTTTACCTTAAAGCAATCGAAACATTCTCATTTACAAAAATAACTATCTAGCAAAAATTTTAAATGAATTACTGTTGCAATTTTCAAAATTCAACACTCAAAGCAATTATAAAGGAAATATTAGATAGTTAATAAAAGATTATCTAAATTGGATTTCTTCTTTTACATTGTTAATGTTAAAAATTGATTAAACTGTATATATAAACGGAAATTTAATTTAGGCAAAATAAGTTTTAGAGGAAATTTCTTCACAAAACTGGAGAAAAAAAATTTCTAGTTTGACAAGCTATCACTATATAAAGTAAATGTAGATTATTTTACAGCACTTCTCCTAATAAATGTTGAATTTTTCTTAATCTATAACTCAATTAAATTTATGAAATATTATTTTTGCTGCTATCAAAGATAAAAATTCCACCTGAATAATTAATAATGATTTAATATAGATTTGTTTCAATGAACGTGAAAGTAGAATAAGAGAAAATAAAGTGAACACTATGAATAACATTTTATATAGAAAATAAATTATCTTATTTTTTTCTTGTTATAATATATTAAACAGCTCCAGTTTCTTTAATCATGCTTTCTGCAAATATTGTATTTTTTTCTATTGTATAATTTTAAAGATCAGTATCATTTAATCATGTTTTATTTTTTGAATGAGTTTCCTAAATTCCAACCAATGATGTTCGAAAACTGTGACATAAATCTATGATGGACTGTCCTATAAAAAGGACAGATATATTAAACTTATTTAAAGTGAAACTAGCAAAAGTAATTTAAAATTTCTCATAATAGTTTCGAAATTGACCCAAGTTTCAAATTCGTTACTTTAACGCGGCTTTAATAGGTCTAGGTTTAATGCTATTTTTACTTTAAAATGTTTGAATATAGCTCTATTTATAAGACGAAGATACAGACTGGGTTAAGCATTTTATTCTGGAAAATATATACATGGACAATATTTTATACCAAACTTACTAATGACATTAAAACTATACCAATAATTTAAAAAACTCTGCCTTATTGGAAGATTTTGAACACGCTACACTGTAAAAAAAAAATCCGTGAAAATATAAGAGACTTTCCGTAAAATTTTACGTATCCGTAAAATTTTACGGAGAAGTTTCATTTCCCAAAACTTCAGTACAATTTCTGTAAATGCCATTAGTTCCGTTAAAGAGATTTCAAATCCGTAAATATCCAGAAAGTTATTTCTTCCGTATTTCTTTCAAAACAGTACAATGTCCGTATTTCTTCCAAAACAGTGCAATTTCCGTAAATGACGTTTAAAGGTTGAGTACAGAAATCGCCTTCTTTGAAATGCGAATTAGGATTGTTGTATTTACTAGAGTTCTTCTAGGATACAGGCCTGGCCCGGCTCGATCCGCTGGCCCATTCTAACCGATGCCATGTCAATTTATTGTAAAAAGAATATTTATATTTATATTTTTTAATGAAGTATTTAGAAATTCATTTTTTTAATAAATTACAGAAAAAATACTTTTTAAAATCTACTTCTTTTTTTTCTTGATCGAACATCAAAATTATGATTTTTTTTCCACTAATTTTTTTAATAATTTACTTTAAATTTATTTTTTAACGCGAGGCATTATTGCGTTATTTAAAGGTTTCAGAACATAATATCTCTGCAAATTATAGCTATGCAAATTGGTATTAAAATAAACTGATTTGGCTTACAAATTTATGAATTACGCTAAAATTTATTATTTCATAAATTATAATTTTACAAATTTTATAATTTTTTCCTTAAATTTATAAAATTAGTTAATATTTTTACTTCACTTTTATAAAAATAAAGTTTCTAACTTTATAACGTTTTTAATTTATTTCGTTAGTTCATATTTTTATAAATTAAACTAATTTAATTTAAATTAAATCAGTAAGTCCAGATTTAAACTTACCTATCCCAAGCTCATTAATTTAAATTTTTTCTCTAAAAATCATTTTTTTTTTGTTTTAATATTTTTAAAACTATTCATTTTAACAGAACCGTACGCAAAAGCTCTCAGCATAGTTGAAATATAATAATTTAATTTATTATAAAATTGTTTATTTACATAAGTTTTTTTAAAATAACAGATTAAAAAAATATTTTAATAGCATGTAATAAACACATCTGATAAAGATAATTGTTGTTTTTATTGGAATTGATAAATAGATAATCAGGTAAATAATTTTAAAAAAGTACATGTTCGAAAAAAGAAAATGTTGGTACTGTTGCAAAAAGAAGCATTCATTACTCTTAATACAATGTTTTACGCATATAATACATAATAAATTAAAATTTGTCTGTTATAAGGCACCAAATAATACAGCAAAATATTGAAAATTCGGAAAAAAAATATTAAAAACATTGAAACTCTGAAAAAATCCATCTACAGATGAAACCTCAAGCTTTTGCATCGTAAAATAAGTAACAACATTTGAGTCGTCAGTTTAGTACCCGGGAGATTCCGTGTTCGATTCCACTCATGGCAAGGGTTGGCTAATTACTGTAAACTCACTCAGGAATGAAGCAAAAAAGTAGAAATGTATCTATCCCTTATAAGGTTGTCCTCGCAAAGTAACTTTTTTTTTCTTTTTTGGTCCTATATGTTTTATTTTAACGACATAAAAATTTCTAAAAAATACGGAAGATATCTGTTATAAACGAAAATTTAAAAACGGATATTTCCGAAATCACGGAAAATTTTCTGGAATTTACGGAATTTTTTTTCCGTTAAAATACGGAAATAGTACTGGCGTCTCGATTGCCAGTACAATTTCGGTTTTTTTCAGGAAATTTTTTTAACAGTGTAGAGGTGAAAGATAAAATTACTTTTTAGTTTTCAAATTATTTTTATACTGTATACTTATTTCATTATCTCCAAAGTCGCAGCGTCTTTTCTTTCATATAGGCTTACTTACTTACATACTTGTTACATACATACTCTATCTATATTATATTTTTCCATACAGCTTATATATTTATATATCCATACTTATATTATTAATTTTTAAAACATACAATAGATATAACAATCCTTTTATCAATGAATGAAAGTAACAGAGCAGGGTTCACGTGTCCCAGGGTATTTGAATACCAGTTTTTTTTCGAAAAGAAATGCCTTATTTAAGGATGAAATTCTGAGTTTAAGTATAGTAATCATTACTTTTAGAATAAATGGTGTTTGAATTCAGGAACCATTTATTGGCTAATGAGGAACATCCAATAATCATGATTCAATTAAAACTTAATAAATATATTAGACTGATGCAAAAGTTTGTCTAATTTTTATTTGGCATGGATAGCACACAGAATTAGTAATGTAATTCTCCTTCACAATTTAACAATGGTAAAAAATTTTATTTTTCCGTGATCAAGAATATTTTTTCGTAAACGACACGATGTGTTTTTCGTCTGTATCAGCAACTCACACTCAGAAAAAGGAATTGATTAAAACTACAAAACATGTTTTGTTGAGTACATTTTGGTTGTTTTAGCAAAATTCAAGTAAAATTGAACCATTTTACTTCAATTAACAAAACATTTTTTGCTGACGATACAATTTTTTTTTTTGGAATTGCAAAAAAAAATTATTTTGTTGATTCAAACAAAATTTCCATTGACCTATATTTAAACAAAATTTTTGTTTAAATATAGGTCAATGGAAATTTTGTTTGAATAAACATTTTTTTTTTTTTTTTTTTTTTTTTTTTTTTTTTTTTGTAATTTCAAAAAAAATGTTTGTATCGTCAGCAAAAAATGTTTTGTTAATTGAAGCAAAATGGTTCAATTTTACTTGAATTTTGCTAAAACAACCAAAATGTACTCAACAAAACATGTTTTGTAGTTTTAATCAATTCCTTATTCTGGGTGCATATGAATTTTAAACGGACATATTTATTTCACTTTCAGTTTTACACCTATCGCATACGAAATTCACAGATGAGACTGTTTCATAAAATTGCATATATCATAGTAATTATTAAATACTCGGAGCTGTTATAAGATGAGAAAATACTCAACCTAGAGTACATTTTTGCTTATTTTTAACTATTCTTTTTTAATATTGTATTTATATTACTATAAAGCAAAAACATGTTCGTGAGTAGCGGTGACGTCATATTGACGGGGGCAGTGACCTGACGAATAAATTTTGCTTTTACTGCATTTTTTTTAAACTTCTAAACATCGCACAATTTTAATATTTACATCATCGAACAAAAAAAAAAAACTACTTTCAAATGCAAAAAAAAAAAAAAAAAAAAAAAACATTATTTCAATATACTGATTTTTTATGTCTTAAAATAATTTTCAAGCATGAATTTTTAAAAATCTGCGTGTGGCCGATTACAGAAGATTAACCCTTTTGCATTTAAAAGGATGTAATTAATTCACCATTTGTTTGTTTCGCTGTAGTAGTCCATAACTAAATTGCCAAAGTAAATTTAAGATTCGCAATTAAATAAAAAAAGCACAAATTTAACAGATATGTAATCGCACTACGTGCTTAAGCACTGAAATAAACGGAATCACAAAGGTTGCTATAAATTGTGAAATGTTTCGCAATTGATCACTGGAATGCGACTAATGCGAAATTGCAAAAAATGTTTTTTAGTGTAATTGGCGGGCAATTTAAGAAAATATACGATATGTAAAAATCTCTCATAGGTTTCATTTAAAGAGTATTTTCATCTACGCTGTATACACTGGGTTGTATATCGGGTATTTTTAACACGATAAGCCCAAGTGGGATTGTCTGTTTTTTTTTTTTTTTTTTTTTTTTTTTTTTAATAGCATAATGTTAATTAATGCGAACTGAAAATTGACATAAAGATACAAATCTGAACGTTTTTATGAGTTATGAAAATTTTAAAGCATAAATTATTAAGACGTTATTAAAGGTGTGTTCTGAAATCGAATTAAAGTTCTGAAATCGAATTAAATTAAAAAGAAATTAACTTTTTTTTGGATTGTAAAATAATTTACTGATGTATTTTATTTTTGGTTTCTTAAGAAATAGTTTATCCGGGTTCTCTCATTTTTTTTTTCTAATTAAAGATAAAATGCATAGGCATAATGGCATAAGATTTTTAATGAAAACAAAAGCTTAATAATGCACATAAAACTTTACGAATTTTTACTTTCAAATATTTTTATAATAAGCTTTCTTCTTTAATCTTCGGTATAAAATGTAAAGTATTTCAATGTGATCTACATATACACCGGTAAGTATACCGGCAATTTTTAACACAGGTTAAATTGTCCTTTTTTCTTCTTTTTTAAATAGCATACTGTTAATTAATGCGAAATGGAAATTGTCTTGCAGTTTGAAATCTGAACGTATTCATGAGTTATGCAAAGTTGAAGACATAAATTATTAAGATGTTATTAAATGTGTGTTAATGTTCTGAAATCGAATTAAATTAAAAATCAAGTAATTTTTTGTTGGAATATAAAATAATTTACTGAATTTTTATTTTTAATTTTTCAAGAAATAGTTTATCTGGGTTCTCTAAAAAATGTTATTTTTTACTAATCAGAGATAAAATGTATAGTTTATAATGACAGCGGATAAGATTTTTAATGAAAACAAAAATCTTAGTAATGCATATAAAGCTTTACGAATTTATTACGTCGAAATATTTTTTATAATAAGCTTTTTTATTTAATCTTTGGTATAAAATTGAAAGTATTTCAATGTGAATGCCTCTCCTCGTCTAACTTAGTTGAAAAGAAAATCGGAATAATTTAAAAATGTATCATAGTGTCATTTTTAAAACTATTTTTAAACACTAATGAGGAGAAAAAAAAGTTTTAAGAAAAGAAGGAACCTCGTTCTAATTTTCTGAAATCGAGAAAAGAAAAGTTCATCTGAGGACTATATAGAATGATAGCCTTTGAATTTATTTTCTAGACGAGATTTTTTTCCTGTTAGATATTATCTTTTAAAACTGCTTAAATTGTGAAGAAATTTTGATAATGGAAGATAAGTTTATTTCACCTCTTAAATTAAACCAAACAATTTTAAACAAAAATAAAATAAAATAAATAATGACAAAAATAATTGAGACATAAATTGTTTAACTTTTATTAAAATCTCACGTAAAATTTATATGTTGAACTAATTATGATTAATTATGCCTAAGATACTATAGTTTTCAGATTATTCTAGATGCAGTGATTAGAAATAAGAGACACTTTTATATGCATACAAACTTCACAGACTTTAATAATATCAACAGAATTTACTTTAGATAATGTAACATCTACCGTTAAATGAGAACGACAAACCTAAATCTTCAGGGATACACAAAATACAAGACTTAATTTTCTACTTGGTAAATACGGATAATTTGTTGCTAACAACTTTCATATATGTACAGTAAGTTATTTGAAAGAATATAAGCACTAACATTATCTTTGTATATAAGTGATGAAGATGGAGAAGATATTAGCAAGGATAGTGTTTTATTATAATTCTTCTGGGATAATTGATGACTTTAATTTTGCTTCACGGGTATTTGCAAGCGCATAAGTTTTCGACACTTTGGAAAGACAAGTGATAGTGAAGGTGTTTTGATTATTAGATATAAAAAATAACACGAAAGGACAAAATTGGCAAAAACATAATTTATCAAAAATGTAATTTATATAATTGTAAAATTTCAACGATTAATATCCAAATAATATAATGGGGAAATTATATGAAAGAATGCAAGCAGTAAGTCTGTCTTGTAGTATGTAATGACAAAGATGCAGAAAGAACTAACCATAATTATATTTAATTATAATTCTGCTCTAATTATTGATGACTTTATTTTGTTGTAGAGCTATTTGTTAGTACATAAGTTTTCTGTAAATTGGAAATACAATTAATGTTTTACGTATACATCTCAAATATTAATCGTATTTTAGGTTATTTAGTTATTAAGAAAGTAATATTTAGTTATTAGGTTATTTTGTTATTAGTTATTAGGATGTTTTCGAAAAGCTTTTGACCGAGTAGATCGTGGAAAATTATGGGAAATTATGGATTACATGGGATACCCTCCCCATCTCATCAAGTGTATTAAGAGCCTATATAAAGAAACTTTCATTGTTTTGGATCTGGGTTTTAAAGTATCAGAGAAAATAATCATTAATCAAAGCGTACGACAAGGATGTAGTTTATCACCACATCTATTTAATATATATGTATTGATTATGTTATGAGAATTTGGAAAAATCAAATCAAATCTGGAATAGATCTTGGAAACATCATGTTTAACAATATATTATTTGCAGATGAACTTTGTTTATTTCAGGATAAAGACAATTTACAACGTGCAATTTTTACTTTAAACAAAATTGGAAAAGATTATAATTTAAGGATTTCAAAGAATAAGACAAAGGTAATGGCATTTAGGGGCAAAGATCCTATAAGAACAAAAATTATTTTAGAAAATAAGCGAATAGAGCAGATTTCACATTTCAATTACTTAGGATGTGATCTTATGACGATGACAACGATATACAAAATAAGCTTTATAAATTTCAATACATCTGTGGTAATATAAGAAGAACTCTTCGAAATACAAGAAAAGACACAAGAATAAATTTTTTTAAAACAATGGCAATACCAACTTTACCATACGGAAGTGAGGCATGGACACTCACAAAAAATGATGAATACAAATACAATCCTCAGAGATGAAACTTTTGAGGAGTGTGAAGGGATGTTCGATAATGCACAAAATAAAGAATGACTACATCAGAAGAGAGCTTGAAGTTATGCCAATATTGGATAAAATAGGAAATTACAGAAGGAAATGGAGGGACCACATGGAAAGGATGGATTCTGATCGCATACCAAAAGCAGCCTTTAATTATAAACCAAGGGGAAAAGAGACAGAGGTAGGCCACGAAAGAGATGGATTAAGGCTGCGCTACACAAGTTACCGGGCTTGCTCATTCATTATCATGACGTCACAAATGGTGGCTGGCCGCGACGAAAGACATACAGCGATTGGCACAAAACGATGGGCGCGTCGCTTTGTACCAATCGCTGGTCGCGGCCAGCCACTATTTGTGACGTCATGAGAATGAATGAGCAAGCCCGGTATCTAGTGTTGCCTTGATTGAGGCCGGAACAGGCTTATAGCCTTAAACCATGTTTTGGGATGATGATGATGATAGTTATTAGGTTATTATTTATAACCAACATTTCGTATATTTTAGGTTATTTGAAATGAAAATTAATGGGAAGAGACAAATTCGACAGAATTTTTTTTAATCGAAAATTTAATTTATCTAATTGTAAAATATCTATGTTTCAAACAGAAACGTAGTGGGAAGTTATTTGAAAGATCCAAGCTGCTTTGTATGTTAGCGACAAAGATGTTCAGGAAATTAGCAAAGATTATATTTTATTTTAAAGATTATATTTTATCATGCTTAAAGTGAAATATAAGTGTTTTTTTTTTTTTTTTTTTTTTTTTTTTTTTTTTTTTGTTGGAAGAATAGAAACAGGAGAAACGTGAAATGAAAGATAGGAAAGGTAAAAAATGAAGAAATGTTAAAAGAAATGTGTGCAGGAGAACTGGGTATTGATTACATTTTTTTAAAACGTCGAACTATATCATATGTGTTTTTAAGAAAATAACTAACTATGTTTTTTTATGATAACTGTTAATGCATATATTTTATTGACAATACAAATAAATTTAATTAAGAGAAATATAATGTTAATTAACGAAAATAGTAGTGCAAAAAGACACATTTATACTACTACTGCTCTCCAAAAATACATACTATACCTGAAGATTGGTAAAAGTAAAAATAAGATGTTACATTACGGGAATTATGCAAACAGAATGTTCTGTTTTTAGACTGTTTAAAGATTATATTTTATTATAATATTCTGTTGAGGTAATTAAATTTTGCTTTTACTTTAGACGTATTTTTTCATGTGCGTAATATTTTGATAAATTGGAAATGGAATTGCTAGCCGAAGTTTTACGGTTATTTTAAATTAAAAAAAATTGCGAAGAGACAAAATCGACAGAAGTGTAAGTTATCCATAATTAATTTGTCTAACTATAAAATATCAAATTTAAAATGCAAGCGTATTAGAAAGTTATTTTAAATAATTAAAGCAATAATTCTGTTTTGTATGTAAGTGATAATGATTCTAAAGGAAACTGAGAGGATTACATTTCATAATAATTCTGCTAAGGTAATTGATGACTTTAATTTTACTTTAGAGATACCTCAATGTACGTAACTTTCGATGAGTAGCGAATACAATTAATATTATGGAAGTTTAGATTATTTAAAATGAAGATAAATTTGAAGGGTAAAAAAAATCGATAGAAACTTAATTTATCAAGAGCTTAGCTAGTTTAATTATAAAATATCAGTGTCAATGCAAATGTAAAGGAAAGTTATTTGAACGAATTTCAATAATATTTCAGTTTTGGAATATAAGGGACAAAGATGCTGAAAGAATTCGAGATAATTATATTTTATCATAGTTCAAATAGAGTAATTGATGATTTTAATTTTACTTTAAATATATTTTCCTGTATGTAAGTTTTCGATAAATAGTGAATACAATTAACATTGTGGATGTTAAGATTATTTGAAATTAAGAAAATGAAAAGTACAGAGACAACAGAAACTTAATTTATCAAATCGCAAAAAATCAAAGTTTAAACTCGTAAATGAAATAATTTTTATAGTTGTTTATTAAATGTGAAATCTGTTACTTATTATTTTTCATTTAAAATGTATTTATTTTTTGATTGATTGATTTTAAGTTTGTTTATGTTATGTAAAAAGATACATTTTAAAATTCTGTAAAATATATGTTTTTTGACATTATTAATAATTATTGTATTTTCATTGTTTCTTTATTTATTTTCTCTAATTTCATGAATATGCAAATTTCAGAACTGAGAAGCTATTACTTAAGTGTTACTTAATAACACTGATTTGACTACTTCTAAACGTACATTTTTTTTAAACTTAAGTTTTACATTTTAATTAAAATAGTTTTCAATATGTGACAGTATAATAAATGAAAATTATACTTTCTTTTTTTCATTAATAATATCATAATTTAAATCTTGTATACAAATTATACTGAGTTACTTTCTTTGAAAAATATTAATCGTATAAAAATATTTAACAATATGCATATTTAAAATACGTCTGTTGTACTTTTAGTGAGAAAGCGCGTACTAATTTTTTAATTGTATAACTTCAACTGTATAACTTCAACTGTATAACTTTGTATCTACGACATCCAGCTTTCTTATTATCCTATATTATTCCAGATAGTGTAACTTCTACCCTTAATGAAAGTTACAAAACATTGCATTTTCAGATATATATAAGGTAAAGCCACGAGAGATGGCGCAGTCGGAGAGATTGCGCACATAGAGGTTCGGGGAGAAGGAGTAGACTTAGCGCGCAGCGGCTCCAGGTAGTTGTACAATAACAGTAGTGGAGTGTCTACTTGAAACTGCACGTTGATTGCTTTGGGCGTCTAAGATAAAGTATTGCTATTTTGTTTTGTTTTCCCAAAGTAAGTGCTTGAATTTTCATAGCTATTCATCAGAATTTCAATACAATGTCAATAGTACAAAATATTTTAAACTTAAACAATTTCTCATAAGCTACTAATCTAGACTAACAATGTGAACATCAACATTTCGTTTTAGAAGAGGTCATGTTTAAATAAAAGGCCGCGCAATCTCTCCTACCGAAATTGGAAAGTTTGCGCATCTGCTACTTAGGAGAGATGGCTTCAGTGTTCCCATTAGTTTCCATGCTAGGAGTGATTACGCAACTTATTGGTAAATTTGCATAAAAAAATGAAAAATTAAAATGGACTAATTTTAAGTTAAACGTGTTATTAAGTAACATAATTTTATTTTGTAATCTTATCCGGACTTGCTTTTCTGATTCTTTATTTTTTTTCTTTAAATAAAAATTTTTAATCGCTTTTAAAATTATTTCATTTTTCTGATTCTTTAATCATTAGGTTGAAATATTCACTCCTAATACAATAATATTTATTCACAAAAACCTTACAGCAATATCATTTAAGTGTAATTATTATTGTTAACAATTTAATTGTAGTTATTATTAGTAACAATCTCTCCTACCCATGTGCGTAATCACACCAACCCTGTAAGGACAGATTGCGCAAAATAACTTTCTTGGTTTTATTACAATTGTTGTATTAAATTGCAACATAACAACAAAATAGCAAGGGAAATGCATAAAAAACAAATGAAGTAAAAATTATTCATGAATAGTTTAGCAAAAAATTAATATTTAGATTATTTATTGCTATTCTTTTGAATTGTGCGCAGACTGTCCTAGCTTTACCTTATATATATATATATATATATATATATATATATATATATATATATATAAACAGGGCTTAAATTTCTATATAATACGTGCATATAATTTGTTACTAACAGCTCTCATATGTATACAGAAAGTTATTTGAAAGAATGCAAGCAATAATTCAGTCTTGTATCTAAGTGACAAGGATGCTAATGGAACTGTCGAAGATTGCATTTTATTGTAATTCCGCTGGTGTAATGAATGACTTTCATTTTGTTTCGAAGATAGTTTTATGTGCGTAAGTTTTAGGTAAATTGAGACTACAATTAATATTGTGGTGTTTAGCTTATACGAAATTAAGAAAAATTAAAGGGGCAAAATATACAGAAACACAATTTATCAAAAACTTATTTGTTTAATTGTAAAGTATTGAAGTTTGAAATGCTGAATGTCAAAACTGTTGTTTAATTGTAAAGTATTAAAACTTGAAATGCAAATTTTAATAGAAAGTTATTTGAAAGAATACCTGCAACAATTTAGTCTTGTATTTAGCTGACAAAAATACTGAAGGAATTGGCGAAGATTACATTTCATATATGAAAGAATGCAAGCAATAATTCAGTCTTGTATCTAAGTAACAAAAACACTGAAGGAATTTGCGAAGATTACATTACATTGTAATTCAGTTGGTGTAATTAATGATTCTAATTTTGTTTGGGGTATACTTTCATATGCGCAAGTTTTAGGTAAATTGAGACTACAATTAATTTTGTGGGTGTTAAGCTTACCTGAGATGAAAAAAAAATGCAGTGACAAAATACAGAGGAACGTAATTTATCAAAATTTAATTTGTTTAATTGTAAAGTATTAAAAATTGAAATGCAAATTTTAAAAGAAAGTTATTTGAAAGAACGCCTGCAACAATTTAGTATTGTATCTAACTAACAAAAACACTGAAGGAATTTGCGAAGATTACATTTCATTGTAATTCTGTTGGTGTAATTAATTATTTTAATTTTGTTTGGGACATACTTTCATGTGCGCACGTTTTAGGTAAATTGAGACTACAATTAAATTTGTGGATGTTTAGCCTACCTGAGATGAAGAAAAATTTAAAGGTGTGAAATAGACTGACATTTAGTTTAGCAAAAACTTAATTTGTTTAATTGTAAAGTATTAAAAATTGAAATGCAAATTTTAATAGAAAGTTATTTAAATGAATGCTTGCAACAATTTAGTCTTGTATCTAACTGACAAAAATACTGAAGTAATTGGCGAAGATTACATTTCATTGTAATTCTGTTGGTGTAATTAATGACTTTAATTTTGTTGGGGAGATACTTTCATAAGCGCAAGTTTAGGTAAATTGCAACTACAATTAATTTTATGGGTGTTTAGTTTACCTGAGATGAAAAAAGTTACAGGGGCAAATTACAGAGAAACGTAATTTATCAAAACTTAATTTGTTTAATTGTAAAGTATTAAAAATTGAAATGCAAATTTTAATAGAAAGTTATATGAAAGAATGCATGCAACAATTTATTCTTGCATCTAACTGACAAAATTACTGAAGGAATTGGCGAAGATTACAGTTCATTGTAATTCTGATGGTGTAATTAATGACTTTAATTTTGTTTGAGAGATACTTTCATGTGCTTAGGTTTTAGGTAAATTGAGACTACAATTAAATGTGTGGGTGTTTAGCCTACCTGGAGATGAAGAAAAATTTAAAGATGTAAAATATACAGATATTTAATTTATCAAAAACTTAATTTGTTTAATTGTAAAGTATTAAAATTTGAAATATAAATGTAATAGAAATACGAGGTAGAATCAATAAATTTCCGGAATGGTCGCCTAGATTCACGCAGGTGTTCGTTGGAGGGGAAATATCTTTTTTGCAGGTTGGCAGCACTGATAAGGAAAACAAACAGGCATCTAGAATTCATTTCCGGTACTGTTGGCGTTAGCTGCAAATCATTTCTGACAAAGCGAATTTTTCATTCGTCGGATTTTGAAATGTCGTCTTTAGAGCAGCGTGCACACATCAAATTCTGCGTTTTGCTCGAGAAATCGCCTTTTGAAACGCTCGAGATGCTGAAGAAAGCATACGGAAACGATGGCATAAGCATTTTCGTAAAGGTCAGAAAAAACATCACCAAGGAAGGAAAAATTTCGCTTGGACAAAAGCCGAGGGAAAGTGATGTTGGAGGTGTTTTTCGATTACGAGGGCGTCATTCACTATGAATTTATTCCTGAAGGCCAAACTGTCAATAAAGAACTTTACCTGGAGATCCTTAAAGATTACGAGATGCAATCAGACGAAAACGACCAGAAAATTGGGCAACAAATGATTGGTTTCTTTTACACGACAATGCTCCACCACATCGCGCTCTGTTTGCGAAAAATTACCTTGCCAGACACAGTGTTACTACTCTGGAACACCATCCTTATTCTCTTGACCTAGCACCAGCGGATTTTTACCTGTTTCCACGGCTGAAAATGAAATTGAAGGGACACAGTTTTATGGATTCAGATGAGATGATCGAAAATGCGACGAAGCTACTGAAGGACGTCTCAAAAAATGGATTCAAGGAGTGTTTTGAATAGTTATACGAACGCTAGAAGAAGTGTGTGGATGTAGGAGGGAAGTACTTTGAAGGCCAATAAGGTAAACTTATTGTTCTACTTTTTAATAATTTGTAATTGACCTATTCCGGGAACTTTTTGACCCTACCTCGTATATTGAAAGAATGCAAGTAATAATTCTGTCTTGTACCTAACTGACAAAATACTGAAGGAATACACGATGATGATTTTTATTATTATTGTGCTTGGCTAACTGAGGACTTTAATTTTGCGATAGAGATTCCTTCATATGTTTCAGTTTTTGGTAAATAGAGAATACAATTAATATTGTGGATATTTATATTATTCGAAATGAAGAAATATGTGAAGGAAAATAGAAACTTAAGTTTTCAGCAGAAACTTAATTTATCAAAAATGTAAGTTACTTAATTGTAAAATACAAAAACTTAACATGCCATTATAGAAAGTTATTTGAAAAAATGTAAGCAATAATTCTGTAATTCAGGTTGCACTCGAAAAAATATTTTCTCCCGCTCAACTACTCGAAATTTTCTGGCAATTTTTTCTGACTTATTTTTAAACGTAAAAGCGTGACATTTGCAGGCATGATTATTAAAGTGCATTATAATCGAACAGTTTCTTTAATTTTTCGTTAAAATAATTATATCTTGAGTTATGAGCAATTGTTTTCTCGTGACAGTAGTTCTTTCCCTTTTCCGCGTTCTCGTATTCGGAAATTCGGTTCAAAACGACAACTTTGAAAGCATTTTCTAAAAGATTTTCTGCTTTTTCCGAAAAATGAAAAACTGTTTGATTACATAGTTTCTGAACAAAAGCGTCTGCAAATTTCATGTTTTTGCGAACAAAACTAAATTTAACTAGTCGGATGTGTCAATCCCAAAACTTTCTATCTCACACAGGTTTCGCATACACTAAAAAGAATCCGCACCAATTTATATCAAGGTCTAACTGAAACTCAAGTTTTATTAAATTTCGTGCAATATTCCTTGAGATATGACTATCGCTAAAATCGTGTAAATCCTGCAAAATGCTGCATAGCAGCGCCACCTGCTGGGCGATTTTTACCAAAAACAATCAGCACCAATTTATATCAGAGACTAACTGAATATAAAATTTTATTAAATTCCGAGCATTAGTTCTTGGGATAGAGCTATTGCGGAAATCGCGAAAAATGCTGCATAACAGCGCCACCTGCTGGGCGATTTTTACCAAAACCTAATCAGCACCAATTTATATCAGGTACTAACTGAATCTAAAGTTTTATTAAATTCCGAGCATTAGTTCTTGAGGTAGAGCGCCCACAAAATTTTTGTCACATGCAGACAGAGTCACAGACAGACATTTTCTAAAAATAGTCAAATTGTGTTCAGGACCTTCTAAAACGTATAAATCCGTCGAAAACCGGAAGTCGAAAATTTTCATGAATCCAATACTTTCTTTTTGTAAAGATAGAAGAAAGTGAAAATGTATCAAAGAGTAGCGAGTTTTGATTTGAGAATCGCTTTAAGTGGATGAAGATAATAGCGAGGATCATATTTTATTATTATTCTTCTGGGGCAATTTGTGACTTTAATTTCTTTTGAGATCATTTTACGTGCATAAATGTTCGATAAATAGAGAATACAGTTCAACTTAAAGATGTTTAGAGTATTTAAAATGAAAGGTAAATGTAAAGGTATAAAATGGGTAGAAATTTAAATTATCGAAAACTTAACTGATCCAGTTGCAAAATATCATAGTTTAAAATCGGAAATTGCATAATTTAATAGTTATTTATCAAACGTTAATTTTCTTATTTACGTTTTTAATTTATTGTGCTGTCCTCAAAAAAATAAAAAAAAAATAAAAATAAAATAAAAAACCCATAGTGAAATGTTTCCTTAAAAAAACACACAGTAATACTACGTCAAATATTTCACTAAAATCAATTTTTTTGTTCTGATTTTTTTTTTTTTTTTTTTTTTTTTGCACCATTTAGAATAATAAAAATAGTTATAATACAATAATATTTTATAATAATAAAATAGTTATAAAAATACGTAAGGAGTGCTTATTTTAGTTTTGAATTAATTTAAACTAACAATTGCAGAATTCTGGCAAATCTTGAGCTTCATTTTTACAAATTTTCTTGTTATAATAAAATTTTAGAATATTTACATAAATTTTTAATTGTTTTTATGTTAAACTATTAATAGGTAATAAAATGAATCATTTTCAGCTGATTACGTCAGGTTTTTTTTTTTTTTTTTTTTTTTTTTTTTTTGGGGGGGGGGGGGGGGGGGGGCTAACATGGGTTAATTTTTAAAAAAGTGTTTTTTTTTCCTTTTTTCAAATTCTCGCTTAACCTTTTCCGGCGCGGAGTAATTCTCTTTGTAAAATGATTGAAATAATAGACTGACACCACAATTTACAAACGATTTCATTAGACAATAAAAACTTGCTTATTTTGCGGCACTTTAAATAAAAGAAAAATTTTAATTAAATATTCTTGGTGCCGTTTGTCGGTTTTGGAATTAAAATTAGGTGTTCTTTTTTGTAGACACCGCCTGTTAAAGGGTTAATTGGCTGCCACTTTGTAATGAAGTGATAAAATGAAAAATTCTCAACATTAAAATCTTAGTCAGAACAAGCTGTAAAAATTTAGCCATGTTTATTGTTTTTTTAATTCTTTATTATATCTTATATAGAGAAAGTTTAAAAAAAATGTTTTTTTAGAGGACAGTATAATACTTATTTATTTATTTTTATCTATTTAAGCTACTTGGACCTGGAATGTTAGACTTTTTCTTTTACTTAATTTTATTAACTAACAAGTCTCTAGTATAACAAAAGCTGTCGAATGCGGACAATCGACAACTTCTCTCGGTGCCTCTTTGGATATTTCCTGTTAGCTATTTTTTTTAAATAATAAAAATACAATAAAAAATATTTTTTGCTTTAAAATCATTGATGTTTGTATGCTTTTCTTTTATTATTATAGCTGGCATGTGTTTTTTTGCCTCTTTCCTTCCTTCTCTTCTTGCCCCTCCATACAGAAAAATGAAATGCTCAATTTATTTATTTTTATGTTATTCCTACATTTTATTTTTAGATGCACTGTAAAAGAAGAAAGTAATTATTAATCTAGGAAAATATGATCTAACCACGAACTAACTATATAATAATCTCTTCCGAGTTAATCACGATTCCGAAAAGTAACTTTTATCTTTAGAAATCTCTGAAACTAATATATTTTCGCGATTTACAGAAGCATTTATAAAAACAAAGTTCCTTTTGCTGCCACTGATTTTTGGAAACGTTTCGGAGTAGTTTTATAGTGCATCAATCAGGTTTCTCAAACAGAAATGGCGGTTTTTAGGATGATTGACATACATTTTAATTTCAAATAATCAGCTACTGCATATATATTATATCATCATCATCATCAACAACAACAACCGTTTCCAATCCACTGCTGGATGTAGGTCCCCCCCCCCAGATTTTTCCATTGTTTCATGTCTAGTGCTTTAGTCATCCAATTAACACCCGCCACTTTTCTGATTTCATCACTCCATCTTACTTGAGATCGTCTTTTTGTTCGTTTTACATCTCTGGGATACCACTGAAGGGTGTTTGTTCTCCATCTATTGTCTTGTCTTCTTGCAGTGTGCCCAGTCCATTTCCATTTTAGCCGTTTCAGTCTCTTAATGATGTCAAACACTTTCGTCTGACTTCTTATCCAGGTTATTCTCTTTCTGTCTCTTTTAGTTATGCCTAGCATACATCTTTCCATACTTCGCTGTGTTGTTTGTAATCTTTGTACCATCCGTTTTGTTAGCGTCCATGTTTCTGCTCCATAAGTAAGTGCAGGCAAACACACATTGGTTAAACACCTTTCTTTTCAAACAAAGAGGCATGTTACTCTTCAGAATAATATTGTTCTTCCCAAAAGCACTCCATCCAGTTCTTATTCTTATATTGATTTCATTCATGATACTGTTGTCCGATGATATTTCCTGTCAAAGGTATACATTTACTTTGCACTTATTTAATCTCAGTGTTGTACTATTATACATATAATATATTTCCATTTTTTAAATCCATTATCGAATTCGTTCTAAATATGTGTAAGCACCCTCTGTAGAAAGTATTTTTTCCACTATTTCATGCGTGCTAAATATATTAATTTAACGATATATATTTGTATGGATTTTCTTATGAGCATTGTTACCCTCGTTAACAAATTGTTGTTACAGTATTTTTTGACATTTTAGCAGTAATATCACGCAATTTGAAAATACATTTCTTAATATTGACAAAGTCACCGAAGTCATATTGCACTTTTTTTTTATTGTTATGCCCTAATATGCGGCATAACTGAAAAAAAGAAAAAGAAATGTGCTAGATAGTAAAAGTTGACGGTGAACAACTTAAAGTTTCCACTGAAAAAAGGTTCACAACATCATTAAAATGTCAAAAATTTTTGCAATATATGTTTTAGCAATTGTTACAAGAAATAAAAACATCGTATTTTATAACCGGGCTCGGAACCGGCTGCATATTAACTCTCTGTTCACGGATACAGGCGAGAGAACATTTCCCAGAAAATTCAGTTTTTCGTTCCAAAAAAGAGCAACTCCAAGTTTTTTTCCCTGAAAAATTGTACAAATAAAGAAATTTTGAAGCTAAAAATTTATTAGTTTTCTAAAATACAAACATTTAACTATATTTCAATATCAGTTGGATAAGACCACAGTTTTTTTAATAAATATTTTCCGTTTCTGTTTTTTTTCTTGTATTTTTTCCCCGGAAATTAATTACTTTACTTTTGTTAGTATTTATGCCTTATCGATCAATTGTAATAAAAACTATACCGAAAATTTTATATCATTTCAATTTATTTATTGTATAATTACATGCCAAAGCTTTTAATTTAATATTTTAAATACAAATTCATTAATTAAAAATATTCGGGATGGTAAATTTTTCTTAATTATACTGAAAAAAAAATATATTTGTCTTTGCCTCCTGAAATGAAATATGATTTACATTATTGAACTGAGTTATCAGAACGCTAATCATATCTGAGAAGCATCTTATGCCAAGAGCGCGGTTCAAACCCACGCTCCCTTTAGAATACCAGAATTCCTCTTTCTGTTGCTTTAGACCACTCGGCCATCTCGTCTTTGCTCAATATCCCTCTGAAATGAGATTACTTTAAAACTGGTTTCCCACTCCATTTAGCGGCCGAGACGCACCCTAAAGTGTTCATTGTTCATGCTCAGATCAACCGAAATCGGTCTTAACAGACACGCTTTGTGTTTTAAATATATTGATAACGGTTTGTATAGATATTCTCAAATTACGTATAAAATAAATATGTATACAGTCGTTCAAGAAAATTTCACCATGACCAGATCGTAGAAAATTTAGCACGAGAAATTTTGGTGGAAATAAATTTTTCCTGTG
Organism: Maratus michaelseni; assembly: GCA_963931845.1. Classification (NCBI taxonomy): domain Eukaryota; kingdom Metazoa; phylum Arthropoda; class Arachnida; order Araneae; family Salticidae; genus Maratus; species Maratus michaelseni. The sequence goes on along the minus strand of OZ007587.1, from coordinate 301,181,836 downwards.
ACTTTACACTTAGAAATATAACTATCGTTGGGTGGTGGTGGGAGGGGTATATATATATATATATATATATATTGGCGTATCATAAAGTAAGAAATGCAATAAACATTATGATTTATGTTATCAATTTATTTAATTAGGTAAAAATGTGAAAGAGTGGAACAGGAAGAAATTTATCATATTAAAGTCAAAGAAGAAAATAATTTTGTAAACATGTAAATTCAAATCTGCACACATTAATAAATATAGGAAATTGGTTAGCAAAGGTTGTTTTTATTTAATTATTCTAATTTTAAAATATCTAAAATGTGCAGTTTCTAAATTATTCATCCATTATGACTTTTTAAAATTATTTTACTTTTTTATAAATTGACACATTTTTAAGTTAAAATTTTACTTTTCAATAACATAAAAATGTTCATTCAGAAGTAATTTAAATACAGTACTTAAAAAAATTTAATTTATAGTAATTAAACACATGCTTGACTGAAACTTGACTCATGAATTTTTAGAATAAAACACACATTAACCTGTCAATTAAGCTAATTAACTTTGTGTCAAAGGTTGGTTCTTCTATTTGCGAGGATTAGGAACAAAAGAAATTTTTTGCATGACTTGTTTTAAAGACCTTATTGTTACCAATATATATTACTTCAGTTAATATAATGTCTACCATTAAAAAGGGAATGCCGAAACCGGAATTCTCAGAGCACAAAAATGACAGGGCTTAATTTACTATTTGATAAGTACAGACAATTTGTTAGTTACAGTATCATACTTAGAGATAGTTAATTGGGGGAATGTGCGCATTAATTCTATTTTTATATGTAAGTGATAAAGATGCTGAATTAATTAGGAAGAATTATATTTAATTATAATACAGGTGGTATACTTGAGACATTAGAGAGAAATTACTTTAATTTTGCTTAAGGGGTACTTAAAAACAACAATAAAAAAGAAAACAAGTTTTCGGTAAATAACAAATAACGCTGTAATTGGTGTTATTTCTAACAAAGAAGAAAGACGAAAGGGGAGAATTATCAGGAATTTACTTTATGGAGAACAAAGAATGGTTGGTTGGTTTTATTGGCAAAAAGTCCACGTTTAGACATGCTGCGCCGAACAAGAGTTATAAATAAATAAATATATAAATAACAAAGATTGGAAACAATGTACATGAATAAGGTCAATGTCGCTATTTGTGATGTACCATAAATGCAAAAAAAATTCTTATACCTAATTTCCTAACACAAGAATCGTATAACACAATTCAAACATCTGCATATCAGGAACAAAACGCGAAACAAGTTGCTGTATTTCTAAGCGTTTATATTAGAATCTCCCATTGCTGCATGCATCATTGTACTTATCAATTTCTGACAGCAGTTCCTAAATGCGGAGGATAATCCTGAAATCCACATTACCATTCCGTTTTAATCTTTGAATGTAAAATGACCATATCGTTGTCACGGCGGTGAAGGTAGAGGTGTCCACGGTCAAACCCTCCAGGCCCTGGACAGTCCCGTAGAAAAACTTTCTTGGCCCGGCCCGTTCAAAAGCTATATTGGCCCGGGACATGCCCAGCTCGGTATAAAAGTATAAAATTTCCCCTAAGCCCAAATTGGCCCGTTATAAAATCTATAAATTCGGCCCGGTTACGACACGGGCCAACTCAGTTTCTACAAAGCGTGCTGATATTTTTGAAGCAACATTATCCTACAATTAAACTTATCCAAATGCACATACTTATAGAGAGCTTTGATTTTCAGATTATAAATATCCACAATTCATGGAATACGGAATAACAATAATATTAAAGACCATTTTGACAATTACGTACATAAGCGGTCATTAAAAAAAAATGACTTGGACAATTACATTCAAATGATGATTTAATAAAAAATCAACGTAATTTAGAATGAAAGAAAAAAGACGCTAAAAGAAAATTACAATTTAAAAGCTGTATAAAGAAACAAGTAGTTTTTTTTTTAATTTTTCTGTGACTTATTAAAACAAATTAAATTAATAATTTTTTCTTACAACAAATACAAAAAACAAATAAAAAAATCATTCCATTTTTACAAAAATAAATAAACAAAATGCCAGCCCAACCGGAAGAAAAGAAGTCTGACCCGGCCGGATCGTCCAGCCCTAGTATACAGAAAAAGTAAGGCCCAGGTCTGGCTCGATTTCGGATTTCGAACCAGGCCTCTTATTGAAGGTCTGTTTCATCTACCGGAAGCGGAAGTGGGAAAAGACGACACGTTTGAAGAATGTGGACATTACTACCATTTTCGTGAGTGACAAAGATGCTGAATGAATTAGAGAGGATTTTATTTAATTATAATACAGGTAGAATATTTGACACGTTAGAAAGAGAAACTACTTTAATTTTGCTTAATAGGTACTTTTAAAAAAAATCGGGTAATAAGAAACAACGCTGCGATTGGTGTTATTTCTAATCAAGAAGAAATGCGAAAGGGCGCAGAAGTATCAGGAATATAATTTATCGAAAACAAAGAAAAGAAAATAACTTTTCAAAAAATGGAATTTAAATTTATACACTGAAAAAAATGTCATAAGTTAGTTAACAAATCTTATTCTTGCTATTCACTGTTTTTATTTAGTCATGTATTTGTAGTTCATTTAATCGAATTTAATCGAAATAAACATCTTAAACTGGAAAATTTATTTTTATCACATGAGGGATGTGTGCAAAATTTAGAAAAGTAAACTTAATAACATATCTGTGTAACTAAGTAAATTTATACACTGAAAAAAATGTAATAAGTTAGTTAACAAATCTTATTCTTGCTATTCACTGTTTTTATTTAGTCATGTATTTGTAGTTCATTTAATCGAAGATAATAATATAACACAGAGGAAATTCAATGTTAGATGTAAGGAGCATATTGCAGATATTAAGTATGGGAGAAGGAATACTGCCTTATCAAGATTAAATAATAGAGAGAGCATCAGCATCCAATTTAATGAAGCTAAATTGATTTATAGTTCCAGTTTTTATTTACAACTTTTTGTGAGGGAATCTATTAAAATTTATTTAAGATGCTCGAAAGCATGTAATGATACGTTGTCATTTATTATACCGAAGATTTATTTGGGTTGAGTGGTTGAATAATAATGGGAAGCGGTCTGTAGATGGATCTAAGAGCGGTGTTAAAATTGAAAGTATAGAGGGCGTTGTACCTACTTTCACATAGTGACTCACACAGTGATTGTTCAGACTCTCTGGTTTTTAATTAATTTAATCTCTGGTTTTCATGTACATTGTATTTGTGGTTTGTGTATATTCTGATGACGATTTGATGAACAAATCGAAACATGTAAATTTTAAATTTTAACATATTTATTGTTTATATTGATATGTTGACGTCTTTTAAGCAAAATAAAAAGTGTTTTAGTGTATATTTTAAAAGTTAATTCTAATGGACGTATTTTGACTTTACACTTTATTTGAAATATAATAACATTTGAATGGAAAATTTATGATATATTATTTTTAAATACTTGATAATTTAAGAATTAATAATAAATGTTACTTCTATCACGTATATGTATATATATTTATTCTAATTTTATAAATATTTGAAATGTAATAATTTAAAAAAATATTTTATTATAATTTTCTCGTATTGACTACATTTAAAAAAAATTATATATTTCTATTTTAATTTTTTACTCTTTTATAGAAGCCATACTTTGATTCTTTGTGAATGTAATAGGTTAAAAATATTCTGTTAAAAGTAATTAAGCACATACATGACTAAAACTTGACACATTCACTTTTAGAAAGAAACTCGCGTTAACTTACCAATTAATCTAATTATCTTTAAGTCTAAGGTGGGTTATTCTAACAGCGGGGATTAGTAACAAAAGAGATTTTTGTATTCATATAATTTTTAAAGACCTTATTATTGTCAATAGACTTAGATAGTTCAGTTAATATAATGTCTACAGTTAAAACGAAAAGCCAAAATCTGTCTTCTCAGGAGCACACAAAAGACAGAGATTAACTTTCTATTTGGTAAATAAATTTGCTAGTAACTGCATCATACTTAGAGAAAAGTAATTGGCAAAATGTGAGCATTGGTCGTCTTTCTTGTATGTAAGTGACAAAGGTGCTGAACGAATTAGTGAAGATTAGTATATTTAATTATAACTCAGGTTGAACAAATTACTCTTATATTGTTAGAATGTAAGTTTTCGGCAAAATGGGAATGCAGCTAACATTATGCTTTAGATTCTTTTGAATTGCAAAAAAATTATGAATGAAGGAACGGTTGAGAGAAATTTCATTGGTTAAAAAGCGAGGAAGAAAAAGTTCTGTGGGGGAAAAAGTTAAACTTGCAAGGTAATTTTTTTAAATTTTTGTTGTCAAATTTTCATTCTCAGATAATACGATGAAAAAAAGTTTTAAAATAATCAATTTACAGAAAACACATACAGAAATATGACATATGAATCATGAATTTTTGGAAATGAACTAATATTAATTTATCAATTAAACTAATTATCCTTGACTAAGTTAGGTTATTCTAACGATAAAAATCAGGAACAAAAGAAATTTTGCATGTATTATAATTTTTAAATACCTTACTACTGTCAGTAGACATTTCTTCATTTAGTATAATATTCGCTGTTAAAAAAGAAAACGAAAATATGAATCCTTGGGGACATACAAAAGATAGGGCTTAATTTTCTATTTGGTATAAATACAGATAATTTGTTAGTAACAGTGTCAGATTTAGAGATAAATAATTGGAAAAATATGAGCATTGGTCCTTCTTTTTTTGTATGTAACTGGCAAAAGTGCTAAATGAATTAGATAAGATTATATTTAATTATAACTCAGGTGGAACAAAAAATGACTTTTATTTTGTTTCAAGAGGGTTTTCTAGAATGTAAGTTTTAGGTAAAAAGGGATTGCAATTAACATTATGCTTTAGATTCTATAAAATAGTGAAAAAGTCAACTCATTCACAATGAGAATCTTTTGCACTTTTTTTAATTCTTCAACACTAGTTGACACCACTTTTTCCATGCTGTAATTTTGACTTATTAAATCTGCAAAAATTTCAGATTAGATAAGGGAAAAATTTCCGTGCAAAATATTGGTTTCCAAATTTAAATGCTTCGTGCGCCTTAAGTGGCAAGTATTCTTGCCAACCGGCGTTAATCAGTTAAGAATAGGGAGGAGGAGTTGAAAGGAAGTTTATTGACAAGGGAACCACTTTTGGTAGAGCTCGCACCTAGCATCGAGATCTGGGGCATTTTGTAGCCTTATACATAAAAGTTAAAGAACCGATAAAATTTCTCTGTTAAAACCATATTTTATATGTTTTTTTGTACTTTTAATTTTTTTATTATTGAATTTTTAATTGTTAATTTCACACCAAAATCGAGTTATGTCGTTAAATAGGGTGCTACGAATCCAAACCACTTCTCACTCGCACACAGTAGATGATTATGACATTCCGCCAGGATTGATGGGAAAAATTCTACAACAATGAATAAAGCCAATGTCGCGCCGCCAAAAATGCAATTATAATGTTGTATTTTTTCCAGGTTTTTAAAGAAATTTTTAAAGTTTTTTCAAGATTTTATTGTTACTATTAACTGATTTGTATTGTAAAGTTAAAAAAAAAATCTTTCAAAACACTTTATCCTTTCTTTAATAAATTCAAACAAATTTCATTTAGCAACAACAACAAAAAAAAGTCATGTTTTTTTATAAAGTAAAAATTTACCGGTCTATTTTTTCGTTTTTTTCGAATATCTAAACCAGCCGGATAGCGGGCCAAGTCCGCTATTATATTCTGTCATAATAACATACGGACTAAATGCAATATTTAAAAAAATAATTTAAAAATTAAACAAATTGTACACCTTCAAAATGTTAAAATATGTGAATATTTCCATAATCGGATTTTTATCACGATTCAATATGTTTCTCAAACTCATATATTTACTATTCGCTATTATTTATATTGATGATACTCGCTTTGTATTATTCTCAAACATTTGAAAAATTCGTTAAACTTCCCATATGACGTCAGATTTTCTTTTTAATTCTCTAATGACGTGATATTAATCTGCTTTGTGTACTTACACATACTCATACTCCTTGTATTATTGAGAAATCTTAGACATTTTCTGTTTTATTACGACTATGACGTCAATGAATTTTATTTCATGTTTATCTTTTTTTCAATTGGTGAAACTTTTTATTTTATTTTCCTTTTTTCACATGGAAATCGTCTGATAGAAAATTAATTATTGTAGAAAGAATTTCATCGTGGATTTTAAATCTTTGGCATCTTCTATAACGAAACACATTTAACTTTAATAGAAAAGGCTGTTACAATTTTGTTTTTTATCTCTATTTATTAAAATAATACGAATTTTTTAAATTTTAATATTTTGAGCTCTTCACAGCTGGTATTCTTCTATATACACGAAGTTTAAACTCTGTAAGTTATATAGTTTTCGAGAATGCCTCTGTGCCGGACAGTCAACGGAGCGGGAGTAATAGGGTTTGGTGAGATGAACGAAACCCTAAAAATAAGATTTTAACAGAAAAATTTCATCGATTCTCAAACTTCGTAATATAGGGATTTAAAGTGCACCAGGTCTCAATGCTAGGTGCGAGCTGCACCAAAAGTGATTCCACGTGAGTAAAAAGTGAAGAAAAAAAGTACTGTGATGGGGAAAAAAAGGGAAAATTGTAAACGTGCAAACTGAAATGTTTAAATTTTACTTTTCAGAGCAAGCCAAATTTTCATTCTCAGGTAACACAATGGAAAAAGTTAAAAAATAATAAGTTTACAGCAAACACATAGGGAAGATGGGTGATGAATGGGACATTTTCACAAAAATATTTATTTTAAGTATTTTATTTAAGTTATTATCAATATTATATATCACATGTCATACATTAAGTGTTTGACTAAATCTTGTGCACAATATTTGTTCAAAAAAATTATTATACAGAAATATAAATGAAATTTTAAAAAAAGTTCTTCTATGTCCCAATCATCCCCACAGCAGGGATGAATGGGACACAAACATTTTCCTCCCCGTATTCAATGTTAAGTACTAAAAGCTGACAAAAATGGCTCCTTGGCAAAAGCTGAGAGATTATAAATTGTAATATGATCTCCAGGATAATTTGTTAGCCAATCATCTTGGACTCATCTCAGCTTTGCCTTATAAGGTCCATAAACGGAAGCATTCAATGGCTGAAGACGATGGCTACAATGAGGATGAAATGTTAAAAGAATAATTACCATAAAATATTAATTTATCAACTTATATAATATTATTTAGTTAATAAATATATTTTTCAGCATCTTCTAGGGATGAATGAGATAGTTCTATTCATCCCATTTGAAATGTCCCAATCCTCCCCATGATGCATATATTCAATTGTTAGTCATTCAATTGTTAGTTGTCTCAAAAATTATTTTGTCACAATGGTTAATATGCATTCATTTTAATTACCAATATTGAGCCTTGAAATAAAAAACTACAACATATCTTAATTGTTTATATTGAATAAGATATTTAAGTAACTTCAAATGTAAAAAAATTACTTTTAAGCAGAGTTTTCAGGAAATGCAAATTTGAAGAAAACTAAAAACAGCCATGTGCTCTTGCTTTTGGTTCTGAAGTACACTATGGTAGTGAAAGCTATGAGGATAGGAAGCAACTAAACAAAAAAGTTTATTGCCTGAACTAAAAACAGCCATGTGCTCTTGCTTTTGGTTCTGAAGTACATTATGGTAGTGAAATCTATCAGGATAGGAAGCAACTAAAAAAAAAGTTTATTGCCTGAAATATTGAGAACGTCCCATCCATCCCTTGTCCCATTTATCCCCCATCTCCCCTACTGAAATATGACATATTAAGCATAAACTTTTAGAAATAAACGCATATTAAACTAACTATCAATTAAACTAGTTATTCTTGACTGAGTTAGGTTATTAAAACGTCAAAAATCTGGAACAGAAGAAATGTTGCATATGCATAAAATTTCTAAAGACCTTAATATTGTCAGTAGACATTAGTTCATTTAATATAATGTCCACTATTAAAAGAGAAAAATAAAACTTGAATCTTCAGGGACATGCAAAAGACAGGGCTTAATTTTTTATTTTGTAAGTACAGATAATTTGTTACAAACAGTGTCATATACTTAGAGAAAGTTAATTGGAAGAATGTAGGCGTTAATTCTATTTTTGTAAGTGACAAAGATGCTGAATGAATTAGCGAAAATTATGTTTAATTATAATTCAGGTGAAATAATTGATGACGTTAATTTTATTTTAAGTGGAATGCTGAAGTTTTCGGTAAATAGGGAATGCATTAACATTAATTAATATTATGTTTTAGATTATTTAAAATTTGAAAAATATTGAGTGTGTGTGTTGTGGTGGTAGTGTGTGTGTGTGGATTAAAATTGCTAAGTGAGTTGCATACTAAATAAATAGTTTGATCTTTTCATTTCAAATTTTTTAGAGGATCCAACCTGAGCTCTCTGGGTTACAAACATACGGCCAAGAGTATACAGAACATAGAGCTGAAAATATTTCTTCCTTTTTTTTTTTTTTTTTTTTTTTTTTTATTAAAAACTTTAATGGATTTTTTTTTACATTTATTACATATTTTTAGATTACAGCAAAAAGCATTTTTATATGGAAAATATCAATTAGGTATTCAAATAAACTTTTGAAATTTATTAAAAGCCATACTTTAGTATTAGCTAGAAGTTAATAGCCGAAGAAATCGCCAGCCTCTTTGATTATGATTGTTTCAGTGTTTAAACAAGTAGTTCGATTACATTTGTTAAATTTGTGTGCGTTTTTTTAATATTATATTTATTTATTTATTGACAAAGTATTATGGTATTTTAGCCGGATACAATCTCTGAACTACAGTCACCTCTAACTTATACACGTTTGAAGGGATTAATTTAAAATTGCACATAACCGAGAACCGCGCATAACGGAAAGAATGTTGTATGCAGTAATTCTTTATACACATTACGGGAAAGAAAACATTTTGAAATATAAGAATTGGGATTAATAACATTATATAAAATAAAAGGGGTGTAATATTAGCATAGTGTACTTAGAAAAAAATCCTTACACTTTCACTATAAAATTTAGTTTAAAAAATACAATAAACGTAAAATTTCATTTTACATAACCCTCAATATTTTTTTTTCTCTGTTGCAACATTTTAGAATTTAGATAAAGACAATTATTTTATTTCAAACTGACTATAGGATTATGAAAGTGCTGCCAAACCTTTTCTTGCTTTTTTTTTATGAACTATTTGTTCCAATTCCTAATTATTATTTAAAAGTCAAAGATACAAATAAATCTTTAGATTTACCGACATCTAGAAGAATATATTTTCCTTTATCCTTACCAATTTAATTGTGGATATTATGAGATACTCCTTAGAGTATAATCTAGTACGGAATAGGACTATAAAGTAACACTAATTGTTTGAAGAGACAAAAGGAATTATCAAAAAAATTCTAACATATAGTTTATATTTTGTGAAACAGAATAAACAGTCACTGAATTTCGAAAACTATAGTTTATCTTATTCTACAGTCTCTTAAACACACCATATTTTGTTAATTGTTACATGTCATTCTTTGAACAGAATTACAAATTATATACTTTTTACAACTTTTCTCTGAAGCAAAAATAAATTTCATCTAAGACATGATTCTCCATATTTCAGATGAATGGATTACAGTTAATACTTGTTTTGCACACATCAAATAACTAAATAACAAGAAAAAATACGTGTTTCTCTCACTAAATGATTTCTTAGCATTTCGATCTTGATGTATGAGGTTATTACAATATTTTAAAATTAATTCTTTAAACAAAAATATTGTAAAATACGAATAAAAATGGTAGATTTTCAAAAATAAATAAATAAATAATACTACAAATTTAATTAATTTGTTTATAAATGTTTTAATTCGAATGTTTTATCTAAATATTAGAATGTTTCAGTTCTTTAACAAAAGAAAATTCATATTAAAATTATTAATCAAATAAAAGAAATTCCATTAATTCAGCTTTATAATTTGAACACGGCTATAACGAAACAACACCTGAATATAAAACATATTTCTAATAAATTTTGATGTTATTAATATCAAAGATTGTTTTATTCTCTATTTTTTTAATTTAAAAGCCAGATGTGTGTTACAATCTACTTGGTTGCGTTAAAAAATTACACCACAAATTAATTTTAACTTGTAAAACTTTACAAGAATACTAACAAGCTTTTTATTATTTTTTTGTGAACTATTCTCATTTTATTTTTATGAAATTGTTAGAGAAATGATCAGTGGAATATAAAGTATTTTATAAAAAAGTAGAACCATTTTCATTTTGGCATAATACTTGTGATTTTTCAATGCATTAATTTTATTCAGCTAAAAATTAAATTTGCAATTAATTATTTTTATACATGGAAAAAAGGACAAATGTCTCTTAATCTAGGTAAATGTAATATAACCATACGAACGATAATATACAATAACCTCTTCTGAGTTACTCATGATTTTGAAAAGCATTCATTATCTTTAGAAACGTCAGAAACCAATATAACTTCGAGATTTAAAAAATCATTTGTAAAAACAACGTTTATTTTGCTACCACCAATTTTCAGAAACGTTTCCGAGTAGCTCTTATAGTGCACTGTAAAAATGACCAATGTTTCTTATTTTATGAAAATATACTATAAACACGAACGAAGATGTAATATAATCTTCTGAGTTATCCGGATTTCCGAATAGCGTGTTCCATTGTCTTTTGAATCCCCAGAAACCAATACACTTCCAAAATTTAAAGAATTATTTATAAAAACAAAGTATTTTTCGCTGCCCGTATTTTTCAGAAACGTTTTCGAAGGGTTTTTTGTAGTGTATTAATTAGTGTACTCAGCCTGGAATACCTGTTTTTCGAATGCTATCAGTTCTCAAGTAAACATTTTCATGCTCAAAAAATATGTTTAACAGACAAACATGCAAAATTAACAACGTTAACAATGACATTAAAATTAATATTATTTCTTTATTCTTTCATGTATAAATTAACGTTATGCGACTGAAAACGTTTACTTGAGAATTGATGACATTCGAAAAACAGGTATTCCAGGCTGAGGACACTAATTAATACACTATAAAACACACACCCTTCGGAAAAGTTTCTGAGAAATACGGGCAGCGAAATATACTTTGTTTTTATAAATAATTCTTTAAATTTTGGAAATGCATTGGTTTCTGGGGATGCAAAAGACAATGGAGCACGCTATTCGAAATTTCGGATAACTCAGAAGATTATATTATATTTTCGTTCGTTGTTATAATATATTTTCATAAAATAAGAAACATTGGTCATTTTTTACAGTGTGTATTAATTAGTTTTGTCAAACCGGAATATTTTTTTGTAGGTTACTACCAGTTCTCAATAAAACAACAAAATAATATTAATTTTAATGTTAATGCTGTTAATTATATCATGTTTGTCTGTAAAACATGTTTGTTGAACATGGAAAGTGTCGATTGAGAATGGATAATATCTAAAAACTCCCAAACGGTACTTCCGAGTGGGCTCACATTTGGCGAATATGTCATAAACCATTCTTGCAAGAACTGTATAGAATTTTGAACAAACAGACAGATAAATTAGGTTTGTAATCCAACTTGTAACCTCTTTGAAACGACTTTGCGACCAATTCTACACTGAAAGTCACCAAAGAAATATGACAGGGTATAAATGATAAGTATTTTGTTTTCAACGATGTATTGTGTTCCGATAACTTGTATACGTGTACATAAAGTAATAATATATTATTTCTGTTGTCAACATCCCTTTTTCTAAGCAGTTACAAAACGTACAACAGTGAATGAGGTATCATTTTGACACAGTACACTCACATTTCGTTAAAACATGTTTTTTTTTTCATTAAAAATTGCAGTTAATTAAAAATTAAATCAGTATTGTTTCCATAAATAAAATGAAAGGTTTTTCTCAAATCAGTGTTGCCAAAAAAATAAAATACCGCATTATATCGCGCTATAATATAATAAATAGTGCGTAAAAGATAAAGTGGGACTCTCCTCATAAGTTTATTTTGCATTTGATTAAAAAGCAAAATTCAAATTCAAATGTTTAGAAGAAAATTCCTCGGTCTAATTGTGTACCATCGATCGATCGATCGATGCAGTGATATTTCACGCGTAGCCTAAAATGCATGCTTTGCTCTATTAAATTAGACGGTATTTTACTATGTATTCAATTTATTTTTCTTTGTCCCATATTTTTCCCAAACCTGTACTGTAAATTTGATGGAATAAATGAGATAATATTCGGGCTTGACTAATGCTGTTTACATATATTTGTATCCTTAATTTTTCGATCCAAGTTTAAACCTGCATCTAAAAAATATTGGATATTGCTAAAAAATATTAAATTGCATTGCGAAATCCTCGCACGGGTTCACTGGTATATATAAATTTCTGACACATGGGAATCCGTTGGATTTGAACGCTAGACCTCCCGTTTTGAAAAGTGAGACGTCACTACTGAGCTACTAATATATGTGATAGAATTGTTTGAGTAATTTTCATGCAATTAACATTAAAAAATACACCAGAAACATAATTACACACATTCCTTCACTTTAAAGGAAAATATAATTTAAGGCCTATGTAATTTATTGCGTGTTACCCAGTTTTTTTTTTTTTTAATTCACAAATTAAAAAAAATATCGGTATCAAGATTTTCAATAAAATTTCTGTATAAAAAAATTAATTCTCTCTCAATATGCAAAAGAAGACATTAAATACAGTTCAAAGGCGTGCCGTGCCATATCAATTTATAAGTTCCTCATTTTGCATTTTTCGCAAGTGATTTGTTATTTCAATCTTTAACATTGGCTTTTAAGAGCTGCGTTGGATTTGGCTTTCTTGAAACGTATCATTGTGGAAAAACTACTTAGAATTTACGATTTCAGAGTCGCGTGAAAAATTTCTCTCTGGCGGATATTTTTAGAATAAGGATTGCTCTCGATAAAACAAAATGCAAATTGTGCATATTTTTCTTATTTTTATTTCTTAACAGAAAATTATGTATATACATATACATATTAAATAAACTTAATATTTTGTAAATGCACTTCGACCATAAATGTGATTTAATGATTCCATGGTTAAATTTCTACATAATAGTATAATGACATAAAAGTTAACTCTTTTTTTAAAGTATTTGAAAATTTTTGTTCAAAAATAAATCAATCACAATTTGATAGACGTCTCAAGCTTCTTAGCACTTTATGAATGAAGCTTTATCACAATCTTAACGTCACACCTTCCATTCATGTGTGTCGTGTCACTTTTGCATGTTGGATTTCTATGTAAAAAATGTTTTCTTTATATTTTGAGGACGAATGCTTGTATAAGCTGGTGGCCATAGTTCTTGTTGGGACATTGATGTAGAAGTTATTGTCAGATTTATTAGCATACATATAACAGTTTTACCGTTTTGATATCAATTGTTCAATCAAATAAAAACATTTATTTAATATTTTGTAGACATTCTTTAATTCCTCTGGAATAAAAGGAGCAACAGCCTTAACAATGAAATTCTGATAATATTAAAATTTTATTTCTAAAGATCTGTATTCTCTGATGTATCTGAGGAACTGATAATATGATGGACGTTTCAAATATCTTATCACTTTACAAATGGAACTTAATCACAATATGACAGTACAACTCCACTCAACTCCATTGATGAGCGTTACTTTTGTAAGTCGCAATTCTATGCAAAAAAAATTTTCTCTATTTATGTTTTCAGTAAGAATTAAGATATATGCTAACAATAATAGTTCTTTTTGACTCATTGATATATGTATGTAATTTACTGTGTTAGCACGAATGTTAATTTTTAAAGATTTTTATTAGATACTCCAACGTGTATTTTGAAAGAATTCTTTTGATTCGTCTGTAATGAGTTAATTATAACCCCATTTTTAAAGAGTTTTTTAATTAGTTTGTATGATTTTCTGTAATTTAAATAATGACAGCTATATCAATATTATATGATGCTTCAAAAACTACGATTTCACTTTCATATAGTACATTCATATATACAAGGTGTTTCACAAAGGACCTCTAACTTTAAAAATCAATAACCCGGAAACGGTGATAGATAGAAGCATGAAAACAGTGGTATGTTTAAAAAAATCGTAAGAATCTTATACATAAATCTCAAAATTTAGTTAAAAATAGCACCGACAGATGGCGCTGAGAGCGATAAGAATCCTTCTAAAGAGAGTTCAGAAGCATAGAAAGACTAGCCGTCGAAGATTTCGCCATTGACATCTGACCGCTATTAGCGTATAGTGAAAATAATTCGCATCGGACACGTTGCCTGTCTGTTGAACTTTTTTGAAAAGCTCACGAATTATTTTCCCATCTGGCCCTTTTGCGACTTGAAATCGCATTTGAAAATTTCTCCTTGTGGCAGTAGCACTCTGATTTAATCGGTGGTACTCCAACACAATAAACACACGTTCCACCACGGTATACATCACTTTCGGAATTATTTTCACTATACGCTAATAGCGGTCAGATTTCAATGGCGAAATCTTCGACGTCTAGTCTTTGTATGCTTCTGAACTCTCTTTAGAAGGATTATTAACGCTCTCAGCGCCATCTATTGGTGCTATTTTTAACTAAATTTTGAGATTTATGTATAAGTTTCTTACGATTTTTTTAATAAATATACCACTGGTTTCATCTTTTTATCTATCACCGTTTCCGGGTTATTGATTTTTAAAGTTAGGGGTACTTTGTGAAACACCGTGTATATATCATACACATACATCTGAAATATATGTCCAGTTTTACTGATTGTAATTCTGATTTCAGGCATTTTTTTTCCAAATTCTATTAGCACTACAAAAACAAAAATATATCAAATCTTTATCTTCTACGTATATAAGTAATTAAGTATACAAGAAAAATAAGTACGATACATATATGTATATAGAAGTCTATATTGTATATAACTCTAGAAAATCTTGAGTAATGCAGTAAATTTGTATTGAAGCTAACACAGACTTAGACTCGAATCATGTTATATTTAGTGTAATATTCCAACCAGTCCAAGTTCAAGGAACACTTCATTTCATATCTTACTTTATCTTTTGTGCTAAATAAAAAAGCAGGGATACATTTAAAAAGAATTTAGGTCCTTTGAAGGACCCTTCACAATTTTTTTTCATCTTAAAACAGGACGCTTCTCAATAGTCTTTGTCTTGAAAACTTATCTTTCTCAAAACTTTTTCATCTTCAAACCAAACCTTTTATAAATTTGATCATTTTAAAAGAAAATCAAATCTGTGTTAAAAACCTAAAGTTTCTGAAGAACTTGTTATCTACTTATGAAAGAGAAAAAAAAAGCCCCTTTTCATATATGCATGCAGAAGTTATATTACATATATCTTTGAAAAATGATTATAATATACCACATTTTGGTATTGAAATTAGAAAGACCCTTACTGTAATTAAGTTATACCAGTTGTAATTCTGATTCCAGATGTCATTCACAGGTTTTAGAAATATCACAAAATTGTTTGAAATATGTTTTTCTCTTCCTTTTATGCTAAATATGAAAGACAAATAGCGCAGTATAAAAAGAAGAAAAGAAGAAAATCAAGCCACGTGCCTACATGTATGCAAAAGTTCATATTACCCATATCTCTGAAAAATGTAAGAAAATATAGGAAATAGTTGCAGAAGATGTTATATATTGACCTTATCTTCAAACGCTCATATGGCAGATACTAGATAAAAAATGCTATAAAATATCCAAGAGATTCTAAAAATTTATTTACCGACCTCAGTTATTCATGTCCAGAAAAATATTCTAAAACCCTTCTTTGAATTTTTCGACGCATTGTCAATTCTGTCAGTATGTTCCAAGGTTTCATTCGTATTCGCTACGTTTTTTCCGAATATTCCCAAACTATTTCTTATATAAAAGTAAACACACAAAATTATTTATCTACACTCTAAAATTGGAAGGAGTGAGAAGTTGACTCTTTGGAAGAGTGAGAGGCATTTTCACTCTTTTAGGAGTGAATTTTATAAATATGCACTCTTTAAAGAATGGAACTTTCCACTCTCTAGAAAAGAGTGAAATATCTCACTCCGTTGTCGAGAGTGACTGTTCACTCCGTTGACAAGAGTGAGATATTTCACTCCGTTGAAGAGTGAGGAAAAGCAATTTTTTCCAATAAAATCACAAGATGGCGCCAGCTCACGGATGAGAATCCGAGTAATCTCCGTTATCGAAACGAAACACCTAAAATGAAATCCTTTATATATAGTAGCACGATTTAAAAAAAAAACTGAAAAAGGCATTGAAATAATAAATGAATCGATAGAATTATGGACAGGAAATATATTTTATGCTTTACAAATTGCAGGATTTGCCAATGCTAAGAAAAGTGTGGGAAAAAAAATATTTGAAGTAAATTTATGCTTAGCTGCAACACAATTTTGCTTCTATTTTATAAACAGAAATTTAATATCTCTGAATGCTAATTATTTTCCTCTTTATTTAAATAACCTATTCTACATATTTTATATCATTTCTAACCTCTTTATGAATATAAACAAAATATAACTATACAGATTAAATTTTCTGTTATTTTTAACACGTTTGAAATTAAACATAAGAGAAATGAAAAACGTTGCATTTAATCACTGATTTTATAACATTTATTATAGAAAAAAAAAGAGTATAAATGTGTCGGAAATAATCTTAGGAAAAATTTAACAGCTATAATTTAAGAAAAAAAAAACGTTTTTTACCCTGACTGAAATTTCCCCCCTAAAAATTAGTTTTGAAAAGTAAATTTGGGGGCCCCCGTTGTATTTCAGTGAGTAAACTTCGGCTTCACGGGCCTATTTGGTAAACAGGCCCTGGGCCTCGGACAATCTTAATCGGGCTCTAATTATGCAAACATTATTAGCAAGAAAAAAATGAATGAATAAATAAATAACTGCTTTGTTGTAACGGAATTTTTGTTATAGCGGAAATGTACAGACGGGTGTTCGCACATTTTTTAGACGATTTCGGCGTTGTTGTTTTTAACGTTTAAAATATGAATATTGCTTTCTGAAATAATCTGTATGATAATCTTGTTTCTTGATTCTAATTCTGCATAATGCTTTCGATTTATATCGATGAATGTTTTCGATGTAAGATAAATTTGCGATAGTCATAAATCCTTACTTGAAACTTCGTTTTCCCCTTGAAATGGGCTCTTTTTTTCCCTGTTTTTTTTTTTCATCTGGTATCTTTTTACTATGTATATGTACTGATTTTTGGAATAGCACTTTTCAATCAATTGTTATGTTTATTTCGCACTAAAAAGTTTTTATATTATGCTCTTTGCAATCATTTTAGACTGTGGAATTAGCATACTTCTGTTCGAAAGAAGAAAAAAAAAAAACGCAAACGCATCTTCCCATTCACAGCTTTTTTAGCATGCGCAATCTTGAAATAAGAATAAATTTGAAAGTATCAGTCAATAATATAAATTACACATAATAAGTTGTTGTCAGAATTTTTTCCTCTAAAAGAATTCCATTTTTTTAAATAATTTATCAATTTGTCTAAAAAATGTGCGAACAGTCTCTGTATTATATGATACAAAAAGAAGGTGTCAGTTTCTTATTTACACAGTTGAGAAACACCGTAAATATTTATGATTTCTACATAAATTTAATAAGTGTGTTCGAATATCACAAAAGAAACAAAGCTAAAATAATGTAATAAGAGCTTTTTTATTTATAAGCGGCTGTAGCAAGCTGTAGGTACCAGTTCTCGTCCGAGCGCAGAAGACAAGCAGCAACGAGCTGGGATACTATTTGGGAGGGTGACCGCCTACGAACAAGCGTGTGTGTGTAAAAATGAGTTTCTCTTTTTTTTATTCAAGAATTTTAGTCACTCCTGAAAGAGTGACTATTAACTCCTATCAGGGGTGAAAAAACTCGCTCCTGAAAGAGTGAGTATTCACTCTTAAGGGGGTCAAGAATTTCACTTTTTCGTAGAGTGAATAGTCACTCTAAAGAGGTTGGGCAAATTTTGACTCTGCGATAGAGTGAATATCCACTCCTCCGGAGTGAATAGTCACTCTTTCTTATTTAGAGTGTATATGTTCTAATTTTTTAACCCATTTGTTATATATATATATATATATATATATATATGATATTTAAGTATTTTGAAAAAAAAACAACAGTGATAAAATAGTTTAGTTTTGTTAATCGCAATAAAATATCCTGTTTAATGAATAAGGAGTATCAAAACACAACAAAATTGCATTGCATATGCTACTTCGCTTCTTTAATTTATTTTTATTTTTTGTTTTGTTGTACGAATGAGCAAAATGATGTGATTTACAGTGTGTAAGAAGAGCTAGTATTGTTTATAGTTTATTTAATTCAAGACTATAAAATTACAATGTTCCACACTTACTGAGCATCCGAATTATCAAAATTCATATTTTCGGACTGAGAGACCTGAATTCAAGCTTATCTTTTCACATTACAAAAAGTTTTCAAAACAAATCAATGTCGATAAAATATGAACAGATTAAAAATCTAAAACATTCTTTGAAAAATTGAAATCGGATGACACGACAGCATAGGATGGAGCGATTTTATTCACCAGACACAAGATGACCCTGGTGTTGTGAGTATAAGCTATCAAGCAGGGACCAATAAATCTTCAAAATTCAAAATACTTAGCATAAACAAAAGTTATTTCTTAAAATATCTAAACCGCAATAGCAATAAACGTCTTAATTCTGAGACTAGGTAGATTCAGTGAACGCCAGTACTTCTTATTAAAGAGCAAATAAGCTCAACCTCTTGTCAACTAGAAGTAATCACAGCAGCTTAGTAAGAAGGGCCCAATAAACCTCCGAAGCACAGTACCCAGTGGAAGTACAGTATAATTTTAAGGTACTTCTTTCATTCAGGGAAAGTTTTCTAAATTCTACATACATGGAAATTTCTCAATGCTACAAGTATTATTCCAAGGAGTGACTTAGACGAGTTCACAAATATTTCATTAAATGGCTCTTTATGTTTCCTGTATAAACTTTAGAAAGAATATATTTATAGTTGTTGTTGGTCAGCTACCCGGGTGACCAAGGAGTGACTTAGACGAGTTCACAAATATTTCATTAAACGGCTCTTTATGTTTCCTGTATAAACTTTAGAAAGAATATATTTATAGTTGTTGTTGGTCACCTACCCGGGTGATTTGCAACCAACGCATCAAGATGCTACACGATTGGTTAACAGTCAATTGATCACATTCAGATTTCCCGGTTAGCTAAGTTTCCTGAAGTAGAGTGGATTCTCTCTTGCAGTAGGCAAACTTTCCCCTCTAAAGAAATTAAACATGCAATGTAAGGAAATAAAAATAAAGAATTGGAGGTCCTGTTTTACTGTCATTTTGTGGGCCCTCTTAAATTTTAGAGAATAAGCGCATATTTCATCTACCTTTTGGGTAATCAGGCCTGTACATAAGACGAAAATTCTGCTAAAATGATAAAATATCAATAAACAATTAAATTTCAGATAATAGCCATATTCCCTGTTACCCATAGCCCCCCATACTGTTTCATGCAACTTTCATGAATTCATTTCTGCAACGTACTTGATAAACTTATGCGTTTAAGCTGACTCAAATAAATGAACAAAGTATAAAACATACTCACTGAAAATCTTGAATTATGTAAACCAAAAGCTCAGTACTCAATTTTCTATCATACAATAAATGTTGCCATTTTACTCATTTCTTATTCATGTAAACAAAATTGAAGTGCATGTGGTTTAGTAACGTTTCGATTTATTATTATTTCAGAAGAACGCAATCGAAAAATTTACCTTTAATGCTTCTCAAGATAAATATTTAAACATTTTACTTGTAAATATTTATACAGATGCCATTTATAGCAGAATAATACTTACTAGTAAGCCAATAATAGCTATTTTTATATTCATTGTAAATATTTCCAATGCTATATCAATATTGGTTAAGTATTGGCTTTACGTTAGATATATTTACAGTATAAAATACTAGTATTTAAGAAATTTTGGCTTTACATTGTAATTAATTACAATGAAACGCCATTATTGCCGCATTACTGGCTTTATATTAAAAATATTTGAAATGGTATGACAATATTTAACCACTATTGTCGTTATTGGTGAAATTGACATAGGAATGGGTATGTAATTTGGTGAAATATTTCTTCCCAGAATTGTTTATGTATATAAACAACTCAATATTGAGTCAATATTTAACAAAAGACCCGATATTTAACATCATATAGCCGATATTGTTCCAATATAGTTTTGTTATTAGACGAAATATTTTAATTTAATCAAATAAAAAAAGTTTACAGAACAACTAATATTTTGATTTGTGTCAAGTTTGATACATGGATACCTTTAATATCAAAATTAACTGCATTTTAAGTGCAAATTTTAAAATGAAAAAGAATTAATCTTATCAAAAATACTCTTAATTTAACCACAAATTACTGTAAAAGGTTGTATAAAAAGGGTGTCAAGTTATTTGATAAAAGGTTTTTGTAAAAAGAATTCATCGGATATAATGGTTTTTGTTTCTGCTGTCAAAGTGTAAGTTGAAAATGATATTTCCACTTCATTTTTCAAGTGGTGCCAATATTCCACTCCTTAAAATGACACTTGATATTTTCATTTTTATTGTCAGCTGAAATCCTATAATATATTTTACTGGCAGTTCAATTTTACAGTGACAGAGGGATTCAAAAGTAACCTCTGATAGTGTCCATATCAGTTTTATTATAGAATTTTTAACAAGTTTCTATAAAAGCACAAAGAATTCAGTTCACAAGTTAACGTTATAGTTCGGTTCTATTTCAAGAATCTTGATTTTATATATATATATATATATATATATATATATATATATATATATATATATATATATTCTTACACAAATCAAATAATGTTTTGTGTGATGTAAAGAAAGAGTTTTTATTATAATAATTTCTCAGATAATTATTTGTCATTAATCCTTTTATTTTAGCCTAGTGAATTTTCATATATGTATATATATATTCATTTAATTAGCTTTTGAATTTTTATATGCATGACATTAAAGTTAACTCAATTATAGGCCATTCAATCTACTATTTTATGAAGGCTATTTAAGAGAACGTAAACAAAATAAATAAATAAATAAATAAAAGAAGATAAAAATACCAGATGTTTGTTTATACTACACCCTTGTGAAAATTAATATTATAAGCAATTCGATGTTCGAGGATATGTAAAATAATTTCATATTTCACTATCAAATGCCAGTATCGCAGAAATACTGGATTCATGCTTCATTCTCGCAATTAGATCGCGATACAGAGCACGGTGAGTACTGTAACTTTAATTATGGTCACCCTGTATATTTGAGAAAATGAACAGTTGGAAAGAATTCTACATTAGGTAAAAAATATTAAACCCTTGTTTGTTTGTTTCAAAAATACCGTTATCAAGTAGCAGTACCCACCAGTCAGAAAGGGACTATCTATCATTTTCTTGTTCTGAGCTTTCCGTTAATAAAATTAATTTAATTATTATGTAATTTGTTGTTTATATATATAAAAATTGTCTAATCTAATAATAATTTAAAAGAAAGTTAAAAAATCTATGAGGTTGATTTTAATTTAACCGGCGTTTCACCGGATTGCGCACTTAATGGAAATAAATTTTAAACAACAGCAAAGGAATCAATTAATAAATATCTTTACTAATCAGAATTTCTAAGAAAATTTATTTTGTTTAATAAGTTAGAAAGAAAAGTTAGTAAGAAAGAAAATTATTTTTCTGAGAAATATTTCAGAAAATAAATCATTGGATTTGAAAATTTTTAAATTTGAATTATTTTTAATATTACATTCTTTAAATTATCAGTCGATTAAAAAATACCTATTATTACATTAGACATACTAAAAAAGTTCTATTTGTACATTTTAACACGTTAAAACATTAACACCGTACTCTTATATTCTTTGAGAAAAAAAGATTAAATTATCGTTTATAGCAATCATTTAATTTTGTCACTGAAAAAAGTGCTGAAAAAAAAAATAGTAACGGAGATAATTAATTGTTTTACTTAACACTTTATTTTAATTTGATGAAGTTTTCATAATTATTTCCAATTATTGCTGAGCATTTTTTTATATGTAACGGGTAATAAAAATAACTTATTAATATGTCATTTTATGTGTCAATTTACATGCGGTTATTAAGAGAGTGTAAAAAAAAAGAACTCTTGGAGAAAAAATGTATTGTTTAAAATAGAATTAATTTAATTGAAATAAAGATTTGATAGAACTATAAATTTATAAAAAATACAGCCAGTCTTTGTAAGAAATAAAACTTTTTTTTACAATAAGTTACAGAAACGAGACTACATTCCTGGAATACATATTTGTGAAAATAAATCATAGTTTTTTTATTGCTCTAATTTTGTGAAGCAAGGTTTTTCCATCCAATTTTAAACAGTTTTAAATATTATAATTTTTCTTTTTATTCACATTTGTTTAAAAAATAACTTCTAGTTTTATTGATAATAGACACGTTAAAACATTCTTGAAGTATTTTTTTTTTTACAAAATGATACATTATTAACACTAGTTACACTACGTATTATTAACACTATATTCTTAACATTATATACACTATATAATTATTAACACTATAAATTTACTCTTTGAAAACAGCTTGAAATATTTTTTTTAGTACTAATTTAATTTTAACACATTGAAAAACGTACTGCAGTAAAAATTTGTAACTGAGATAATTAAATGTCTCCCTTAACAATTTTATTTTAATTTGATAAAGTTTTCATTTTTATTTCTAATCCGATTATAACTTTTTAACTTAAAATAAAATAAAAACAAAGATAACTTGTTAGTAGCATGTCACTTTACCTGGTAATTTGCATACAGTTACAAAAAATGTATTGTCGAAGAGATGTTTTTTCTTTATTTGAAGTAAAATATATTTAATTGAAATAGAGATTGAACATAACTATATAATTAGAGAAAATGATTGTCAGGCTGTAAAACAATTTTTTAGTTTATTCAATAAGTTAAATTAAAAAAGCGTACATATGTATAATAAATCTGTGGAGAGAATTCAGCGAATTTATTTTTTTTTTATTTTGTAAAACAAGATTTATTTTTCAAATTTCAATTGTTATAAATATCACAGTCGTTAAAAAATAACTTCTAGTATTGCTATCAGACGTAAAAAAACCTCAAATAATATTTTTTTGTTAAAAACTAAAGTATTAACATCATATCCTTATCATCTTTGAAAAATTAATCATTGAAATTTATTGTTGAAAAAAAAATACTGCTAAAATATGTATTAGACTGACTTA
Source organism: Maratus michaelseni (assembly GCA_963931845.1). Lineage (NCBI taxonomy): Eukaryota > Metazoa > Arthropoda > Arachnida > Araneae > Salticidae > Maratus > Maratus michaelseni. The sequence goes on along the minus strand of OZ007587.1, from coordinate 301,158,257 downwards.
AAAGTTTTTCTTAACCATTTAAATTAAGTTTCATACTTATTTCTAAATACCATTTTCACTTTTTGGGTATATACCGGAAAATAAAATTAACTTATTAATATGTGAATTTATTTGAAAATTTATATGCGACTATTATGGGAGTCTCAGATAAACAGAAAACGTACTTGAAAAAAACTAAAACACATTTATTTTAAATTAAGATTCGAAAGAAGTTTAAATTTATAGAATAGACAGTCAGTCTTTGCCAGGAACTGTCATTTTGTAAAATAAGTTAAATAAACGAAATTATATTCGTGTGACATATTTTTGTGAAAGAAAATAATTGGATTTTAAAGCTTTAATTTTCTGAAATGACTGACCTTCAAATTATTAACTGTTTTTAATGTATTTTCAAATTAAAAAGTAACTATTATTGCTGAAGACAGACATTTATAAAAATTATTTCATTATTTTCTATTAAGTACTAAAATATGAACACTTCATATGTATACGCTTTGAAAACGGCTTAAATTATTTTTTAACAATCATTTAGGTTTAACATGCAGAAACAAATCCTGCTGAAAAAATTTGTAACTTGGATAAGATTAACAAAAGTTTTATTATTTATATATATATACGAGGGCAGTTTGATATCTCAGTGATTTTAAAAAAGGTGGCGGCCTGATTGCACTCTTATTATTATATTTTCAATTTATCATTATCTGCGCAATATTCGTGCAATTTGCAGACAATATTTTAAATACATTGTGTAATATTGGATTCAAAAGAAAACATTTATCGTGTTTGTTTTGATTATGGAGAAAAAAGAATTTCGTGTTTTGATAAAACCCTATTTTTTGCGCGGAAAAACAATTACCGAAACTGAAGAAAAGTTGAAAAATATTATGGGGACTCTGCACCATCACATGGTATGGTTCACAAGTGGTTTACGGAATTTCGTTGTGGCCGTACGAACACAACAGATGTAGAACGTTCTGGACGTCCAATTGAGATCACGACTGAAGAAATGGTCAACAAAATCCATGATATCGTGCTAAAAGACCGCCGTGTGAAAGTGCGTAATATAGTTAAGAAGGTAAACATTTCAAATGACCGTGTTTTCAATATCTTGCATGAATATTTGGGCATGAGAGAGTTATCAGCAAGATGGGTGCCGCGATTGCTGACAATGGATCAAAAGCGGACTCGTGTAACCATTTCAAAGCAATGTTTGGACAAGTTCGAGCGCAATTCAAGCGAATTTTTGCGGCGTGATGTTACAGTTGATGAAACATGGATACTTACTACACACCAGAAATGAAAGAATAGTCTAAACTGTGGAATTCTTCTAATGAACGTGCTCCGAAAAAGGCAACAACAGTTCCATCGGCCGGAAAGATTATGGCCACAGTTTTCTGGGACTCAAAGGACGTAATCCTCATTGACTATCTAGAAAAAGGAAAAACGATCCCCGGACAGTATTATGCTGATTTATTAGACAGTTGTAATGCAAAATTAAAGAAAAGAGGCCCCATTTGTCCAAAAAAAATGTGCTTTTTCATCGCTACAATGCGCCAATCGTCTGCAACCGCAGTCGCTAAATTGGTTGAATTACGATACGAATTGCTTTCTCATCCACCCTAATTTCCTGACTTGGCTTCCAGTGACTTTTATCTTTTTCCAAATAAAAAAAATGGCTTGGTGGAAAGAGATTTTCTTTAAATTCTGAGATCATTAATGCTACAATGGCCTATTTTGAGGAGTTTGAGAAATCTTATATTTTGGAAGGATTAAAAAAGTTAGAACATCGTTGGAAAAAGTGTATCATTATGAAAGGATATTATGTCGAAAAATGAAATGCATTTTGGTATGTATATTGGTTTTTTTCATTTCAATGTCACGGACTTATCAAACTTCCCTCGTATATGTAACTTCTTAGTTGTTGAGCCGATTTGTGCCGATTAAAGATTGATTTTCTTATTTTACTTTGATAAAATTTTCGTATTTAATTTTAATTCTCTTTTAAATATTTTTGCATACAAAATAAGTAAATAAATAAATAAAGATAAACCATTAATAGCATGTCATTCTATTTGGCAATTTGCATGTTATTATAAAATTTGAAATGTCGGAGATAGGGTTTCTTTTATTTGAACTAAAATACAGTTCTATACTAATAAAAGAAAGACGTTTGTCTGTCTGTATGTCTCTTTGTTTGTTGACGATGCTAGTGCACATAGAGGTCTGCAAATTTGGAAAAGGATAGACGAAGACAGGCGCAAATGTAGCTGGGACTCAGATTTTTCCTTTTTGATTCCTTTCAGATTTTTCCTTTAACGGATTAGTTCTTCCCATACGTAAATAAATACAATTTTCAGTTTCAGAAGGAATGAGCTCAAACCGAACGAAAAATCACGCATCCGGCATAGATTATGAAACACTTTCCAACACTAACAAAATATTATTAAAAATTTTAATTTTTTCCGTACGATGAAAGGAGATATCTAAATAAGCAATTAAAAAAAACACATAACTCAGTAAAAATATATTTTCAGCAATTGTTGCTCATATTCGAAGTCTTACGTGCAAACCTGTATATGAATTACAGAATTTGTAAACAACATGTAATACACTAATAATTACATAAAATTGCAAACCACAGTGAAAAGAGCACTTCGATCAATTACCGATCATAGTCAGTCCTTTAAACAAATTCTCTTGTGTGTCTCTGTACATAAGCGATAAATCCTACGCACTCCATAATCTATAGAAAATGAGTTGTATTGAACCTTAGCGATCCTTTTACATTTCCTTATGTTAAAGTATCATAACATGTGCATAATGCACCGGAAACGATTTTTTCCCACAGATAATAATGTAAAGGAATTATTTTGTACGTCTCTGTAATTGAACTATAAATACTACATACTTCATTTTCAATACCGAACATTCTATAGTAAAATGCAATAATGCATAAAAATTTCATGACAATCCGAGTATATTTACTTGAGTTTGAGCAAGGACAGACGGACAGACAGACGGACAGACAGGCAGATTGACAGACAAACTGAATTCATAAACACTTTTCAACTATGTTGGAAAGTGTTTAAAGATAAAGAATACCTAAGGATATTCAGTATCTTTCAGTGGGCCCTGGAACACTTGGGTGGGTTTGCTAGTAATTAAAATAAACGTTTGACAGAATTATAAAATTGTAGAGAAAGAATATAAAATTTTATAACAAATTTCTTGTTTGTTCAATAAATTAAAAATATTTACAGATTTGTTATTATATAGAATTCATCGGATTTGAAATGTTTAATTTTGTAAAGCAAGATTTTTCATTGAAATGTCAATTGTTTTAAATTTTGTTTATGTCAGACATGTAAAAATAAATAAATAAATAAATAAATAAATAAATAAATAAAATCTAGCATTATTTTTTTCTATTAAGTACTAAACTATTTACACTATACTCGTATTGTTTTTTAAACGATAATTATTTAAATTTAATACCGTGAAAAATACTGCTGAAAAAAAATTAACTGCGATGCTTAATTGTTTTTCTTGATCATTTCGTTTTAATTTGATGAAATTTTCATATTTATTTCTAATCATCTTTTGATTTTTTTTTGTTACATAAAAAAATAAAGGTAACTTATTAATAGTATGTCGTTTTTTCTGTCTGTAAGCATGCGGTTATTAAAAGAGTGTCAGAAATTGAAGGATTTTTTTTCTTTTTTAATTTTTAATGTAGCTACGTATATTTTCCTATTTCATTTTTTTTTTAAATAGAATATATTTTATTGAAGTAAAATTTTACAGATCTATATATAAAAAAAGTTGTCAGGTTGTACAGAAATTTTCAGTTTGATCATTAAGGTAAAATTTAAAAAGTTTACATATGCGTAGAAAAAAAAATGTGATTTCAATGTATTTCAAAATTTTAGTTTCATGAAACAAGATTTTTACATCAAATTTTAATTGTATTTAATAATATATTCATTAAAACTTAATCATTTAAATTTAACATTGAGAGAAAAATACTCGTGAAAAAAAATTATCTGAGATAATTGTTTTTCTTAATCATTTCATTTTAATTTAATGACGTTTTCATACTTAAATTTCTTTTGACTGTTTTTACATACAGAAAATTAATGGTAACTTATTAATTTGTCGTTTCATTTAAAAAATTTCACACGGCTATTAAGAGAGTGTCAGAAAAAAAAATGTAAAAAATTTAACCCTTGGAGAAAAGAATGCATTTAAAAAAAATAAAATAAATTTAATGGAAATACAGATTTGATAGAACTATAAATTTATAAAAAGGAAAAGAAATATTGAAATGCTAAAAGAGATATGTTTTTATTTTAATTTTAAATCAAATATATTTAATTGGTGTGCTAGAACTATAAATTTATTAAAAAGGATTGTCAAATTTTGTACGAAATTTTTAGTCTGATATAAAAAAGGGTAAAAAAAAATTATGTGCAAAACTGGAGAGAATTTCCATACAACTATTCTCTTCACGCAAATAAAGCTTCGACGCAACTATTATTTATGCCGTTTGCTCAAATAAAGTCTGGATTGACGTAACTTTAAATTTATATAAAACGGTTATAATAAATTTTCAGTTTTATTTTATAAATTAAAGTAATAAAAGTGTTATATACATGTGATAAATTTCAAAAATCTATTATCGTCATACAAATAAAGGTTCCACGTAACTATACGAAACTTTTATTTATGTTGATCATGTAAATAAAGATTTGACAGAAGTATAAATGCATATACAAAAAAATGTGACACACGTGAAAATTGGATCTGTTACGTAACATTTTGATTGGTATTATCGGTGAACAATCGAGAGTAACTTTTGATCTCTTACGTTTTTGCTAGTGAAATAATTCCTTTTTCTTCATCATTGTCACTGACAATTATTCTATCTTCAATAACCACCAAATTACACCAAAGTTTCTTTTGTAGAAATAACGTACAAACCAGCTTTGATTATGTCCGGACAATTCGTAAAAAAATTGTCATCATTATCCGATGAGTCGGACGCATTAAAATGTCCTTAACATTAATTGAAAAAAGGAAATGATGGGGAAAATATAATTATCTTCATTAAACGGAGATACGTCTTAAACGGAGACGCATTAACGAGAGTCCATTGTATAATATTAGTCTTACTTTCACGATAAAGAAATGTTCACTTTATTCAGCGATTATTCTTCAATTGATAAAGTGTTTACATCTATACACGCACAAGTTTCTCCGAGAATTATTCTGAATGAAACGTATTGATTCACGTCCTTTTATTCTAAAACTTGGCATAGTACCAACATTAAGAACATTACTTTGAATTGGAACATTTTTATTTTTACAGAGTCTAAGACAATTTGTTTAATTTCTGCTAAATGAATGCTGGGGCTGAAACTTAAGTGGAGGGGAGAAGGAAATAAATGAATGAAGATAAAATAAATTTGTTGTAAGAAGTATTTTATAAAGCTTTGTTAGAAAAATGAAAATCTAGCTACATGTTATTGAATTAAACCTTTATACAGTTGATCAGATGCTGTTTTTTGTAATCTTGGATCTATTGCTAAATGAACTTCGAAATCGTCATCTAGAAATATACAGAATGATTTAAAAAAATGAGTTCAATTTCACTCATTCATTGGACTTACTCCAAATTGAACAACACGATATAAAGTTTGGATTTAAATTTTTACACAACAAACATTATATTAAACATATTATTATTAAATGTACGCATCAAAATTTTTAGCAGAGTTTCAAATATATTTTTAATATAAAAGGTTTTTTGACAGGTATCCTGTAGTTTTACTGCTTTCTATCACCAGTGTATCAAAGAAAAATATGTACATTTACAAATTCACATAACATAAATCCTTCGTTGGTCGAAGGAATATAAAATTACTTTGGAGGAATATAAAATACTTCTCCTTATTTAGGTAAGCATATTTTGTTCATAAACACATTCACCGAACTTATTTGCCATTCATTGTAATAAAGAATCCACGATTTTACAAATAACAGTAAATTCAACTTGAATACAATAATATCGCACAAATAATATCCTTCATTAAATTATTTATTTATTTATTATTTTATTTTTTGCATATCTTCTGGCAGTCATTTGATAAAATACTAATATAAACTATGCATGCATACACAAAACTAAGAACAGTTTTTTGAAAGAAAAATATTTACTTTTTCATAAAACTGCACGTTATTTTTCTTAATATACAGCTACGTACTGCAATTATTTTGAAACATCCTCTTCATTTGTACATATATAATTAATAATAACTAAAATCCGTGAAAAGGCTTTAAATAATGATCTTAAGACTAAACTTTTACAATTTTTTCATCTTGTTATCGCAGAAAACACATCATTCTACAATAATTAGTTCTCCTAATTGGCTCTTCTCTTACATTCGTACACAAACCCCATAAGAATGAAGAAGTTTCATGAATCCAAATATCCTCTTAATTAGCATTTGATAAAAAGTTAGGCTAATTTGTTCTCGTATTCAAATAAATTTACTTCAAGACGATGGAGTGTAGAAAGTTAGTCAATTTACCAACATTATCTAATTTACATGTGTATTAATTTACACTCTACATGCTTATTTACATGGTTCACATGATTTATTTACATGATGAATGTATAACAATCTAAAACATACTTAAACACGTAACAATAAAAATAAAATTTTCTTATTAAAATAATGAAAAAATAAAAATAAAATCTTTTTTAATAATCTAAAAGATGCTTAATAATAACAATAAAAATAAAATCTTAATAAAATAATAATAAAATCAATAAAATTTTCTTCTAGCAATCTAAAAAATACTTATGTACTATACTATACTATATAATGTGCTATACTATATACTTATGTACTGTACTATACTATATACTTACGCACTGTACAATACTATATACTTATGTTCTGTACTATACTATATACAGTACATAACTATATTATGTATATACTTATGTACTGTACTATATATACTATATTACAATTCTAAACAATATCATTAAATTACATAAATTACATTTTAAAAGTTTTAATATTGTTGAGAGAAACAAAAAGCGTATTTAACTTAATTATATTGAAATTAAATATTTGTTTATTATTTAGCTTTACTCTAAAATTGTTTCGATAAATAATTAATAATACTACTGAAATAGGTTTAATTTTCGCATTTTCCGAAAACTAGAATAACATATCTTATGTGAAACGGTCTACGATTTCATAACACATGTCCAGTACATTTTATGTTCCTTAATGCACACGCTGAAATTTTTTTTGATAGATACTGTTATTTTTTCATACAAAAGTAATAAAATCCTAGAAAAGCATAAAATAATCACCAAACTAAATCATTCCAATTTTTCCAACTTGTTACTGGAAAAAATATATCTTTCTGCAATAATTAGTTTTCCTAATTGGCTCTTCCATTTCATTCATACACATAACTCATCAGAATGAAGAAATTTCACCAATCTAAAAATCCTCTTAATTAACATTCGATAAAAAGATTGGTTAATTTGTTATCGTATTCAAATAAACTTAGTTGAAACCATTGGAATGTAGAAATTTAAAACATTATCAAATTTCACATGAATTTGTTTATATTCTGAATCTTTGATAATTTAAAAATAATTCGAACCTAATAATGACTCTGTAAAGTTTCAAGGAATGGACGTTAAAATAATCTAAATTGTGTTAAAAATATTTTTAATATTGTAGAAAGGAAAATAATTGCTTCTTAAAGTCCATCCTTTTGCATTCTAATTAAAATAAATGCGATTCTATTAAAAATTTATTTGGTATTTTTATGTTAGGTGGGCGCAAATCACGCCAATAGCATCTTTTCTCTTACCAATAGCAGTTTATATTTTTCGCGTGTACCAATTAGAAAGGTTCTGCGTCAATTCGTCGCGCACAATTCATCGCGGAACAATTCATCGCGCACAATTCGTCGCAGCGTCAATTCGTCGCAAGCTCAATTCGTCGCGAGCTTAATTCGTCGCGACGTCAATTCGTCGCAGCGAAAACTCACAATTCATCGCGGAACAATTCATCGCGCACAATTCGTCGCAGCGTCAATTTGTCCCAGCGTCGATTCGTCGCGGCGTCAATTCGTCGCGGGTTCAATTCGTCGCGACGTCAATTCGTCGCAGCGAAAACGTCTTTGAAGGCTATTATGATAAAAATAAAGATAATTCAGTAAAATTACTTAATGATAATTTGTTTTTTAGATTTAGAGAATTGTAACTAACATTTTACAGGCAATTTTGGAGGAATCTTTTTCCATATGGGATTTTTGTGAATTTCCCTGATGAAAACATATCGTTTCAAAATGTCAGCAACCCTATAATTTCGAACTGCTATACCTCAGCCATTTTTTAAGATAGGGGCAAATTTGAAAATGCTCTAGAATCCTTGGATCAAGACAGAACATTTAACGGAAAAAGTTTTTAGAATTTCGAATTTTATTTTTACAACTTTTTGAAATTGTAATCTTTAAATGACTATCACAGCGCTTCCTCCAGACGCAATATCTCCAAATTCAACTGGGACCTGCAGGCTATGGTCAAAAACATATACAAAAAATGGGTTCAATTATCTGCATAACTTCATAAAATTTTCGATGATACAATAGTAAAAATGGAACAAAAATCGCAATCACAGCGTCTTCTTCCGTCGAAATAGCCCCAAATTCAAGTAGGACCTGCTGGCCATGCCAAAAACACAGAAAAAAAATTTGGTTCAATTTTAAGCATAACTTCACATACACTTTCACATACACTTCGCATAACATACACTTTTCGATGATACAATGAGGACAGACAGACGGACGGACGGACAGACATACAGATAGACAATTTGTAAAAACATCTTTTTCCGAATCTCTGACCCCTAAAACGTGTAAATCCGTCGAAAACCGGAAGTCGAAAAAAATTTCGATTACAATACTTTATTCTATAGAAGAAAGTAAAAAATCATAAGCAGCATTAGTTGATGAAAATAATTAAAATATAATAAAATTATGGTTTACTTTCTAACTAGGTGACCCACCCGGTGTTTTCCGTGCCCGTGATAATAACCATAAACAAAACTCAAGCTTCTATGACTCTTTTAAAAGAAGCTGCATAGGGGGGCCCAAGAACGGGATTAATAAGGGGATAAGGTGCCCAGGGGGCCCGGGACTTGTCCGAGAAATTTTTTTGTCGTTCATATAGTAGCTGGAAGTCCAAAAAAAAAAAAAAATAGTGGATCGGTCGATTTTTAAAGGAGCTACATTAGAGGTCCCAAAACTGGCCAAATGATAGTTTTGAGTAAGGCCTTAAGAGGAAAACATCTTAAAAGATCCTAGTACGTAGCGCTTTAGATCTTCAATTAGTCGAAATTAAGCATATGGTATAAATTAATCATTAGAATAAAATTTGAAAGAAATGCTAAAAAAGGGCCCTAGTGCCACAGTAAAAGTATGAAGGCGTTGGCCCGGAGAAAGGAGTCGAAGACTCAACTTAAAAGTTATGCATTGAGAGGGTGAAAATGCATGGCGCACAAAAGGTTCAAGTCAACACCGCATCGGGCCCCAAGGGGCTAGGGTCCTAACTGAAATGCAGAAATGGGCGGGGAATTTAATGGAGAAAGGCCCACAAAAAGAAGGGAGATCAGATGAAAATGGGGCAAGTTATTAACAATTTAGATGCAAAAACCTTAAAAAGGGCCCTAGGGGCCCCGGTTCTTAAAATATTAAAAATCTGAGCGTCAAGTCTGTAGGACCTGCCTTGGAATATCTACACCCAAATTTTCAGACTTCTACGTGCGGTAGATTTCGCTTGTCATCGCGCACACGTACACAGAACTCAGACAGACAAACATTTTCCTTTTATTAGTATAGATGAAATAAATGAAAAAACCAAAATACTACTTAATGAAATTGCATTCATGCAGCAATCAGTTCAATCACAATCACAAAAAGTATTTTATGTTTACATCTCTCAATACTTTTTTTACTTCCTAATTCTTTCATATATAAGGGAGGGGGGGGGGATTGTACCCTGTGTACACATATGTCAACTAATAATTTAAAAAAAAAATTCTAGCATTTGTATTCGTCATTTTTTCATGATCTGGGTGATTTTATCCTAAATCCTTCGCCATTTTTTCGGTTATCTAAAGCAATATTTATTCTATCTCTAATAAGAAATGACTTGCTCTTATTCATTAAACTTTCATGTTCACAATAAGGAAATTCCCAAAAAAATCACTTATAACAAAAATTCCTCCGAAATCGCCTTTAAAATGTTAGTTATAATTTTGTATATCTAAAAAACAAATTATCATTAAATAATTTTACTAAATTATCCTTATTTTTATCATAATAGCCTTCAAAGACATTTTCGCTGCGACGAATTGACGTCGCGACGAATTGATACCACGACGAATTGACGTCGCGACGAATTGATACCACGACGAATTGAGCCCGCGACGAATTGACGCTGCGACGAATTGTACGCGATGAATTGTTCCTCGATGAATTGTGCGTTTTCGCTGCGACGAATTGAGCTCGCGACGAATTGTCGCCGCGATGAATTGACGCTGCGACGAATTGTGCGCGATGAATTGTTCCGCGATGAATTGTGCAAGATGAATTGACGCGACACCAATTAGAAAAGTTCTTTGAAGTTGAAATAAAATGTTTTCGTTTGTGATATTCTTTATTTTCAGTTTTTGTATTTTCTTCTTTTTTTTTATTTTAAATGAAAATAGTGAAAGGCATGTATTTTAAATCTTTCTAATATATGTATTTTAGGTGCTTTTCCAGTATAGGGGCCTTGGCGTTTTTTTTTTTCTATTTTATTTTCTTTATTTTTTTTTTTAAATCTTGGAGCAGTTCGGGCTTCAGAAAATGCGATTTGTTGCCAAATGATATAAACTGCTATGAAAATATGTTTTGTTTATATATAACACTATTTTTGGTTTTTTTATACAATTTACTTTTGTTTGCATATAAAAGTAGATAAATGGCTTCTTTATATTAAACAAATTGTATAAATATTGAAAATATTGCTCGTGTATATGAAACAGTGAAAATGTTGTCAGAAAATATGTTGCCAAATCTCTTTTTCTCGCCAAGTCCATTTTCCTTATCTTGGCAAGGCCCCTATACTGGACCATATTTTAAACGGAAGCTAGGTATTTTAAATAAAATGACTGAAAGTTTAATATTTTAAATAAAATTAATGCAATATGAATAATGATAATGGAAAAAATATTTGGCGATTTATCAGCTGCACCCAGCTAACATTAAAGTGGCAAATATATTTTGGTCCACATTACTTTTCATAAAAAATAATAATACAACTGTAATAGGCTTGATTTTTAACATTTCCAGAAACTTAGAATAGAATAGAATCTATACAAAGCTGTTTACATATTACATTAAAAGCAGATGGATGGAAAAACATTGATTTTTAATCGAGTTTCTTTATCTGCTTTTATTTTTACTACATCAACTTTACTTACCCTCGTTACATTTTCCAATAATGTACGTATGATTAACAAGTTAAAAATCACTCGAATGGTAATTATTTAGAGTTCCAGCTTGAGACCAGAGGTTGTGGGGATTTATTTTAGAATTTTGCGAATTTCTGGTCATTGTTTTGTTTAAATTTTTTAAACAGTAATTTGATTGTAGTAAAGCATTAGAAATTATAACGAATCTTTAAAATAAATAAAATATTAAAATAATTACTTAAAATATTAAATTATTAAAATAATTATGTAAAATAATAAAAATCAATAAAATTAAAGAAAAATATTAAAATATTAAAAATAAAGGTAAACTAATTATTAAAAATGCGTATAACTAAATATGCAAAACAATAATGATATAAATTTATCTTCAACTATTGAATGGAACTTGCCTCATAAAGGTGCACTAATAATTTGCATCAAACATGTAAAATAATGAAGTTTTATTTCATGTTTAGCCATAATTAATAACCAAAAAAACTGGATTAATGCGTAAATGTATTTGGTAAAAACATCGGGATCACCACTGATATGAGCGCTATCTTGAATTTTTTTCGGAAATAAATTTGTACTTCCTTCATGAGAAAGCATGAGTTCAGTCACCTTACCTAGAATTGCATATTAAAATGTGTACGGAGTGAGATACGGAAAAAATCTTGAATTTATTCCTCCATTTCTTAGCTGTAAGTTTCATGGTTTATATCTGCAACGATATGCTGATTTTAGGCGTTTGTGGATTTTATGGTTGCGTATTTGAGGGAGTCTACTGTATTTAACTTGTTTCTAAAAGTATTAACATTTTAAATAAATAATGGTACTGAGAAAAAAAAAACAAAAAAAAAAACATGTTTTTTCGTTTTTCCAGAAATCTGGGAGTTTTCTTTTTATAAAATTATGCGTTAATATAAAGGGTGACTCCAACACATTGAAATGCGCTTCAATTTTTTACCTGTTGGAGATACGTCGCCAATGTAAATCGAAAAAGTGTTCAAAATACAGTAGGAATTAGGATTAGGTCAATGAAATTGTAGAAAAGGTCATAGAAAAAATTGTCTGTCTGTTTTTAGTGCCGTAAAGCTCAAAAATTTCATAAATCTCAAAATATCATTCCTCGGTGAGTTTTGGACGTGGGAAAATGGAATTATATTTTATTCGGAATTTACATGCTTGAGCTTAGAGAAAAGTCTTCTAAATATAACTTATATGAACCACGGATCGTATAAAATTTTAAAAGTGTAACTTTTTGTAAAATAACGGAAACACTATTTCATCAACACAATCCTAATTCCTACCTTATTTTGAACACTTTTGTAATTTATATCACCCACGTATCTCCCACAGGTATAATACTAAAGCACATTTCAATCTCTTTGTAACACACTGTATAGCTTCATATAACTTTTGAAACATATCACTTTATTTGTCCTCATAAAAGTAATAAAATTTTCTAATAGTCTATTAAAACGACATAAAATAGTGATATAAAAATTTTTGCTACTCCACATTTTTTCCCGCTTGTTATCGCTGAAAACACATCCACTGCAATAACTAACTTTCATAATTAGTTTGTCTCTTCCATTTGTACACAAAACTCGAAAGAATGAAAACATTTTTGGAACTAAAACTTCTCTTAATTAGCATTCGATAAAAAGTTAGGTTAATTTACTCTCGCATTCAAATAAACCCGGTTTAAAACGATAGAGTCTTGAAAAGTCGATTTACCAACATTATCCATTTTAAGATTCTTTAAGTTTATCTATACTTTAAATGTTTCATAATTTGAAAATTATTCGAACATAATAATAGTTTTTTAACTTTTCAAAGAATGGTTGTTAAAACAAGCTAATTTGCATTTACAGAGTTAAAATACTTTGGAAAGGTGAAAAAAAAGTGTACCTTCATTTTGTCTTCTTGTCCATACTATTGCAATCTAATTACATAAATGTGATCCTTTTAAAATACATTTTGGCTTATTATTCAACATGAATCTAATATGACTCCTATACAAATTAATAAATCAACTGTAATAGATTATACAGGGTGAATCTAAACTCTTGAGAAAAACTTTAAAGGGTGATAGTACACATCAAGACAAACAATATTAAATAGAAAACTACCTTAGTTTTCTATTTAATATTGTTTGTCTTGATGTGTACTAACTGTGTTGTCCCAAACGTCTTCCGAAGGAGATAGGTGCCAGTAAAGTTCAGGGTCCAAAATTTCAAATGATTATAAAAAACGGAAAAATTGGTCGATTCGTTTGCGGTTTTCGCTAAAACTATTCTTTATGTCAGTATTTACTTGAATAAAAATGTTAAAGATAAAGTTTTAAAAAATGCCGATAGAGGACGCTTTAGACTTTGAAGTAACGAACAACTATTTTTTACCACTATTTTTTGTATCTCATTAAATGCTTTCAAAAGACCTTAGACTTAAACTTAGATTTTGATCTCAAAATCTGAATCGTTGGAAGTGGTTAAGTAGCGCAAACTGTACTGTGTTCAGAAGTTGAAATTTTAACACCCCCCTCCTCCCCCCACCCTGAACACAATTCAGTTATTCCCGATTTTGGTGTCTTAGACCAGGCAGAAACTACTACCCCCTACACGTAAAATAAACGAAAGAGGGATGACAAAATTAAAACAATTATCATAACAGACACGAGAAATTTCTCCGCGCAAAATAACAAGAAATAATTTACAGTTACGTAGCCATTACGTAGTAACGGTCCATGTCACCCGATTGGCCGGCAATGTGTAGTACAGAAGGATGTATCCTCCAGATGGCGCTGTGATCGAAAGTGCTATAAAAGCGCTGGTTGTCCGCATTCATCGTGTTTTCGCCTTTGTCGGCTTTAAGGGTAACCAGCTACACTAATCAGGAAATGGTGGATATACATTTAATTTACGGTGCTGTGGATGGGAATGCCTTGGAGGCCTGGCGACTGTACGGGTAGCGATTCCCTTGGAAACGCTTGCCGGACCAAAAAAATTTCGAACGCTTGCATCGGCGTCTTGGAGAAACCGGTTCGTTTGTCAGCAGGATGCACGAGACTGGGCGTATCAAGAGTCCGAAGACACCGAAACTTGAAGAGCATGTGTTGCGTGAATTCGAGGAGCAACTGGAGACGGGCACGCGGGCTGTATCCACCGCCACAAATGTGAGTCAAATGACGGTTTGGCGATAGTTAGGAGCCGAAAGCCTTAGACCCTATCATGCACAGCATGTGTACGCCTTGAAAGCAACCGACCATCAGCCACTTGTCGATTTTTCACGATGGTTCCTCCAACAGTTAAATGCGCAACAGAATTTGCTGCACACGTGCTATTCACCGCTGAATGCAGTTTCAGTCGGGAAGGCATTTTCAATGCGCGCAATGCACACAACTGGGCGTACACGAACCCACACGCCATCGTCCTCATTCATATAAACGGCGTTTCAGAGTCAATGTGTGGGCCGCAATTATCCACGATCATTTGATCAGGACATATCTTCTGCCAAGGCGCCTGGGCGGCGGTACGTATCTGGAATTCCTGCAAGAGGTACTTTCAGTACTACTTAAAAAAGGTTCCAGCCAACATAAAAGCTGGTATGTGGTTCCAACATGATGGAGCGCCTGCACCTTTCAGCGCGGATGTGCGAAATGCATTGGATACAGCATATCCAGGGCGATGGATTGGACGGGGTGGACCGGTAAATTGGCCGGCACGCTCGCCTGAACTCTCCTGACTAGACTTCTTCCTCTGGAGCCATATGAAGAGTCTTGTTTACGCAAGCCCCGTCGACTCCGACGAGGACTTGCTTGCGAGAATTGTCGTCGTAGCATGCGATATCCGGGAGATGCCAGGGGTATTCGCTAATGCTCGCAACTCTCTCCGCCGGCGATGTGAGGCCTGCATCATTGCTGGTGGGCACTCTTTCGAGCAATTTTTGTGATTCCGCACGAACATCATGCGTGTACCATTTTCTACGTGTCAACCTTCATTCATATTGCGCACTGCGTGCGTAGATCAAATTATTTCTTTTTTCTTTTGTGCGGAGCAATTGCTCATGACTGTTATGAATAAACTTTTTATATAATTTTGTCATCCCTCTATCGTTTATTTTACGTGTAGGGGGTAGTAGTTTATGCCTGGTCTACGACACCAAGATCGGGAATAACTGAACTGTGTTCAGTTTGGGCTACTTTACCTTTCCCAACGATTCAGATTTTGAGCTCAAAATTTAAGTTTAAGTCTAAGCTTTTCAAAGCATTTAATGAGATACAAAAAATAGCGGTAAAAATAGTTGTTCGTTACTCCAAAGTCTAAAGCATTCTCTATCGGCATTTTTTGAACTTTATCTTTAAAATTTAATTTCAAGAAAATACTCGCATAAAGAATAGTTTTAGCGAAAACCGCAAACGAATCGACCAATTTTTCCGTTTTTTATAATCATTTGAAATTTTGAACCCTAAACTTTAATGGCGTCTATTTCCTTCAAAAGACGTTTGGGACCCTTAGTTTCCTATTTAATATTGTTTGTCTTGATGTGTGCTATCACCCCTTAAAGTTTTTCCCAAGAGTTTAGATTCACCCTGTATTTCTTATAGTTCCCGAAATATAGAATACCATATAATCTACAGGGTATTCCAAAATTATTAAAACACGCTTTAAATTTTTACATAGTGGAGATAAAAAGGAAAGATAATTTGTAAAAGTGTTTAAGATAACACAGAAGATAAGGTTATGTTAATGAAATACTTTCCCAATAATTGTCATAAAGTTACACCTGGCCAGTTAAAAAATGTTTGCTTTTGCTACGACAGTATCATTTAAAAAAAATGCATATCTATATCTTTAAAATGTATCTAATTATAATGAATGAAAACAGATGATTTATATCATTTTTTAGTATGATTTAAAATGTTATTTCATCAGTTGAAATAAAGACTATATACAAATTGACGATGAAGTTTTTTCTTGTATCAAAAATATGTTAAGAAGTGTGAAAACAATTGTATCACATGAATCATCATCACAATTGTATCATATAGTATTTCCCAGACGATCACTTAAAGAGGCACATGTAGTTTTTAATTCGATAAACATATATTCCACAAAAGCAATTCGCAAAGCATTCTGAAAGTCTTTTTTCGTAATTGCAATACATAACTACCAAGCTCTTCTATTAATGCTTCTGTAAATATTTTGGAATTTTCCGCCAATCTATACTAATATTGTTACAAAAATCGTTTATCTGTTAATTTTTTTAATTTTAATTTTTTCCTTAAAGGTCAACTTCATCGATAATATTGTTTGTGCTTCCTTTCTAGTCTTATGCCGCAGATTTACAATTCTAATTTGATTCATGGTCCACATTTCCAATGGTCATGTTTTTAATTATAGGGTTTCGTTCATCTCACGAAACCCTATTACTCCCGCTCCGTTGTCTGTCCATCACAGAGCCGTTCTCATAATCTATATAACTTACAGAGTTGATACTTTGTGTATATATTACGTTGAGTAAAAAGTTTTACGCCAAGGGGAGATACCTTCGCGCAAACAACTGTCATTCGTGCGGTTGTTAACTTTTCAGCCAACCAATTTTTTCATTCGAAAGCAGATCACAGGGCCTATATGACTGTGTATTTTGTTTGTTAAAAATTTATTATCTTGTGCTTCAAAAAAGTGTTTAAAATGGAGCTATCAAGTCAACAGATCAGAATGATTATTTACTATGAGTTCCGTAAAAAATTGAGTGCGACTGAATGCCACAGTAAGATGTGTGAAAGTTTAGGAATCAATACTGTTTCTTATGATACAGTCAAAGTTTGGTTTCGGAAGTTTAAAACTGGAAATTTTGGCAGTGAAGATGAATCAAGTTCCGACCGCCCTATTGAAGTTGATTGTGAGCAGTTAAAGCAAATCATTGATCAAGACAGAAATATTTCAACACAAACTATTGCGTTAGAGCTTAACATTTGCCAAAAAACAATAGTTAACGCTCTAAAACGCATAAACCTAACGTTTAAGTACAACCGCTGGGTGCCTCACGAATTGACTGCTGAAGACCAAGCGCAGGAGAAAAAAAAATGTTGTTTGGCTCTGCTCAGAGATCAAAGGAAAGAGAACATTCTGGACAGAATTGTGACCTGTGATAAAAAATGGGTGTACTACAACAATACAAGCCATAAAGGAAGGTGGTTAGAACCTGGGGAATCCGCTGGCTCGGTTGCAAGACGTGCCTTAACTAACAAGAAGGTGCTAATCTGCATCTAGTAGGATTGTCGTGGAATTCTGTACAAAGAGTACCTGAAAAGCGGACAAACTATCAACAGTGCAATATACCGCAACATGCTAAAAGCCGCTATCAGATTCACCAACTTTTCGAGCAACTTTTGAGCCAACTCTTGATTTGAGCCGATTTTCCGTGAAAAATCGTCCCAACACCCAGTGTGATAGCAAACAAGAATATCCCCAATTTATTTGCCACAGCTCTAAAAAATCGCGGCTAGGAGCGACATTTCATCCAACTTCCAACATTTCAGCCAATCAGAGGGAGGCGTTTGGAACGCCTTTTTGCTATGAAATGAGATTGGCGTGATTTGGCTTGCCTAGTTTGATCGCCAATGTTTGTAAACATTACAGGGGTTGATGCAGGGTTTTTTTCTTGGGGTCCATTTTGTGAAAAGTAAAGGTTATTTTTGTGAAATTTATTATATTTTTGTGAAAAATAACTTTTTGTAACGAAAGTTATTTAGTTGCTCAAATTCGAACAAAGCATTTATTAACAAAAACTTTTTAAAATCCTTTTGCCGAAGTTTTCCTCTCTGGTGAACTTGTTTGTTTACAAATTACACATTTTAAAATGCCACAATGTAATAAATAATTAATAAATAGTAAGTTTTTATGGAATAGAATTTTGTGAAAGTGCCTATTTTATTAAAAGGAATTTTGTAAAGGGGTTGTTTTGTTGTAAAAAATTTTGTGAAGGTGCCCATTTTATCAAATTGATTTTTGTTTAGGGTCCTATTTTATTAAAGTGATTTTTGTGAAGGGACCTCTTTTGTTAAATAGATTTTTGTGAAGGAGCCCTAAATAGACCCCAAATTTTGCCTGGATCGATCCTTGCATTACAGGAGTAGCAGAAAGTGTTCATTTTACTACTTTTGCCATGTAATGAATTCTGCATAAAAAGTATTGCTCTGTATTGATTTTTAAATCTTCTAGTTATGAATCTCTAGAGTGTAATCAAAGTTTTGTATGCAGTTATTAGTCCTACGATATAATTATTCTGGATGCATACAAAAACATTGTAAAATCAGTTATAGGTATCCTATTACATGTTTTTAATGTTTAATTGCTTGTTTGTATAAGGTTTTCCATATTTTCAGTAAAAAATTACATAGATTAATTTTAACTTGGAATTAAAAATCAGTTAATATATAAATAATCAGCTTAAAAAATTAGTTCAAACATCTGATCCTCAATTTAAGTATAATATTTAAATAAATTTAAAACCCATTTTCAAAATTAAAATACTTCTTTTATAAGAGAAAAATTTAGAAAAAAATTTTTTGTTCTTGTGTTTGTTGATATTTAAATTTTATCACAATTTTGTCGTTGAATGCATAAATAATTTAAAATATTTTATTAAGAAATGTAGAATAACAGTTTTTATGTTAAGTGAAGTATTTTAATTTTTAATTCTTGCTTGTAAGTTTAATAGGTTGGCTAACCTATTGAAAATATTATTCAATATCAATCAAAATATTGGATTTGTTTGATATTTTTGAAAATAGCTTGGTATTTACGTACTTTTTTACAATGGCTGTATTGCTTCATCAGTGAAAAACTTTTCTAATTTTGGCCAAACAAGCCCAAACTGCACAATTGACTAGAGACTGAAAAAGCCAATAAACTTTTATTTGTGTTTAAATATTGAGAAAAATAATAAGAATAATTTGTGCTTTTAAAATCTTGTTATTTTTTTTATATATATATTTAAAATTTAATTCTGTGTTTTATGATTTAAGAAGGAGTACAAAAATCAAAATCCTTTTTTAATATTTATGCCTTGTGTTTTTCTTATTAATTGCTAAAATGGGTTTAAAATGTTTTGTTATGAACAAATATGACCCTGTAGTTTTACATTAAACAAGTAATATAAAAGAAATTTTTTTAAATTCAATTCCTACTTAGGTCATCAAAGAAAAAAATTATTTTAGTTACTTTTTATTAAATAATTACAATTAATATAAATATGTATATACATATGACAGAATCACAATATTAAGTGGCAAAATAGAAATGAAATTTAATTAATGAATTATTATTTGAAAAAACTGTATTAACATAAAGTGTCATCCACTACAAGTTTAAAAAAATGTATTTGAACTTGAGTGGATGAATAAAAAGTATTTTATTAACGATTGAAAATTTGAAAATATAAAACTAAAATTAATTAATTTAATTACAAACCTAAGTTGGAAATTGTACATCAAATGTGACAAATGAGGTGCATTCGTACTATAGCTAGTTATATAAATATTCAGATCTTGATGATTTTTAATTCCGTGAAATGAATTATATCATTTGCAGATTGATTTCTGTAATAAAATAAGTATCTCGGTCGCTTGACGATTAAACCTTGGAAGCTCGTATAACAAGAAAGCACCGATTTTTTTATAAATATAAAACTAAAATTAATTTAATTACTGAATTAATATTTGAAAAAACTGTATGAACATGAAGTGTCATCCACTACAAGTTTAAGAAAATGTATTTGAACTTGAGTGAATGAATAATAAAAAGAAAAGTGTCCAATTAAACTGATGGCATTGAGCTCACAGGCTATTCACACTAATTGTATATTATACTCTTATTTCAAAGAATAATGCCCCTTGAAAAATAAAGAGATCGACAATAAATTAAGGGGGGGGATTAGCCCCCTATTTCCCCCCTTTATACTTAACCATTGAACCCCCAAAACTAATCAGGGAAACGCCTTACCACAATTAATCTATATACAAAATTTGAAGCAAATTGGATAATTCTGCATGAAAAACCCATTTACAAAAATAAAGGGGGAAGGATTAGTCCCCCATTCCCTCCTTTATACTTAACCAATGAACCCCCAAAACTAATCAGGGAAGCGCCTTATCACTATAAACATGTAACCAAAATTTGAAGCAAAACGGATATTTCTATCAAGAGTTATCGCGTTACGTGCATACATACGTACATACAGAAACGGCGGGCACATTAGCTCTCAGGCTTTGTTAGCCTGTGAGCTAAAAAGTATTTTATTAACGATTGAAAATTGGAACAAGATATATAAATATATAGAGTGTGTGAACTAATAGTAGGAATTGAATAAAAGATATTAGGTATTTGCAAATTCCGAGTGCATTACTTATTGTAAAAATGAATAAATATGAAAACTGCTAAAAGCATTTTAGCTATTGTATGATAGTTTTTCAAATTAATAATAGGGGAGAGGGGGGGGGGGCACATGAGAATAATTTTTCCATTTTTTCCATTTTACAATTTACATACAACTTCTAATCCAAATTTCTCCTTTCTGCTTCTTCTTTCTGCAATCTGAATCTAATAATAAAATTGCTAAAGACAACTTTTTTTTATCCTTCAACGATAAGAATTTGCTGTTTACCATATTGTCGATACAAAGATTGGAACAAAAGAGAGCAAAAACAATTTGAAGAAAACAAAACGTGTTTTGCAGTAAGTCCGATAGTACGGAGCGATTTATTTACGCCAACAAAAGAGTGATAAATAGTAACAACTGGTACTCGTAGTAACCGGTTTTTCCTCCAACTTTATCAACGACAATTGCAACCCTTCTTTCACTTTGAGAGCGAAAAAGTTGGGGTTAAATTTGGCTGAAAAATTGGTTGCTCGAAAATTTGGTGAATCTGATAGCGGCTTAATCAAAGCTTGCGATACCATTCGGTAAAAACGAAGAAACGAGTTCAGAGGGAAGGTTGTTCTCTTGCATGAAGATAACGCCCGCCCACACGTTAGTACGATAACCGGCTGGACGCTCTACAAGCTGGAGTGGAATTTGATGCAACATCCACCATACAGCCTCGACATGGCCCCTTCAGAGTTCTATCTCTTTTCACATCTGCAGCTGCATCTTGATGGCACAATCTTCCATTCAAATGAGGCGGTCATAAATGAGGTCGATCTCTTTCTGAACTCGCGCACGCCACAATTTTTCGCAGAAAGGATTTAAAGGTCACCAAAACGTCGGTAAACGATTGTAGATTTAAACGGATATTACTATCCTCATTAGTTTTGATTATTTCGTATGTATTTATCATTTTACAATAAAACATTTTTTGGCGGAAAACTTTTTACTGAACCTGATATAACTGAATACCTGCTATGAAGCTCAAAATATTAAAATTTGAAAAAATCGTATTATTTTAATAAATAGAGATAAAAAACCAAAATTCTAACAGCCTTTTCCTAATAAATTTAAATATTTTTCGTTATAGCAGTTGCCAACAATTAAAAATCCACAAAAAAAAATTTTCTACAGTAATTAATTTTCTATTGAAAGATTTCCGCATGAAAAATGAAAATAAAATAAAAAGTTTCATGAACTGAAAAAAAGAAAAAGAAACTGACGTCATATGGGTAATAAAACGGAAATTTTCAAAGATTTCTCAATAATACAAAGAGTATGAGTATGTGTATGTACAGAAAGCAGATTAATATCACATCATTAGAGAATTAAAAAGAAAATTAATCTGATGTCATATCGGAAGTTTAACGGATTTCTCAAATGTTTGAGAATAATACAAAGCGAGTATCAATATGAGTAATAGAGAATAGTAAATATATGAGTTTGAGGAACGCATTGAATCATGATAAAAACCCGATTATGGAAATATTGGCATATTTTAACATTTTGAAGGTGTACAACATGTTTAATTTTGAAATTACTGTTTTTTTTAAATATCGCATTTAGTCCACATGACAGATATTATTATGACAGAGTATAATAGCGGGCTGGTTTAGATATTCGAAAAAAACAAAAAAATAGACCGGTAAATTTTTACTTTATAAAAACCTTTTTTTGTTGCTAAATGAAATTTATTTGGATTTATTAAGGAAAGGATAAAGTGTTTTGAAAGGAGTATTAAACGAAACCCTTTGTGCGATTTTCAATCACACTTACACACTTGTTAAGCATTACTCATTCAAATTTAAAGATACAAATAAGCAATTTTTGTAATGATCATGTTGCAGGAAACGAAATATTTTCTGGTTGATAAATTTTGTTTAGGGGTGCTGTATAAGCAGTTTAAAAGTGGACCTATTTGAAAATTATTTCTAAGACTATTTCCTTAAGATAATTTTATTTCCTACCTCCTTTTGAACGCTTTTACATTTTACGTTGTCTGCTTATCTCGAACTAGTGAAAATGAAAGTGCTTTTGAACGTTTTCGGTACAACCTGTATATGAAGCGTTTATATTTTAATAAAAAAAATTGTTACACACTTGTTAATATTGTTGGAAGAACGTTGGGTTCGTTTCTACACACATTAATATTCTTTTGTATGTATATTCTTTACAATAATAAAGTTCGCTAGCTTTAAATTAAAGAAAAAGAAAATGACGATCTCAAAAGTGTACTGTTCTATTCTTTATTGCTTGCTATTGCGATGGGCAAAAACACACTATAGCAATTAGTTAGTACAACTATGTTGTTTCTTTTATTTGTATGCAAAGCAAATGAGAATAAAGAAATCCTCTTGTTGAAAATACATTGCGTTTCAAAAAACATATATGCACATTTTAAATTATTATAATGTATTTTCGTTATTAGCACATATTTCGTTTCGAATTGTAAAATGGAACTACAATAATGAATGGTTTAGGTTTATGTACATAATGAACGAGAAAAACAACAGTTCATTATCAAAGTAATGAACAGTTTAGTTTTCTATTACATTGTGTTTCTTATTATATTTATTTGCGGGGTTTGTTGATAAACGCGGTCTTGCCAAATATTGCTTGTGAACATTTTGAACAGTTCCACTTGCCTAAACTTATCTCTAATTCTAGGAATTCTAAGTCACGAGTCTGTTGAAATTTTCTCCTAAACAGTCTCTGCATTTCAAATACATTTCGGAACTTCCAGAAAACATTTAGGATAAATTTCCTTTGTTCGAAGCTTAGTCTGTTTCAGCCATTAATTAAAACAGAAAGGGAAAAAACGTGCCAGTTATTAGCAAATAAAATATGTATACGCTTCTGAAGCATCTTGTAGTATCAATTAGCATTCGATTGAAAAGATTAATTCATTATTTGTTAAGAAAAATCGAATCTAGATATGTAATAGATTTGCTAACTTAATTTCTTTTACTTTTAGCGTTACTTATAATCTCTGTATGCTTAATAATTCAAAATTAAATTGAAGATAAAAATAAATCTTTAAAATTTTATAAAATACCCTATAAAACGCACTGAAAATCTAGAAATATAATGTATTTACCAACTTTATCCCCTTTGCATGGCTTAGAATTATTTATAATGTGTGTATGCTTAATAACTTAAAAATAATTCTTTATAATTTTATAGAATAAGCATTAAAACTCTCCAAACTATATTTTAAGAATTTTTAATAGGGTAAATCCAGGTTAGATGCTTCATCGGGTTATTTGCCCTAGTCACTGTATTTCAACTGTTGGACATGTGTCATAGCTAGTGATGTTCTTCTACTATCAATCGTTATAAAAAAAGGCAAGTTACGGAGTATTATTTCTTCGAATAAATGCTTTATCCATCAAAGAAAGGTAAGTTTGGCTGTTATTGTATGCTCTTGTAAGATAGAAACAAGTAGAAGATGAAGTATAATGTGCGTAATATAATTTTTTCATGAAATATTTAGTAAATGTTGTTGAAACAGGTGTCGAATAATGAGTTATAGGTAGCAGCCATATTTGTTCCTACTTCCAGAGCTACTGGCTGAGGTATCTATCCTGGATTAAAAGTATACATGCTCCACCTGAATCAGGGATATATGCCTCACTTGCGACTCAGGATAAAATGTGTCATTTATTATTATCAAATAACTTTGTCGCGTGATAATTATTTTGAAATCTTCAGGATTGTGAGAAGAAAATCTGTTTCTTCTTTTGGTTGACCATGGCCCTTCTGGGGATCATTACCTAACAAGTCAGGAGGCGGTGTTAGTAGTGATAAATTCTCAATTTAAGCAACGATTTTAAAAATTTAATTTGTTTCATTTCAGAAAGCTGGTTCAAAAGATTTCAGTTCCCTCAAATTTTTAAGTAAAAAATATTTAAGTATGTGGTATATATAGCTGTGCTCAAAACATTTTAATTCACACATTCCAAACTTTCCTTCTTTTTATATCAAAATGTATTTAGAAGTACTAAATAGAAATCTGGATACAAAATAGAAATCTAAAATCCCTTAAGTATATCATTCTCACAGGAAATTCAGAAAGGATATACCGGAGCACCATATTAGAGTTATAATTTCTCTTTATGCTTATTTATTTATGTAAATAATATATTTTTATTGTTGCCAAGTTTTCTGCCCCCCCCCCTCCCTCCTCAATTTAAATCACACAAGTTTAACTTTTCGTAGAATATGTAAAATATTTTGAGCTCATTCATTAAAAAACATAAAAATGTAACCGCAATTAATTTGAGAATATTAAATTATCTTCCCGAATTAGTTTGTAGAGTTTGTACATCGAATATAAGAAGAGGAAGAGGGGGGTAATCCCTCTTAGTTTAGATTAAACAAGTTTATCTTTCGTTAGAATTATCCGATTGACTTCAAATTTTGTATACCTATTTATTTGAAGAATTTTGAATAGCAAATATTCTTTGATGTGAGAGTGTAATGCAGGATTAGTATACAGAGCCTGTAAGCTCAAATTAAAAAAATGTAAATAAGATATGTAGTCAAATGCAAATGTAGATTTTGAATTATAAATGTTAATTACCTACGCTTCCTATTCTTTTACGAATGGGGTATCTATCCCGATCAAGTGGGTGTCTAACCCTGAAGTCCGGGATAAATGGCCAATATCATTAAGTTTTTTGATAAAAACACTACGTTATATGGTATTTATATAAAAGTAATATTTTTTATGATGTTCTACATAAAATTTCGAATATATAGGTTACATCTGTACTACAAAATCATTGTTATAAAAAAAAAGGAAGGGGCTTAAGTAGGGCAACTATCCCGGACATACCCTATTATTTCTCAAATTTTGCTCATCTTTATTATGTCTGATTACCCGATTTTTCTTTATTCTACTTATGATAAACGTGTTTCTATTAAAATAAAATGTTTGCTTGTTATTTAACTTTCTACTCAAAGCATTTTGAGTGAAAATTATTAATTTTTTTTTTTATAAACTTAGTAGTTTAAGAATGTGTAATGGAAAACGACATTTTGGAAGAGAAATTAAAAATAAAAATAAATAAAGGAAGACATAAGAAATCATAAAAATCTGTGATGCTCATTTTAGTATGCAACCATATAGGGCAATTATGTTGAAATAAACCACATTATTTGTCGTCATAAAAGTAATAAAATTCACCAACATCCCATAAAATAGATATAAAATATCGATCTTAAAATTTTACTATTCCAGTTTGTCTGCTTGTTATCTCATATAGTACATCATTTTGTAAGTCATCTTAATTAATCTGATTCTTTCATTTTTGTACACAAAATCTGAATCTCATAACAGTGAATACATGTCTTTTTGAACTAAAAATTCTTTTACTTAACAATCGATAAAAAGTTTTTTTTTCCCGTCATACGCATATAAACTCACTTCAAAGAAATGGAATATAAAAATTCGGTCAAATGTTTAACAACATTACGATTTACATGGTTTAGATTTATTTGCATTTTCTACGTTTGATAATTTAACAATATTCCAATGTTCAACATTATTTTTTTATATTTCTGAAGAGCAATCGTTAAAACGACTTAAATTATACTTAACGTTTATTATATTTAAAGTAATTATATAAAACGTTTTTAATATAAATGAAAAAAAAATCATATTTATTTATTTTGTCTTTTTGCAGTCTAATGAATATAAACGAGTTTCAACTGAAATAAAAATTTTGTTTTGTTTGTTTAATTTGGTTAACAAATTATTCCAATTTAAAATAAATAACGCACGTAAAGCAATTACTTTGGATTTATTTTTAAAAAAATCTGAAATATGTCATACTCTACGTAGGATAGTATTTCAAATAATGACATAACAATTTCATTCTTACGAAAAAGTATCCAAGTCACAATTTAACAATCAAGATGCTCCTGGAAAGTTCCTTTAAAAATAGTTTTAAAACTAAAGTATTTTTAATAGAAGACGTTTCAGAAAGTTTCCAAAAGTTATTGCCTTTAGGGAATTTTTCAAACGCTATTGTGTTGTTTGAACTTCAACTAAAAATCATTGTATTATTAATAGCTTTTATTGCATTTGTGCTTGAAATACCTACTTGAAAATACGTTTTATTGCTTTAATTTTCTGCTTGATGGTAAAATTGTTCTCTTATTTGATTGATAATCGTTGTTCTGATGTTCTACCTCATCAAAGATCAATACTATAAATGAAACTGCTTTTAAAGAAATACATACAATTTTTTATTACCACATGTTGAATAGGAAAAAGAGTAGACAGACTAACCGTTCAATATTAAAAGGGAAGCGGTCTCTGGAACAACTGAAATTTCAATGTAGCATACATTGCATGCATGCATGCAACCAACTTTGCATACAAGCAACTTTAACATTATTTCCTTAATATTAACATTTACAAATTCAGTTTCAATGAATCAAAATAATAAAAAACAAATAATATTGATAATTTAAAAAAAATGAAATTTGTTGTAAGATTTTTTATTTGTATTGTCATTAAACTTTACTTAATCATTCGAATACTTTGTTCTTTATTTAAACTTTAAAAAATACTAAGAAATTTTCGTAGCTAATTTCAATTTTCTAATTAGAAAATCAATCGTTTTATTCGTATTTATAGGCAATATACCTTCCGGTTTTCTAAATTTGAAATAATTTTTTTTTTTAAATATACATTTCGTCAAATACCGAAATATCTCAGTTATATTTAAGATCTGAAAAAAATGAAAATGTGTCATATTTTCTTGCAAATACTTCAATACTTTTTTATTATTTGCAATTTACAATTCAGAAACTGTATATATAAAAATTTGCATTGTAATCAGTACGCAAAATATTACTATTTGAATATCTGGATATAGCTATATTCTCTGAAGTGAATTTTGAAGTATTCAGTACATTAATAAATTTCCTTTTTGAAACTAGAAAATCCTTTGTTTCTATTCTTTATGATCAATGATACATACTCCCTTTTTCTTAATCTAAAATAAACAAAATATGTGAAAAAAAAAAAAACATTTCTCCAAACACTATAAACTTTTCGTTATATTTATGGTGAGATAAAGTTTAAATGTTACTTTCTTGCAAATATCAAAATATTTTTCTGACTATTCAGGAAAATATTGCAACGATGGAAAGTTCAACACACAGTACATACAATTTTAATGTAAATTGAATGTGTATATGTTATCGCTAAATTATATTTACAGGGATTTAGAAGGTTAGCGAACTTCATTTGTGAAATTGGGAAATCTTTTCCTTCTATTCATTAACATTAATAATACACATTCTCTGTTTCTTAATTTAGAATAAACAAATTTTCAGGAACAAAAAATGCTTTTCTTCAAATACTATAATCTATTGGTCATATTTATAGTCAGAAAACGCATGCATATATAATATTTTCTTATAACTACCAAAATCTCTTTTGACTGTTTTGAGAAATATTGTAGCACACAATTCGGAAGCGATTTATATAAATTTTTACATTTTAACAGTACACAAAATATCGATATAAATTGGATTTCTGAATGTTAATATTAACATTCAGAACATCAGTACATTGCGAAGGGGCCTTTTCATTCAAACAGCGGTTCTTGGATTTTTCTGAAGGGTCAATGTCTCTCTTGTATTTCTGTCTCCGTAATATAACATGAATCTATTGGATTTTTTGTGAAGGGATATTTTTTATTCCAAAAGGGGATCTGTCCAATTTTTTGTGAAAGGGCCCGGGATTTAAATAGGGCACGTATCCTATTATTTTGTGAAAAGACCTGGGATTCAAATAGGGCACGTATCCAATTATTTTGTGAAGGGTGCTTTTTTATTCCAAAAGGGGATCTGTAACTGTTCACTATTTTAATTAACTAATGCACTAGATGGTAAAATTATATTTAGTTCATATAACATTTCGATAATGTTGGAAAGTGATTCATGAATTATGCCGCTACACATGATTTTTCATTCTTCTTTACTTGCTATTTTATATTAACATTTGAATTCTTCGTACTCTTTTTGTACCACTCTGTATTTTTTGAAGTGTGTATCGTTAGCCTAACATCTATCGAAGGGCCCTCTGGGTAAAAAAAGGGAGGGGGAGGGGGCTATTAAATTTAGTGCAGTATAATTAATACGGAGGCTCTGTATTTTTAACATAATGGGTATCAAATTCATTAACATTTAATTAAAACCCATCTCTTACCCCAAAAATGTTCAAGACCGATCATCCCTTAATTACCATTTTTAATTTATTTTTAATTACTATTTTTCATTCTACTATAAACTCTAATATTCATACTGCATACTCCAGCTGACAAAAAAAAAAAAAAAATCTCGCGAAAATTCTTAAGTTCCTTCATTAACATATCTCTTAATTAATATTTTAATTATCATTTTTAATTAATATTTTTAAACGTAATTTTCATTCATAAACCACACTTCGAAAAATATTTCACACCATACTATAGTTAAGAAAAAAAAATCTCGCGAAAATTCTTAAGTTTTCCAATTAAAATTAATTAATATTTTAATGACCATTTTTAATTAATATTTTTAAATGCAATTTTCATTCACAAACAAACAAACAAAAAATATTTCCCACCCCACCATACTATAGTTGAAAAAAAAGTTTTGTTTCGAAAAATTTTCAAGTTCTAAAATTAATTAAAATTAATCCGAAATAATCCCCTCGTTTTATCTTAGGCGGTAGAGGAGGGCACTTCGGGTGGAAGAGGAGGAGATGGGCACTTCGAGCGGTGGGCAGCCCTCTCTCCTCCCTGCCCCGTGCCCACAGCCCACCACCTGAGGTCGGATCCCCATTCTTCCTCTACTGAACTCCCTACTCTGTCTAAATTTGCTTCAGTTTGATCGCCTTAAGTTGAAGCCTGGCCGCTTCCACTGTCGATTACCCTTATTTACTGTTTTAAATAAATTGTTGTAATTGTTAATTTTGTGTCATGGCTACTTTCCAAGCTGATGACCCGCAAGGGTGTGTCACAATGTTTTCATAAATTTTCCAAGATATCCCAGAGATTATTTTAATAGTTTTCGAGATACTTTCCTTTTTTTTTTTTTAAATTAATGTAAGCACTTTAAGTCTGACAGGCAGTAAGTTCAATATTTTTCGAACATTTAAAAAAATTATAAAACACATATATTATCCGAAGTACTACCATGCCTTACAGCGAGCGTTTTAGTTACATTATTATTTTTAACACTTTCCAACATAGAAGAAATGTGTATATGAATTCGGTTTGTCTGTTTGTCTATCTGTCCGTTCGTCTGTTTGATCGTCTGTCTGTCCGTTCTCTAACTCGTGTAAATAGAGTCGGATTGCGATGTTATTGATATATGTTACTGAGGTTGACCATAGCATGTTCGGTATTGAAAATTAAGTGGGTAGCATTTATGGTTAGATTACAGGGACAATGAAAAGTATTCCTATACGTCACCGTCAATGGGGAAAATCGTTTTCAGCTCATTTTAATAATGTTGCGCTATTTCTATCATAATAAAATTTATATGCGTCACTGAGGTAGATGATATGTTATCTATAGAGTATGTAATACGTAGCGATTACAATTCGTTTACAGGGGCGCTCAAAATTATTCTGTTACATTACGGTCAAGGTCAAACCGGGCGGGGAGACCTACCTTTCGGCTTAAGCTCAACTAGCCTTACCCAGCATGTTTGTTTACTATGCGGCAAGGCCCCAGTCCAGGGAACGATGCCCAGAAGGACCACCCGGGTCAAAGGGGAAAAATCGTTTTCAGTACATTTTAATGATATAACACTCTTTGAAACATAAGGAAATTTATATGCGTCACTGAGGTGACTGGCAACATGATTTATATAGAGTATAGAATAAGTAGCATTTATAGTTCGTTTACAAGAACTCACAAAAGTATTCTATTGCATTAATATCTATGAGGAAAAATCGTTTACACTGTATTTTAAGGAAAATGGTATACATTACTGCTGTGCAGTAAAGCATGTTTTCTGCAGATTCATTGAGTGCGTAGAATTTTTCGTTTATTTACAGAGACACTCAAAAGAGTTCAGTTACCAAAGTGATTATGAGTCATAACTGCGCTGGATTTAAGTTTTAAGCTGTGACATGCATTTGAAATGTTTATTTTTGAAGTATTATGAGGTGTATATTCATATACAGGGTTGCACAATATAGAATTCGAACACATTACCGGCTATGGACAGCAATCCCTGAAAATGAATTTTTACTGCGTTGTGGTTATTTTTTAATGTTTATTTAGATATCTCATTTCATTGTATGAACAAAAATGACATTTCTTAAGAGCCTACGTTAGTCATCCGAAGAAATTCGAACACTAATGTTAAGTCTATGGGAAGGTTCTTGACAGATTTTACTTTTTTTGATTTTGGTTCCAGTCTTTTTATATAAGGGTACTTTCATTTTCAGTACCGGTTCCAACCGGTTCTGAAATTGAAAATGTCCTCTTATATATATAAAAAAAAACTGTAACTAAAATAAAAAAAGCAAAAACTAACATCGTTAGGGATCGGCCTCAGCTATTCTATGGGAAAAAAATCATTTGAAAATATTAAAATGCGAGCGAGAAATCTGTCAAGAACCTTCTCATAGACTTAACATTAGCTTGAGTTTTTCTTCCCGTGATTAGTGTAGGCTCTTAACATTATTCCGGTAGTGTTGGAAAGTGTTTCATAATATATGTCGTGGTGCATGATTTTTCATTCTTGTTAGTTATATTATAAAGTCATATTTATAGTCACAAACGTTAATGTATAATAACTTCTAGCAAATGCCAATATCCTATCTTGATTATTTTGAGGAAAACTGCATTTCATAATTAAGAGACAGCTTACATTTATTTATCTTTGCATTTGAACGGTACACAAAATATTTGTTTATGTAGTTTGGATGTTCGACTGTAAATATTATCTATGTATATTGAATTTATGAACAAGCGTATTCTCTCTGCTTTTATTGATTTTGGCATACTGCGTTAATGGAATTTTAGTGTAGCTCAAGAGAGTAACTAAGAGAATTAAAAAGAGGGGAAACATGAGTTAAATGAGGAAACGTTGGTTGAAAGCATAGCATGATTTCATGAATTATCCAAAACATCCGAGTGAAGATGACTTCAATATTTTAGTTAAATATTTGAAAACTCTATTAGATTTTTTATATTTAATATATTCCTTTTAAATTGGCCACTAACAACACCAAAAATCATTTTTATATGGGAAAAATATCAATAATGTATTCAAATATTTTTTTGAAATTTATACACTCTAAAAATGACATTTTCAAAACTGAGCAAAAAATACTCAAATCTGAGTATATGACGCATAGTCAAAATGGCTCAGAATCAAAGTTACTCAATTTTGAAACATGTATATACTCATTTCGGAAAACATGCAGACACTCAAGAATAAAACATTATGTACTCATATTTGAGTATGTCCTTGTTTCAAAAATGAGTATGAACTAACTTCTATCTTCTATGTGCTCATTTTTGAGTATTTCCATGTTTCAAAAATGAGTTTGAACTGATTCTAATCATTTTTGAGTATGTCCATGTTTCAAAAATGAGTTTGAACTGATTCTAATCATTTTTGAGTATGTCCATGTTTCAAAAATGAGTAAAAACTGACCTCTATGTGCTCAGTTTTGAGTGTGTCCATGTTTCAATATTCTGAGTATTTCTGGTATTTCAGAATTGAAAGACTTGGGTCGTCATGTTCGAAACTAAGTTTCATAACAAAATGAAAACATCGATTTACTCAGATTTTGAAAGTGTCATTTTTCTTAGTGTAAAGAGAAATACTTTCGTATTAGCTGCTTGCCAGGAGTTATTAACCGAAGAAATCTCCAAAGATTTCGCTACTTACAGCAGCCTTTCTATCCTGACAGAATCAGAGATTTAAGCGCGTAGTTCCATTACAAATCTGTTAAATTTGTGTTTCATTCATGTTATTTTATAACTTTATTTATTTATTGATGAAATTTTAATTTTACTTTGGAATATGCGATCTATCCATTTATATTGTTTAAAGTACAAACGGGTTAATCTTTTGTAATCAGGCTGTATCGCGACAGAAACAAGTTTAACAATAAATAAATAAATAAATAAAGACATGCTTGAAAATTATTTTTTAAACCATAAAAAATCCATAAATAATATATAGTTTAAAAAAAATTGCATTTTAAAAAAGATTTTTTCCCCTGTTCGACAGTATAAAAATTGAAATTGTGCAATGTTTAAAAAATTGCAGTAAAAGCTAAATTTTTTTTCAGATATGACGTCAACATTACTTACACACAAGTTTTTGCTTTTTAATATAGATGTAAGATTATAATGAAGATTTAATTTCATTGAACTTTTGTTACATTATTATGTATATACTCCCCTTATTTTGGAGGATGAAAAATCAGTGAAAAAATATGTTTGCAGCTGATATCATTTGGACTTGAATATCTATTTTGTTTATTCATCTGTATTAAATAAAAATAAAAATATTTTTTTAATAACAGTAAGTTCAATAATTTTTAAATCTAAATTTAGGATAGTTATGGGAATAATCATATATAGTATTTATGTTGTCAACATCCCATTTTTCTAAGCAAACAGAAAACGCAGAACGATAAATGAGATACTATACGAAAGGATTTTGAAGCGGCTTTTCACATAGTACACTGACATTTCGTTAAACCATGTATTTTGATTTAAAATTGCAATTAATTAAAAATTAAATTGGTATTGCTTTCATAATTGAAATGAAAGGTTTTCCCCATATTAGTGTTGCCACAAAAATAAAATACTGCAACAATGATTATATAAAAAAATGATCAATAAAGATAAAGTGGGACATAGTTGCTGCACGGGTTTATTTTATATTTATGATTAAAAAGCAAAATTTATGTTCAAAGGCTTAATTTATTTTTCTTTATCCCATTTTTTTTGTTTTTTTTTTCGAATCAGACGATGTCACCCTCTAATGCAGCTAAAATACGATTGATACATATATATATATATTTGCTATCATTGGTCAGTTTGTTCCTCACTGTAAGTTTGATGGAATAAATCAGATACTATTCTGACTTGACTAATGTTGTTTGCAAATATTTTTAGTCCTTAATTTTTTTTTTTTAAGTTTAAACCTGCAGTTATTAGATATTGCTAAAAAATATTAGACTGCAGTGCGAAATCTTCGCACGGGTCCACTGGTAATATGTAACCCCCATATTAGGGTCCTTTATGTGTATTTATAGTGGCAAATAATGTAAATATTTAATACGTTCCTGCAAATATGAAATACCTCTTTCGAGAGTTTACAGAATTATTGCAGCTGAAAAAATGATTAAAAAAGGATTTATTTAAGTCCTTGCATTTTAAAAGTACACAAAATATTAATATGCAAATTGAATATCTGGAACATCTCTAAATTGAATTTAGAAATATTCAGAGTGCTATCTCTTTATTTATTTATTTATATTTTGGCATTTTGCATTAATGGAATTTCAGTGTAGTTCAAGTATGCAGCGGAGTGGAAAAGAGGAAACATGAGTTTAGATGCGGAAGCATTTTTTGTCGTTTTCATAATTTCCCAAAACTATCCTAAAGGAAGCAATTTTAATATTTCAGTTAAGAATTTAAAATCAATATAAGAGCTCCAAGCTTTAAATGAACTAAACTTTTGCCCTATATATATATATATATATATTATATATATATATATATGTTCTTTTATTAATAAAGTTAAAACGTTATTTAACAAAATATGAAAACAATGCAGCTGATTTTATCGTTCAGGTAAGAAAATGTATTCCTTTTGTTCGTTTTATTAACTGAATATGAAATAAGACACGCACTCCGACACACAAGTTCAATATCTATTATTTTAATTAATATATATATATACACTATATTTCCAATGATGACCGGTCACTTCCGATTTTAGACGTTTTGTTAAATATTTGGAAAGATACATGAGGAATTATCCTGAAACTTTAGGAGTGTAAACAACATGATAAATGTCATATATTTCCGTGAAGATTTTTTTCCCGAAACCCCATAAGGGGCCGTCAACAAATTGAAGAAAAACGAATATATTTTGGATAACCCTGTAAAAACTAATATTGCAAAAGCCTTCAAACTGTAGATTATGATTAAGTGGATTATTGTAATAATTTGGGTTCATTTGTATGAAGATAGCATGTATACTCGAAGAGAAATTCAGGTTTTTATAAAAACAGTCCCAAATTTTACCAAGTTTTTTGCTTATAATTTACAGAGTTTTTAATATAAAAACAAGTTTTGTTCAGAAAATATGACAAACAAAATTATACACAATACCCTGCAATCAGAATTAAAAAATAATAAACATTGTATGAAAAATGAGCAGGTTTACTAAATATTGTTTCACTGCGCATGCGCGAATTCAATCAAAATATACTGTGCATAATATATTAGCTAAATGTATAGACCAACTTTTATGAAAGTCTCAAAAACATAGCTTGAAAATTCTGATAGTAATCGTCGATAGAATAAGCTCGAAATTAGCTGTTTCCAAAAGGGAGCAAAAAGATGAGGGGTTATATCAAATATAGAATGAGAGACACTTCATTCTTATTATGTCAACTTTGATAAGCTAGTGCATTTGGATACAACCCCTCATCTTTTTGCTTCCTTTTGGGAAAAGTGAAATTCGAGCTTATTCTATCGACGATTACTGTCAGAATTTTCAAGCTATGTTTTTGAGACTTTCATAAAAATTGGTCTATACATTTAGCTAATATATTATGCACAGTATATTTTGATTAAATTCGCGCATGCGCAGTGAAACAATATTTAGTAAACCAGCTCATTTTTCATACAATTTTTATTATTTTTTGATTCTGATTGCAGGGTATTGTGTATAATTTTGTTTGTCATATTTTCTGAAAAAACTTGTTTTTATATTAAAAACTCTGCAAATTATAAGCAAAAAACTTGGTAAAATTTGGGACTGTTTTCATAAAAACCTGAATTTCTCTTCGAGTATACATGCTATCTTCATAAAAATTAACCCAAATTATTAGAATAAGCCACTTAATCATAATCTACAGTTTGAATACTTTTGCAATATTAGTTTTTTCAGGGTTATCCAAAAGATATTCGTTTTTCTTCAATTTGTTGACGGCCCCTTATGGGGTTTTGGGAAAAAATCTTCGCGGAAATATCTGATGTTTATCATGTTGTTTACACGCCTGAAGTTTCAGGATAATTTCTCATGTATCTTTCCAGATATTTAACAAAACGTCTAAAATCGCAAGTGACCGATCATCATTGGAAATATAGTGTATATATATATATTGCCTAAAGTGCTATACTTTAGTTATATTTATGATCATAAATGTAAGTTTATTATACTTTCAAAGATATGTTTTAATTCTTTTTGACTGTATCAATAAGTATTGTAGCTGATTGGTAGAAATACATTTGTGTAACTTTTTGCATTTCAACAAAACATTAAAATAAAAATCTAAATTGAGTGTCAATATGTAAATTTTATCTCTATGCTGAATTTTAAAGTATTCATGCTAATCTCGATTTGTTTTAATCGATTTTGGCATTTTGCGTTAATGGATTTTCAGTGTAATACCGGAACTAGAGGGGAGAAAGATGGAAAACATGGGTTTAGATGAGTGTTTGGAAGTATAACATGATTTCAAAGCTTTCCTAAAATGTCTCTCGCCCTTTAAATATTTAGTTATTTTTTTTAATTAATGGAAAAGTTTCAAATTTTAAATGGACTGAACTTTCGACATGTAATCAAGCATACTGCTCCCACTATTAAATAACATCTAAGAGATACGGAAGTGTAAGATTTTTTCATGTGCGTTAGGCCAGTATCGATGAACTGAATAACACTTTTCTTTACTCCATGCGACTGATGTAGATTATTGTTGCAGTTTAGACTTTTCACAATAACACTGAACTGATGATAAAATAGCTATAAATGCACGAAACCAAATAAAATGAAACAAAATCACAAAAGGAATCATTTTTTTTTCTTTTAAATTTCGGAAATATTTTAGTATTTTTTGAGACTTGTTTACATATTTTGTTTTCTAATTTTCAATGCAATAACATATTTTTCCTTATACAATTAAAGTAAATTAACCAGAAAATAATAATTAAAAAAAGAGAGAAAGAAAGAAAAAAATAGTTTATTGCATTTTTTGGATTAGAAAATCTTTTTTCTTTTTTCTGTCTCTATTGATATGACATGAAAAAAAGGCAGGCAATAAGTTACATTTTAAAATTATTTTAAACTTAAGCTAAATTATGGACATAATATATTGTCCCTGTTACTAATGATCTCTTAGCTATATTTATTGTCACAAATATAAATGAATCATATTTTCTGTAAGTTCTAAATCCTTTGACGACATGAAAAGTGTTTAACATTTGATTAACTCTTTGTATTTTAACAGAACACAAAATACAAATAACTGACTGAAAATATCATATCTAAATTGAATTTATTCATCTCTCTTTGTACTGATCGATTTTGACATTTTGTGTATATAGAATTTCAGTGCAGAACGAGAATGTAAGTTAAAAGTTAGTTAGATAAAGAATTGTTATTCAAAACGTGATATAAAGGATAAAATGTTTTCATGAATTTTGTATGTCTCAGTGAGAATTATTTTAATACTTCGGTTAGATAAATTTTTTAAATAATATTTTATAAATAAATTTTATTTATTTCTATATTTCTTCAAATGTACATTTTTATACATCTGTTCAAATCTAAATTCTTTAAAAATATTTAATTTCATTTTTAAAATTAAAACTTTTTAATTTTATCCATGTTTAAAATATGATATATCTTTTCACAGAATAAGTCTTTATGCATAGAGTTTTATAGAGATTAAATCACCCCCTCGTGGAGGCCCATCCGTTAAGCATAGAAACTTTTATCCATGAAGGGAATTGTTTATTTAAAACTCATATTTACTCGCGGAGAGCCAGAAATTAAGTAGAGGAACGTTTCTGTATGAAGGGAATTGTTTGTTGAATTTTCATATTGTAAGTTACAATTATTGATTACAACTTTCTGATAACAATTTAAGTTCAGTGTCATATACTTTATGGAAAAGTCCTATACCGCCCTGTACTGGGAGGAAAAGACAGCTTTCATAGGCCATGTTTTAACAAATTCAACTCATTTTACTCAAACAAATGAAGCTAATATGCTTGGAACCCGATTATAGAAGATTCAATCCCGGTTTTCGCTAATACTGAATTTGAATGCAAATTTCAGCATGAGAGTTACAGCATAACAAAAATCAGATTATTTGAAAATGTCAGCAACCCTTGAATTTCAAACTGCCATATCTCAGCCATTTTTTAAGATAAAGCCAAACCAAAAACTGTTTCGGAATCCTTGTATCCCGATTTAATACTTAAGGGAAACAACTTTTTCAATTTATAATTTTTTATAAAGCTTTTTGAATTAAAAAAAAATAAAAAAAAATTACCTGGTCGCCATTTTGAAACAAGATGGCGCATGAAGCTGGCCAACGAACTTGGTTGAGACCTTGGTATGTTCTATACATATGATCAGTCACATTCATATCGGTTCATAAATAAGAGAGTTACAGCATAACAAATATCAGAGTGTTTCAAAATCTCAGCCCCCGTAGAATTTCAAACTGCCATATCTCAGCCATTTTATAAGATATAGCCAAAACAAAAAATGTTACAGAATCCTTGTATCACATTCTAACACTTAAAGGAAACAATTTGTTTAATTTATAAATTTTGTACAACTTTTTGAATTAAAAATTTTTTTAACTCGCCGCCATTGTGAAACAAGATGGCGGATGAAGCTGGCCAACGAACTTGTTCGAGACCTAGGTATGTCCTATACACATAGTCTCATCCAAATCGGTTCATAAATAAGAAAGTTCACAGCATGACAAATGTCAGATATATAAATATATATATATTACCATTAAATAAACGGTGCAACCACCAACAAAAACTGTGAAATTATGAATAAAATTAAAATAACATATATATATATATGGATATGGATATATATATATATATATATATATATATATATAAATCAACAATTGAACGGAGGGTGGTTTTGGGGTCTGGGGGTCATGATCGGTGAAAATATACCAAAATTTTTTGTAATTGCTTTCCTCCTAACGGCTGCAATCGGTAGCTTTTTGTATTGAAAGCTGCCTAAAAGAGAGATATCTCCGCCACTCGTAAAATCCCCTGAACCATTTGCTTAAAGTAAAATTGAACTATGAGAAACTAAACTATTGAAACTTCTATTAATCATTTTCATAAAGCTATCAGAATTTCACCAAGAAATGCTACTGACAATTATTATTTAAAGGATAAGTTTTATTTCAGGATAAAGTGCCTTTATATACTGTCAAAAATTTCTTAACCATTCCCTCACCCAAACCTCTTCCTGAAATTTAACCTATCATTATTATAATATTATCAACCAGTCTAAAAACATAAAGATCTTAGTACTACCAGGGCTTTCTTAAGTATTGTTTTATTATTATTATTGTATTTTTTAAGAGAATTTTTAGTGGTAGGTTTCTACAAAATTTGCAATAAAAACAACCTTAAAGGTAGGTTTCTACTAAACTTGCATGAAAAATATTTAAAAAAGTTTTTTGTGAAAAAAGTGGTAGTAAAAAAAAGACCATTTAGGAAACCTATACTATCCCATAAAAAAATATTAATCTTACTAAATATTTTTATATAAACATTTATAAAATTCCTAACGAGATATTGCTCAGTTACCAGATTGCGAGGACTGAGGCTTGTCTAATCAAAAGCGTCATAGATATGATTTGACAGTTGATGATCAAATCTTAGTTGTTTCCCTATATTAGACTTTATTTTTTACTTATCTTATTCTTTTATTATCTTTTTTTTCATTATCATTTTCTTTTAATTTTTCTTTTTCTTTTTCTTTTCCTTTTTCTTTTTCTTTTTCTTTTTCTTTTTCTTTTCTTTTTCTTTTCTTTTTCTTTTCTTTTCTTTCTTTCTTTCTTTCTTTTTTTTTGGAATTTTGTATAAATATCAATAAAATAAAGTCTGTTATTTTTGTAACAAAAAAAAGTATGGCTATTTGCAATATATATCTATATATATTTAAGCATTCGGCAAGACTCGGGTGACCTGTTTGTACCATTTGTTCTACTGTATCTTAGGAATTAATTGAATATTCTCTTTTTTTCTTTTTTTCTTTGTAATTTTACACAATGGTTAAACCTTATTTTTTTCAAGGCTCTCTGATGTTTCGGCATGTCACTTACATATTACAGTCAATGCATTACAGTCTCTTGCATACTTGCTATTTTTGATTTCATTCATTAAATAAAATTACCGGTTCAAAGTACCTTTTTCGATTTAAGAAAAAAGAGCAATGTTGGCAAGTGTGCTCTTGGATGTAAAGCACCGCTATTAGGTTCATAAAAGAGGTTCCATTGTTCCATAAAAATGATGAGGTAAATCCGTTGGATAGCGTTCAAGAGGTTCAATTGTTCCATAAAAATTATAAGATAAATCTGTCGAGTATCGCTCAAGAAAATGATACATGATTTAGCATATATATATATATATATATATATTATTTAACATTAGGTTAATTATATAAAATTAGGTGTGGCGAGGGATTTTGTTGACATTTCCTTTTTAAAAATGTAAAGTAGGTATTTGCCCTAATAATTCGAAAGCCTCTTTCGGTGTCGTGGAAAACTTTTGTTTCAAAATACTCGAATTTTCGATATCACTGCAGCGACATCACTAGTGGCACGCAAGACGCAGCCTAAAAACTCCTATATAAGAGCATCAAGCTGAATGATTAATGAATTCGAAATAAAAGACATTCTAAAAATATCGAAATGCCAAAAAAAAAAAATTATAATAAATAGCAGGAACAATATGAGCTACTGTCGATACTGAATTATATTTTATACAATTTTTATGATTACTTTTTTTTCCAATTACAGAATTTCGTAGTTTCAAAATTTTCGGTATTGTAAATGTCAAATAAACATACGATGAACCAGACATTTCATTTAAATGAAATATAAAAAAAAACTACCATATAGAAACAAGACAAATTTTCTTAAATAAAAATTTTCTTTCTAAAAACAGGTTTATTTGACTTGAAAATTCTTGAAAAAGGGTTGAAACTATGTACTTTATGAAAAAAAACAAATACAAAAAATAAATTTTCTAATATTTTTGCCTCTACTCTTTTCTTGCGCTATAAAAAAATTACATGAAATTTATATATGTCTACCTGTGTGTAGTGAACAAGTATAAGAATTTAAAAGATAAGAATGCTTTTAATGAATATAAGAAAAATGTATTTTTGAAATACTGGCATTATCACAGGAAGTTTGTATTATTTTTCACAATGTATTTTTCTTGAAACTTTGTATAAAAGTTAATACTTTTTTACATTATTTTTTTTACTTATTGCTGGACGAATAAAGTAATCCTAAAGAGAAAACATCTTTTGAATGAATAACTCTGTAATTCTTTCAAGATTGAAAAAATGTATTCAGAAAGATTTTTGAGTCAAATACTCCCACACAAAGACTGAATAAATAAGAGTCAAATATAGTTTAATAAAAAGAAAATGAAGCTGTTATAACATCTCATAAAATGGAATTAATTACGCAATAAACTTGCTAACTTTATGTGCTTATACCGAAATGTCATCTTATATGACATGTAATTGGGAATATTCAAGTACATCACGATGTTGCAATTAATGTGAATATTATGTAAAAATCAATCTTTTATGTTATTTTTTTACTTATTTATTGGACGAATAATGTAACAACAAAGAAAAGATACATTTTTCAATTATTATTTACATTCTCTTTGAAGACTGGTAAAATGTATACAGAAAGCATTTCTAAGCAAATATTCCCACACATAGACTAAACATAGTAAAAAAACATTGTATTAAAGGAAAAGGAAGCTATAATATCCCAGCAAATGCATTTATTTACGTAGTAAACTCGCCCACATCCTGTAGCTATACATATAAATGTTGACTTAATACGACATGAGACGTGAGATATCTAAAGTACATCACGATGTTGCAAGCAAAGTAAATATTCAATAAAATCCAATATTTTCATATTATTTTTTGACTTAATTATCGGATGAATAAAATAATGATAAAGATAAAATATGTTTTAAATTGATAATTATATTACTCTTTGATGGTTGATTAAAGTGTTTATAAAAACTTTTTCTAGACAAATATTTTCACATAAAGGCTGAATATTAATGTATCTTAATAAAAAAAAAAAAAAAAAAAAAAAAAAAGTTATTATAATATCTCATAAATGCATTTGTTTACATAGTAAACGCTTTTCATATTATGAACTTATAACGAAATACTGACTTAAAACGACATGAAACGCGATCTCAAAATACATTGCGATGTTGAAATTAAAGTGAATATGGAAAGTAAATTATCTAAACTGATGTGGTCAACGCTTTTAGTCGCCTCGATGATTCTTTGTATACATAAAAAAGGTGGTAAACACTAAGTCTACATATCCGTATGTGTTTCTGTACATTTTATCGCGAATTTGCTCATAAACCTTCGTTATTAAAAGATATACTGATTATGATGATCAAAGTTTTGGATCATTGGTGCAGTTGTCAGAATGCTTGTGATTTTGATTTTTGAATGTCGAAAATTGATTTTGCTGAGCTTTTAAAAGAATTCGATGCCAAGTTTTGCAAAATTTGCAGAATGACCCACATGCATATACACTACATGAGTATTCCCGCTTATTGCATTAGGGATATTTCCCTTTCAGTTATCCGCATTGTCCCATTTATTTCTTTCTGTGTGCATTTTGTTTCTATATGATAGTTATTTTGTCTATTTAAATTTAAACTCTAACTAATTGAGTATTGATTATTTTATTCTTTAAAACTTATATTTATGACCGATTTGTACCATTTAGCGTAAATGCGGTTACACATTACTCATGCATTTTAAAATATATGACGAGAATAAGCCATTACTTGTTAATCAGTCATAAATTTTAAATAATTTCAAATTCACAAGTAAAAGGATGCTTGAAAAATACATTTAAAACATATATTTACAAACAGCAAAACTAATAACCGCTGAATATTTTTATTTTCAATAGCTTTTTTGTGTGCAAATGTTGCTTTAACATTTGTTTTGTGATGCATACTGTTAAATCCTACATCGATTATAGCAATTTTGGCTACTGCTTTACAATATCATATGTTCTTTTATTGAATTTTTCTCTACAATCTTTAAGTATTTTTCCACTTATTTTAATTTTGAGAATCTTAATTTTTTTAATATATTCATGTATTGTATTGTAATTATCGGTTTATCTATTGTCGATTATTTATGTGGTTTAATGGTTATTATTTACAAAAGTTTCATTATAGAAATATATATATATATATATATATATATCTTTTTTATACTTGAAACATTTTTTCCCCTTTATATTGCTTCATAACAGTTTTAAACACAAAGCACATTCATTCATTTACAATACTATAAGTTATTGAACTGCGGCACAAGGAAATTTTCAAAGAGTTTAATTACAATAAAGATATTGCTTCTTGCCATTCGTTATTTTGATCAAGCTGTCTCTAAATACACATATATATGATAATAAATTAGTGCATGAAAGTAATATGTAAAACATAAATACATTTTTAATGCCACCATCCCTTCACACGCAGGATTGTTTCTCCTTCGTTAGTTATCTATATTGTTCCATTTATCCTTTGGTGTGTACAATTATTTTTAATATAGTCTATTTTAATTTTAAGTTTACATATTTACTTTTTTAATACAACAAATTCTGTACTTATATAGTTTTTGTTAGGTTAAATTATAACTCACTAACAAAATATTCTTATTATATATTTTTTAGCCATTTAATTGTCTCCTTCATGAGGCATGGGACAGAGAACTTTTTTCTTTATCTTTTAAAATCGGTTTCTACCGTAGATTTTTTTTCTACATGCGCAAGCTTTTAGTTAAAAACATCATATCTCAAATATATTGTCATAAAAAATACGGTTAAGTTACACAAAATGCAAAATACTCTTCCAGAAAACATCATAAAATTAGCTAGTTAAAGACATTTTTATCA
The DNA here is from genome assembly GCA_963931845.1 of Maratus michaelseni. Taxonomy (NCBI): domain Eukaryota; kingdom Metazoa; phylum Arthropoda; class Arachnida; order Araneae; family Salticidae; genus Maratus; species Maratus michaelseni. Next base: position 301,114,031 of record OZ007587.1, on the reverse strand, counting down.
CTAAAATAGCTTTTTTATTCATAAAAATTATACTGTTAAATGGTTAAAAAATAGATGAAAGTCAGTTTTGTAGGACTGATGTATTTGCATTCAAAGTACAATGCATTTTACCAGATATGAACCGAAAAAGCCATCACTTTTAAATTACAAATAAACTTAAAAGTTATTTCAAGTCTAAAAATAAATCGTTAGAAAAGGCTTTTAAAATAAATATCTAAAACAAACAAAATCAATATATATATATATATATATATATATATTTAAAAAGAAACACTCATTTTCCTTTTAAACTGTTTTATTGATAGCTTCAACGTAAAAAGCATATTTATTCTCATTCGTGTACCATGAAATATTTATGTGAAATATTTAACCATGGCGAATATAAATTGACAAAGGATTTAATGATGCTAAAAATACTGCTGCTGCGCATTCATTATTTGAATGAAGCAATTCTCGAAGTTTAAGACTCCGTTCCGCATCAGTTAATCCTTCAAACAACTTAATGGCTGACTTTTCAGACATATTTATCGTCAAGCAAGAGATATGTAAATGATAAAATGATTTTTTATTGAGCAGAGTGTGTTTTTTTTGACATATTTTTTCATGAATTTGCGCTTTGTCTAATTTTTTTGTGACCTCAATTACTTTCTACAATATATTTTTGTCTGTTTATAAATTTAAACTCAAAGTTAAACTCCTTTGTTTATTATTTTACTGACGAAATTTCGTATTTCTATGACTTTTGTAAACTTAAATTCGATTTCATTAATTGAGTATCTGTTCTTTTATTCTTTAACTCTTTTAATGGCGATGGGATATATTTTATCCCACTTAATTTTAATCAAACTTTGTACCAATTTTTTTAATGAATTTTAACTTTTATAATGCTGTTGAAAAAAGGCTGTAAAATTGCATTAACTTTTTTTTTAATTAACTTTTTTCGAAAATTCTTGTGTAAATTCAACATTACAGAAATTTAATTACTTGCCCCTGAACGGGATAAATGTGAGATGAAAGTTGATTTTAAATCTCAAAGAAATATATATATATATATATATATATATATTACTCATTAACAAAATATTCTTATTTTATTATTTAGCCATTTAATTGTCTCCTTCCGGAGGCATGGGACCCAGAACTTTTTTCTTTATCTTTTAAAATCGGTTTCTACCGTGGTTTTTTGTTATGCGTGCGCAAGCTTTTAGTTAAAAACATCATATCTCAAATATATTGTCAAAAAATACGGTTAAGTTACACGAAATGCAAAATACTTTTCCAGAAAAGATCATAAAATTAGCTAGTTAAAGACATTTTTATCACTAAAATAGCCTTTTTATTCATAAAAATTATACTGTTAAATGGTTAAAAAAGTAGATGAAAGTTAGTTTTGTAGGACTGATGTATTTGCATTCAAAGTACAATGCATTTTACCAGATATGAACCGAAAAAGCCATCACTTTTAAATTACAAATAAACTTAAAAGTTATTTCAAGTCTAAAAATAAATCGTTTGAAAAGGCTTTTAAAATAAATATCTAAAACAAACAAAATCAATAATCAATGAATATATATATATATATATATATATATATATATATATATATATATATATATTTAAAAAGAAACACTCATTTTCCTTTTAAACTGTTTTATTGATTTCAACGTAAAAAGCATATTTATTCTCATTCGTGTACCATGAACTATTTATCTGAAATATTTAATCATGGTGAATGTGAATTTACAAAGGACTTCATGGTGCTAAAAATACTGCTGCTGCGCATTCATTATTTGAATGAAGCTATTCTCGAAGTTTAAGACTCCGTTCCGTATCAGTTAATCCTTCAAACGACTTAATGGCTGACTTTTGAGACATATTTATCGTCAAGCAAGAGATATGTAAATGATAAAATGATTGTTTATTGAGCAGAATGTGTTTTTCTTTGACATCTTTTTTTTCATGAATTCACGCGTTGTCTCATTTGTTTTGTGAGCTAAATTACTTTCTACAATATATTTTTGTCTGTTTATAAGCTTAAACTCAATGTTAAGCTTCTTTGTTTATTATTTTACTGGCGAAATTTCGTATTTGTATGACTTTTGCATACTTAAATTCGATTTCATTAATTGAGTATCGGTTATTTTATTCTTTAACTCATTTAATAGCGATGGGATGTATTTTATCACACTTAATTTTAATCAAGCTTTGTACCAATTTTTTTTTAAATGAATTTTAACTTTTATAATGCTGTTGAAAAAAGGCTGTAAAATTGCGTTTACTTTTTTTTTTTAATAACTTTCTTTGAAAATTCTTGTGTGAATTCAACATTACAGAAATTTAATTACTTGCCCCTGAAAGGGTTAAATGTGCGATGAAAGTTGATTTTAAATCTCAAAGAAATATATATATATATACCTTTGAAATTGATATTTATTATAAAAAATATATAAACACTAAATTTTTCGTAGTTGTATATATAATAACCATTCTTACATTAAACAAATAAATGTGATTACAAAAGCAACAAAAAATATATATTTTATTAAATCACGAATCACTATGATATATTTATGTAAAGCGTTTAACTACAGCAAATGGAAATTTATAAAGAGTTAGAAGAGCTAAAGATATCGCTTCTTCGCATTAATTATTTGAATAAAACCGTCTCCAAAGTCTAGTATTTGGTGCAATGTCGGTGATTTACTCGAAAGTCTTAATATCAGAGGTATATTTATCCATTTGAAAGCAATACACAAAAGATAAATTAATTGTCATTTCTAATATACTACACACAGCATTTAAAAAATATTTTCTACTTAAATTATTTGCATGTTTCATTTGTTGGTTTGCGAGTGAAATTATTTTTAACAGATTTAGCATATAACATTTGAAGTATATTATACTATAAAATTCGACAAATTTTACAATCGTTTATGAGGACTTATTTTTCTTTCTGATTTTCCACGCATAACCTTTTAACAGATGCTCTGATTTTGATTTTTTTGGAAAAGACTCTTATCGAGATGGTTCCGTTATAATTAAAATCTGACAATCTTTTTGTATTTCACAACTATTCATCCTAGAGTATGGAACACAGCGGGATAAAATTAACACCAGTTATCCGCATGGACCGAGGATGTAATATAAGGTCTCAGAATTTAAAAAATTGAATTAATTTCCGAGACAATTTTTTTTTGCAATTTTTAATGACATTTCTGTAATGATGGCAATTAAATTACTCCATTTTCACGAATAAAAGGGAGAAAATATTAAACAAAAAAATTATTAGATTTTTTAAAGACATTTTAAATTGAAATTGAAAATTGAAATATTTCCACTGGGATCCAAAAATAGTATGCTTATCTGCTTGACTTTTTTTTCCTGACTAGTTTGTAACTTTTGTAAAAATTGGCCAGTTGAAATATCAATATGTTGTTAAAATATACAGTACTATTTTATGTTTTTAAAACAGTCGGCGTACCGTGTATTTTTTTTTTTTTTTTTTTGTAACATTAAAAATTTTAATATATTATCACCTCTTCTGCGCGTCAAAATCAGGCATACTGGCAAAAATGGAATTTAAAATGAATGTGGATAATAATAAAAGATTACCGCAAAAAGCTCTGTTGTGCTAAACCACTCTCACTCAAATACGCCGACTGGTGTGCAATAAGGTGAGAAAAAATCCCTTGAAGTTAATTTAAATTTTTTCTTAAAAGTTACTTGTTTAATATAATTTTGAATATTTAAATTTAAACTTAAAATGAAGCTGTTTTATTTATTTTCTTAATTAAAAAAATCCGTTTTTCTAACTTATTGTATCGTTAATATTAGCCTGTCGAAATTTCAATATGTTGTTAAAATATGCAGTACTATTTTATGTTTTTAAAACAGTCGGCGTATCGTGTATTTTTTTTAACACATTAAAAATTTTAATATATGATCACCTCTCTTGCTCGTCAAAATAAGGCCTATTGGCAAAAATGGGATTTAAAATGAATGTGGATAATAATAAAAGGTTATCGCAAAAAGATCTGTTGTGCCGAACCACTCTCACTAAAATACGCCAACTGGTGTGCAATAAGTAGATAGCGGTGAAATAAGGTGAGAAAAAAATCTCTTGAAGTTGATTTAAAAAAATTCTTAAAAGTTACTTATTTAATATAATTTATATTCATTTAATTTTAAACTTAAAATGAAGCTGTTTTATTTATTTTTTTAATAAAAAAATCCCGTTCTTCTAACTTGTTGTACCGTTAATATTGGTCGTATTAAATGAATAATTAATTATATTATTCTTGAATGTCCAATGGAAATAAAGTCTGTTTACATTACCATAATTGTGTTTATAGTATTATCCATTAAAAAAAAGAAATAGAATAACGTATAAATAGTAAAATAATTTCTATTCGTAAAAGAAAAGATTGAAAAATCTAAAATAGATATTTATCAACAAACAAAACTAATAGCTTCTAAGTATATATCCGCTTTATGTATTTGAAACTATCATTTTTCCATTAAATTGTTTCATCATAGTTTCAAATGGCAAAAACATATTAAATCATTTACAACACTATTAAAGACTTATATAAAATATAACTATGGCAAAGGTAATTTTAAAAATTGGCTTGATAAAAATATCACTTCTTCACCTTCGAATATTTGAATCAAACCGTCCTCAAAGGTTAAGATTTCTCATATCAGTGATTCTCGTATAAATGGTTTAATGGCAGATACATATTTATCGTCGTAGTAGTGACATACATAAATGATAAATTCATTTTTATTTCCAATATCAACACCGTACTTTCAAACAATATGTAAATTTTTATCATTTATCCATGTTCATCCATTTATTTTATTGTTTGCATGTGAAATTAACCTTTATAATATAATTTTGTATATTTAAATTTAAACTTAAAATTGAGCTATTTTACGAGGGAAAGTCATTAAGTAAGTCACAAAAGATAGTTAATTAATTACTTACAATGATATTCACTTCAAAAATATTTTTATTTCGCAACATATACTCCACCAATATTTATGCACATATATCACCGTTTTATCAGTGCCCCAACACCAGCTGCATAACATTCTTTGGGTCGCTGTCTCAGCCACATTAGGACTTCAAGTTGAACACAGGAGACAATTCAAAAGTTTGGTTGTCAACTTCTTCAACATTCACCATACAGCTTCGACTTAGCCCCAAGCGATTTTTATCTGTTTAGTCCACTTAAAAACCATCTTGGAAGCAAGATGATGTTCACAGATGGTGAAAAGATTCAACTTGAAGTCCTAATGTGGCTGAGACAGCAACCCAAAGAATGTCATGCAGCTGGTGATGGGGCACTGATAAAACGGTGATATAAGTGCATAAATTTTGTGGAGTTATTATTTAATTATCTTTTGTGATTTACTTAATGACTTTCCTTCGTATTTATAACCGTAATGCAAAAACACCGTGCTTCTATAACTGTTGTAATAATAAATGTGATTTCCATAATTAAAGTTTGGTTCTTTTATTTTTTTTAAAGCGAAATTAAAGTCAGGTTCTATATAAATATTGCATTTCTATTTATGTTATTGCACATTTTAAAAGATGTGATCTGAAGAAGTCATTATATTTTAATCAAAGATAAATTTTAACATAACTTAGACTTGGGAAATAAAAAATATTTGAAAATACATTCGAAATAAATATTTACAATCAAACAAAGTAATCACTGAATATATACCTCCTTTATTTATTTGAAATAATAATATTCTCATTAAAATGTTTCACTGCAGACAGAAACGCAAAAGACATATTAATTTTTTTACGCGTCATTTACGTTAAAGTTGTCAGAAAAGACCTTTATATAAATGTTTACAATCAACAAAATTAATAACCACTAGATATATATATCTTCTTTTAATATTTAAAACCACGCGATCATTCTCCATTAAATTGTTTTAATGCAGTTTCAAGCGAAAAAAGCATATTATTTATTTACACCCGCATGAGGTAATTATACGAAGTATCTAACTTTATCAAATGGGAATTTACAAAGAGACTAATGGAGATAAAAATAATGCTTCCTCGCATACATTGTTTTGATCCAGTTATCCCTGAAGTTTAAGATTTCGTGATTTCGTGGAATGACTTAATGGCTAGACTTTTATCGTCGGGAAAAGGAATGATGAATTAATTTTTGTTTAAATTATCCACACAATAGTATAATAATCTTTTCTTCACAAGTTATCTGCGCAGTCTTTTCTATCTATCTATTTTTTATTTATTTATTTATTTATTTTTTAGTTAATGTAAAATAAATTTTTATAAAATAATTTTGTCTTGTCTATTAAAATTTAAAGTTAAGGTAAGTTACTTATTATCGCAGTGAAAAAATACTTTTTGCTATCACTGATGTAACATTAACAAGAACGGAAAATCATGCGTCAAGTATAGTTTATGAAACAATTTCCTATACTTCCCGAATACTTTAACAAAACGTTATCGAATTAATAAGGTGAAAGTTGATGTCTAAGTAAACAATTTAAAAATACGCATAACAAATTTCAAAACCCAATTTCAGCAATTACCATCAATATCCGAAAATTATCGGAATTATTTTGTGCAGCCCTGTATATGATATATAGATTTCTAAATATACTACATAGTATGGTAAAAGTTAGTTCAGTTAGGAAACGCATCTCACAATGAAAAATCCCCCTTCAGCAATTTCCGTCAATAAAAGGAAATGCATTCGATATATTTTATGCTGCCCTGTATATGATCTACAGCATTTCTACACAATAAGTAATATGCAAAATATTAGTTAAATTTAAAAACGTGTACCACAACTGAAAACGCACTTCCAGCAATCATCGTTCCTGCACGGTACTGTAAACGAATTCTTTTGTGTGTCCCTGTAAATGAACGATGAATGCTATGCCCACCATGTTCTATAGTAAATCTTTTGTGGTGCACCTCAGTGATATATATCAATTTCATTATGTTTGAAGCAGTGTATCATTATTAAAATATATTGCAAACGATTTTTTCCCATCCACCGTAATGTAACGGAATTCTTTTGAGTGTCGCTGTAAACGAACTATAAATGTTGCACACTTCATTTTCAATATCAAACATGCCATAGTAAACCTCAATAACATGTATATATTGCATGGAAATCCGAGTATATTTACGCGAGTTAGAGCACAGACAAACGGCAGACAGACAGACAAACCGAATTCATAAACACTTTTCAACTATGTAGAAAAGTGTTAAAAATGATCTCATAAATCGAGTGTTACTTATTTCATTCTTTAAAAGCGAGATATATATTTGTGTAATTACGAGCAGTATAAATATTTGTGCATATGTCAATATAAATATTTGCACGCTGAATAAATATTTATTTGCATTTACGTTACTATCCATTTAAAAAGGTTATCTTAGAATTAATCAATAACTTTAAATCAGAGATAAATTTTTAAATGATTTCAATTGCCGAAAAAAACAGAAAACACTTTCGAAATAAACATTTAAAAACAACAAAATTAACAAATACCAATTATTTACCGTCTCTTTTCCTATCTGAATAATAAATTTACCAACTGTTTCACTGCAGATTTAAAAACAAAAGGCATATTCATTTATTTACACGTCATTTACATTCAAGTTGTTTTACACATTCCAGAATACATTTTCACATATTTAGGTAAATATTTTTTATAAAATCTATTAAAGTTAAGATAGTTGAAATTTTTCATGTTTGTATAGTTAATTTGTTTCTTTGGAACTATCTAAAATTATGAATGTCGCTATGATATTGCGAAAGACATACAGGATTTTTTTTTTCTGTGATTTTCTATATGTTTTAGTAATTATTTTTTAAGTTCATCTTCTTTTTGAGAAAAATGAAAAATGCTTCTTCTTGTTATTAAATTATATGTTTTTTAAACTATATGTAAAATTTAAAGATGTTATTTGCAATACTTGTTTAGAAATGCTTATCCAAATGATTCATAATCGTAAATAGGTAAGTGAAAATTAAACACTTACTTAAAAAAATATATGCATGCAACATCTTTTTTTGTTTGGTTATTATGTATAAACTAAAAATTATCTATTTTAGATGAGAAAGTAATTCAAGATGTTTAGAAACAAATTACACAGTTTTGAACATCACACTAAATCTTACTTCGTTGTCGTTCCCATTTTCTGACGAGATATCATCTCTTTTTATAAAGGTGATATGAAAATTAGTTGTGTATGATTAGTGCATCGTCATTTTCCACTAACATGCGGATTTAGGTTCCAAAGCAATTCTGATTCTGTGGTGTGTTATTTTTTGCGAATTTGTAAAGTGGAAAAACACCGTGGGTTTTACTTCTTTCCAAGAAAAACATTTGACAATCAACTCAATTTCGGGATTAAACAGGCACTCGAAATGCAAAATCATCACTCCCATTATAGTCCCAAATCCTGTAAACCCATCTTTGCCATATCATTGCATTTTACTCTCTATCATCACAAGCCAGTTTTGACGTCATTTGTTTCACACCCATGGTGTCGCTTCTAAAGCTACGATCACACGTATTATCCTATCATAGGCAATATCCGATATTTTCTTATAAACAGGTTTTTAAAGAGTTAAACGATCGAAAACGCACCGTGTTATAGTTTACACCTTCTAAGTTTGTCAATGATGAACTTATTTCTGTTTGTCTCTCCTATGATAGATATCGATTCAAATTTTAACAATCAGAACACTCTAAAAATTGTTGATCTAATTTCCTGGGCTTTACACTACATTTTAAAATATTCAGAAGTAATTACTCGCCAAATACTTACATTTCAGGGTTCCGTTCAGTCTTGAAAATAACCCTACTTGCAGTGCAAAAAAGTAGCTGAAAGCAAGTGATAGGAAATAGCACATGTTTCAGATTGTACGATAGTATGTATGTTAGAAACTTTACTATCATAGTTACATTTTAGAGAGATCAACTGGTTTTAAGATAAATCCTATAATATATGTGTCCTATACATTTTAGTTCTCAATTCCCCCTAAAACGTAAAGTTGCTGCGTGCCGCCAACTGGAAACAGTAAATTTTAATCAAAATCAAAGATGTATTAGTACTGCTTATTTTCCCCAAGAAATACTGAGCAGGACAATAGCTGAAAATTATTTTCTTTAGTTGTTATTTTAAAAAAATATGCCTTCAAAATGGAGTCCTTTTCTTTATATCTCACTTCTGTGTCATTTTCCTAAGTACTACCAGTAACCTTACCAGTAACCAGTGACTTTAGCGTAACATTTAACCTGCAAGGTCACGTTAGTGACCATTCAACCGAATAGATCTTATTTGGGTATTTAGACAAAAATCCCACACCTATAGTTATACCACCACGGTAGCGATGTTAATACATTTAATATAAAGATAATTATAACCAGTAATTTTATCTAGTAACATGTTAGTTATATTTTGTTTGAGCTTGAGTTATTTTCTTAAATAAAATTGATTGTGCGTAACTTATTTATTTGATCTATACTGATCTGGTACTAATATAGTTTTCAAGCGACTACCTTGCAATGTGTTGATCTCAGTCCAGGTTTTTTCGTATTTTTTTTCTGCGTAATTTTTTTAAATTTTATTTTCAGAAGATTACACTATATTATATACAGTAATTTTATGCATTATAAACGCGAGATCATTCATTTACTTACTCCCCTGTCATCTTATTTATAAAATTGTTTATTTATAAAATTTATAATTGTTTATTTATAAAATTGAAATATTTAATTAACTAGGTATCTGTTTGCGCGATTGGTGCACTTACATGCTTGATGAGACATACAAAATAAGCTAAAATCGTAAAAAATTTTCGAAGGAAATATTGAAAACATTTAACTCTAAATTTGTATATTAGTGAAAAATGACCCTATATGATATTATCCATTTTTAAAGATATAGGTGGAATAAATCATTACTGTTTAATTCATAAATTAAACAAGGATTTAAAATCAAGAAAAAGATATTTGAAATAATTTTATACAATCAACAATTTTTATAACCTTTGAATATATACATATCTTTACATCTGAAATAGTCATTTTCCCGTTAAAGTGCTGTCTCAAACGCAAAAAGCATATTCATTCATTTACTGCCCCGTGAGACATTTATGTGATGTCCTTAATCTAGCATCCGTAAATTTACAAAGAGCTTAATGGCGAATGCTGAACAGCTTCTTAGCATTCATTATTTCGATCAAGCTGTCCCTAAAGATTAGGATGTTGCTTCACATCAATGATTCCTTTGAACGACGTAATGGCAGGGGTTTGTTTATTATTGTGGAAGGAATGATAAAATGGGCTTTTATTTCTGATTGATATTTCTACCTACATCGATAATTTAAAAATGTTTTCTTCATGAGTTATCCGAGTTGTAACATTTCCATTTTTGTTTTTGATGTCGTTTGTTTGTGTTGCAATGGTATGTTATTTTTGATAGCAGTTGAAATTTAAATTGACAGCTGAGCGTCTTTATTATCTATACTAAAAAGCAAGAACGTGTCCATCAGTAACGCTGACGTTATAACAAAGTGATTACAACTGTATGAGAGTTAATTATACTGCACGTATATATGCTTCTAAATGTTACGTAATTTCAATTTTTATACCATCGAATATAACAAAAACTATTCTAATGAAATTCGTTTGAAAACAGTAGCTGCATTTACTGATTTTTAATGGACTTTTTAAAATAATTTTCAAGCATGAGATTTCTTTTTATCTATTATCATGTAACTATACAATAAGTAATTATTTACTATAATAACGTAAAGTGATATTTGCAGCAATATAAGTAAATATTCAAAACTATGGAGAAAGTGGCAACTTTATCACAATTAGCAATGAATTGTGTAAGCTAGTTCCTCAACATTTCTTACATAACTGAAAAAAGTATCGTATTTCGTTAAATGTAAAAATGGCTGAAAATATTCTTTTGAATCTTTGTACATAAATATATTTTTAATGAGATTAGTATATGCGCTGCTTTTAAATAGGTTTTAATAAATTTCAGAACTTAATTGTTTGAATACGTAATCCATGCCTTTCATATAAAAATGCATTTTCATGTAGTGGGCAATTAAAAAAATACATTAATTGTAAAGTATATGTTAGAGCTTTCAATTAAAAGCGATTTTCATCTATGTCTCGTACAGCAGGTAGTATGTTCTGTAACCCGGGCATTCCGGGTTAGATTCCTTGGTATCAGTAATTTTAGAATGTTTAATTTAAAAGTTATTCGGTTTGTATTATCTATTTGTTTGCCTTGTATTTGATGTTATTATTCATAGCTTTAACTATACAAATTTAAACTGGAAACTAAGCGACCTTATTTGCTATTTTAACACAAAAAAGTTCAGTGTTACTATATTTAAATATGCAGTGGTAGAATTTAATTATAGATAATTCAAATTTACAAAGCGCTTGCAATGGAAGCTATCAGACCCACCAACGAGAATCGTCATGAAACTTTTAGAATTGAACAAACATGTGAACAAAACCACGGATGCAACGTGTGGTATTTCGCAATTGTGTCCCGGAATAGGGCATGTAAAGTGGGAACCCACCGATAACAATTCTAACCATAAGCTGGCAAGTATAATGTATGTGTAAGCTATGAGGTATTCTGATACCACCACAGTCAAATTACCTCATTATTAAGGAGTACATGTTATACACATACGTCATTTTACGGTATGGTAATGTGGTGGGAGAAGGCAATGTTGCAGCCAAAGTAGATGAGCACATTACGAACAGGTAACGAAGGCACCGTACTGACAATCAGGAGTATTGCGCATGTCAAGTACAGCAAAGTTTATGTCCAAAATATTGCGGAATGGAAAAAGCGTATCCGACAGTATTTTATTCTCATTTTCTCTGCATTAATTTAAACGGTATACCACGTCAGACCCAAATTCTCCGGTTGCAAATATTGCAGGCGTACGCCCACTTTACATGTCCTGTTCCGGGGTTTGTGAACGATTGCGAAATGTTACATAGTGCACCTATGGTTTTGTTCGCATACTTGTTCACCTCTAAACATTTCTTGGCATTTCTTGTCGATAGGTCCAAAAGCTTTCCTTGGCAATTTTCGTTGACAGGTCCGATAGCTTCCCTTGTTAGTGGATAACTTTAGTTTCACTTTTCTTATTTGGATTCAGCTATCTCTGAAGTTTAAGATTCTGCTTTACATCAATAATCCGATCGGAAAAATTATAGTAGTAGACTTGTTTATTGTCATAGAAGACAAACATAAATGATAAAATGATTTATTATTATTATTATTATTATTTCTAATATTCTTACACATATTAGTAATTTCAAATTGTTTTTGTCATCAGTTATCAATGTTTTAAAATTTCTCTGCCTGCATTTGATGCTATTTTTCACATCCTAACCTGTTCAAGTTTAAGGTGAAAACAAAATTACTTTATTAATTATTTTAAAGAAAAATATTTGTATTTCTACCTCTTTTATAATCTTAAAACAATTTGGTGTTTTGAGTATTTGTTATTTTATATTTTGTTTTAATTGCAAGTATATCATTATTTAAATCTTGATTGAGTTTTGCTTTCCTATTTCTTTTTAATCATTCCAGCATGAAGAACAAATGTAAGAAACATAAAACACTTTCAATTTAACTTTTACATTAATTTGTAAGATGATGCCTGAATTTTAGTCTTAATAAAGCATATGACGAACCCATCTCACAATGGTGATTTGATCTATATGTGACAGTGCCCCACCCCCTCTTCCCCCCCCCCCCCAAAAAAAAAGGGATCTTGTGCCTAAAATAAACTTTTCGAGGAAAACACTTCTAATGTTAGATAATACTTAATCAATTTTGTGCGAAATATGAAATGTGATTCATTCAAATGTGAAAAGTCAGTTTAGGATGTACGTTTAGCTTTTGTTCCTTTGTTTTCACACATTTTCTGCATTTTTAATTTTGAAACTTTTTTTTTTTAAACAGTTACTAATTTTAAAGAATAATAATTTGTTTTGCAGAAAAGATAGGGATTTGGAGTAAATTTGTGTTTAAAAGAGTTTTATAAAACAAAATAAAATATTAAAAATTCAATGCTATTGAAATAATCAAAAATGAAAATCGATTTGTTACGCTTATAAGACTTTAACGTTTTTGGATACTGTACACATATATATGCATATAGTTCAGCGTTTTGATAATATATATCATTTGAATGCATTTTGAAATGAAATGCCGGAAAAGGATAAAGGTATTTTTTTTTTATAATGATTATGAGATTAGTGATTTCTGAAATTTAAGTAAAGTCCAGATCAAGTTTTAGCAGTAGTAATGGTGTATGTGATAGTGCTGAAAATAGTGAAAAAGTAAAAACAAAAGATAACGATATACCAGACTTTTTTAAAAGTATTTTTAAATGACATTGAAAATAACAGAGGTTGAACAAAAATTTCATCGGAATGGATTAAAAATCTTTCAATATAATAAGACAAGGTGTTATCAATTTGGTCTAAAAAAGTTGTTGAATTATTGTTTTTTTTCATAAACTTTGAATAATTTTTATACTATAAAATTATTTTAACTCTAATTTATCTAACTTAATACATAATCATATAAAAACAATTAAAATGCAGGCAATGGTTTAAAATTCCTACAGATTTTTAAAGTAAATTATTTAATATATTTTATGAAGTTAACTTTTTAGTAAAAATTCTGAGGATCATATTCTTTACAAAAGCGCCGAGTACTTTTTTCATTTCTAAGTACGTAGAAACGGATTAAAAATCTTTAAATATAATAAGGCAACGTGTTAACAATTTGGTCTTTATGATTTTTATAAAAAAAAGTGTTGAATTATTTTTTTTTCATAAACTTTGAATAATTTTTATTCTATAAAATTATTTTAACTCTAATTTATCTAACTTAATACATAATCATATAAAAGCAATTAAAATGCAGGCAATGGTTTAAAATTCCTGCTGATTTTTAAAGTAAATTATTTAATATTTTTTATGAAGTTAACTTTTTAGTAAAAATTCTGAGGATCATATTCTTTTCAAAAATGCCGAGTACTTTTTTCGTTTCTAAGTACGTAGCATTTTTTCGTTGCAAATACAGTGTAATTCTTATCTTGTTTGTTACTTTTCCCAGTATTATAATCTCAAAATGAATTATGAAACATGTTTTTACTTGGATTTTTCTTCCCTTTGAAAAGCGCAATTTCTTCTATTTATTTACGTTTTCAACATAAAGTTTTACCTCTCTTTGCGTTTTCAGCATAAAAATTGAAAACTATAAAAATATTTTTCTGGAAGGCTCATTGAATGTTACAAGATTGCTTTTCTTCGATATCGATTGTGCAGGTTCTTGTATTTGGAAACATCAGGTTTGAAGGCTCATTGTCACTTTCATGTTTTTGAAGTGGTAAATGCTAAAAAAAGTAAATAAATAAAACTTTTTCACAAGCTTTGAAATTTTTTTGTGTTATAAAATTATTTGTCCCTCTCCCTTCCTCCCCACCCGTTTTTTTAGTTCATCATATCAAAATAATTAAAATAGAAGTAGTGGTTAAAAAGTCTTGCAGATTTTTTTTCAGTAAACTGAACAATTTAATTTCTATTTTTAGTTTCTGTATTTTGAAATATCGATTTAATTCATTTTATGAAGTATTATCTTTTCCAGAAAATTTTTGAAGATGATATTCTTTTCAAAATTTTTAAGTACTTTTTTCGTTTTAAAGTATGTGGCATTTTTTTTTCTAGTACCGAGTATTTTTCATCTTGTTTGTTACTTTTACTAGTATCATAATCTCAAAATGAATTACGAAATATGTTTTTGCTTTAAAGTTATTTTTTCTTTTTGAAAAGTAGAATTTCTTTTATTTGTTTACATTTTCAACATAAAGCATTCTCTTTATTTACGTTCTCAGCGAAAAAAATTGATATCTCTGTATAAAAGATCCTCCTTAGGGGCTTATTCAATGTTATAAGATATATTTTCTTGGATATTGACAATGAAGTTTATGATATTTGGAAACATCTGGTTTCAAAGTTCAGTGTCACTATGATATATTTAAAGGGGCTGATGCTTAAAAAAAATAATAAACAGTTACCTCATTTTTAGCAAAACAGAACAAAAATATTTTAGTGTGCAGTTTATAGTAACGAAAAGGTTTTGAATAGCATAAAATAACTTTGTAAATGTAAACTGTTAAATAATTAAATTCTATTTAATTTATAATTGGCTTCTATCCTGATTGTGTATTTATGCGAAATTCCAATTGCGCCGTGTTACTAATGTATAACATTTAGTAAATTCTAAATTTAACTGTTAAAAATTTATAAAAAAATGTTTTATTCAAGATAATAATTAAAAATAATAATTAATAATTTGGTCTTTATGGTTTATAAAAAAGGTTCTTGAATTATTATTTTTTTTTCACTATAAAATTACTTGCACTCTCATTTATCTAACTTAATACAGTATCATATAAAAACAATTAAAATACAAGCATACTGAAATACAATGTAATAAATTATTATTAAATTATTAGACTTTTTTTTTTATCTTATATATGCCAGCTTTGGGACAGACATTGGTCAGAAGATGAATAATCGAGGAAGTTTAGAGTTTAGAGCCCATTCACTAGATTCTATTAAAAACTACAGAGTAATATTGTCTTTACGAGAAATATCATGTTTTGCACAATCATGGCAAAACAGCATAGTATTTACTTTTTGTTGTGTTATGTCTTTAGAACTCTTTTGATGTAACAATTTCATGAGATTTTATCTCCAGTAGAAAGAAAAAAATCTATCAACTTAACATGCAACCATAATGTTTCTTGTGTGTGCAACATGAAATTTCGCTGATGCGCAACATTGTTTTTTCTGTTTAGAGCTAATGCAATAGATTCTGTTTTTACCATCTATCTCAAATATCCATGCGTCATCGTAATCTGATATTTTTTTTGCATTTCTCGCTTCGTTGTGATAAGTGTACTGGGACTGATTTCGCTTCATTTCGATAGTTGCTTTCGACACTTACTTTCTTCTTATCGAATATTATGCATTTTAAAATTGGGGCAGGGTACTTTTGTGATAAAAATGGCTCTATCGTGTAGGAATGTATAATAAACGCGTGTTTACGTTTCAAGATATGTACTATGTTATTTCACAAATTGTTAATGAGCGGATTATTGTTTTAAGTCTATGGGGTCCAAATTTCGCCGCGGATTCTCGATGGCACCAGTATTTTTAATAGAAATATTCGCTTTATTTATTTACAGAATTTTTTAGATTAAATAGGCCGATCAAATTAGTTCGAATGTTACACAGACTAACATAACAATAAGCATAGAAACACTTATATATATATATATATAACCATTAATGAAACATTACCGAAACACCAACAAAAACTATGAAATTATGAATTAGCATGTAATAATTAATAGACAACAATAGTGTTCCCCAACACTCTGAATATAGATTCCATATGCATAGTTAAAAGAAGAAGAAATTAAATTAAAAAATTAAAAAAGGAAATTTTTGGAATTTAGACAGAATCTTCAGGTCTCCAATGCCTAAATAACACAAATAAAATGTGTGGTTTCATCATCATATCAGCCATAACATTGCTAAAGAATATGATTTTGGGACTACCACACCAAAATAGAGAAATAATCTGTGAAAAAATCATAAAGATTAAAAAGTAAAAACAATATTAAAAAGGAAAGAAACCTTATCCATAAAAAATAGAAAAGAACTGTGAAATATAATCATAAAATTCAAAATACAACAAGATTAAAAAGGATATAGGGAAAAGAAAACAACAGTTACCAGATACAATACATGATCCATACAGAAGTCATCACATAACACAGGCAATGAATTGCAGAAAATCATTACATGTTGCCAAAATAAGTTTTAAAAGATGATTGACCATGGAATATTATTGTACAGCAAAGCCAAACTCAAATCAATATAGAATCAGCTCCATCTATAGAAAATTTAAAATAGAACACCAAACATGTTTTTAAATGAATTAATAAGGTGCTGCCATCTATGAGAAAATTAATGAATATTCTATGATTTAATAAAAGCATTTGATTACTATTTTTCGTTAAAGATTCAAACAAATACTGTATAAAGAATGTATATATATATATACAGGGTGTCCACAAAAAATATATAGACTTTTTTTATTCGCTAACAACTGGCATCTTTATTTCCTTTCAGGTTTAACTAGCTTGATAAAGGTTGAAACCAGACAGCGCTTTGCGCATACGAAATTCAATCTAAACTGTTACTAGAAGTTCCAATACGTAGCGGAAATACAGTTTAGAAATGAATTTCAAACAAATTCACCCTACGTGACTTACAATCTCTAGAATTAGAGATAAGTTTGAGGCAGATGGAACTGCTCAAAATGTTCATAAGCAACTTTCAGGAAGACTGCGGCCATGAATAAACCTCGCTGAAACCTTGGTAGCAATTCTAGTAGAAACCTATGGCGAAAATTCAAGGAAATCGGCAAGCGCCTCGCAAAGTAGCGTATGAATTTCTCTTATAATCCTACAGTTGCTTAAATATTCACTTAGCTTATAACTATAAATGAATATCTCTCTTCACTTTTCAATTTCATACAACATTTATTACTTATTCAACCAAATAATATGATGATGAGATCATAACACTTCATATCACATCAATAATATAACACCTTCGTCAGCATAAATAATGGAATTCAATAAGAATTCTTGCTCAAAAACATTATTTGGTATATATTGGATTTCCAACCTTCATATTGAGGTAAAAACTATGGAATAGAGCATTTCTCTCGCTTTCTTTCTTCTTTTTTTAATTCACCTTCTCCACGCTCCTATTGAGACACTTTTTATTTCCATGTGATATCGGGTATCTATTAATTGAACCCTTGAGTTTGTTATCTTGTATTGTTAAGGATATTAATTTACAGATGGTTGTTATTTATTATTTCAATTCCACAGTAGAACTTTCAAAATCAAGTGTTTGGGACTTTTTAAAGCGCTTACATAGGAAAAGTAATGTTACAAGATTAGTCCACGTTCTCAATGAAGATGTTCTGAACCAGAGAACGCAGCTGTGTATACATTTTTGGGGGAGGGGACTCTTGTTCTTTTTTTTTATTATTATTACCAGTTCTTGTTTTACTCTTTAAAGAATAACTGATATTTTCCTATTAAGCACATACTCCTTTTAAATCTCATTTTACCGCATTACAGCATGGTTTTTTCATCATAATCAGTCATGTAGAAGGTTTCTTTTGACAAGTACTTGGCTTGTCCAAGAATAAATAATGAATTCATCTTGTATATGTGAGAATTCTTTGAAGAAGAATCTACGTGAAATGCAGTAAATATTGTTTAAACATTGCGTGCAGTCGATGCTTAAAACTAGGAGCGGTAACTTCATCTGTGATAAATGCTCTTCAAAGAGCAAGCAGTTTGATAAATTATTTCGAAAACTCGCAAATAAAATGCCTTCTGTACGTCGGTATACGCTTGGTCATAGTTAAGTATTTTAAAATACGCGAGCATCTATAACTTGTGAAAATTGTTTACAAATGTGTGGTTAAATTTTGTGCATGTGTTCAAAGTTGTTTTAACTTCTTGTGATGTGGAATTTTTTATGAAATATAAAGATACCAATATTTTAGTATTTCATCGCTTAAATATGTTATATTAGCTATAAACAAATATTGTTACATTCTATAATGTCAAAAACAACTGCATATACGTCTGTATATATTTCACATCTATCTTTCCGAGAAGAATACGAATCTCGAAATGAAACTTAGATAAATTATTAGTAAAGATCCGATGTTCTCATAATAAAGCTCGAAATTCTGAAAATTAATTAATTTTCTTTATGCATATATATTAATTTTTAATAAAAATACAGCAATAAGTTGAAATTGTGGCAATTGAGTTATTCCATATTTGTGAAATAAAAGAGGAAACTAACAATAATGCATATTATTTTATCTTTATTAATGTCATTAATTCAGTATTATATATATTTACAATTTGAACAGATGGTGTTCAAAAGTGTACATACTTTTCAAATAGGAGTTTACAATGTCATTACCATATTGACAGGTTATGTTATTAATTATTTTGAAATAATCAAATGTAAGCAAAATCTGACCTTGGTAAAAAAAAAAAATCTGCGGAATATTGTATATGATATGAAGGCTATAAAAATCCATTTTAATGTCTTAAATTCTTTATAAATTCTTATTAATTGAAACAATATAAGAAATGTGCAATGGCTTCTAAATATCCTTCTCCTACTAATTAATAAGAGTGTAGTTTTCGAAATGCAGAACATAAAACATCTAAGGGAGTTCATCCATTTGCAGCTAATGACTTGCTCTGACATTATAAGAACGAGATTTCACTAAAAGAATCTCAGGTGAGACATTATAAAGACAGCAATGTGGGAGTTCCAGCAGCCGAAATAGGTAACGCCTCTGATCTATTGAAGAGGGAGATAGACTTTCTGTCTCTCACATTTTCGAAAGATGTGAATGGTAAGGACTTTGCTGGAGAGCTGAATAGCCCATTATCGAACCCTGTTCTATCCTGATAAATAGACTTTACGTGAAAAACTCTAAAAGAACTGCTTATTTGTATTGTGGTGTATATGCAGCCGTAACCATCAATAAATTAATGTTTCTTCGTAAACAAATCTTTTTTAATTTAAGGAGCGGTACACCATGTAGTTCCAATAATTAGGGATCTTCAGCATCAATGGAAATTAAAGAAACATATAAACTATGGATCAGAGTAGAAAAAATAGGTTTACGGTACACCACACTTTTCTCAGATGGTGACGCCAAAACATTCAAGTACTTGCGTGAAACAAAAAGTATGGTTTGGATATCACCATTAAAATGAAGAGCGTGTAAACCATATCAGCAAACGGTTTGGGATAGTAATATGAAATTCTATTCAAGAATGGCGTGCTAAAGGTGTCTCACATGAGTCTAAATCTGACGAAGTTTGAAAGATGGCACTATTAAAAACTTCACACGTTATTATAAAAATGCTATTCTTAAAAATAAGGGTTATATATATTTGATAACTGCCATTTGAGCGACAGTTTTATATAACAGTTTTACAGACACTAAACTGCCACATAACAAATGTCCTTCTGGGAAAAGATTCTTGGTGTTTTTATGAAGCAGCAATTTTGCGATTAGTGGAACTCCTGGTCCGCGTAGAAGGAGATGGGTAAAAGGAGAAAGGGTTGGTCTCGGGGCTCTGAGACCACCGGGCGACCGATGCAGCTTCGAGCTTAATGTTCGTCTCGGGAGACGGGTTGGGAGATCACCGAATTCGCGGAGGAGGCGGCGCGCAACCGTCCGATATCCGTACACCTTTTTCCCGACTCTTGACCGGACTCTTTAAAAAGAATACAACACCGGAAAAATTTAAACGGTATATTCCACAAATTTAATGCAACGAAAAGGGGGAAAAGGGTTGGGCTCGGGACTCTGAGACCATCAGACGACCGTTGCGGCAAATATTTTTCTGTTATTATTCAATTATGACAGCTGTCAAAAGTTAAGGTAATTTATCAAAGACTGGCATCAAACGAATTTCTTTTACACTGTGTGACATGCTTGACACAAAATTCAAATGAGAGTATGCATAGCGGGATATGGAGCAAATATTTAAAAGTGATTTCTGCTTCCCTCTTCCGCACACTGTAACGAAATTTTTTTTTTTTTTTTTAGGCATTGACAAAGTGGATTTTTTTCCGTGTTTATCGAGTCAGTTTACAATTCCCAATCACGATATTTTTTGTTTATTTTATGCAAAGTGTTGATTTTTTACACTTTTAATTTAAAAATCTCAAAGTTTAGTTATTTTTAAACAAAAAAGTATTTTTTTTAATCGGTTGGTGCAGAAGCATGTTTTTTACGTGGATTTTAATTCAATCAAAACACCACTAATTGCCAAAGTTGCGCCTGGGGGAAGATAATCCCAACATTTCTCACTCCTCAAATAACGACAGAAGAGAAATGTGCCAATGATTTTGCGGTATACAGCGGGATCTTGACTTTACAAGACAGAAATGTTGAAAGCTATAAAATTAAAAAAAAAAAAAAAAAAAAACATACACAGGTTTAAAACCCAATTAACTAATGAAAAATTAGGTTCTGAATATATATTGCTCATAAGACAAAAAAATACTAATTTACAACAACATAAAACATTTGGATTTACATAGCAATTTTTCTTTTTTCATCAGTCACTCATTCTTTGTTTACATTTGTTTTTCCTACTTTTCCGATACATATCCTTCTAAAAACGGGGTTAGAGTATATGTAAGGGGAAAAACATATCTAGTTTCTCATGCTATGGAACTTCCAGAACAACTCTAAATAGTTGACAAACCTTAGGAAAATACGTACAATTTTTACCTATGTCGTGGAAATTCATCGGTTCGGTACACTTTGTGCTGTGTTAAAATTGTAATGACAGAGGCGATTTCTGAACTCAATCTTGGAACTTCATTAGAAAATGTAGATGCTGAAAATAACTCTATTTTTAATAAAGAATCAAGATACTTGACTATGTGGAGAGATTATAAGCTTGTTTACCAAAGGAAAAAGAAAAACACTATTGTTTATGAGTTAGCTCAAAAAATTAAACTTGCTTAAAATAGCAGAGAATGCTCTAATTTTGAAAAAGAAGGTCTTGCATATAAACGTGTTTGTGTTTAAACAATAATAGAGACAAAGGTGTTACCACGGTTCTCAAACAATGTTCGTCCCACAGAACTGTTCAAAAACTGAATTAAATATAAGCTCGAGCTTCTTGTTCGAAAATCGAATTGTTCGGCATCTGGGTGTTCGAGAGTTGAGGTTTTACTGTATTTTTAAATTATATCTACCATATGATTGGTGAGTTATATATTTCACAAATAGAAAATGCAAAGTTGATGTTTTTTTCTTGTTTTTCATTTTTGATATTGTGTTAAAATAATTAATATTATTACTATTTTATATTTTATCTGCATGAATGGTCTTCCATATAAAAATTTATTTTTTTAAATAATACTACATATATATTTATAATTTTATCAGAATATATTATTGGTAAGTTATATTTTTCGCAAATAGGAAGTGTAAATGTTAATTTTTTGTTCTTGTTTTTCATTTTTTGATACTGTGTAAAAATCATGAAAAGCTGGTTATTTTTAAATAATACGTCAGACATATTTTTAACACTATCAGAATATATTATTCGTAAGTAATTTTTATGGCAAATAGAAGTGCTACGTTAAATTTGTTTTCCAATTTCGATACTATATTGATTTTTTTTTTTTTTTTTGTAATTATTATTTAAATTATATATATATACTTGTGTGGAATATTTTATGCTTTGTTTAGTGTGACACATAACGTTTTGCATTTAATTTATATAAATTTAAAGCCAAACGTAAATTTCAATTTCAAACCAATAAATATCTTTTCTTTATCATTTTCTTTCAATTACAGTCATAGGTTTAAACCACCATGAGTTATTTTTTTTTAAAGATATGTGCATGGGATGTTTTATATATGCTTAAATATATACTGTTCTCATTACTACTATATCTGTAATATGTACTTGAGTTCGGTTCAAGGTTTTTTTTTTTTTTTTTTTTTTTACAATTGTAAATTTTAATTTACGTTTCCTCATGTTTATTTTTTTTTCATTTTCATGTTTTAAAAATGCTGGGGCTTTTTTTTTATTATTTGAGTAAGAGATTTATAATTTTTTTACACGTTCTTTATCATGTATGTCATAAAGCTGCGCATATAATTAGCTTTGGGTTGTTTATTTTTATTTTTTTAATTAAAAAAATTATATGAAGTTGCGTTAGATCTGTCTTTTCTCTATTATTAAAAAAAAATATTAAATATTATTATTATTATTTTTAAAAAATCCTAAATCTAATAGTATGTGCATCTAAAAATACATGCACAGTCCTTAGTAATATATTTTAGTAAATGCAAAAAAATCTATCAAAAATGTCAATATTTAAAAAAAATAGTATAGTAAACATTTTTAAAAGATCATTATTTTTTTTAATTTTTAAAAGTTTTAATTAAATGTGCAGGTTAAAAAGAATGTACTTTTAAAAATTTGCTTTTAGTTTAATATTAAAATTCAATGCAGTAACAATTTTATCATAATTCTTAAAATTTAAAAAAAAAATGTTGAAAAGGCTTCCTTAAATGAAATTACAAGAATTTCTCACCAGAGTACATTTAAGTAATAATTGTTGAGGTCAAAATTTTTCACGAATATTTTTCTCATTAAAGAAATATTTCTCTCTAATTAAAAGTTATATAAGCGTTCAAATCGCATGCACACAAAATATATTTTGAAAAACATTTATAATTTAATCAAGGAAAAACCGCCTGCTTTTTTATGAGACAACAACAAAAAAAAAGTTTGATCTTTTCATTCCGGCATTTTTGAGTAATGTTGTTTCTATGATTAAGATTTGCTGCGAACTTGAGCATATTGCGTTAAATAAAACGAAATAATGAAAATTACATTCAAACGTCGGCATAATATGTTTTCATTTCATATGTATAACCTAAAAACGTAAAAAAAAAAATTGCTTTATTATTATTTTTTTTTAGTTTGTTCTTCTTTCGCAACACATTGCATTTAAATCTTTATTCTGAAAATAATTACATCTTTAAATGCGTCTGTTTTCGCTTGCACATAAATAATAGAAGTCCTTCAAAATACATTTTTTTTTTTTAATTTTCAGCAATCACGTAAAATTATCATGATCATTCCTTTTATATAATAATTTTGTAAAAATTATATTAATTGTATTTTATTACTTTTCTTATTTGACACTTTCAAGAAGAACACACGATTTTAAAAACAAACTTAGTTGGAATAATATAATAAAGGAAAATAAGAATAAATTTCATACTAATTTCATTGTTAGTATTCATTGTTAGTATTCTCGTTAGTATTCATTGTTAGTATTCTCGTTAGTATTCATTGTTAGTATTCTCGTTAGTATTCACTGTTAGTACCTATTTCATAATTTAATTTCTAATGATGATGATGAAATTTCCTACCATAATAGAGAAAGGCGTTCGTACTCTGAGTTATACAGGCACTGCACGAAAGTTCTTTCATGCGAACGTTTTGTTTTCACACAATAGTTTTTATTCCCTGTACCTATGAATAAACATTGTTATCCTATCAAGATGAATAAACGTTTCTATACTAATCAAGATTTCAAAATTTCCGAAGTGTGATTGAGCTTGACAAAATCTGTGTTTTTAAAAAGATTACATAGTATGCCAGTGTTTTTTCATCACGTTAGTTATTTGGCTACTATTTCAAGTGAGAATTTTGCTGATATAGTTGTTGAATTTTGTAAAGCCACATGGACATCTGTACAGGGTAACTAGGGGTAACAGAGCCTGATTACTTCAAAGGTACGTAAAGCACGAGCTTCTCCTAAAATGACTGAAAAATAGGGGCCTCTACTTTTTTACGTAGCATTTTATTTTTTGAGAAAGTTCGTCCTATGCAAAAAAAAAAAAAAAAAAAGAACCTTATTTCATTTAAGGAAACACATTATCTGACTAGACTATAGGATTGGTTAATAGGCTGTTAACCAATCATATGGAATCATGATGTGCTAATTAGAAATCATTCGAGTACATAACATGAAACAGCTATAAATACGGTAAATATACTCTATAATATTTTTATCCTGGAAGCATTAAAAAGGCTATGTTTATGTAATGAAATATATGAGAACTTGGCTTAGCGACACCGGGGAAAAATATTTCTAGCATTTATGAGTTTCTATATATACAGAATTTAGAAAACTTTTCTTGGATGAAACGAGGCCCCAAAATGATATTGTACTTTTTTTTTCCTTAGCTTCGGATATTAATCGGGATCTGCTTACTAAGCTACTGTGATTACTTCTAGTTAGTAAGATGCTGAGCTTTTGTGTTCTTTAATAGAAAATGCTCGAGTTCATTGAAGCGACTTAGTTGCAGAATTAAGACGTTGCTAATGGAGTTTAGATATTTTAAAAAGTAAATTTTGTTTGCGATAGCGATTTCGGATTTTGAAAATATTATTTAAAGGTTAGTGAGAGATTGGTTTATTAAGTAAGTTAATCTTTGATAAGGTTATGAATTCTTTAAAGTTAACCAAGGCGACCCCACAAGTGGAAACACGAATGTTTATAGTACAATAAATATTAGTTTAAAAAATCAAATTAATTCCTCAAAAATTCAGATTATTGAAGTTTTCCAGAGAAATGGGCTGGAATTTACAGAGTTGTATATTTTTTCTGTTTATTCTGAAAAATCCTTGAGAAATGAGATCAGTTGATATGTGTCCGTATTTATCCGTCAGGTTGAATTAAAATATCCTCCCAGTTAATTGTCTGCTTGAATAAATTAAATACATATATTTAATTGCTCTAAAAATTTTATTTTACAATGTTTCTGCAGCATTAATTAAGACATATCTAAAGTTATTGCCAATCCATGATTAATTAATAGCAGTACGTGTTGAAAATTTCCAAATTGAGTGAAAAAGTGTCCATACCAGGAGTCGAACACAGGACCTTTCGAGTTTTGTGCGAAGGCTCTGCCAATTGAGCTAGTTGAACAACTTCTGGTGGA
The DNA here is from genome assembly GCA_963931845.1 of Maratus michaelseni. NCBI lineage: Eukaryota > Metazoa > Arthropoda > Arachnida > Araneae > Salticidae > Maratus > Maratus michaelseni. The sequence goes on along the minus strand of OZ007587.1, from coordinate 301,088,263 downwards.
CACAAATTCACTCAGACAACCTTTTGGCAATATGGTCAATAACATCGAAGACAGATCAACAGGATAAACCATGGGCACAGAAACCCCAATGAACGATCGGTACGTAGATTACATTTTTTTAAATTCTGTGCCTCAATCAAACTGATTGATAAAAAAAACCATATGTTGAAAATACCTATTAATAAAAGTATGATTATAGCAGATATAATGAAAAAAGAACTGCAGCCTTGAACCAAAGCCTTGATGAAAGTTGTATATGTAGCGATAGCTTTAGTCTTCATCTTCTCGACTGAAAATACCACAAGGAAAAACTGTGTGAATTATTGAATACTTAAGATTATCGTTGTTGCATCTCTAGTATTGTTGCTTTTTAAGAAAAAATGCAATATTGAATGTTCTTCAACGTGAATGACTCGTATTTTACAAAGATTACATTAAAAAAATTAAAAGAACTGCTAATTTGAAAGCTTAGGTAAATGTTAAATGATGTCTGGTAAATTTGTTGCGACCACAGCACATACGGAGCATGTTGAACAATCGAATACTTTTTAGATTCTGTTTTGTATTGTTTAGTGGAATAATTATTGTTTGCACATAATATTTTATAAGATGTGTAAGAGTTTAATATGATCTGTTTAAAACTTTAACGAGGAGTATACTGGAGAAAAAGCTTTTAAGATTGAAATTCTTAAACACTCTGCTTCACAGAAATTCATTTCTGAATAATCATTGATTTCTAGGAATACATTATAAGTTCATCAAATAAGATTTAATACAGTTTTCATGTAGTCATATTAATATGTTTATAAAGTTTATTGGCAGTGAGTAAAAATACAGCATACGCAAGTCAAAGTACATATTCTTTACCCTATTATATAATATAAAATGGGTAAAAGAACGTGTCAAATTTATTAGGACTTTTTAGAATGCTTACTTCTAACTTAGATAAAACGTAAAGTATTATTTTGTTTCTCTTCATCATCGTGAATATCAACAAAATTCCTTTTTCTTTTAGAGGAAACATGAATGCCAGAAAAAAGGGGAAATATGAATACAAAAGTTCGTAATTGCATAATGTGATGAGATGAAACATTTATTAGATCAGGTAAGTAAACGACATGCATTTATACATAAGGAAAATATGATTACTTACGACTATAGTTTGAAGAAGCGAGTAAATTAAGGAAATATACAGACATAAATCGGAATTATGGCAGTTTATACCTGAAAGAGAATAAAAGAATGAGCCATGTTCTTTATATTCAGTTATGTTTATTTTATTATTTTTCAGACCATTATAAGATAGTCTATGAATTAGATTAATACAGATGAAAATACACTAATTTTAAGGCATAAAGATTAATAATGGTTCAGATATTATATTACCCACGGAGCACAATATTTTAATTTGCGACAAAGTTGTTTATTTATGAATTTTTGGAAAAAAAAGTATGATACAAAAAACACTCAAGAGAATGTTGTAAGGCTTAGAAAGTACATGACAAAATAATAGGGATAAGTATTCTTGTACAAAGTTTATTATATTTAGATCTATTGACGGAAGATTTTATAAGAGGATCTTTAACACCCATAAGAAAAAAATAATCGCATTCAATAAACAATTTAAAAAGAAAACAATGTACAGAAAAAACTGCTTTCAAAGATTTTATGTGAGATTTACTAAAAGAGTAAAAGGCTAAAAATCACAGTATAAACAGCTTGGCGTTTTGGTAGTATTTTTTTATGCACATGTTTGTATGTTTACATTCATTTTGGTTCAAAGCTTTTCAAAAATAAAGATTTTCAAAACGTATTTTGACACATTACACAAAACAAAATGACCCCAAACTGCTATGAAATTAGGCCATATATCCGCCATTTTTTTACAGAGCAGCTGTGAAGGTATTTTGTTCATTTCATGCACATTCAGTGTATCCCCCCCCCCCCAAAAAAAAGTAAGAAAACTTATAATGATGATACACAGGGTACCCATTACAATCCTCTACACTTCCCTAACTTCAGAACGGCGATTGCTGCGTGAACATGGACATGAACGTGGTGAATAGGTACAGTTAAAGTAGTTATGCTTTACGCGATGAGACAGCTTAAAGCACTAATAAGTGGTAAACTGAGGTGTTAACGTTGCTATCTCGAAAAACAGAACAATATATGAGAAAAAAATCGATTACGAAGTTTTGAGTGCCGTCGATTTAGCATGAAATGATGCATTACATGTAAAAATAACTTCATTAAAAGCTTAAACTTGCTTACATGCGTTAGCTTTATTAGTAAATGTCCGTCTGCCTTGTAATGCCACATTTCTGGATACAATTAGTAGCGTATTCAAGTTGATGATAGGATATAAAAAAAATTGCATTTCAAGTTTTCTAATACAGTTATTTTTACATGTAATACATTGTTTAATTCTAAATCAAGGAAGCTCTTAAAGGATCAGCGTCCATAAGCCGTGTTTTTGGCCCATGAAATAAGACTAAAATTCGATTTTGTTATACTGATTTAATTGTTTAACTTTTTAATATTAGAAGGTTTATCCTGTACGATTTCAACAATATTTTTTGTATTTTGTTCGGATTTATATAACTTACACAAGCTCAAAGTTCGTATTATTTGTAGTTTTTGATGAAAAATGAGGAATTTCGCCTCATTTTACCTGAATTTTTAATATATTTTTTAATATTTTACTATGAGCGCAGCTTTGCAATACTTTTATTTTTACATATATTGTACATTTTGATGTATTTTATACTATATGTAAAGAAAAAAGTGTTGCACGATTGCGCTCATATAAATAATTGAGGTAAAATTAGGAGAAATTGCGTATTTTTCATCAAAAACTACGGATAATACGAACTTTGAGCTTGTGTAAGTCATAGAAATCCGAACAAAATGCAAAAACTATTGTTGAAATCATACAGGATAAACCTTCTAATATTAAAAAGTGAAATAATTAAGTCAGTATAACAAAACAGTGTTTAGGCTGATTTCATGGGCCAAAAACACGGCTTATGGACCCTGATCTTTTTTAAATTGCCTTTTATGTCGTATCTTGTTCCGGGCAGAACTTTAATGGGCACCCTGTATATATCTGCACAAATGGCACATGCATTTTCACAGGCTAAAATATGACTACCATATACTCATTAATACCTGAAAATATAACTTTTGCAATGATTGGATGTGATACGAGAGTTAATAAAAAAGTCATTAGTGATAATATCGCATACTATGAATATTCTAACACAAAAATAACAAATCTATAAAAGGCCAAAAAATATTCTCCCCTTATTTAAAGGCTTTAAAAATATTTCAGAATAATAAATTAATAAATGGCTAAATTAGAGTGTGAAATAGCAAATGGGGTAACAAATCGTTGTTCACTTTAGACAAATAAAACATAAAATGAAAAAATAAATGATAGAGAGAAAAAAAATATATAAAGCTATTTTAATGTGTTGTATGAATATTTGTAAAAATAGTTGGAGTATCATAGTTGAGATTTTTCCAACAGAGAGAAAATATGCCGGGACCAGGACTCGAACCTGGGTACTTTGGTTTGCCGTACCAACGCTCTCCCTACTGAGCTATCCAACGATATCCTGGACTGGCATATTTCATTCTTATTTGTTGGACAAGGCTGTGGACTGCAGCGCTAATTTCATCCATCCGAGCTATAACTATAGCATTTGCATGATGAATCTTGAAATAGCACGGAAACTCCTGTATACTATGTAATTAGGTCATAATGAATAGAGGAAAGTATATTCAACTAGGTAAATTATATCCAATGGTTGGAGTATCATAGTTGAGATTTTTCCAACAGAGCGAAAATATGCCGGGACCAGGACTCGAACCTGGGTACTTTGGTTTGCCGTACACTGTTAAAAATAAATCCGTAAATTCACGGTAAAACTACTGGCAGCGAAGTTGCCGGACTTTTTCCGTTCCGTTAGTAGATTTTCCGTTTTGAAAGATAATAGAAGGAAAATCGCCGTTTGCAGAAGCGGTAACTTTCCGTTAAAGTTCTCAGAAATCACGGAAATATTCCTCGTAGAACTGACAGAAAAGGACATTTTCCGTTTTAGATAAACTCGGTTTAAAAAAATCCTGACATCTCGCTTGGTGCTGCCACCTGTCGACTTTTGCGGGAGTATTTACTATCTGATATACGTCAAGAACAACTTCTGGTCGACATTGGGTTTTGAACCAGGGGTGATAGTGCCTCGAGTCCAGCGTCTTGCCGGTTTGACCAGTGGGTGCTTGCTAGAATAGCAGTTTGAAAGGATCATTTGAAATTCTCAAAATGGCGGCTTAGAACAGACATAATTTGGGGTTTAGAAGCTTGGTAATTTTGAAGTTAATTGCGGGGAGATTTTGTTATGAGATGATGTTGATGTTTTAAAATTGTAATATTAATACAGAATAAAAACATGAATTATATATATTTAAGTGCGAATATTTTCTTATAACTTTAAAAAATAAATTGCAAATAATTTTTAAAGAATGGGAAAATTGTTACTTTTTTTAATTCGAAAGTACTATTTTTTTTTTTTTTTTTTTTTTTTTTTTTTAAATAAACTCGAAATTTTAATTTATTAAATTTTTTTCTCACTAATTAAACTATTATATATATTTTTTAATCTGCTTGTTCAGAATTAAAAAATCCTGACATCTCGCTTGGTGCTGCCACCTGTCGAATTTTGCGGGAGTATTTACTATCTGATATACGTCACCGTAATGATATTACTTCGATTCATGTCAGTTTTTTAAACATTGAAAATAAATATGCAGCAGATAAGATAACGGAATATCTCTGTTATCCCCTTTCGTCTCCGTCCGTTCCGTTGTTTTCAGGAAATATGAGGACATTTTCTGTTTTTTAACGGAAAATACCCTTTTGTCGTAAAAAAGGACTTTTTCTGTGAAATTCAGGAAAAAAATACCCGTGAATTTCAGATTTTTTTTAACAGTGTACGTACGGCAAACCAAAGTACCCAGGTTCGAGTCCTGGTCCCGGCATATTTTCTCTCTGTTGGAAAAATCTCAACTATGATACTCCAACCATTGGATATAATTTACCTAGTTGAATATACTTTCATCTGTTCATTATTAAACCGATGTTCGAAAAATTGTAAGTTTCCAAGATTCATCAGAGATCGCTCTCACCCAGAAATTAAATAGTTGTATGGCTCCATTAGTCATTAGAACCAGAGTATATTCATGTGTAATTTATAAAGTATGTATCTTTGTACATGCGAGTACTTACAGTGTTTCATTTTACAACTTTATTTAAATTCTACTTTGTCAGTTGAATATTTGCCGTAAAATAATATATTATGTTAAGGTCAGTTTTTCAGTGGAACTGATTTTTACATTACAAATAAATTTACAGAAAAGTATTCTGATATAACTCAAGAGACATTCATAAACACTAAGATTATTCCCTTTATAACATCGCATTGGCGGTTCCGTTATTGCATTTAACAACTTTTAAGAGAAAATTTGAAAATCATTAGTAGTATGGAAGATGCTGAGATTTAATGTAATGCTCATTTGAATGCATACTACATTGAACCATTTGGGATTTTTAATAACTCATTGTATATTTAGAAAAAAAAAATCTTGATTTTTTGAAAACATTTTTAATTTCTTACTAATAAAATTATATCACAATGACTAATTTCAATCCTGCAGAATGCTTTGCATTGACAATTTTATCATTAAGTCGAAAAACGAATAAACAATTAATTTTCTAGAGAGAAATGTCATTATAAGTCCAAAATAAAATATAATAACTGTTTTACCGAGAGTAACTATTTTGCAGTTTTTTCTGTGAAACTGGGAAAACAGTGTAATTATTCGCATGCATGACGTGGGTATAAAAAGTTTATTCCTCTAAAAAAAAATATTTTTATCTATGTAAGACAAGACTATACAAATTTAATCAAGGAATGCCACAGCTTAAGTACAGAATCAGCATGGTAATCTGCACCGTAATGATATTACTTCGAAAAATATCCTCTATTAAACTCTAAATAATGTAATCTGGGGAAAAAATCCTGTAGTTTCCAGTGCCTTTAGTACAAAAGAAAGGGAAAAATATTGCAAAAGAAACATGGAAAACAAAAATTTACAAGTGACAAACAACTTAAAATCTTTAATAAAGAGTATTAAAAAATGATTAAAGAAGCTGCCAGGATGTTTTTTTCCATTTTTACGGTTCATTTAAATTATTAATGATATTTATGTGCACAAGACAGAGATATTTTGAAATTTACGCATAAATAACCCTGAGTTTAATTAAAATTTTATTTGTAAAGCCTTTTTTGACAAATACGAAAGTTTTATTAATTTGACATTTAATTGCTCTTATTTTTTGTTAAATATATCAATGATAAAAAATAAATTAATACAGTTCACAAATACTTTAATAAATTTAAATAAATCAGCGATTTAAAAATCTATGTAAGTCTATTTTTTTTTTAGAAATGCTTTTTTTTTGTTGCAAATGCTTGAAGCACTCATGTGTGGGCCAAATTTAGATAGAATTATATATCCGATGTCATTCAAAAATTGTCGTTTATTGCACACATAACATTTAATTATGACAATACCAAGACATATTCCAATGTCCAACAATAGAATAAAAAGTAAATGGGATAAACACGATGGTGAATATGTCCAAGTGCTTATATGAATAGGTGCCATGGATTACAAAGTTTAAATACCAGTATTTTCGAATGGTAATCTTCGCATTATTTAATCGCAGAATTCTGCCATTTAATAATGTGAATATTACTATTTGGAAATAGTGCTATTCAAAATACGTAATATTTGACAGCTATGCACTTAATGTCAATTCTTAACCCTTAATTACACGCACTGGTGCATTTTGTACATGTGCTACAAATTCAAATATGACTGTTACAAATGCGCATTGCTTGAAATTATTGCCACATATTCTTATTATAGTAATCTCCGCATTATTTAATCGCAAAACTCTGCCATTTAATAATGTGAATATTACTATTTGGAAACAGCGCTATTCAAAATACGTAATATTTGGCACATTTACACTTTATGTCAATTCTTAACACTTAATTATTACATGCACTGGTGTATTTTGTACATCATTGAATGTTATAAATTCAAATATGCTTGTTACAAATGTTCATTGGTTGAAATTATTGTCACATATGCCTTATATTATGGAGTTATATAAAATATTGTACGATATGGTAATTGTATTTGGCTTAAAATTAATTTTATATAATATTTTTTTCTTAGTAATTTAGAAATTTAGGGTCATCATTTAGGGTCATTTAGGGTCAAAATCATCCATGGCACAGGAAGTTTTCCTGTGTTAATTTGTGCAAGTATTTAAAAGTTAAGATACAGAATGCTCTTTCTTACTTGTCAGAAAAGACAAGTGATTTATGCATATTTTATCGAATTCACAATAAAAATGTGATTTCTAGGTACTTAATCACAAGTGCAAAACAACATAAGTCAAAAGGTTTTTTTTAAGTTTTTCTTTTTAATTGTAATTCTTATGAAATGAATAACTGATAACTGACAAGCGTATTTGAAAGTTTATGAAATACAGGAAGCAGAGGAAAGTTTTTAAAATATCTAGCATTTGTGTGTAGCTTAAGTTCTGAAAAATCTTAAATTTTGGATTTATGGAGTTCTTAAAATCACTGATCCAGTTGAATATCACTTTTAATTTGGGAAAACATCGTGGAATGAGATAAATCGGGGTACTTAAATACGATATTCATGGAACTGAATTATGTATGCACTTGCATTTATTAAGTAAATTACTATTTGATTTTTACTTGGTGTGGTTATTTATTTGAAATGAGTTTTTCAATAGTTAATATGTATTCTCAATATTCATGTTAAAATAATATTACTATTAATTTTTTATTAAAAATTGGTCACATTTTCTCTTAGAAAGTCCTTACCTCATTTGTAAAATTAAATGCATGTAAAACTGTCATTGCTAGATAATTTACGTAAGTTGTGATATTTTGTCTAACTGTCTTCGAAAGGAGATTGTTTTATTCATTGAAAATATTTAAAAGTTGATAACGACATGTCAGTTTCGGAAATACTATATTTGAGAAGAATGTGTTATATGGCTTTTGGTTAAACTGCCTGAAGTCGGATGCTTTTTGGAGATATTTTTGCCACAAAAGTTACACGAATCTTTTTTTTTTTTTTTTTTTTTTTTCGTGGTAAGGAAAACCCGAAAATTGCCTACATTCCCTAAGTTCAGGTCTTGGGGAAACAAAACGTGAACGTTGACGTCCAGCACGTCATATATATGAACTGTCATTTTTTTAAAAGCTCAAGTTAATTAGTATGAAATGTCACAAAATGAATTGCATTTAATTGTGGTTGGTAAAATTTCACTAATTCATTGATATCACACTACTCAAACACTCAAAAAAAAAAAAAAAAAATCTCAATAATAATACTTTAAAAAGAGATATTTAATTCTACAAAATACTGAGTCTGGAAAAAAACTAACAGTTTCCAGTGAATATCAGTGTGATACTGATGCAACTATCATGATATAAAAGAAAAAATAGAATAATTAAAATAAAATAAAAATAAATAGAAATTTACAAACAACTTAAACTATAACGTAACTATCCCAAGGTGTGTACATTTCTTCCACCACTATTTTTGATTAGAACATTTCTATTTAATCAAGCAGGGCGGTCGCTCTGCCAAGCCAAGCTTAAGAAAAAACGCCACACAAACAACGCCAAGAACTGGACAAGACCGCTACTGCTTACTTACAGAAATCAACTTCGCAATGTTAAATCGACAAAACATGCCAGATTAAAATATCATATATCAAATAAACCAAGTGTCGTAGAAAAAAAAACGAAAACTAGAAGAATCTAATGAAGAATTACTTCAATTTAAGACCAAACTCATCTTCATAAGTGATTTATAAACAGAGATATAGATTTTTAAAAAAAACGTCGAGTTACTTAAAATGATCACTTTTTTCTTCGTCAAACTTCTTTTTTTCAAACAACCTACAGACCTTAATATTCGGCAGAATAAAAAAAGGAATGCATTTTTAGACAAGTAATTACGTAATCTATGTCCTTTTATAAGATCCAGTGTAAAAAAATATTATTTTCTATCCATAATTAGCAAAAAATTGTTAATTAACTTGGCGATTAAAAAATTATGCCAAAACAGAGATAAAGCCCGCCAACGACCATGTACCATCTGTATTATAATAGCACAAATCAGTTACAGGTTATAAACACATCAAATTTCATCTGCAAGTCAGCCATTTTCTTCTGAAGATAAAGTATGAGAAGAATAAGTATGAGAAATTGCCGGTCATGGATATGGATCTGGGTATCTCAGTCGCAGAGCGTCGGCATGGTACGCGTAAGGTCAATGTTTCACTCATGTTTGTTTAATGTATTTAATTGTCTGATAAAATGCGTGTTCTTATAAATATTGTAAAATAAAGTAATCAGACGTAGTGTTTATGCTTTAAAAAATATTTTAAATATATAATTTACGTTTTTAGAAAGATCTTTAAAAATAAATTAGTTTTTGAGGGAAGATGTACCTTCTAAAATGTATACATTAAGAGTTATCGCCATTTAAAATTTATTTCCAAACGTAAACACAATTTTTGAAATGAATTAAATGTGATTCACTTATTTCTAAAAAAAAAAAAAAAAAAAAAACAAGGTAAAGGACAGGCATTTCGTTCGCAGGAATACCTTTCACGTCATTTTCCTATAAATTAATGAAATCCAGTTGTTAAATTATTTTTGTTTTAGAAGTGAAGTTTCCATTTAAATTTATTGTAACAGTACAATGTTTAATTGAATAAAATAATGTAAATCTAAGAAATTGCTAAGAAATTCCAAACATGCACAGGGCAACGCAAAATAATAATAATAACAACAATAATAATAATAATAATAAACAAAAAATAAATAAATAGATAAATAAATAAATAAATAAATAAAAATCAGCTTTCAGAAATTCTAAAAATTGTTCTTATATCTTTATTACAAGCTAAAGGAGGGTTTATTTCTATATTATTATATATATAATAGTAATTTCAGCAAATATATTAAATTCCAATGCGATCTGTTTTAAACTTAAAGATAGTTTATAACACATGATAAAAAATTTATAAAAAAGAATGGCGCGTCACATTTCAGGGAGGGGATGGGGAGGGGCGTGAACAAAATTAGGAAGTATAATAAGGCTATCTGTTTGAAACTTTACGCTATTTTATAGCACATAACATAAATTTAAAAAATAAAGCCGCGTCAAAAATTATAGGGAGGGGCGGAGCGCGTTTTGCCTACAAAAGGGGGGGGCGGCACTTTTCTAAATTTTAACGATATCCGTCATGTCACATATCGTTACAAAGGGCTGTGACCACTTATTCGTGTTATGCGCCACAGGTGTCTTCCAGACATTTTGCGCCTCCCCCCGACACTACTAATGTGATATATTGTTCGAAAGGCCTGTGACCGCTCATTTATATTATGTATCTTCGGGGTCCATCCTCCCACTTTCAGCCCCCCCCCCCCCAAAGGGGGCACTTTACTAAATTTTGCCGACACCTCTCATGTGATATATCGTTGGAAAGGTCTGTGAACGCTTAATCATTAGATGCAGGGGGGGGGGGGGTATTTTCTAAATTTTGCACATAACCCTCATGTGATACATCGTCGGAAAGGTCTGTGACCGCTTAATCCTATTATGCATCTCCGGTGTTCATCCCCCCTTTTGCCCCCCAAACGCGATTAGCTTTCACCACCAGGGGACGCTTTCCTATCGCTGTTTCTATGGGTCGGATCACGACGGGGTATGGCTCATTCGACTCGATATCTATAGCCTTAACGATTTCAGTGCCCGAGATTCATACAGAACAGATTGCGCTACCTGGTGGTGGAAGATGGAACTTGAGCGTGCGCAGCACGACTGCTATACGGTGCCGAAGGCAGCGGGGACCCGTGTCGGAAGTTAGTTTGGTTAGAGGTTTATACTATTCGATGTGCAAATTAAGGGATTATCCGGTGCCGATGGCAGCGGAGAACCAGGTCGGAGGTTCGTTCGGTTCGAGGTTTATCTTATTCGAGGTTTTGCAAGATTCGAGGCCCCGATGTAAGTTAGGGGCCCGCTAGCGGGCGAAGCCAGCTAGTGCTAATAATAAAAGAGCGTGATATCACGTTTGATTTCAAATGCAGCGCTGACAGGCTATGTACGTATTCCATTTTTATTCATTTCATCGATAAGTCAGTGATATTTTTTTAACGGGGGATAACAAGTATTATAACAAGCCACATTTAGTATGTTGTTATTAGTTTAATTGAAAAATCTACTTGTATTTGTAGTTAACCTTTTAAACAATGACTGAAAGTAAAATGTAATTTTAAATTATTTCTCATGTTTAGATTATTTAAATTATGTTTATTCTGTTTAAAAAAAAAAAAAGAAATGATATCTACAAAAACAACTTTTCAAAAGTAAAAAAAAAAAAAAAAAAAAAAAAAAAGTTGTGTCTAAAAAATGGTGTGATATCAAATTTCCAAGCTATTATATTACTTATTTAACTTTTTCCCATTAAATAAGTTATCATATATATAAGTCGAGTGCCTACGTATATGTTAATAGAAATCGTTTTTTCCTGTACTAAATGCATCCTAACGAGTTTCTGAAAATTCAATTTTTTTCAAATTATGCATGATGGGCTTGACGGCCATCTTTCCATATTTCTAAGCACACAAATTTCTAAAGTAAAAGCGTAATATGTTTGCAATGTAATATGTTTATGACAATTTCGAACTTCAGATTTTAAATATTTCAGAATTCGCAATCATCTTGTTTTTTTTTTTTTTTTTTTTTTTTTTTCTTTAGGTAGATTTTGTAAGAAATACTACCTATTACATTCTCCCCTAAGTTGGAATTTTTGAAAACTTTTTGCAGATCTACGCCGATTATGACTCCCAGAACCCAAAACCACCCCCAGTTCAAAACTAGTATATCTATCTATCTATCTATCTATCTATCTATCTATGTCACTTTTCTATGGACACGATAACTTGAAAAATTCTGCTCAAATCTCTTCCAAACTGATACGTAAAATCAAGGGGAATAAAATCTCGGTCAAGTTCGTTAATGGGCAAGATCGAACCAAGGGGGAGGGGGAAAATGGGGGGGGGCTTTTTGTGAAAACAGAAAAAACCCTAATTTCTTAATTATGATACGTATCGAATCCGTTTAAAGTTATTATTACTTCTAGGAAAAGGGCCAAAAATTTCTGTAGGACATATTTTTGATATCATTAAAAATGGCCACAAGGGGGGGGAGAGGGGTTTTTCTAGAAAAAAATCCATAACTTTGTCAATTCAAAAGATATCAAATCCGCTTAAATTTATTATAAATCCTCTTAATATTATCTAAAACTTTTACATTGACAATTTTTTTATAGAACAACCCTTATAGCAAAAAATAAATAAATAAATAAAAATAAATAAATAAAAACAAAAAAAAATCCCTGCTGGCACCGCCTGCAAACAAGTTAGGCTTCGAAGTGGGCGTTTTTTTTTAAAATCAAGATGATTGCGGTGACTGGTAGCGAACCGGCAAGGCCGCTACTTTGTAAATAAGTGATAACTCAGTTTTTAAGGTTTAAAATACTTTTATTTAAACTATGCATGCAAGGAAGGTGGCAGAGTCCTTTGAAAAATTTTGGCCTATGCCATTCGGCGATTGCTAAAGATCAAACACTAACTTAATCTTCACCAGACATGACAAGAAGTTTTACTAAAACAATAAAGTTCCACTTAAGCGAAGAATACTTAAGCGAAGAATACTTAAGCGAAGAATGGAACTGGCAGTTCCATTCAATACTAAATCTAGCAGTCAATCACTACTTTAAGCTGAAATGTAAGAAACTCGCAAAACCATTAATACAATCTAACTTCTAATAAACTAGACATCCGTGGCTGCTGAATATATTTTATTTAAAAAAATAATAATAAATAACTCAAAGGAACTTACCAAGTAGCTAACATTAACTCAGCTGAAATTCCATTCTACTGACACGTGTTGAAAGCACAAGTCTAGCTCATCAGAGCAGGCCTTGTTCACCACAGAAGGAAAGATTCGACTCAAATCCACTAAAATCGGACCTTTCGCTGCAACTTATATACCTTGCTGATAGACCAGCGAAGCTAAATTTGCATAAACTTATAGCAAAAGACTGAAACCGCTAACTACTAAGGTTTCAAACATACTTGGAAAATTAGAGTAAAAGACAGTATAAATTGCGCATTTGCGCAAACACGTTAGATGTTGACATCACGTTCGCATTAAAAACAATAGAACGCCTTTATAAGAGAGTTGCTAGTCCAAATATTAAAAAAAAATATAAAAATAAAAATAGAGTTAGCCAGTAAGTTATCTGTAACTATAGTAAAGGTTTTTTTTTTTTTTAATGCTCACCCAACTTTTAGATTTTGCCATAATGCCTAGTTCTCTAAAAGTTATATCTCTCTTCTGGAGTCCGCCTTCAATCAGAATTTTTGTTCCTAACTATAAAATAAAGAAGATATTTTAATGAAATTTATCGCACACTTAATTTCTTTTGTGTAAAATGAAACCATATCACAAGAAATGGTAGAAATGACCACTCCCCACATCCAAATAGTGCGAAACGAGATACGCCACGTTTCAGAATGTACTTCATGTTACATACAGAATCACTGCGATGTAATTAGTATGTTCTTCCAGTCTTTTCGAAATGTCATCGCGATTTATACAAAATATATGTCTGCTGAAAACAGTTAAAATGTCTGCATTTTTGTTAAAGCTATGGACAAAAATTCTGGTTCAGATTGGATTGAATCACCCTGTATTTTTGACTCAAAAAATATTGCGACCCTAGTTTCCCATTTAAAAACTGTTTGTTGTAGAATATTCTACTTCCTTTCAAAGTATGACATAAATTTTCGTGACACACGGTATATTCCAGATGAGTATTAAAATTTTATTCTCTTAAAGGAGTTCCTTTGAAACTACACTGAAAAGAAAAATTGTTGATTTTACAGTATAATACTGACATCCTAGTTGCTAGTATTATACCGTAAAATTAACAGTAATAATACACTGCCGCACATGCGCGGCAGCGTATTACTGCTTATTTTACTGTTTATTACTGTTAATTTTACGGTATAATACTGGCAGCTGGGATGTCAGTATTATACTGTAAAATCAACAACTTTTTTTTTGGCAGTATAGGTGCACATCTTTACAATGTGATTCTAATCTTTCTGCGATTCAATAAGGAGTAAACTGGAGTTATTACAAAAAAATCATGTTTTTATTGTTCATGTATTTTTTTTATGAAAAACTCATAATATGTCTTAGAAAAGCAAATAAAAAAGTTACATTTATTTTCTTTCACATCAAGAGTTTGAGTCTTATAATTCCAATAATAAATGACAAAGAATAATAGTTCGAGTGGCAGTGTCGCATCTTCGAAACCGATTTTAGCGTCGATGTTTTTGGTATATATGTTAGGTTAGATGGTGCAGATAACGAAACTACCAATCGGCCTCCGAACCAGCGCAGCTGGGGGTGTTGCAATAGCAACAATGCACAGTCCGCTGCAATGTGTAATGAATGGTAACTTGATTAATGATGTTACCTGGTCTTGGAAGTATAATATGCAATCGGGTTGCTATTCATTTCACCATGCAGTGGACTGTGCGATATTGCTATGGCAATAACATCCGCTGGTGCACCAGCTGGCTGGCAGTGTCGTTATCTGCACCATCTAATTTATCAAATATAATAAAAATCATCGACGATAAAATTACTTGCAAAAATGTGACATTATAACTGCTTCAACTACAATGAAGCATATAAAAAAAATGCTTTTCTTTTAAATATTAAATTTGTACCTTTAAACAAAACAGCAAATGAATGCAGTGTACTGGTAATTTTTTTTATATAAAATCACTAAAGGCCTTTAATAGTAGAAATGTATATATATATATATATATATATATATATATATATATATATATATATATATATATATATTTATGAGTAATACCAATCCATTTTTTTTCTTGTAATTCCTGATTATTTTTCACGTAAAAATTGTGGAACGATATTACATAAGGTCATAATGAAGTGAGGAAAGTTTTTTTTTTTTAACTAGGTAACTCATATTTAATGGTTGGAGTATCATAGTTGAGATTTATTCCAATACCTGCCGGGACTAGGACTCGAACCTGGATACTTTGGCTTGCCGTGCCAACGCTCTTCCTTGTGAGCTATCCCAACTATGTCCTCGCTGGCATAATTCACTCTTATTTGTTGGACATGGCTGCGAACTGCAGCGCTAATGTTATTTATCCGAGCTATAACTATAGCGTATTACATGATGAATGTGATACAACACGGAAACTCCTGTATACCATTTAATTAGGTCATAATGAAGCCTGGGTAGTTTAGCTTGCCGTGCCAACGCTCTTCCTACTGAGCTATCCCAACTATGTCCTGGCTGCCATAATTCACTCTTATTTGTTGGACACGGTTGCGAACTGCAGCGCTAATTTTATTCTTCTGAGCTTAACTATAACATATTAAATCATGAATGTGATACAACACGGAAACTCCTGTATATAATGTAAATAGGTCATAATGATTTATTATGATTCCGTTGGAATAAATCTTAACTGTGAAACCCCCATATTGAATAATATTGCACAAGTTTTGTCTTCTTATTCCTCTAATCGACAATGTTTTGTTAGTAATGCAGTATTGATAAGCAGCATGAAAAAAAATGTTTTCAGTTTTGTGAAGTTTTCTTTAGATGGTTTTACTATTTAATCCTCAATATCAATGTTACTGGAGTTTTTCGACATTATAAATCACTGATACTTATTTTCACTCAGATTTTCAGACAGAATTATAGAAAAATGTAAATTTATGAAGGCTTTAAATTTATGAAGAATACTATTTATCAAGGAAAATACACAGAAGAAAGTAAATTTAGAATTCGGAAGAAGTAATATTCATAATAAATTTGAAAAATGTATGAAATGTAGAAGACAATAAATCTGTTTTATCGAAGAAAGTGGAAAGAAAATATTTTTGTTAGCTATTGTAAAACTTGTGTACAAACAATGTAAAAAACTAAAAAAAAGGCCCTTCAGTAGCAGTAATACAAACATCAGTATATATTTAACAAAACGATAGTTCAACAAGAAATTATAAATAATCCATTCGAAGTGAAATCAACGTACAGTGATAATGTATTTGTTTATTTATAACATCATTTATCATTACAAAAAGGGTTAAAAAGCACTTTATATATTTTTTTAAAGTTTTTACTTCTATTCCTCAAAAGTCTTTCTTCAATGATGCTTGAAAATTAAAGACATCCTGGAATAATTCTAAGTAAAGTAAACGTCACTACGCAGATAGTTTTGTAGAAACATTTGAAACACCACATTATAAAGCTATTGAGAAAATAAGTTACACACTTATCTATCACTATTGATTCACTTTATGTGTATTACTGTTAAATATTGTAAATAAAAAAAAAAATTAAATGATATATCCATTTTGTCGTTTCCAGTTCCACATAGTAATACTATTTCTCTCTTTATATATGCGTATATATATATAACCTTTATATTAAAAAATCTCTCAGTCGATTTATTAATGTCATCACTAATTGACTGCAACTCACATTGATAAGATAAAAATTAAATTACTAGAAGATAATTTACAAAGGAAAAAAATCACTTTTAAGACAACATTACATTTAATATATATGTTATTATGAAGTAATATATGTAACATACCAGAATCTTATATTTTTCATTTATTCCCCATTGATAAGACCAAATTAAATTACTAGAAGATAATTTACAAATGGAAAAGTAAAAAAAAAATCACTTTTAGGACAACATTACATTTATTATGTACATCATTTATTACATGTAATATATGTAACATACCAGAATCTTATATTTTTCAGTTAACATTTTTAAATATACCAATAGAAAATTTCTAAATTAACTTATTTTAAATAACGTTATCAATTTACTTTCTGAGTTTCGTCTAAGAAATATTTTACAAACATAATATTTCAGCATCGCATTAAAAATTCATGCATTATCCCGGAAGAAAGCTATGAATTGCAGTTGGACCGCAGCCAACGTATACGGCAGTTGTTTGTAACCGTTGCCAGGTAAATTCCCATTTCTTTCAGGTAAGTCTAGTATCAAAATGCTAAGCGGCATTTACAAAGAAAAAATATGTAAAGCTTATGATGAAAATGGAAAAAAAAGTAATTTTTATGCGTAGTAAAAGTTTTTCTTTTCAGTAAAATTCTGGTTAAAAGAATTGTAATATTTTGAGAATTGGGATTATAAAATCCATTAAATAACCCGTCAAAAGTTGAATAAAGATAAGTAATAAAATGTTACAGCAGTCAATAAAAATAGTGAAAACATATTTCAATTGTTTTGCATTTCGTCTGTTTTTATTAATATTTTTACTAATATTTTATTTATTTTTATTTATTTATTACAGTATAATCATACATGTATTTACAGTATTATTTTTCAAAGTACTTTTTCTTGCAATCTATATGACAATATACTTTTCCTTTATATATATATTTTAATAAATTTTAATGTTTTTTTTTATTAAAAAAATAAAACGGCATTTTCTCAATTCATCATTTACCACAATTTATGAAAAAAATGGCTAGACTCTTATCATTTTATCTAGTTTACAAATAAACATCGTAAATTCAAAACCGGCTGGCGAAAGAGCCGCATTAGTGAGAATATATCTAATATTCAGTAACAATTGTAAAAACCGCATCCGAATGATATAAAATAATGAAAAAATATCTAATATAAGGTAAAGCTAGGATAGTCTGCGCACAATTCAAAAGAATCGCAATAAAAAATCTAAATATTAATTTTTTGGTAAACTATTCATGAATAATTTTTACTTCAATTGTTTTTTATGCATTTCCATTGCTATTTTGTTGTTATGTTGCAATTTAATAGAACAGTTGCAATAAATCCAAGAAAGTTATTTTGCGCAATCTGTCCTTACAGGGTTGGTATGATTGCGCACATGGGTAGGAGAGATTGTTACTAATAATAACTACAATTAAATTGTTAACAATAATAATTACACTTAAATGACATTTCTGTAAGATTTTTGTGAACAAATAGTAATGTATTAGGAGTGAATATTTCTACCTAATGATTAAAGAATCAGAAAAAGGAAATAATTTTAAAAACGATTAAAAAATTTTAATTAAAGGAAAAAATTAAAGAATTAAAGTCCATTACAAAATAAAATTATGTTACTTAATAGCACGTTTAACTTAAAATTAGTCCATTTTCATTTTTCATTTTTTTATGCAAATTTACCAATAAGCTGCGTCATCTCTCCTATCATGGAAACTAATGGGAACACTGCGCCATCTCTCCTAAATAGCAGATGCGCAAACTCTCCAATTTCGGTAGGAGAGATTGCGCGGCCTTATATTTAAACATGACCTCTTCTAAAATGAACCGTTGATGTTCACATTGTTAGTCTAGATTAGTAGCTTATGAGAAATCGTTTAAGATTAAAATATTTTGTACTATTGACATTGTATTGAAATTCTGATGAATAGCTATGAAAATTCAAGCACTTACTTTGGGAAAACAAAACAAAATAACAATGCTTTATCTTAGACGCTCAAAGCAATCAACGTGCACTTTCAAGTAGACACTCCACTACTGTTGTTGTACAACTACCTGGAGTCGCTGCGCGCTCACTCAACTCCTTCCCCCCGAACCTCTATGTGCGCAATCTCTCCGACCGCGTCATCTCTCCTGGCTTTACCTTATAAAAGGATGGGGAAAATGATATAAGGTAAAGCTAGGAGAGTCTTCGCACAATTCAAAAGAATAACAATAAAAAATCTAAATATTATTTTTTTGCTAAACTATCCATGAATAATTTTTACTTCATTTGTTTTTCATGCATTTCCATTGCTATTTTGTTGTTATGTTGTAATTTAATAGAACAGTTGTAATAAAACCAAGAAAGTTATTTTGCACAATCTGTCCTTACAGGGTTGGTGTGATTGCGCACATGGGTAGGAGAGATTGTTACTAATAATAATTACAGTTAAATTGTTAACGATAATAATTACACTTAAATGACATTGTTGTAAGGTTTTTGTCAACACATATTATTGTATTAGGAGTTAATTTTTCAACCTAACGATTAAAGAATCAGAAAAAGGAAATAATTTTAAAAACGATTAAAAAATTTTAATTAAAGGAGAAAAAAATTAAAGAATCAGAAAAAGCAAGTCCAGATAAGATTACAAAATAACATTAAGTTACTTGATAACGCGTTTAACTTAAAATTAGTCCATTTTCATTTTTCATTTTTTATGGAAATTTACCAATAAGCTGCGTAATCTCTCCTAGCATGGAAACTAAAGGGAACAATGTGCCATCTTTCCTAAGTAGCAGATGCGCAAACTCTCCAATTTTGGTAGGAGAGATTGCGCGGCCTTTTATTTAAAGATGACCGGTACTAAAACGAACCGTTGGTGTTCACACTGTTAGTCTAGATTAGTAGCTTATGAGAAATCGTTAAAGTTAAAAATATTTTGTACTATTGACATTGTATAGAAATTCTGACGAATATATATGTAAATTCAAGCATTTACTTTGGGAAAACAAAACAAAATATCAATTCTCTATCTTAGACGCTCAAAACAATCAACATGCACTTTAAGTAGATATTCCACTACTGCTGTTGTACAACTACCTGGAGTAGCTGCGCGCTCACTCAACTCCTTCCCCCCGAACCTCTATGTGCGCAATCTGTCCAACCGCGCTATCTCGCCTGGCTTTACCTTATATTGAAATTTAATTCAGTTTTAAAGTATTTTAAAACTTTTTGTCCTATTTATTTATGGAGAAAACCCCAATTGGTATTTATAATCACCCAGAGCTTTGAAAAATTAACATAAATGATGCACCCTTGGTAAACGCCGCACTTAAGATTTTTTCTCCCTATAGCGAATGATCTATGATTTATTTGACTGTCGCACTGAACAGAAATTAATATACGTTCAGTGAAATTATGGTTATCTAGATTTTTCAGATTTTTGACTTACTCCACTGTCATTCTAACCCCCTCAAATGTTGCAGTAGATTGTACAAACTAAATAGTCTGTAATTCAATGTACGTACAATAGAATTAAAATCTCATAGAATTTTTAAGGAGTGTGATACCACTATTTCAGATTAGAAATCTGCTTCATATATATATATATATATATATATATATATATATATATATATTTAGATTAGACAACTTTTTGCGATTAATAGCAAAATTTATAGTATTTTTCTTCCATTTAATAATTCTGCCATTTTAAAAATTCCACTCGAAAATTAAGGTAGAACTTTATGCACACAAGTAATTGGTTATTTTGTACTGCTGATATTTTTAGCAACTTTGAAGGTATAGCGCCATCAATGGACAAACTTCGCAACTATTTTTTTATTATAGTTCATTTAGATTTCTTTAAAAAAAAATTTTCGATCTGTAGAAGCCTTTTTATCCAAACCGCACTCCCGTACACCAATTACTTGGTATTTTATTGAATTTTAAAATGTGTTAAGGATTTTTGTCTCACACTGTATATTCTCTCGAAAAATATTACGAGTATTGCATCCATTGAAATTCAAATTGAGAAAACGATCAGACAGTATGAACCTCGTTTAGAAAAAGAAAAATTCTGAATATCTTCATAAAATTCTGAGCGTGTTTCTAATAATCCAAAGAAAATATCCTTGACCTCCGCCCACTGCCTCGTGTATATTGAAGAAATACATAAAATTTTAATTTTTTATGCATTATGTTAGAAGAAAAGAGTAATTTTTCTTTGAGACATAAATATTATTCTGTAATTTATTACTTAAAATACTGAGTTTTGCTTGGTTCGATGCCAGTATTTACTGAAAGCCACTGGCGCCGGACACTTACATAAAAAATAATGGCATTCAAAAAATGACAAATTCTTATATAAGAACGTCTGAATTTATTTTCCGTTTTCTTTTCTTTTTCTTGAGTCATTGTAATTTGAGACAGTTTTTTGTATATCAGAAATGTTGATGAATAACAAGATATATCTTTTTTAACTTTAAGCATTAGTTATCCAGAGATATGAAAACATTGATATATGTGGAGAAAAGTGAAAATTTCCGGCTAAATTTCCTGCAAATAATTGTACAGGAAAGATAAATAGATACCCAGTTAATAAGGAATATTGACTATTTTTAATTACTATACGTAGATTAGGATTAGGGCATTGTCTCAAATTAAAAATAGCAGAAACTATTAAATTTTACACTATGATAATTAGTCTATTAATTTGAACTATTATTTCAAAAACTACAACAAAATTTAATCAAAATTTAAATTGAATTTCTTGTCTCTCAATAAGCAATTTCACAATTAAATAAAACAAGGCATAGTTTCGAGTTTATAATGTTTACTTAAATTCAATATTTTATGCATAATTATTTTATGATTTTAAAATGTGCTAAATAAATATCTTAATGATGTCTGACATCGCTGTTTATTACAGTAATTTGCATTGTTTCATTCGAATCGATGATATATCCATTTTAAGAGTTTAGTATCTATATTACAAAGTGCATGCGTTTCTTTGAGGGATCCTCCATTCGTTTGAGCACGTTTATTGAAATAAAAACTTGTAATTTATGTTTAATACAAAATTTTTGTACGCATTTTTTATATTTCCAATTATTGTTGTTGTTATTTGTTTATTTAATAAGTGGTACTCAATAAAAAATTCTGTAAGGCCAATATCTGGAAGAGAACTGGGCTTCAACGCGGCTCTTGCGTTTTTGCAGTCATATGTTATAACTAGCTTCACTACTGCAGTCATATGTTATAATAAGCTAACTTCTGGTACAAAATAAATCATATTTAGCTGCTTATCTTGAGTTTTTTGAAGTTTTATGCAACTTTGAACGTATAACGCCATCTATGTTAAAATTTAAATTTTTTTTTTTTTTTTTTATTTGCTTCAAAAAAATTTTGTAACTTTATTTGCGTATGATTTAGAGAAGAATCGATCCAATAATTAAGCAAACAATTACTTTCCTTGATAATTATAAACATATGTAATAAATCAATGCAATTATCTTGAGTTTTTGAGGTTTTATGCAGCTTTGAAGGTATAATGCCATCTATGTTCAAATTTTGCAACTAATTTTTTTAATTTTCTTTAAAAAATTTTCGAACTTTGTTTATGTATGATTTAGAGAAGAATCGATGTAAAAATTAAGTAAACAATTTCATTCTCCGTAATAAATTATATATATATCCTTATCTTGAGTTTTTGAGGTTTTATGCTACTTTTACGTATAATTTAGAGAATTAATCAATACAATAATTAAGCAAACAATTTCATTCCCTGAAATAAATAATATGAAGCTGCTTAGCTTGAGTTTTTGAGGTTTTATGCAGCTTTGAAGGTATAACGCCATCTACGTTCAAATTTTGCAATTATTATTTTTTTAAAATTAGCTTTAAAAAGATTTTCGAACTTCGTTTACGTATGATTTAGAGAAGTATCGATGCAATAATTAAGCAAACAATTTCATTCCCCGATAATTAAAAACATATGCAATTAGCCGATTCTTTTGCACATTTTATAGTAGAGAATAACTCCGATGATTCTACTTTGCATATTTATTTTTTATATAAGATTATTTCCGGTCCTTTCATGTACTTGGAGCTCCATACGCTTTCTCTAAGATTAAATGTCTTGAACAAACTCGCGTTATTCTATTTAATCATTTCAATTTATTCTATTTTACATTTATAGTGTTCATAAATACGGATTTAATTTCCAAAATGTCAAAATATTTACAACGACCAAAATATTTTCAAAGTTAAAATATTATCTATAAAACATGCTTTATAGATAAAAATGCACACATGACGTCACTTTCACATGCAAAAAACAAAAATTAAGAATGAAAAATAATGAACTGTTATTGAAATTTGATTTTCATCTAAACATATAGCAACAGGAAAGACATATAGAATGTATATAAGATAATGTAAATCGTAAATGATTAGATACATTTCCAAAATATGTTTAAATAAACGTTTCATTCTTATCATAATGCCATTTTTGACAGTAAAAACATTTCTTTATTTAATGATATTTATGCTCCATGTTTAATTAAACAATATATTTTTTTTGTTTTAAGTATGATGTCATATTCATCTGCTTTTCGTACATAGTAATTTATTTTTTTTTAATTGTTATTCCATTTTCATTATTCAGGTTTAAATGTTTCGATTGACATTTATGTACTTCTTTTCAATTGCGAAAAGGTGTAAAATAAAAAGATTATAAACAGTAAAATACGTTTTATTAGACTGTTGACATATGTTTCAGCTCAATCTGAGCCATTATCAAAACAAACAAAATATTACATAAATACACAGTCTATGAAGTTATTTGAAACGCAGTCATTTAATTTTTCACGTGCGTAATTTTTAAAAATTACACAGGTTATTTTTTATTTTTACTTGGTTGTTTGTTTCCATGTTTGTAACCATGGAGTAACTCGAGCCACAATTTTGGCAAATTAAATTATGCTAAATCGTTACATATTGTATTTTTACATGTTACAGTATCTATGGTTTTTCTTATAATGGATTGATAGTATAGATTGCTAGGGAGAAATATTTTACTTTCATTGAAATTTATTTAGATGGTTTCTTCTTGATATAATCTTTCCAGTGCTGTGGTTTTTCTATTATACTTAATATCAGCTGTATGCTCTTTTTTTCTGTAACTAAATTTGCTGATTGTCATGCCAATGTAGTAATTCTTTGATCCGTCTTCTTTAATAAATGGTATTTCATATACTCCTTAATAATTCTCAAAATTAATTGGGTCAATTTTACTGCAAACGATATTCTTTAATTTCTGAAGGGGGGGGGGAGGGGGGCTATCAAACAGATATTGATACTTTTAAGGCTTTATTTTAATTTTTCAAAAAAAAAAAAAAAAAGCTTGGAGAATATTGAAGAGTAATAAAGTTTACATTTTTGCGAATCACATTTGTTTTCAGGTTTCTTATCATTGGCAATATCCACGATTAATTTATTAATATAGTGTACCTACGAATATTATCTAATTCATTATTCAATTTATTATCAATCAATTATTATTAAATAATGTTTCCTCTACATACCATGAAATGAACTCGATGGCCGGGAGCCGCTTATTGAGTATCACTGTTCCTATCAATGTGAAATTTAAAAATAAAGTATCTTCCGATACTGCGAATTTAAAATACTTATAAACAAGAAAAAGTCAAAGCAATTATAAAGAACAATGAAAGTAAACGACACATGAAAGTATTTCTTTTCTGATTCTTACGTTTGGTTAAATATTGGGCTCTTATCGATCTATTCTATTTATGGAAGCTAAAGATGTCTCCGCTCAAATTCAGAATTTCAAATTGATGGAGTGACAGGAGAGGAGCATTAAATGCCTGCAGTTAATTGAAAAGGGAAGAATGGAAAATAATAAATTATGTTCTGTGCAATGAATACATTTCTATTTCATTATTCAATGACAACAGTTTAGGTTATAGTTATTGAATAATTCGTACCTTTGTATATGTTGATACATATTATTTTACTTAAAAAAAAAAAAAAAAAAAAAAAATTACAAACGAAATAAATTAATAAATTTGCTATTTTTCATATAATAGATCTTATGTATGTCAATGTACATTTTTCATGTGAAATCTTGAATTGGCTTTCATTAGTAGAGTAGAGATTTTACGAAATATTTAAGCGAAAATAAAGTTAATAAAGTACTGGTGTTAAAGTCACATTTAGAATTTCTTCATAAAAGTAACATTCTTCATGAAATTAAAGTTTTGTTAAATATAAATTTTAGTCAACTGGATCTTAGTAAAACAGTGGAAGTAGTTTTAAAAATATTCACATGTGTTTATTTTCTTTAATAGATTTTCTTACTTTCATCATGTTTCCTATTTTTTAAATCCGCATTTAGCACTGTCGATCTCTCATTGAGAGCTTTGATGATATACATTGAGCGATGGAACGTTTGGTAAAATAATATAGATATAAATCAGTATACAATGCGTCCCTTCTTATCGTCGATTAATAGCTAATTCCTAAGCCTTTAGTTTTAGAGGTATAGTTCATATTGCAAAAGTGTTTCAGATGTTGTTCTTCACCATATGAAAATATATTTACGGCAAAATAGTTATTTTTAAGAGTTACGAAATTAAAATTTTCGTAGTCTTCCTGTGTCCTATAAGTTTATATTTAGGAACTTTATCCATAGTCAAACAAGTAAAACAGTAAATATTCAATTCTTATACAACCAAAACATACCGAGTTATAATACTCTGAATTTAAAAAAAAAATGCTGTTTCCTTGCACTTACTTTGCTTCTTAGAGCATTGAGAAAGTTTTGTTAAATTTAACTTTTAGGACCAAGGGACCATCTAAATATTTAAATTTAGTACCCTTTTTAAAAAATATTTTTGACGTAAATGAAATTTCATATACTGAGGAGGAACATTAGGAATATTTTTGTAATTGGAACTATAACTATATAACCAACGGTTTATGAATTAGTTATTGGTCAATTAAAAAAAAAAAAAAAAAAAAAAAAAAAAAAAACACCTTGAGTAATCAGTTCATTTTTTTTCTACGATAATAAATTTCAGTAGAGTTCTTTATTGTATTACTGAAAATGAAATGTTATAACAATGTTAAATTTATTAATAAATAATAGTAATTTCATTGAGAGTGATTTTTTTTAAAATTTTGAACTTCCGAAAACTATCATCACTAAATAATCTTAACAATATGTGTCATTTGAAATATCTATATTATAAAGGAAAAAGATGTCCATGAGTAATGCTGACGTCATATTGACAGTAGCAACACCTGACCAATAAATTTAGCTTTTACTGCATTTTCTTTTTAACTTTTATAGTCATAGCACAATTTTCATTTTTACACCGTCGAATAGAAAAAAAAAATGTCTTTTCATATGCAATTTGTTTGAAAACTTATCTGAAATTACTAATTTTCTATGGTTTTTAAAATAATTTTCAAGCATGATTTTTTAAAAATCTATATCTATCACGTGCATCTTGATTACGAAAGATTAACCCGTTTTCACTTAAAACAATATAAATATATTAGCTCAGAATTTGCTTCCGTTTAATATTCCAGGACAAAATTAAAACATCATGAATAAACAAATAAAATATTAAAATAATATGAATAAAACACAAATTTAACTGACATGATATCGAACTACGCTCTGAAAATATCGGAATCAAAAAGGTTAGTATAAGATGCGAAATCTTTGGCAATTTTTTCGTCTATATTAACTCCAGGCATGCGGCTAATACAAAAATATCGCATTTTCTAAATTTCAAAACTTTATTTGAATACATAATTGATGTTTTTCATATAAAATTGCGTTTTTGTTTGTTAGTGAACAGTGTAAGAAATTATATTAAATATTAAAAAAAAGAAAGAAAGAAAGAAAAGAAAAAGAAAAGAAAAAAAAATATAAAAAAAAACTGGTTTTCACATATGTACTGTAAATCGGGAAGCCCGGATTGGATTCCCTAACATATTTAAATGGCTAATTATATTTTAAACCCGAAATTCATATTTTCTCGAAATTGACAATTGTATGTTTTGTAAATAAATACAAATGAGCATGTATATTTGTTTTCAAATTCAATTATCAAAGAATGCTCATAATGTTATTTTTTTTAGAAAATATAACAGTTTTATAAAGCTCCTTAATTTAAATAGCTGTAACGTTTCCTGAATTTAATCTTTATAGTTCGCGAATAAATTTGCCCGTTTGATTAAACTTAACATCTGATGTCATCATTATTGAAATTATTTCGAGTGTGTCATTGATTTTAGTAAAATGACGAATGGTATATAATTCTTCATTTCGCTAAAAAGATTTATTATTAAGATTTATTGCATGCGATGGATATCGGAGTGGATGATAAATCATTTAGTTTTAAATGAAATAATTTTAGAAATCTGTTTCTAAATTTTCCTGTACGGTGCTTATTATAATTCATGAAAATTATTGAGCTTGACACCCAAAATGTCATTAATATCCCATATACGTTGAGCTGTATTTCGCATTATTAATTGTTTAGTTTTGGTCATTTATTTGGTAACTAATGATATTTGATAAATATTGGAGTTAAACAGTGAATTAATACGTAAGAATACAAGAATACGAAGTTCGTATTTTATTATTTTTTATGTGGCTGGATATTTTGTATTCTACAATGAACCAAAATGAGCCAAGCAGCGATTAGATAACATTTCATTAAAAATAAATTAATAAAGACATAACAATCCAAAACTTTATAGGATACAAAGAATAATGTAACAAAACGGAAAATAATCATGGCCTCAATTTGCAAGAGAATGATGGCCGAAATTAATTAAAATGAAGTTTTTATTAATTTAAAGTCAATATTAATTATAGAGCTGTACGTGTATTGACGTTTTAAATTAGAATAATTCTTTAAATTATAAATGTATACTTCCTTCCTTTAAGTATTTATATTGATTTTTATTATTTTTCATGTGTTGTTTGCTGTTAAATTCATGAAGATGAAATACAGTGTGAATTTTAATTAACCTAAAATTTTGAGCTAAAATAACTCCGAAAAGCCTCACTAGATGTCGCTACGAATGAGTGTAATGATAGAGGTGATAAAAATAAATTGTTTAACACCAATTACATTCTTATTCAAAATGTCTTCAAAACCATCATATTCAATCGTTAATTGTATTTAACATCATTAAAAATGAATTTGACGCGTGAATTATTGCCTGTTAATATACAAATCGTTATCACGGTGAATATTGGCTACTTTATTCACCAGATATTAATCTACGTGATTTCCATTTGTGGGGTTATATGAAAGGTTTGTTTTGCAAGAAGCAGACGTTTAAACTCAAATGTACCATAACTTTCATTTTCAAACATAAGAATAAAGAAACACATGAATCTGTAACATTACCCATTAAATTCTTTTTCTATGTTCTTTTCAAAAAAAAAAGTTTATAGTTCTAGCTGCAACGACTCAAAAGTTATTTCAGTTCAAAGTTGTAGGGTAATTTGTGGCGGACACATCGGGCCCACCAGCTAAATAAGTAAGACATAACTCAGAAATACACTAAAAAACAATTTATTTAAAATCAATGATCGACAAAAAGGCAGTGGAACCGGCAAAAACTAACTAAGATGACTTGATTAAGATAAGCACTAAGATATCGAAAGGAAGGTTCAGAAGTTGATCCCCAAGAATTTCGTTATCTTCTATGACTAACTCTTTTTAAGATGGCTACGTAGGTTGACACTCGTAATTCTGAAAATGTCACTGATACGCAGTATCACTGGATACTAAATATACAGGGCTGCTATAATAGATTCAATTATTTTCAAAAAGCTATATATTCAAAAGTATTACACGTACAAATATGAGTGATACATGAAAATTACCGTAAACTCACCAAGTTTTGTAAATTGTGTTCGAAGACAAAATTGAAGACAAATAGAAGACAAAATTAAGACGAAGTTGAATACAAAATGGAAGACAAATTGAAGACCAAATGGAAGACAATATTGAAGAGAAAAAGACAAATGTGTACACAAAACATTCTTGTCTTGCTTTGCCACCATTTTGAGAGATACTGGTAGATATTTAACTTGTGTTGCCACTTGGTGCACACAATACAAACTTCCTGAGTTTGCGGTAATTTCATATATCACTCATATTTGTACGTGTAAAGTTTTGAATAAATGGCGTTTTCAAAATAAATGATTTTTTTTATAGTAGCCCTGTATACATATCACTGTAGACAATGTCTCTTACTTAAAAGAAATCAAGTAGATCCCAAAACCCTTATATTGAAATACGTAGGTGTAACACCTTACCAATAGGAAAACTTCTTACCTGAAGACTTCTGTTCCACACTTAGACAACACCGAACGTCAATAGCTAACCGCACTTGGCAGAATCCAAACTCCAAGTCCCGAAGCGATAAAACTCTAGTCTAAATTCTCCTTAAATGACAGTATCCGATTAAATTTCAACGGTACATACTTCTACCAGCGTACTTATACTTGCCAGCAGATCACAGAAACCTAATTAACATATTGCTGCATAAATTAACCGTAAAATGCAGATTCAGGGACTTTTCAAAGATACTTTGGAAAAGTAAATAAAACGACAGAATAGGTGGCTCTTTCACGCACAAGTATTAGAAAATGTACAACACGCTTAGACATAAAACTCAACAATTCTTTTAATCCTAGACTACTTTCATAGAGATAGTAGCTAGGCACTATGCCACAAAGTAAAACTCATCTTGTATACAGGATGCGTCATAAAAATGTATTCACACTTTTAATGATTGTAACTCCAGTTTTCATTCATATATAATTAATATTTAAATTGAAAAAAGAAGCTACATAAAATGTATAACTTTCCCTCCTACCGCACACGTTGAAAATTATTACCGTTCTGGTCAATACACCGCTGATAATGGTGGGCTATTGATTCACTAACTTCAACAAACATTTCGTTTGGTGTTTTGGCGCATTCTCGCTCAATTGCGGTTCTGGTTTGCGGTCATCTATTCGTTTCAAACTTATCTTTTATCCGATGAATTGTAAGTCGAGTTGGTGGATGAAACTCCCTGCGATATTGGTTTTGTACTTCTGCTACATTTTCATACTTACAATAGTATTTTAAAATAAATTTTCGTTTTTCAAAAGTTAATTCTGCTTCACTCATTATTTCCAATTAATTATACTTTGAAAAGAAAGAAAATCTAGAAAGTTATGACCCGTTAAACAGTGTATGTATAAATTTTTCTGACACACCCTGTATAATAGCAGCGAAATAAGTGAAAAACAATCTTAAGAGCCATCGTTTATTTCCATATCAGAATATGGAATTTTACATATATGTCAATATTTGAAAAACCTATGAGGTATAAGTCAACTTTTCTTGTCAAAGTGGATTTAATTAATCTGAGTGAGAGTGATTGAAAAAAAAAATCCGATGACAGTAACATCACACACAAAATCACCGCCTTTACAGAGTATTTTTGAAAAGTTACTGTATACATTGAATAATGTCTTTCATAAGTTTTCGTTAAATTATTTTACAAATGATGCTATGACGATGAATAATAGCATAGTTTCAACAAAGTTCTGAAAGATAAATGGCACTCTCAGATCGAGCTCCCTATAGAGTTAAAAATTAAAAATTGCTTTACGTTCTTCTGCTGAATATTTATTTTCTTTTGTATTCAAGCGGTGAAACTTTTGAAATGGAATTTATTTTAACTAAAATTAGAACAATTATAAAGCGTAATAGTGTTTTTAATACAAAGGATAATTTAAAATTGACAAATGAATGTATATGATTTTACACTAAAATCAAAATAAAATTTGTTTAAGTAGCAAGAAATATGAAGGTAAAAAACTACTCAAGCGTTATAGAAAATCGTGCCTGAAAAGTTAAAATTTAAGTAGAGAGAACTTTACGACAGAGCAGAATTTTTAAAGACAGAAGGAAATAAATAATTACAATGATATGAACAGAAATAGAAAATTATGTATAAGGAAGTATTATTTCGGACAAAGAAAATTGTTATCAACAAGGAAAAATCAGTTACTCGTTTCATTATATAAAGTTGTATTACGGCTGACAAATAAAACAAAAAGGTAGAAAAAAGAGAAAAAGAGACAGAGAGAGAGAATGTCAAACAATCAAAATTTAAATGAAATGATCTTGAAGTAAATGTGGAGATGATAATTAATAGTTCTTGACAGGAACTTATTAATCAATACCTTTACAATAACAAAAAAAAAAAAAGAAAAAAGAATTAACTGTAATGTATATAGAAATGCATAAAAAACAAATGATCTGGATTTCTTTTCTGAGCTTTTTGAAAACACTTTGAAATTCAACATCATACAGTCGGACCTCTATTTAACAAACCTCTATTTTACGAACTTTTTCTTGGAACCAAAAACGTTTTAGAAATTTCCTTATAAAATAACCTGCAAATAGCGAAGTGCATTATCTGTTTAACGAAATTTTTCTTGAGATTTAAATTTTTTATCCCTTTATCTCAAAATATTCCTAGACATTTCAGTCTTTCTTTTTACACATTTTATGACGTTGAAGGAACATGAACATGTTTTAAGAGCATCGGAAAGATGTGAACATATAAGAGAAAAAACTTTTTCAAGCAAAAGACTGGAACAAAATTAACACTTTTTCAGTAATTAAATTGAAGGACGCGTGTGGTAATGTATGCTTAAAATTATTTTGCTGTACATAATAAATACCAGTAATATCATAAAAAGTTAATTCATTAATTTTAAATATTAACTTATTTTCTTAAATTAAAAAATACAGTATATTTCTGGACAGTAATCTTATTTTATTCTTTTTTTTTTTTTTTTAGAAATATTTCTTTGATGAATAAAATATTTAAAACAGACGGTTATAATTTTATATGATTTATAAAAAAGTGTAATTAATTAATCTTTTATATGATACACAGTGTTTATGAATTTCAAATAGGTCCTTATGAAGTTTAAAGTATTTTAAAATGTGAATATCTATTTAACGGATTTTCCACATAACGTACTTTTTTTCTGGATTTAGCGACTTTGTTAAACAAAGGTCCGACTGTATTTTCAAACTGAAAATTTTTTATACTTACTATAGTTGTTACATTTAAATTTTCGTTAATAACATTTTTCCATAACTAAATACTAGTCTAAAATTTCTACATAATAATAGTGCGACTAGGTATTTGATATACTATATAAGAAAGTTGTTCACATTGTGAAAATAACATAATTGTTTACTAAATACACAATATGGTATAGTCTATAATACTGAACATACCGTGTTATAGATTATATTGACAATATAGTATGAAAAATGTGATAATCGGATAAACCACATAAATAAAACCACGAAGCTTTAAATTTTGGCATCTAAAAACCTACGATTGAAAAAAAAGGAAAACATCAAATGAAGAATGGGATATTTTATATGAAATTTTAATGATATTGATATAAAAGTTCTGAAAGATTTTCTTTCAAAATTCTGGATAACAACACAGGAAACTCTTTCTATTTCACAGTTTCAATGCAATAAATATATTGTTGTTATTTTCTGACATATGAAAGCATTATTAAAAAAAAAAAAAAAAAAAAAAAAAAAAAAAAAAAAACATTTTTTACAATTAAAAAAAACATTTAAAAAAAAAAAAGTCAGAGATTTGTCAAATAAGTTCTTGTCATTTCTAATCACATTTTTCGCTACTTTTTTACAATTACGAAAATAGATTTTAGAACTTTCTATACATATTGGCAAGCCTTTGGTGTTTTTCAGTGATTTAGTTAAAATATCAAGTTAAATACACAGGAAAAATATTATTTTTAGAATATTTCAAACTGCCAAAAGTTTCTGTCAAATATTTATCTGTGATTTCTATAATTGCTTTTCTTTACTTTTTATGTTTTTACTCATATAACGCATTTACGAAAATAGTTCATGTATTTATTTTAACCCTTACAGGGGCAACAAATTTCTGCTGTTAAAATGCTGAAATAAAGGAATGACACCAGAATTTACGTAATCATCATACACATTTTATTGTAAATAATTAAAAGCTTTTCTTCTTGTATATTATGTAAAAAAAAAAAAAAAAAAAAAAAAAAAAAAAAAAAAATCTGGGTGCTATTTGGCAGTTTGGAATTACAATTAAGTTTTCGCGCCATGCAAACACCGTCCTTGGAAGGCTAAATTTTGCCAGATATCAAATAACTTTTACTGAATTAATTAATATATTAATCTAAATGTATACATTAAAAACAAGAACAAAAAATCATGCGTCAAGTATCGAATATGAAACACGTTCCAACACTTCCAGAATACTATAACACAATTTCACCGTTTAATAAATAAAGCGGAATATGATATCTAAGTAAACAATTTGTAAAATGCATATCACATTTGAAAATCCAATTTTAGCAAGTATCATCTGTAAACGGAAAGTATCCAAATTCTTTGGTGCAGCCTTGTATATCTTCTATAGAACGTATACACAAAAAGCAATAGGAAATTAGTTTAATTTAAAAACTTATACGAAAACTTAAAACGCACTTCCAGCAGTTATCATTAATAGACAGTTCTGTAACTGAATTCATAACGCACTTCCAGCAGTTATCGTTAACAAATACACTGCAAATTCCCAGCGCACATTGGGAACACATTTGGAACACTTTGATTCAAAAAATGTGTTCCAGTTACCTCAATGTGTACTGAAATGTGTTCCGCTATAAAGAAAGTGTTCCGAAAAGTGTACCGAAAGTGTTCTGTTCAGGATATTTGTTAAATCTAAACTCGGAACACATTTGAGAACAGATTGGGAACACATTTGAGAACAAATTGGGAACACATTTGAGAACAGATTGGGAACACATTTGCGAACAGATTGGGAACACATTTGAGAACAGATTGGGAACACATTTGAGAACAGATTTGGAGCACATTTGGGAACACATTTGAGAACACATTTGGGAACACATTTTGACGCACTTGTTAAATCATCGCTTTCTTTGTTACAACGATGCTTTGTTACAATCTACTTTGTTACTAAGAAGCCTTGATCGCAATCAATGCGGATTTCAAGATCATTATTTTTATTACTTGGGTAAGTTAAATTTTAAAATTTATTTTACAGCGCACATGAGCTCGTTATATTAAGGGTCCTACTATAGTGGCCCCACCAGTGGCTGAGAAGTTCTGCTTTCAAAGCTGGTAGATGGGAGGTGCTGGGTTCAAACCACTGTCGCTCCCGTCGACCTAACCGTTCGGAGTTTTCCGGGGTTTTCTTCGAACCTTGCGTAAATACGGGTTAGGATCCCTTAGAAAGGTCCGTCATGGAGGGCACCCCCCCACCTCCCGCCGTTCTATATCCCTGGCGCAGATAATTTGCCGTAACAAATAATCAACCAACCAATTGAACCGGTATAGTGATTGTCGTTTGAACGATATACATTCTAAAAAAAATCCGTGAAAATACAAGAGATTTTCCGTAAATTTTACGGAGAAGTTTCATTTTTCTAAAATTTCAGTACAATTTCCGTAAATAACATTAGTTCCGTTAAAGAGACTTTACATCCGCAAATATGCAGAAAGTTTTCCGTAAATTTAATGGATTTTTCCCGTATTTCTTTCAAAACAGTACAATGTCCGTATTTCTTGCAAAACAGTGCAATTTCCGTAAATGTCGTTTAAAGGTTGAGTACAGAAATCGCTTTTTTTTGAAATGCGAATTAAGATTGTTATATTTACTAGAGTTCTTCTAGGATACAGGCCTGGCCTGGCCCGGCTCGACCAGCTGGCTCATTCTAACCGAGGCCATGTCAATTTATTGTGAAAAGAATAGTAATATTTATATTTTTTAATGAAATATTTAGAAATTTACTTTATTTTTATAAATTACAAAAAAAAAAAAAAAAAAAAAAATCTAATCTATTTATTTTTTTAATTTACTTATTTTTTTCCTGATAGTACTTCCAATTTATGATTTTTTTTTCACTATTTTTTTTTAATTTATCTTTTTTAATGTGAGGCAATATTGTGTTATTTAAAGGTTTCATAACATAATATCTCTGCAAATTATAGCTATGCAAATTGGTATTAAACTAAACTGTTTTGGCTTACAAATTTATGAATTACGCTAAAATTTATTATTTTCTAAATTATAATTTTACAAAGTTTACAATTTTTTCCTTAAATTTATAAAATTAGTTGATGTTTTTTCTTTACTTTTATAAAAATCAAGTTTCTAATTTTATAACGTTTTTAATTTATTTCGTTAGTTCATATTTTTATAAATTAAACTAATTTAAATTAAATCAGTTAGTCCATATTTAAACTTACCTATCCCAAAGTCATTAATTAATTAATTTTTTTTTCTTTTAAATGTAATGTTAAAAATATAATGTTTAACAGAACCGTTGAAAGATTTGAGATTTTATACTTTTAATTATCAAAAAGTGCAATCCCCCCCACCCCCCAGAGCAGAAATTCCTCCCGGAGAAAAATGTCTGAATTCAACACTAGTTAGTACTGTTGTAAAAAGAAGCAATTATTACTCTTAATACAATTTTTTTATGCATATAATACATAATAAATTAAAATTTATCTGTTATAAGGCACCAAATAATACAGCAAATTATTGAAAATTATGAAAAGAAAATATTAAAAACACTGGAAAAATCCATCTACAGATGAAACCCAGTTTTTGCATCATAAAAAGCGATTCAAATAAGTTACAGCATTTGAGCGAATACCGCGACCGGTCATAGCGCTGTGGTCTAGGGCATCGGGTTAGTACACGGGACATTATGGGTTCGAATCCGCTCGCTGGAAGGGTTGGTTAAATTCTATGAACTTACTCAGAAATGAAAAAAAGATGCCGAATTGTATCTGTCCCTTATAAGGTTGTCCTCGCGAAGTACCTTATTTTTCTTTTTTGGTTCTATAAATTTTATTTTAACGACATAAAAATTTCTATAAAATAGGGAAGATGTGTTCCGAAAAGTGTTCTCAAATGTGTTCCCAAAAGTGTTCAAAATGTGTGCTGAACAAATTAAGCGTTCTTAAAAGTGTTCTGAAAAGTGTTCCAAAAAGTGCGCTACAAAGTGTGCTGAAAAAGGGGACAAAATGTGTTCCGAAAAGTGTTCTCAAATGTGTTCCCAAAAGTGTTCAAAATGTGTGCTGAACAAATTAAGTGTTCTCAAAAGTGTTCCGAAAAGGGTTCCAAAAAGTGCGCTACAAAGTGTGCTGAAAAAGGGGACAAAATGG
Source organism: Maratus michaelseni (assembly GCA_963931845.1). Classification (NCBI taxonomy): domain Eukaryota; kingdom Metazoa; phylum Arthropoda; class Arachnida; order Araneae; family Salticidae; genus Maratus; species Maratus michaelseni. Next base: position 301,052,105 of record OZ007587.1, on the reverse strand, counting down.
TGTTCCGAAAAGTGTTCCCAAAAGTGTTCAAAAAGTGTGCTAGAAAGTCTCAGAAGTGTTCTAAAAACTGTTCCAAAAAGTGTGCTAAACAAGGGGACAAAATAAGTGTTCTAAAAAGTGTTCTGAAAAGTGTATAAATATTTGCAGTGTAGTACTATAAACGAATTCTTTTGTGTGTCCCTGTAAATGAATGCTATGCACACCGTATTCTATAATAAACTTATTCTAGTACACCTCAGTGATATGTATCAATTTCAATATGTTTGAAATATTGTAACATCATTAAAATACATCTCAAACGATTTTTTTCCATACGCCGTAATGTAACGGAATTATTTCAGCGTCCCTGTAAATGAACTATAAAGGCTACACACTTCATTTTTAATTAAAAAAAAAAACATGTCATGCTAAACCTCAACACCGCATATCAATTTAATGGCAATCCGAATATATTTATGCAAATTAGATCGAAGACAGACAGACGGACAAACCGAATTCATAAGCACTTTTGAACGTTGGAAAGTGTTAAAAATAAGGCTCATGCTATGATGTTCTTAAATATCTCAACTTTCAGTTTACCGATAAAAAGTATGTACTTTCTGCAAGGCTACACACTCCATTTTCAATACGAACATTCCATACTAAACTTCATTAAGATGTATCATTTGTATGACAGCCCGAGTATATTTAAGCAAGTTAGAGCAAGGTCAGACAGATAGACAGACAAACCGAATCCATAAATATTTTTCAACTATGTTTGAAAGTGTTAATAATATTTTAAAAGTATTTTTTAAAATTCTCGGTTTTTGTTGAACTTAAGACATCTTTCTAAGCTATAAAATATTATATTTCCTATATTTCACTACCAACCTCCTCTTAAACTGAAATAAGAAAAATAAACAATTTTCTCGTTGAGAAACATTTTAGAAAATATTTTTTTTCTATGATTACTCTTTTTGTGAAAAAACATGTTTTAATCCGAAATATATTTTCTTCACCTATTTTCTTTTGCTTTATAGCTTTTTTTAATCTTGTTCTACTTTTACATTCGTACTCATATTACATTGTATAAAAAAGACAGATGTTTCTTAATCTATGAAAATATAATATAATCACGGTAGAAAATATACAATAACCTCTTCCGAGTTACTCACGATTCCAAAAAGCATTCCTTATTTTTAGAAATCTCAGAAAGCAGTATAATTTCGCGATTTAAAGAAGCAGTTATAAAAAAACACAATGTCTTTTGCTGCCACTGATTGTCGGAAACGTTTCCGAGTAGTTTTTATGATGTATATAATCAGTTTTAATAGTATGGAATATAGGTTTATCGATCAATGCTATCTACTTCCAATAAGCATTTTCTTGTTCAACAACCATGCTTTAGAGAAAAATCAGATAAATTAACAACATTAACATTAACATTAACATTACGATTAATATTATTTTGTTACCCTTGCATGCCAAAACTCAATTACACAACTGAAAATCTTAAATTGAAAATTGATAGCGTCCTAAAAACGGATATTCTAGTTTGTGGAAACTGATTTATACACTACAAAAATTACTTGGAAACGTTTCCGAAAATCAGTGGCATCATAAGAAAATATTTTTATAAATGATTTTTAAAATATATAATTTGTAGAAATAGCATACGGTCTACAGGCGTATGCCATTTCTACGAATTATTCTCAAACTTTAATTAATATTTCTACAGGCCCTGTAGAAATACTAATTGAATTTATAAACGCTGAATTTATGCTATATCAGGCGTGAAAACAGCATAGTGATAAAATGTCCAGCCATGGATTCGAACCGCGGCCATTGTCTTTGCGCGCCAACGCTCTACCACTGAACTACCTGGATGATATTCAGCCTGACACTCCTCGCCCATCTAAATTGGAAAGGTAGCAACTTTATCACTCCGTTGGTTTAACTCTCGATATAGCAACAATTCATCGATTACAAATTAAATTAGTATTTCTACAGGCGTATACCATTTCTACAAATTATATATATATTCATGGATGCTGGAATAAACGTCAATTTGCGTCTCATGCTTGTCTCGATGGTTCATGAAAATATTCCATCTTGTGCTGAAGTTGCAGCCTTGCCAACTTATATGAGTGAGGAGTAGGCTCGATATCGTGCCATAGCGCAATGATAGAACGTTGGCGTGCAATGCCAATGGCCCTGGTTCGAATCCATGCACTTTATCAGTCTGTTAGTTTACAGATAGTGGAAGGCAAAATGATAAAAAATAATCGCCAGTGGCTTCCTTGTTAACAGAACTTTTTGCATATTAACAGAATGTTCGTGTTTTTGAATGGTTTGGTTAAAATATAAAATTCAATACACAGTAAAGGGATTGTTTTAAGGTCAATAAAAATTATACTACTCCAGTATAATATAGATGCTTATAGGTTATAAAATATTATGCTTCCCTTTCAGCCTCTGAAATTGAGAAACAATTATCCTCGAAGAAAAATTTTTTTAAATATTTTTTGAATGTCTTTTTATATGAAAAATCATTTTTGGATCCCACATATGTTTTTTAATCCTATTAACTTTATTTTATAGCTTGTTGATTTTTCTTCTTCTTTTTTTATTACTACATATACGTAACAGTTTTACAGAAACAATATAAAACTTGTTAAATATTGATAGATGCTTCGTGTTTATTATTAATATAATTAAAATATCAAATTCATTAGACATAAAAGAGGTAATTTTTACGATTTTTCAAAAGTTAATTATTATTCTTATTTCAACATAATACATGTTTATCTTTTTCTTCCCGTCTCTAAAATAAAAATAAAAATAAATGCTGACTTTGAAGAAAATTACAGAAAATATTTTTTTTTCTGAAATAACTCTTTATGTGAAACTTTATCCTCTTTAGATCAGGAAAAATATTTTCCCTCCTATTTTCTTTGTTTTATAGTCTTGTTCTACTTGTTATGTTCTTTTTAATATATCATATTTACCAAAATAATTTATGGAACATTTTAAAATAATGCTAGATTTGTGATGTTTTTCAGTAATTTAGTTAAAATCTCAAGTGTAATATGAAGGGAAAAATATTTTAAATGTTTGGTACTTTTTCCTTTGGCACTAGTATCCAACAGAAAGTGTTTGTAGAAGAAACTGAATACCGGCAGTTTTCTCAAGTATCAGCCGAAAACAAACTCTCTCAAATAAAAAAATTAAGATATTAAGTACATAAGCATACAAATATTACCAATTAATTGCTCACGAACACGCATATCCATTTACAGATACATTTTTATATATGTATATGCGTGGATATGAGTATGTTTGTCTTCTATAAATTAAAAGTTTTTTTTTTTCTTTCTTTCTCTATCTTTACAAGAAGAAAGTATTGGATTCATGAAATGTTTCGACTTCCGGTTTTCGACGGATATATACGTTTTAGAAAGTTCTGAATACGTTTTGACTGTTTTTAGAAAATGTCTGTCTGTTTTTCTGTCTGTGTGTCTGTGTGTGACAAGAATTTTGTGGGCGCTCTATCTCAAGAACTTAATGCACGGTATTTAATAAAACTTTATATTCAGTTAGACCTTGATATGAATAAGTGCTGATTAGTTTTTGGTGTAAATCGCTTAACAGGTGGCGCTGCTATGCTACGTTTTTCACGATTTTCAGGATAGCTATATCTCCAGAACTAATGCACAGAATTCCATCAAACTTCAGATTCTATTAGACCTTGACATAAATAGATCTGATTACATTTCAGTGTACATATCCCAACGGGTAGCGCTGCTATTCTACTTTTTTCATGATTTTCACGAGAGCTATATCTCAAGAACTAATGCACAGGATTTCGTTAAACTTCGGATTCTGTTAGACCTATACATAAATAGATGCTGATTATGTTTTGGTGTAAATAGCCCAACAGATGGCGCTGCTATGCAATTTTTTTCATGATTTTCATGATAGCTATATCTCAAGAACTAATGCAAAGATTTTCGTCAAACTTCAGATTCAGCTAGACCTTGATATAAATTGGTAGATGATTCGTTTTTGGTGTATGTGAAACCTGTATGAGATAGAAGAAAGTTTTAGGATTTGTATATCCGACTATTTTTTTTCCTTAGCGAAACGAGACAATAAACATGCACAGTTTGATGAAGATATAAAATTTTTTACAGAATTACATAAACATTCTTTAAAAAAATGTTCTTACAGAAACAAATGCAAGTATAATATAAATTCTTACAGATTGTTTGACACTCTGGCTCAACCACAACTTCAACTTCGATCAATACATTTTGTCATACACATCCTGCTTCAGTTTTTTATTATTGCAAAGAAGATACAGCTATTGTTAATACTAAATTCTTTATTATCACCAATAATGTTTGAATTGTTATACTATGAGATCCTAAATGATAACACAAAACACTATGGCATGGTTTTTTCTATATGAATTCACCAAAAACGAATTTTCGCCGAAACAAACGAATTTTTGAGCCGACAAGTCGAAAACGAATATTCACTGGCCACTACTGCAACATAATACATGCTTATAGGCTGTAAAATATTACTTTTCTCTTTTAGCTTCTAAATCGGAAAAAAATGTCTTTGAAAAAAAAATTTGAAAATATTTTCATTTGAAATTTTTCTTTATGTGGAAAACTATGATAAGATCCAAAAAATATTTTCTCTCCTACGTTCTTTTCTGTATGGTTTTCTTTAAACTTTTTTCGCCTTTATTAAAAACATAAAAGAGTCTGTTGTCTGTGAATCTGTAAGGTTTCCTTGTGTGTTATTCGTTTAACGTTTGTTTGACGAGCTAATATTTTGAGTGAAAAGCGTCCGTAATCTTGAAGTCGTTATTCTTTTTTTTTCCTAAAAAAGAAATAAGCCTAGAGGAAAATCTATTCTCATTCTAGGAAATCATGTGCTTATAAGTAGGTAGCGTGTTTTCTATTAGAGATTAACAGTAGAAAAAGCTACGAACATGAACAAAATATTATCGGTAATTTTTCTAATTACCAAATACTAAACGTAATTGGATTTCATGTAGGAGATCCAACAAGCTTATCGTTGGCTAAAATGCAAGCTAAAAAGAAAAAAATCCTTAATGAATTATGTATACAGGGTATCTCAGTTACCAGGTTTAAAAACTTTAAGAGGTAGCAGAGTTAACAACTTTTCTATAGGAAACCTGGGTCGAAATCCCTTTATTCAATCCAAATAACAGCGTGTCTCACTCAAATCCAAACACGAATTTTTCTTCAGTTGACAATGTTTTGTATTCACTTAAAATATGTACAATGGTAAGTGGCAATAGCGAGTTTTTTTTATGTTCTCTGTTCATGGTAGCATATCTGGTACTGCTATCGTGTTGTTGTATGTGATTATTATTAAACGTCTCGTAACGCTTCTATTGCAATAGCTCATTAATTCTATTAAATGCTGACTTTACATTAAAGATAAATCTGTAGATGCTTACCGTTAAGTGTATTGCTTTATTTTGCAATTACTAATGATATTAGTGCTAATATTGACTCTCATTCTTCTGTAATTTTTTTAACGTATTTCTTCCACCTTCCTCTACTTTTCATATGAACATGTAGATGCCCCCTTGCAATTTATTTTTATGTTTTTACGATTGCCTATATTTGATGAGTTTAACGGTCCTAAATGGATTTATACTCTCCTCCCCTACCACTAGTTTATTCTATTGATGTATTTTTATGTGAATAAGATTATGCTCTTCTATATAATAGATTTACTATTATGTTCACATAAATTTAGGATTTGTGCAATTTGTATTAAGTGTACTTGTTATATATTGTTTCTCTTTAAATACCTAGCTCTTTCCGCCTTCCTTAAACACTACATAAGGTTATCGAGCAACATAATAATTTGGCGGCGACGAGGATGGGATTAACTGATAGCTACGAAATATTTCAAGCAAGCCTAGTTTAATTCATAACGTGTTATGAAGTTTGAATGGCTGTAATTTTCAAGCTCTTGCTTTCCATTGAAATAGTTGTTATTGGTTAAATTAAAGAATTTAATGTTAATGAACAGTTATCGCGGGAAAATTATGCAGAACAACTTTTTTTTTTGAGATGTTAAAATTGGGGAAGCTTCTAAGATGCGAGCAACAGTGCTTGATGTTGTTGGAAGTCGTTCATTATCAATTGTGAGATCGGTATAGCCCTTGCTAAGCTCCTATTATATTCCAATAGTTCCAATTCTTAAACCGAATGGCTAAATACGATTATGTGGTGATTGTAAGCGTACCATTAACAAGGCTTTGAATCAATATCCATAACTGTTCCTGCTGTTAATGAAGTTTTATCTGAAGTTGCTGGTACTCATTATTTTATTAAGTTTGATTTATCTAGAACTTATTTACAATTAACTTTAGAGGAAGCTAGTGGAATGGCTCGAAGACCTGTAGAGCCTTTAAATGAAAGCTTTTACAGTTTGGTGTTTAATGTGTCTCAGGTAAATTTCAATAGTTTATTGATAAATTATTTAAAATAATTTTAAAGGTGATATCATATTTTTATGATGTTTTGATCAAAGTTTTTCCACTCCATAATAACTTAGAGATATGTTAAGACAAGTTCTCAAGACATTTTTTGAGTCAGGATTGAAATTAAATAAATAATAATAAAAAAAAGATCATTGGATGTTCTAACATAGGATACCTTGGATATCTCATTGACGAAAATGGAATCAAGACAACCAAGGACAAGGTGCAAGCAATAAACAGGGTGATTTCAAATGAATATTCCAACTTTGAAGTGCTATATCTTCTGAACAATAAAAGGTAGTGTTCCATTTCACACATCGAAGTGATTGAGAAGTTATGAAGTTTCATAAATGTAAAGGTTCGTTTTTTTGGCGAGAGATGGCGCAATGAGCGGCGTGTTGAACAATGTCAGCTAGCAGAGGCGGAAAAAGCACTTTATATTTTATGCATCTCGGTGGCAACTGACTGAATGAACGGAAACGGAACATGCCGGCACGCGAGATTCTAAAAGATAGTCACGTTTTAGCATTATCGGCTTGAACTGCGTTCTCATTCGCTGTTATCAGTCACGTGCCATAGACGCTGGTGGTGCTTGGCATTTTAGATTTGGCGCAGTTCCTATATGTCTGGGAAATTTTCGAAAATGGAACAGTTTACAAATATAGTTTCAGTTTCGTTTTAATGACGGCCCTTGATGTAGATGATGTCAAAAAGTTTAAATGTTTGAATGCTGCGTCCAAACTGGTGTCTGATTTTCCTATCTTAAATGTAAGTAATTAAAGACAACATGACTAATAATAAATGTTAAATAGTATGGCCGCTATTCATACTGTTGGTTATTATTACCTCACAGCAAACAACTGTAAATTATTTAAAAAGTTATAATTATTATTATTTTTTTTATTGTGCGTTTCGTTTAAATATAGATTTTTAAAACAGAAAATGAACTGTCGTTTTAATACATTATTTCATTTTAATAAATTAAATATTAAACCATATGCTTCTGTTTTTTCATAGAAATTAACCTAATTTAAAGCAACAGAGAAGTTAACCTAATTAACTTAAGAAAAAGTTAATAACTATCATCGGAAAGAACTTTTTCTAGACTTTAAGATGGTATAATATATTAAATATTATGAATTCTCGTTAAATATCAGTGTAAATAGTACAAATCTTAAAAAAAGCTACAGTCGGGGGGGGGGGGGGGAGAAATGAAAATTATCTACCTTCAACACCAGAAAAACGGCAAAAGAAAATTTGTATAAGAAAGAAAAAAACATCAATAATGTTTTTAAAATTATTACCTAATTTTATCCAGTTTGGATAAAAATGGGGGCATTATTGGTGGGCAAATTAATTGGGAAATGAATTAATTATCATGTTCTTTTCGTTTAAAGAAAGGCATTGTAGATAAAAACCTATAAGGTTTTCTCCTCATAAAATAAGTATGAAAGTAAAAAAAAATTCACTTAAACACTTTTTTATAAGCATTGAATGCTTATTGTAAAAATCACGCCTAATTTCATGACTGCAAATCATGTTTTTCCAAAAAAAATTCTATTACAATGTTTTAATTTGATGTGGCCCCCGATTATGGAAAATTCACCGCTTTGATTTATGCCTGGTAGAAAGCGCGAACTAATGAATTTATTAAGAATTATAATTTTTGCTCTGTTTCTTATTTTAACATATGGTAACGGTAACAGGAAAGAGAAAAAGGATTATTTAAATTATCTATTCAGGATTTCTAAATTGTTTTTACAGCGTATAATCACAATTTAATTAATTTTTAAACTATTAATTGATGAAAGCATGAATTTTTTAAATTACACTCTTTATTTTTTATTTATATTATATTTTTTAGTGTTTAAATATTTCATTGGTGCATTTTCACAGCCAGTTGGTATATTTTAGAAAACATGATTTGGCGCATAACGTCCATTTTTGTGGTAACTTGTTTACACTTGTAACTATAAATAATATTTGGCAGTTTACCAGCTTTGCCCTTCTCACGTTAAAATGCCTTAAGATTAATTTATAACTACGTTCTAAAAATATTTAAGATGTTATATTGCCATCGGAAACACTCGTGTGTACATAATTTTAGGTTGATTTCTTAAGAAATACTACCTGTTACATTCTCCCCTATGTTTGAATTTCTGGAAAATTTTTTGCAGATCTACACCGATCATGACTCCTAGAACCCAAACCACCCCCAGTTCAAAACTTTATCTATCTATCTATCTATGTCACTTTTTTATGGACACGATAACTTCCATAATTCTGCACAAATATCTTCCAAACTGATACATGAAATCAAGGGTTATAAAATCTAGGTTAAGTTCGTTAATGGGCAAAATCGGGCCAAGAGGGGGGGGGGGCGATAAGGGGACTTTTTGTGAAAACAGAAAAAAAAACATAATTTCTTAATATATCGAAACCGTTTAAAGTTATTATTACTTCTAAGAAAAGGGCCAAAAATTTATGTATGATAGATTTTTGATACAATTAAAAGTGGCCTCAAGGAATGGGGGGGGGGGAGGGATAGGGGTTTCAGAAGAAAAAAATTCATAACTTCGTCAATTCACAAGATATGAAATCTGCTTAGTACATTTATTGTAAATCCCCTACCTACAACTTTTATAATGACAAGTTTTTTATAAGACCAACTCTTACAGGAAAAAAAAAAAAAATTCTTGCTTGATTTGCTTACAATCACAGGTAGATTTCGAAGTGGGCGGTCCCAACTGCCACATTATGGCAAAAAGGTACTTTCTTCTGCAATTCCTAATGAATAGCACAGTCTGCATCTTCGAAAGCTACCTGTGCCTGTAGGCCGAGCCGTCAGGGATATTTTATAATTTTACCTTACTTGAAGTGTATGAAAAATCGATTTCAAAATTCCATCTTTAGATACATGAACCAAGTTAAATTAAATAAAAGGATGTAAAGCATATTGCAATCATGCAATAATCAGAAAACCAATGTTCTATCACAGTTACATGCACCTTTTGATATTTGTATTCTATGTACTTTTCCTTTAAATTCTAACCTTATTCAAAGATTTAGGGAGGGGGCAGGGAGTAGCTTTCTTCTGCACACTCCTGCGTACGCCTATGCATATTAAGATTATTCGGAAAATACGGTCTTTATAGAAATACCAATAGGGGTAGAGTTGCATGGGTTCGTGGGGCTCTAGCCCCTCCAATAACTCCTAAAATGGACTCCAAAAATGTTTAGTTTTTTTGTTTTCTTTTTTAACTTTCTAGTGTTTTATAGAATTTTTAAATGTTCCATTTTTCCTATTTTTGTTTTGTTATAAGGATAAACGGCATTAGGAAAACTTTTTCCCTTTATGTTCTATTTTTCTAAAAAATTAGAATAAAATGTTCATCGTTTAAATTTTTTATATAAAAAATGAAATAAAAAAATTCAGAAAAAAAGGCGTTATTTAAAGTCAACTTTTATTGTCATCACTACATAGTATAAAACAAAGTCGCTTTTTCTGTCACTATATCCCTATGTACGCTTCAATCTTTAAAACTACGCAACGGATTTTGATGCGGTTTTTTTTAATAGATAGAGTGATTCAAGAGGAAGGTTTATATGCATAATAACCATATGTTTTGCTTTGTAATCACTACATAGTATAAAACAAAGTCGCTTTTTCTGTCCCTATATCCCTATGTACACTTAAATCTTTAAAACTACGCAACGGATTTTGATGCGGTTTTTTTTAATAGATAGAGTGATTCAAGAGGAAGGTTTATATGTATATCCATTAAATAGTGGAGAAATACTGTTATTTTTGAGGTTTTTAATGTGATGTCGTAAATAATTTCATTTTTTCCGCTTATACATTGCAAACGCAGGCTGAACCCTACAAGATTTATCAAAATAATGTACTAATTATTGTACACATTAAAAAGGTCTACAGAAAACACAAAGAGATGAAGGTTTTCAAGGTTAACCCGAAGCAAAGCGAGGGAGGGCCGCTAGTTTTATTATAAACGATTCGCAAATATCAGCGAGTATCAATCATTTTATAAACGGGTCTGTACATTCATTTTTATATTGTCTTAATGTTTTATTTAACTTGTGATTATTTATCAGTATACGATTATGTTTAATTTCTTTAAAAGGGAGTTTAAAAAAAGGCAACATTAAATTGGCAATTAATTTTATTTATTTATTTATTTATTTTTAACACTTACATACACATATTTGTGTAAAAAAGAACAAAAAATCATGCGTCAAGCATAGATTATGTAACACTTTCCAACGCTTCCAAAATAATTTTAAAAATCATACCGTTTAATAAGCTGAAAGATAACATCAAAGTAAACAATTTGGAAAACGCATAACATATTTAAAAACATAATTTCAGGAATTTCCAACGTATACAATATTCGGAAAAATATCCGAATACTTTTATTCAGCCCTGTATATGATCTATAGATTTGTATATATACTACTTAGGATGCTAAATTTTAGTTCAGTTAAGAAACGCGTAGCACAGTTTAAAATTCTCCTTCTGGAGTTTCTGTCAATAAACGGAAATGTGTTCGCGAACTTTTGTGCTTCCCTGTATATAATGTACAGAATTTATACACACCACGTAATAAACAAAAAGTGAGTTAATTTTAAAATCGCGTTCAGTTAACTTAAAACGCACTTCCAGAAATTATTGTTAACAGACAGTAGAGAATTCTTTTGTGTGTCCCTGTAAATGAACGATGACTACGATACACACAATATCCTGTATTACGCCTCTTGTAATGCACCTTAGTGATATATATAAATTTCAATGCGTTTAAAATAGTGAAACACTATTTAAATAAACCGCAGACGATTTTTCTCCATAGACGTAATGTAACGGAATTCTTTTGACTGTTCCTGTAAATTAACTATAAGTGCTATGCACGCCATATTCCATATAAAGCTTCTTGTAATACACCATAGTGATATATATCAATTACAATGTGTTTTCAATTGTGTAACATCATTAAAATAAACCGCAAATGATTTTTTCCCCATAGACCGTAATGTAACGGAATTCTTTTGAGTGTACCTGCAAAAAAAACTAAGTGCTACACACTTCAGTTGAAATAGGGAACATGCTATAGATAACGACAATAACACATAAAAATTGGAAGGCAATCCGAGCATAATTACGGGAGTTAGAGCATGGACAGACGGGCAGACGGCAGACGGCCATACGGCCAGACAAACCGAAGTCATAAACACTTTTCAACTAGGTTGGAAAGTGTTAAAAAGAATTGAGCCCCACCAATAATTTTCAAAACTGTACGCGTATGCGAAATACCATCAGATTCATAATAAAAAAATCTGCGGTATTATGAGATGGCTTAGAGTATTATTTATTTGAAGTACATTAGTAAAAAATAGTATAAGGCTTTAATGGATTACACCTGCATAAATACCATTTTTAAAAATGCCATTATATATATATATATATATATATATATAATATTGAACTTATATTTTAAAAGGACAGCGTAGCATGAATAACACCAAAACCAACTTAGTTATACAAAAGTTTTTATTATAATATTTTTTGTAATGTTTATTCTTTTAGTTTAAAATTTATTTAAAAATTTACAGCGTATTTTTAATTAATTTCTTTTAGACAGATTTTTTTTTTTAAGGCTCAGTATTGACGCTTATATTTATTGAATAAGGGCTTATATATACTTTTTAAATGTTTTTACACTATCTTAAACTGTAGAAAAAGGTTTTTCTAACGATAGTTAAATTTTCTAGAGAAATGTGGGAATTTTCCTATTCTTTTAAATTTAAAAAGTAAAAAAAAAAAAGCAAAAAAGCAAAATTTTATTTTTATTTCCATTTTTGGAAGAAGTACTTGTCATATCATTTAAAAATATTTATGCAGCTTAAAATCTAAACAGTTCCACTTTCGTTTTATAAAATGTCATCAAACTATCTTAGGTTATTTATTTTCAGTAGTTTATTTTAAATGAAATCTGAAGATAACATTCGCTTCAAAATTACAACTTAATTTTTTCCTCTTCGTTTTTTTAACCATAGAAATAAACAAACGCGTTGGCGACGTTTTCACTATCGCCAAGGGATTACTCTCTGAAAAGGACAGATCTAAATGACCAATGAGGTGGCTGGATTTACCAATAATGCTAAAACGTGACTATCTTTTAGAATTTCGCTGCCGGCACTTTTAACCCGCCGATCGTTGTGCCATCTCTCGACCAAAAAACGAACCTTTATATTTATGAAACTTCAGAACTTCTCACTCACTTCGATGTGTGAAATGGAACACTGCCTTTTATTGTTCAGAAGATATAGCACTTCAAAGTGGGGATATTCATTTGTAACCCCCCTGCATAATGCTCCTGTACCCAAAACAAAAGTAAAACTTCAAACCTTTTTTGGACTGTGTAATTTCTGTCATTCTCTTCTGCAGAATAAGGCTAATGTAGATGAACAACTTCTGTGCCTATTTGGAGATGGGCAAAACGTCATGATGAAGTGTGCATTCTGAAAGTAAAGAAACTGTTGACATTTGCGACAACCGAAATCATCTCAATCGGCCTGTTCCCGTCATTCTCGAAAGTTAAGTGAGTCACAAGACAGAATAATCGTAACTTAAATATTTGTTAAAGTAACTTAAATCACAAACCCACTTATTTCGAACTTACGAAACATTTCGCTTACCTTGTAAATGTTTTTTTTTTTTAATTAAATACACAAAAAGAATGAAATATTTTTTTTTCTGTAATAGAAAGTTAAAAATACATACACACACACATATATAAATAGATATGTTTGTGTATTCTACACAGTAAAGCTATTTAAATCCATCAATTTATTTGTCAATATCACAGTTAAATATGTATAAAAGACAATTCAAAATTTTAAAATGAAAACTATATATTCTTGTTCCATGAATATACAAAAATATCTTCAATGAAAAATCCTCTGGAAAAGCTGAGAAACATACAATAGCGATATTAAAAGATAAATTAATTTAAGCATTTATGTTGAAAATTAAATATGCTTTTCAAAAATAATTATTACACGATTGAGCGTTAATGTTCAATTTTGTTGAGAAAACTTAATGGCTTATGCAATTACGTTAAAAGCTTTAATTTTTGAGAACGATTTTGAAGCATGCTAAAAATAACGCTGTAAAATTTAATCCATCCGGTATTCATAAAAAAAAATCAGAAAGCTAAAATGACAAAATTAATGGGAATGCTTATTTAGTGCTGAATATTTTATTTATTTCAAAAAAGTTATATCTGTGATTTAATGATATATATATATTTTTTAATATGAGAGCATACAATTTTCTGTGATACATTTGATCAAAATGAATGGTTATAAAAAATATGTAAAAAATCTCATATTCTTAATGTTTAATAATTTTTCGAAGACAGAAAGCTCAGATTCAAGGTTTTATTTGCAAAAAGTTTTATTAATACCTCATCTAAACGATCTGTTTATTTTACAAAGTATCTGTATACATTTGATTTAAAAAAATATATATTCTTAAAAGGATCGTGATGAATAATTATGAAAAACGTAAACATTCTCATACTCTTAATGTTTAACAATTTTTCGCACACAGGAAGCTCAGATTGAAGGTTTTTACATGAAAAAATGTTTTATATTTACCCCTTCAAAACGATCTGTTTATTTTACAAAGAATATGCATACATTTGATTGAAAAACGTTTCTTAAAAGTATCGTGATGAATGATTATGAAAAATGTAAAAATTCTCCTACTCTTAAAGTTTAATATTTTTTCGAAAACAGAAAAGTCAGATACAATGTTTTTAATACAAATGATTTTATTTTTACCGCTTTAAAAAATGTTTATTTTACAAATTAAAGCTGTCATTTAAGACGACAATAAAAATATATTTATTTTATGGGGAAAATCTTAAAACTGTTTATTTTATGGGCAAAATCCGTTATTATAAAAAAAAAGTTCCTAATAAATACAGTTTTTTTTCGTAAAATAAACAGTTTTACTGGCGTCCTGATGGATAGGTTTTTTTTTCTATTGAAACAACAGGTATATTTTTTTGTTTGTTTGTTTGCAATGTAGATATTATTTTTGTCCCGAAAATTATAAGACCTTCTGAATATGGAATTTTTTCTCAATTTAAATGTGCTATATACTTATTTTTAATTGCCAAAAGCTGTAAAATAAAAAGATTATAAACAGTAAAATAGGTTTTATTAGGCTGATGACATATGTTTCAGAACAATCTTAACCATTATCAAAACAAACAAAAATATTCTATAAATTCACGGTCTATGAAGTTATTTAAAACGCAATCATTTAATTTTTCACGTATTTTTAAAAAAATACACACGTTATTTTTATTTTTTACTTGGATGTGTGGATTTGTGGCTCTAGTTATTCCATGGATACAAATATGAAAATAAACACCCAAGTAAAAAATAAAAATAACGTTCGTGATTTTTAAAAAGTACATAAAAAATTAAATGATTGCGTTTCAAATAACTTCATAGACCGTGCATTTATAGAATATTTTTGTTTGTTTTGATAATGGCTAAGATTGTGCTGAAACATATGTCATCAGCCTAATAAAACCTATTTTACTGTTTATAATATTTTTATTTTACAACTTTTGGCAATTAAAAATAAGTATATAATTACAAGGTGTTATGATTTGTTATATTTAAATGTGCTATGTTTATGAAATTTTAGTTTATTAATGTTTTGTTTTTAATATGAATTAATCCACTAAAATGAATTAAAACTTTAAGTGAAATGCATTTCTCAATGAATGTATAATACATTTCTATTGTGATTACTTCGAATATTTTTTTCAAAACTATTTTAGATATATTTGGTACGCCACTTCCTAGGATCGAAAGAGAAACCATTATCGTAAAATAGATACTAGCAGGCGAATTATGGAAAAGCAATGAAGTAACATGTCAGAAAAATACCAAAAAGATTATCGATTGAAACCATTAAATATTTACCGGGTGAGAGGGAGATGAGATTTTTTAAATAACAAAAAAATTTGTGTACAAAAATACCGGTAGAAGGAGCTGGCATGCATACTATAAAGCAGTATGATGTATGCAAATTAGGCTTATACTAAAAGACCCATTTCTGTGAAGTGTCTGACAAGCTTCAGTATACCGGCATATGAAACATGCCCTTTTCTCGTCTTCAGTCATTTTGCCGTGCGGAAATTTCCGTAATGCGCCAGTTGCTGATTCCCTGTTCTTGTAAAAGAGTTTAACCAACATTGCTTGAACTAGTAACGATAGCATACAGCTGGCATTGAATGAAGAAGCTTCGTGCATTAAGGGGGTTTTTTGACGGCCTGATTTGCATAAATCTGCTTCATATTATTGCATGCAGCGCCATCTATCAGTAATTTTTGAACCAAAATTTTTTTGTTATTAAAAAAAATCCTATCTCCATCTAATCCCAATCATACAAACCGCAATTTTTTAGCATCATTTGTTTCTTTTTAATATTTTTTTAAAATTTTTAACGAACTTATGACGCACCCGGTATATATATATATATATATATGCTTCATGTGAATATTTTATTGACGCACCAGTGGGATAAAATGTACTTATAAAAATATTTAAAAAGATGCAATTTTTTTTATTATAAAAAAGGGGGTTTTATGCATTTATTCATTTTATTTACATCACAACATCATTTCTACACCATATATAATACATTCTTACTTTCACTCACACAATGCCTCACTATACATTGCTAATTATTGTACTTGTCTTCCCATATCTTCTTTATTATATTTAAATTTTATTTACTTATTTAAGTTTCCTCACATTTCAACTATTATTTGCTTTGCCAATATCTTTTTTGTTCTTTTATAGTATCTTCATATTATAATAGATGGCAGCACTAGAATTATTATTTAACTTGTCTACAATTTCAGCTTTACTTATAATTTACTGAGCTAGATGGCAGCACTACGTAACTTTATATTATCATCTTTCTCAGCAATGTTTTGGCAAGGATATTCCGCCATTTCTGAGTAGGTGAATGGTGGATTTTCAAGTACCTTAAATCCATCTTCATCTACATTAAAATTTGTCTTTTTTGGTGAGTCTTTAACGCTATTTTGTGTTCATATTTCTATTTAAGTTACATAATTGTTTATTTATCTAATTTATATTTCAGTAGCATATTTTATATACTTGTTTTGTTATTTGGACCCCATGTTGGTTTTTGATTTTCTGGTTTCATTTGTGTATGTCATTAGGGGCTTAATATTGTCAATTTTAGGCATAATGTTGACAATATTTGATGAAATAACATATACTTACTACGAATATTCTTATAAAGCCCTTCGGAAGATTCTATAAGATATTCATAGTTTTCCAAATTTTGCTTTTCCAGTTTTTGCTTTTTCATGCTTTTGGGTATACTTTCTTCAGTGATCATTCTATAGCTTATTATAATGACTTTTCCTTCGTTCTTCACATGTGTTTTCATTTATATATATATATATATATATATATATATATATATATATATATATTAAAATTATTTATTAATATTAGTCACTCTTGCACTAAAAAAATCTGTTGATGAAGTAGGTTTTATTTATAGTATTATGTATTTGTGGCATTGATTGTCCTTGCTTACGAATTATTCCTGTTGACTTTAAATGCTTGGTGGTGGTATTTAATGATTTGTAACTAGGTTCAGATCGGATTCGGGTTGATAAAACGTTTCGTCGGGTTAAGGTTAGCGAAATTTTTTTTACCGGGTTCGGGTAGGCTACAAATGGAATTTTCGGACTTGGGTCGTTTACAAACCGAGCCGTGAAGAACTCTAATAGCTACTCATCCCTTTCTAATACCATGATGTGAATATCACCGTGATCATTTAAAAATAAAAGCGAGCAATTTTACGTAATGTCACCCGTCATCTACCTTACCCGTGGCCCTAAATTTTCGCACATTAGTTTATCAATGCTTTTTTGACAGTAAAATAAAAAATAATAATTCAAAATATTTTATGTAAATTAATTTTAATTAAAAATTATACATTTTACTATTACATAGTGAAATTAAACAAAAAATAATAAACGACACAAACCTTGTGGCCAATGAAATCCATTTCCTCGCAAGTTTTTTATGTCCCTAATCTTTTGAGTATGTTCAAATGAGAAGAAATGAGTCAGTCTTACCACTTCGTTGGTCCTCCTTTGGTAGCATAAACATCTCTTACTCTTCTCGGCATAGTTGAAACTAATCGTTAGCACTCACAAATTGAAATTTTTTGCCATTCTTTAAGAAGAATTCTTTTCAAATGCTGATTGTCATGTGGTTTCCTTTTCTGAACTTCCTTAAGTACCGAAACAAATCCTCGATAGGACTGATGTCCGGTGAATTCGTAACCCAATCAAGCACACGAATACCATTTTGTTGAAGCCAGTTGTCCTAGCTGTATGAGGTTTGGCTAAGTGTTGTTGAAAAAGACAACACGATTGAAGGCCAAGTTGTTGAATTGAAGCAACAACTGATTCTGCAAAATGTCTCGATAATGTTGTACATTGATAGTCCCGTCATATGGCAACATTTGGCCGACACCAGAATAACCAAACCATCCCCAAATTTGAACACACGATGGAAACTGGCACTCTTGTTTGACACATTTTGGATTTAAAGCTTAATTTGCTTGCCCCACGACCCGATGACCAATATTTCCATACAAAACTAGAAAAAGGGGTTTCATCTGACCATATAACACTTTTCGATTGCCGATCTGTCCATTTTAAATGGTCCACAGTCCACATAAAACTTTTTTTTAACAGGAGTTAACATCGGCTTACGTTTGCTTTTGTACGATTCGAAGTCTATTTTATGCAATCTTTTTGCATCCATTTTACGAGTCACTGGTCACCCTATGCTGTCTTTGCCATAGGGATGCGGCTTCTGTCATCGTTCTTGGTCTTCTGTTCATTACCACTGAACGCAACATTCAATATTCTCGGACCTTTGTTGTAGATGGGCGACCGGTACTGTTTCTTGGCTGTATATCTCCGGTTGCAACGAAAGTTGTCAAAACATAACGCACTGTTGATTCAGGAATAATCAAATCCCTGCCTATTTGCCTCATTAGACACCCACTATTTCGTTTATCGATTATCTTTTTGCGCAACTCTACCGTCAATCTTGTATCACCCATTTTCATCTTATTAATTGATTTGAAACCGCTCTACTTTTAAACAACAAATGTCCTCAGCCCCGGATGCGATAATTTGCATAGTTGGAAACAACCAGTCAATCGCAACTGTCGAAAACTTTCTTAAAATGCCGATGCGCAAAACAGTAGGGCTATCTATTTTTAAGAGGGAAAATGTTTTACAGACCCAAATCTAAGTGTGCGATCTTTTATTCAATGCAATTCATTTTAGACGACTGACATTTCAAGGATTTGATTGTTTATTTAGACAAGACTATATATATATATAAGTTTACGTTTACTTTCTTTGAAAAACTTCACTTTTAAACTGGTGCGCAAAGAATTAGGACCACGGATAAAGTAGTTTGAACGAAGACTGGAACAGTTCTCAGTGTCAGTGCTAAAAATACTCGAGTGCTAAGTTTTCGAATGAAACATTCGATTCTAAAAATCAACAGATTTCGATTTTTAAAAGAGCTCGAATCAGCCCATCACTAGAACGTACCCATATGTCTAAAATTATTATAACTCGCTGGCAGTTTTAAATTTTTTGATAAGATTATTTAATTTCACTTTTTATATGATTTTAATGTTTTTTAGCGTTTTATGGCGATTTTTCTGCATTAGTAAAAGAAATCCTGTTTCAATCTTTTAACCCAATATAGTAAATTTTGTTCGCTTTCCAGTAAAGTTTATTCTATACAGCGATTTTTGAATTTTTTAAGATTGTTTTTAGTTTTCTTTCTGCCAAAATTCGGGACTTAAAAAAAACAAATTAATAATAGATGAAATAGATTTTTTAATTAATTATTAAAAAAAACTGAGGAAATGGAATTATTTTCTGAAACGGAAGGAAGAACTTTCCTGTAAATTTCACTGCTTCCATGATTAAATTCAAGTTTGAAGAATGCCAAATCGGTGTCTATAACAACGTGAACGACAATGCTGAAAGTTTAATCTTGGTCGATCGCGATGTGCTTTTCTGATAAAATGTTACCCTTTTTAAAAATTAAAACAAATTATGCACGTCTGAAGGTAGTGGGACCGTTAACCTCAGGTTCGTTTGGAAAGATTTTCGTCTAAAAAAAAAATCTCAGTAATTCAAGCTTGTATTTCAGATCGTAGCGGGCGGAGCCCACAGGGATATAAGCTGTCAAAGGCATTGGGCTCCCAACAACAGTTTCGTTTGGAAAAACCAACCAGGGCATCGCTAATCAATAATATAACTATCAAATAGTTAAAAATATTTATTCCGAAAATATAATATATATTCCAAAAAATAATCGTTAAAAAACAACAACAAGTGGACATAACTTGCATTACATAACTTGTTCGTGTTGAATAAACAAAACAAATAAGATAAAATTTTGCACAGATAAAAATAAGAAGGATAGACTGGTATTGGAAATGTTAGAGTTTAATGGGGAAAAAATGATAGAAGTACAATTGATTCTTTCACAAAAAAAATGTTTTGGTCTATGATATATAATTTCACGGAGTCACAAAAAAAAAAAAAAATAGCAACGACGATTAACAATAACAACAGCAACAGCAAGAATAATATGATGTTATGCGATGTCCATATTTATTATATTTATTTTTCATGTAATCGAAACAAGACATTAGACTAATGTAATTGCTTAAAAATCCGCTACAAAACTTTTCCAAATCAACATGTAATGGTATTACTAAGCACATGTCGATGAATCTCTAAAAGTGATGTTAAATAAACATTATTACACTGTATATTAAAAACTACTTAATGGCTTACGCAATTTAAAATATATTGTCTCACAAATGGTAAAAAAAAAAAAAAAAAAGTTATATAATATATACCGACTAGTTTCAACATCAACTGTGTCGTTATCAAGATTTCAAACTAAAAAATGTTTTCGCAGTTTGAAACCTTGATAAAGTCCTGTTGAAACTAGATGGTGCATATTTTATGATTTTTTTTTTTTTTTCTTTTTTTAACATTTGTGACTTTGTGTTTTCAATAAGCGTTGTATCACAAATACAATTTCAACGAGTTCCAAGATATTTGTCATACACGGTTTTGTCCTAAAAGTGATTAAAAAGCAATAAAACTCATAAAATATATACCAACTAGTTTCAACACCAACTATGTCGTTATCAAGCTTTCAAACTGAAAAAAACTTTTTCGCAGTTTGAAATCTTGATAACGACCTGTTGAAACTTGATTGTCACAGTTTATTGTTTTAATGATTTTTTTTTTAAATATTTTTTTATCATTTGTGACTTTAAGTTTTTAATAAACCTTGTTAGAATCAGAAATACCGTTCATTGAGTTCCTAGATATTTGTCATGCAAGGTTTTGTGCTAAAAGTGGTTAAAAAACATTGAAAGTCATAAAATATATACCAACTAGTTTCAACACTATCTGTGTGTCGTTATCAAGGTCTCAAACTGAAAATTTATTTTCGCAGTTTGGAAACCTGATAACGACCTGTTGAAAATAATCGGTTCATATTTTATAATTGCTAATTCTTTTTTTTTAAGCATTTGTGACCTTGTACTTTTAATAAGCCTTGCTACTATCAGAAATATAACTTAATTGAGTTCCTAGATATTTGCCATGCACGGTTTTGAGTACCGACTTAAAATATGTGAAGGAATATTTATTAATTTGTTATAAATCAGTAAAATAAATAAGTTCATCTAAATTGCTTTAAATAAAATTCGTCAAAATTAGATATGTATAAATAACTTTGTAGTTTTTAAATAAAAACTAATGTCTTTAGCTTCTAAGAGTTTATAACTTTTCCCTTCTTTTTATTTCTTTTCCTTTTATCCTTTGCGCATTCTCCTAAATTTCATTTTAGTTTCATACTTATAAAACAGAGTTTTATTTACTACTGTTGAGTAAAATTTCGACAGAAATTTTTCTTTTATTGTCGAAAACTGTATTTACTATATCAAAACACTGCACAAAAATAGAAGGGAACTATGCATTACGTGGAAGTTTTTCGAATTTCTTTTACAAGTTGAAACTCAAACTCACTTTCTATAAAGAATTTTTGGTATACGCATTTTAGTCAAATATTAGTTTTCAAACTCTCAACCAGCTTTTTTTATTAAAAAATCCATGTAATATAAAATTTGTCTGTCGTAAATGCTGGAAGTTTTAATATTTTTGCGTAAAAGAATGTGTTATTTTATTGTAGTATATTTTAGAGATTTTTTTTTATATTTAAAAAGTAAATAAGCTAAATATTTTTCAGCGGTCGATTCATAAATATTTTTATTTCAGTAGTTTAGGGAGATAAAAGATGATAGATATTACGTTACATTGTTTAATAATTTGATTTTGCTTATAAAGTAGAGCTTTTCAAAACTGTAGTATAATATTAAAGAGAAAAAAGGAAAAGGAAAAGAAAAAGAAAAAGAAAAAGAAAGAAAAAGAAAAAAAGTAAATCTATATTATAATGCAAACACCTGTCCGTGAATAACTCTGACGTCATATTGACAGCGGCAACACCTGGCCGATAAAATTCGCTTTTACTGCATTTTTCAACGTCTAAATTAAAAAATTTTCACCACTGGATACAAAAAAAAAAATCTTTTAAATGCAATTTGTTTCATAACTATATCTCAGTTTACTGAGTTTTATGATTTTTAAAATAATTTTCAAGCATGATTTTCTTTAAATCCACCCGATTAAATAAACCCGACTGCAGAAGATTGATACGTTTGTTTGCACTTGAAATAATGTTAATAGTTCAGAAATTGTTCCCGGCTAATATTCCATAACAAAATTTTAAATTATTCACTAAAATATAAATAAATAAATAAATAAATAAAACAAGTTTAAAAGATATGTAATCAAACTACACGGAAATAATCAAAATAAAATATATAGTATATATAATAAATCTTTGGCGATTTTCTTGGCTAGTAACCGCTGGCATGCGGCTAATACGAAAGTAATATGGTTTTAGTAAATAATAAAAATATACAGGGTGATTTTTTTTAAAGTTGTGAAAGTAAAACACTATAACAATAGAACCACTGATCCAAATGACCTGAAATTTCACCAGTATGCTCCCAAATCAATGGGAATTTTTTATGCATGGTTAAAAAAAAACTTAAATTCGCACCGACAGATGGCGCTGTAAGGTATCAGAAGCAAAGAATATCGTCCGTGGGGGGAAAACAATGGACGGTACTTTGAGAAACCATCTTCCGTAGGCCCTCTGTCGTCATTGGACCTTTTCTTAAATTCTTAAGTGCCCTAAATCTCCTAAGAGCAGTTGCTGCGCTGTCATTATTCTGACAATACAGTTTCACTAACAACGCACGATCTGTCAATGACGCAGTCATTGCGAGGATTTCCGTAGAACAATGAATACGAGGTGTGCGTACTTCACGTTTTTATTGCCAATGTGCGTGTGCCGGGCGCAAGTTCGTTTCCCGACTTTACTGCATGTACAGCGCCATCTGTCGGTGCGATTTTAAGTTTTTTTAACCACGCCTAAAAAATTCCCATTGCTTTGGGAGCATACTGGTGAAATTTTAGGTCATTTGGATCAGTGGTTCTTTTGTTATAGGGTCTTACTTTCACAACTTAAAAAAAATCACCCTGTATATTATTTAAATACATAATTAATAATTCTCATATATTTTTTTTTGTCTAAACGTTGGGAAATGTAAAATATATATGTTAAATACAAAAATCTCTTAGGGTCTTCAATTAAAAGTTATTTTCGTCAGTGTTCTGTAACCCAGAAAGCCAAGCATTGGTCCTCTAATTTATTATAAGTCACAAATTTCGATATTCGAGTGCTTCAACTTAATTGCTGTCGCACATACTTAGAAAAAGATTTTTTTTGGAATTTAAATAATTTTTATTTAAAGTTTAAAATGTATCTCATGTAAGCATCAGTCGTCCAGAGGTTCATATGTGCATTTCTATTTTTTTTTTCATCATAAAAACTAAAGCGTTTGGTTATTTTTTAAACTTCACTTCTCAATAATTGATTATATTTAGCTTTTAATATAACCAGGAGATCCAACTCGGGCTTCCCTGGTTACGGAACATACTGGCCGGTCCCGGTGCACAGAACATATGTGAAAACCATTTTTACTTGAAAACTCATTTTTTTTTTTTTTTTTTTTTTTTTTTTTACATTTAATATACACTGCTCAAAACAATTAAAGGATATTTGAAGTTTTATATAAAATAAAGATATAAACGAAATTTTTTTGCCGAAAATAGAAGAAGAGAATCACAAATGCAAATTTTTCTTGTTTTCAAACTGTGGAGTATACAAATTTTGAGTTCGACGTCAAAAACGTCGCTTCAGCGGCAGCGAATGAAATTTGATTTTCAACTGGATAAAAGAGAATGAAGACAAGGATGATCGGCATTCAGTGATTGCTTTGTTTCGATGAGTACGATGTCTCAGCGAAGTCATTTGACAGATTCAGAAGCTTGGAGAATTGTTGGTAGGTTAGAAGGGGGCCAAACTCAAGCCGAAGTAGCGCAAGCCATTGGAGTGTCACAAAGTGTCATTTCCAGGATCTGGAACCGTTTTTTGGAGAGTGGATGTGCAGGCCGAAGACCAGGGCAAGGTCGTAGACGGGCAACAACGCCCAATGAAGATCGGTATTTAGCGTTAACAGCTCGGAGACACCGAAACATGAACGCTACTCTTCTCCAACAACACCTTCGCTCGGCTACAGGCACCACGATTTCAACTCAGACTGTCCGAAACCGGCTCCATGCTGTAGGTCTGTATGCTCGCCGACCGATGGTATGTGTTAGATTAACATCAAGGCATCGTCGCGACCGCAGGGAGTGGGCAACCGAGCATGTCAACTGGAGGAGAAAAGAATGGAGCAATATTCTGTTTTCTGACGAGTCCCGTTTTTCTGTGCATCCGGATAATAGGCGTATTTTCATCTGGAGGGACCGTGGCAGTAGGAATAATCCTGCGTTCGTGCACGAAAGTGTCAGATTTGGCGGTGGAGGAGTGTTGGTGTATGGTGGCATCTCCATTGACGGGCGCACTGACCTCTACATCATTCGAGATGGAGCTCTGACTGGTCGCCGATATAGGGATGAGATCCTCAGACCTATTGTAGTCCCTTACGCTGCAGCAATCGGAGATAACTTCATTTTAATGGACGATAACTGCAGGCCACATCGTGCAAACCTGGTGGAGGATTTCCTTTTCGAGGAAGGAATCGTTCGAATGGAATGGCCAGCGTGTTCTCCAGACATGAATCCAATCGAGCACGTTTGGGACGCTCTAGGAAGACGAGTTTCTGGCCGCCAACAACCCCCACAAACTCTCCAAGAACTGGAAAGAGCTCTTCTGGAAGAGTGGGCAGATTACCCCAACTCGTCATTAATAGCCTCATTGAGTCCATGCCTCAAAGGTGTTCAACGTTGCTGGCCGCCCGTGGAAACCATACCCCCTACTGAAAATGATTTTCTTTGAAGAAAACACCTTTTCTTATTCTTTTTTACTCATATGCACAAATTGTATTTTTTTCCTTTTGTACACAAATGCGCAATAAAATGCATTTTTTTCTGCCACACATGTGTAATTTATTCTCATATAACCTACTATGTCTGTCGACCATGTATCAATCAGCTAAAAAGTTTCCCAGATACAAAATCCACCTAAAACTGCAATATCCTTTAATTGTTTTGAGCAGTGTATTTTTCTATCTTGCCCACTAACAACATC
Source organism: Maratus michaelseni (assembly GCA_963931845.1). Taxonomy (NCBI): domain Eukaryota; kingdom Metazoa; phylum Arthropoda; class Arachnida; order Araneae; family Salticidae; genus Maratus; species Maratus michaelseni. The sequence continues at coordinate 301,026,649 of OZ007587.1, read as the reverse complement.
AAAAAGCATTTTTATATGAAAAATACCAATTATGTGTTTAAATAAAGTTTTTTAATTTATTGAAAACATTTTCGTATTGGCCGCATGGCTACGGTTAACAGCCAAACAAATTGTTTATAGAACCTATATTGTCTCGATTTCACTATTTATAGCAGCCTTTTTAATTATGATTATTTCAATATTCAAGCGGATAGTTCAATTACATATCTGTTAAACTTGTGTTTGTTTTATTTATTTATTTATTGAGTTTAATTTTGTTATGGAATACAAATCCTGAACTATTTATATTGTATTAGGTGTAAATGCTTTAATATCCAGTAATTGAATCGCACGCGATAGAAATAGATTTTTAAACAATTCATAATTGAAAATTATTTTAAAAATTACAAAAAAAAAAATTTAGACACAGTTTTCAAACAAATTGTATTTACGAATACAAAAGAGCTGAAATTACGCTGGAAATTAATGAATCCAAAGGATCTGAATTATCACTTATTACACAGCGTACAACTGTAAGTGATAGTTAACATCCTTTGTATTAATTAATTTCGAGTGTAATTTCAACTCCGCTGAAAATTTAATTAGGTTTGTAAATATTCACGTATAGTGGGTTTAATTTGTCTTATGCATGCCACTGAAGTTCTGCTCATGATTGACATTCCATCTTTTGCTGCAGATGTTGTGGCCTTGATGTAAGAGTGAGACAATGCCAGACTAGATGTCATCCGGATTGCTCAAAGTGATAGAGCAGTGGTGCGTAATTCCAAGGGTTCGGGTTCGATCCTCGGTCTGGACATTTTTTCACTCTGTTGGTTGTACGCTGTGTAATAAGTGATAAGTCACATCCTTGGTATTAATTAATTTCCAGAGTAATTTCTACTTTGCTGAAGATTTAATTAGATATATAAATTGTATTTAAAAGTATATATTTTTCTTTCTAATTCAACGGTGAAAAAAATAAATTTTTGCGATATTTAGAAACATTCAAATTTACAAAAAAGGAAAATATTACTTAGACCGTTGCTACCGTCGATAGGACGTCGGTGTTACTCACAGACATTTTTTTTTTACTTTAAAATATATATATCAATAAATGTTACAACGACGCTTTTTTTTTTTTTTTTTTTTTTTTTTTTTTTTTTTTTTGTAATAAGAATGTAGTATTCAACAGACTTTAATGTAAGTTTCTCCAAGACAACGTTTCCAAAAAACTAATTTTCCGAATTATTTTACTTAGACACTTTAAAGTACAAAACATATAACTTTGTACATTATTAAGTTTCCTTTAAATGAACAGAGGTTAGTGATAATGTAACTGATATTTTAGGATGCTAGTAATGTTAGGTCCACATATTTGAACCTAAAATTTCTAGCCGCCCCCCCTAAAATATTGATTTCAGAAAAATAATTTCCCTGTAATCTTTGATGTCATTACATATGTCAAAAAGCAATGAATAAGCATTCATAATCATATTATTATTCTAATTTCTGGTACTGAAAAACATAAAGCATGTTTCATGATATAATTTTTTTAAATTTTTAAATAAGACAGTGATATTTTATATTTTATAAAGCTGAAAAATTTAATACAGAATGGGTTTTGATATCGCTTATTGGAATTAACTTATATTTAAAAGTGTATTAACACAGAATCATTTAATGTAATTAAAGTACATTAAATTTACACGGGACCACGAAAACGAACTGTTTTCAAAAAAAAAAAAAAAAAAAGAAAGAAAGAAAGAATCAAAATGGGATATATTTTTGATATCCATGTGCAAATACTAAAAAAAAGTCAGATTATGTAAACTTCTTTCGTTTACGTTAAAAGTTTCTTAAGAATCTATAGCACAAATAAAATACTTATAAAGGTACCTAAAATGATTCCAAATTCTAATACTTATAAAGGTACCTAAAATGATTCCAAATTCTATATCCATGTTAAATTTGATTTTTTTTAATCATTAATAAAATGCTATTATTCTAATTTTTTTTCTTACTAAATGTCTTTGAATAAACATCTAGATTTTCTTAACTTTTCATGCAATAATTTACTTTTAACAACAGCAGTTATAGTTTAAACCCAAATCTAGCGTAAAAACGATGGCTTTCGTTTTTCATCTTAATCAGAGTTTAGAAAACAAAAGGGAAGTCACTTCCATTGAAAACCTTATTTTTATTGCTGTCAGATAATGGTACTGTTAAGAAAGTACTTTAAATTTACAGTACTATTTCGAATAAACATCTATGATATTTTACTTTACTGTTTTACTAGATGACATCTACACATGCAATAAATAAATTAATCTTAAAAAAAAATTATTTTTCCGTTCAGAACTCAAAACGGAATTACACACAAATGTTCTCGAATTTCTCGATAATCGTTTGAAATATACATTATTGATCATGTGTATTTCATACGATTGATCGATAAAAGTAATTACAAAACTATAATGAAGATATTAAAACTCTGCAAAAACATATTAATTCCTGACAAAATTCTTTAAAAAATTTCACTGGCCGTCAGAACCAGAAACTAAAAACTGTATTTTCGTATTTCGCAAAATAAAGTCAATGTATTAAAAAAAGAACATTAAAAGATCATATTTCGCGTCTAGAGAACTGAAAATAAGTTATTTCTGGTTTTTTTTACTAAATGACATCTACACATGCAATAAATAAATTAATCTTTAAAAAAAATTATTTTTCCGTTCAGAACTCAAAACGGAATTACACACAAATATTCTCGAATTTCTCGATAATCGTTTGAAAGATACATTATTGATCATGTGTATTTCATACGATTGATCGATAAAAGTAATTACAAAAGTATAATGAAGATATTAAAACTCTGCAAAAACTAATTAATTGCTGACAAAATTCTTTAAAAAATTTCACTGGCCGTCAGAACCAGAAACTAAAAACTGTCTTTTCGTATTTCGCAAAATAAAGTCAATGTATTAAAAAAATAACATTAAAAGATCATATTTCGCTTCTAGAGAACTGAAAATAAGTTATTTCTGGATTTTTTCCCCTTCTATTTTTAATGGTGAAAAGGGATATGAAGGTAAAAAGTGCTCATTTAAAAAGTGAGCAAAGTTTAGTGTTTTTTTCTCTATTTCCCTTTTTTGCCTTAATAATCATAGAAATGATTTTTCTTTTCTTTTTGTAAAATATATTATTTTCGCTTTGGCAATAGCTAAATATAATTTTTATATATTTAGAATATTTTTTAAAGAAAAATTAAAATGCAAAACGTATGCAAATATCTAAAAAGTAGTTTGTTTGCCAATTTTTAATGTGTTTAATGCTTTTTAGATCTTTTTTTTGGCTTTTTCCATTTTTATAAAGCTTTCATTTTCTTTATAAAAGTTTCTGACACCATTTATGCATTCACATTAGAGTCAGGTTCACGTCTAGTGGACTCTAATTCTTTTGGGTTTGGGCCAATTCGGGGTGGGTTTTCAATTCTTGCGGGTCTGATTCGAGTTAACATGATTTTATTATTATTACTATTATTTTTTTTAAGAGTTTAGAATACTTTTTCTTATGAAAAACATATATATGAATATGAATGAGTACATATATACTTATTTTTAAGATTTTATTTTTGAACATAAATGATAAAATTCCTATAAGCGATAAAATTGTAGACTGATTTTTCATAATTCCATTAAAAATATAATAACATTCATTTTCTTTCCGTTTGTGTTGAAGCGGTCCGGGTCAACGAGAATTCTCTTTTATCGAGTTCGGGTAGCGTTTCGGGTTGACTTCAAATAGAATTTTCGAGTTCAGGTCGGGTTACGTCCTAACCATGTAAGAATTTAATTCCTACATTGACTCAAATATCATTGGTGAACTGTGAAGTTTTTAATTTTTTTTCATTATAATATTAGAAAAGTTAAAAAAAAAAAAAAAAAAAAAAACATATGCACATAATTTTATAACTAAGTTTAAAACATGAAAAAATAAAAGTAAAAATATTTAAAAAAATGTTTTTAATTATAATTGAGCTCAAAATAATAGGTACAGGAAGAGAAGTCTTTACCTTGAAACCAGAAATGTTTGTACTCCAATGTTGTTAATCCATTTTAACTCATCGTGGACTCCACATTCTGGTTCCGCACCCGCGAACTCCACAGTAGTGTGATTTGGGATTCCGTAACTGCAACTTCGTATAACTTTGTTGGCTACACGTTTGTTGTGATACACCTGATTTCCATATGAAATTTAATTAGAAACCGAACTGCTACATTTATTTTTATAAAAAAAATTCAGCTTGTTAATGAAAAAGGTGAATTAATGAAAGCATGTTTTCCAAAAACGTCGACTTTGAAATTTTAGACCGTGCGAATTTGAACTAGTGTGGTATTTATGGGTTAATTATTTTTTGTGTCAGCTGGACTTAATCTTTTCTATCTTAAATCATGAGTTTCATTAGAAAAAAATCTTTTGACCGGGATTAGAAGGGTAGAATCTCTACAGCAAGTTTCCATTTCACCAAAATCCACGAGTTTAGATTACATTTGCAATAAGACAATATCTTTAACACTTTTCCTATATTTTTTTCTTAAAATTCCAAAGTGAATAATTACACAGGCTTTTTGATTTTAGCTAAGCTAAAAGAAGATTTAACCTAAATTTATTTATATATGCGTTAAAAATTTCATATAATTTGACAGTAATTTTATGTTATACTCAGCTAAAGTTTTTCGTGTAAATGTCCAATATAATTCACTTTTAAAGGAAATATTTATATCGATATTGGTAAGACGATAAAGCCATTGATGTAATAATAGATATCTATACTAATAAAAGAAAGATGTTTGCCCGTGCATGTGTCTGTCTGTATGTGTTTGCGATGCTTAGGAAAGTCCCCCGCACGTAAAGGTCTGAAAATTTGGATGAGGTTTGTCCAAGGCAGATCGAATGTAATTGATGATAAGATTTTTCATTCTTTTGTTAAATTACCGAAATATTAATTAAAAACCATAATGGACATTGCAAAATGGTGCGTCGCCGCTTTTCGTGGGGGTTTCCGAAGTATTCCAAAATTCTGGAAGTAGAGAAAAAAAAGCGTCCGAAAAGGTTTTTTTTTTTTTTTTTTTTTTTTTTTTTTTGTTGCGTTTTTACAAGTCCAAATCCTCTTAAGAAATCGAAATTTGAAAAATAAAAACATACCCACTTAATCTTCAGGGGTTTTTTTTTCCTAGCGATTTAATTCGTTAAAATAATATTAATATTTTCCGTCTCAAAAAAATTGTTTTCCAAACGTCGAATTCGTATTTTTTTCCTTCCGCATATTTACAAGTCCGCATGGGCTCTCCAGATCGAAATACGATAAAACAAAAAATGTCACTTAAGATGCGTACATTATTCTTTCTAATCGTGTGATTTGTTTTAAAAAATATCAATATTAAGCACTTCAAAAAAATATTTTCCGAGACCCGTTTAAGGGTTTTTCGTTTTTCCCGCAATTTTTTTTAAATCGCATCCGCTTATCAAATCCAAATATGAAAAGAAAAAGAAAATGCCCACTTTACCTGCGTACATTTTCCTTTCTAACGAAGTCTTCGATTAAACAAAAATATATTTTACTGTTTCAAAATAATAATTTTCTGGAAGTCCTTTATCGAATTTGCCAGATTTTCTTTTCTGTCAGTGCCTTTCCAGACTTCTTTTTGCATTTGAAGATAATAATTTGTTTTGAAAATTTTCGGAGGGGGGATGAGAGCTATCATTTAATATCCTAAAAGAAGGGGGAGCGACATTTTTCATTATTTAGGTTTCCTCAGGAACTATGGTCAGAACTGGAAGTTTAAAATAGCTATCTAATTGTCAAACATTAAATCGCCAATCATTAGTCGGGGGCCCCTTACTTTTTTTGGAAAGATTTTTATTTATAAATGTAAAATTCACAAATTCGGGGTATACGCTGCCGAAGGCAGTGAAATCCCTAACATTAGTTTCGTTTGGAATGATTTTTGTTTAAAAATATAATTTTATAAAACACTGATTTTAGATATAGGTAATGTTATTATCACGGGCCCGGTCTATGCCGCTCTTTCGTTTAAAAATATAAAATTAAAAAAGACCGGAGTATATATTTTCATTTAAAAATATAAAATAACACAAATTTCAGGATGTACGCTGCCGAGGGCTGTCGGGTCCCTGACATTAGGTTCGTTTGGAAAGATTTTCGTTTAAAAAAATAAAATCTTTCAACAGTGATTTTAGGTGTATTTAAAGTTATTATCACGAGCCCGGCCACCGCCGCGCCGGGTGGTCAACTAGTTGTGAATAAAAACTCAAAGACTACAAGACTACTATGTTACAATTGAATTTTGTAGCGTCTAATTTATTAGGTATACGAGGTAAAATACTTATACTATATTTCTTAGTTTTCCGTATATAAGGTTAATAAATTGGATGCTACAATCACCGATATATAGTCAAGTATCACACGATATATACTCCCCGATCATATAAGTATATTTTAAAACTAATATTATTAATTTAGTGTGGCACACATACTTTAATAAAACATTCTGTTTGTTGTTTAATTATAAGACTCGCGGTTTAAAGAGCACCAATTGGATTAGTTTCGATTTTCTTAGAAATATTTTTGAGGATTATGAATATTGAAAGGCTAGCATTGGATATGCATAAAATAACGGATCGTCAAGTTAATGATTTCATACGGTATACTTCTTTTGAAAAATATTGATCAAGATTGTTTAATGACTGATATCAATTAGTGAAGTGCTTCTTTCGAGAAAATAATTAGACCTTTATAATAATTCTTCATTAATTCAGTTATTTATAATTTAAATATCTATAGTTATTCAACACAAGTCGAAAGGCTTTCAGGCATGAAGTATTATTGACGAATTTTAATCAGTATTAATAATGTCAACTCTTTTATCATACATACATATATACTATAATAAAATTGTAGTGATTGCCATATCGTGAATACGGTGATGACTATAAGGATGGCTCTGTGCGCTTCGCACCAATAAATAGGAAAAATGGAAATCATCATAAAAGGGACTTGTGTGATTCGTCTCTAAAAGTAGTTAAAACAGCAAACTCTGCAATGGGCCCTTCCCTACAAGAGTCTTTGTGCGCTTCGTGCCCATTAATCATTAATATGCCAATACATGTTTAAAACGACAGTTAATATAATGGGGAGTATTAAACATTCATTATCTGTAAACAGGATGTCCCAGAAACAATTCCCGAACTTTAAAAAATATATAATACTGCGAAAATAATTTATAGTAAAATATTTTTGCAACTCAAAATATGTAAATTATTACTTTATTCTTGGTAAAATAGAATTCCTTAACTATTTTAGATCTTTTTTTTTTTTTAAGAAAAAAAAAGAAAAAGAAATAAGTGACATGTTTTGTAATGTAACTCATAATTTTTTTTAGACAGAAATGTTACAAATAGTTCAGATTTTAGTCATCAGATGGCGCTGAGCTCTATGAACCTGTAAGAATGCTTGAACTAACGTGTAAAGGAAAGCTTACTTAAATTTTAATATTTATTCTCTTTAGCTGCTGAAATATGAAAAAAGTTGAAGTTAATTTGGGGATTCATACAAAGTCAGACAAAGCAGTGCTGTTTTGTAGTGAAATGGCAGCTATTTTTAAAATTATTGTATACAAAATTTATGAGCTACCTTATAAACCATCATGTCATTTATCGTGTCATCGCGTCATTTATTTCACCCTTATATTTATCATATTTAACGAAATATTTATCTTTAAATCTCAGAAATGTATATATGTTATATGTATTGTATAGATAGATAGATAGATAGAGAGATAGATAGATATGATGTCATGATATGTAAATATCCTGATACGTCGTTGTTGATAATGTCGAAAACTCCTTCATTCAGATTAATGAAGGAATAATACTTACTCTTCATTTCTCAGTATTCAAAAGAACATCAGTAAACTTAATAATACTGTCAACTTATGTACACGCGACAAATAAGTATGGTATTTTAAAAGACGCTTTAACACATTATTATGACATGCATTCCTTATTGGAACATATTGCTCTCTCTTAATTATGCATCTTCCGTCTTAAGATAGACAAATTGCATTTGCTATTGTTTGTTTAGAACTAGTTTAAAGCCTAGTGAATAATGAAAGTTAATTCATTGAATCTGTAAGCTATTGGATCTTCAAGTTAATGATCTTATATGGAGTATTTCAGCTGAGGCCTATTCAAATAGATAATTTCATGTGTAGTGCTAATTAATGAAGCAGTCGGTTCATAAATTTAATTAAAGCGAAGCACCATTTATAACTTGTTAACCATTAAACTTCTCGCTTATCCCTGATTCCTCCTTAGTGCTTATTACTTACTCATCATACGTAGTATAGGGTAAGTCTTGTAATCGTTTCGAAAATCGATAAAAAAAAAAATTGACGGATTTACACGTTTCAGACACTGGAGATTCCAAAAAACATATTTTTAGAAAACAAATTTGCCGTTCGTCTGTCTGTCTGTAAACGCTCTATCTCCTGAACAAATCGAGATAGAGACTCGAAATTTGGCGTGTACTTAGGATGTAATAATGGGAAGAAGCTTATTTAATTTCACTAACCTCGATTATCCGAAACTATTTTTTTCGGACTCTCGAAATATTCCTTCTGATAAAAGGTACATAAAAATTTTCGAAATTGTTTATTTTAAGGAAATAATATAAAAGGCAATTAAAAAAAAACATAAATTTTGCATAAAGAAGGAAGTCGATCGGATAATTAGTTGTCGAGATATTTGTAATCCTATTTTTCCACACTCTTCGATTTTTCCTGACCCTGTATTTCATTCAAATTTCAGTTCAAATATATATTTTAATTGGAAATGAGACGCTTAATCCGACGCAGTTAGTTAGCATCCCTTAGTTAATATGAATATCAATTGTTTATGATGTCATCAAGCCACGATTTCATTCGAATTGCAATGCATTTTATAAATAGTTTACACATGTTTTTTTTTTCTCCATATTTTATATTATGCATATCCGTGATGAGTAAGTATTACGATGGCCCCCACCGACTAGTTTTAATATTGGGGTATGTATATTTATTCAAATATTGGGTAAGGATTGTGAAATGCAAGCATGTCGCATAGTTCCCAACTCTCCCGTTTTTGAGAACAAGTATTTCAGATTAAAAATATTAGCTTTATTTGATGATAGAAATCTGCGATTACATAAGACAAAGATAACTATACTTGTAAACGGGAGGCCTGGAGATATGCATAATGAGATTTCAACCTTTTCGACATACATTATATCGCCATTCAAAAAAGACACATAACTAAAAAAAATAATAATAATAACTTATTTTTTTTTCAGTATAGCATTCAAACAAATAATTTAAATCCTGAATTTTGGATGAACTGAATTCTTTTTAATTAAATTTCTACATTATTTTGGGATCCGGAATAAGTTATAATAACATTTTTTCATGAAAGTTCATTGATGAACGAAAATACTAAATGGTTAAATATGAAATATGAAGAAATTGTTTAGCAAACACCTGCCAGAATTGGTGACGATCTGATGCCACACATATCAGAATTGTTGGATACGTCGATTTCTTATAACATCCAGATATCTTTTACATGGGAAAACAAAGTTATATAACATAGAGGATATCGGTAAGAAACTTTGTTACAAAACAGATTGGAAATTCATGTAATGTATCTGTATAACTTTTTTTCTAATAATTTAAGCATTTATAACGCTTTCATGTATCTAAATTAAGTAAATAGTGTCTTGTAAAAATGCTACTCTTTAGTACAAATTCGCGTATTGTATGTGTGAAACTGTATTTTATCAAATGATTTAAACACGTATAAGGTGGTTAATGTATATAAATTAAATAATTAAAGTTTTATATGCTTTAAAAAAATGGTAAACCAAATAAGTCGAGAAAACCAAACCTTTCATTTTTATTTCTAAAAGATTAACAGAAAACTTTATATACATTGTATTAAGCAATCAAATTAATATTTAAAACATTACATATCTCTGATTAAATTTCAAAGAATGTTTTAATACTTCACAAATAAGAGTCGATGCATAATCAGATATTGCTTGAACATAAATCTATCGATTAGTAAAAATGCTACTCTTTACTACAGTACATGTAATGTATCTGTAAAATTGTATTTTTCAAATGATTTAAGTATATATAAGACATTTGATGTATTTAAATTAGGTAAATGCTGTTTTATATGCATTAAAAACTACACTGGACAACAAAGGTTCTGTCCCAGAACTGAAATTATAATTGATCCTAGATCAGTTTCTTGCGGTGATTCCGAATATACTTTCCGTTTTTCTCTAGGCCGTCCAGTTTTTGAGAAATTTACATATTTAAATTTATGCAAATTTAAGCTTTTTGTGCCATTTTGTGAAAATTTTAGGTACAATCAATGTAATTGTTTTTTTAAGATTATGATTACTGGACTATTTGCTTCAGATAAATGTCGCAGTCTGCATATTCTTAACATTTACCTGTCAGTTACTAAGTCTGATTTGCGTATTTTTCAATAGCGTAATGTATACATTTACGCTGTATAGTTACCAGAGAATTGACATAATGTTTTTCTAGACTAGATTTTTATGTTGATTTCGAATCTGTGATCCGTTTCCTTATATCATGTCTAGATTTTGAGTAAAATGAATTTCAACTTTTGTATTTTATTGGCAAATGTTTGATATAAAATGCTTTTTTTGGGGTGTATAGCTCATTGTCAAAAGGGTGAACAGTGGTAGATTCCTATCAGGGACATAATCACTAATGGGTGTAATCGAAAAACAATTAAAAAAAAGTAGTAGAATCTATCCTAATTAGTTGAAGTATATCACAAAGTAGCATAAAAAGCTGGCTTTTCTGGCTTTTTTTGACCAAAAATAAAATTTTACTTTTTGTAAAAACTGGACATTATAGTAGAATACGAACACTAGATTTGAAATCAGCATAAAAAATGGTTTAGAAAGTTATTAACGTTCTCATGTGGCAAAATTTTTGGACGTCAAGAAACGTTATTAGAAAAAAATGACAAATATGTAAATTAGGCACAATATTTCACGGTCACATGTGAGTATAAATCTCGGACACAACAATTTTGTAAAATAAACTAGCCAGTAATCATAACATAAAACAAAAAATTCAGTCTGATAATGCTTTCTTTAATATTGCATATAATGCTACAAAATTTTAAAAAATTGTATGAATCAAAATATGCAAATATCTCAAAAACTGGATGTACTGAAGAAACTCTAAAACTAGATTCGGAATCAGCACAAAAAACTGAATAAGAAACAACTAATTTTGGTTTTGCGACAAAGCAAAAGTTCAAATTTGTTGTTCAGTGCTATATTTGTAAACAAAATAGATAATCGATTCGAGAAAACCAAATCTTTTGCTTTTTCCTAAAAAATCAACAATAGATATTTACATCCATTTTCTTGAGCACTCAAAAAAGTATCTCAAAAGTTTTAAATTAATTTCCTTCTTGCAGTTCACAACCTGTTGACCAATTTTAGTAAGCGTGGTTTGGCGGATCTCCATTCTTGTTGTAATCCTAAAGAATATTTGGTGATTTATCCTATTCGCCCAGCTAATAGAAAAATGCATCAAAATTAGTTTATTAATTTATAATTAAGTTTTGAACATATTAAAATATTGCACTGTCATAGGAAACACAAATGTGTACATAATTTGTATAATTCTAGCGTATCAGGAAGTGAGTGAACAATCGATTACAAAATTCTATCTTTACATATATGAACAAAGTTAAGTTAAATAAAAGGGTGTCCTAAAAAGAAAAAAAAAGTTATTTATACTTTCAAAAACGTGAAGGAGTTTGAATTTCCCTTTATTAATTTGATATTTATTAGTTGGGGGTAGGCCGGGCAAAGTGGTCACCCTTAGGTTTTGTGATTTTTTGTTACCCCTTAAAATACATATACAGAACTGACAATTTGCATTGAATTAGAATGACCACTTAGAAGTGTAAGGGTATTTATAATTTTTACGAAATAATAAAGTGGAAGTGAGAATTTGGTCTTTTCCAAAAAAGGTCAAAATGACCACTTTGTCCGTCTAGGTCGGGCAAAGTGGTCAGTCATGGTCACTTTTCCCTACAGGTTTAAAAAGATTGAAAACACTATTTAAATGATTAGAACATTTTTATTGTCATAATAAATAGTATGAAACATAATGAAGGATTGAAAAGGTATGAAAATCCAAGAAGAGTTTGACAAACTCATATAAAAAATTATAAATCAGGTGGCAAATATTGCAGCTGATCCAACCTTCATCACTTGATCCAATCAACGGCCACTACCCCGACCACTTTGCCCGTTTGGGAGCCACTACAGAAAATACGTTCCACAGTGGAAACTAATGAACAGTCAGCGACCACTCACCTACCAATGTGAAGCTGAAAATATGTTCTTTCTTTACACATTCAATAAATAAATGCAAGTACAACAGGTTATTATTAATTGTATGCAATATAAGTCACTTACCTTAGATCACAAACTTCAAAAACTGGAAAACCCGCTCTAAAATTATAAAGCATGGAACCACATTGTTCACCGATTGTCTGGTGACTGACTGTCTGTCATCAAACGAAATAATTTCACCACAAACCACGCAGTGCCAGCGCTCTGGTGACGTCATTATATTGGGTGACCACTTTGCCCGGCCTTCCCCAATCTATTTTTTTTTTTAAACTTAAGTAGAACTATACACAACAGTCCTCATAAAGTTTCTCGCATCAAATAACATAAACGTATTTTATTACAACCAATGTCAGAAAAATGTCTTAATTCTTTAATTCTTTACTTTTATTTGAGGTATTTACTGTTTTATAAAATGTATTTTGGATTTTTCCATTCATGCATAATTTCTGCAGAAAACTTAGGAAATAATACCATCATAAATATCTCTTTCTGGTAAAGGCTTCTTTTAATCCTATTTGTCAGGATTATATTTCGAGAAAAGGCGACAACATTTCATTTATTACAAAACTATTTTATATTGCATTTGCATTATTTTAAATTCTATGCATTACACTGAAAGAAAAACAAATGAAAATATTTACGTCTCTCTTTGGAAGCAGTTTAAGTTTTATAAAGTAGAAATTTTAAAAGCCTATTATAATAATTCGTGTTTACATTTATACCTAATGTATTTATGACTATAATATTTCATAGATCTCAACGCAGATATCATAAAATAATTTCGAAATTTTATTCAAATATAATCTAAATCAAATAAATACGTTTCTAAAAAATTCTTAACTGTTTTTATCCGTAATTATTTATACTATGTGTTGCTTTTCCCCCTTGCTGTTGAATTACACATCAGAAATAAATAATTTTCGTGTTTTGTAAAGCGAAACTGTAATGCTCTTAAACTAATGTTATTCCGAATATGTTACGCAATTTACAGGCTCGTTTTACAAAAGTTTTAAAGGATACGTGATTTTCCATGTCTGTATTTATCATATGAAATATGTTTTTAGTATTCAATTACGATATATGGTAATAAATAATATATTTTTTCTCGTAAAAAACGTAAGATTTATCTTTGCGAATTTAAAGTCTTTAAACATTGACATTACATATTTATCATATGAAATATGTTTTTAGTATTCAATTACGATATGATAATAAATAATATATTTTTTCTCGTAAAAAACGTAAGATTTATCTTTGCGAATTTAAAGTTTTTAAATATTGACATTACATATTTATCATATGAAATATGTTTTTAGTATTCAATTACGATATGGCAATAAATAATATATTTTTTCTCGTAAAAAACGTAAGATTTATCTTTGCGAATTTAAAGTCTTTAAATATTGACATTACATATTTATCATATGAAATATGTTTTTAGTATCCAATTACTATATGGTAATAAATAATGTATTTTTCTCGTAAAAAATGTAAGATTTATCTTTGCGAATTTAAAGTCTTTAAAAATTGACATTACGATTACATAAACTACACTGCAAAATAGATCACAAAGATAAGAAAGGAACCTACACAGTAAAAAAAAGACAGATGTTTCCTAATCTACGAAAATATAATATATTAAGCAAGAACAAAAATATACAATAACACCTCTCAAGTTACTAACGATTCCGAAAAGCGTTCTTTATCGTTAGAAAACCCAAAAACCAATATATTTTTGCGATTTAAAGAAGTATTATAAACACTGCAAATCTTTATGCACTTTTCAGAGCAATTTTTAGAACACTTATCTTGTCACCTTTTTTAGAGCACTTGAAGCGTACTTTTTGGAACAGTTTTTAGAATACTTCTGAGAACGCTTATTTTGTTCAGCACATTTTCTAGAGCACTTTTTAGAAAGGGATGATTTTACAAGTGTGCCCAAATGTGCTCCCAATCCGTTCTCCAATGTGTTTCCAAGTTTAGATTTAACACATATCCTGAGCAGAACACTTTTGGTACACTTTCAGAACACTTGCTTTATAGCGGAGCATATTCAGAACACATTAAGGGAACACATTCAGTACACGTTAAGGTAACTGGAACACTTTTTGAATCAAAGTGTTCCAGATGTGTTCCTAATCTGTGCTGTTGAATTTGTAGTGAAAACAAAGCTTTTTTACATGCACTGGTTTTCGGAAACGTTTGCAAGTAGTTATTGTAGTGGATAAATCATTTTTCTCAAACTGAAATATCGGTTTTCTGGTGCTATTAATTCTCAATTAAACATTTTCAGCTGGTTAATTGAATTTGTACGTACATCCAAGAGTAACAAAGTAAATATGACTTTTAATTTTAATGTTAATGCTCTTAGTTTATCATGTTTGTCTGTAAACCATATTTGTTGAACATGAAAATGTTTATTTGAGCATTGATAGCATCCGTGAAACCTTAAATTCCCGGTTGAGAAAACTGATTATTCCATCAAAAAAGCTACAGGTAAACTTTTCCGAAAATCACTGGTAACAAGAAAAAACTTTGTTTTTATAAATGCTTCTTTAAATCTCTAAAATATATTGATTTCCGACGTTTCTAAAGAAAAAGCACACTTTTTGGAATTGTAGGAGACTCGGAAGAAGGTTATTGTATATTTTCGTTCGTAGTTATACAGGGTCATTCATAATTCCCTCCGGGGTTTCGAAACGTTATAGTAAAAAAACGAAGACGAATATGAAAAAAAGAAACATATGAAATTATTCCGAAACTATTCAAGTTTTACTTACATACATTACAGGTGTTCTATGTGTGAACCCTTGGTCACACGGCATACATCCATGCGATAGTCCAATTCCTGCCATACTCCGTTTCTTTAAATTACCGGTACCACACATGAATTGTTTTGTCAGTTGGTCCCTGTTTTCGATATTTATTACGAAAGGCCCGTTGAACTGACACCACTGATTCAGATTTAAAGAAACGGAGTATGGCAGGAACTGGACTATCGCATGGATGTATGCCGTGTAACCAAGGGTTCACACATAGAACACCTGTAATGTATGTAAGTAAAACTTGAATAGTTTCGGAATAATTTCATATGTTTCTTTTTTTCATATTCGTCTTCGTTTTTTTACTATAACGTTTCGAAACCCCGGAGGGAATTATGAATGACCCTGTATTACTTTTTCTAAAATAAGAAACATGTCTTTTTTTTCTGTACAATATGGTAATGTATTTTTCTCGTAAAAAATGAAAGATTTCTCCTTGCGCATTTAAGGTGTTTAAATCTTGATATTACGGTTGCATAATCTACACTGTAAAGTAAATAACAAAGATAAGGAAGGAACATATTCGTCAAAGTTTAACAAATGTACATAAATTGTTTTTTTTTTCATGGACATGGTAAGAGAGTATTTGTTAAAATCACATGAAGTCTTTAAACAATAAGCAACTCTATTGCTTAATTGCAAAATGTGCAGTAGACAAAACAATTAAAAAATACAAGAAAACAGAAATCTGTATTTTTCCTACACTGCAAAAATGTTGATTTTATGGTATAACACTGTCACCCCAGTTGTCAGTATTATACCGTAAAATTAACAGCAATAAACAGTAAAATAAGCAGTAATACGCTACCGCGCATGCGCGACAGTGTATTAATGCTTATTTTTACGGTTAATTTTTACGGTTAGGTTTATTACTGTTAATTTTACGTCATAATACTGGCAGCTGGGATGTCAGTATTAGCGAATGTGAGCTGTAATTTTGAAAATTATAGATTTCAATTGATATTTTTTTCACAAATTTATTTAAAAAAAACTTTTTTTCAAAATAAATTTAAGGAGACATAATGACTTGTAAACTATGAATATTTTAACAGAAAGCAATTTCTATAATTTTCAAATATACTAATTTAAAATTACAGCTCATTTGGCCAAGTAGGGTTCTGCTTGAAAAAACTACACGCATCGCTATCTGTTTTACAACGATTATAAACGATCTTACCATTAGTAAGCTTTGATGTTTCTTAAACGGCTTGACCAAATGACTTTCGGTTTGATATACAAAGATAACAATTACCGAAAACCCCAAATATGATGTCAATTCGTATTGAAATTTTCGGAGTTTGGTACAATTTCAGTATGAAGACGATGCCATAAGATTAATTGTTTAATATAAATTAAAAAAAGACATAATTTTCAACTAGCTAGTGCTGTTTGTTTGTTTGTTTGTTTTTGTTTTCTGGGACAATTTGGTGATTAAAATATGTAGGTTGTTCTTTTTTTCTTTTTTGGTCCACAGCACATCGCTAAAATCCTGTAAATAAAGTTAGATTGAGAATTTCTGAGTTACTTTCGATTTATTTTTTTCATGAGTCATATAATATATATTTTTTTAAACCTAAGAGAAGCATAATTTACCTTTTAAATAGCATTCCTGTATACAAGATATCTTATTAAATATTTCAAAAGACATTTACGGTAAATTTTAAAAAATAAATGAATTTTGAACGTTTCAATCAAAATTTACCGATTTCTGAAAAGAGATTTCAGAAAACGGCTTTACTTTTTAAAGCCCTTTAGGAATATTATACAATCTTACGTGAAATTCACGTGCTTCTTTCTTCAGTGAGTCTTAGAAGAAGCTTATTTTCAGTGAGCCTTTTTCATGATTCTAAAAATTCAATAGTTCATTGATTATAATAAATGTCAAGATGATATTAGTGATACAGTAAAATGTCGTTATAACGAATTTCTGGAGACAACCAATTAATTTCGTTATACTGAAAAATTCGTTAATGTGAAATTCCAATATGGCATTTTTTAAAAAGGAAATTTTCAATAAAAAAATATATTATTACTACACTTACATTGAATTTCGGTTAATATGCAAATAAGTCAGTAAATAATAAATATACAGTACGGTACTGTTGTGAACTTACTTGTTAGTAATAAGATAAGTATTATTATGGATTAAAAAACCTCACTGATATCGGCCGTTAATGTAACTTTATTTCTTTACAAACAAACAAAAAAAAAATAGAATTTATTTATTTATTTATTTATTTTTGCACTACAGTTGACAATGCATTTTTCAAAACAAATTGTATAAAATGTGTTCGGAACATTATTTTGCTTGGATAATTACTTTTTAAGAGTTTCGATGTTCTATAGACCCCCTTTTGATCGTACAATACAATCTTCGGTACTAGATGGAAAATCAACATCAGCTTCATTTTCACTGTCGTCTGCCTCCCTTCAAATTCTAGTTTTTCAATAGAAGTCTTTTTTTTTCCTTGCCAATTCAACATTCATAAAACTGAAATGACTATTCTTCTAAGCCTTTAATAAATTCTTTAATTTAAAAAATTCGTTAATATGAAATTCGTTAAAGTGAATATTTTTATAATGTGAAAGCATAGGACGTCTTTTAACAATCCAAAAAATAGTCGTTAAACTGAAAAACTCGTTAAAGCGACATTCGTTGTAACGATGTTCTACTGTACATGCATCTTTGAGTAATTACGCGGCTCCCAACTTTTGAAAGAAAATTTTGACCAATAAAAATATCAAAAAGGATTAGCATAATTTTCGCATCCTCTACTTTTGAAAGACAATTTCTGAAAAAACGTAATTAAAAAAATACCGTATAATTTTGAGATGAGCATTTTTGGTAGAGTCTGAAATAATGAAACAGGATTTTACATTACTCTGACAGCACATATTCTAGCAATATGACTTCGTATTTCGATCTAAAGGCAAATTTCAATTTGTTTTAAGTATCCGGAGAAGTATGTGTGGTTCTTTGTTTCCAGTAATTTTAAATTTTCATCGGCATCTAGAGTACAGGTGGTTTTATGACCAGCGGTTTACAAATTTGATAAAATCTAATAGTCAATTCTTATAGTCAATCTAATAGTGATTCTAGTCGCAAAACACACACACACACACACACACACACACACACACACACACATATATATATATATATATATATATATATACACCCTCCCTTCCTTCAACATTGATTTTGAAAAAGCACAAGCATTTTTTTACGAATTAATTAAAAAAATAATAACAAGCATAGTTTAGAATTATTGATTGTTCACGTTTTGCGGCGATTTTTGGACAATTTATTTCTGAAACGATAAGAACTCTCCCGTAACTATTCTAAATTCTATTTGTGTTCATTTCTTGGGCCGATTTTTGTTTTAAAAAAAGTTGCTAGATTAAATAACTTTGGTCCCTAGATCAAAAAACTTGGTCGCCAGTGGCGACCTGGATACCGCATTTGTCAAACCCTGTTTATGACCAATAATACTGCATCAACAAACGTCATATATTAAAGCTCCCTGTCGAAAATTAATCAGTCTAAGTTAAGTAATTTGTTCAAATTGTTCATACTGTGAAATTATAATGATAAAGGAAAACAAAAACACAGTTTTACAGCAGATATTAAATTTAGAAAATCTGCTTTGCATAAATATATAGGAAAGAACGGCTTGAAAAGAACTTGTAAGTAAATCCCTTGTTCTACACTGGCATAAAACAACAACGATAAAAACAACAACAAAACAAAAACAAAATAAATAAATACGAGGGTCGATCCAGAAATAAGGTTCCCAAAGAGCTCCAGCCGCACGGGAAGGTGCGAGGCGAAATACGGCAACAGCGCTGTGCGCGGCTGTTCCCGCACTCGCAATTCCCCCGGCCGCGTTTCGCTGCGCCGTTTATTCTTTGCTCAGCAGCCGTCCGAGATGGAGGTTCCCATTGTTGATCCCACCACCCGCTTTTTATGCCAAAGGGACTCCAACCGTGGATATTCATCGACGGCGGGGGCGACTAACAGCCGGTGTAACGTTGCTCACTACAACGCCCGACATCACGTCTCCCGTCAAACCCAGGAACTTTTGACACAATTTGGATGGACTGTCATGCCCCACCCAACTTAGAATCCGGATCTCGCACCTAGTGTTTATCACTTGTTCCCCAAGTTAAAAGAACACTTGGGTGGTCAACGCTTCCGGAGCGACGACGACGTCAAAGAAGAGGTGAAACGCTTCTTCAACGGGATGGCGTCGGAGTTCTACGACATTAGGATACATAAATTGGAACACCGTCTACAAAAAGATGCGTAGAAAAAGATGGCGGTTATTTAGAGAAATATAACAAACTTTCTTCTTTCCAACGATGTAAATTTCTATGAGAATAAACAATGTTGTCTATTTGTAAATTTGATGAAAACCTTATTTCTGGATCGACCCTCGTAAAAGCACGAGAGCTTTGCCAAGTATGACATCCAAGAAATTCAATGAGATAGAAGAATAACTTATGAAATATTTTGAAAAAATTCAAAATGATGGTTGCGCTGTATCGTCCGAAATGTTGAAACTATTTTGAACAAGTTTATCCTTTAATATTATTTTTTTATTAAGACATCATAACGATCTTAAAGAGACTGATTTCTTTAATTACGTTTGAGCTTTAACCAATTTGAAATTTACATTAATAAATACTTTAAAAGAAAAAAATCCGCGTAGTTTACGCAACCTCTGCTTTTGAAATAAAAGAAATGGAATGAAAATTGCGTAAAATACGCGAATTAAAGACCGTATTTATAAAGCAGCTCAGAAATTTTGTGTACAGTAATTTTTAAAACAGTTCTTGCAATTAGCAGATTTTTTTTAGAAAGAATAACTATTGCAGGGTACCTATTTTTAATGGTATAACCGGTTTATAGTACTTCTATAAATTGTAACCTTCAAAATATCAAGTGACTTCCAGAAATCTAAATTCTAAGTAAGAATGATCCTTAAAAAGCTTCATATAATATTATTTCTGGCATTTAGGAACAATATGCGAAGTACCAATTAGAAAATACTTACCATAAATTGAAATTATTATTCAATCTAACACAGAGAACAGAAAACTGAGCCAAGTAATCAAAAAGGAAACACTCATTACTAAATTTCACGAACATTAATCGAAAAAAATTTTGAAAGCTGAAAATTTTCCATAATGAATTGATATATCTTTCCTAATCGATGAAACCCACTGAATACTAATTCTTCTTAAAAGCATGAAAGTTGAGGAAAAACATAATTGCAATCAAGTTAATGCAACATATAATGATTAAGTACCTCGTAATAGATGGCATACATGTGTTACAACAAGTCACCATATCAAAATTTTCAGAACGTTAATCCTGTAAGTGTTTAGTCAATCTTTTTCCGTCATATAATTGGCGAATTTAAAAGATGGTTCAAAAATGTCTTAATTTATAGTGATTTTTTTTTTTTTTTTTTTTTTTTTTTACATAAGAGAAAACAACAGGTCAGTTATTCAAATACCAATCTACGTAAGGATACTTTGCTTAGCTGTTACTTAATTAAGCGTTAAACCTATATGCAAAAATAATATTAAAAAGTCACTTAATTTCAGATATTTAATAAAGCGGTACTTTTATGTTAGACGTAAGCCAGTGATGTATAGGTGTATATATATGAACACACACATATATGTATACACATATACATATATATATATATATGTATATATATATGTGTGTGTGTGTATATACTTATATATATATATATATATGTGTGTGTGTGTGTGTGTGTATATATATATGTACATAAAAGTATATATATTACTAGCGCCGGCTAACATAAAAGTACCAATAAAACTAATAAACAACACATTAATATCACATAATAAAATCAATTACAGTAGAAGTTTCAAGTTCTATACAAGCTCATCATCATTACGAATGTCAATCACAAACCAAAGCTGCTGTTTACACATGTTCACATTCAAAAATATGCATTTAAATTATTAAATCACGAGGAAGTATATGTCACAGTAGGACAACCAGTGCAATTTTACATATTTCGTTTATTGCAGATTTCTGTAATCTTGTAAACCAACTTTCTAGAAAAATTCTACTTTTAAGAATATTTCAGTTAGATTTAATTATTTTAATATATTTGAAATCTGGAATGTAATTGATGATTGACAAGTTTCTATGGTAAGACTGTTTATGCTCTTTTAAGCGGATGTTGCATGATCTTCCAGTTTCACCGATATTAAAATGGGTTTCAAACATATCAAAATAATTAAATCTAACCGCAATAATTAATTTTAAGAGCAGGGTTTTACTAGAAAGTTCGGCACTTTCGTGTTATAGCGGCTTCCAAGGATGAATCGCCAACCGACCAAGATAAAGCATAGATGACATTATAAGAATATATTATGTATATAACATTTCGTGACGTATATGGCCAAGTTATCCTCTTTAATAAAAAGGTATGCGTTGCTGACGACTGGGATTTTCGATAATCGTTGCCACAGATTAATCTCGGAAAATGAAACATTTGAATTTGCTGAAAAAATTAATAGCTCGAAAAGTATTTGTCAGAAAATTGTTAGACAAACTTCGTTAGAAATGTAAAAATTTGTATTTCTCTTGATATAAACTTCAAATCTAATGGTTATGCCGTTTTTCAAATATTGAATTTCAAAAATTACCAAATTTTACAATGGAGTACCATAGCTAAATCTTCACGCGTAAAAAGATAATGATAATGGCAATATGACCTGAAGTATTCTGGCCTATAGCACGAGTCACAAATTATAGTACTATTCTATTAAAATATAAAAGTGAATTATGATACCACGAGTGCATGATTTTTATTTAATTTTAATATAATCATCTTAGAAACAAGGTTTTGGAATTTTTTTTCGAATGGGACTAATAAATTGGCCAATACTGTATATTATTTTGAGTTTAAAAGAGGAAAGGTGGGGGAACGCTTTGTATTATTTAGGTTTCCTCAGGAACGTTTGGTCAGAATTGAAAGTTTAATATATCAAAACGTCAGAAATTAAATCGGCTGTCCTTCAGTTCGTTTGGATAGATTTTCATTTAAAAATATAAAATCATTCAACATTGATTTTATGTATTTTTAAGGTTGTTATCACGGTCCCGGGAAACGCCGGGCATGTCAGCTAGTAGTCATATATGATGCATATATGATGTATATATGTGACATGTCTATAAGACGTATATGATGTATATATGACATAGAAGACGTAAATAATTTTTATATAATGACGTATATCATGTATATATGAGTATTTGGAGTATATATATGTGTATATATGTTGCATATATATAAGCTTTGCGATGGTCTTGGTGAAATCATAGCTGCAACATGGCTTAATCGTAATTGTGGGGGCTACTATAACATGAAAGTACCGAAAGGTCGTTTACAAGATTACACACATCTCACATAAAAAAGCATGTAGTATACAATTCCACTGGAATATCTAGTCCTACTCTATAAATGTTACCTAGACCCCTGGTGATTTAATATTTTAAATGCATAATTTGAAACATGAAAACATGTGTTAACATGTGAAAACAGCTTTTGTTTTCTATTGACATTTGAATTGATGAGGAATTTGTATAGAACTTGAAACGTTTAAACATGTGTAAACAGCTTTGGTTTTCTATTAACATTTGTACGGATGAGGAATTTGTATAGAACTTGAAACGTGAAAACATGTGTAAACAGCTTTGGTTTTCTATTGACATTTGTACTGATACGGAATTTGTATAGAACTTGAAATGTCTACTGTGATTGGCTTTATTATGTGATATTAATGTGTTGTTTCTTAGTTTTATCAAGTATTTTATCAAGTATTTTAAATGTCTTTTTAATGCTATAAGTCAGATTCACACGTAATATATTCAGTTATTTTAAATATATGCAAGAATATTGCCTAACGCCGAAAGAGTTTTAATTCAAGCAAACAATGAAACTAGTCGTTGGAGGGCACCGTAATACTTACCCATCATGGATATGCATAATATAAAATATTAAAATAAAACACGTGTAAACTATTTATAAAATACATTGCATTTCGAATAAAATCGTGGCTTGATGACGCCATAAACTTTAAATGCTATATTAATGAATTGCGTAAAAGAAACTTCCTCATAACTCCAAAATTGATAATCATATTAACTAACGGTTTACTGCGTCGGATTAAGCGTCTCATTTCCATTTTAAAATACATCTTTGAATTGAACTTTGAATGAAATACAGGGTCATGAAAAATCGAAGAGTGTGGAAAATAAGATTACAAATATCTCGGCAACTCATTATCCGATCGACTTCATTCTTTATGCAAAATTTATGGTTTTTATTGTATTTTATATTCGCTCCTTAATATAAGCAATTTTGAAAATTTTTATGTACCTTTTATCAGAACGAATATTTCAAGAGTCCGAAAAAAATAGTTCCTGGTAATCGATGTTACTGGAATTCAATAAGATTGTTCCCATTATTACATACTAAGTGCATAACAAATTTAAAGTCCCCATCTCAATTTGTTCGGGAGATAGTGCGTTTACAGACACACAGACAGTCCTTCGGCAATTTATTTTTTCTAAAAATATGTTTTTCGGAATCTCCAGTGTCTGAAACGTGTAAATCTGTCAAAAAAAAAAAAAAAAAAAAAAAAAAAAAATCCGATTTTCAAAACGATTACAAGACTCTCCGGAGGACCTGATTCCTATACTACGTATGATGGGTAAGTAAAACGAACATCTGCAAAATGAATTGATATTTCTTTCAGAAGAAATGAAACACACTGCATATCCATCTGCCTCAAAAGGAGAAAAGTTGAGAGAAAAATTGTGATTGTAATCAAGTAAAAGCAACAATTGTTTTGATCGAGTACCTCTTAATTTGCAGCATAAATTAAGCATTACAATGAATAATTTTGGCAAAATTTCAAAAAAATTAATTAAAAACTCTGAAAACTGAAGCCTCTACAGTAAATTGATAGTTCTTTTCTGAGCTATGAGACACGCTGAATACTGATTCGCCACGAACATACGAAAGTTCAGTAAAAAAGTTATTATTGTAATGAAGTAAGTGCAACAACGGTTTTGAATGAGTACCGGGTAATTTCTAGCATACACTATGTGTTACAAAGAGTCAGCATAAAAAAATCTCAGGAACATTAATTCAAACAAAGTCTGAAAACAAAATATCAGCATAATGAATTGATATTTCTTTCCTAATGAATAAAACACTCTGAATAATAATTTCCCTAGAAAAAATAAAAGTTGAGGGAAAAAAAATTATGATTGTAGACAAGTAATTGCAACAAACTGTTTGATTATCCTCTTTAATAAAAAGGTATGCGTTGCTGACGACTGGGATTTTCGCTAATCGTTGCCATCCTCTTTAATAAAAAGGTATGCGTTGCTGACGACTGGAATTTTCGCTAATCGTTGCCATCCTCTTTAATAAAAAGGTATGCGTTGCTAACGACTGGGATTTTCGCTAATCGTTGCCACAGATTAATATCGGAAAATGAAACATTTGAAGTTACTGAAAAAATTAATTGCTCGAAAAGTATTTGTCAGAAAATTGTTAGACAAACTTCGTTAGAATGGTAAAAAATTGTATTTTTCTTGATATAAATTTCAAATCGAATGATTATGCCGTTTTTCAAATACTGAATTTCAAAAATTACCAAATTTCACACTGGAGTACCCTAACGAAATCTTCACGCATAAAAAGATAATGATAACGGCCATGTGTCCTAACGTATACTGGCTATAGCACGAGTCACAAATTACAGTAACCTTAATAATCTGTTAAAATATAAAAGTGAATTATGATGCCTCGAGTGCATGATTTTTATTTAATTTTAATATAATCATCTTAGAAAGAAGGTTTTGGAATTTTTTTTCGAATGGGACTAATAAATTGGCCAATACTGTGTATTATTTTGAGTTTAAAAGAGGAAGGGTGGGGGAGCGCTTTATAATATTTATGTTTCCTCAGGAACTTTTGGTCAGAATTGAAAGTTTAATATATCAAAACATCAGAAATTAAACGACATTAAATCGGCAATAACTATAACGACTGTCCTTCAGTTCGTTTGGATAAATTTTCATTTAAAAATATAAAATCATTCAACATTGAATTTAGGTATTTTTAAGGTTACTATTACGAGCACGGGCAACGCCAGGCATGTCAGCTAGTATACCTCATAATAGACAACATGCAATATGTGTTATATACAAAGAAATTTGCAGCACTCATATCTTACTTTATTATTTTATATTTTTCTCATTTCCTATCGCTATATTTGAACATATCCTAAAAACTGAACATTTCAACAATGAACTCAAATTTATTCCTAATTTACCAAACACGTTGAATACTAATTCGCTTCAAAAACACGAAAGTTCAGAAAAATGTTATTGTAATCAAATAAATGTAACAGCTGTTTAGATTGAGTACCTCGTAAATAGCAGCTTTGCATTATGTTGCTACGTGTTACAAATAAATTTGCAGCATTCATGTTTTGTTTTATTATGGGTTCTTCTCTATTTCTATTGCTTTATTTTGTTTAATTATTCTTCGGAAACTATTGAAAATTTGTTCAGTTAAACTGATTGCTACAAATAATTTTAATTACTAAGCGTCTCTGCCGGACCTCCCCCCCCCCCTCAAAATGGCGCTGCGTGTTTTTTTTTACTGGACCCGATTCTAACATTAGTGACGTCACAAACGAGATATGCTCCTATCAATGTGTCCCAGCAGAAAGATTTAATAAAGAGAGATGTTTTGAATTTCCGCTCTTATAATTTGTGATTGCATAAATAGTAGTAGTAAATTTCATAATCGTGAAATAAAAGAAGTTAATAAACTTGTTTTATAAGAGAAAATTAAAAGTTTTAAATAAAACAATGCTAAGGTTACTAGATTGAATACATTGTCTTACCTTTTTCTAAAAACATTATTTTACAATAAATACATGTACCAAAATTACAATAAATTGTAAAAAAAATATTACAAATCTAATCCCATTACCCCCTTTTTTTCTCATACTAACATACCATAATTTAACGAAAACACAATAAATACCAATTTAAATTGAGAAATCGGTACTTTTGTACTACAGAGGTCTTGGCGTTTTTCTTTTTTTTTTTTTCTTTAAGAGCCTACATCAGTCACGCGAAGAAACGCTCACGCTAATGTTAAGTCTATGGGAAGGTTATCCCGCGATTTCTCACTCGCATTTTAATATTTTTAAATGATTTTTTTGCGTAGGATAGCTGAGGTCGATCTTCAACGTTGTTAGTTTTTACTTTTTTGATTTTAGTTAAACTTTTTTTATAAGCGGACATTTTAAATTTTGGAACCGGTTCTGAAAATGAAAGTACCCTTATATAAAAAAACTGGAGCCAAAATCAAAAAAGTAAAAACTAACAACAATAGATATCGACGTCAGCTATCCTATGCAAAAGAAATCATTTAAAAATATTAAAATGCGAGCGAGAAATCGCGGGATAACCTTCCCATAGACTTAACATTAGCGTGAGCGTTTCTTCGCGTGACTAGTGTAGGCTCTTAAAGTTTGGCGCAATTTGGGCTTCATGAAAGTGAGACATGTTGCCAAATGAAACAGCTGTGAAAACAAACCTAATGAACTTTTATGTTTGTTTATATATGAATTTAATATATATATATATATATTATTGTTTATTATATACAATTATGCAAATTGCTTTTGTTTGTGTATAAAAATAGGTAAATGTCTTTTTTATATTAAACAAATTGTATAAATATTTAAAAAATTGCTTATGTAAATTAGTTAATAGGTTGCCATAAGATATGATGGCAAATTTCTATCTCTCGCCAAGGCCATTTTCTATAAAATATTATTTGTAATCATTCAATCTTAAAACTTTACTTGATAGGTAAGATTTTAAACTTTCTCATGAGTTTGTTGCACTATTAGGTAGATTAGTTAATTTTCAGAAATAAGATGGAGGATGTTATGTCAAAACTTTACTGTTGCGAATTATAATGTATGCAGCATGAAAGGTAAAATAAATTTTTGAACACCTCAGAATAAATTTACTTATTTATCTATAATATCTTCAAAAGATGGTGTGTCATCGTTGTACCATACCTTAAACTATTTATCGTCTGTTTCTTTTATTTTATTTTTTTTTTTTGTTCCAACGATCATTTATCTCTTTTCGTTTCGGAGTCCAATGTTTATACAAATATGCCGAATACTTTCATTAACAGTACGATAGGCATCCGTCGTAAGGTTTTTTTTTTTCTTTTCTCAGATCGACAAGTTAAGTATCATTGTCTCGTTTAATTGTATCTTCACGAATTATGAAATTTTCATCCAAATGTTTAATGCAGAAGACCACTGCCGTTGCAATAGGAGTAAAGTTATCACGATGTAGTTTTCTTAACTACAATTTCTTCTTTCATTAAAAGTTGGGAAATTGAAGACTGTAGTATACTGCTTTTCAGTATCGTAGTTAGATTTTTAACCAGGAACATAAGATTTCCTGTCCTGTATCTTATAGATATAATCTACACTTACTTGAATAGTTATAATGTATAACTAGTGATTTATAGTGTTATAATCTAAATACACTGAAAAATATTATTAATTACTAAATAAACCCAAAAATAATATCACAACACTATTTAAAACAATCCGTACGAACGTACAAAGTACATAGAAAATTTTCAGTTACTCGGATGTCATTTGTGACGTCAAGCATGTAAATCGCTCTTAGAATCACACAGGGTAAAAAAATACACACACACAGCGGCATCTTGGGGGCCCCGGCCCTGCCCCCTACGAGCTACGCTCGGCATTCCCTGCCCAAACTTCGCCAGCTCGAAAAACATGCTAATTTGCACTATTTTAAAATGATTACCCGATTATAGGAGATTGAATGATATTATCATGTCAGTGGCGAACTACTGTTATCGAATTGCCATTCATTTTCTTTTGACTGTGGGATTATTTTGTTGCTCAAGGCCGCATCCCCTGCTCTCGAGACAGCTGACGGCTGTTTTCGTGACTGATTAAATAATAGCAATTACACATTTGAAAATCAGCTAGTATAAGATGGTTAAGTAAAAAATGCCGGTGTTTCCCAAATTTCTATACCATCTAGAAAAAAAGTTTCCTTTTAGATGCTATAAGGAAATCGTTTAAAATATAACGTTTGATGCATATTGTTTTAAATATGACGTAACTTTTAATCATTAAATGCTTTTCGCGCGGAATAAGTTAATTATTGTATTGTGTTCTTTCTTTTTAATATTCGCGTCTGTAGTTTTTCAAAAAGCGAAGTCGTCTAGTTATTTTGCTACTGGTGATAAGGAGTGACCTTGAATGACTCAGATATGTACATTCGGTCTTTTCTGCTTGCGCTGCATAATTCTCGCTTGTGTTGTGGCATAAATTTTGTTTCATGACAGTGATAAGAATGGAGAACCAAAAAGTTCATTTTCGTCATATTATGCTCTTTTATTTTAAGAAAGGTGACACATGCTAGTGCGATTCCTCGTAAAATTTGTGCTGTATATGGACAAAGTTCTGGTTCAGATGACGCAGCTCGAAGGTAATTTGAGAAGTTTAAGCACGGAAATTTCAGCCTCGAAGATGATGCTCACTCTGGACGACCTTTATCTGTAAAGGCGGACCTCTTAAAGGAAGCTAATCAAAGGATCATGCACTGTAGTTTTTGGAATATTTACTCTGTGTGATAGATCCTGAACTGTGTAACGTGAATTTTTAGTGGTTGCTTCTGTGTATGTGTACGATTGTAATGAAGTAAATAAAGCAACCCTTTTGATAGACTTCCAGTATATCTCGTAACTGGCAACACACATTATGTTGTAGAAATAAATTACCAGTACTCATATTTTGCTTTGATATCACACTTCTCTATTTTTGTCAGTATATCTTATTTAATTAATATCCAAACGCAATTAATTTTTTTAAGTGGTTTATTTATTTTTGCTAGTCAAATATATAAACAGAATATATCTTATCCTTTGTCTGTGATCTGTTACCTGTCTGTAACGTTATACCTAACGAAAAAGGTTCTTTCATAAGACTAAAATATTTTATTAATTTTTGCTTCAAAGTGAATTTATTTTATGTACATTTTCATTCCACATATAACATAGACAAATGCTTTTTAATCTACGAAAATATAATATAACCAAGTACGAAAATATACTATATCTTCTTCCGAGTTACCCACGATTCCGAAAAGTGCTCTTTATCATTAGAATCCTCAGAAACCAATATATTTTCGAGATTTAAAGAAGCATTTATAAAAACTGTTTATTTTGTTGCTAATGATTTTCGGAAACGTTTCCGAATAGTTTTAACAGTATTTTAATCAGTTTTTTCCAACCGGAATATCGGATTTTAGGGTGCTATTTATTCGTAATTAAATATTTTCAGCTGTATAATGGAATTTATACATTGAAGAGTAACAAAATTAATTTCTATGCTAATGTTAATGGTGTTAATTTATTATGTTAGTTTATAAAATATGTTTGTTGAACCTAAAAATGTTTACTGGAGAAGTAATAGCATCCGAAAAACCTATATACCGGATTCAGCAAACTGATCAATACGCTATAAAAATACTTGGAAAGGTTTCTGAAAATCCGCGGCAGTAATTTTATATATATAATATAAATATATATTTTTATATATAATATAAAAATTACATATATAAAATATAAAATAACATATGCCGAGTTACAGACGAACCCGAAACTCTTTCTTTTTCTAGAAACCTGAGAAACCCATATATTTTCATGGCTTAAACAGGCATTTATAAAATCAGCCACTGATTTTAGAAAACGTTATCAATTAGTTTTTATACTGCATTAATTAGCTTTGTCAAAATGGAATATAGGATTTTAGTATGCTATCAATTCTTAAACTTTTTAAGCTGCGTAAATGAATTTATAGATATATGAGCAGCAATAAAATAATATTAATTTTAATGGTAATCCTGTTAATTCTCATGTTTGTCTGTAAAACGTGTTTGTTGAACATGAAAAATGTTGTCTTGCGAATTGATAACATCCGAAAAACTGATATTCCTGTTTGAAAAACTGTTTAATACACTATAAAAGTACTCGGAAAAGTTTCCGATAATCAGTCGCAGCAAAATAAGCTTTTTTTTTTATAAATGCTTATTTAAGCCTTGAAAATATATGGGTTTCTGAGGTTTCTAAAGATAAAGAAAGATTTTCGGAATCGTCTGTAACGCGGCACATGTTATTTTATATTTTCTTTCGAAGTTACATTATACTTTCCTAGATTAAGCAACTTATCTTTTTTTACAGATGTTGTTATCCTTTTCAAAGTTAAACTATGAATTGGCCATCATATAAAAAATATATTTTATAAAGCTTTGTGAAAATGAAAACATATTAAATAAATATTAAAATATAAGATATCATACTATTATATTATTTAAAATGTATCAAACTCTTTGACTATCCAGCAAAAACGCAAAAATGTAATGTTGTTTTCCTTGAAAATATTTTATTGTGCTAAAAGAAGATGTTTTTTCCAACTTGATACAAAAACTTAATTATGTATATGAAGTAAACTTTGAAAGTACTAACCATGACTTAATGTTTTAAAACTATGTTTAGCCTGAAATATTATATGAATTTAAATAATAGTACTATTGCAGAGAAAACTGCTGTTCAGTGAACGAGATAACTTGGGCTTGACAGTTAGAGTTTTAAAAACATTACATTATTGATTCAAAGAAAAAAAAAACTTTATTTGAGAGTATGTGGGTGCATGTGGATACATATGTTTCAAAGTATGTGGGTGTTGGTCGGTAATATATGAGTGATGTGGGTGTATGTAGTAGTATAAAAGTTAAATATATGTATATATATATATATATATATATATATATATACAGTAATCGTTTAACAGACGCGTTTTTAACATTCAGGAGTTTAGATTATTCACGAATGATAATGTGAAAAAACTTAACATTCGCGAGGATCTAATTTGATCATTCGCGATTTTTTTTTTACTATCTTTTTCTTTTTCAGAATTTATAGTGGTTAAAGATTATTTCCCCTGTGTTTTCTCAGTATGTATTTACAAATCAATTTTCAGTTGACAAATAAAAAAAGATAGAGTATAGTAGAAAAGTAAAATAATAACACCAGCAGAATATTCATTGCAATGGTGCTAGCAGAAGTGGTAAGGCAACAGCATGTTTAATCTATTAATTTAAAATGTCCAGATTCTTGTAGAGATGGAGCTGAAGCTGCACTTAGATGGAAACTAGATGAAAGAATTTCTGAATCATTTAGCTGTATTTAAATATCGTATTTTAATATTGTATCGCATACTGACCCACTAATACATTATCATCTTTTTACGAATGGTGAGAGTAGAAATTACTTTATACAAAAACATATGCTTTTTTTAGCTGTAATTATTTCTCTAGTCAGTTAATTTGAATTATCTTTCATAAATAAATTTCATGTTTATGAATATGTGCGTACATTTAACTTCTACATGTATGTTAGGCCTAACGTATTATTAATAAATATATTATTTTTTATTATTTATTTATTTATTTATTTACTTTATTTTTTTAAATGTTGTGCCAGTCTAACTGAAATTTCATAGAACGCAATTTCTTTTAAGTGTTGAAACATAGACTCAACCATTCGCGAGATTTCCTTGAACGTAACCTGGCGAATATTAAGGGATTACTGCATTTTATTTTGCAATTAAAAAACGATATGGGACACTATTTGTTTCAAAACATAAAATATTTCCTTAAAAAAATAGAAAGAGAAATGAAGATCTTGAAAAATACTGGCACTCTGCCAATCAGAGATCCTGTTTAATATTATGTACTGTATTATTTTCATTGATTCTCCTCAAACTCCTGCTTTAAGTTTTAAAATTAGGGGTTGAAATTATCTCCAAATGCAATAAAAATGTTTAGTTGTGGATCCGGTAACTGTTTGTACAAAGAAAACATCTGGGCACGTTCACAGTACTTTATGCATTTCTGTTTCAGAATATATCTAATTACAAACAAAAGTTTTAATAGTAAAAGTTGTACATTTAGTTATGCTTATTATTTATGACGTAAAAATATTTCTTTTTTCTCATAAATGTTTATAATGAAAATTCTGGCGTTTTCGTTTTAGAATATCTAATTATAAAAGTTGCAGTTTTAGTTATAGTTATTATTTATGGTATGTGCAGCTTTTCTTTTTTCTTGAAAATTTTTTATAACGAAAATTCAAAGTTTGCGTAAATGAAAATCTCCAAGATTTTCTTTCCTAAAAAGTGATTTACGTTCTTCTTTAAGAAAAATAAAATGATGATTACCGAATGTTTGAAAACAACTGAAAGACGACTGCAGTGGAACCTGTTTCAAGGCACCCAGGTAATATTTTAAAAATTGCGTATTAAGCGGGATCGCGTATTGAACATGATTTGTGTATTATTGCTGGCACATTTTTACACATCTAATCATCTAAATGCTCTTTAGAGCTTTGGCTTTTATGGTTATGAGGAAACATTTTTACCTTTTATGCATATTTTAGATGAAAGGTTAACTGTATTCAATCATTATTCACTGTTTGCTTTTATAGAACCAGTTAGGATAATAAATTAAAAAATAAATATAGGTTTGAAATAAAGCTTTATTTTGATTAATCCGAAATAACAAACATAAAAAAAATCCCCGCTATCTTCAGTTTTTTAATACAAATCAAATATACAGGGTGTTTCACAAAGGACCCCTAACTTTAAAAATCAATAACCCGGAAACGGTGATAGATAGAAACATGAAACCAGTGGTATGTTTATTAAAAAAATCGTAAGAATCTTATACATAAATATCAAAATTTAGTTAAAAATAGCACCGATAGATGGAGCTGAGAGCGTTAAGAATCCTTCTAATGAGAGTTCAGAAGCATAGAAAGCCTAGCCGTCGAAGATTTCGCCATTGAAATTTGACCGCTATTAGCGTATAGTGAAAATAATTCCGAAAGTGATGTATACCGTGGTGGAACGTGTATTTATTGTGTTGGAGTACCACCGATTAAATCAGAGTCCTACTGCCACAAGGAGAAATTTTCAAACGCGATTTCAAGTCGCAAAAGGCCCAGATGGAAAATAATTCGTGAGCTTTTCAAAAAAGTTCAACGGACAGGCAACGTGTCCGATGAATTATTTTCACTATCAGAACAGATTTCAGACGCGGTCAGATTTCAATGGCGAAATCTTCGACGGCTAGTCTTTCTATGCTTCTGAACTCTCTTTAGAAGGATTCTTAACTCTCTCAGCGCCATCTATCGGTGCTATTTTTAACTACATCTTGAGATTTATGTATAAAATTGTTACGATTTTTTTAATAAACATACCACTGGTTTCATGCTTCTATCTATCACCGTTTCCGGGTTATTGATTTTTAAAGTTAGGGGTCCTTTGTGAAACACCCTGTATTAACTATTTGCAGCACAACACAGTTACCAAAATCACAATTAATATTTGTGATAATAAACCTTATAATCAGTCTTAAAATTTCCATAATAAAGAAAAACTATCCTTGGTTATATTTTGTTAAAAAAATACAGTTAGCAAGACAAGAAGTACTCAAAATATAGAAAATAATCGCAGGGACGCTTTCACTTTTGAAATCGGTTCCGAAATTGAAAGTGTCCTCAAAAAAGAAAAAAATGGAACCAAAATTGGGAAAGTATGAAAATACGCAATTAAACATCGCCCTGAGATATCCTAAGCAAAAAGAAAAAAAAAATCATTTAAAAATATAAAATGCAAACGAGAAATTTCAAACGAACGCTGCCATTGGTTTATCATTAGATTGCGAGTGTCTTCGTGTTACTAGCGTAGGATCTTAAGAGGATACTTCATTCACGCAAAAACCCTCACTCGCTAATGTTAATCCTATGGGGCAGTTCTTTTAAAATATCTCGTTTGCATTTCAATGTTTTTAAACGCTTTTTTTTTCATTGGATAGTTGAGATTGATCTCTACAATCGTTGATTTTTACTTTTTCGATTTTGTTTGCGGGTTTTTGTTCTATGAGGATACTTTTACTTTCGGAACCGGTTGCCCCATAAGATTAGCATTAGCCAGCGAGCTTTTTAACGTGATTGAAGTAGCCCATTAACGCAAATAAGTTGTCGCCTAGTAGGTAGTGTTCGTTGCACGCTACCTATTACAGTAGTGCTCTACGTTTGTGGTCAGGTGAATGTTGGATGGTAGTTCTCAACAAGAAAGCACTACCGTCATGAATTTATTCTGTATTTGTACGTCGAAAGTTCCGCACTAAAAAGGCGAAACGATCTCCAGTAATCTATCCCACTGGCATTCATATTTACAGAGCATAATTAACTCTTCAGATTTTCTCAGAAATGACGATTTCATGATTTACCAATTACTGAAGTTGGGCATTACCTCGGGTTGGCAGCCCTGAATTAAACAATATTCTTATGTTATCGTATTTCCTGGTGCTTAATCGCGTTTTAACCGTTCGCGTATAAAACGTGATATTTTTTGCATT
Organism: Maratus michaelseni; assembly: GCA_963931845.1. Taxonomy (NCBI): domain Eukaryota; kingdom Metazoa; phylum Arthropoda; class Arachnida; order Araneae; family Salticidae; genus Maratus; species Maratus michaelseni. Next base: position 300,991,674 of record OZ007587.1, on the reverse strand, counting down.
AGTCATGCGCGGGATGTTCAAGGAACCGGAAAAAATCGCGTAATAAGCGTAATAACCGTGAGCATCTTGATTGTAACCGGAACTCAGTTGTGTATTGTTGCTACTCTCTCTATTTACACGAAACTTGACAATCTGTAAGAAGTAATCATGAAGAGCGTTAACGAGGGTTGATCACTTGGTTACTATTTCAGCGCGCGTATACTCATAACGATTTTCTACCTCAGAAAAAAAAATAGACTGTTTTTTTTCATACTGTAAAAATAACAGAACCAACGTGAGTCAAAAGACTTAAAAAATCGATTTTGTAATTTTAGCTTTATCCATACGAGGGTGAACCAGTCGAAATTCGGCGAAAAAAAAAGTGTTAAAAAGGGAACTATTGGAATGAGTTTATAATAAACTTACAAAAATTACAATAAAATCTTACAATAGCTAGTCTAGCTCTTAAAACAAATATTATTTTTAGCCGAAGTTATTACAATATTATTTCCAATAACTTCATATTTTCAAATTATCGAAAAATTTAACTTTGATTGTCTAAGTAATCAGTAACATGTAATCAAGATAAGTAATTAAGATTATGATGAAATTATGAATTGAGGCTCAAGTTTAAATTTCTTGTAATTTTAATACATTTCAGCTAACTTATTAAACTAATATTTGCAAAGGCGATGTTTGTTTTTTAGTTGTTCAGATGCTTTTTCTTTAGTCGCATTTTAGTTTTACCATACTTAAGAATCCCTTCTTGTTAAAAATTTGATTGCTAAAGAAGCTGTAGACATCAACTTCAATATTTACTAAAATTTAACATAAGAAAACATATGCTCAAGGATGTTTATTTATTTATGTCGAGATTTATATAATGCAATAATCTTTCATGTAAATTCAGTTACATTTTTTAACAAGCTTAATAATTCTCTAGCAGTGTTTGGATCAAAAACCGAAGCTTACATGTAAATATGATTGGGGGCAATCCGAGAAGAAGAAAAAGAAAGAAAAAACCTTGTCAAACATGGGCGGTCAACTTCAAATTATAGTAATACTGCCGCTTTCTCTAAAGTTTTGCTTATTATTTAATATTAATGCAAATGTTACTTTACAACAACAAAAATCATAAATCCACAGGTTGTTCGAAAATTTTTTGAATGATTATGATGATGTGCAAAAGAATCCTATGTTACGAAGACATTTTTTTTTTCGCAGATATAAAACTTCAAAAGCTTAAATTATTTTTTCCACGCTCCTTTTTGTTTACTTTGAAATGTACTACCCTTCCGCAGTCGAGTTCCTACCTGGATTAAGAACAGGCCTTTTTTTATGGTCATTAGCTGCGATTAAGGAACAAAGGTTCATTATTGAGGAAGACCTAAGCAATACATGCTTGAAAATTACTTAACACATCATTTAAAAAAAAAAAAAAAAAAAAAAAAAAAAAAAAAAAAAAACAGTAAACTGAGTTACAGTTTTCAAACACATTGCATTTAAAAATACATTTTTATCCATTCGACTATGTGTAGATGTATATACAGATTATTTTATTTATTTATTTACTAGCTGTTACCCGTGACTTCGTTCACGTAACATTAAAAAAAGAATAAATGCATTAATTTAGTAAAACATTTCACTTGATAATTAACAACATATATAATTAACCAAAGCTTTATCACATTTTATAGGAGACCATACGGTATTTCTTTGCTATAGGGTCCTTGACATAACCCAGTCTTAAAAAAGAGAAATTTCATGCCAAATAATATATACAATCGCGAAAATGAAACTGCAACTAATGAAAAAAGGACGACCAAGTAAAATCGTGAAAATCGAGGAATTCCTCTTCGTAAAACGAAAAACAACACTGGCAGAATTCTTCTATACAACAGTGCATTTTAGGTGGTATTTGGTGTACAATTTGTATATGTGTGCATTGCTAAATGGGCATTATTATATTGTCTATTTGCATAGACATATGTTATATATTTCTTACTACATTATCTTGTTTATGTATATATTAAATTAAGAGCTTCACGCTAAGTGGTGTAAATAGTGAACAAACTTCTTGTGGATTTTATACATTGATAGATATTTCACAAAGATATAACAATCTGAGGCGATTCTAAAATGTAAATAAAGGTTGCTAGAAAGTACTTTAAATTCTGCCCAATTTAACCTCGATATTTTCTCTATCGCGTCAAGAACACTATAAGCAAATAAATACCGACGACACAAATATGATGATCTAAATTTACATATTTTTGTTAGTATATATAGGATTAATTTGATTTATTTCATGCGCTTGAAATTTTTTACGCTTTCTCTAGGGTTAGGTGTCGAATAAATGTACGTTCTTGTTATTTTATTTTGCCATTTCTATTTATTCTATTTTCCATTCATTCCATTTATGGATACTGATTTAATTTACATATTCGTGTCAAAGAATATTCTTTAAAGTTATTATCAGGATTAGGATAGGATACGATTAGGTTACGATTAGGAATAAAAATTGAACGACAATGGCATGACCAATTCAGGTTTAAAGTATGAACCAGGAAGTCTATTTACATAATGAAGCAATAAGAAAATTAGAAAATTATCGTCTGATATTTTTTAATATGTTTTACAGTCATAGTTGACATCAAAGGTGAGCGGGAAAATGATCATCTAAAATATCATTAAGTGTTTACCACGCAAAAAACAAATCTGTTTACAACAATGTATTTAAGTTTGCGCCAAATTTCACTTGATTAAAAAAAAAAACGCGAATTGACTATGGACCTAATTACAGACCCCTAACCCTCCTATTCTCGGAAATGTTCTACCTACAGTGTCTCACAAAAGTGATGGGACACTTGTGCTTTATAAAAAAAAACTGCAATAAAATAAATAAACAAACATGTGCAAAAATTTTTTGGGTGTGTTTCATATTTAAAGTTAGTAACAATTATTACATAACATACATTTTGTCAAAATATTAAAATATTAATTTAGTAAAAATACAATTGTTACGAACGGAGCAAAAAATGGCTCACATAAGTGATGGGACACTTACTTTTCCATCAAATATTTATCAAAAAATTTTACTTTTTAAAAGGTTTTAATATTTTGTTGGATTTCCTTTTACTTTTAAAACATGATTTAATCTTTTTGGGATGGATTCGACTAATTTTTTTGTGATTTCTGGAGTGATTTTACCCCATTCTTCTTGAAGCACCGATTTTAGTTGTTGTTTTGAAGAAATGGTGTGTTTGCGAATTCTTGATTCCAATTCTTGCCAAATATTCTCTATGGGATTTAAGTCTGGAGATTGTGGTGGTGTTTTTATTATTTCAGGACAGTTATATAGCAGCCAGAGTCTAACGTTCAGAGCAGTGTGCTTGGGGTCATTGTCCTGGTAGAATTTAAAATCGTTATGAAGGTTCAATTTTCGTGCTGAAGAATTCAAATTTTGCTTTAAAATATCAATATACTTGTACTGATCCATTATACTGTCAATAAAAACAAGATTACCAACTCCAGCGGACGACATACACCCCCATACCATAACTCCTCCTCCACCATGTTTTACTGTTGGTACCAAGTTCTGTTTGCGAAATTCTTCCCTGGGTTTTCTCCACACCAAGATTCTACCATCAGACCCAAATATATTAAATTTACTCTCATCAGCAAATATAACTTTATTCCAGTAATCAGAATTCTTATTTATGTTGGATTTTGCGAAAGCTAGTCTGAGTTTTCTATTCTTTTCACTTACGAAGAATTTTTTCCTGGCTACTCTACCGTGATATCCAGCAGATCGAATTACCCTTCTAATAGTCTCAGGATTAACAATTATTCCATATAATGCTTGTAAATCAGCAGCAACTTTTAAAGCACTAATTCTTGGATTTTTTTTAATATTTCGAACGATAATTCGCTTTATTCCATTGGATAGCTCTGATGTTCGGCCAGGTCTTCTTTTATCCTGAATCATATGATTCTTTTTATATCGTTTAAGGTATCTGACTACGTTTAAAAAGTGGATGTCGACCAAAATTTTCAAAACGATTTTATTACATTTTATTACAGTCCAACTTTTTATCTTCCTAAAACTGTATTTATTTTTATTGTACTATAAATAGAGCCAGAGTTGCAGCGGTTTTTAAACTACTCAACAGCTATCACTCAAACCGGAAGTACTGTTTAAAGGACCAGAAGTACTATTTAAAGGTACTAACTGGGAGGGGGAAAGCAAAAATATGGCCTTCTAGAAATATACAAAGGCTCAGTACTTGAAAAAAAGAGTATGGCTCATAAAAATAGTCAAGTTTAGATGCATATTACTGTGGAAATTCTTGTAGTAAAACATAAAACAAAACTTTAAATGCATTTTTTGGAATATGTAATTTTTGGAGAAAATTCCATACGCAAAACACGATTTCTCAAAAAGTTATTAGAATATCTCTATGAAATTTAAATTGCATGTTGTTTACACTATTGTGACGGCAATGAACTAAAGATTTAATGTTAGAATAAATATTTTTTGTTTTATGGGTGTTTTCGTGGAATGACATCGATGAATTTTATGAAAATCAGCATGTAAAAAGATGCGATATACGATACATTTTGAAATATTTAAAATATCTCTTAGATTTTAGTTCATTGCCTTCCCCAATGTCATAAGTATTATGTGTAAAAAGAAAATTAATGTACATGCAGTAGAATGTTCTGTAGAGTGTTTTGCGTATTGGGCCAAATTTCACTAAATTTTACCACAAAATCCCCCATTTACCAAAATTTCATCAATGAATGAAATATTTTTTTGCTTTTTTTCATAGTTTCTAGTCATATTCTTAATAAAAATATGATAAAAAATTAATGAAACAGCTTTTTTGAAAAAAATTGCTCCGTACGTAGTCAGGCACCTTAATGATATTGAAAACTGTTGAACGACTCAAGTTAACTGTTTCAGCAGTTTTTCTAAGAGATTTTCCACATTCAATATGCAAATTAATAACTAATTTTCGAATTTCAGGCGAAGTTTCTTTTCGTTTAGCATTCATGGCTACACAGAGCTAAAAAACACAAAAATTCCAAAACAAACTGGAGAGAAATACTGCAGACGATTTTATAAATTATTGCCAATTGCTTTTAAGTAAAAATAAAACCCCAAAAAATATTTTTATTGCTTATTTCAGACGATTTTTGTTGCATATATAATGGTGTCCCATCACTTATGTGAGCTATTTTTTGCTCCGTTCTAAACATTTTGTATTTTTATTAAATTAATATTTTAATATTTTGACAAAATGTATGTTATGTAATAATCTTTACTAAATTTAAGTATGAAACACACCCACAAAAAAATGTGTACATGTTTTTTTAATTTATTTGATTAGTTTCCTTTTGTAAAGCACAAGTGTCCCATCACTTATGTGAGACACTGTATATGTAAAAAAAAATCTACTATATAGAACGCGCTTTCACGTTTATAATTTTATGAATTGGCACGATTGGCTTGTTCAAGTTTACACAATGCGGCTGGAAGAAAAGATTCATTACTTTTTGATTTCTTCTTTGCTTTTGCATTACGGGAATTTGTTGGTAAAATCGATTTTCTTTTCGATAACTTTGTTGTTTTTTAAGTTTAAAAAAAATTGTAATTTTACTTAAACATTGGTTTAAAATCTATGCAATTTTTCTTATCCTACAAGACTTTACAAAAATCTATTATGAAACAACTTTAAAAAAAGCTATATTTAAAAAAGACAACAAAGTTTTTCCTATTTCAAAACTAAAAGAAATGTAAAATTAAATTCCGGTTCGAAACGACGATTTACAAATGTGTTTCGATTGCGGGAAAATGATAGAGGAAAAATGTTGTTACTTCGACACAATCATATTAAATCTTTAGCTTTTATGAGAAAAGCAACTTTCTTTTAAAAAATATAGTTATTTTTATTAAGATTTTCTGATTTTCGATACGGATAATTTTGCGATGCATATCATTGACATTTGCCATCCAATATATATATATATATATATATATTACTTTTTAAAATTTAAATTAAAAATATGGTATCTTTATGTTAGCCGTGTGCAGACGATAAATCGCCAACCTATCCCATCATTCGTATTGAATTAAAAATATAAATCTTTCACTCATTTCATTTAAAACACAGAACTTTAATTTACAACACATACATTTAAAATACATATATTACGTACATTTAAGATAATTCCTTTCATGTGAAAAAGAAAAAGAAAAAAAAGAGAAATTAATCACAAATAATTTGATAACCCAAGATCATTTTATTTCAACATCAAAACAAATCTGTTTTATTTTTCTCTATATGACATCATATTCGCTTGCTTTCCATACTTACTCATATTTATGCACTTTGTATTATTATCAAATATTTGAAAACTCACGTTTTATGTCTAATATGACATCATTTCATATTCTGTTTAATTCTTAAATAATTCATTTCCTTTTCATTTTTCACGTGGAAAATTTTCAATTGAAAATAAATTGTTGATTAAAAATTATTACTCAGAGGTTTATTTTATATTGGCAACGATAAAGTATTAGCAACGGTAAAATAAATTTAACCATTTAAAAATAAGCTGCAAAACCAAGCCCTTTGGGCCAAACCAACCAAACCAACCAACCATTTTAAAATATACGAAAAAATGTCCATTTATTCTGTATGAGAATAATGAAATTTTTAATTTTTAAGAAAAATATTGATATAAAATAAACAAAAATCAGCCTATATTCATTTGAGGGTTATAATCAACTTATATGCAAAGATACAGGATAATTAAATGCTCCATTTTGACGCTGGCTTCAGCCTAACATTTGCACACAATCAGATTTATAATATTATTAGGATTGATGAAGTTTTAATATCGTTATGGAATATTAACTAGAAACAAATGCTGAATTATTTATATTGATTTAAATGCAAACGCGTTAATCTTCCTTAACCGGACTGTACGCGATAGATATATATGAAATATTCATGTTTGAAAATTATTTTAAAAATCCTAAAAAATAGTAAATTGAGATAGAATTTTCAAACAAATTGCATTTTCATTTTTAGGGTTTCGTTCATCTGACAAATCCCTATTCTTCTCACTCATCTGTCTGTCTGTCACAGAGTTCATACTCGGAAACTGTATAAGTCAGAGACTTGAAACTTAGCATATAGCTGAACACCTCTTGTCAAACGACAAATAATAAAATTTTGAAAAATCTTATTTTATTTTAATTAAATGAATTAATTTAATGACATCCGACCATTTCTGCGATTTTCTTAAATCTTAAAACAGATCCTTAATTTCAGTATTTTTTGCGTAGGCTAGATGGTTCAGTGGTAGCGAGTTTTCCTCCTTACCCAAAGGTTCCGGGTTCTATTTCCGACGACGACGAAAGTTGAAATTTTCGATTTTTACATTTCATTGTTTGATGGATTAACCTAAAAGAACTTTCATATTTTTTTTGTCATTTTAACGGTTATGTTATTTTTTTAGCTAAAATTAAATCATGTAATTAAATATTATTTTCAAATATACACACATACGCTGTTACAATTGTCTGAAAAGCATTTCTTGAATATTTTTAATTGAATTTAAAAAATAGCTTCTTCTAGTTATAATTTTTTTAATTAAATTTAATGGTGCTGTCATTTATGTTCTTATTGATAAAGTGTACTCATAAATGATAAGGATAATGATAAATTAATGATTTGGATTTATTAATTTAAAGATAAGGTGTTTTGAAAGGAATAGTAAACAAAATCCTTTGTGCGATCTTCGATCACACTTACACACTTGCTTTCCGATTCGACAGTGTAAAAATTGAAATTGTGCGATGTCTAGATACGAAAAATGTTCCACAAAAGCGAAATTTTTCAGTCAATCCGTTTCCACCGTAACGTCGGCGTTACTCACGGACATATTTTTGCTCTATAATATAGATATGTATTTTTTAATAAACAGGGTAACTTATAATAACATTTAATATACAGGATAATTGATCAAACCGATTGCCCTGATTACAAATGACTTAGTTGTAAACAATAATCGGGAAACAATGCTTAAAACGCAATATTGAAGGAAGCTCAAAGTTTTGTTGGCGTACTTCAGAACTGTTCTATGTGGCCTTTTTTTTAGTCACGCAGAAAATATCCAAGTGGTGCGCCATTTCTCGCCAGATAGTCTGAATGCATTGGACATATATGAGGGGGTTAGAATAACAGTGGAGTAAGTCAAAAATTTGAAAAATCTAGAAAACCATATTTTCTCTGAACATATATTAATTTCTGTTCAGTATGTCATTCAAATAAGTCACAGTTTACTTAGGGAGTTAGGCAAAACAAGTTGGACCACTTAATGCAATGACAATACGACAAGTTTCACAAAACCCTTCGTTTCTCAAATTACTAAATATTGATTTACTCCACTATCATTCTAGCTCCCTCATATATATATTTTTAATTGACATGTAGACAAACAAGCGAACACAATTTCATTACAGAAATTTTCTGGACTTGTATGTCTGTATGTCTGTATGTAAGTTGTAAAAATATATATACAGTGGACTCTCTCTATTCTGAACATTCATGGGACCGACCAAAAATATTCAGATTATGGGGATGTTCATTATAGAGGGAGATTCGGAAATGCATTACTACCACTACTATGTATTGAGTTTATGGACAGTATAGAATACTTAGCCTGGTTAACCATGCAAGTTTCCGAGATGGAGGTGCTGAATTTAGAACTATTAACAAAGTTAATTAAAAAATTAAAAAACATACAATTACATACATACAATACATTACTTAAAAACATAATCGGTACATTACTTAAAAAAGTGAGTAATTTTAGTCTGTTTTTGCATTGTGTATGCTCGTGCAGTGTACATGTTATCTAGTTGTTTAAGAAGTGTAAAGGCTTCCGGGTGGTGTTCAGCCGCATAGTTCAACAGGTCTAGAATCTCTTGGCCATATTGCTTGAAGGTAATCGTACTCCTTGTTTCATCGGTCTCTTCTGGTTCTGCTTCGTCTTCATTACCCTGTTCCTCTTCAACAATGTTGTCGCAAACAGGAAGGTTTCCGTCGGCTTCGACATAAGCTCCAGGTTCAATTTCAGTATGAAGCACCTGAAGAATTGACCCCAAGTCACTCACAGCTGTTGCTTCTTGGTTCTCTGTCCTTGATTGCTCATTCTCACGCGGGAATCCCGCTTTGTAGAAGCATGTTTGGATGGTGTAGGGGGTTACTTCATTCCAAGCCACTAATATCCAATAGACAGCATCCATGGCATTGCCCTTCTTGGTTAGTTCGGTTGCCGAATTTGCCTCCTTCATCACCACGAGCATTTTCTTCAAAAAATTAATTCGGTAGTGATCTCTAAAGGTCGAGATTACTCCTTGATCCAGTGGTTGGATTATAGAAGTACAGTTCGGTGGCAGGAACTTCAGGCTCACGTTGCTCAGCTGCACATTTGTATGTTCTGGCATTATCCACAAAAAGAAGAATTTTTCTTCCTTCTCTCTTCATCATCTCGTTAATGCCCTCCAACCATTGTGAGAAAATTGTGAATGTCATTCAGGCTTTTCGATTTGATTTATAGTGCAGAGGCAATGATGCTATCTTCACATTTTTGAAACATCAACGTTTTTCACTTTTTCCGATCACAAGTGGTTTGAGCTTCTCACCGTAAAACTGGCACAGAGCATGACGGTAAGTTTTTCTTTTGATATTTTTTCGCCCACACATTTCTCGCTTCTTTATGCTAGGGTTTTATTTGGAAGATCTCTGAGAAATAGTCCGGTTTCGCCGGCATTGAAAATGTCAGCGGCATGGAAATCCTTCGTTATAACCGGAAGCTTTCTTTTCCATTCCTCCACAGTGTCGATATTTACGTCTCACAGTGGATCAATCCTTAAGAAAATGCGAACATAGGGCCAAAAAATAATCATTAAATAATTAATTTTTTGCAATGAAATATTTTAAAAGAATATCTACAAAATACGAATCTATGTTTATCTTTTAAATTATACAAAATTATATCTTATTTGTATAGCTCGGAATATACATCTTTCAGCAGAATAATTTTTCTGCGAATTTTAGTGATTTTTAAATGTGCTCAGAAATGAAAACAAGGTAACCACTAATAATAACTCGTTTAAAATATAATTATTAATTTCCTAAAACACATTTTGGGCCACTACGGATTACATTTTGATTGAATTTTATGTATCATTTAACATTATGAACACCCCATATAAAATTAACGATATCATAAACTTAAAAATTGTGTAACTTAAATTGCTTGAAGTTGCGTGAAATTTCAAACACATCTTTGTGTTCCTAAAAGCCTGTATTTGAATGTGGTATAGAGCAATATTTGCGCAAACCTGCGCATTTTTGAAATAAATGGATTTGAAACACTCTAAGTGGCTATCGCATAATTTTCCGTTAACGGAAAACATAGTAAATTGTCTGTAGACAAAAATATTTTTTTATAAATATTATACTGTAAGAATTTTCTAAGGTGAAATAATGTAAAAAAATAATTTAAAATTAAACTATAAAATTAAATTCAATATATACGTATCTTGGGTTATATAACTATTTATATGAAAATGCTGAAAAGCGCAAAGACTCTCAGAGGGTTAAATCTACTCTAATAAATGGATGCATGATGTGTGAGTGCTAAAGTGTTATTTAAAGCAAAAGTTCTAATTCTTCTGGAAATTTTTTGTTCCTTTGAACATTTTTTTACTTTGCGTCTAATACTTGAAATCAACGGGTCAGATGTTATAAGTAAATGGTGCAACAAGTCTTCGTTACATGCTCTTAGACTTATTTTTCTCGTATGGGACTCCCGGTACCTCCGAAACTCTTTATTTCTAGCTTCGCCAGCTTCTTCCGATAATTGGCCAATTGGAACAGCAAAATTTGTAATTATATCTTTTCCATGAATTAATAACTTATGAATAGAAGCTGGCATATAATACCACCCGTAATTCGAAACACATTCTTTAGCTGTTTCCAGTGCAAATTCACCAAATTTTTCGGCATTAATTACTTCGTCACAGGAGATAACTTGCATTATAATTGCAAAACGTTTAATAAGTTCTTTATCCAATCCAGTGATCTCAGCTGTCTTCTCAAACTCTGCAAAAAATGTCCTTGCAGTGTTTCCATCGTGTGTCAAACCACTCCCCTGTTTAACAACATCAATTAACAAACCTAATTCTTTTCTGAATTCGCGTTGAATTTTTCTCTTTGATTGTTCTTTTTGCTTCTTTTGGTCCTCAGTTCTAGCACTCCAAGCTTTAAATGATAAATTGTAAGAAATATGAAGCAAATATTCCATAGACCGTATCTTTACATACACCAAAGCTGTATGAAGATGCGTTTACACTTCTTTTAACAATTTTATCAATGTTATTCATTTCCGAAGGCTTTGCACCACAAATATAACATGTTGAACAGGAGGATGTATTTGAAATTGCCGTAATAATTTTTCCATCAATCATTGTTAAATTCATTTCGTGATCAATGGTTATATTTTTATGTGCTGTAGGCTGTAGATTTTTCATTTCTTCTTCAATTCGCTGATATTCCTTTTTTGATATTTCAGTATTCTCGCTGACAAATTCAAATCTAATGGGGCGACAATATCTAGTGGATGATGGAGTTTGATTTTGCCAAATAGTTTCAGCTCCACATAATAATCTAATAGGTACAAAACTAGTCATAAAAATTGAAGTATCTGATTGTAATAAGCACCCTTCATCAAATTTCTGTTTATACATGCTTTGGTTTGAAGCACCGTCAAAACCCCATTTACATATCAATTTTAAGTGCATTTTGATTCAAATTGTATTTTAGATGCATCTAAAAGTCTAATTACAGTTAAGTCTAAAATTGACTGCAAATTAATTTGAACCAAGCTATCAGTAATAGATATTTGTTCTTTTGGAACGTAACAATCTAATTTCGCTTGTTTAATATAATAGTACGTCTGCCACTGGTTGTTACCTTCGTCAATGCAACTTTGCCTTAAAGTGATATATTGTTCCTTAGAAAGATCGAGATTTAGCATCATTGCTAAACACTTTTCCTTTGAAAATAAATTCGTTTCAATCTTTTTCTCACAAAAGTTTTTTATTTGTGAAACTTCATTCGGATTTCTCATAAGATGATCAATCACTTTTGCAAGATCCTTAAAACCCTCAGATGCTAATTTTTGTTTTGCTGCATGCAAAAGAGCTTCTCCAGAAGTGTCCTCTCTTAAACTTTGAGTTAATCTTCTTTTATGAGTTTCGGATACATCTGAAAAAGATTTCCGAGATGTTGATTTCTGCGAATTTTCAACTTCAGATGGTTTAAATTCATTACCAACTTTGTAGGAACATTGAAGCCAGGAATCGTTTTTAGTATTGAAACGATCTAATTTTCGTTGAGATTTCTGCCATCGATCTTTTACAGCTACACAAAACTTACGTAAACGCTCCTTTAAATTTTCTTCATCAATTTCTGAAGCATTTAGTCCACAGTGTTCACTTACAAAACTAAGCATTGATTTTTCATAACTAAAACCGTTATTTAAATTCTTTAGATACAGAAACAAATCTCGGTTTGTTATCATCTTTCAAAAGAATATAACAAAAAGCAAAAAGAAATAATCTTGCTTCAAATAAAAAAGAAATATACTAAAATTAATATCACTATAAAATAATTTTATAAAACTCAATCCCGATGATAAAAAATATGCATTGAAATAGGCTCTAAAATGTTGTAGAAGAATGTCCGGTTTTGTAGAACGATTTTGAAGAGTTATGTAAACATTACATATGTTGCCAATTAAAAATTAAACAAATGTTTTGAATATTTTGCCAATATTATTAGGATATAACTAACAACATGATAGGTAATAAAATTATCGTCTGCTAAGCTTTTTCTTTTATTTTGATATTCAAGTTTAATTTAGTTATCCAGTATGTTTCTAAATGTCCTGTTTTAAACAAAAAAAGATTAAATTGCTCATAAAAACCACGCAGATCTATTGAATATAATTTATTTTACTTATTTAAGCCTAAATATAACAAAAAAAATCATATATATAAGTTTATACTATTGTGATAATCCTATGTTCGACATCTGCTATACTTTGACCCACTGTGGTCTGTAGCTTCACCATTGATTATTTTGAATTCGATGTTATGCCGACTTTTGAAGAGAGTCAGCCATCCTTCTGATGCCTTGAATTCCGTGATTTTCTTATTTTCTGCAAAATCCAGAGCAATCTGCTTTAGCAGGGGTCCAGTGACAGAAAGATTCTTCATTGTCATTTGGCAAAAAAAAAAAAAAAAAAAAAAAAAAAAAAAACTTCCAGACGTGATTGTATATGTTCTCGTTTCCCGTTTTCTTTTCGAAAATTCTACACTTTGAGGAAGGTTTATTTGCTTCAAAAGCGGCTATAATTTTTTTCTCTTTCTTGCTGATGGCGTTGACTTGACCTACTGAAATTTCAAATTCAGATGCAATTTTCCTTTGACTTACTTTTGATTTTAATTTTCGAACAACTTCGTATTCTTCCTGAAGCTTCAGTTCTTTCCGTTTTTTTTTTTTTTGTTTTTTTTGTTTTCCTACTTATTTCTGACATATCTGCGTAAGTGTTGTGCTTCTTTCCTTGCAATGATAGTGAAATGGAGAAAATATTTTACCTTAGCCGAGCAGAAAGGAAGAAAGAAACAAGCAATAATGCTGCCAACCAGATGTGCAGGAAAGAAATCATACTCTTTTTTGACCACTCCTTCTAACACCTGTTGTCTCTTATCTGTCATTGGGGGGTGGGTATTTCTGTTGCGCAATTTTTCTATTTTTATCTTAGGTCGAGAGAGGGGGAATCACGTGACATGTTTTTTACATTATTTTTTCTTGTATCTCTTTGCATAAAAATTTATTGTTTTGATCATTTCATTTCATTTGACTATTATGATTTACTTTTTCTGAAATGACAACAATTTCATATCTGCACATTTTTTTAAAATTAAAAATATAAGAATGTTCTATTAGTTGAGAACACGTACGGTAAAGACAAAAATATACTTTCAATTTCATTCTTTTTTCTTTTTTCTTTCTTTCTTTTTTTTTTTTTTGTTATAATAAATGTTTTGTTTGTTTTGTTAACTGAAGATTTTATCTGAATCATTCCAACAAATTTCAGCATCAGGTAGATCTTAAAATCTAGAAATTATTTTGTCTGTTTATTTTTAAATCGAGTTCATTGAATCCTTTTATTCTTCTGCAACAATTTTTCCGAATTTCCATGATACGGGAATTCCCCACATTCCGACTGCAAACACACGTTCAGTTTACGGAGAGGCAGGTTAGAATGCGGATCATAAGTAGCGTTCATAATATTGGGGTGTTCAGATTAGAGGGTGTTCAGAATACAGAGAGTTCATCTTTTGTTAAGTCTATGGAGTTTTGCCGGGACCGTCAGAAAGTGTTCACAATGCCGGGGTGTTCACATTAGAGAGTGTTCAGATAGAGGGAGTCCACTGTATATGTGTGTATGTGTGTATTGTAACCTATTTTTTAAAAATAAATACCTGTGGAGCACAAAAAGTATACAATTCATAGATTGTCAGCTCTATTCAATCTCGCTTTGACTCTGCATTGTGCATGACACCTTGTGATCTCTTTTTACAGAATATTCCTTCTTTTCATATAGAAGTGAGTGAACTGAACAGCGCACTGACATCAGTGTCTGTATGAACGGGAGCTGACGCATATCCATCTTGTTGTCCAAAAGAATCGCCATATTGTAACCCAGCTCAGCATTAGGAAACCACCCGAGCAGGTGTTTGCCGTCCATGTCACTGTCACTCGCCGTCCACTACTACGGTAAGCTAACCGGTTTTAGCTTGGTTCTTGATCCGCTGGGTTATTAAATGGCGGTAAGATTCAGACGTATATCCACCTTGTGCCCAAAATAACCGTCATATTGTAACCCAGCTCAGCATTAGGAAACCGCCCGAGCAAGTGTTTGCCGTCTCTGTCACTGTCACTCACCGTCCACTACTACGGTAAGCTAACCAGTTTTAGCTTGGTATTTGGTCCGCTGGGTTATTAAATGGCGGTATGATTCAGCCTGTAGTATAGGAGCTCTAGTACGAACAAGCTCCGAAATGTTTGGCGCGAAATGAACTGATTGGTTGATTAGTTAATTTCATGGATGTATTGTGTGTGGCTAAAATAAGCTATATAGAACAGTTGTGAAGTACGCCAACAAAAGTTTGAGCTTCTTTCTCTAATGTGCTTAAAACATTTCTTTCGATTACTGTTTGCAATGAGGTTATAGTCATTGTAATCAGGGCAATGATTTTAAATTACCCTGTGCATTTACTATAATAGAGTTTATAATAGATACTTACAATGTTCTTTAAAATCAGAAGAATGGAATAACCATGACGTGTTTCAGTGCATATTGAATTTTTATTTATATTCCAAAAATAATCTCACGTAAATTGCATATTCAGAAATTTCTATAATATAATTTTACCTGCATGCACAGCACAGAGATTTCAGATCAAAGAATATTCTTTGAATAATATTAAATTTTAATTATAGTAGTATGCTTGCTTTTACAATATTTGAATTTTTACGATTGATGTCAAATTATAACTCCTGGGACTCATAAAATAAGACCTTTGTAGACTATAGAACAATAAAGTGAAAAAGCTGCGTGGAATTAATTTAAAATAGCTTATGTTTAATTCAAAATTTCAGAAAACTACAATGTACAAAATTACTTACAGGATATAATGTCAGATATTGTCGTAAACCAAAGTTAAAAATTTGAAAATATTTTTATAATTAAAATTTCTTTTAAAATTAGAATTAATAATTATGCAAATGAACATATATTGCAGCATAACTCACTAAACCTTATTGTGAAATTTTAAATTATAATAGTTTAATATGCATTTTTCAAAAATTTTATGTATAGTATTGAACATCTAATAATTAAATGCGACTGACTGTTATACAACTGACATGTTTAACACTATTTCTTCCAGCGCCAATTGACACCCTTTAAAAATATTTCGGTTTATGTTTTTTTTTTTTTTTTTTTTTTTTTTTTTTTTTTTAATTTACATTAAAATAATCACAATTTTTAAATGCATTGAAGACTTATTTTTTACACTTTTTAGCTTTAAAAATTTCAAGTAAAATGAACATAAATCAAAACTATATTGTTAAAGAAATAAACAATTATTATTATTATTATTTTTTTTTACTGACAATTTTTTTTTCATTAGTATAGTAATAATCAATTTTTAGATTTTATTTAGATTCGTTATCTTGCTTAGAGATAATTTCACAACAAATTTTCGTGAAACTTCTTGATTAGTATTCCCTAACAGCAAACTACCATCGGTAATATTGATTATATTGGGGGGCAATATAGTGCCAATACTGCATTTATCAGAAAACACTGTCAACGAAATAGTAATATTGGTAAAATATTGGCTTTATATTACAAATCTTTGAATGAAGCGTCACTATTTTAAAAGTATTGGCTTTTTATTGTAGGCATTTACCATAAAATGCGAATATTGCAGAAACTTTGGCTTCACATTGTAAATATTTATAATGGAATAACTATTTCAAAAATATTGGTTTTACACTGTAAATATTTGCAGAAAAACGCCACTTTTGTAGAAATTTTAACATTGCTACTTAAAAACTGCCAATAAAATGGCGAAGTGTCTTTGCTAAGACTGGTTCAATATAGCTATGTATAAATAATT
This sequence comes from Maratus michaelseni, assembly GCA_963931845.1. Lineage (NCBI taxonomy): Eukaryota > Metazoa > Arthropoda > Arachnida > Araneae > Salticidae > Maratus > Maratus michaelseni. Next base: position 300,974,855 of record OZ007587.1, on the reverse strand, counting down.
CCAATGTTGGGGCAATATATCATGTCAATATTTACACTATTGGCCTTGATACAACGAAGATATAACCAATACGAACAATACTATTCAGTATTTGTTTGGCACAATGGTTACTTTGAATAATTGTTAATGAGTGCTAATTTTTATCAAAGAATTATAGTTTATATGGTTTTTCCAAATAAAAACGAAGGTGGGGTTATACGTCCTCTGACGTAAAAGTCTCCATCTCATTTGAGCGAACTATATATTATAGATGTAGGTTAAATATTTTAGTTCACCTTTTGATTTCTCTTTTAAAGAAAACAATTGAAAACAAAGGTCAGTAATCAATACGAACAATATTGCTCAATATTTGTTACTGCTATATGGTTGTTTTGAATAATTGTTAATGAGTTACTAATTATTATGAAAGCGTTATAAATTGTATAGCTTACGCAAATAAAACTGAGACTGTCTGCTAACAAAAAAGTTTCTTTCGCATTTGAGAGAACCATATATTATAGATAATATATCATGGATTAAATATATTTGCTTACCTTTTGATTTCTCTTTTAAAGTAAACAATTGAAAAACAATGTTTCGGATTTATGTTCTTCGCCCCAACAAGGTTAATCTGAAAAATAATTGCAGCAATAAATAAAACATATAATTTTCTCATAATAGGTGTGTAATATAACAACAGATTTAAAAATAAGTGCTTTTAAGTACGGAAGGAGTTTTTAAGTAATGGAATTCAGTTTTAGTTTAACGATTTTTTTTTCAACATTAAAATGCAAGAAAGAAATATTATACGCATAAAATAAGTTATGACGTGCTAAAGCTTTACTTTTGAATTTGTTACTGTCTCTATATTAATATCTAGGAAATAATTAAAAAAAACAATATTTTTGTTATAAGCAATCCGAAGTAGCACGGTTTGTTGGCCTATCGTTGCCATTGTGTGGAAACATTTAGGAAATGGTGAAATTGGGAATGGTAGTTTTGGGTATATTGGTAGATACAGGGACCCCTCTGACATGTAGCATTTCTGAGAAGCTGACGGTTTAACCACTGTTCGGCATTTCTTAGTGAATAATTCGTTGGCCAATAATACGGAAAGGCGGCTATGTATTACTGTGAGCAACATGAAACAACAGTTTATGAACGGGACAGAAACATGGTACAGCAAGTAAAAGTTTGTTTTTGGTTAGCATGTCGAACTCGATAGCATATTTGTTGCTCTTTAGGCAACAATTAGCAAACGTTGGACAAGCATTTTGCGTTGGATGTGTATTAATACGTAAAAAATCAGAAATTTAGTTAATAAAGCCAAAAATGCCTAAAATAAGAAGCCAAAAATTATCAGGTATTAAAATCCATATAGTAAAATGTCGGATAATTGAAGTTTTATATTATAAGCGACAAAATGATTATATATTGGAAAGAATACTAATTAATTTTGGATTAATATCAATCGAAATAATATTATTAATATTAGAAATAATGGAAATGCTTTTCTGTGAAATTCAAAATCCTAGTTATGAAATGATATAATCCATTGATAACTATAGTAACAAGTTTGCGATTTCACAATTTGAAATCATATTGAGAAGCAAAAGATTTTTTTCTTTAGACAATATCATTATTATTTTTTTAAACAAATAAAAGTTTGTATTTGGTTAGCATGTCGACTCTGTAGCATTCCGATAAGGTTTGATTTTTAGTGCATTTTCAGTATTTCTTCTTCTTTTCTTTTAAACAATGCACATAGGAAAGAAAATGTTTTTTTTTATTATTGAATTTATTGTCATTTGTATTCAAGTGTTTGAATATTGTCATATAAAAAAATTGATATTTTAATCGATCTCCTCTAAAGTTCACACCGTGCACAGTAAATCGGTGTAGTTGTTTACGTTCTTAATAATCAACTGAAAAAAGAAAATCATACGGATTCTTAAAATATATTAAATTACGGGGAGGTCGAAACTATAAAAGTAATAAGAAAAATTGAAATTTCACAAATAGTAGTTGATTGAAGCTTGAGATCAATTTTTAGCACTGATTTTTCATTTTCGAAGCTTTTTAAAAATTGATATTATTAATCAAAAAAAAAAAACTTGTTTCATGAAAAACTTGTAAACGCCCTTTTGTTAGTCATGACACCGGTCTATTTAACTGGTTTTCACTACTTGGCGTAACAAAAACGGTTTTCAGGGCATATTCTAGATACATGTTGAAAAATTGCAAAAAAAATCACAATGGATTTCTTGAAAATTTTCCGGGAGAACATGTCTCTTAATAATTGTAAAATGGGGCATAAAAAATATGAAGTACATACATAGCGTATGGAGGAATTCCAAAAAACTGAAAGGAAAAAGAAAAAAAAAAAAGCTAAAATTGTCTAAATTTGTCCATACACATTTCCGTGATTATAAAAAAAAGGGGGCAAAAAATTGCCATCACGAAACTATTTTTTTTATTAAAAATTACCATGTTAATGGACTTTATTTTTAATTTGCAGATTTTAATATACCACCATTCCGAAACTCATATTTTTGTAGTATGCATGAAAACTTCCCCTTGGAGATATTGAGAGTTTTGAATGAAAATTGAAACGCATGAAGCATTTATAATATGTATAGTCTGCGGAAAACTTGTTGTGAGAAATATGCATTTGCAATACATTATGATACTTTCGTTACATACATTTAAGAAGTAGGAAAATCCACTTTCTTACAAGCATATGGCAATATATTGATTTTTTTAAAATTTTAAGAATAAATTTTAACTTAAAAAACAAAAAATCGTGCGTTTCTTAATTTTTTCCCCAAAATTCATTGTCCACTTAAAATTTTGAGGACGGGTGTTTTCAGGCTCTGCATCAGTGAGATTTTAAATTCTCTCACTAATGTTACATCTATAGCCGTGTATTGCATTCGTATTTTTAAAATATCTCCTCAGCAAATTAATATTTTTAACTCCTTTTTTTCTGTATGTTCTTAAAGGATGTCTCTTTCTTTATTAGTTGTCAAAATATTTCTAAAATATATATTAAATTTATGATTTTATCTGTTCAAATCAAGATTTTAGCACTTCACATAAAATTATTTATAGATTTTAGAAATATTTTGACAAATAAAAAAAAGGGATACATTCTTCAAAAAGAGTACACAGAAAAAAAAAAAAAAGTTTAAAATATTAATTTACTGGGGAGATATTTTATAAATACGAATGCATCACACGGCCGTAGGTTTAACATTAGTGAAGGGAATTTGAAATCTCACTAATGTAGAGTCTTAAGAATCCACAAGGAATCATTCCAAGCAAACGCAAACCTGCCTTAAAATATAGAAAGAGCACTTTTCCTTCACAGTTATTGTTTATCATGCATTCCGAAGCACAAATTAACAATGACTGCGAGGAAAAGAATAACTTATTAGATTTTAAGATCATTACTGTCTTTATGAAAGAGATGCTTTCTGGACGATATTTAAACAATCCGTTCTGAAAAGGTTAAAAAAGAGAATAAGATCATAACAAGTGGATAAGTTATTATAGAAGAATTAATTTAGAATAAGTCTCTACCATGAATTTCCGAAGACACAAAAAAATTTCAACATCATTTTTTTGAATATTAAAAAAAGGAGTAATTTTCGCTTGAACTTTGCGTGTATATCTTTATGAAAGCACACAGATGTTTTTCTCTTTATTTACTTATTTATTTTGCAAAATATATAAAACAAATATGAAGATAAAAAAAATCTTATTCGGCTTTATCACTCGAATAAATATCACATTATAAACGTGATTTGAAGAAGCAAGCAAACTCATAATTACGTACCGATATTTTTTTTTCATTCAAACTGCATTTATATAGAATTTAATGATAGCCTCTAAATGGACAATTATTACGCTGTCTTTTCATTATAATTCTCTACCTATTGTGTAGGGAATTTTAGACAGAATTGTTATCGATTACTGCATCCGAATTTAAACTCCATGCTGCGAGTCATTTTGACATCATAGATTTCCATTAAATCTCTGTCAATATGCTAACCCTTCATGATTTTAACTTTCGCTTTCATTAATGTTGTGTCACGTCAAATTTCATTTACAAAGCTTTAATGTTTATTCTGGCCGAAAATATCCAGTATTAATTATGCAAATACATATTAACATGAACTATTCTCCAAAAATTGTAGCTGTACTGTTTTATTTTTAATAATGTGTAATTAGTTTTCGTTTTGACATAAAAGTCATAGTGCTGTAAAGAGACAGGTACAGGAGTAATGATTTTTTGCCGCCCCCTTAGCGATAGGGTCAGTGTTTTCCTTATTTCTAAAATGTTTAATTACTTTTAACATAATTTAGGATGTATATTTACCTTACAATAAAATGCTAAAAAACTGACGTGATGCCCATATAAAAGCAAAAAAAAAAAAAAAAAAAAAAAAACTCTTAAAAACAGATAAAAATAAGAAATGTGCAAGGACTTTCGAAAGAAATTTGTCTTTCTTATCCGATGCAAAGAAGACGTGCTACCATGTTAAAAGCAGGAGCAAGACTGAAAGGAAATGGTAGAGAAAGTTTAGAGAAAACAGGCAATAGGAACACAGAAGGCATCAGACAATCACACACAGAGCATTAGCCAATCAGAAGAATACGGAACAGAAAGAGAAATGCGAAGCAAATTGAATAAAAAAGCAGAGTCAGAAAAGTAAAGGGTAATTACAAGGAAATATATAATATATAATAAATAAAGTGGAACTGAAAAATAATTAATTAATTAAAATAAATTTTTAAAAGTCAATTAAAAATAAATAAATAAATAAAATAAAAAATAAATATAAAGATAATAACGATAATAGTGATAATAAAATAAAATAAATGGAAATAAAAAGATAGCAATATTTTTGATTTACGATTAGTTTCTCATTCAATTGAATGAACGCAAAGCTATTTTGATTATATAAGGATGTATGTATAAGTAAAAAAAAAATAAAGAAACAATATATAAAAGACATATTACAACAATAATAATAATAATAATAATAATAATAATAATATATATATATATATATATATATATATATATATATATATATATATATATATATATATATATATATATTTTTTTTTTTTTCTTTAAAGTCTGAAATGTGATAAACATTTTCGGTTTGACATCATGCTATTTCTCCACAGCTCCAAATACATGGAAAAATAATTTTTATCATTACAAAACTACGTAATTTGCAAATTCAAACATATTTTAAACATTTCCTTTACTGTTTCGTTTCTATGATTTTTTCACTTTTAAGTCTAATAATATACAAAATGAAAAAAAAAACATTGAAATTATTCTATTAAGCAAATATTTACTGTAACTTGCAAAGTACAATTGATCACATTCAAGTGCCTCATTCCGATTCGTAACACAAACAAAAATATCTATTATCAAGAAACATCTTTCATTGGCGGAGGAGTATACTCGACTATAACAGTAAACATATTAAACAGAAATTTTGATCCCGTGAGACATGTATTTTTGCCTCATTGTTACGTATATCTATTTAACGTTCCCTAAAAGCGATTCTTATAAACTTCTTAATTTTCCACACAGGATTTGTCCAATATAAGTTTTTTTTCTTTTTTTTTTTTTTTAATAATTTCTTTGGCATATGATACACTAAATCCTTTTGATCTAACTAATTTAAGTTGTTAGGATCTTTTCCGTAATTTCAGTCGTTACGATTATTTTTCTTTACTTCCGTTGCCTGGCTTATTGTCGTTTAATTGATTCGGAAGAGAGACTTCTTTATGGTACTTAACTGGGTGAGAAAGCCAAATGTTCTTAGAAATGTAGTATTTTTTTATTTACAAATGTCTTTTCAATTTTTTACTGATTAGATCCTTTTGTATCGTTAATTGATTGCTGAATGGGATTTTTTTTATCAATTAGTTTCAAAATACTTTATTTTCTTTGAATGGGAGAGTATGCTAAATGATATCAATATATATGTTACCGGTAACGTATGAAATATGGCATTGAATAGAATGCCAAAAATTCATTGTCAAAGTATGAAAATATTAATGTTTTACACATTTCCTGGGCCAAATACAATACCAAATCCAATGCCAAAATACAAACAAAGTATAAATTACTTCTGCTACGGACGTTTCTAAAGTCATGGGTCAAAGTACGTCACTTTGAACGCTCGACTACTTTACCCATGTTTTATTTTATTTATTTAATACTCGTTATCAGGTCAGTCTTGTTTATTTTCAGTCCCAATCTGACAGGAAATGCAAATTTATAATGTTCTACTAAGATCATCTCTTTAAATACTTTCAACAGGGTCTAATTAGTACACAGGCAAACTAGGCCAATGCCTTGGGTCCATTGGAGATAAAGCCCCCAAAATGAGTAAAATTATTTAGAAAAAAAATTCTAGAAAATTGTTTATGTCAATATATAAGAAACAGATATCACTATAAACACCTTGCCTGTACTTTTCTGTTCTCTAAAAACAGTTTAAATTAGGAATAGTGTAGACAAAATATTTTTTTTTTATGGGAAATAATAAAAAAAAACATTGAAGTGATGTTAAAAGTATTATTATAGTATTAAACAGCAAAAGTAAATTTAGTTAACCTGAGTTTCCACAAAACCAGAGTAGTGTGGAAAGAGCTAACCAGTACCAGTATATTTAAAATATACTGGTGTGCTTCGATTCAGGATGAAAAAACTGACTAATGGAGTGAGGAACTACTAGATTTCGCTCAAGAATAGGGGCTTATCATTATGGGAACTGAAAAACAACATATGAAGCTCTCTTTGGTTGCATAGGTTAAGCTGGTGTAAAGAATTGAACTTCGACATCCAGCTGCACTATGTGTCATTCTAGCATTTCCTGTGAGTATACTTAACTGCATACCTTCCCTCGCTATTTTTGCCTTGAAGACTAGCAGACGCCGAATTATATTGTACTGTGAGCGGAAAGTTCGGACAGTGATGAAGTGGTAAGGCGTTACCCAAAAAGGGGTCTTATGCTTTGATCCTTGCCGAGTTCGTGGGAAAGAGTTCATCTGCGAGAGAAGGGATCTCTGCACACGATTTTTAGGTTTGCGCCCGAAACTTTGCCCTTTGTCTTAGAACGTCCAATGACGGACTTAGTGAAAACGAAACAGAGGGATCTCAAGGCAGCTAAGAGGCTGGAGAGTTTCGAGGGGCCCGCCTCGACAAAGCCCCCGCCCCCAGAAGAAGTTCTCCTGCGAGAATGAAAAAGGGAGAGAGGACAGTTTTTGGAGAGATCGAAAAGGAGAGTGTTGACTCTCTGGAGAAGGGAAAAGGAAACGTCAGTTTCTAACTCAGCGTGGTGTAAGCGCTAGTGAGGTCCGACCTCTAGAATTGATACAGCAGGTATCCGCTGAAAATCCCAGCGAAGTGAAAAAGCACACCAAGTGCGAGAGTGAGAGTTCTTAGACTCAGAATTAACGAGCTTTAGTAGATCTTCCGAAGAAAAGGAACGGACGAGCCTTGGTCCGAATGAACTTTGTTTTGTAGTCACGACTGACTGTAATGTTTAGAGACTTTTGTTTGTTTCAGTTACACTTGGAGTCAAGAGGTCATTAATTTATAAGCGATTGACTCACGAAAAATAATTAAATGCTGTAATTAACTTTCTTGTACATATTTTCATTAGAATTAATATTGGTATGCAATAAATTCTATTTTCTAATTTATACGAGAAATTCTCTGTGCCAGCGATCCGATCTCGCTACCACTCACCATCTTTTATCGGGTCGGTATAGAGGAGTTACTACAACTGGTGGCTTGCGGTGATGGATTAATTAGCAAAAATTAATAACATTCTCTAAAGACAAAGAGTGGACTCTGAAATTTAAATCATCAAAGTGCTCCAAGAAAGAGTCTCCTTGTGACTTGTGACCTGAGTCTCCTTAGACGCCCCTGTGGATCAACACAGCATCAGAAAGAGGAATCTACCAAGAATTCTGGAGAGTGTTCCCCCATCAGAAAGAGTAATCTACCAAGAATTCTGGAGAGTGTACCCCCATCCGAAAAGTGAGACAGAGAACCCCGTCTGTGCTCCTGAGAATCTCTGAAGTCTAAGCTTCTGACGCCCTGAAAGACTCTTAGTAATGGAGGTAAGCTCTTTTTATATTCAGAGTGGCTTTAAGTGTTAATAGTGTTTATATAGGTGTTGTAGGCTTCAAAAAAAAAAAAAAAAAAGTTGTATGTTTATTTTTGTGAGAGTAAATTTTTGAGAAATTTTTCCGGTAGAAAAAAAAAAGCATTATGAGATACTTCCGAGATAACTGTAACTTATTTAATAGACAAATTTTGTAGTTAAAATTAAATTATTGTTGAATTAATTTAATGCAAACTGAGAGTTGTGCAGTGTTACAAAATTTTAGCTGAATCTATAAATGAGAGTTCATTGAAAAAAAAAAAAAAAGTATCGAACGCATTTCATATTTTACGATAACAGAGTTGATTTTATATGTTTTTTGTGAATTATTCTAAATTTTTTAAGAGTGGATGCAGAGATTAAGACCACCATTGATTTAAAAAAAAAAAAAAGGAATTGAATGAGACTTTTGCAATTTAAAATATTTTTACTGTACTTTTGGAATTTGAAATTTTTGTTTTGTGTAGAATTTATCCCATATGTATTTTATAACCAAATACCAAGGTGAATGTAAACGTTAGGATAGAGTTGCTTATCTTTATATGTTGCATATTTCCTATATTATTGCTAAGCGTACTTTTTTTATGAGCGTATATTTTGGTAATATTTTGACGCACTTGGTAGGATTTGATTTAATCTTATTGTATTGTTTTATATTTGTGGGAAAGATAATTTCTAATTTTATACTTTAAAAATGTCGGAGCTTAAATATTTTAGGAAAGCTGATTTGCAAACGTTAGCTTACGAATTTGAGGTCATTTTAGAGGAAAATGATACTGTACCGAAAATTATAAAAAAAAATAGAGTCGTCAGAGGGTTTTGAGAAAGAGCTAGCTTTAGCACAAATTAAACTTATAGAAAAAGATAGGGAAAATAAAGTGGAGCGGGAACATGAGTTAGCTAGATTAAAAGCGACGCAAGAGTCAGATGACCGGAGTACCGCATCTAGTAGCATCTCAGTTAGAACGAATCATTTACCCCTAAAAACAATTATGCATCGCTTTGATGAAAAGAATTCGGATATTTCGTTGTTTTTGAATTTATTCGAGAGACAGGCAAAAAAATGTAATCTAAATTCGGATGAGTTGGTGACGAATTTACTATCATTATTACCTGTGGGAATGGCCGAGCTAATTTTGAGAGAACCCGAAGACAAAATTGATGATTTTCAATATGTGAAAGAAAAACTGTTAGAACGCTATCGTTTGAATGCAGAGACATACCGACAAAAATTTAGTCAACATCCACGAAATCCTAATTCAGTTTGGAAGGATCTGATTTTTGAACTTAATAGTTTTTTAGAAGGTTGGCTGTCATGCTTACAAGTTTCGGATTTTGAGGGTTTGAAAAATTTGCTTGTCACGGACCAAATCAAACGGAGAGCGTCTCCAGAAATGCGCGAACATTTTATAGATGACTGGGCGGAGATTAAAGATCCCGAAGAATTAGTAAGGCTTTTAGATGCGTACGAAGCGATCAAACGCCCTTCTAAAAAAACGTGGAATCCTAAGCCACCGACAGAGAAGAAATTTGAAAGACCCAGAACTTTTGAAAATGGGCGAAACGGAAACAGAAATCCGGAGACTAACTTTAACTGGAGAGATCGAAATGATAATAAAGAAAGGGAAAAGGCGTTCGAAAAAAGGCGAGAAGTCAAGTGTTACGCGTGTTTGCAAAGTGGTCACTACAAATTAAATTGTCCGGAAATTAAAAAGAAAGAGGCTGCGCGGGTCAGTCACTTAAATAGTAAGCCGACACTTGGAGAAGCCTTCTCCCCTTATTTGAGTAAAGTATTAGTGAATGGAATTCGGGCAACTGCCTTGAGGGATTCAGGGAGTGATATTGACTTGGTTGCATACGATTTAGTCAGTCAAGATAAATTGAATGGAGATCACGTTTGGATTAAGACTCCGCTGGACAGTAAACTATACTGTTTACCCATAGCAGAGGTCACTTTAGAAATTGAAGGCGTGGGGGTTATTGAAACGAAAGCGGGAGTAAATAATAGAGGTTCAGATATGAATTATTATTTGTTGGGTAATCAATCTCAAAAGTTATTAGAGCAGGCGAACATGAAACCGGAGTTAGTAAATGCAGTTCTGACGCGCGCTCAAAAGAAAAAAATTGACCATACTCCAAAGTTGGAAGATAAGCGGATTATGCTTTCCGATAAGGAAGGGGAGAATGTTCACCGACGCGATGAAGCGGAAACTTTGAATTCGGTGAAAGAGAAAGAAGAAGCAGAAGCAAATTTTCGCGAATACGGTGAAACGGAAACGTTGAATTCTAAAGAAAAGGGTGAGGAGATAGACAACCCCATCGAGTTGGATAGTTTAGACAGAGGTTTGCTGCCATTATTGATCGAAGACGGATTTACGAATCTGGCTAAGATAGGGAGAGAGGATTTTAAAATGGAACAAGACAGCGATCCATCACTCAAAGAGATTAGAGATAAGGCTAAAGCTAAAAAGTCTCACTTTGAAATAAGAAATTCTCTGATAATAAGAAACACGAAGGATAATCGCGGGAACGAGAGGACCCAGGTGGTTGTTCCTTTGAGATTTCGTGTTGACATATTAGGTGCGTGTCATGAAGGAATTTCGTCTCACCTAGGGGAAATGAAAACCAAAGATAAAGTATTGCGGTATTTCTTTTGGCCTAATGTAATAAAAGAAATTGAGGATTTTGTCAAATCTTGTGACCCGTGTCAAAGAATCGGAAAAGCAGGGGAAAAGAAGAAAGCGCCACTTAAGCTAGTACCAATAGTGGGTGAAATATTTTCGAAACTAAGCTGTGATCTCGTCGGGCCCTTACCGAAGTCAAACAAAGGAAACAAATACATGGTCACTGCGGTATGTTTAGCATCAAAGTACCCTGAGGCTATACCAGTGTCAGATATGAGGTCTGAGACCATTATCGAAGCCCTAATGATGATATTCAGTAGATTAGGATTTCCAAGGAAAATCCAAACGGACTTGGGTCGGAGCTTTGTTAGCGATTTAACGACCGCCTTTCTTAAAAAGTTCGGAGTTAAGATAGGAAACTCAAGTGTGTGTCGACCTGAAAGTAACAGTGTTGAACGATGGCACAGGACGGTTAAGAGGCTTTTAAAAGTGCTTTGTGTAGAAAACGGGTCGAATTGGGAAGCAAACTTGCCTTATGCATTGTTAGCATTACGGACGGTACCGCATAATTCGACTGGGTTCAGCCCCGCTGAACTAGTGCACGGAAAAAATTTGAGGACCCCGGAAACATTATTGTTTGAAAAATGGATGGGAGAGGCGGAGGAAAATGAACTAGTGACGGAATATGTGTTTAACCTCACGAACAGATTAAAAAGGTGTCAGGATTTAGCCGTTGAGAACATGACTACTGAACGAGAAAAAAGGAAATTTTGGTTTGACAAAAAGGCGGTAGAAAGAAAATTTAACGTAGGAGATGAGGTTTTGGTTTTGGCGACCAGTAAACCAAACAAAATGTCAGTAAGTTGGATAGGACCGGGAAAAATTGAATCGAAAATCTCGGAAACAAATTATATTGTAAATGTTCCTGGGAGGCGACAAAAATCCCAGATTTATCATGTGAATTTATTAAAGCCTTATAAAAAACGGGTGGAGTTAGTAAACATCTTAACGCGAGTGATAAACGAGGTTGAGGATAAACAAGATTTAGATATAGTTTTTCCCTGTGCCGATTCCGAAGTTTATAAGTTCGATGAAGTCGTAAGAGAGAGTGATTTAACAACTAGATGCACTTCCGAGCAATTGAGACAATTGGAAAATTTATTGGACCATTATGGGACTGTATTTTCGAATGACCCAGGGCGTACCGATCTAATCGAGCATGACATAGAATTGTCGGAGTTAAAACCCGTTCGTTCGAGACCCTACAGAACATCACCCAGACAAACGGAAATATTGCGCAAAGAAATAAAGCGAATGTTAGAATTAAATCTTATAGTAGAAGGCGAATCTGAATATAGCTCTCCGATTATTCTCGTGGAAACACCAGGAAAGGACCCGAGACCCTGTATAGATTACCGCAAACTAAATGCCATCACAAAGGTAGAATTTTATCCTTTACCCAATATTGAAGAAAGAGTTGAAAAAGTCTCGAGTGCTAAATATATTACGGTTTTAGATCTAACGAAGGGCTACTGGCAAATTCCAATGACCCCGAGGGCTCAAAAATTAGCGGCTTTTGTTACAAGCTTTGGGTCCTATTTCCCTCTGGTCATGGCTTTTGGACTCCTGAATGCATCCTACAGGTTCTCAAAATTTATGGATATAGTATTGAGAGGGCTTGAGGAATTCTGTTTACCGTATCTAGATGATATGGCGATTTTTTCAGACAGTTGGGTGGACCATATGCGTCATCTAGAAATAGTATTAAAAAGGGTGAATGACGCGAAACTAAAAATCAAATTGGCGAAATGCAAGTTCGCTCAGAAAACCGTAAAATATCTTGGGCATATTGTAGGTGAGGGTAGACGGAGGCCAGCTGAGGCGAAAATAAGGGCAATTAAGGAATTACCGGTTCCGAAATCGAAAACTGAAATTCGTAGATGTTTGGGAAAATGGCTGGATATTATTCCCGGTACATAAAAGATTATGCAGTGATTGTAGAACCATTAACGAGGGCGCTTAAAGGCAAAAATAAAAAAAGAAATTCTGGAAATAATCCCAGGTTATTAAGGTGGTCCTTGGCTCTGCAACCTTATAATTATGCCATTTCTCATCGCGCAGGCAAAGACATTCCGCATGTTGATTGTCTGAGTCGAGTTTAATGAGATTTCTTGATAAACTTTTGTATATAATTATTTTAAGTTCTTTTTATTTTTATTTCACTGTGTTTTATTTCATTATATGTTCATGATTTCTTATCAGAGCGCAAAAAAAAAAAGGAAGGTAGTATTATCTTATTCATGTATGTTTTATTTCTTGCCACTCTGATGTAATTTGAGCTTGCAATTCTTTATCCGACTCTTAGAGATTCTTAGTGTTTCACCCTTAAGAATCGTTTGAGGAGGAGGTGCTGTAAAGAATTGAACTTCGACATCCAGCTGCACTATGTGTCATTCTAGCATTTCCTGTGAGTACACTTAACTGCATACCTTCCCTCGCTATTTTTGCCTTGAAGACTAGCAGACGCCGAATTCTATTGTACTGTGAGCGGAAAGTTCGGACAGTGATGAAGTGGTAAGGCGTTACCCAAAAAGGGGTCTTATGCTTTGATCCTTGCCGAGTTCGTGGGAAAGAGTTCATCTGCGAGAGAAGGGATCTCTGCACACGATTTTTAGGTTTGCGCCCGAAACTTTGCCCTTTGTCTTAGAACGTCCAATGACGGACTTAGTGAAAACGAAACAGAGGGATCTCAAGGCTGCTAAGAGGCTGGAGAGTTTCGAGGGGCCCGCCTCGACAAAGCCCCCGCCCCCAGAAGAAGTTCTCCTGCGAGAATGAAAAAGGGAGAGAGGACAGTTTTTGGAGAGATCGAAAAGGAGAGTGTTGACTCTCTGGAGAAGGGAAAAGGAAACGTCAGTTTCTAACTCAGCGTGGTGTAAGCGCTAGTGAGGTCCGACCTCTAGAATTGATACAGCAGGTATCCGCTGAAAATCCCAGCGAAGTGAAAAAGCACACCAAGTGCGAGAGTGAGAGTTCTTAGACTCAGAATTAACGAGCTTTAGTAGATCTTCCGAAGAAAAGGAACGGACGAGCCTTGGTCCGAATGAACTTTGTTTTGTAGTCACGACTGACTGTAATGTTTAGAGACTTTTGTTTGTTTCAGTTACACTTGGAGTCAAGAGGTCATTAATTTATAAGCGATTGACTCACGAAAAATAATTAAATGCTGTAATTAACTTTCTTGTACATATTTTCATTAGAATTAATATTGGTATGCAATAAATTCTATTTTCTAATTTATACGAGAAATTCTCTGTGCCAGCGATCCGATCTCGCTACCACTCACCATCTTTTATCGGGTCGGTATAGAGGAGTTACTACACTGGTCTCACAATAACTTTCCTACTTTAAGAAACTTTGAAAGGTATACAGACTGATCAGCAGCCATGGAAAAAAAAAAAAAAAAAAAGCAAGAAGTCTAAACAGATCACTTTATGGAAGAAAAAAGATACTATTACACAAAAGACAGCATTCGACATATATATGCTCATGAGAACAATATACAGTAATTTTTTTACATTTTTTTTTTAATTACGCGCTTGTGAAGATCTTCCTTGTGAGTATAATTAATAAGTGCAAAGAATATCATTAAGTTGTTTTAAGCAATATCATAATTAATGATGAATTATTGTTTCAATTTAAAATTAATCTTCCCGTATGTCTATTATGACATAATTACATTTTATCAGTAACATGGAGAAGTAACATAAAGAAACCATTCAACAACATATAATTAATTAGTGTAAAGAATACAATTAAAGTACTTCATACAACATCCTCAATAGAAATTTGTATAAACTATTAATAGCTTCTTTCAGTATGTAAATAAACTTTCAAGTTTTAATTGATGTCTATTATGATATATTTACTTAGCTTTAATGTACGAATAATGTTACATATAGATGCATGTTGAAGTGATGGTAATTAATTTACTTTCTCGTTATTATTTTGCAAAAAAAAAATATTCCTTTTTTCAATTTTATCAAAATAAAAAGATAACATATTATATTTTTGGGCAAAAGATATTTAATGATTTCTATTTTGTTGGATTTTTGTAACCAGTTCTATTATGCTATAAAGATATAAAGATTTATTACTCTAGCAAATGTTTAATGAAATCGTGAAGTTTTTCTCGAACAATTTTCCATACTATTGTAATACCTCTTTCTTTGGAGAACGTTTGTTTACTATGGAATTGAATTCCTTTGTTCGCAGGGTTATTTATTTATAAGTAGAAGCCAAGTTTTTATTTGCATTTTGCTTGTGATAAATGCATTGTAGAGGATTCATTACTCCAGAATATTTTCTAGGACAAATTGCAGTTACTCATTTTTCATTATTGAAGAAAAGGTTACGCCCTATACTTGCATTTAAAAAATGCAGAACTGGACTAAAATAAGTTTAAATATTTCAGTTGGAATTTTACTGTGTTCAAGGCATTTTTTACCTAATAATTTATTATTTTAAAATTAATGCCTGTATTGCATTCTGTAAAGTATTTAATGTTTTTGTTATTTAATTATTGCTAAAATTCTACAAAGGGATCCCAGATAACCTATTCTGTTTTTTCTAACAAATTTATTTGCTAAAATGGCTATATTATTAAATGTAATCGACGTTCTATTATATTCGAAAATTGGCTCTGAAAAATGCTTTATTTGAAGTACAGGCCGAAGTCCTGCACCGATACTGGTAAGGGGCCGTCCATAAATAATGTCACGCTTGGAGGGGGGAGGGGAGTTCATGAAATTGTGACAGTTTGTGACAAGGGGGTTGGAGAGGGTAAGAAGAAGTGTGACATCACACATTTTGGTTAAAATAAAATCATTAAAATCAGCAGATTAAATTTTGAAATTATTTTGAAATTACCAGAATTTGAGTGTATTTTTTAATCGGACTAAAACAACTTTCACGTGCTTTGTTTTCGCTTATATTCCTTTCTTTTCAAAAAAAAAATATATATATAAATATTTTATTACTAATTGTATTACTTTATTGTATATTAATTATGTTTTTGTCGTAAACCTTAATCTTATTTTATACAAAATAAATACACGAATATTTTTTATTTTTATGCTCACAAATGTCATTAAAACTTATAGTTAAAGTTGAAAAATGAAATTTGAAACATGATCTATAACGTAGTGCTTTGTTTCTGAACTCCAAGTATATGTCTATGTAATATAGCGTGACATGTGACAAGAGGGGGGGGGGGGGAGGGTGTATGGTGAAGTGTGACACTTTGTGACTAAGGGGGGGGGGAGGGGGATAAAAAATATTGAAAAAAAAATGTGACATCATTTATGGGAAGCCCCTAAACTGATTTTACCTGAACTCGACCCGAGCTGCGGTTAGGGTCAGGATTGGTTGACGCTAATTATTTTCGTTACGGGTAGAGTTGACATTAAATGTTTCGGGTTCGGGTTAAGCCGATTTTTCATCAGAAAATCCTAAATATTTTTCGCGCGAGAAAACTATATATTTGAATGTTAATGAATGTATACATGTTTATTTTATATATATATAAAAAAAAAAAATGAGATTAGAGATAAAATTATAGACTACTTTCCCATACTTGTATTAAAATATCGATTCTTTCACATCGGGTGCGGGTTTGAATATTTCGTGTTGAGGTGTGTCGGGTTCGTGTCGGGTTTCGGGTTTGATTTTAAGCCGAATTTTCGGGTAGTCTTGTACAAGCTTCTGTTTTGACAATTTTAATCCTTTCAAAACCAAAGATCATGTCTAGCAAAAAACTAATAAAATAGGCACATTTGTTTTCGCTTTCTTTTGTGTGATCTTGTCCTGAATATTTGAATTTTATTTTTAGGAGAAAAGTGTCCGTGCATTCCAACTAAACACTTACTAATGCTATAACTGCACGCTTTTAAAATGTCGAATTTAAAAGTCGTATTTCGAAATGGTAAAACTATAAGATCACATTTGTGTAATATACTCTTTTTCGATCAGTATCACAAAAAAAAAATTAATAATTTTTTTTCCACAGACCGCCCTTTTTCTAAAATGAGCTTTTTGGCTTAAAGTTGTTTTGAAATCTAAACTAGCTACTTTCTGACACATTCACAAAATAAATTTTATTGATAAAAAAGAATAAAATTTTCTGATATTGCTTCAAATAATGTGTTTTATTTTCTACGAAAAGTAACGAATCTTTCACAAAATACATCAAAGTTTGCATTTTGAGATAATTTCTGGGATATAACAATGACAGAACAGTGGTCGTCAGCTAAAAATTGGCTATAACTAAAGATGAATCAGATTTGTAGCAAAACGAAAAATGCTATTCGTATCAAAGCAACTGAATATGATTACTTGAAATTTTCAGGCAAATATAAAAGAAACTGAGTTCGTGAATTCGTCAGAAAAATTGTCATTGTTGAGAGTGAAAAGGAGAAACTTTGATTTATTTTAGAGAACACCTTTAAGTGAGTACAACTTTAACAATATGGACACATTTATAAAGATTTTTGTAAGAAATTTTTTTACAAAATGTGCGATTACAGATAGTATAAAAATCAGACATTAACAAAATATTGAAAGAATAACTACAAAGGGGAGAAATTGTGGTTAAAACAAACTCGTAGATATTTGTTACAAGAAGATACCTCATAACGATATTAAAAGAAATAAATTTAGTTTTGTTCGTAGCAAATTTTCAAAATTAACTGAGCGTGTAAAATGTTTGTAAAGTCACTTATATGTAAAATTTTTAGTTTTATGCTTTCCATGCTTTAATAGACCTTTGCAAAATATTCTGATAAAATTACATGCTTTTCTACATAATTTCTTTAAATTATTAACTTGTGGTGTTCTTGGCAGAAATATTAAAATTCATAAAATTGTAAAATTTTTGCTTCATTTATAGATTTTTTCACTCGAGGTATCTGCAACTGTAAGAAAAAGAAGCTGGATATAGCTTTAAAAAACACAGCTAGGCCTTTTTAACTGCAATTAAAAAATAAATTATATCATCATTCTACATTTTTAGAAAAATTTAATAACTGTTCTCAATAGTTACTTAAATATTTTACACAGATTGTGAAGCTAGTATTTTTATTTGCATCGTTATTCAAATTTAAGTTTTTTTTTTTTTCATGACGATTGTTTTGCCTTTATTTAATTTGCATTTTTTTATCTCACTTTTCGCAATGTATTTTCATATTGACTAGAGAGACAATGTACTGTCATATCATTTGGAGAGGTAATGTATTTTTATAACTTCTAGAAAATTTTTCAGATTTATTAGCAAATCGATTTAAAACTGGATTATTAACTGTTTAATTGGTTTGCTTGTCTTCATTTATTTCTCCATACTACCTAATCTAAAAATATTTAAGAAAGAAGCTTCTGATTTTTATTTTTATAAATAGGTCGTAAAATGTGACTTAGTACGAGATATTTATAATATTTTTTAAAATTAATCGTGCTAACAAAAAGTTTTAGTTCATATATTGTTTTATCACTCTTTTTATTTGTTTAATTAAAGTTTAAACAAAAAATTTCATCGCTGTAAGACCACTGTAACACATGATTTTAAGTATTCCTTAAGTATGTAATAAAGAGACCCTTCATTTATTTTTGGTTTAATACTCACAGTTTAAACCATTTTATAATAGGACTATGATACGTTTTTTAAATTTTTGTTATCTTAACGACTAACTTATCGCAAGACTATTTTCATTTTATCTGGAGATTTATTAAAATTTACTAGTAAATAAACTTACAGTTACGCAATTAAGTGTTTAACTGCTCTGCTAAATTTTTCCCAACTGTCCCATCCAAAAATACTTCTATCTTTTAAAAATCTTTCTGTTTAATCATTGTTGAATACCTTTACTCATTCGTTGTTGCTCTGTGGAAACTTTTCAATAAACCTAATAAATTTTGTTGATGCACTTTGAATAAAGTGGCCTAAGTAATATTCATATCTTTTTTAATTAAAACATGTTTTGGAAAAGTTTTATTACAGACACGTATTTTTATTTCTCTTGATCGTTTGATAAAATCCAAAATTAAAGATTTATTTATTGTAAAAGTACATAAAAATATGTGTTTTAATATTCCTAAAGCATATAATAACGTGTATATCTTTTGAGGATTAACGCCTGAGGATTTTCGCTTGATACTTAAAGTTCACTATATTTTTATTAAGACTGTAAATCCAACATTTAATGATTATTCTTTTAATTATTCACCAATCGCAATCTATTTTCCTATTATCTGAGAAGTTATTAAGATTTATTAAAAATGGATCTGCAGTTACATTGTTAACTGTTTAATTGTTTTGCTTTCGCTTCATTTTTCTCCCCTGATGTCTGATCGCAAAGCTTTTTATTATTTAAAGTTTTTTCTTTAATATCCCTTAGGTAGTTTTAGTCATTTCTTGTTGCTATAAAAGAATATTTTCGCGCAAAATATTCATAAGTTAGCCATTTTTTTTTTAAATATGTAAACACATTAAGTAAATCACATAAGGTAAGATAATTGTATTATACTTTTAAATCAAAACATGCTTTGAAATTGTTTTTTATTATACATGTGTTTTATTATCTTGAGTATTTGTTTGTTTCAAATAGAAACTGAACATTTTGTCACGGTAAAATAAAAAAATAAATAAATAAATAAATCTAGTTAAAAAAAAAAAAGTTTTGCTCTGTATGTGTGTGTTTGTCTGTCTGTCTGCGATGGCTAGCAAAATCTAGCCCAACTAGAAGTCTGGAAATTTAGGTGTGGATAGTTCAAGGTCTGGCCATGTGCACCTGACTCTCATAATTTTAATATTTTGTTAACTACCCAAGATATTAATTAGATTCTCATTAACCATCTCTTCTAAAATAACATCTTTTAAATCAAAATGGCGAAAGAAACGAACAGGCGCATTGGATTTGCAAGCGGAAATGAACGAATTCGAAATTATTTTACTAATTAGCGAATTTTAAGAAAACTAATTGAGATATCAATTTGAAAATTTCTGAGCGTATGTAAAAAACAATTCTGCCGGTCGGTAATTTTTCTTAATTTATGCAAAAAACTGCCAAAAATCTGCCGGCGAAAGTGAAAACAATCCGAGAAAGTTTCAGACAGGGATGTGCTTTCATTAAAAACTGAACTACAAAGAGATCTGTTTCTCTGGCCGACCCCCCCATTTAGTTTGCAAAAATGATAGGAAATAATTGCCAATTTTTACTAATGAACAAAAATTTAGGTAACTAATTAAGATATAGATTTGAAATTGAGGTCGGGAAGGGGTGTCATCTGCCGGCTATTTTAGCGTAGCGTCTTCGTTATGTTCTAATTATCAGAAAAATGTAATTCTTTTTTTTATGATCGCATTAATGTAGGTGACGGTGGTTCTCTAGAACAAATTATTCATTATATTTGCGTGTATGGGGAGGGAGGGGGTTAACGCCTTTCTCTGAGATTGTAATTATCCCGGGACCGGGCAACGCCGGGCGGGTTAGCTAGTAAATAAATAAAAAAACAAAAAACATGTGTTTTAACATTTCTGGAGTAAAAGAAAATAAGAATGAAAATAATGTATCACATTGATAATACACAATAGAGTGAACGAGGATTAGTAAACCAAAAACGATTGGAAATGTCGCTTAATTTCATTCTTCAGGAATGATGAAAAATATGTTCTGTTACAACGACGAAATAATTCAGTTTGACTTTAAATTGAATAAAAATAAATGAAAAAAAAATGATGAAATATATTTCATAAGATAGTCCAAAGTATGTTTTAAATATAGTACAAATATCTCCTCTTTAACTATTTTTCTCGATAAATTTAAATCAAGTAACTTTTTTCAATCATTTTTGGTTTAATTATCAGGGTTTACTCAAATGTATATTATGACTATGATACGATCTTTTAATTTCTGTTTTTCTAATACTCATTTATCGCAATATATTATCCTATTATCTGGAAAGTTATTAAGATTTATTAACAAATGGGTCTGCAGTTTCATTGTTAACTGTTTAATGGTTTTGCTTTAGTTTCATTTTTCTCCCCTAATGCCTGATCGTAAAAGCTTTTTATCGTTCAAAGATTTTTCTTTAATCGGTCTTCGGTAGTTTTAGTTATTTGTTGCTGCTATGAGAGACTATATGAGTAAAATTTCTCACACGTTTGTAAGTTTGTTTTTATGTAAATAATAGATTAAGTAAATAACATAAGATATTTGTAATATACTTCTAAATCAAAACATGCTTTGGATTTTTTTTAATTATTATTATATATGTGTTTTATTATCTTTAGCATTTCTTTGATTAAAGTAGAAACTAAAGATTTCGTCACTGTAAGGAAAAAAAATAAACATGTGTTTCAGCATTTCTGGGGTAAAAGAGAACAAGAATTAAAATAATGTATCACATTGATAATACACTATAGAGGGAACGAGGATTAGTAAACCAAAAACGATTGGAAATGTCGCTTAATTTCATTCTTCAGGAATGATGAAAATTTGTCTCTGTATAACGACGAAATAATTCAGTTTGTCTTTAATCAAATAGGTGAGGAAAATGATAAACCATATTTCATAAGATATTCCAAAGTATTTAAATATAATCTTATCTTAAACTGTTTTTCTTAATCTATTTAAATCAAGTAACATTTGCGATCAATTTTTGTTTAATTCTCATGGTTTGCTCTAACATATATTATGCCTGTGATACGTTCTTTCAATTTCTGTTCTCCTAATACTTTTTTATCGCAATATATTCTCCTACTGTCTGGAGATTTATTAAGATTTATTAGGTAATGGACTTTCATTTGCTTAGCTAACAGGTGCATTGCATTACTTTGGTTCAGTTTATTTCATATGGTCGTTTACGCGCGTCGGCGACCCCCGTGGGCTCCTGACGGCGCAGGATAGTTTTATATCCCCATCTAAAGCTATTTAAAGCTTTTAGTCATATGACACAATTTTAGTTATTTACACATAAACTTTTTCACGATTTTCTTAATTTTATTCATATAAATTGATTGAGAAAAATAATTTAAGATGAGATATTTACATTATATTTAAAGCACACTTTGAAGTAGCTTATAAAATATATTTTATCAGCTTAAAGTCGAACTGAAGATTTCGTCATTGTAACAGAGCATAGTTTTCATCATTCCTGAAAAGTGAAATTAAGCAGAATTTCCGATCATTTTTGGTTTACTAATCCCTTTTTACTCTATTGCGGGTGTTCCCAAATTATAGTAAGCGTACCAGTACTGGTACACAAAGCTGTGGCTACTGGTACGCGAAAGTGCGATGCTGGTACATAAAATGAAATACCAGCATACTATTATAAAATCAAAAATGGTATAAATTTATCCCTTTGGAAAATTTCAAATGAAAATTAGAGACTGTAAAAGGTTTTTTGTTTGTTTGTTTGTTTGTTTGTTACTTGAAATGTTTGCTAGATCAAACTGTCTGAAATACGCACACGCTGCTTATGATACAATCAGTTTTCCAGAATTAAACATTTGTATGGGAAAAAATTAAAATTTGTAAATAAAAACCTAATTTAAATATTAATCAATGGAACAGTTTTAATTAACAAAAAACTGTTTTAAACATGTTTTTAAATTGTATTATCTGAAGTTAAAGTTTGAATTCGTGAAAGTAGGAGGAGCTTGTTCGAATAGGAGGATTTAAAACAATTTTTATTTATTTATATATTGTACTGGTTATTTTAATGTTGAAGTTTTATTTGAAATATAATTCATTATTTATTTAAGTCTGTCAATTGAATTTTTTTCTTTTCTTCTGTACCAAATGTGCAACTTTCTTTCTATTTCATAGAAATCGGATTTTAATATACGTTATTTAAAGTTATTTGATACAAGTTATTTAATACAAGTTATTTAAAAAGGTGATTTAAAACAAAATATGGGACATACCACTTTCACAGTTTTTCCTATATTAGCAATTCCCTTGATACCAGATAGTCGCGGAAGTATAAACTTCAATTTTGTGGTACGTCGGTCTAAAAGTTTGGGAACCCCTGCTCCATTGTATATTATGAACGTGATACATTATTTTAATTCTTGTTTTCTTTTACCCCAGAAATATTGAAAAAACATGTTAATTCTAGTTTTTTAACTGTTACTTGACAAAATATATTTTCATATTGTCTGAGTTATTAAGATTTGATTAGCAAATGGATTTACAGTTACTTTGTGAGTTGTTTTGTTACTTTGTTTAGTTTTGTTCATTTTACTCCACTGACCTAGCTTAAAATATTTCACTTTTTAAAGTTTTTATTTAGCCGCTTATCGGTAGTTTTAGTAACTTATTGTTTCTCTATGTGGGATGGGGTGGGTGGGGCGTGGGGGAGGGGTATTATTATTATGTAGCTTTCAATACAGAAAAGTCCTTCCGGCCTGTACCGGGAGGAAAAGGTAGCTTTCCTATATCTTCGTTTTAAAATTTTAGCTAATGTTACACGAAAACAGCAAGTTAAAATGCAAAGAAAACGTTTACAAAAGATTTGTTAATACTGAATTTGAATAAGAAATTCGCCAAATTATTGAGCAATAGCCTAATTGGCTTCATTTATGAAGACTTAATTTGGTCGCCAAATTTGGCGATATTTCGCCAAATGTCGCCAACTTTGGCGAGAACTTGGCGCTAACGGATATGAATATATAGTTTTATGCGTATGATTGGGAAAATTATTACAACAATGAAAGAAAATAATTTGCGAGTAACCGCGTTAATTTGCTGTTTTGTTTCAAAATTTCAGCCACCCCAGAATTTCAAACTGCTCTATCTCAGCCATTTTTTAAGATAGAGGAAAACCAAAAAATGCTCCTTGTATCAAGGCCTAAAACGTAATTAAAAAATAAATTTGAATTTTTATTTTTTTTGTATATTTATTTTAGTTTAAAATTTTTAAATGGCCGTCATCTTGAAACAAAATGGCAGACCAAGCTGGCCAACGAACTCGGTCGAGACATTGGTGAGCTTAATACACACAATTAGTTTCATCAAAATTGATTTATAAATACGAGAGTTATCGTATGACATAGGTCAGATATATATATATATATGTAACAAGTCTAAAATATATTTAAGTAGTAGTAACAATAACATTAATTATTTAATTATAAGTCTATAATATATATCAGTAGCTGGCAGCAAAACACTTTTTTTTTTTTAAATAATATCTATTTTACTTAATAAACTCTTATTAAGTATATCTGAAATGCTGTGCAGGATGAATAAATTCTGTGTAGATTTATTCATATTGTAAGATTTTATTCGAATTTAATGTAAAACTATTAGGTAGTATTGTTTTTTTTTTTAATTTATTTATATAATTAAATCTAATGAAATGTATATGTAACTAATAAAGTAGATATGCAAATAGATATTAATTATGAATAATTATACTACCAACAGATGGCGACACTTTACGTGTCAGGTAGATATGATAATATTATTAATATTATTTTTAATTTAACTATAGAGGGAGCTATTGCTTGTATATTTATTTTACTTTCAGGAATTAAAATTAGATGGAGTAATTATATATTCACGGATATAATTTTGTTATAAGTGTATTATCACCAGAATAATTTTGTGTGTTTTTGAATCATTTTGTGCTGTTGTGTCATCGATGGAGTTGTGTTTAAAAAAATGTGCTCTCAACTTGTCTTTCAAATCATTTCTCTCAACTCGATTGTCAAAATTATGTGCGTGCCATGTGGACGTGGATATTATGCAGAAGTTTCTATATTTTGTGGATTCAGGATAATTAATGTGAGTAAAATATTTTATTTACAATTTAAAGGTTCTAATTTCCAATATTATTTCAAAAATGATATCTAGTGGTAATTTAGTGGTGTGATTTATAATGTTTTTAGGATAATCGATGTAAGTGAATTATATTATATATTCTTAATGGTTTTTTATTTCCAATTTAAATATTTCCAATCTTATTTTTTCCAATTGTTATCTGGTAATAATTCAGTATACTTGGTTGATTCTACTGTTCTTAGCATCATGCCAGTAGAATTATGAAATACTGAATTATTTTTTAAAACACATGTGGGTGCAACCAAGCTGACGAGTACATCTACATGTGTTTTTTCATATCCAATTCTTGTTTGTTCTCTTGTGGTCCAGTTTTCCATTGTATAATGTTCATATTTGATTTATTAATCCATTTGTGTTTACTTTATAGCAACTCCAATCTATAATTTTTTTTCCCTTTCTCTCACTTTCTTTTTTAAATATTATTCAGGTATGAGTAAATTTGGCCAATTTACCATTGAAGCACATGCTATGGTAAAATTATGATTGCACATGTTAATTATTAGATATGTGGTATTCTGTTTGCACAATATCATTATTTATCTCTTTGTAGATTAAAGTAGAATGATATTAGAACTTGATATGTATTTTGAAATTCATAGATATTATAATTATATATATATATATATATATATATATATATATATATATATATAAATATATGGATATATCTCTATATATAAATCAACATCGGAGGGTGGTTTTGGGGTCTGGGGGTCATGATCGGTGAAAATATATCGAAATTTTCCGGAACTGCTTTCCTCCGAACGGCTGCAATAGGTAGCTTTATACTTTTTTGTATAACAGCGAGACCGTTGTCGCTGTTTTCGTTGATTTCAAGGCGGCATACGACTATATCTGGAGAGCTAGATTACATTATAAGCTCCATAACATTGGAATTAAAGGAAATATGTTGAATTGGATCCGTAGTTGTACTACACAAAGGTTTTGTTCTGTTCGATATGGAAACCAAACTTCAAAATATAGGCAGACTCATCGCGGACTCCAACAGGGAGGAGTTACTAGTACATCGCTTTTTAATGTTTACATTAACGATCTTCCTCAAGAGCTAAAAAGAATCGCAGGAATTAATTGTGCGATGTATGCAGATGATTTAGTTATCTGGACCTCCGGAAAACATAGAAAAAGAGATGAATTGATTAGCAGAATTAACAATGCAATCATGGTACTGGCCGATTGGTGTAATTTAAATGAAATGCAAGTAAACATTGAGAAAACTGAATACCAAACTTTTACACTAAGCCATCAAGAAACGGAAATGACCATAAAGTATATGGGCATACCTATTAGGGAAACTAATGCCAGTACATACCTAGGAGTAACATTTGATAAAAGGCTATCATGGAAACACCATATCGCAAATATTTCAGAAAAGGCCATTAAGAGATTTTCAATTCTCAAAAGATTAGCAGGAGTGATGTGGGGCTGCTGTAGAGACACCCTTAATACTACGTATAATATGTATATTAAGCCTTTGATAACGTATTGCTGTGAGCCACTGATAACATGCTCAGGGCTTTATATCGAAAAACTCGAAAGAGTTCAGAATCAAGCTTTAAGACTGATAACCGGTGCGATTAAAACCACACCGATCCAGGCAATGCTGTGTTTGACGGATAATAAGCCTATTGAGGAGATTGTCAAAGAAAAGGCACTAATTTTATTTGAGAAACTTATTAGACTGCCTTCAAATAATTACTGGAGAGAATATAATACTGAACAATTAAGAAAGTTAAAAACTCAGCAGGGATTCATGCAGAAAGTGACTGAGTATCGCCTTGCACTAGAAATTCCTAGTAATCCTGAAAAGCTGCTTCCAATGTTGAACCCGACAGAGTTACCTTGTATACGAGGTAATACCGATTTGCTGTATTCAATTAGGAAAAAGGATGCTGGGGATAAAGAGTTACATGCATATGCAATGGAAACTATTTATACTAGGTACCCCATAAAAGAATGGCTCCACGTTTATACGGACGGCTCCAGACTCTCTTTGGAAGAGAATGCGGGTGCTGGAATCTACTCGGAACTCTTCGCATTTTATGCATCCTTGGGAACAAACACAACACCGTTCGATGGAGAGGTGCAGGCTATCTGTATTGCCACACAACAGCTAATTATACGAGATAATGATTTCAAAAAAGCAGTTATTTTATCGGATTCAATCTCTGCTATTCAAGCAATAACTTCCTTTAAGATTCCCGACTCAAGAAGAATTGAGGACTGCAGGAAAAATTTTAAGCAACTAAAAGAGAGTGGAAAGGAAGTGGAACTACAATGGATCCCGGCCCATTGTGGAATATACGGGAATGAAGCGGCTGACCAACTAGCCAAAAAAGGAACTAAAATAATACAAACACCAAGTAATGAAATACCTTTCAATTCAATATCAAGAATTATAAAGAGAAAAATGGACTCTCAATATGAAAGGAGAAAACTAAGTGAAATCGAAAATAAAGAATGGAAAAATGCAATATCTCATGTCCCTCCAGCACCTAGAAGAACAAGTGTTGCCTTATTTAGACTTGCCACGGGACACGATTGTCTACCTAGTTACCTTTTCAGATTTGGTATTCTTGAAAGTCCAAATTGCCCTATTTGTGGAGAGGATGTAATCTTGAATGCACAGCATTTACCACTGTGCCCCGCACTATCAAGTAACAGTATATCTGGCAGATATTGGGAGGCCAGGGAACTAATGAGGACCTCAGAGCATCAGCCTAATTGATTGTATTCCCTGTTTACAGTTGACTTTTTGTTTTCTCTAAAGTCTCTATATGTCACCCTTGTTTCATTTGTTGTTCCGTTTATTCTTCAATTGTTTTGGTGGCATATAATAGTGTATAGATGTTTGTCTAAGTGCTATTGCTTTGAAAAAAAAAAAAAAAAAAAAAAAAAAAACTTTTTTGTATTGAAAGCTACCTAAAAACCAGCGATTAATTTACGAGTTTTAGTGAACGCGATTTCTCGCAAATTATTTTTTTTCATTGTTGTAATCATTTTCCTAATCATACGCATAAAACTATATATATTCATATCCGTTAGCGCCAATTTCTTGCCAAACTTGGCGACAATTGGCGAAATATCGCCAACTTTGGCGACCAAAATAAGTCTTTATAAATGAAGCCAATTTGGCTATAGCTCAATAATTTGGCGAATTTCTTATTCAAATTCAGTATTAACGAATCTTTTGTAAACGGTTTCTTTGCATTTTAGCTTGCTGTTTTCGAGTAACATTAGCTAAAATTTTAAAACGAAGATATAGGAAAGCTACATTTTCCTCCCGGTACAGGCCGGAAGGACTTTTTTTAAATTAAATTTGAAATTGAAAACCGTGTCATTGTAAAATCACAAAAATAATGTATGTCGTATTTCTGAAGCTTGTAATAAACAGGTTTTCAATTATTTTTAGTTTCATACTCACGATTTACGCTGTTGTACATTATGACTGTGTCTGTGATACATAACGTTATATTGTCAGCATGTTATTGTACTTCGCCATTAGAGAAGACGATGTCAGGGGCGATCAGTTAAAACTGTTAATGACTGTGAAACCCGCGCCCCGTCAAAAGATAAAAAATTTCCATAAAATATTGAGATTGGGAAGTAGTTTTTAAAATCTGTCGGTTCCAAAATACACTTTAATATACACTGAAAATATCGCTACTCGATGATGGGAGTATACATTTATTGTTATTAAAAGAATACGTTCATTGCTTTTCTTATGTGACACTGTTGAGACAAGACATTATATGCAAACCATATTCTCCCAAATTTAATTACATTTACACTATCAAAAAAATTTCGTCAAAAAATGTAATGTAGTTTTAAAAATCTGTTGGTTCCAAAATACGCTTTTTTTAAAATATCGCTACGCGTTGATGCGTACATAAATTTATTGTTAAAAGAATGCCTTCATTGCATTTCTTATGTTACACTGTTGAGACAAAACATTATGACAAACCATACTTTCCTCTTAAACCGTAACAGTTTACACTCTTGAAATAATTTCCTCAGAAAACGTAATGTAGTTTTAAAAATCTGTCGGTTCCAAAATACACTTGCGTACATAAATTTATTGTTAAAAGAATGCATTCATTGCATTTCTTATACGACACCGATGAGACAAAACACTATGATAAACCATATTTCTACACATATAATTACGCTTACCAATTTACACTCTCAAAAAATATTCGTCAAAAAACGTAGAAGTACAGGCAGCAAGTTGCCGGAACGCCCCTCTGATTGGAAGAGCAGTTCTACTGTTTGAAGAAATGTTCGTTTTTGACTGTAGAATTTCTGGAAATTTTGAGCTCAGGTTCGAGAATTTTTAGTGTTTGAAGGGGAAAAGAACATACGTGAAAATTCTATTTCTAATACAAAAAAAGTACTGGGCAGTAGAATTTCCGGAACACTCCTGTGATTTGACGAAAATGCAACTTTACATTAAATAATTTCAGAAGTTTTATGCTCTGTTGAATTTTCAACGTTTTGAAGAAAAATAGGCAAATGAGAGCAACAATTTTTGTTTTTTAACGAAATATAATAAACGGAAAAATACGTGTCGATTCGCGGATTCATTTTTAAAGAGTTAGGGCTGGTATATATAGATTCAGATTCAACCAAGCAGGGAGGCCTACCATATGGCTTTAGCCCCTGCAAGCCTTGCTTGGCAAGTTTATAAAAAAAAAAAATTACATATTTGACAAAACAGCCCAGCTTAATTTGCAGAAAAGTCATACTCAAAAGTCATACTCAGCAGAAAAGTCACAATTAATAAGAGTTTAAGAATTATTTGAAATTGTCAGATTTTTAGCGTAAAATATTTTTAAAGTAGAGACAGTGGATTTTTTCAATAAACTTCGTCATCATCAGGAAAAGCATCATCATCATCATCACCACCAATGATGCGTACTGGTGGCGTTTGGAATAACAGTTGGTTTTTTTCTATTAAGGACATGCAGCTAATTATCTTTTGAAGCAATGAGGAATTCGCCGAGATTGATTTGAACCAATTCGACAGTGAGATGGTGCCTGTTTTCCTCAAATGTAGAGTAGCTGTCAATGGGCATGTGAGAACGTAATGTAGCGAATCCCCTTTTGCGCCACAAGTGCATCTTGAAGACAAAACTTATTAAATTTAATTAAATAAGCCGGGAAAGGGCCATGATTGATAGCGAATATATTTAGGTATCGATGACTTAGAAGATAGTCTTCTGAAACTTTTGGCTTCAATGCATAGGTATATCGCCCAGTGGGACATAAGTCCCAATCACGTTGCCATGAGTTATGTAAAGTTTGCTTTAATATTCTCTTAAGATATGAGGATGGATATGGTATAAATTTTTCTGGTATTAATGAATTTGGGTCAGTTGCTTCCTTTGCTAATCGATCCACTAATTCATTACCTGTTATGCCTGAATGTCCTTTGACCCATTGTAGATAATTTTTTTGTGTTGCTCCTTGCAGAGATTGGATTATTTGGCTGATTATTATATATTTTGTAGATATATCTTTTAGTGCTGATATTGCAGATTGGCTATCTGATTTTATAACTATTGTGCGATATTTTGATTGTTTTGACCATTGTATTGAGTCCAAGATCGCCAGCTGTTCCGTTTGATACGCTGAGTTTTCGTTCTGTATTCTTTGCTGATATGTATATATTATTTCTTCTTCTTTAAATACACAGTAGGCATAACCCGTGCCGACTTCAGTTTTGGAGCTATCCGTGTATATTTGCACATCTGTATATATTTTATTTTGTGGATCCAGTATATTAAGATATTCTTTTGAGGTATCTATATATTTTTTGTAAGCTTTGTTTTGAAATGTATCAGAGTGATGTGGATGTGATGGCACTCCCAGTCTCAGTATCATTCCTTGGTCTGCAATCTGTTTCAGTTTTAAAGGTAGTGGAGGAATTCCTGTCAGGACATTTAGAGCCGATGTAGGAGATTTTTTATATGCTCCAGAAATTAGTAGCAGACAATGACGCTGAATAGATAAGAGCAGGCGAAAGCCATGTGACTTTTGCAATCTTGGAAACCATGTAGCTGCTGCATATGAAACTTTCTTTTCTAGAATGGAAGTGTACCAAGTTTTTATGATTTGTTTGGAAATGCCACTTGTGGTTGATGCGAATTCTAACAAGTTTTGTATTGTTGCTGACATTTCATCCCATTTGATTTTAATGAGGACAGACAGCGATCGATTTGTCGAATCGGGGTAGGTCTAATGAGAAAGACTTCTGATTTTTCTTTTCGACAGAGGCCAGTTTGTTCTTATCTGACTGCATTTGGAACTGTGAAGCGTAATCTTTAGTCTCTTTTTAACCGACTCAAAAAAGGAGGAGGTTATCAATTCGACGTGTATGTATTTTTTTTTTTTTTTTTTTTTTTTTTTTTATGTATGTACACCGATTACTCCGGAACTATGCGTCCTATTTATGTGATTTTTTTTTATTCGAAAGAGAATACTCTCGAATTGGTCCCATTTAAATTTTATAAAAATTGGTTCAGTAATTTTTCAGAAATTCAACAAAAACGAAGAAAAAAATAAACATTTTAAAAATAGTTAATTTGTTGGCTTTTGAGTGTTGCCAAATTTGAAAAGCAAAATTACATAAAATTGTGAATTGGATAAATATAATACAACGTACAGATAAAAACTATAAATTATGCTACAACAAATCTACTTTTGAATATTTTAAAATCTTTTATGTATGTTCACCGATTACTCCGGAACTATGCGTCCTATTTATGTGATTTTTTTTTTATTCGAAAGAGAATACTCTCGAATTGGTCCCATTTAAATTTTATAAAAATTGGTTCAGTAATTTTTCAGAAATTCAACAAAAACGAAAAAAAAATAAACATTTTAAAAATAGTTAATTTGTTGGCTTTTGACTGTTGCCAAATTTGAAAAGCAAAATTACATAAAATTGTGAATTGGATAAATATACTACAACGTACAGATAAAAACTATAAATTATGCTACAACAAATCTACTTTTGAATCTTTTAAAATCTTTTATGTATGTTCACCGATTACTCCGGAACTATGCGTCCTATTTATGTGATTTTTTTTTTATTCGAAAGAGAATACTCTCGAATTGGTCTCATTTAAATTTTATGAAAATTGGTTCAGTACTTTTTCAGAAATTCAATAAAAA
Source organism: Maratus michaelseni (assembly GCA_963931845.1). Classification (NCBI taxonomy): domain Eukaryota; kingdom Metazoa; phylum Arthropoda; class Arachnida; order Araneae; family Salticidae; genus Maratus; species Maratus michaelseni. Next base: position 300,942,956 of record OZ007587.1, on the reverse strand, counting down.
CGAAAAAAATAAGCATTTTAAAAATAATTAATTTGTTGGGCAGACGACTTTCATTTAATATCATAAAATATTCTATTACGTGAATTTGCAAATAAAAAAAAATACTGACATATTTAAATCAGCTTTAACTTATCGGATTATAATTCTGCATGAATAAATTAATGGGGGGGATTAGCCACTGTCTCCCCTCTTTATACTTAACCAATGAGCGCCTTATCACAATGAACGTATATACAAAATTTTAAGCAAATCGTATATTATCAAGAGTTATTACGTCCGGGTCATCAGTTGGGCAAACGACTTTCAGCAGGTTGCAAATAATAAAAAGACTGACATATTTAAATCAGCTTTAACTTGTGGGATTTATTTTCATAGAACAAACTTTTTAGGATCTAAACAAAAAGTTTTGAGTGTTGCAAAATTTGAAAAGCAAAATTACATAAAATTGTGAATTGGATAAATATAATACAATGTACGGATAAAAACTATAAATTATGCCACAACAAATCTACTTTTGAATCTTTTAAAAGTTCCATTGTTGCAGTTTCACAGCGGTTTGGCATATTTTGACGAGCGGTTATTGGCGCATAATTAAATACATTGTTGTTTCAAATCTCATACAAATGTACGAGTTACAGAAAATATTTGGCGATTTATCACCTGTGGCGCACTAGTTGGAAACTGCCTTTAAAATATCCAATATCTATATTATATTATACAATACAGTTGTATATAAATGCTTCTGCAATTGTCTTTTAATATTTCTACTACATAATATTAACTATAGAGTGACAATATAGAAAGAAAGGAGGAAAGGGGTTACTCCAAATAATATTATAGGCGACATTGTTGGCGCAGTGTATTTACCTTGTACGGATCGTAAAAATCAGTACACATTAAGCATAAGCACCGAAATCAGTGAGTTACACAGTTATCAAAACTGTAGTATACAGCCCGATTATGACACATTATCCAAGACGATTAGGTGAGAATAATGATAAAATTTCTAATCTTCCGTAATCGAGTATACTGCCAAGGTTAGCGGGAAATAAAAAATATATTAGCAACAATATGGTTTAATATAAATATAGATATCATTAAAGGCTTTAGACATTGGATGAGAATAATGATAAATTTTCTAATCTTCCGTAATCGAGTCTACTGCCAAGGTTAGCGTGAAATAAAAAATATATTAGCAACAATATGGTTTAATTTAATATAGATATCATTAAAGGCTTTAAAGACATTAGATCAGAATAATGATAAATTTTCTAATCTTCCGTAATCGAGTCTACTGTCAAGGTTAGCGTGAAATAAAAAATATATTAGAAACAATATGGTTTAATGTAAATATAGACATCATAAAAGGCTTTAAAAACATTAGATGAGAATAAAGATAAATTTTCTAATCTTTCGTACTCGAGTCTACTGTTGTAAATATAGATATCATTAAAGGCTTTAAAGACATTAGATGAGAATAATGGTAAATTGTCTAATCTTCGATACTCGAGTCTACTGCCCAGGTTAACGTGAAATAAAAATGATATTAGCAACAATATGGTATCATATGGTATATCACTAAAGTAATAAATAAATAAATAAACTTTTTAACCAAAAAAAAAAAAAAAAAAAAAAAAAAGAACCGACTTCAAAAACTACTAAAAAGCGAAAAATAAACTTTTTAACCAAAAATTGAACCGACTTCAAAAACTACTAAAAAGCGAAAAATAAACTTTTTTACCAAAAATAGAACCGACTTCAAAAACTACTAAAAAGCGAAAAATAAATTTTTTAACCAAAAATAGAACCGACTTCATAAACTACTACAAAGTAAAAAATAATTTTTTTTTTAGGTAATAGTTAATAAGAAATTAAATTAAGAGCATTGTATTTACCATGCATATTATTATATTTATGTACATTAATTTGATTTTTTGGAATCGGTGCCAGTCAAGATAAGCACAAAATTCAAAACAAAATGCCAATATAAATCGTAACACGCGTATAAATTATATCTACATAAATACGGGACGATAAAAAAAAATAATAAATATAACTCATCAAATGGTAGAAAATACAATGATTTAAATGATTAACTAATTTCCAAAGCAATGTTTGTCGACATATAGTTGCTAATCTCATTTGAAAATACACATTTATAACATCAGATGAAATGTTTAAAAATGGTAAATGGCTTTAACTTGGCTTGGCTGGCACCGACTCCAAAAAATCAAATTAATGTACATAAATATAATAATATGCATGGTAAATACAATGCTCTTAATTTAATTTCTTATTAACTATTATCTAAAAAAAAATTATTTTTTACTTTGTAGTAGTTCATGATGTCGGTTCTATTTTTGGTTAAAAAATTTATATTATTGAAAATTGAAACAAATAACGGTAAAATGAGTAGTACACGTGATGATGTTGACAACCAGAAATAATAAAATATCTGAAGCACGCAATATTTACATTTAGCAAAACAAAATCTATGATTCTATTCCATGGTGGCAACAATGAATTCAAAAGTACGTATTTTCAGATTATAAAGTTAACTTTATATTTTGAAAACACAGCATATGTGCGTCCCAGGAAAAGAAAAGCTACTCAAATACGGCTTGAGGTAATATTTTCCCCTCAAATACGGTTCTAGGGAGCCAATATATTATATATAATGAAATTGAAAAATGTGCACAGCTAAAAAAGAGCTATAGCGGATAATCAAGTAAATTTACATTTTACTTGCTAATGATAGTACCATTAAAAATGCTATAAAAAGAATTGAGGTAATAAAACTAAAAAAACATTTATAAAATCATGCTATCTCTCTCTCTCTCTCTCTCTCTCTCTCTCTCTCTCTCTCTCTCTCTTTATATATATATATATATATATATATATATATATATATATATATATATACAAGGTGGCCATAATTAAACTGACGGTACTCAGAGTGTTCTGTAGCGCGATCTAATAGCGAGAATGGCGCCAAATTTTTTAGGAAGATTAAACAAGACGGGGGACGAAGGATTCCGTGAAAAACAAATTTAGTTCGAAAAGTCACCGCCAGGGGAATATGTGGAACTGTGCATTCGAAAAAGAGAGTTTCAAAAAAGAAGAATCAATACTGAAATAAAATTACCGTTTATTTAGCACATCCAACTCAGGTTCGATGTGGCCGCCGTTTTTGTGGACCACATATTGCATTCTGTGCACAGCATTTACAACAGCAGAGAATAACATGTCTACAGGAATCTCCCGTACAGTTCGCGATATGTTATCCTTCAACGTAGCCAGGTCCTGGACACCTTCGTGGCAGACCTTGGACTTTAGGTAACCCCATAGCCAAAAGTCGCAGGGTGTAAGATCAGGGGACCGAGGTGGCCATGCATTTGAAAAACAGCGGCTAATGACTCTTTCTGATGTGAATTTCTGTCGTAGCAGCTGCTGTACCCGCAAAGCAATATGTGGACATCTTGCATGCAAATGATTTTCTCCAGGCTCTGTCTTTGCTGAAGTGACGGAATAACAAAGTTGTTTAGCTTTTGGCGATATTTGTCTCCGGTAACAGAACAAGTTACAGGTCCTGTCGGAGTAATGTTTTCATAGAAGAATGGACCTATGATCATATCTGCTGTGAAACCACACCAAACTTTGATGAATGCAAAGGAATTTCCTTGAATGCTCTTGGTGACTTGTTATCCCAAATTTGGCAGTTCTGGGTATTTACAGTTCCATTCAGGTAAAAGTAGGCCTCGTCTCCCTATAAGATTTTCCAGGGCCAAGCATCATCCAACTCCATTCTGGCAAGAAAAGTGAGAGCAAAAGTCAATCGCTTATCATGGTCAGTGTGACGTAACTCTTGTACACGGCTGATCTTGTACGGATAGAAGTGGATAATTTTTCGTAGGATTTTACATACCGTACAATAAGGCATATCCAGGTTCTGAGCTATCCCACGAGCGCTGGAAGTGGTAGCAATATTGTCTGGTGCTCTGTCGACAATCGCCGTTGCCACTTCTTTGATTGTATCCTGTGATACGGGTTTTCGTCCTCTGCCTGACTGAACATTTAGAGAACCTGTTTTCTCAAACTTCTCAACCATTGTTTTTAAACCATTAACTGACAAAGGACCGTTACTTTTACGCATTTTTTTGTGGTTTCTAAAAGCATGACGAGCGCCTGGCGCATTGCACTGGTTGAGGTAAAAGAATTCGACTAGTAGAGCTCGCTCGACTTAAGGAAACATTATGAAAGATAACTTTCAATGAAATTGCTTCTAACAGTAGCACATTACCTTTTAAAGCCGAACAAGCTGGCACTGGGCCAAAATATGAAACGTGAAATTTGAATAAAGAACTTCTTCTTCTGCTGTTGCTCTCTTTGGGGCTTTGTAAGTGAAATTGCAGATAAAGAAACTTTAGCAGTGTTTATGTAAATTTTTTGCTTTTTATAAACTGTTACCATTTTGAGCTTCGATTAAATTGCTAAATTAGTTAAATAAACGGTAATTTTATTTCAGTATTGATTCTTCATTTTTTGAAACTCTCTTTTTCGAATACTTTTCGCCACATATTCCCCTGGCGGTGACTTTTGGAACTATTTTTTTTCTCGGAATCCTTCGTACCACGTCTTGTTTAATCTTCCTACAAAATTTGGCGCCATTCTCGCAATTAGGTCGCGCTACAGAACACTCTGAGTACCGTCAGTTTAATTATGGCAATTATCTCTTAGGAGATTTAATTAGAATGTTACAGGAACTTGATATGTTTTTTGAAATTCAAAGATATTATATATATATATATATATATATATATATATATATATATAATGTCTTTGAAATTAAAATACATCAAACAAGTTCTATCATCAAAATTTGAACAAACCTCCAATTTAAAGATATTTAGTGTATATATAGAATGCTATACGTTAATAAATATTTAACAAATTCAAGCAACAAATTGCCGAAACTATATATAAATTAGAAGCATAATTTATTTTTCTCAGATTATTTTTCATTACTACACAGTTAAAATCTTCTTAATGTTTACTTTAAGAAAAAAAAAATATTATAAAGATACTAGAATTCCCATTTAGTATCTTATTACTGAAACGTTATAGCGAAGAAAGTTGAAATTACATTAAGCATAATTTTGTTACTTATTCAAACGGAAAATGCATCAGACCATGTGGCATATACATCAACGCGGCGGACGAAACTAATTCATTCAGCTTCAAATACCGTTACATTTAACTGTTCGTGATCCATTAAAGACTTGTACTTTCTTAGCTAATCCTAGATAAACTAAATGTTCGCAACAATTATCCAAATAGAATTATTCCTGTCCTGTTTAACTAATGGTCATTTTACATTGTTGTTTTTTCCTTATACAGTGCTTGAATAGTTAAGTATAAAAAATAATTGTTCGCATTGAAAATTAAGTGTAACACAAAGTAACGCAATTTCTAATTCGAAAACATTTTATTATTATTATTATTATTATTATTATTATTATTATTATTATTATTATTATTATTATTATTATTATTATTATTATTATTTCCTTAACATTTGCTTTTAGATTTTATAGATTTCTCTTATTCAAGTTCATGGAAAAGGGACTAAAATTTCCCCCAAAGATTTCAAGTATATTTTACAAAGATTTACAATGCAGAACTATAATTTTCCTAAAACAATAATTCGAAATAAACTTGAAATTTACGTTAAAATTCTCAATTTATATTGCATTCATAATATTTCTACACTGTATAAAGAAACAGCATACTGTACAGACGTTTCTTAATCCAAGAAAATATAATATAATCACGAAAACAAATATACAGTAACATCAGTTACCCAAGATTCCGAAAAGCGTTCTTTATCTTTAGAAACCTGAGAAACCAATATATTTTCGATATTTAAAAAATCATTTATATAAACAAGATTTCTTTCGCTGCCACTTATTTTTGTAAACGTTTCCGCTAGTTTTTATAGTATATGAATCAGTTTTCTTAACCCAGAATGCAGGCTTTTCGGAGACTATCACTTCTCAAGTAAATATTTTCAGCTGAATAATTGAATTTGTACATCCAGGAGTAACAAAGTAATATGACTTGTAATTTTAATCTTAATGCTCTTAGTTTATCATGTTTGTGTGTAAATCATATTTATTGAACATGAAAATGTTTCTCTCTGAAAAACATGTTTGTTGAACATGTTTTTCAGTGAAACATGAAAAATAGCATTTAGATTAACATTAAAATTATATATTTTTTTGTTTTTACTTTTGCATGTATAATTTTAATTACTCAACTGAAAATAAGAAAAGATAGCATCCTACAAACCGATATTTCGGTTTGTGAAAACTGACTATTACGCTATAAGAACAACTCGGAAACGATTATGAAAATCAGTGGCAGCAAAAGGAATCTTTTTTTATAAATGCTTCTTCAAATCTCGAAAATATATTAGTTTTTGTAGTTTTTAAAGATAAATAACGCTTTTCGTAATTGTTGGTAACTCGGAAGGGGTTATTGTATATTTTTGTTTGTGGTTAATTTATATTTTCGTAGATTAAGAAACTTTTGTCTTTCTTTACAGTGCACAAAAAAACAGATGAAATACATTTTAAATACATAACATTGTGCATAATTTAATTTCTCATTCAACCTGAAAGTATATTTGATAATGTGACTTTAACTTCGACAGAGAAAAAATGAATCATTTGGCTTCAAATACGATTGCATTTAATTGTTTGTGATTCATTAGCTTCTCATACCTTCCTTGACAGACTGAATGATTGCGATAATTATATTACCCAGCGATAAAACTGCCCCTGCCATGTTTAATTAATGGTCACTTTAAATGCGATACTCGTCTTCCTTGAATATTGCTTGAGTCATAAAATAAAAGAAAAAAAAATTGTTAACTTATTTCAAAGACAAACTTTTTCATTTACCTAAAACCATTTCTATTACCTTAGTTCTTTCTTTTAATACGTTGGTACTTACTTTTGAAATTTATGAGAAAAGTGTTAATTATTCCTCCCGTATAAGTTTGAATATTCTGCAATCCTCAAAACTGCAATGTTTTTCAATGAAACTCATTCGAAGCTAATGTTTAATCAAACTTTGCAATATAATTCCGGGTTTGTATTGTAGAATTACTTACTCGTACTTCTAAATAAGAAGACGAAAACTTAAGAAGAACTTGTGAAGATAATATACTGAAGAAATAAAGATTAAATCTATACATAGCGGAACTATTTACAGGGATAGATGATTGACGTCTTTAAATTAATAACATTTCAGCCACAGACAGTTCCGGCTCGTCGAACGTACCAAGAGGTTACTTCACTCAGACGAAAACACCCGCTCTCTAATGTTAATCCTATGGAGGAAATATTTTAAGATATCTCGTTCGCATTTCAATATTTTTAAATGATTTTTTTGCATTGGATAGCTGAGGTCAATCTCTATGCACGCTCCTTTGTACTTTTTCGATTTTTGTTGCAGTTTTTTTTATTGAGGCTACTTTCACGTTCAAAACCGGTTCCGAAATTGAAAGAATCTTAAAAACTTGTAAGACTTACGATGAAAACAAAAGCGAGAAATGTTTCTTGATACATAGTAAGAACGTTTACGAACAATAATATACCATCTTCCAAGTTACTCGTGATTCTGAAAAGTGTTCCTTTAACTTCAAAAACCTTAAGAACCGATAGGTTTCCGAGATTCAAAGAAGCATTTCTGAAACAAGTTTCTTTTGCTGCTCGCAAATTTCAGAATCATTTCGAAGTAGTTTTTATAGTGTATTAATTAGTTTTTTTCCACCTGGAATTGAGACAAAATATTGGTGTTTCGGATGCTATCAATTCTCGAGTGAACATTTTGGTGTTCAAAAAACATGTTCAACAGACAAGTATGCTAAATGAACATCGCGAAATGGACATTATATTGTTACTATTGCTCGTATAAATTCTGTTAAGCAGCTCAATATTTTTACTTGAGAATTCATGACGTCCGAAAAATCGATATTTTGAATTGATCCAGGTTGAGAAAACTGATTAATACATCGTGAAAACTACTTCATAAAATTTTCGAAAATTACGGGCAGTAAAATAAACATTTGTTTCAGAAATTTTTCTTTAAATCTCGGAAATATATTGGTTTCTGAGGTTTCTGAAAATAAACGAATGCTTTTTGAAATCATTGGGAACTCGGTAGCTGTTATATTATTTTTCGTAAACCTTCTTGCAAGATTAAGAAATATTTGTCTTTATTTTTACTCTGATATGATACAGCGATACCTGGTGGATTTTTTTTTTTTTTTTTTACTTAGCTTTATTCATTAGATTCGCTTACCTTCTTGGCTATTCCTAGACAGATTGAATGATTGCAATAAGTATGCAGAGGTATCATTCTACCTGACACATGCTTAATTAATAATCATTTAACATGTGATAATGATCTAGTGTGAACATTGTTTGAATAGTTCAATACAAGAAATAATTGTTACCGTTTCGAATTAATTGTAACAGAAGATAGTGCACTTATGCTAAAATAATTTCTGTTCTCTTAGCGCATTCATTTGGGTTTTGGTTAAGTGTTTTCATTCATCTTTTTCAAAAATATGTTAAATATATCTCCAAAAACTTAAAGCGTATTTTTCGATGTGCTTAAATATATATTTATATATATAAAAAAAAACTCGAAAGAAAATAAAGAAAAAACGATATTTTCGTTAGAATTATCGGCTTTCTTTCCATTATATACCATGTGGGGGTGAGGAGAAAATAACACATTAGAAAGATGGGAATTTAAATATACTGATCAATCCAAATTTTTGAGACGAACCAAAATGAAAACTTATTAGACAGTGCAACATTTACATCAACACAGTAACTTATTCATTAGTCCAAATGCCGTTACATTTAATTGTCGTAATTCATTAGATTCTCATACATTCTTAACTATTCCTTGACAGATTGAATGATTGCAACAATTATCCAGAGGTAGAATTGTCCCTGGCTTTTTTAATCATAGATCCTTTTACACGTGATGCTGTTTTTCTTTAAATAGCTATTGAATAGTTATGTACAAGAAAAAATTGTTCGTGTGGCGAATTTTTTTAATAAAAATAACAGAAATCAGCGTTAGAATTTTCGGCTTACATCCTATATACAACATATCATAAAAAAAAAAAGAGAAGAAAGTGAATTTACATATATATATTTGTAGGATTTCTGTGTAAACACTTCATTTCCTTTATGACGGGCATGATCATCAAATTAACTGACGCTCGTCTGGTACTATTATTATCCACGATTTAAATGCACGAGTTATAAATATTTTGGATCGCAAGATCAAGATTTGAATATCTTCAAAATTGGAAAAAGAGCCAGTCTTCTAATTTTTATTGTGAAGCAAGCGTTGAAATGGGAAATAGCCAGTAAAGGTGCTGTTAGGTCTAGTTAGACTTTTGGAAAATAAATATATTGTATATGTTGGACAAGAAGTGTATTAGCTGTGAAGAAATTATTAGTAAAGTAATGTAGAATTATCTTTCTAAGACTGTATTAAAGTTTATATTTTGTTATTCAACGTCTAGTTGTTCATATAATTCCGGTAAATCAACTGTTTATTTACCATCTTCTTACAAATTCTCATACCTTCTTAACTAGTCTTTGACAGATTGAAAAGTTGCAACAATTATCCAGAGATAGGACCGTCCCTGCCATATTTAATTGTAGATCATTTTACGCGTGATACTGTTTTTATATGAATATCGCTTGAATAGTTAAGTACAACAAAGAATTGTTCGTATTGAGAATTTTTTATTAAAAAATTTACAGAAATTTGCGTTAGAATATCCGGCTTACATCCCATTGTATATAACATGCCATTAAAAAAAGAAGAAGAAAGTGAATTTAAATATATTGATGCTTCCATATTTTATTGGTAGACCAAACTGAAAACTTATTACTAATGCAACATTTACATCGACATAGAAAGTTATTCATTTAGCTTCAAAATTCAAATGCCGTTACAATTTATTATCACGGATTCATGAGATTCTCAAACCTTCTTAACTATTCCTTGACAGATTGGATGATTGCAACAATTAACCAGAGATAGAACTGTCCTCGTTATATTTAATTAATGATCATTTTACATGTGTTGCTTTTTTTTTTTTTTTTTTTTCTTTTTTTTTTTTTTTTTTTTTTTTTGAATGTCGCTTGTATAGTTAAGTACAAGAATTATTTGTTCAGATTGCGAATTTTTTAATAAAAAATAACAGAAATTTGCGTTAGAATTTCCGGCTTACATTCCACTACATAACATGCCATAAAAACACTCCAGAATAAAGTGAATTTAAATATATTGAATTAGCCAAATTTTAGTGACAGACCAAACTGAAAATTTATTAGAGAATGCAACATTTATATAGACTAGAAACTTATTCATTTAGCTTCAAATAGTGTGTTACACATAATTGTCGCGATTCATTAGAGTCTACCTTCTTAACTATTTCTTGACAGATTGGATGATCACTTATCCAGAGATAGAACTGTCGCAGTAATATTTTTGATTAATAATCATTTTACACGTGATACTGTTTCCTTTGAATATCGCTTGTGTAGCTAAGTACAAGAAATAATTAGATTAATTTTGACACAATTATTCAAATTGATAAAGAAATCATATGAGATGTAATCTTCCCAACTGAGCGAAAAAGTCCGGGCCAGGATTCGAACCCGGGATCCCTTGGCTGAAGCTGCCCATGCTCTATCAACTGAAGCAATCCCGGAAGACTATGGCTGAACTAATTCATTATTCATTCATTGAACTAGTTCAGCCATATTCGTCCGGGATTGCTCATTTCTTTACCAATTTGAATAATTGTGTCAACATTAATCTAGTATAATCACGTTTCCAACGTTTACTGGAGGTCCCATTACCTGTGATTTATTCTGTTGTGCCGATTTAGATATCAGACCAGATGCTATGATCATTAAGGTTAACTGAGTGAATTAGTTCAGCCATATTCGTCCGGGATTGCCGCAGTTGATAGAGCATTAGCTGTTTCAACCAAGCGATCCCGTGTTCGAATCCTGGCCTGGACTTTACATCTCATACAAGAAATAATTGTTTTTATTTAAATTGTTTTAATACAAAATAACCCAAACTTGCGTTAGAATTCCTGGTTTACATTCCATTATATTACCTGCAATATAAAAAACTGAAGAAAGTTAATTTAAATGTATTTATCTATCCAAATTTTAGTGACAGATCAAATTAATTGTAACACAACGTACAGTGTTAAAAATCTGCAGCAAACTGCTCAACCATTCGACCGTTTTCAAAGATAACGGTTACTTGACCAAATTATTCAGCGGATCTGACCATATTATCAACCATATTATGATAAAATAAAATAAAATTACGGTTATGTAACCGTTTTCTATAAAAGCGGTCGAATGACTGGACAGTTTGCTGCAGATTTTTAACGGTATGTAGGGTATTAATGTAATCATTTAAATTTAATTGCGAATTAATTGTATAACACAACGTAAAACGGTTTATAATTCAAAAAGATTTTCTATTATCTTAACATTTTCTTGGATTTTGATTCATTTAAAAAAAAATCTGATTCATTAAAAATGTAATAAAAATTAACGTAATGAATTCAAGCGGCTTAAAGAGCAAAGTTATTATTATTATTATTTTTTTTTTATTAAAATTAATTTAGAAAAACTTTTAATCGAGAGTTACGCTGAAGTTCTTAGTTTGTAATTGAATAATTAATATACTATTAAAAATGGGAAAGACATAAATTTATTATATTATCCGTAATTTAGTTAAGTATTTAAAATAAATTATAATTAACTACATGACATTTACATGAGTATTTATTAAATTTCAAATTGTTTTGCGTTTACGTTTAATTGTTCGTGATTCATTAGATACTTATAATTTTACAGCTATTCCTTGAGAGACTGAATAGTTGCAACAATTAATCAGGTATAGAACTGTCTTTGTTATTTTAAATTTAATTGTCATATTACATGGGATACTCTACTTTTTGAAATATAGCCCCAATAGTCAAATACAAGAAATGCTCATTCGCTTTGAGAATTAAATCAGACACAAGTTAGGGTGGTTCTGAAATCCAAACTGGCTACTTTCTGACACATTTCTCAATTCAATTTTATTCGTAAATGCACGGAATTTGTAGGTGCTTTTATTCAGAAACTATGCAATCAGACAGTTTTTTTTTCATTTTCCGGTAAAGGCAGAAAATTTTTCAGAAAATGCTGTCAAAGTTGACATTATGGACCTAATTTTCCGATGCAAGAGAGTGGGAGAAGAAAAACTCTACATTCAGGAGACAATAATTGGTTAAAACTCAAGATGTGACAAATTTAACGAAAAATGCAAAAAGCTGTTACATTACAAATCACTTCAATAATCATGCCTGCAAGTATCACAATTTTACGTTTAAAAATGAGTCAGTCGATATCTCAGAAAATTTAGCGTTATCGAGCGGGGAAATATATTTTTCCAAGAACCGCTTTAAAGTTCCCCTTCCCCACCAAACAAAAATAAATTATTTTCCTTTACACTTTATTTGAGGGGATTTTTTGTTTTTTTACTATTTCCATTCAAATTTTTTTAAAAAAGTGTTGAAAATTGCAGAAAATTTCTCAAAAAATAAGTTTAGAACTGTCATTTTTTAAAACAAAATTTCGTTTAAAAAAAAAAACAGAAATTTTCGTTAAAATTTCCAGTTTGCATCATATTATGTAATCTGTCAAAAAATATCCGAAAAAAAAAATAGATTTTAATTACATTTTATTATGTATACTAAAATTATATTAAGTATTCAGTTCAATAGTCAAGCAGAAATTTTATCGGACTCTGAGATACTCACATGAACACAGAAAACTTATTAATTCAGATTCAATTACCATTACATTTAATTGTTCGTAACCTATTAGATTCTTATGCATTCTTAAGTACTTCTCGACAGACTGAATGTTTGCAGCAATTTTCCAGAGATAGAATTATGTTTAATTAAAGCGGTTCTCAAAAACATATTTTTCCCGCAAAACTTTCTGACACATTTTTAAACGTAAAAGCATGACACATGCAGGCATGAGTACTAAAGAAAGTTTTGAATAGAAAAGTTTTTTTTTTTTTTTTTTTTTTTTTTTTTTTTTTTTTTTAAATAAAGGAACATTTTGAATAATTAGCAATTGTGGTCTCATGACGACCTTTATCGGGATGTCACATCCGGAAATTTGCTTCCAAATGTAACTGCTTTTTCTCGGAGATACCCTGCTTTTATCGAAAAATGTAAATATATATATATATATATATATATATATATATATATCCCATTTTATAGTTTGTGAAAAAGTACTCCTGTCAATCTCATATGTTTATGAACAAATATGAATTCAGGAATGTGTCAGATAGTTTACCACTCGCATTTAATTTAAAAGCCTTTGTTAAACATTAAACAACGAACAACGATTTATTAACGCTTACCACATTTCACGAAAAACATACACCACGCTACACTTAAACAGTTTTAGAGAGAGTTTTCTTTATAAAATTTATTTCTCAGGAAGGCCGTTGTGAGTCAGCTTTCGGCAAACCCCTTTGCCATACGAAACTCTCCAGAACGAAAGAGAAACCCGTCCACCTCTTTCCTGGACTGCTTAGAAGTACAGTGGAACTCCAGTTATACGTTTTGCCCGGGACCGAGCAAACGAAACGTATAACTCAGTAAAACGTACAACTCAATTAATGGTTTACCGGAACAATTTTTAAAATATATCGTGAAAACTTTGATCCGCTGAGGTGTTTGCTACCTTTTATATTGAAAACAGAAGTTTCCTAAGTAATACTGCACCCATGACATAAATTTTTGGAAATGAAAAGAAAAAAAGTACATAAAAGAAGTACACATGAACTTATTTTATCTTAAAAGCTTTATTAAAATTATGTTAAATACACATAGAGTACTTAAAAGAAATCGTTGGAATCGCCTTGGCATATAAATCATTTATCAAAAGACATTTCAGTAGTTTATTGAATCTTGTTGAAATAATCACTAATCTTCGGTTGTTTCTTTTCGGCAGAGCCGACACTGAACATGCAAATTTTGCATTTCTGTTAATAATGCAGCCGCCTTATGGTTATTGCTTTTACTACTGACGAACCATTTTACTATGTCAAAAGCTTTCACATCAGCTCTGAAGTTTGAGTGGGATCTTTCAAATCAGACTCCTTGGCCGCATCGTCAGTGTTTTCGGTTTCAAAATGGATAAATGAAAAATAAATTCGTCCGGGGACGCAAAAACATAACGTATAACTGAGGGAAATGTGTAATTCAAAACGTATAACACAGCTAATTTTTAATGGCAAGTGGTCGGGACCGCTGCGTTGAAACGTATAACTGAGGGAAACGTACAACTCAGGTAACGTATATCTGGAGTTCCACTATATTACCTATCTTGGGATTCCGGAGGCTTCGTATATATGAATCGCAGAAGTTAAATGGAATTTTTAGTGGTTCGTTGTGACTTTGAGTGCCTTTGAGATGTGATCGCATTAATGTTCCTATAGTGTCAGTATTTGAGTTTTTTGTGAGTTACGATCCGTATATAGCGTCAGAGAAGACCATTAGCTGAATATTGATGATTTCTTTAGAAGATTTGTGCGAAATATCTGGAGATCTGCACTCTTATTAACTTGAAGGAGGGGAAATATTTAGGAGTCATTATATATTTCTTATTATCATAATATCAAAGTTGTAATTAATGGAATAATTAAGCACAAATCAAACCATTGAGTAGCCTGTTTTGATTTGAGAATAGCCATAATGCTCATTTTACATGCAATGTTGTTCTTCTTTGTATATTTCTTGAATGTTAAACGTACAATAAATAAATGTTCGTATGCGGATTAAGCATAACATAAGATATTGTATTCCTACAGAAAGCAATTTCTATTCTCATAATATTTATTTTTGATTCTGATTGTTTCGATTTTTTATATAAGTTTATGAAAAAATAGTTAAAAACTCTGCCCAAATATTTCAAATGTTTCAAAAATTTCACTTTTATTTAATTTAATTCGAAAAATAATTGAAAATTTAATTTAGATTTCTCAGTTTATACTTCATCGTAGATATTTTAAAATCATTGTATGCCCATATTCACAATGTAAAAAAGAAAACCTGTTTCTTAATGTAACAAGAAGGTTTACGGAAACATAATATAAGCTCATATGAGTTACCCACGATTGCGAAAAGCGTTTCTTTATCTTCAGAAATAAAAGAAAATAATAAAATTTTGATATTTAAAAAGGCATATCTGAAGCAAAAGTTTATTTTGCTGCCCATAAGTTTTGGAAACGTTTCCGAATAGTTATTACAGTCCATTTGTCAGTTATCTCAACCCGATATCAACTCATAATATCGAAGAAGAGGTTATATTATGTTTTCGTTAAACTTCTTTCTAGATCAAGAAACATCTCTCATATTTTTACAGAGTAGCTAAATGTTTAAACTAACGACCTATCCAATTATGCCAATCTATCAATTGCGGATGAAACTGATTCATTTATCTTCAAATACCAATACATTTAATTATCGAGACATATTAGATTCTTATATCTTCTTAGCTGTTCCTTGAGAGACTGAATGTCTGGAACAATTATAGAAAGACTGCACAGTCCCTGCTATTTTAATTAATGCTCATTTTACACATAATATGCTACTCCTATTGATATTACTTAAACGGTTGACTAAAGGAAATCTTTACTGACTTAAATCAAACTTTAGCTGTAGTACAATTTAAAAGGTATCTAAATAATTGATTGTTAATTATTTATTAACTATAATCAATGTAAAATGAAATAAGTGACACGTTTATAAGATAGTTCAAAAATTGTGTGTACAGTAATTTTAAAAATATTCAAATTTTTGCAATAGATGACGCTACATTGTTTCAATGTATAAAAATCTTCAAATTATCTCCAAAACTTCAAAACGCAAATCTTTTTTTCCCTGTTCCAACAACTAAACAGAATGAGGTGCAAAAATTAAATGATAATTGTTTCTCATTAACATGTTAGTTTACATTTGAATTAAAAAACAATACTCTTGCAGCACTCTTACTTATACTCTTGCAGATTAAGATATCGAAGCGCCATGTATTGTCGAAATTTTGAACTTGTGTTGAAATTACTGCATACAAAATCTATGAGTTACCTTAGAAACATGTTGCTTATTTGATCTTTAAAATAATTGTAGTTGATAAACTACTGAATTTTAAAGTCCGTGAGCCTTTTTTTATGGCACCCTGTAATGTGTAAATATGAAAATATATCTTCATAATCAAAAGAAAATATATAAGTATGAAAATATGCATTCATACTCAAAAGAAAAATTACTTATAAACATTAAGATATTACATCACTTTTATGCAAAAAAAAAAAAAAAAAAAAAAAAAAGAATATTACATTTAGAAAATTTTTCTGAGAAGGCGGTACAAACACTATAGAGTATTTCATGAAAACACATTTCTTTCACATTCACATCAGTATATGTAAATGGTTATTAACCTTTTTTCAAAAGAAGCATAGCTATGTAAGGTATTGACTACTCCGTGAGTAGGCAATGTGTGAATGAGATCGTTTTGTCCATTAACCGACTATGTGCGTACAAGTTATAAAGGCTCTTTATCTTTCTTTAGCTTTCGATGGACAGCTGAATCCCTGAAATTGTGAGTCACCGTGTAATTTCAATTATGCAAATTTTCTGGAGCTGGTCGATCGACACTGAAGTATATAAGCAGCGAATTTTGACTTGAGTTCAGAGCTCAGGGGAGCTAGAGTATACTTGGCCTGGGAAGTTGAATATTGCGACTTAGACTTAGACTGAGATTTAGATTTAGCCTTGAGACCTCGCATCGAGTCTCAGGATGGATAATCGGCCTTAGTATTTTATACTGGAGTTTTATGCAGTTGTAAAGCTGATTTGAACCTGCATCAGTGCTTATTTAATTTGAAGGATAAGAGTGTTGGATCGTGCTTATATATTTTAAAGGTTAAGGTTCAATTATATTGTTTCAGTTTTGTTAAAGCTGGAAATTGTTAGCAAGAACTCTTTAGTTAATTTAAACTTTTAGGAAAATTTCGTGGAGCTCGCTCAAACATCCTGCTAATTGTGTTAATAGACCAGTTTTTGGTTTTAAAACAGTTGTACTTCTTTCCTCGTGCTCTATCACACCAGCGGACATTTTAATATGGCCGCTACAGCTAAACATGATCTATTTGGACGTGTTCCTAACTTGTTTACTTAAGGCTCATTTCGCATGTAATGTCGTTCATATTTAAGTATCACAGTATGCTCTTGATTATCCGGCACCCATTGAACTAATATTTTGACGCTTAATTGATATGGTCGGATAATAAATGACATTATGTAATAAAAGTAGCATTTTGTAATGTTTTTAATATGTTCTGCCATTTATCCGACCATTTCAATTATGCATCATGATTTTAGTTCAATGGGTGTTAGATGATCGAAATCGAGTGTACATCACTAGTTGATTTGAGGAAATAATTCGTATAGTAATAATTTCTATAATAATCGTATCTTAGCTATAAAACAAGGAATGTAAGAATAATATATGTTCAAATGAAAACCAAAAACAATTTTGTGAGAACATGTAAAATGATTTTGAAGTGCAGAAAAAAGAGATTGGACTTTTGAAAAATCTTTTGAGAAAATTGTAAGCGCTAATATTATTAGCCAAAATATTTTAATCCGAGAAATTATCATAACTTTTAAGAACAATTTTATACGCAACCGTTATGTTTTATATTTTAAGAAGGGCTTCATTTGTTTCGTATGCTTTTACGTTCATTCACATAACTTCTAAAACAGCACCGATTAGTATTTTTACTTTAGTCGGTCGAACACACATATTTTTCATCTGCTTTATGTTTTGTATTTTCAAAAGAGCCTTTGAAATAACAAAATATTAACAATGCAGTTATCGATAATCACATTTCATCGATTTCTTTTACCGGAAAGGCAGTTTTACAGTAAGTATCAAAGCTGAATATCTAATAAACGTTGATACGCAATGGAACAAATGGTCGCGAAGTCGGGCAGAAAGTTGATAGCAAAAGACTTCAGTGTTTCTAGCGGCTGAAGTGAGGAATCACATTGAATACTACATTTTTAAATTTCAAATACCAGCATTTTAGAGTAGTAAATGTTAGTAATATCATTTATAGTAATTTTCTTTGATTAAATGCGAAGGCGGAAAAAGCAACAAGAACCGTGGTTTTATGTGACGTTTGTTCCGTAGAAATGTTCATTAAATATTGATAATAGCGAAATTTTCCTTACCTTAAGGCTGTTCGTCCCAATCCTCCCCCGCCCCACTAATGTTAAACCTATAGGCGTAGAATGCATTCATATATTTAAAATATTACCTCATGAAATTAATATTTTTAAGGATACACAGAAAAAAGAAATTAAAAATATTAATTTCCTGAAGAGATATTTTAAATATATGAATGCTTCCCACGCCCATAGGTTTAACATTAACGAGTGGAATTGTGGAATTGACTGACCAACAGCCTTAAGAATAAACGGGCTTACATGCTACGGTGCCGCCTTAATATCACGAAATTTGTACGCTAAACACTACTGAGTTGTGGAGCTGGAATCTTGCGACTAGTCTTAGTACGTGAGTGTCAATGCTTATTATACGCTCAACTTTAATAAAGTATTAAAGTAGGGATCACCTGCGGACCACCAAGTTACCGCTATTTTGGAATAGAAAAATTTGTCATATTTAATGACACAAACTTTGCGTTTAAATTAGGCGAAGATTATCTTTCAGAATTTGTGATGGCAAATAACTTTCAGGAATAAAAGGTCGAAGACCCTTATATTGAAAGATACAATCGTTATAAAATATATGCGCACTATAAAAATAACATTTTTATTCAATAAAAACTTTTAAATATTTTCTGATATTTAAAAAAAAATTTGTAAAGGAAAAGATTGAATGTTATTTAGAATAAAATAGAAAGTTATGTCTTAACAATAACAATAAGAAAAGTTTAATAATTCATTATTAAAAAGAAACAACTGTATAGAAGATAACAGATGTAGCGTAGTTAATATAATTGTATAGCTGCCTAATTACAATTGTAAATTTTTGCACATGCAATATAGAAATTCCACGCATTCAAGTCAAAGCGATGAATATCTCTTTATAATTTATACTATTGATATAAATTGCCGCATTCTTTTGCTCTTTCTTCTGCTATCGACAAGGTCCTTTGAAGTAGGTGAAGGAGCGATTTCTTGGTCCGGTGCCAATTTTTGGAAGGTGCTACTGCCTCCTATCACTAATGTTCGGAATTGGGAGGAAAACGAGCCTCAGAAAAGGGATTAACAGAAATTCAAGGGAGATGTTATTGAACTTTTTTGTGCGAATGATATAATTTCGTGTATCAAACTTTAAAACAATGTTACAATAAGAATTTTTAGAATTCACTTTATTCATTGAAAAGTAAAAATACATTTTTTATAATTTTCCGTAATAATCGTAGAACGTCAACCCTTGACATTTGAAAAATATTATCTTCATATTTTGTAACAGCATAATAACTGAGTGATAAATAGACTGAAGAAATCGAGCATTTAATCTGTAAGAACAAGGTTTGTAGTAACATAAAAATACGGGTGGCGTACTGTGGACGCCAAGGCATTTAAAAGCCTAAATAAAAACTTTAAAATATAATATTGTTTATGGCAATGACCAATAGTAGTATAAAGTAATAACCATCAAATTGATAAATAAAGAACTAATATAAATTGAATTAATATATCATGTTCGGCTTGTAGGAACATAAAAACACGGGTGACATATTCTTTACGCCAAAGCCTTTTAAAGCCTAGACACCAACTTTTGATGATATTCTTCTTTAATACAATATCTAGTAGTAATATAATAGAATAAAAATAACCCATCAAATTAATAGAAAATTCTGATTTAATTAAGAAAGACAATGAAATAAATTAGACAAATGTGTTTGTTGAAATATAATTCATATGCCAGTGGCAATTTACCATAAAACTATTTAAAAAGAGTAGACAAAATTGCGAACTTTAAACATTAGTTGAATACTGAAGGGTTTTTGAGAAGAGGGTAAATGAGGTGCAGCTGCTAATCACATAATTATTTTGAAATGTGCAGCCTTTTTTTTTTTTTTTTTTTTAATTGTATTTTTATTGAATGGCGTCCGCGTTGTTAAAGTTTAAGATACTTTTATTGGAAATGATTGTTTACCTCATTCCAAAAGTAGGTCATATAGACTGTATGCAGTAAAAATAAAAACACTTTAAAAATGTTTTTATACATTTTATACACATTTATATATGTTTTTATACACATAGAGACAGTACGTAGTAAAAATCCAAACACTTTAAAAATGTTTTTAAAAAGTGAAGAAAAAACACAGATCAAAAAGAAAACATTGAAATTCAACAAGACGTTTTGATGTTAATATTTTTTCTTGATCCTCGCAGATATTTTACGGGGTAATTGTTGCCATTTTATTTTTCTAAATAAGCTTTGTTTCATTTTTTCGTATTAAAATCTCCATCTGATTTAGTGATGGTAAAAAACTGAGACTTTCAATTGTAGGTTTTTTTTTTTTTAATACTATTGCTGAAATTAATAAAATGTGCAAAAATGAAATTTTAGTTAATTAAACCATTTTTGTTTTGAGGAATTTGATGAGTACTAAATTTACTGAATTTTTATTTGATGCGATTCAATTTACAAAATTTATTGACAAAACATCTTGTTTCAAATTCTCAAGTTATGCATTAAGATTGGTTGCATGTAATCCCGGATAAATATGCGCTAACATTTTAAAACATTATTTATCTATTTATTTTGTTAAATTAAGTTTTTCTCATTTCACAAACCTCAGTTTAAAGAAGATTAAGCATTGTATAGATTTAGAATGCACTACTTTTTGACTTATTGACTTACCAACTTACCACAAAATATATTTAAGTTGAAAAAGACATCGCTGTGCTTTAAAATTAATGCTTCTCCTAGAAAATTTTCATTATATATATAAATTTTAAAAAATCATATACATAAAATGGTAACAAAAAATATCTATTTTTATTACTATTCTTTTTATTAAAAAGAAGTTACTTCGTATTTCTTTCAGCTTGTATTATACATTAGGTGTTGCATGAGGTTGCGTCAGATGTTATAAAATGCATTACACACAGATATTTTAAAGCTATTGATTAACAAAAGAAAAATTCATTTAGTTCTAAAGTCTGCTTTGTTAAATGGAATAATTTATAATTCTTTAAAGACTGTATTTAAATCTTACATAAAAACAAACTCCAATATCTAAAACCATATAAATGTGAAGCATAACAACGAGAAAATTAACATTATAAAAAAATAAATATAATAAACCTCTTGAAAACTATATTGTATTATTATATTTTCTATAAAAATACTTCACATACGTTTGTAAATATATTAATGTAGGTATACACATTTAATTAAATGGTTCTAATTCAAGTAAAATTATGAGGCTATACATTGAACTAAATAAAGATATTTTCTATTACAGTTAACGCATTAATGAATTGTGTTAAATGTTGTATTATGCAGTTATTTTTTTATCCGATTTTAATGCAGACATATATTTTATGCACTTACCTTTTCCTAGTGATCATCAAAAATTTAAATTGTGATACGTAGGATTTTAAAATTCCTTCAATCATAGGATTTCAAAAGGCTGTCAAAGCGCAAAAAGTTGTAAGTTTATTTTTGATGCAAAAACGCGCTTTTTTAAATCCGAATTTTCGTATCACTCACACCTGATTGAAATTTTAATAGTTATTTATTTTTTAGTTTTCATTTAGTGTTGTTTTTGAGAAAAAAAAATCTATATATTTTACAGTGCTTATGCATACTGAAATTTCATATGTTATTCTGAAACATTAAACTCTTTAAAATCTACTATATTTTCTTTAGTTCACTTTTCAGCGCATTCTAAATAAAATGTAGGAATGTGCTTTAAATTATGATATCTAATCCATTATCTCTTTTACTATAATTAATGTAAAGCTTAAATATTGTAAAAAATTCTTAGTTCATTCTCTCATTAACGTATTACAAGTAAATTAATATTAATCAATTTATTTTGTACAAAATGACATTATTCAATTTTTATCATTAAGTATAGAGTAATTTTAAACGTTTTACAATTAAGATATCGATTTTAAAATTCTGTAATTGGCTTAATAAACGCGACTTGTAACTTTGTGCCATTTTTACCAACATAAAAAGTTAATTCCTTATTTTAAAATATATATATTTTTAAATATAAAGGCTTGGCCATTTACGAGAATTTTTAAATTTTCTGTAAATGGAATAGTTTTTCAATTTGCTAAATTCAATGTTGAAAGTAACAATAAATAAAAGATTAGCAAGCTAACTGAACGATTATTTCGCATTGTCTTTACCTTTTATCCATTTAATGTATACATTGACTAGGTAGAAATGCAATGAAAATTGAATTAAGAAGAAACTAAGTTAGAAAGGGTTCAACGAAAGCTAATAAATAACATTGGTTTGCGTATATTATATTCTGGAGTTCATCAAGTATGAATGTTTTCTAAAACCGTTTTTTGTTCAAAACAAATCTTTTCTTTTGCGCTTAATTTGAAGCAAATTGATTTAAGTATTAGTTTATTGAACTCCTTAAATAAAAATTGAGCTGAAATATAGCAAAGAAAGTAATAATAAAGATCACTATATTTAAAAGGGGTCAGCTTAAAATTTTAGTCAGTTACTGTGCCTACACGTATATACATTTGTGTATAAACGGGCATATAGATATTTTAGGTACCTTATATTCCAGCGTACAACGCGAACCTTCAATCTGAGTGTATTTTTCATTTTTTAGGTATAAGGTAAAGCCAGGAGAGATGGCGCGGTCGGAGAGATTGCGCACATAGAGGTTCTGGGGGAAGGAGTAGAGTGAGCGCGCAGCGACTCCAGGTAGTTGTACAACAACAGTAGTGAAGTGTCTACTTGAAAGTGCACGTTGATTGCTTTGAAAGTCTAAGATAAAGTATTGCTATTTTGTTTTGTTTTCCCAAAGTAAGTGCTTGAATTTTAATAGCTATTCATCAGAATTTCTATACAATGTCAATAGTACAAAATATTTTTAACTTAAACGATTTCTCATAAGCTACTAATCTGGACTAACAATGTGAACATCAACGGTTCGTTTTAGAAGAGGTCATGATTAAATAAAAGGCCGCGCAATCTCTCCTACCGAAATTGGAGAGTTTGCGCATCTGCTACTTAGGAAAGATGACGCATTGTTCCCAATAGTTCCCATGCTAGGAGAGATTACGCAGGTTATTGGTAATTTTGCATAAAAAATGAAAAATGAAAATGGACTAATTTTAAGTTAAACGTGTTATTATGTAACATAATTTTATTTTGTAATCTTATCTGGACTAGCTTTTTCTGATTCTTTATTTTTTTTTCTTTAATTAAAATTTTCTAATCGTTTTTAAAATTATTTCATTTTTCTGATTCTTTAATCATTAGGTTGAAATATTCACTCCTAATACAATAATATTTGTTCACAAAAACCTTACAGCAATGTCATTTAAGTGTAATTATTATTGTTAACAATTTAATTGTAGTTATTAAGAGTAACAATCTCTCCTACCAATGTGCGCAATCACACCAACCCTGTAAGGACAGATTGCGCAAAATAACTTTCTTGGTTTTATTACAACTGTTCTATTAAATTGAAACATAACAACAAAATAGCAATGGAAATGCATAAAAAACAAATGAAGTAAAAATTATTCATGAATAGTTTAGTAAAAAATTAATATTTAGATTTTTTATTGCTATTCTTTTGAATTGTGCGCAGACTATCCTAGTTTTACCTTATTCGTCGTCTTACGCGCATCTCTTTGGCAAAGAAACTTTCGTACGATATGCAGCATGGAAATACAATAAAAAGCAATAAAAAGTATAATAAATTGTACAATTACAATGAAAATAAGCAAATGCAACGTGAAGTAATACGCTACTGTCAAGCCTATCTTCTTGAATCCCCACAAAACGATTGAAATCGTACTATCGTTCATTCAAATAATCCCGTCTTCTTCTCTTCATTAATATAAAAATCTCACTTTTTATGCTTAATTATTTAACTTTCACTTTAATAGTCGGCTTATAACGCGCACTTGTAAAATTTGACCAGTTCTCTTGTTTCAAAAGTGTGAAAAATACGATATATATGCGGGTGATTCAAAAGCTGAAAATTTTGGCTGCCTCTGTGAAATCGCTAACGTAATGAAAAGTAAAACTGAATGGTAAATCGAGGTTTTAAAAATAATCTCTGAAAAATATTTAGTGCTAAATATTCCGTATGCAGAAAATCAATATAAAATGGGCCTCACTTTCGCTTAGGCCCGCAAGTCCCAGGTCTTTGAGCGATTGAATTTTGGGGATCAACAAATCGATTTAGCTCATTAAAAAATGCCCTTTTATATTATGACAAAGTTTATTTGCAAACTATATTGATTTAATAAATATTGAAATTACTTATAATTCAAATGGCACCGATTGTTGGCCCAACGTTCGCAGTTCGCAGCAGCATAAAAATGTTTGTAACGTAATACTTAGAAGAAATCCTTACAGTGGACCTGATTGGAATCATGCCATCTCGCAAAAGATTGTCTAAGTTTCTGTACATATATTAATCCCTACAATGATATTACATTTTCTTATCTTTACAATAATTCTCTAATGTACTGCAAAAGATTAAAAAAAAATAAGAAATGTTATAAAAAAATAAGTAATTATTTATACAAATTTCTTAAAATATGTAAAGAATATTTAAAAAAAAATTAAAAGCATTATGCACAATATTTTTAAAACTTTAATATGCATTCTTGATATGATAAAATTGTTAAACAATCTAATATATTGCATCTGAAAGGCTGTACTGCAAGTCCATTATTAATTAAAAAAGTATTTTATTTTATTTTTTAAGTTATAATACTTAATAATAATAGCAATAATATAAAACAACGTTTTAAGCATCAGAATTATTTAACTATTGCCCATGTATATATATATAGAGGAGAAGCAGATTCGAGGGATAGATTTATTGACCAATTGATTTACAGGAAATTGCAGGGAACAGCCAATAGGAAATTGCATAGTTACATAGAGAAAGGAACTGATAATGTGGGAATGAGTTATTAGAAATTAAGAAAAAAAAATGTGTATAATATTCCCAACAATATGATAATGGGAGTATAGCAAAGTCACAATTGACAATATTTTAAAGATTTTTATAAAAATAAAAGTTGAAGAAAAGAAAGTTGAATTCAAGTCTTAAAGTGGGTTTAGCTAAGTAATAATTTTAGCTAAGTTAAAATCATCTTCCAGCAATAACCGATTTGTTCGTTTCTTGTTTACGAATATATTAATTGTGCTCTGTAATTCGGCGTTTTAAACCACGTTTAGTTTGTCCAAGTATAGGAAAGACCACACTTGCAAGTAATACTATAGGTACTTCAGGAATAAGAAATCTCAATAGGACAGGGTTTCATAAACACACACACACACACACACACACACACACAAAATAAAAAAACACTTTTCAGAAACAAAGAAATATATATGAATGGAAAAAGTAACCTTTTTATGGAAAGGAATTCATTGTCCTATATAAACAAACCACATTCATTTTAACTTAATTAAAGACATGCGACAAAAATTCAACGCATGTTCAGTAAGACCTCGTTAAACAGTGCATCGCTTAAAGCATCTCTCCGCATATAATAACAGTTCATTAAAATCTCAGACAAAGGTATAAGGAAATAGTGTAAAAAAATCCTAATAAATCGTCACTCGAAAAATATGGGATTCCGTTAAACTGTCTCTTTCGACTTATGTTTACTTTTTCTTTTTTTTTTTCCTTTTTACAAATAATAACTGCTACAAAATTGTAGAAGAAACAAAGGGAATTAAGTGAAACCGACGATGAACGTTGAAGAGAAAAAAAAAATCACTCAAATTCTCAGTTACATTTTGTACTTTGAGTAGTTTTTTAATTTTTTTTTTCTGCATAATCCCGAAAACGATGTAATGTTAATGAAATTATAAAACAATATTTAATCTATAGTCAAAGAAAAACAGACTTACTTAACAAGGTTTACAGGTAATTTTTGATTTATTTGCTAAATTTTTATACATTGTAGCATATTTTAATAATCATACAATTTTCCATTTAATAACGGTTGTAAAAATAAATATTTTGTAATTGGGATTAATAGAAAAATTTTCTACTTTGAATATTTCTTTTCTCATTAAATCTTTCGTTAAAGAAAAGAAAACCTCTGTACTAAAATAAACTACTATTAAATCTCATGAATATATTTCAATATCATACTTAAAATAATTAACGTAACCAAATTAACTGCAATAAATAAATTAATTCATCAGTAGTTGCCATTCCGCTTACAGCGTCAAAATCCTCCTGCCCCAATGGGTGTCGGTTTAACAGGGTTTCAGTGTATCTTTAGAAACTTATGTTTATTTATCAGTCAAATAATTCTCATCTTTAAGGCATAAATATTACAGATTATTTTTGTTACAGTCGTTAAAGTCAAGAGAAATGTACAAATATACGAGCTTAAGGAAATTATTGCTTCTGGGGTATACATAAGAGAAGATGGAGGAGCTTAATTTTCTGCTACGTAAGCACAAATAGCTTTTAACTAACCATATTATGTTTATAGAAAGTTATTTGGAAGAATATAAATATCGAAAATATCTAGGTGGGTGATAGATAAAAGATTAGTAAGGATTATAAATAGATGTAACTATGATGAGGTCAAAATGAGGTCTATGATGAGTAAAAATTTTCATAGATCCTGATCTTTCCGTTTTTGGAGAACACCATTTCCGAATAGAAATATTCGTTTCATTTAATGACAGAAATTCTGCAATTAAATAAGATGCATATTACTATTCGGGAATACCGATACTCAAATAATAAGAGGTTTAAGAGTTATGCATTATTAGTATTGTTTTATTACTTAATTGTCAGTATTACCAGAATTTACTTCAGCTAATGTAATGTCTACAATTAAAAGAGAAGACCCAAACCTGAATTATCTTTATATACAAAAAGAGGAGACTTACTTTTCCGCTTCGTTAGCACAAATAACTTTTAATTAACCATCCGATGTTTGTAGAAAGTTGTTTAAAAGAATATTAATATTGAAAAAGTCTAGGTAGGTGACAGATGAAATTGATGAAAGAATGAGTAAGGACGATAAGTTAATGAATAAGGTTTATAAATGATTTATATATATGTTTATTTAGGAATTAAATCGTCATTATGTTCAAAGAATAAGTGTTTCAGATAATTTTTGCTATAATCGCTAAAGTCAGGAATAATTTATGCCAACATATAAGCTAAAGGAAATTGTTACTATCAGTAAAACTTACTTGAGAAAATAGAAAGTTTACCATTAAAGGAGAAGACCAAAACTTGGATTATACAACAGAGGAGGCTTAATTTTCTGGTTCGGAAGCACAAATAACTTTTAAGCAATCATCTAATATTTTTAGAAAGTTATTTAGAAAAATCTTAATATTGAAAATGCCTGGGTTGAAAGATGAAGTTTGATGGAAGAGTTAAGTAAGGATTATAAATGGAAGCAATTCTAATGAGATGATTTAAGTTCATATTAAACTTTATATGATCTTATAAAATAGCAAAGATTTCTATGCATAAAAGCTAAAGAAAATTGTTATTATCAGTAAAACTTACTTCAGATATAGTAGAAAGTTCACCATTAAAACAGAAGGCCTGAACTTGAATTTTCTGTACTATACAAAACAGGAGGCTTCATTTTCTGCTTCGTAAATTGAAATAACTTTTAAATAACCACCTGATATTTATAGAAAGTTATTTATCCGAATACTAATATCGAAAATGTCCAGGTGGATGTGAGATGAAATTGTTGAAAGTGTAACTAAGGAGTATAAATGGATATAACTCCAATGAGATAATTTAAGATCATATTAAACTTTATGTACTCTTATAAAAAAGTAAAGAATTCTATGCATATAAGCTTAAAGAAACTGGTTACTATCAACAGAACTTACTTCAGATAATGTAACGTCTACAATAAAAGGAGAAAATCAAAACCCCATTTCACTGGAACAAAAGAGGTAGAAAAAATCAATTTTCTGCTTCGTAAGCACAAATAACTTTTATGTGACCATCTGATGCTTATAGAAAGTTATTTAAAAGAATATTAATATCTAAAAGGTATAGGTAAATGAGAGATAAAAATAATGAAAGAGTAAGTAAGGATTATAAACAGGCGTAACTCTGATGAGATAATTGAAACTCATATTAAATTTTATATACTCCTATTAAAATGCCTCTTCTTACTAAGTACTACAACAAAGAAATGACCATAGATAATTAAAAATTCAGGGAATGGGCAAATTACTGGATCTAATTAGAAATTAATTTCTTAAATTTACTCAAGTAAAATGTCGAAAACTATCATATTGCTGCACTTTATAAGAATCATTATTGTATTAATTTTGATTGCTTTTTTTCTCTTATGGGTATAACTTTAAAATAATTGAATTCATTTTATTTATTAGAATTTTACTAAACTTTTAGTAGTTTAATTTTTATGTACAGTTAATATTACTGTTTTATTATTTGATTTTTTAGTTCAATTTGTGCCATTCTTTTTAATAAATACGACTAATTGTGTACTCTTTTTCTCCTGGAGCTAATTCGAAGATACCACATACTTTTTTTAAGGTTTGAAATAATTAAAGATAGGAGTAAGAACATGGTGTTTAGTTGATAAATTTCAGTACAAAAGTTACATGCTCAAATTTCGTTATTGTAATAAATACGTTTGATAATTGTAAATTAAAAAACACACCTTCCAATTCTTCTTCATCCCCTCATCCCTCCTCCTCACACTCTATCTTATTATTATTATTATTATTATTATTATTATTATTATTATTATTATTATTACTATTTTTTGCGTGTGTGTATGTCTGTGAATAATTTTGGGATGTGCGTGAGCCATTTGTGTCCATGTTAATAACATTTTCCTTATCCTGTTGCAAAAACATGCAAATAATTGATATATTTCTCAAGGATACTTAAGGGATCTTTTAAGATGCAAAATTTCTTGAAAACAATCCGCAAAGGTTTGTAATTTCATTAAGACTTAATATTTAGTGTAAGATACGAATATTTAGTGTTCGCTGATTCAATACTGACTAAAGACGAATCCTTACTTGAGAAAAACTTTTATAGGTATGAAATATTATAAAGGTTGTTTAAAATAGTATCACCCGATTTGAAATGCGTATGTTATGAAAAATATTAAACATAGACACTTAAGATTATTTTTATATTACAGGACTAATCATAAAGTTTTTTTTATAAACCAAATTTAAAGAGCTCAATATGTCCATCTTTGGATGCACGGCATATGTCTATACCGTAGTGAAATTCGTCCCAGACTTTTGCGAGCATGTCTGCATCTGTTGTTATGTGTATCTTCAGTTCGGCTAATGTAGCTGGAAGGGGAGGTACGTAAACGTTTTATAAACCTCCACAAGAAGAATTTTCCCACTGAGAGGTCTGGTGATCTTTGAGGCCAGACAAACACTGATGTGGTGGGCGAAGGAAGAGAGCTACATGTTTGCAACTCCGTGAACCTCAAGATTTCCCTCTTTTTACCTATACATTATTCGATCAAAACGAATTAAAAGCTGGACAGTTATGATATTTTTAAATCGGATGATTCTTTTTTTGAAACTCCCTATATATAGATTCGAGATTTACAGTTCAGAACATTGTTCAGAATTAGGTGGATCTAGCGGGCGCACCATAGGTCCGTTCAGATCGCCCATAAACAACTAAATATTGCCGAACGGCAAAACCAAAATTACACTAATGAGAATGCACAAAGAAGGCGCGCGCTTCCGCCAATGTCGAGGCAAGCCGTAACACTTGATAAATATTTAATCTCATACATTGCTTTATCATCTGTCCAGAACTTATCGCAAATATTTGCTTTTTAATAAGCAGAATGAATAAAATACTAATGTTAAAAAATCCCAAAAATACAGAATATACAGAATTTAAATCTTATTTTCCATTATATATATAAACTTTTTATAATTATTTAGATTGGTAGGAAAACCAATTAGAAATCTTATTCTAACATCAATACCTTTTGTTAATTAATATCTGCCAATATTTGCTTTAGAATAAAAGTTTTCTTTCTTTTTTATTGTCTTCTTTCTCTTATCGCGAGAACAAATCTTCATTAAACAAATTTGATCGAAATTACAAGTAAATGGGAGTTCAAATTGCATTTAAATACATTATTTCTAATGTATCAAATTACTCAAGGAACTCAAAATATACGTGATTCAATTAGTGAACAGTTCATTAAAATTCTGTTCTGAATGCATCTGGTGATTTGCAAATTTTAACTTCAATAGTTGCGTCAAACTTCGTCAAATATGAATAAATTTGTGTTCATAAAATTTCCGTTTTTTTAACACTTGCACCGTTATTCAACACGAACTAAAGATGACACTTTGAGCATTTTATATTACTAAATTTTCTGGCTGTATGCACATTATACTGGCTATGGTCGGAGTATAGATGTAAGAAAAAATGTGAATGGTGAAGCACTGTGTAAAGAAAACGAAATAATGCGTTTTCAACATATAATATATTTAGATTTTTTATGAAAAAGAAATATTAAATATTGCCTAATAATGAAAAATAATATTGTCAATACCTCATCGAAAGTTTCATTGGTTTAACATAAAAAAAATATTGTCTTACAATTATTTTACTTAAAAAAATTAGTTTCAAAATTTAAATTTAGAAATTTATTTTACTTTGGTTATACCTAGTTGAGATATTTAATGGAATATTGACAAGTTATAAAAGGTTAAAATGTTATAAGAAACACACACTTACATGATCAGTGAGTTTTTTACTTAAAAATATATTTAAGGTAAACTTCTTAAAAAATATTTTGACATTTCATCTATAAAGTATTTGTTTTCACAGAATACATCACATTTGGAATCTACTACGATGTATAAATTATTTTTAGTTTTGAAAAAATAAATAAATAAAAGTACTTTCATACAATGACGGTTTTTTTTTTTTTTTTTTAAAAAGGAAAGAAAGAAAAGTAGGCAATCGTTCTACTCTAAACTGTTTCAAGTTTTGATTCAAACTCTTATCCTTAAATTTTTGAAGTTTCAAAGGATGGTTTCAAATATATTTTTCGTTTATCTTCCATATTACGTCAGTATAAAAGATAAATGTCTTGCTAGATTTACTAGGGGGGGGGGGGAGAAACTCAGTTCATGTCGTAGCAAATATTTCAGTTTTCTCTTAGAAATGTTCGAAAATGCAGGAAATCTTTGTAGGACTGCTACATATTGACTTTTATCTTCAACTTTCACGTAGAAATTTTTAGATAAATAAAAATTTTGTAGTATCTAAGAAATTTTATAAAATTTATTTACAGACTGCAGCTTCCAAAAGAATATTTTGAAATAGCTTCTTTTAGATTCCTAGCACAATTTCAGATCTAGCAATACATTTCAAGAGTTCATTCATATCTTCCACGGAAGTTTTCTGAATATTTTAGAAACGTTCTTTGCCAATACTAGAAAAGTTTCTTATTAGCTTATTACCAATAATGCAATAGGATTTCAGTTCTTGTTATTTTTAATCTTTTTTAACACTTTCCAACGTAGTTTCCAACGTTTATTAATTCGGATTGTATGTCTGTCTGTCCATGCTGTAACTCGGGTAAATATACTCGGATTGTCATGTAATTGAGGTTTACTGTGGCATGTTCGGTATTGAAAATGAAGCGTCTAGCACTCATAAGCAGCGTTTACAATATCACTTGGTATCAAACCGGATTCAAAGGACGTGTTAATATGCCGCTATCGTTCCTGCTTTCATTTTGCACCCATTTACAAACGCAAGCATAAAACCCCTCCCCTGCAAAAAACCGGAAACTGCGTAATTTTTCCTTCTGAATTATGATTGGCTGATTAGGGAACTGCGGTACAAACTTCCGGTGTAAACAGAAACAGAAACCGCCTACATGTCTGGCCGCTTTTTGTTAATGCAAACTTTGATTGATATCTTTGTAACACCAGAGCTAAGACCACCGCTAGACAATTTTCTGCTTGAGGCGAACATTACTTTTTCCGCCCTTATGACGCAATCGTTTTTTCACCATTACTCAAACTTTTTTTTTTAAATAAGTAAATAATATGATAATTATATATTTTTTAATAGAAAACAAATATGTATAAAATTTGTTTACATTTAAGAAATTTAAAAAAATCAAACTACGTAAGATATTTTGAATTAAAAAAAATACTACTAATACTGCTAACTTGGCAATAAATCATATTCTACTAGTATTTACAAGAAAGCCTCATACAAAGAGTAAAACTTACACTTCAAAATCCCTTTTCTAGGGGGTCCCAGAAAAGACTAAAATTCCATTTTATTTCTTAAACCGAAACTAGAATTTTAATTATTACAAATAAAACATTTTCATCTTAATTATAAAACATTATCTACATGCTTAACATTATCTATCTAAATGAGGACACATAATGTTAAGCGAAGACAATTAATGGCAAGCTAATGTTAAAACTGTGGGAGCATTTTTGACTAATTTCATTTTCACTACCTGTGAAAATGAAATTCTGGCGCCTGGGGTACAAGCCCCAACTGACGCTCTCTAGTTTCGGACCTGACTCTGCCCGACTCTCCCCCCCCCCCATGGGGTCGCTACGGCCCTTTCAGGGCCATCGCTACGAGATTTTAATGGAGGGGGAGGGGACCTTAAATTAGCAAGTGAAATTTCAGTATCTGCCAACCCATTGGCAAACAAAGATAGATAGTTCTTGACGTTTGCCAATTAGTTTTATAATTTTGCCAAGTTACCACAATTAGAAAATATAAACAGTTTTTATTTGTAAAAAGCTTAATAATGTTCACAATTATATTTCTAATTTTTGCCAAGTCTATGAGAAATAGAAAGTGTATTATAGTTTTTATTAAAGTTTTAAACAAATTTGCCAATCAAGTTTGTAAATTTGTCAAGTGTAACAGCATTCGCGAAAGTTTGCGGGGGGGGGAGGGGGGGGCTACCCACCCCCTCTTAGCGAGGGCTGTGGCTAAATTTATTAAACAGTATTGAGCCAAAATATGTCAAACATTTAATCAATCAAATCAATTAAAATTTGAGTATGGATTTCAAATAGCAAAATAATGATATCAGTAACAAGTTAAATATCTTTTTGAAATCGTATACACAAAACAAAATCCCATTATATGTTAATTTATATAATATGTTATAAAGGTCTGCACGGGCCAAACAGACCCATAGAAAGAATATATATATATATATATTAACGGTATAAAAATTAAAAGTTCGGCCGAAGCCCGGTTCGGACAAGTATAAAAGTTAAGTTTGGTTCGTGCCCGGCCTGGTCCGTAGAAAAAATTATTGGTTCGGCCCGGTGTAATAGCTAAAAGTTCGTCCCGAGACCGGCCGGACTAGAAAAAAAGTTAAAATTTCATCGGCCCGGCCCGAGCTAATTTCTACTAAATGTTAATTTTTACGTCGACTTTGTTAAAAATTTGTCTCGTACGGGGAGTTCTGACCAAAAGCACTTATCTAGTTTTTTTTTTTTTTTTTTTTTTTTTTTTTCATGTTTATAATCTTCATTTTTATAGAAATGTTGTAATCTGCGATATTTATTTTTTTAATGAATTTCTATTTGTTGTATGTAAATGTTCCAGTTATCATTAATATTGTTAATCCATATTCCATGTATTGGAGATTTAAAAATCTGAAAAATGCTGTACAGTAAAATCTTCTAAGACGGAATTGCACAGGAAAGAAAAAAAATGCGTTATAGACAAGTTCCCTTCTTCGCAGGTGTAAATATATTATATATTCTTTTCTTACGTATTAGTATATTCAGTTTGCATGGATCAACACAGTTTTCAGTTTAAGACATGATTTCGTCATAGGCAGGTTCTTTTTTCACACGTTTTACTATATTTTAATTTAGTTATATTTTAATAAGCCTAAAAATCCACTATTCTTTAAAAAGAATAAATTTTAATGTTTAATTACAGAATAATGGCGATTTAGAAATGTATGCTTTGTTTATTTATTTAATTTTTTTTTTTTGAACGGACGCCGAGACAATGATTTTCATACGGGCCGGGTCAAAACCGGGACTTAAAAATTCGGCCCGTGAAGAGTAGGAAGAATGAAACCAGTGCCGGCTCAGTACGGAAAAAATAAGTTAGACAGGCACGACACAATCCTTCAGGAAAACAGTAAGCCCCGGCCGGAGCTTTCAGAAAAAGTATGGCCGGGCCTGGCCCGAGTTCGGCCCTTGCAGATCTCTGCCATGCTAATAAAATTCCAAAAATCCCTATGCGTAATTGCGAATAAATTTTTATTGAAAAGAGAACTTTTTTTTTTTTTAATTAAACTTAAAGATTAAAACCGGATTCCTTATTATTAATGTTAAAAAATCGCCGAGAAAACGAAAAGAAAGAAAGAAAGAAAAAAAACCTTTAATTTTACTTTAGTTAAATTTACTACAGTTACTTTGAAATTTACTACAGTAACAGTGAGAGCTAAAACATTCCAACAGGAATTCGTTTTTTAATATAAAAAAAATTGGCGCAAAAGCGCAACAACGCAAAAAATCGTATTGAAAATCAACAAAATTTAATTTGCTAAATGTTTAAAACAGAATTCTTTTTGTGGTTATCAAAAAATGATCGCGGAAAGAAAAAAGAAAGGGGGGGGGGGGTGCTAAAAATTGCATTGAAAAATGCAAAAACTTCCAAAATCGTGGCGGACAAAATTTACTATGTTAGGCTAAAAGTTTAAAACTGATTTTTTTTCTTAACGATTGTAAAAAATCGCAGCAGAACGGAAAAAAAACAGCCAAGAATCGTATTGAAAATCTTATTAAAAATCGGTAAAAAATCAAAAAACTTGGGGGCAAACTTTACTATATTAGTCGAAAAGTTTAAAAACAAATTATTTTCATGAAGATCAGAAAAATCGCGGCGGTACGCTAAAAAAGCTAAAAATTTAAAAATCGCAGAAAGCAAAATTTTCGACCGTCGATCGCGAAGAATTGACGTAATTTTGCATTTTTGAAAACAAAAAAGAATTTAAAATAAAGTTGTAAAAAAACAATAAATAGCGCAAAAATAAAAGCACTGACAAAACTTTTAAACGATGGACACAACAACACACTGACGGGTGAACGGGCGCTGTTTGTTTAACCGACAGGAATCATGGGTAAATGCTGGACTAATGCCCTAGGAGCTAGCAGGGGTGAAAATGACCTAGGCTAGTTTCATCTTCAAACCGGCTTGTTCATTGTAAATGGGTTCGGAAATACAATGATGGAATCGACGCGGATTGAAACAGGATTCCAGTGTAGTTTCTAAACGATGCTATAGTTCCTTTACAGGGACACTCAAAATAATTCCGTTGCACTACGGTCTATGGAGAAAATCATTTTAGTGATGTTACATTATTTCAAACATATTGAAATTGATATATATATCACTGAGGTGCACTGCAAGAGGCTTACTATGGGATATGGTGTGCATAGCAATTATAGTTCCTTTACAGACACACTCAAAAGAATTCTGTTACGTTACCGTCTATAGGTCAAAATCGTTTGCGGTTTCTTT
This sequence comes from Maratus michaelseni, assembly GCA_963931845.1. NCBI lineage: Eukaryota > Metazoa > Arthropoda > Arachnida > Araneae > Salticidae > Maratus > Maratus michaelseni. The sequence continues at coordinate 300,906,959 of OZ007587.1, read as the reverse complement.
TAATAATGTTTCACTATTTCAAACATATTGAAATCGATATATATCATTGAGTTACATTACAAAAAATATTGTGTGTATAGCATTCATCGTTCATTTACATGGACACACAAAAGAATTCAGTTAAAGTACTGTTTGTTAATAATAATGGCTGGAAATGCGCTTTCAGTTGCTTTTGCGTTTTAAAATTTAATTAATTTTTTGCCTATTACTTGGTGTGTATAAATTCTATAGATCATATACAGGGCAGCACAAAATATCTCGAATATATTTCCGTTGAGTACTTCGTTTTTCGAATACATTTTAAGGGGAATTTATAACTGTGCTATGTTTTTCCTAACTGAACTAAATCATAGCATTCTATGTAGTACGTATATATTCAACGCTATACTGGGTTGTACAAAATAATTCTGATATTTTTTCGAATATTGTTGGTAATTCTTGAAATTGGATTTTTAAACGTATTATTGCGTTTTCAAAATTATTTACTTAGACATCATCTTTCATCTTATTAAATGGTAAAGATTACTAAAATTATTTCCGAAGTGTTGGTAAGTGTTACATAATCTATGCTTTACGCATGATTTTTCGTTCTTGTTTTTTTTCTTAACTACACTTATGTAGAGAAAAAAAAATGATGACGTTTATGATAATGTGAAAGTGGAGCAATCAGGATTTATAAGTCTACGTTTAATATTATTTAAGAAATTTTATTTTTACAAAATTAATCATTAATTTTAAACTGAATACGTTTATAGATATTTGTATTTCAAAAAGAGTTAAAACATGGATTATCGGCATATTTTATTTACGCGTGAGTGTGATTAAAGTTACTAAAGACTTGATTATTTTTTAATTGCATTCATGTTGAATATTCGATCATTATTAATAATAAATTGATTCGAATATTATTATTAATAAATATATTTTAAACCTTCTCACAAGTTAAGGAAAATATCAGAAAACTCAATTATTTTTTCTTAAATGTTAATGCAAGACATTTATTTCAGGCATTCATTTAATATAATACACGTCCTTAAAATGTAACGAATGATGATCAGAATTGTCGTTGGCTTTCGACTCATTTATTGAATCGAGAAGATTGAAAACAAATATCAAGTCACTTGTTCTGTGTAAAAGAATTTATTGGATTTAACGGTTTTGTTCTCTCTGTCAAAAAGTACAAAAGTTTGAAACAGATTTTTCAACTTTCGGCAATATTTCTTTGTTTAAGTGGACGTTGGATTTAAAAAATTGCTTTTCCTTAATGTTATTCGAGCAAGAAATTTTTCAAAGAAATATACTGTATCATAAATTTAATAAATGTTTCAAAATCATACTCAATTTACTAATATATATATATATAATAAATTTTTTTTTTTTTTTTTTTTTTTTTTTTTTTTTTTTAATATAATCTGGAGTGATTTCACACGATATTCTGAACCCTAATGTATGTGTCAAAACAAAAAATATATAAATATATGTATATATATGTATATTTCTAACACAATTGATTTGACTGGATTCGAACGCTGGACCTTCCGTGTTGAAACTGGAGACATTACCTTTGCAAAACTAACGGTTGATTAAATCACCACAATATTTATCACTTATACAGTGTCGCATTTTCTTGGTGATTTTTCCTTATACAATCCACAAAAAGGTATAAAAGTGGATTAAATGCCTAATCCGTCGACCGATTGGTATAAAAATCTATACAGTCCTTGCGACAGTGGTCTATATTATATTTGCCAAATGAGAACTTAAGCGGAAGTACTGTTTGGGAGTTATCGTGTTCATTCTTTCACACACACGCAAATCATGATTACGATACTCTCTTTATATACACTATGTGTTTGAAAAGTAAAAAAAAATAATCCTCTGTGATTTCCAATTTTTGAATATTTTTTTTACTTATTGCAAGTACTTTCTTAAAAAGATTGTGCATTCCTTTTTAATCAGACAGACAATAATTTAAAAATTAAATTAAATTAAATTAAAATGTGTCACGAAACTGAATTTTAATGTAATTTTAAAAATTTACATGTTCGTATACTTATTAATTTGAGTACCTTAACTTAATTCATTTATACAGCATTCCATATTGAATGAACAGATTTCTTGTAGTATGTGTCAAGATTGTCCGTTATCATACATTAGGAAGTTCTCATAAACTGTTTTTCAACGCTCAACAACACGAAACTTTCTGGCATATTTTCCGACTCATTTTAAGCATAAAACATGGGACTTGCAGGCATTATTATTAAAGTATAATTTGTAATCGAACAGTTTTTTTGAATTTTCTTATAATAGAATTACATTTTGAGTTATAAGCGATTGTTTTCTCAAAATGCCATTTTTTCCCCTTTCCTAGTATGCGTTGTCGTTTGCGGAAATTCGGTTCAAAACGACCATTTTGCCAGCATTTTCAGAAAAATCTTTTCCTTTACCAAAACCAGAAAAAGCAGTTCGATTGCATAGTTTATTAATTAATACCGGCCGATTTGATACGTTTGCGAACAAAAATTGATTTAAAAATATGTCAGAAAGAAGCCATATTGGATTTGAGAACAGCCTTAAAATGTTGAGGAAAAATTAAAACACCTGGAGTATTTTAGAAAGGTACAGACCTGCGTTTTTTTTCTTTCGGGATAAAATGCACTTCTGGTATATTATGTTATGTTATTTGTATTAATTGTTTTTAAGGAATAGTCTTTTCTCATTTTGCTTTTAAGAGTGTGAGTCAGATGGCCATGCAAAGAGCAGTCATATATAAAAGTCTATCCTTTTATTTAAATAAAATAAACACGAATAAAATATTTCGCCATTACATAAAAGAATATTACTTTAAGTAAAGCATTACTATCCAAAGATTAAACTGCATATTCTTCCACAGACACAGATAAGAAAATTTTCTTTACATTATGTTGAACCTAGTTTATGCACTGACAGTTTACATGTATGCCATGTGTTAGCCAATTAGAGTTACTGATGTAATAAATTAGTATGGATGGATGAGACAGCGGTAATATTATTTATACCATTTAATTTTAATCACTAAATGACATAATCGCAACGGTATTTTGGAATAAAATTTTGCCCGTGAAGAAAACCATTTACTTATTTTCAAATAAATATGTTCGTAAATTCTGGTATCATTCAATCATTTTAACATTTTTGTAACAGAACTTTGCCCCCAAAAGGGTTAAAATAAAATTTTGCATACAAAATTTATCTATTTCTTCTCTCTCTCTCTCTCTCTCAGCACTCTTGTTCTCTCTCTCTCTTTCTTTTCTTTTCTTTTTTTTCTTTTTTTTTTAAACTTAATATAGTTTAGATAATCTAGTAAGTGTGAAAACACATTTTCTTAAAAGTATATGGCAATATATATTTTTATAATTTTTAATTTTAATAAATAAATAACTCAAAAAAAAAATTCATATTTTCAGTCAATTTTTTTTTTCATTCCAAGCCTATTTTTGTTTGTATTTTTATTACCTTTTCGTGAAGTGATTTATATTTAGTTTACCTCTTTATTTCGTGTATATACACTAGCTGTTTATCTATGTCTTATGGGTTAAAAAAAAAAAAAAAAAAAAAAACATTTTCTTTTGAGATTTATACTATTTAAGTAGAGGAACTTTCTGAATATATTATTTTTAAATCTCAGAATTTCGCGAATATATTGATAGAGAAGGACAACTTTGTATTTATTTCAAGATTTTTTTTCCGTGTCATAATAGTTCAGAACATTTATGAAATTCGCAATTAAGAAAATCCGAAGATGAATATATTGCTGAGTCAAAATACATACAAGGCAATAAAAACTGAAGCAGATCATTTTACATAACTTCATTCAGTTATTATTATTATTATTATTATTATTATTATTATTATTATTATTTTACATTATTTTATGCCCCCAAGAAACAAGACCCAAAAATCCAGATGGACTATCATAAATGAAAATGCAATAAAAGTTAGTACGGTAAACGTTTTTTAGGTGCTCTATCGATTAATGCGGTCAAAATTCCGATTTGTGCTATCCTTTTTTTTTTTTTTTTTTCCCCAGCAAGATTTTGATGATTTTGAAAGTGAAATTTGCAGACAATTCTGATAAAAGAAATAACAATAAAAGAATTCTAAGATGCTTTTCAATAACTGGAATTCTTCATACAGCATTTTCTAGACATAGACACATACATCAGTAGAAGTATGCAAGTGTGCCCAGGATTAGAAAATCCAATTTTGTGTTATCGAAAAATGAATTCCAAAAAGAAGAAAAACTGTGCAACTGGGCAATTGATAAGTTTTCGGTTACATAAATTAAAATGTATGAAATTTTGAAGTAATAAAATTACAATAAGCTTTATAACAAATTATTTGATTCTTTAAAAATTATCCTACTGGTAAGTAAGCCAACATAAATAAGAATTGCAGTAATGCAGATATAAAATTAAAATTGACTTTTCAATGTTTCTGGATTGTTGCTTATTAAATTAGCTCGCATGTTTATGTTAAGGAAATTCGAAAAATTAGATAAACTTTTCTTAAAATGTCAAACCAAGTTGTAATACGTACTTTCGTAGTACATATTACAACGTAATGCAACGTAGTACCTATGACAACGTAATGCAACGTAGTACATATTGCAACATACTTTCAGCTGCGTAATTGAAGCTATACATGCAAGAGTAACAAAATAATATTAATGTTAATGTTAATGCTTTTAATTTATCATGTTTGTCTGGTAAAACATGTTTGCTGCACATGAAAATTTTTATTTCAGAAGTAATACCATCCGGACTCATATTGAGAAAACTGATTAATACAGTATAAAAACTACTCGGAAACGTTTTCGAAAATTAGTAACAACAAAAAAACTTTGTTTTTATAAGTACTTCTTTAAAATTCGAAAATATATCGGTTTCTGAAGTTTCTAAAGATAAAGGATGCTTTTCGGAATCGCGGGTAACTCGGAAGAGGTTATTGTATATTTTCGTTCGTGGTTATATTTTATTTTCCTATACTAAAAAACTATGTCTTTTTTTACTGTTTACATAAAACGAAACCCATTACATAGTCACATACGGTTTCAATATGTTCGGCACGATATAATTTGTTACGTCAGAAGCGCTCAACTTTTATTCTTTAAATTAAGGTTCTTCAACCTATATTCCATAAGTCACCAAACTACCCGTATTTTGAAACAGAAAAATTTGCCTTACCATCTGACTGTTTTTCAAAAGGGCAAAAGTGTAATGTTATTGTGTGCTGTGTATTTTATTTTAAATGCTAAAAAAATATGATTATTCCAACATTATGTGAAAAAACTTAAATATACATATGAATGTAATCCTTGACAGTATTAATCATTATTCTATGTATTAAAACTGCATTATATACGGAAAATTATATTAATTAAAATAATATTTGTACTGCAGTGGAACCTGGAGCTTAGTGAACGTATTAACACGGGCGTGTCAGTGAAAGGGTTTTAATGACAGAAACTCTCTGATTATAAAAATCAAAGATTACCTTTCCGAATTTGCAGTTGCAAACGACTTTCAGGCAGAAAGGTTAAGCAAGGACCCTACTTTAAACTATTTGAACAAAATTTTTCTGCATCGTTTATGTGCATTTATTAAGGTGGTTCTGAAATGATCTGCTCAACAACTCGAAACTTTCTGATTCAATTTTAAAAGCAAAGGCATAAAATTGGCAAGTCTGGTCTATTGACTCGATTTGGAATCGAAATGAGTTTTCCCTTTCTTGATAAATAAATTACTTATCGAGTTATAAACGATTTTTTTTCAACAACGCGTTTTTTCCCCTATCGTGCGCCGAAGCATCGGGAATTCGGTTAAAAATGCCGACTATGACAGTGTTTTCTAAAAGAAGATATGCCTTTACCAAAGAATGGGAAACTTTTTTCGATTACATAATTTTTGAATAACAACACCTGCGTTTTTCAGGCCTTTCCGATCAATTTTTTTTTAAATGTGTCATAAAGTAGCCAGTTTGGATTTGAGAACAGTCTTAAACTATTTTTCTTGAAATCTACAATACGTAAAATGGAGTAATATACCAGCACTACACCAGCACTGCATCAAGCACTGTACGACATGAGCCTGTGTCAAGAGTATTATCAGTTTACAACTATATATTTACTTATATTTCCTAAAGCAGCATTTTTATCAGCTAACTTTTATATCATCTTTACATCTTTACATCTTATACACGAGTGTAAGCAATCCTTAATTCTCAATTATCAGTTTTTTTTTTTTTTTTTTTTTTTTTATGCGTTTTTAAACACTCTTGTAAAAGTGAGTAAAAATGCGATAATATAAGTAATCTGGAAATTTTTCTGATAACTTTTTCTAGTCTTCTAAATTAAGAACATTGAAATGAGAATAATTAATACCCCTCCCTTTTCCTATAATTCACCTTGGAATAAATATTTTGAATTTTTGTAATTTCACATGTTGCTTTCTAGCTCCTTATCAGAAGTTAAACTTCTCATTCCATCAAATATATTCTTGGGTGATAAGATTTAGTGTAGATTATCATACTTAAGAAAAAGGATTTTTTTAATATTTAAAAAACTTTCTGAGTATTTTAATATTTATTATTCGCCGAGCGGATTTCATTATGTTGATGACACAGATTACTTTAATGAATTTTATGCTTTGTTTTTACGCGAGAAAATCTGAATGAAATATTATTGATTCGCGATTTTTCTCCTTTTACACTCTTGGTGCGATGCCAATACTAAAAACATTACTCTGTATTACAACAATTGGTTTTCTTTTATTGAGAGGCTAAGATAATCCCACTCTTTTCTGTAAATTATATCGGAAGGGGTTATTTAAAGAGTACATCAAAAATAAAAGAAAACAAGGATTAAAAGTCATGCATCAAGCATAGATTATGAAACACTTTCCAACAGTAACAAAATATAAGTAAGAATTTTCATTTTTTCATACAGTGCAGTGAGATTTCTAAATAATAATAAAAAAAAAATAACAATTATGTTTCAAATATCGTGCCGTCAATAAAATGATCCGTAAACAATCCCCCCTCGTAAACCATAATGTAACGGAAATCTTTTGTGTGTCTCTTGTAAGTGTTATACACTACATTTTCAATGCCGAACATCCTACACTGTACCCAGGGCCTGATTACCGACGGGGCACACTCCCACCAGTAAAATTTAATAGAAATTTTCGTCTTACTCAAACGCCCTATTCATGCAAAATTACTGCCATGAATAAGGATAAAATGTCTATTCTTTTTTACTGGTGGAAGTGTGCCCCGTTGGTAATCAGGCCCTGAGAACCTCAACAACACATATGGCAATCTGAGTACATTTACGAGAGTACTCTACGGCCAGACAGGCAAAACGAATTCATAAACAATTTTCAATTTTGTTGGAAAGGGTTAAACATGGGTGTCTCAAAATTATTTTGGCTCTTATGTCTTGCACTCACACACCGGTTTTTTTTTTTAATCGGTTATAAAAAAGGAAAAGAATCGCTAAATTTTGGAGATTGTTTTCTTTATTGGTAATCTGCCTATTGTATTAAGTAATTAGTTTGGCGCAAACCTAGAAATCGCGCCAAACATCGGTGCGTGAGTGTAAAACATCTGTTTCCCAATCAAAGGCTTATTCTGAATGTTTACTGGATATAATGTAAGTCTCATACTTGAAAAGTAATTTTTCATAAGTGATTTATTTTTCGGTCGTCGAAGCATTATCCCTTTGTATCACCGTGTTGCATAATTTGCAACATACCCAAAAGTCAATGTTATTTTACTTTATACAGTAGACTTTAAAAAATGATTTTTTTTATTGGTGCAATCTTCTACGGATTCACCGAAGCAGGCATTTCGCGAAAATCCGAATACCGAATATTCAGTCAAAGTGTACATCGAATATCCGGTATTACTGAATATTACCCGAATATATACCAAATATATAAGTATTCGGCAACCGAATACTTAAATTTGTTTAATAAATATTTTGCATAGTTTTTTAATGAACTTTAATTAAAATTAAATTCTTAATAATTTAATTCAGACAGTTTTATGAACAGAAAAGGAACAGATTACAACCAGATAGTGCCGAAAAACTTTTATTTTTATACTATAATTTGCCCATGTTAATTTTTTTATTACACATAGTAATGTATCTGCTTTTATAAATGATAACTTATAACTGCAGCATATTAAAATAACATCAAATGAGCATTGGTCATCATCTATTTTTTACAACTAGTAATACTTTTCTTATTGTTTTTCATAAATTAATTATTCGGAAATTCAGCCGAAAAAAAATATATATATTGGGTTTGCATGTCGAATCACCAAATACCGAATCGACTATTCAGTCAATCCCTACTGATCTTCCAACACATCGTTTAATATAAATTGTTCATAAATTCTCAACAGATGGCGATACCGAGTTAATTTTTCACACTAAAGTTTATTTATCATTTTAGCAGTTTCACATTATTATTGATAAAATAAACTTTGTAAATTTTGTAAAATTAAAAAGGTTGGGGGCGTCCAAATATAGATATTTTACAAAGATAAGTTTACATACGTTATTATTTTGTATTAGAAATTCGGTAATATTTATGAGAAGTATGTAATTGTCTGATTATCGTAGATATGAAAAATGTACCTCTTAATCAATAACTTTATATTTTTTATGTTCTGGAAAATTTTTAATTATTTTAACATGCCTAAAATGATGTATTATAACATCTAGGTAAATATTTTTTCAAATGGGAGTTGTTGAGTCACAAAGGGTTAATTATGTTTAAGGAATATCCTTGAGTTTTAATAAATAGATTGGCGTTCATGAATTTTATGTTTCAATGTCAGGAGTCTATTTCTAATCAATAATCTTAGTGGTAGATTTCTTTTGAAAATTTTATAGAAACCTACTACCAAAATTATTGTTTGGAAATAGTGTTAGCTATAAAAATTACCGTGCCGCCCCCTACATTGTTTGCTCTATAACGATTCTGAATGGAACATGATTGATTCATGATTTTTCTATAATATTATAAAACAAATCCTTTGGTCATTTGCCAAATATAAGTACATTACTCCAAACTGCAACAAATATTTCATATTTTTCTGTAGCTAGTCTAAAAACATTCACTTCTTTCTTTTAAATGTATCTAGATAATACGATTTAGAGAAGAAATAAATGAAGGAAGGAACAAACATGCCTGTTGAATTATTGCATAGGAAAACAAGTCATTGGGGGCCACCGTAATACTTACCCATCATGGATATGCATAACATAAAATATGAAAATAAAACATGTGTAAACTATTTATAAAATGCATTGCAATTCGAATAAAATCGTCACTTGATGGCGTCATAAACTTTAAATGCTCTATTACTGAATTGCGTAAAAGAAACAGCCTTATAACTCCAAAATAGATAATCCTCTTAACTAACCGTTTACTGCGTCGGATTAAGCGTCTCCTTTCCAATTAAAATATATCTTTGAATTGAAATTTGAATGAAATACAGGGTTATGAAAAATCGAAGAGTGTGAAAAATAGGATTACAGATATCGTGGCAACTAATTATCCGATAGACTTCATTCTTTATGCAAAATTTATGTTTTTTATTGCCTTTTATATTCACTCCTTAAAATAATCAATTTCGAAAAATTTTATATACCTTTTATCAGAACGAACATTTCGAGAGTCCGAAAAAAATAATTCCGGATAATCGAGGTTACTGAAATTCAATAAGCTTCTTTCAATTATTACATACTAATTACACACCAAATTTCAAATCTCTATCTCAATTTGTTCGGGAGATAGAGCGTTTAAAGACATACACACAGACGGCAAATTTTTTTTTCTAAAAATATGTTTTTCGGAATCTCCAGTGTCTGAAGCGTGTAAATCAGTCAATTTTTTTTTCGATTTTCAAAACGATTACAAGACCCTATACTAAGTATGATGGGTAAGTAATAAATAATTAAGAATAAATAAAATTTAAAAAATGGATATCCTTATAATAATTATTTTGTGTAGTTTTGCCACAAAATTGCCAATGTAGCTCAGTAGTAGGATAATGAGAGTTCAACGGCCACAGGAGCGCTCAATTCAGGAATGAGGATTCCTCAATGAGGAATGAGAATTTCATAATGGGGAATAAGGGGGTAGGAGGTACCTTCTCAACTGGTAGTGCAATGTTCAGAATCATTCTTCTCTTTACAGCAATAATTTCTGTTCCATCTAGTTGACATATCTGATATTTTGTTAGAAAGGTTTGTGTATAATAATATGTTTTAAAAAGCAAGTACATCATATATTTATTATAAATAGTTCTATGTGCGTGTGTATGTGTGTGTATGTATGTGTGTGTGTGACAAATAGTTCTCTTTGTGTGTGTGTGTGTGTATGTATGTGTGTGTGTGTGACAAATAGTTCTCTTTATGTGTGTATATGTGTGTGTGTGTGTGTGTGCGACAAATAGTTCTATGTGTGTATATGTATGACTGTCTGTCTGTTTAAAACTATGTTTATATGTAGTTTATGCATATGTTTACATAATGTTGCATAAGTTTATGCATAGTTTATGCATATACCGTATGTATGTTTATGCATAAAGTTTATGATAATTTTAAAAATATATAACTTAATTTTATGTAAAAAAAAAAGATTTAAAAATTGAAACTTAATTAAAAAAATAAATAAAAATAAAAAGGTAAATAAAAAAAAATAAGAAGAAAAAAATAAATAAAATAAAATTTTTAGTAAAAGATAAAAAAAAAAAAATTGAAACTTAACTTTAAAAAAATATATATCAAAATTTAAAAAATAAAAAAAAGTAAAGTTAAAAAAAAAATAAAACATCTTAAGAAAAAGTTAAAAAAAAAAAAAAGAAGTAACAAAAGTTTTAAGAAATTCACAAGTTAACAAAAATGTTATAAATCTTTCACTATTATTACTTTAACGTATTTCATAACTTATAAAAATATTGTACTAACCTTTTGACACACGGTTAACGCTTTAGATAGATTCAAAAATCATTTTGTAATATTTTTCAGCTAGGTAACCGGTTTATCATGACGTTTTGAAAAGTGTAAACGTCATAAGACTATGTGTGTGTATGTGCAGAGGTAAAACTATATATCTATATCATTCATAAACTAGAAAAAAATTGGAAAAAATAATAAACATGTAAAAATATAATGTATAATAATAATAATAATAATAATAATAATAATAAAACCTTTAGAAAATTACAAAGCAGTAAAAAAAAAGTTTAAAAACTGTATATGGTAAAAAAAAAAAAATACATATGTTTGTATATGTGGGTGATTGTACGTATGGGTAGAATACATTCCAATAAAGTTCACATACGTAGCATTCTACGAGAAATGTTTGTGTAGAAGTTTTAAAAAATACACATATTTAAAATTAACATTAAAAAAAATACAGAAAAGTTTTATTTACCGTAGAGTATTTACATCACGATTCGACATTTTTCTTGATGATCACAATCTTGATCAATTTCATAATGTCCATCTGCTAAGCTAGTTATTCCATCGTCTAGCAAGTAACGCTTATCATCAAAAGGACTTAAGCTAATTTTATTCTGAGCTAATGTATATAAGTTGTAAGATTCCTCATCGATGCTTGTCCGCATGTCCATTCTTGTTTTTAGTTGCCATAGGTATTCTTTAAAAAATGTTCATATCTGTTTCCTTATCAAACAATTTGTGTAGACATACCTTGTACACCAATGAAATCGCCTAAACTGTACATACAAAAATTATATTAAACTAATATGTTTCTTTAATAGTTTAAAATATATATGTATGATTGCACTAAAAAGTCGCAACCATATCTAACGCATGCTAACAAGTACATCTAAAACCCCACAAAAATATTCATGATTCTTCTTTATGTAGATTCTTTGACATAGAATAGTTTAAAATAAGTACACATACATAAAATTTGCGATTTTTATTGAAACAAAACAATTTTTAGAAAGGATATATTTACATATATCTATAGATCAATTTTGCGTAATTAAAAAAAAATATGTAAATTCTCAGCTTTTAAGCCTTGATTAATTTCTCACTGATCATAGAGTGAACTAATAGATATTTCATCTATAAAGTATATATTTTATCATCAAAAAGACTTCGTATAATTTTCTTTTAAGGTAATATTTATAAGTTACGAATATCTAAGACGATTCGTGTTTGCTACTACATACTTGTTTTAGTTGCTGTAGGCAATCTAAAAAAAAAGAAAAAAAAAAAAATCCATATCTGATTTTCTGTTGACAATCTATGCTCAGACCTCTTTTGATAATTTATTTTATGCTTGTATCAATAGCAAAGAATACATTTTTAATTACAATATAAGAAGTTAGTGTCAGTTTCGTCTCTAAGTTTGTGGTAACTATATAAATCTACATGTTTCTTTAATAATTGAAAATGCATATGCATGATTGTATTAAAAAATCCTAACTATATCGAACATATACTAAAAGCGCAATTGAAATTTCATAAGTATATACATAAATATTTTATTAAACCACTTTTTTCACCTAATAGTTTTAACATATATAAGTTATTTTTGTTGACAACATGCCCTCCTCTTTTATATCGTAAATTGATAATACAAAAATCTCATATACATACACATGCCCCATTAAGAAATCTTTTACCACTTATTTGATATCTAAATTTTTTAATTATGTAAAAGTGATTTTATTTAAAATGTCTACCTATTTCTTTCAAATATTAAATATAATACCTAATAATTTCATCATACTCATATATATAATTCTATTAAATCAAAATTCATCATCAGCTAAAAGTATTGAATTTGTATAAATATTCTGATTAATACCCCACTCAAATTTAACAAACGCTTGAAAATTTCTCATTACTACGTATGATTTTCTTTAAAATCACAATACTTAATATTCAATATCAGTCTTAATTACGGACCCTCAAAATTCAAACAAAAAAATATTAGAAAGAAAAATAAATAAATCCTTAAACTATTTTTTACTACAATAAAATCATTACTATATTTTCTGTTTTGTAGAATTGGTTTATTTCAAACATTCAAATTCAAATTTTAAAAACTCACTTTTAAATTTCCGTAATTTTATAATAAAACTAGTTATGTAAATCTTCCCAGTAAAATGTCTAATCTTATAACGATTAAATTAAACATACACTTTAAAAGTACCCTGTAAAAGTAGTATAGAAAATAAGTTTAATATATTTTCTTTTTATAAAATTATTAATATAATGCCGGATTAATGTGTATTTTAATGAATACAGTATATTGTTGGGGGGAAAAAAATCTTATCTTGAAATTATCTATCGTTTTTTTAATATAGTAATATATATTTATAATTCAGCTAACCTTTTCTTCTAAATCAATTTTCATAATTACATTTTTTAAAAATAGACTTATGACATCTTAAATCAAGTAAAATAGATATTTTATTATACATAAATATTACAGTCCAAAACTTTTTTTAATACCATTGTACCATGAAGAATATAAAAAATATTTATATAATTAAAAATTTTAAAAACTTAAACAGAAATGAAAACCAGATTGGTGTTCAAATATTTTATTCAAACCAGATTGTAGTTTAGGTGTTTTAGACTTTACATTAGATAAAAACTTTTCTTCCGTTTCACACTCATGATATATACATAGGATGTTGGGTACGCATATGTTGTTTCAGTTCATAATTTCGTCCCAACACTTTATGACAAACACTACAACTAGGTCGAAAATTTTGATGTGACCTTACATGTCGCTGGAAGTTACACTTTTGAAATATTTGTCCACAATCATTACACTGAAATGTAGACAATGCTCCACTATCATGAGCTTCCAAATGTCTTTTTAAATTCGATTTTCTCCCAAAGGCTCTTTGACATATATCACATATATACGGCTTTATATTTAAGTGAATCTTATTATGTTGATGCAAATTAAAATATGTTGAAAAAACTTTGCCACAGGTGGGACAAACATGCTTCTTTTCCACATTCGTAGGGGTCACAGTCTTTAAAGAAACATCCTCTTCAACTTGTTGATTAAAATTTAAAGAACTTTGAGACATAGTATCCTTTTCTGGAAAAACTTCAGAGAATCCCTCATGCTGTATCAATCCAACTCTATCATGTGTTTTTAAATGTCTTTGTAGGTTTGATCTTCGATAAAAAAGATTTCTGGCAGCTATTACAAGTATATAATTTCTCGCCAGAATGAATTTTCATATGTTGGTTCAGATTAGAAGTGCTCGAAAAATCTTTACCGCAAGTAAGACAGCTAAACATCTTCTTAGCAGATACAGAATCTCCCACAATCGAGGTTTCATCAATAGGCATATCAACATGCATAATATAAAATCAATAAAAAAAAAAACTTTAACTCTTAATAGCAAACAACAGCGATTCGCACTGATAAAAAGCGGGAGCAATTTAAAACACGTTTAACCACTAGCGATATGAATCCTCAAATGATAAAAATCCTAATTTTCCCCCGTCTATTTATACCGACCCGAAGGCAAAGTTGAGTTGTAGTATTGCTTGATATGATTGTTATTAAAACGCGTCATACGATTTCGGGGGCCTATAAGTTTCTTTCCCCTCTTTATAATATAACATAATTTAACAGATAAACCCGAATGTATACAAATTTAAATTCGTAAATTATATTATATCACAAAATATAAAAAATCCTACAAAATAAAAATAGAATTTAGCACTTACCCCAAAAACACATCCACTTTAGTTGTTAGTCTGCACTTAACTAATCTTTCTTCCTTATCTATAGTAGGGGGCGCTGCCATCGCCGCGAGAGGCACTGCCCGTCTTCCGGTTTGTGACGTCATTTCCGGTTTGAGATAAGAATAAACCTTAAATACACGCACTTAGTCATTCTTCCTTCCCTCTTTCGCGCTAGTAGTTGTCAGTTTCTTGTTTAGACGTGTTGGGTGACGTCATTACATGTTTGCGATAAGAACAAGATTATCCCCTTATCAACAGGTAAAAAGCTGCGCTTCAGTGACGTCATAAGTGTTATGACATAGCTGATAAAAATTTGTACTAATCATCTATTTCTCTTCAAGTCATTGCATGAGACGGTTGAGCTCCAACAGCTGTATATAAGGTAAGAGTAATTTATATATTATAATAGGATTTTAAATTAATTTAGTAGATGTTACAATTTGATATTTAAAAAATTTCATGCTAAACGATATGATTACATGTTGTTCATCATACTAAATCCACAAATTTTAATTCGAAATAAATATTATTAAAACTATAATCTAAAATAAATTAGCGGAAATGCATAACAAATTTCAACAAAAAGAAGCTAATTATAAAAGGAAATGTACAAAGTTTATAAATTTACACATGTGTTAAACGCGTTTACAAACCTTATCATAGGCACAAGTCTAATTCGACTAGCCTATTTGTTATAAGTTTAACTATAAGTCAACATGTAAGATATTTGCGAAAAGGAATCTTATGATTTTTAAATTTCCTAGTTCAGTTTCAATCATATTGTAAAAGGATAATTCAAACTTTGAGATGAATCTATAGTAAAATACTTAAATTAAAATGTATTTTTGATAGTTTAAGAATTAGAAACTACAACTTTGACTACTTTTTAAAATGTTTGCCTGATAGAAAACTGTGATAACATGTCTATGTTTGAATTTTTCTGATAACATGCCAATGCCTGAATTTTTCTGACAACTTGTCTGTGTTTGAATTTTTCTGATAACATGTCTGTGCTTGAATTTTTCTGCTAACATGCCTGTGTTTAAATTTTTCTTATAACATGTCTATGTTTAATTTTTCTCTTCTTTTGAAATGTATAAACTTTTACTATACGTGTCTTTCGATTTCATTGAAGAAAAAAGTGATCGATCAACTTTATCAAACCATTTTAATGTTAATATTTTTAAACGAACGCGATAATCAGATAAAAATATATGTAGCTAATTCATATTATCCCACTAAACATTGCAAAACAATAAAACTCTTAGAAAAATTTTATACTTCAACATTCAAAAATTGACAATATTCACATCTTAATACTAAAAAACAATCCTTATCTTGAAGTATTTCCTGTAACAAAATCTAAAATTTTCATATCAACAAGACCCAAGTTAGAAACTTTACCTTTGAACTTAATACCAATCTTTAATCATAAAGTGATAAAACTGATAATTTTTTTTTAAAAGTTACTTCTAAAACATCTCATAGATGGCGCTGTTGAAAAAAATTAATTCAAAACTTGTTTAAAAGACTTAAAAAAATTAAATCTAACTTTAAACTAACAAAAACCTGTAGAACAATCACTTTCAGTTAGAAATATTTAAAAAATAATTGTTAATTCTAAAACCGCTCACAGAGGGCGTTGCTGAAAAAAATAAACTCAAAGTTGTTTAAAATATATTAAAAAATAAATCTAACTTTAAACTATCATCAAACTCCAGAAAAATTACTTTCAATTAGAAATATTTTAAAATAATTAAAACTTCTAAAATCGTTCATAGGGGGCGCTGCTGTGAAAAAATCATTTCGAAACTTGTAAAAAATTAATCCAAAACTTATTTAAAACACTTTTACAAAAAAATTGACCAAAATACCGATAAACATCAAGTAGATAATAAATAGCGGTTCTGCGCCAGCTGTGGGTGCTGTGGTGACCTCAAGGTCGAAGGAAGGTCACTGGAAGTGGCAGGTGTGGACACCGGATGTAGCAGGTGCTGATAACAGACATGTTGGAACAGGAAGTGGGGCATGTTTAGACAGGAAGTGATTCCGGAAGTAAGACCGGAAACGCGATGGAAGTGGAAGCCGGAAGTTCCAGCTTCGACTTCCTGTCGTATTTCCGGTCTTACTTCCGGGATCACTCCTGTCTAAACATGCCCCACTTCCTGTTCCAGCATGTCTGTTATCAGCACCTGCTACATCCGATGTCCACACCTGCCACTTCCTATAACCTTCATTCCACTTGCGACGCACCTTATTTATTATCTACTTGATGTTTATCGGTATTTTGGTCAATTTTTTTGTAAAAGTGTTTTAAATAAGTTTTGGATTAATTTTTTACAAGTTTCGAAATGATTTTTTCACAGCAGCGCCCCCTATGAACGATTTTAGAAGTTTTAATTATTTTAAAATATTTCTAATTGAAAGTAATTTTTCTGGAGTTTGATGATAGTTTAAAGTTAGATTTATTTTTTAATATATTTTAAACAACTTTGAGTTTATTTTTTTCAGCAACGCCCTCTGTGAGCGGTTTTAGAATTAACAATTATTTTTTAAATATTTCTAACTGAAAGTGATTGTTCTACAGGTTTTTGTTAGTTTAAAGTTAGATTTAATTTTTTTAAGTCTTTTAAACAAGTTTTGAATTAATTTTTTTCAACAGCGCCATCTATGAGATGTTTTAGAAGTAACTTTTAAAAAAAAATTATCAGTTTTATCACTTTATGATTAAAGATTGGTATTAAGTTCAAAGGTAAAGTTTCTAACTTGGGTCTTGTTGATATGAAAATTTTAGATTTTGTTACAGGAAATACTTCAAGATAAGGATTGTTTTTTAGTATTAAGATGTGAATATTGTCAATTTTTGAATGTTGAAGTATAAAATTTTTCTAAGAGTTTTATTGTTTTGCAATGTTTAGTGGGATAATATGAATTAGCTACATATATTTTTATCTGATTATCGCGTTCGTTTAAAAATATTAACATTAAAATGGTTTGATAAAGTTGATCGATCACTTTTTTCTTCAATGAAATCGAAAGACACGTATAGTAAAAGTTTATACATTTCAAAAGAAGAGAAAAATTAAACATAGACATGTTATAAGAAAAATTTAAACACAGGCATGTTAGCAGAAAAATTCAAGCACAGACATGTTATCAGAAAAATTCAAACACAGACAAGTTGTCAGAAAAATTCAGGCATTGGCATGTTATCAGAAAAATTCAAACATAGACATGTTATCACAGTTTTCTATCAGGCAAACATTTTAAAAAGTAGTCAAAGTTGTAGTTTCTAATTCTTAAACTATCAAAAATACATTTTAATTTAAGTATTTTACTATAGATTCATCTCAAAGTTTGAATTATCCTTTTACAATATGATTGAAACTGAACTAGGAAATTTAAAAATCATAAGATTCCTTTTCGCAAATATCTTACATGTTGACTTATAGTTAAACTTATAACAAATAGGCTAGTCGAATTAGACTTGTGCCTATGATAAGGTTTGTAAACGCGTTTAACACATGTGTAAATTTATAAACTTTGTACATTTCCTTTTATAATTAGCTTCTTTTTGTTGAAATTTGTTATGCATTTTCGCTAATTTATTTTAGATTATAGTTTTAATAATATTTATTTCGAATTAAAATTTGTGGATTTAGTATGATGAACAACATGTAATCATATCGTTTAGCATGAAATTTTTTAAATATCAAATTGTAACATCTACTAAATTAATTTAAAATCCTATTATAATATATAAATTACTCTTACCTTATATACAGCTGTTGGAGCTCAACCGTCTCATGCAATGACTTGAAGAGAAATAGATGATTAGTACAAATTTTTATCAGCTATGTCATAACACTTATGACGTCACTGAAGCGCAGCTTTTTACCTGTTGATAAGGGGATAATCTTGTTCTTATCGCAAACATGTAATGACGTCACCCAACACGTCTAAACAAGAAACTGACAACTACTAGCGCGAAAGAGGGAAGGAAGAATGACTAAGTGCGTGTATTTAAGGTTTATTCTTATCTCAAACCGGAAATGACGTCACAAACCGGAAGACGGGCAGTGCCTCTCGCGGCGATGGCAGCGCCCCCTACTATAGATAAGGAAGAAAGATTAGTTAAGTGCAGACTAACAACTAAAGTGGATGTGTTTTTGGGGTAAGTGCTAAATTCTATTTTTATTTTGTAGGATTTTTTATATTTTGTGATATAATATAATTTACGAATTTAAATTTGTATACATTCGGGTTTATCTGTTAAATTATGTTATATTATAAAGAGGGGAAAGAAACTTATAGGCCCCCGAAATCGTATGACGCGTTTTAATAACAATAATATCAAGCAATACTACAACTCAACTTTGCCTTCGGGTCGGTATAAATAGACGGGGGAAAATTAGGATTTTTATCATTTGAGGATTCATATCGCTAGTGGTTAAACGTGTTTTAAATTGCTCCCGCTTTTTATCAGTGCGAATCGCTGTTGTTTGCTATTAAGAGTTAAAGTTTTTTTTTTTATTGATTTTATATTATGCATGTTGATATGCCTATTGATGAAACCTCGATTGTGGGAGATTCTGTATCTGCTAAGAAGATGTTTAGCTGTCTTACTTGCGGTAAAGATTTTTCGAGCACTTCTAATCTGAACCAACATATGAAAATTCATTCTGGCGAGAAATTATATACTTGTAATAGCTGCCAGAAATCTTTTTTATCGAAGATCAAACCTACAAAGACATTTAAAAACACATGATAGAGTTGGATTGATACAGCATGAGGGATTCTCTGAAGTTTTTCCAGAAAAGGATACTATGTCTCAAAGTTCTTTAAATTTTAATCAACAAGTTGAAGAGGATGTTTCTTTAAAGACTGTGACCCCTACGAATGTGGAAAAGAAGCATGTTTGTCCCACCTGTGGCAAAGTTTTTTCAACATATTTTAATTTGCATCAACATAATAAGATTCACTTAAATATAAAGCCGTATATATGTGATATATGTCAAAGAGCCTTTGGGAGAAAATCGAATTTAAAAAGACATTTGGAAGCTCATGATAGTGGAGCATTGTCTACATTTCAGTGTAATGATTGTGGACAAATATTTCAAAAGTGTAACTTCCAGCGACATGTAAGGTCACATCAAAATTTTCGACCTAGTTGTAGTGTTTGTCATAAAGTGTTGGGACGAAATTATGAACTGAAACAACATATGCGTACCCAACATCCTATGTATATATCATGAGTGTGAAACGGAAGAAAAGTTTTTATCTAATGTAAAGTCTAAAACACCTAAACTACAATCTGGTTTGAATAAAATATTTGAACACCAATCTGGTTTTCATTTCTGTTTAAGTTTTTAAAATTTTTAATTATATAAATATTTTTTATATTCTTCATGGTACAATGGTATTAAAAAAAGTTTTGGACTGTAATATTTATGTATAATAAAATATCTATTTTACTTGATTTAAGATGTCATAAGTCTATTTTTAAAAAATGTAATTATGAAAATTGATTTAGAAGAAAAGGTTAGCTGAATTATAAATATATATTACTATATTAAAAAAACGATAGATAATTTCAAGATAAGATTTTTTTCCCCCCAACAATATACTGTATTCATTAAAATACACATTAATCCGGCATTATATTAATAATTTTATAAAAAGAAAATATATTAAACTTATTTTCTATACTACTTTTACAGGGTACTTTTAAAGTGTATGTTTAATTTAATCGTTATAAGATTAGACATTTTACTGGGAAGATTTACATAACTAGTTTTATTATAAAATTACGGAAATTTAAAAGTGAGTTTTTAAAATTTGAATTTGAATGTTTGAAATAAACCAATTCTACAAAACAGAAAATATAGTAATGATTTTATTGTAGTAAAAAATAGTTTAAGGATTTATTTATTTTTCTTTCTAATATTTTTTTGTTTGAATTTTGAGGGTCCGTAATTAAGACTGATATTGAATATTAAGTATTGTGATTTTAAAGAAAATCATACGTAGTAATGAGAAATTTTCAAGCGTTTGTTAAATTTGAGTGGGGTATTAATCAGAATATTTATACAAATTCAATACTTTTAGCTGATGATGAATTTTGATTTAATAGAATTATATATATGAGTATGATGAAATTATTAGGTATTATATTTAATATTTGAAAGAAATAGGTAGACATTTTAAATAAAATCACTTTTACATAATTAAAAAATTTAGATATCAAATAAGTGGTAAAAGATTTCTTAATGGGGCATGTGTATGTATATGAGATTTTTGTATTATCAATTTACGATATAAAAGAGGAGGGCATGTTGTCAACAAAAATAACTTATATATGTTAAAACTATTAGGTGAAAAAAGTGGTTTAATAAAATATTTATGTATATACTTATGAAATTTCAATTGCGCTTTTAGTATATGTTCGATATAGTTAGGATTTTTTAATACAATCATGCATATGCATTTTCAATTATTAAAGAAACATGTAGATTTATATAGTTACCACAAACTTAGAGACGAAACTGACACTAACTTCTTATATTGTAATTAAAAATGTATTCTTTGCTATTGATACAAGCATAAAATAAATTATCAAAAGAGGTCTGAGCATAGATTGTCAACAGAAAATCAGATATGGATTTTTTTTTTTCTTTTTTTTTAGATTGCCTACAGCAACTAAAACAAGTATGTAGTAGCAAACACGAATCGTCTTAGATATTCGTAACTTATAAATATTACCTTAAAAGAAAATTATACGAAGTCTTTTTGATGATAAAATATATACTTTATAGATGAAATATCTATTAGTTTACTCTATGATCAGTGAGAAATTAATCAAGGCTTAAAAGCTGAGAATTTACATATTTTTTTTTAATTACGCAAAATTGATCTGTAGATATATGTAAATATATCCTTTCTAAAAATTGTTTTGTTTCAATAAAAATCGCAAATTTTATGTATGTGTACTTATTTTAAACTATTCTATGTCAAAGAATCTACATAAAGAAGAATCATGAATATTTTTGTGGGGTTTTAGATGTACTTGTTAGCATGCGTTAGATATGGTTGCGACTTTTTAGTGCAATCATACATATATATTTTAAACTATTAAAGAAACATATTAGTTTAATATAATTTTTGTATGTACAGTTTAGGCGATTTCATTGGTGTACAAGGTATGTCTACACAAATTGTTTGATAAGGAAACAGATATGAACATTTTTTAAAGAATACCTATGGCAACTAAAAACAAGAATGGACATGCGGACAAGCATCGATGAGGAATCTTACAACTTATATACATTAGCTCAGAATAAAATTAGCTTAAGTCCTTTTGATGATAAGCGTTACTTGCTAGACGATGGAATAACTAGCTTAGCAGATGGACATTATGAAATTGATCAAGATTGTGATCATCAAGAAAAATGTCGAATCGTGATGTAAATACTCTACGGTAAATAAAACTTTTCTGTATTTTTTTTAATGTTAATTTTAAATATGTGTATTTTTTAAAACTTCTACACAAACATTTCTCGTAGAATGCTACGTATGTGAACTTTATTGGAATGTATTCTACCCATACGTACAATCACCCACATATACAAACATATGTATTTTTTTTTTTTTACCATATACAGTTTTTAAACTTTTTTTTTACTGCTTTGTAATTTTCTAAAGGTTTTATTATTATTATTATTATTATTATTATTATTATACATTATATTTTTACATGTTTATTATTTTTTCCAATTTTTTTCTAGTTTATGAATGATATAGATATATAGTTTTACCTCTGCACATACACACACATAGTCTTATGACGTTTACACTTTTCAAAACGTCATGATAAACCGGTTACCTAGCTGAAAAATATTACAAAATGATTTTTGAATCTATCTAAAGCGTTAACCGTGTGTCAAAAGGTTAGTACAATATTTTTATAAGTTATGAAATACGTTAAAGTAATAATAGTGAAAGATTTATAACATTTTTGTTAACTTGTGAATTTCTTAAAACTTTTGTTACTTCTTTTTTTTTTTTTTTAACTTTTTCTTAAGATGTTTTATTTTTTTTTTAACTTTACTTTTTTTTATTTTTTAAATTTTGATATATATTTTTTTAAAGTTAAGTTTCAATTTTTTTTTTTTTATCTTTTACTAAAAATTTTATTTTATTTATTTTTTTCTTCTTATTTTTTTTTATTTACCTTTTTATTTTTATTTATTTTTTTAATTAAGTTTCAATTTTTAAATCTTTTTTTTTTACATAAAATTAAGTTATATATTTTTAAAATTATCATAAACTTTATGCATAAACATACATACGGTATATGCATAAACTATGCATAAACTTATGCAACATTATGTAAACATATGCATAAACTACATATAAACATAGTTTTAAACAGACAGACAGTCATACATATACACACATAGAACTATTTGTCGCACACACACACACACACACATACCCACATACACACACACACACATACCCACATACACACACACACACATATACACACATAAAGAGAACTATTTGTCACACACACACACATACATACACACACACACACACAAAGAGAACTATTTGTCACACACACACATACATACACACACATACACACGCACATAGAACTATTTATAATAAATATATGATGTACTTGCTTTTTAAAACATATTCTTATACACAAACCTTTCTAACAAAATATCAGATATGTCAACTAGATGGAACAGAAATTATTGCTGTAAAGAGAAGAATGATTCTGAACATTGCACTACCAGTTGAGAAGGTACCTCCTACCCCCTTATTCCCCATTATGAAATTCTCATTCCTCATTGAGGAATCCTCATTCCTCAATTGAGCGCTCCTGTGGCCGTTGAACTCTCATTATCCTACTACTTAGCTCGTTCTGAATTGCCGTATATCTTCTTCTTTCGATAAGATGCATTCTCAAAATTTATTAGATCGAATGCAGATCTCATACTTGAAAAGGGATTTTTTCCTATTTGATTTATTTCCTGGCCATTAATCCTAAACCTTATTTTGTTTAGTGGAGATCCTTAAATTGATATATAAATTGTTTTTTATCAATTTCACGTCTTACTCAAGAATGAAATAGTGTACATTCGTGATTTTTCTTTATTATTATAAAACAATGTTTTTGGTTTGATGCCAACATTAGGTACATTTCATTGAATTAAAACAATTGGTCTTGGTTTACAGAGAGATTGAGGTAATCCCCTTAATTTCCATAACATACATTACAACGCAACGTTTTTGGGTAAAAGATCTAAAATAAATAAATGGATCCTTTGTAATTACTATGTTGAATTTTTTTACTTAAACCCAAATGTTCCTTTTACTTACCAATCACACGTAGTATAGGGTGTCTTGTAATCGTTTAGAAAATCGAAAAAAAAATTTTTTTTGACGGATTTACACGTTTCAGACACTGGAGATTCCGAAAAACATATTTTTAGAAAAAAAAAAATTGCCGTCCGTCTGTGTGTCTGTGTGTCTGTGTGTCTGTGTGTCAGTAAACGCTCTATCTCCCGAATAACAAACCGAGATAGAGACTTGAAATTTGATGTGTACTCAGTATGTATTAATGGGAAGAAGCTTATTGAATTTGATAAACCTCGATTATCCAGAACTACTTTTTTCGGACTCTCGAAATATTCGTTCCAATAAAAGGTATATAAAAATTTTCGAAATTGTTTATTTTAAGACAGGAATATAAAAGACAATAAAAAAGCAAATTTTGTATAAAGAATGAAGTCGATCGGATAATTAGTTGCCGAGATATTTGTAATCCTATTTACCACACTCTTCGATTTTTCCTGACCCTGTATTTCATTCAAATTTCAATTCAGAGATATATTTTAATTGGAAATGAGACGCTTAATCCGACGCAATAAATCGTTAGTTAATATGATTAGTTATTAGCTCACACGCTATCAAAGCCTGAGAGCTTATGTGCCCGCCGGTTCTGTACGTACGTATGTATGTATGTATGTATGTACGTAACGCGATAACTCTTGATAGAACTAACCGTTTTACTTTAAATTTTGTTTATAGGTTCCTTGTGATAAGGCGCTTCCCTGATTAGTTTTGGAGGTTCATTGGTTAAGCATGAAGGGGGGAAACGGGGGGCTAACCCCCATAATTTAGATAAATGGGTTTTTCATGCAGAATTATCCCATTTTCTTCAAATTTTGTATATAGGTTCATTTTGATAATGTGCTTCTGTCAATAGTTTTGGGGCTTCATTGGTTTAGTATAAAGAGGGAAAGGGGGGGATACCCCCCCCCCTAATTTAGATAAATGAGTTTTTCATGCCGAATTATCCGATTTTCTTCAAATTTTGTATATAGGTTCATTTTGATAATGTGCTTCTGTCAATAGTTTTGGGGGTTCATTGGTTAAGTATAAAGGGGGAAAGGGGGGGTAACCCCCCCTAATTTAGATAAATGAGTTTTTCATGCAGAATTATCGGATTTTCTTCAAATTTTGTATATAAGTTCATTGTGATAATGCGCTTCTTTGAATAGTTTTGGGGGTTCATTGGTTAAGTATAAAGGGGGAAAGGGGGGCTACTCCCCCATTAATTTAGATAAATGGGTTTTTCATGCAGAATTATCCCATTTTCTTCAAATTTTGTATATAGGCTCATTTTGATAATGCGCTTCTGTCAATAGTTTTGGGGGTTCATTGGTTGAGTATAAAGGGGGAAAGAGGGGGCTAATCCCCCCTTAATTTAGATAAATGGGTTTTTCATGCAGAATTATCCCATTTACTTTAAATTTTGTATATAGGTTCATTTTGATAATGCGCTTCTGTCAATAGTTTTGGGGGTTCATTGGTTGAGTATAAAAGGAGAAAGGGGGGATAACCCCCCTAATTTAGATAAATGGGTTTTTCATGCAGAATTATCCGATTTTCTTCAAATTTTGTATATAGGTTCATTGTGATAATGCGCTTCTCTGAAAAGTTTTGGGGGTTCATTGGTTAAGTATAAAGGGGGAAAGGGGGGCTAATCCCCCCTTAATTTGGATAAATGAGTTTTTCATGCAGAATTATCCGATTTTCTTCATATTTTGTATGTATATTCATTGTAATTAGAGACTTCCCTGATTAGTTTAAGGGGTTCATTAGTTAACTATGAGGGGGGTAACGGGGGGATGACCTCCCCTTAATATATTGTTGATTTCTTTATTTTTCGAGGGGCATATTTCAAATTCTTTGAAATAAGAGTATAATATACAATTAGTGTGAATAGCGTGTGAGCTCAATGCCCTCAGTTTAACTGGGCAGTTTTCTTTTTATATGATATGTTAATAGTTAAGCCTCTTTTCAAATTCATAATAAGCATTTAATTTAATTGTTTTAAAATTATTTTTAATTTAATTATTCATCGCGCCCTACTCCCAGGTTAATTAAATCTACGTTTCTATATTATTAAAGATAACGCCTTTTATTAAATGCATCCTTCTTTCTTTCTACACTTCATTTCTCGCAGATCTACTTTTGAAGCAAATAAATAAAAAAAGAAAACATTCCTCTCCAATTTCCGCTGCTACATATCACACTAAAAAAGTAACCTTTAACTTCTACCTCTGAGATTTTATAATTAAAGCTAACGAGCAGGGAAGACCGAGCTATGCTCGGTCAAAATTAAATTTGAGTTCAAATATCATGGCCCATGACCAAAATGACCCACTAATTGAATTTTCCCGAACATGTGACTTAGCCCAACAGTCTTCTCGTGCCGGAAAACCATAGGATGCAAAATTTAGTGTAAATTGAGCCGCTTTTTAGATATTGACCCACAATGACCCAGAAATGACCCACTAATTAAATTTTCTCGAACATGTGACCTAGTCTAATGATTTTCGCGTGCCCGAAACTCGTAAAATATAAAATTTAATCAAAATCGTTAGAGTCGTTTTTTTGATAAAATTAATTTGACCCGCTTTGACCCAAAAATGACCCCCTAATCGAAAGTTCTCGAACATGTGACCCAGCCCAATAGTCTTCTCGTGCCCGAAAATAGTCGGATTCAAAATTTCGTCAAAATCGTTTGGACCGTTTTTTTGATACAATTAGCTTGACCATGACCCAAAATGACCCAAAATGACCCACTAATTGAATTTTCTCGAACATGTGACCTAGCCCAACAGTCTTCTCGTGCCCGGAAACCATTGGATGCAAAATTTAGTGTAAATTGAGCCGCTTTTTAGATCTTGACCCACAATGACCGAGAAATGAC
This sequence comes from Maratus michaelseni, assembly GCA_963931845.1. Taxonomy (NCBI): domain Eukaryota; kingdom Metazoa; phylum Arthropoda; class Arachnida; order Araneae; family Salticidae; genus Maratus; species Maratus michaelseni. The sequence continues at coordinate 300,879,849 of OZ007587.1, read as the reverse complement.
CCACTAATCGAATTTTCTCGGACATGCGACCTAGCCCAATGCTTTTATCGTGCTCGAAACTCGTAGGACACAAAATTTAATCAAAATCGTTAGAGCCGTTTTTTAAATAAAATTAATTTGACCCGCGTTGACCCAAAAATGACCCACTAATCGAAAGTTCTCGAACATGTGACCCAGCCCAATTGACTTCTCATGCCCGAAAATGGTCGGATACAAAATTTCGTCAAAATCGTTTGAACCGTTTTTTAGATACAATTAGCTTGACCATGACCCAAAATGACCCACTAATTGAATTTTCTCGAACATGTGACCTAGCCCAACAGTCTTCTCGTGCCCGAAAACCATTGGATGCAAAATTTAGTGTAAATTGAGCCGCTTTTTAGATCTTGACCCACAATGACCCAGAAATGACCCATTAATCGAATTTTCTCGGACATGCGACCTAGCCCAATGCTTTTATCGTGCTCGAAACTCGTAGGACACAAAATTTAATCAAAATCGTTAGAGCCGTTTTTTAGATAAAATTAATTTGACCCACGTTGACCCAAAAATGACCCTCTAATCGAAAGTTCTCGAACATGTGACCCAGCCCAATTGACTTCTCATGCCCGAAAATGGTCGGATACAAAATTTCGTCAAAATCGTTTGAACCGTTTTTTAGATACAATTAGCCAGACCATGACCCAAAATGACCCACTAATCGAATTTTCTCGAGCATGTGACCTAGCCCAATGGTTTTCTGGTGCCCCAAAACGGTAGGATTCGAAATTTCGTCAAAATCGTTAGAGCCGTTTTTAAGATAATTTTTGCATATATATATATATATATATATATATATATATATATATATAACCACCCACAAGATTTGCTCGTATTAGAATATATGATATAAAGATGTTTAGCTGTGTTCACTTCATTTTCTCCTTCAAAAATATACAATTGTGCAAAATGTTTCATGGGCGCGTCTTGCAAATTTGTCTACATATATTGGATAAATCTTACTGTCAGCAGATGTACTGACTAAATGCTTTGAGATAATTTTCAGTTTCCGTGAAACTATTCCTTTTAATCCTATGGCACTGATTTGTGGAGCAGCGCAATCTTTCATATACAGGGTGTCCGAAAAGTCTGAAAACGGTCAAATAACTCGAGAAATATACATTGGATTGTAAAACGACAAAATGCATGTTCAATATTTTTGAAAAATCTATTTAGGGATATGAAAGTTGCCCCCGGGGGGAAAGGGGGGGGGCAACTTTGAAATCTTAAATTATGACCCCCATTTTTTATTGCAGATTCGGATTCTACGGGAAAAAATACGTAACTTTTGTATTGAACATTTTCTTTGAAAAATTGTAGATGGCGCTGTAATCGAGTGCAATGCTGTGAGAATCGTTACAATTCATGTCTGGAAACGCTCGAATAACTCGAGAAATATACATCGTATTGAAAAACGGAAAATGCATGTTCAATAGTTTTGAAAAATCTATTTAAGGATATCAAAGTTGCCATTTTTCTAAAATATTAAACACGTATTTTTCCGTTTTTCAATCTGATGCATATTTCTCGAGTTATTGGAGCGTTTCCAGACATTGCAATGGTAACGATTCTCACAGCATTGCACTCGATTACAGCGCCATCTACAATGTTTCGAAGAAAATGTTCAATACAAAAGTTACGTATTTTTTTTCTGTAAAATCCGAATCTTCAGTAAAAAATGGGGATCATCATTTAAGATTTCAAAGTCCCCCCCCCCCCGGCGGGAAAAAGTTGGGGGGCAACTTTCAAATCCCTAAATAGATTTTTCAAAAATATTGAACATGCATTTTGCCGTTTTACAATCCGATGTATATTTCTCTAGTTATTTGACCGTTTCCAGACTTTTCGGACACCCTGTATATCCTCTTTGGCTAGTTTCTAACATTTATATGTTTCTGTATATCTCTGCATAATTATCGCCAATCCTGCAAATGTACAAAGAGGATTTGGCACAAACGCAAGCCAAAGGATGTAACATCTGTCACTGATTTTTAATTCATTCTGGATCTGGACTTCACCTTATAATGTAACTCTCCAGTGTAGTTTTAGCCGGGGTCACTCCCTACGGCACTCATGTGCTGACTTTAGGTATTTTCATTAAACATCTTTAAGCCACATTGGAGTTTTCCTCATTAGTATCTTCTCTTACCTGAGTTTTTTTGCTGCCACAACTTTAATGTACGCCTCTATGTCAGAAAGCGCCCTTTAAAATATTTAACATAATTTTTAGTTATGGCCTGTGGTGAAACTCATCACCATAGGCTTTCCCCGAGTCTAATGACAGAAAATCGCACTGTGCCGTGCCCATACAGATCTCTAGTCTAGTATAGGTTCTCATACGTTAAAAGTCTTTGCTTTATATTTAACATATTTCTGAACATAGTATTATTAATTTTATTTTACGGATATCCTTAAGTTAATAAACGGATATCTTTCATCATTTTCCTTCCTCAAAGTTTGCTCGAGAGAGGTCAGGAATGAAACATTATTGATTCATGACTTTTCTTTAATATTATAAAACAAATCGTTTGGTCTTTTGCCAAAATAGGGACATTCTCTGAATTGCAACAAATGATTTTGTTTGTTTGTTTATTTGTTAGGCAGACTGAAATCACTCACTTTATTTCTATAAAATGTATCCTTCAAAAGATACGGTTTAGGGAGGAAATAAAAATATGAAAAAACGAGTATGCATGTTTAATTGTAGAAAACAGCGAGAAAACTCTAAACAAGAAAGAAAAATCATGCGTTAAGCATAGATTATGAAATATTTTCCAACACTTCCAGAATATTTTATCAAAATTTCATTATATATTAATGTAAAGATGATACCTAAGTATACAATTTAGGAAACGCATAACCTTTATGAAAACCAGATTTAAGCAATTACCGTTCTTAGCCGAATTATTTTCTGCAACCCTGTATATGATCTATAGATTTGAATATGTTCTTCATAGTATGTTAAAATTTAGTTTATCTAGAAAACATAATCGTTTAGTAACATAATCGAAAACTCATCTTCAGCCATTTCTGCCAATAGATGTATATCACCTGTATATTATCTACATTTTTTTAAAGACGCTACATATTAAAATAAAATTTAATTCACACAAAATACGCATAACACTACATAAAACACACTACCAGAAATTACTATCCATAGACGGCAATGTAGCCAGTATTTTGCGTAGCCCTATACATGAATTTATTTATATTCTACAAACATCTATTTTTATACAAAATATAGTTCACCTGAAAAATGCATAGCTCAGTTAAAAACCACCTTTAAGCAATTCCCACCCCTACACGTAACACTTACGAATTCTTTTGTTTAGCCCTGCATATGATGTTCAGAATTTATACACACCCCATAGTACGCAAAAATTTTGTTAAATTTTAAAACGCATACCATAACTGAAAACTTACTTCCAGAAATTATACCTTTAGATGGTACTGTAACCGAAACCTTTTTCATGTCCATGTAAAAGAACAATCATCGCAACATTTTGTAATGAACCCCAGTAACGCATACCGATTTCATTCTGTTTTAAATAGTGTAACATCATTAAAATACGCAGCAAACAGTTTTTCCCCACAGACTATTATGTAACTGAACACTTTTGTGTGCCCTATAAATGAATGATAAAGATTTTCGCTCCATATTCTACAGAAAGCCTGTTTTACTGCGCCTCAGAAATTGATATCAATTTCATATGTTTGTAATAGTGTAACATCATGATAATACACTGCAAATAATTTTTCCCCCATAGACCATAATGTAAGGAAATTCTTGTGGATGGCCCTGCAAACGAACTATAAATGTTACATACTTCATTTTCAATAGAGAACATTTCATATATATCAATAATATTTATCAATTACATGGCAATCTATGGCAATTACATGGCCATGGAGTATATTTACGAGAGTTAGAGTAGAGAAAGGGAGCAACGTCCGGCAGACGGTAGACAGGAAAGCCGAAATCATAAACTCTGTTTGTAAGTGTTAAAAAGTGACCTCTACAAATAACGCCTTAGCGTAATGTTTGTTTAATATATGTTGGGCAATGCGAATAATTGGATTTACAGTTAGAGCAATGCGAATAATTGGATTTACAGTTAGGGCAATGCGAATAATTGGATTTACAGTTAGGGCAATGCGAATAATTGGATTTACAGTTAATTTTCTCTTATTTCATGTTGCTTTACAATCAAAATTATCAAAATTACATATTTTGTAATCGCCTTAATGATAACTTTTACTTGATAGACCTCTCTATAGTATTTAAATGAAAGAAAATATTTGACATTTTGACGTCTTTTGTCCGCCATTGTAAAAAAAATTAAGTACGTTGTTTCTTCATTTTTATCACAATTTTTCTTCTCATGAATAGAAATATGTATCTTCAACACTTATTTATAGTTTCCGAATTTACAACTGTCTATCCGAACAAACAATTTTTTTTGTATGTATTATGGTATATAGATAGAAATAAATTATCACCTAGTTATAACTGTAGAGAGAGTTGTTATCCCTTTCATTTTAAATGAAGTATCAAAAGATTTTTTTTTATAACTTCGCCTTGACAAATGTCGATAACGTTGTGTTTTAATAAACAATCCCACCTATGAGAATTCATATAAACTTGTCTTTTTCGTAAGTGTTAGGCCGTATTATACAAGGTGGTATTGTGAAAGTCATTCCCTGATTAAAAAATTTATTGAATCTATTCCGCTATATTATAAGATAGACATGCAAAACTGGTGTCAAAGTGTTGGAAAACTAACCAAGTTTTTTTTTTGTTGTTGCAGGTTTCATGGCTGTTGTGTAGCAGTGTCAGCGTTTAGGAAACCGGACCACGTACCGAAACTGGCTGACCAGAAACCTCATCTGAAGGGTGGAAGAAGTGGGACAGTCATTTGTGCGAAGTCCCAAGCAATCAGTACGTACGGCTTTTTGTGAATTAGTGTTGCCGAAAAGGTAAAGGTCTCGTGATATTAGCGGACACTGTGAGCTTTTTTCTGATTTGACACTACTACATTACAGTCTCACCTATATCGCTATATATAAGATAGAGATACAAAATGCGAAACTGGTTCCAAAATGTTGGAAAACTAACCAACTTTTTTTAACCTAACTTTTTTTTGTTGCAGGTTTCCGTAACGTGGCTGTAGTGTAGCAGTGTCAGCGTCTAGGAAACCGGGCCACGTACCGAGAACTGGTCGACCCGCAACCTCACCTGAAAGGGCGGAAGAAATGTGGGGCAGTCTTTTGTGCGAAGTCCCAAGCAATTGGTGCGTACGGCCTTATGTGAATTGGAAATGCCAAAAAGGTAAAGGTATCGTGATACCAGTGGGCACTGTGAACTTTTTCCTGATTTGACACTACTACACTACAGCCTCATTACGGAAACCTGAAAAAAAAAAAAACTTGGTTAGTTTTCCAACATTTTAGCACCAGTTTCATATGTCTATCATAAGTATAGCGGTTATGAATAAATTTTGTAATCAGGGAAAGACTTTTCGGGCACCCTATATTTTCTACACGATAATTTATGCAATGTAAAAAAAAAATGTTTATTTTAACTGTATTTTCTGCAGCTAACTGTTCAATTATTCAACGGTATTTATGGATAACGGTTAATTAACTGTATTTTAAAGAGCTCTCATTGGTCAGGATAGAGATGAAATTATGGTTGCTGTATCAGATTCATGAAACATTCCTGAAGAATAAGTTTTTATTAGTAATTTAATTAAATCTTTTTAAATTAATGGTCATTCATCTTGAACATTATTTTCCAAACTATGGCATGCTTACCAATCGTCGAACGCAAACCTACCTACATTGGTACGCTAGAGAAACACGGCAAATGTTTGTAAAATCGAAAATGTCACCTTTTGAATCCCCCCCCCCCCCTCCTCAATCAAAAACAAATCTGTAATATGTATAAAAATTCTGTAATTTCTGAAAAAAAAGTGTTAATATGTGCTGTAGCAGTGCTTTTCTTAAACGGAAATCCAATTAATAAATATATTGATTATTGAATCAATAGCATTTATGGCTAAATTCAACATACGTTGAATCGAAAATGACGATAATCTGCTTCCTAAAGCAGGACTATCCTTCAATTTAACGATACTCAAGTTAGTATATAAAACTCAGTCCATGTCAAATCATAACTATTGATGTTCTTCACCCACTCTCCCCATATCCACAACAAAAAGGAAATAAAGAAAGAAAAATGTATTATAAAATTGGTACTTGTTATCAATATGTAATTATAAATTTACTACGCTTTTGAATGTTAATAAAATATTATCATCTAAGTATCATGTTAATAATATACTCTCAGAATTTTAAATGCTAGCGTCACATTTGTTATCTGGTGGTAGGATGAAAGTATTAATTTCCTTAAGTGGTACGCCAATCTAACAGTTTGGGATCCCCTGATCTAGAAGATGGTATAAACAACGTTATTTTACAAAGATTTCGTTCAACCATACTGTTAAAATTTTGCAGCAAATTGTGCAGTCATTCAACCGGGTTTTTAGATAACTGTTAATTAATCGTAATTGTAATCGACTCTGACCAATAAGAACGCTTCATAATATGGTCAAGTAACCGTTATTTACAAAAACGGTTGAATGACTGGACAGTTAGGTGCAGATTTTTAACAGTGTACTTACAAAATGCAAAAAACATTACCTATCAGCAATTTTTCCGAATCTTGTAATGTAACCCTAATTTTACCTCTATGCTATCCAATGAGAACGCTTCACAATATGGTGAAGTAATCTTTATTTACAAATACGGTTAAATGACTGAATAGTTTGCTGCAGAAATTACAGTTATAATGACCGTTTTCTTACATGTGTGTTTTTTCACAGTGTATTATTATTTTTTTTTAATTTAAAGAATAAGCAAACAAAAATTATAAAAGGATGAAGTACGACAACTTCGCACCAGTTCGCTGTTATGCGAGTAACAGATTAAGGTTTAACTTTTTACCTACCTCCAAATATTAATGTATAAAGCATAATATATATACAAAATAATATATTTAACATTAACCGTTTGGCTGCTTATCTCGTGATATTTACGGGCAAGACATTTATAGAAAAAATTATATAATACACAATTTTTTTAAGCAATTTTGTTTTAAAACAAAACACTACTGTTTCTACAGTTAAAGGGTGAAAATACCAATGATACATTTACTACATATTTCAAATACATGATGATTTTAAATATGTAATAATAGAAGAGATACTGATCGAGAGGATTTTGAAAAAAAAAATAAAGCGGTCAGAAGGTTAAGCAAGTTTATTTTAAAAGTAAGCAGTGAATATGTACGGATTATTAATATTAAGTTTTTCCGTTATGCTCAATAAAAATGGTCAAGTCAAGTACCACTGTAATACCAGAGGTACTTGTACTCTGTGAACTTTAAATGAAATTTTCTGGAAAAAAAGTGTTAATATGTGCTGTAGCAGTGCTTTTCTTAAACGGAAATCCAATTAATAAATATATTGATTATTGAATCAATAGCATTTATGGCTAAATTGTTATACTCTGTTATACATGTTATACATGTATAACAAATATATACGTTATATATATGTTATATGTAATAATAGAAGAGATACTGATCGAGAGGATTTTGAAAAAAAAATAAAGCGGTCAGAGGGTTAAGCAAGTTTATTTTAAAAGTAAGCAGTGAATATGTACGGATTAATTAACATGTTACATGTATCTTTTAAAGAGATTTTCTTTAAATTAAAATAAATATATATTTCAATTCGTAAAAGTATATAATATGTTATATTCTAATTTCTAACTTAAACTTTTGTTTGGGAAAAAAAAAAAGTAAAGCAAACTATTTTTTTTACATATTTCTATAAATCTATATAACATGATATAACATGATATGATATTAACATGATACTTAGATGATAATATTTTATTAACATTCAAAAGCGTAGTAAATTTATAATTACATATTAATAACAAGTACCAATTTTATAATACATTTTTCTTTACAATACAAAAAAAAATAATACACTGTGAAAAAACACACATGTAAGAAAACGGTCATTATAACTGTAATTTCGGCAGCAAACTATTCAGTCATTTAACCGTATTTGTAAATAAAGATAACTTCACCATATTGTGAAGCGTTCTCATTGGATAGCATAGGGGTAAAATTAGGGTTACATTACAAGATTCGGAAAAATTGCTGATAGGTAATGTTTTTTGCATTTTGTAAGTACACTGTTAAAAATCTGCACCAAACTGTCCAGTCATTCAACCGTTTTTGTAATAGTAAAGTTCATATATAATAGTTCATCATATAGTACCAGTGTAAATAGATTAATGTTTAAGTGATTTTTTGAGGATCTCTATAGCATTTTTTACAGTTTTAGTTTTCCTAAAGAAACCTAGAAAAAGACATATTGATTGTCTTAAATTTTTCTTCCGATGAAATCCGATGATCTATTATTTGTAATATGATTTCTTCTTCTTCTTCTTTTTCTTTTTAGTTTGATGTCGTTATTAAAAAGGTTGTAAAACTACCCCTTTATTGTCTTTAACTTAAATGTAAGATTTAATATTTAGATTACATAATTTATATTTTAATTTTATATTTAGATTACTTAATTATCCCAGAGATAATTATCTCTGGGAAAAACGTAACTATATCGATTAAAAAAATAAAAAAAAAATCTTTAAAAGTGATATGATATCCCCGTTTTTAACAGTACCTCTTTTTATAACAAAATTCTGTTCAAATAGATTAATGTTTAAGTGATTTTTTAAGAATCTCTATAGCATTTTTTACAGTTTTAGTTTTCCAAAAGAAACCTAGAAAAAGACATATTGATTGTCTTAAATTTTTCTTCCGATGAAATCCGATGATCTATTATTTGTAATATGGTTTCTTCTTCTTCTTCTTTTTCTTTTTAGTTTGATGTCGTTATTAAAAAGGTTGTAAAACTACCCCTTTATTGTCTTTAACTTAAATGTAAGATTTAGTATTTAAATTACATTATTTGCCTTATGAAAACACTTTAATATTACCACAGTTTTTAGTTTTAATATGTTCTTAAAGAAAAAAAAACTTGACTGAAATATTGAGAAAAGGCTATGCCAATTTCTCTTTTTCATTTCAAATCGCAAATTATGTAATTTCAAGTCGCATATGTACATCTAAAAAAAAAAAAACGTATACAAATAACCAAATAAATGTTCTATAATTTTTAAAGATGAATAAATAAATTTTCTATAATTTTTAAAGAGGAATAAATAATACATTTAAGATTTATAGAAATATGTAAAAAAAAATTAGTTTGCTTTACTTTTTTTTTTCCCAAACAAAAGTTTAAGTTAGAAATTAGAATATTACATATTATATACTTTTACGAATTGAAATATATATTTATTTTAATTTAAAGAAAATCTCTTAATATTGCCTTTAAAGCCTCCCAGTTATTGCCTCCTCATTATTGCCTCGCAATATACCCTTTAAAAAGTTTTACTTTTAATTCCAGATTACCGATAAATCGTTTAAAACAACATGTTATTTTAAAAGACCTTATTAGTAACATTTAAAATGTTAAATACATGTGCTAGAATCTTAAACCATTAATTGAGGAGAAATTTAAGTAAATTTTAGAAGTCATAGTCTTTAGAAGTCATAGTCTTTCACTACTACTCTTAGAATAAAGTTTGTTATTTACATAAAAAAAATAAAAAATAATAACAAGTAACCCTTTGCGACGAGGGTTCCGTATACGACTTTTTATTGTTTAGTGCCACTATTTCCAAGTAATAATTTTTGGCTTTTTTAATCCAAGATGTTTGCAATTGGGAAAGGCAAAAATTATCATTCAGTAAGTGCGGTACTCAAGAATAAAGACCCTGTATGGCATATATACGTGATCAGGGTTTTACAAATTTGATAAAATCTGGTAGCCGGCAAAAAATTCTAGTTGCCAATAACATATATTTAGCCCCCCTCCCCTCAAACTCCCTCGTCATTGATTTTCAAAAAGTACAAAAGTTTTTTTATCAATTAATTGAGAAAAAATATTACAAATATAGTTTAGAATTATTAGTTACATTAGTTTAAAATAGTACATAATTTAGAAAAAATAATATAAACTAAGATTTCTAATGACACTTAACCGAAATAATATATCTTTGAAAAAAGGGGAGAGAAGGGAAGGAAAAAATGCCGTTTGTCATCATTTCTCAGGTAATTTTTTTGTACAAAAGAAAAAAAAAGAAAAAGAAAAAGCCAGGTTAAATAACTTCGTAGCCAGATATTGGTCGCCAGTGGCGACCTGTCAACCGCATTTGTCAAGCGCTGTACGTGACCCTCGTCTCGAAGAGATTAAACATTTAAATTCAATAATTAAGTAAATAAAAAGATTTAAATGAATTTTTTTTTTAACTTAAGAAAACAAATTATTAAAATAAATGAAAATAAAAACATTGGAAAAAATTAACAGAAAGAAATATTTACAACTATTTTTATTATTCCACTTATTTTTGTGAATACTAATTATAACATTGAGCATAACGGAAAAACTTAATAGCGTTTATTCTAATGATATTTGTATTATTAAAAATTAATAAATGTAACATTATTTATGAATTTTGATTTATTCATTTTAGGGGTCATTCCACAGTATTCATGTGTTACGTATGGGACATTTCACAGCAAATTTTTGAGATATTTGTACTTTTTTCAGTATCAAAATATAAATGAGAAAGTTTGCAATTATTTTTAAGGCATTACATATCACTTCAACTAGATTCTTATGAATTTTTTTTGTTTGAGCCACTACATATATATTCTTTAATTAATAAAGTTGTGTTACGTACGGGACATCACAAAAATTGTTTTAAAAGTACCTCTAGTAATTTGGATTTTGCTCTGAATTTATTTAATATTTTCACAAATAAATTTAATGAGTAAAAGCAGAAATATACATTTTATTAATTAATTTTAAAATTATTTTTTAATTGCGTCATTAATTAATGAAAGCTAATTATTTCTGTTACGTACGGGACAAGGCTATTTGTTACGTATGGGACCTATGACCAATTTTTTCTATATGGCTGTAAGAAAATGCTCTAATTATTATTTGATTTAAAAATAATAATAATATTTTGGATAAATTTTAATAGAATAGATTTAAAGCTTTAAAATGATGTATTACACTTAACTTTCTATAAAACTTTTTTTTTCAAACTTGTGAAGCCAAATACTGTAGAATGACCCTTAGAATCAATTACATATCCTTAGAAAAAAAATCCATAACTGTATAATGCACAGTTCTCTGTACTTTTTTCATTCATTGTATTTAATAATAATAATAATAATAATAATAAACTAAAAATTAAGTTTATAGAACTAATTAAATATATCAGTGGTTTTATTAATCACAAGTTTTTCTAAGACATGTATTGCGATTTTTTTTTTTCATGTGTTTTGCATATTATGAAATAAGACGCTAATTTTAGTTGAGAAACGATGTGTGAGTGTGCACTGGTTATATGTGTATGTTTTAATACATTCAATTCTTACTCCTCTTGAATATATATCTATATTATAAAGCAATAACTATAACGTGATCAAGTCTGACGTCATATTGACGGTAGCAAAAATTGAGAAATCAATTTCGTTGTAAATACAGTTTTTTAAACTTATAAACATCGCACAATTTAAATTTTTTACAATGTCGAGTCGGAAAGAAAACGTTCTTTTAAATGCAATTAGTTTGAAAACTGTATTTCAGTTCACTGATTTTTACTTTATTCTATCTATAATAGAAGAAAGTATTGTAATCGAAAATTTTTTCGACGGATTTACACATTTTAGGGTTCAGAGATTCCGAAAAACATGTTTTTACGAAATGTCCGTCTGTCCGTCCTCATTGTATCATCGAAAAGTGTATGAAGTTATGCTTCAAATTGAACCACATTTTTTTTCTATGTTTTTGGCTATGACAAGCAGGTTCTATTAGAATTTGGGGATATTTCGACGAAAGGAGGTGCTGTGATCCATATTTTTGTTCCATTTTCACTATTATACCATCTAAAAGTGTATGAAGTTATGCTTCAAATTGAACCACATTTTTTTCTATGTTTTTGGCTATGGCATTCTGTCAGAATTTGGGGATATTTCGACGAAAGGGGGCGCTGTGATCTATAATTTTGTTCCATTTTCACTATTGTACCATCTAAAAGTGTATGAAGTTATGCTTCAAATTAAACCACATTTAATTTCTATGTTTTTGGCTATGGCAAGCAGGTTCTATTAGAATTTGGGGATATTTCTACGAAAGGGGGCGCTGTGATAGCCATTTAAAGATTTCAAATTCAAAAAGATGTGCAAAAAAATTAGAAATTCTAAAAGTTTTTTTCGTTAAATGTTCGGCCTTGATCCGGAGAACCCGGAACAATTTTTGTTTTGCCTCTATCTTAAAAAATGGCTGAGATATAGCGGTTTGAAATTTTAGGGTGGCTGACATTTTCAAACAAGACAGCAGAATTCATCCATAAACGGGTTTAATTTATGAGTTTTAGTTAACACGGTTTCGGCAAATTTTCTTTCACTGTTGTAATCATTAATCCTATTCTATGCTCATCACTATATATTTATATTCGCCAACGTCAAATTATCACCAAACTTGGCGACAGTTTGCGAAGTATCGCCAAATTTGGCGACCAAAATAGGTTGCCATAAATGAAGCCAACTTGGCTGTAGAGGACTAATTTGGCGATATTCTCTATATCAAATTCAATGTTGACGAGAATTGGGACTGAATCTTCTTTAATTAGGTTTTACGCATTTTACCTTCGTGTTTTCCAGTAAAATTAGCTAAAATCGTAAAACCAAGGAATAGGGAGGCTATCTGTTTCTGTCGGTTCATGTCAGAAGGACTTTTCGTAGTTTAGTATACATCAGTTGATCGCATCCCGGTAACCCGACGATTCGCAAGCAGCTGACGTACAACAGAATGACGAGAAATATTGATTTTATTGGCGATGTGATAGAGAATTTTGAAGTATTAACATGACTGAGATAGAAGAAAGTTTTGGGATTGGCACATCCGACTAGTTTATGCTTAAAATAAAAATCAAGCATGAATTTTATTTTAATCTGTCACTATCGTGTGCAGTTCGATTACGAAAGATTAACCCATTTTCACTTAAAATGAGATAAATAGTTCAGCATTCGTTTCCGGCTAACATTTCATTACGAAATAAAAACTTCAACAATAAATAAATAAATGCAATAACATATATATAAAATACAAATTAAACAGATATGTAATCAAACTGCGCGCTTAAATACTGAAATAATTATTATCAAAAAGGGGCTGTAAGCAGCGAAATCGTTAGTAGTTACTTTGATTATTAAACACTAGTATGCGACTAATACGAAAATATCGCTATTAATAAATTGCAAAACTTTATTTCAATATATAATTAATATTTTTCATACAAAAATGTTTTTGGTGGTGTTTATGGACAATCTAAAAGAAATATATATATATATATATATATGGTGTTTTTACGAAGATGAGATACCACGATATGTAATATTCCACGATAAAATGGCAGTTTGTTAACGATATAGAAGGTTGCAGTCGATATCAATAATCATGGCGAAGAGGTGAGGCAATGATGAGACACCAGAAGAGTTTCGTCAATAAAGACCAGCCAATTTCCAGACAAATCGTTTATTTATGAATAAGAGCGATGCAGTAACAGTTCCCACAGGTATAAACTTATAGCCTCAGGCTTCACGATGGCTCACTACATCGTTTTAAAAGATCTTAAAGAGCTGATATGAAAATTCTACGTGACTACAACACCAGATACCCATTTGGTTACACTTCCAAACACGTCAAAAATCTGCTCTCCAAAGCTTGCAAGCGAGTTTTGTTCACTGAGCGTAGTGATACAGAATACGACGTCACGAGCGCACAAACCAATGAGTGAGAGGCGAGCTCCAGCCAAGCGAATGAGGCGAGAAAGAGAAGCTCTAACACGAAAGAATTCCTCTCGTAGCCGCGCATTAATTTTGAAGTGAAAAATACCCAGCGCGCGAATGCAGAGCATGGAATTAAAAAAATGGCTTTTAAAAACATTCGAAATAAAAAAGGCGTCTCTCAGAATTTTATAGATTGTGGAGCTGATAAAAGTTACGAATGAACTTAAAATTTTAGATTAAGATTTGGAATAAGATAATTATTAATATACGGGTTAATACTTTTAAAAGGACATTAAATAAGAATAAATATTATTAAGAATTAAGGAAATACTGACTATGTCAGAAGTTATATTAATTTAAAGGACTAATGCGAAATAAATGTGAAGGATTTGCGAAGGAAATAAATTTTTTATATAACATATATATATATATATATATATATATATATATATTAACCGTAAAAAAATCTATTAAAGTTTTTAATAAAAAAAAAAAGGAAAAAAAGAGAGAGAGAGATTCACCTATGATCTGGAAAGCCCAGGTTGGATTCCCTGATTTCAAAAACTTCATAAGTTTTATGAATTTTATAAGTCATTTTGTACTGGACTAGCAACTCTCTTAGAAAGGGATTCTAGTATTTTTAATGTGAGATTTCTGTCAACATTATTCTGTGTGCGCAACAGCGACAATTTTACTTAATTTTCCGAGGTATGTTTGTGACTCTCAGAATCTGCGGTTGGTGCTTTTCGTTGTGAGTTTATGCAAATTAGGCTTTGTCGGTCAATCTGCGGAGTATAAAAGCAGAAGCAAAAGTTTGTATCAGCGGATTTGGGCCGAGTCCTGCTCATGCATAGGGGATTGAGAAGCATAGAAGCTATATGGTATAGAATGCAACTCGGCCAGTGTGGTAATAAGAGTGAATTTGGTTTATAGTTCAAATAAAATTGATTGCAACCACGGGTTGCCAATTTAGTGATATTCAGGCAACAATTACAGTTGTGAGCCAACTTTTATCTTGCAACCACAGCCTGCTCTCGGAGTTATTAATGGTTTCAGCCCTCAGTGTTTTTTACGTAAGTGAACTGGACTAGTAATTTGAATTAGTAATTTTGTATTCCCTGTAGTATTGAATATTAATCTAGAGACAAACTGTTGTTAATTACAGAATAGTGTAGGCAAAATTGAAAGAAGCTCCACCGCATCCCTTGCCTTATTAGATTTTATCTATAAAATCACGTCATGAATGCTTTTCAAAGTGACAGCCTTGCCGGATACGTCACAATTTAAAAGGTATAAATACTAGAAGAAATCCATGTATTTACAGGATAGGTTTTGTTATATTATTCTTTGTTTAAAAATTTTTATTTTTAAAGAAATAAATGTATAAGATTTGCTTTGACATAAATCTTTCTTAGAATAAGTATTAGCACTGGAAAACTCGCATTTGTCATTTGAACAGAGACATGAAACAGTATTTTAATGCAAAAACTTTTCAGATGTTTCATAAATATTTATTGGTGAGACTTGCTCAGTTCAAAATTTATAATGTATATATATATTAAAGAATAGTGTATGAGTAATATCAAATTTAAATAACTTAAATATTCTGTCGATGATTTTTCTTTTCTGTATAGTTTGCGCTGATGTAATTTTATAATATTTAAAAACTTAACTGTCTCATTTTTGTGAATGAACAGCCTATTTTAGTTTATAGAAAAGTCTTTAACTAGTTAATTTTAAGATTTATATCTGAACTTGGAAGTGTATTTTGTATAGTTTAAGAAATATGATAGCTTTCCTAAAATGTTAAGCCACGGGTGAAGTAGATTTTGCAAAAATAAATAGACTAAATAAAATTTAAAAAAGTATATTTGTTCGTCGACGGAACTACAGTTTCATTATAATAAATTAATTGCAAAAAAATTTTTTTTTTTTTTTTAAACATGCTTTTATTAAAATTCACAAAAAAGTCAACTTATAAAGTACAAATGTGTGCTTTGCTCAATGCTGATGTCATAATGATGCTGGCAACAATCTGGTTAAAATGGATGAATGTTGCAACAATGTAGCTATTATTTCCATTACGATTAAACAATCGTAACACGTCATTTCTATGAGAAAAAATACAAGTTTTGGCCCGATGTCTCCCCCCCCCCCCTTGGGGATCGAATTAAAAAAAAATCAATGTCCAATTCATGTATTGCCCTCAGGAATACATATATATTCCAAATTTCAAAGCTCTGTGTTAACAGGAAGTGGGTGAAAAATGAGTAACAAATTTGACTGCCACATACATACAGAAATGTAAGTTAAAAGAAAGCATGTAATAAAAAGAAAACAAGCTAGATAGAAGTTTCTTTTGCCTGGAAAACAGTGTTGCGTCAGTATTATTTTCAAAGGACCAGCAGTATTATCAGAATCCGGGTAATTGGATATTCCTTTTAACTTTATAGTTAAAAAATACTTATTTAGAATTCATAAATATATCTTGGTAAAATTGCATATGCTTTTTTAAAATACGAATACTATCATGAACTGTTTTATATCGTCTCTTTTTTCGGTTAATTGAAGCTTTTAATCCATCATAAATCTATGATCAACGGAAGTGATATGGTGCTAGTACGATTTATTTCAAATTTGTCTATTATGAATCCGTCAATAGCGTCTCCTGCTACGACGATTCTCCTTTTATCAGTATCGTCGTGAAAAACCTTATATATCAAAGACAAATGGGAAAATGTTTTATTTTGACCTTTATAGATTTCTTTCTCCATAAGATTCAGATGACAAACGTGATTTTTTTTTTTTTTTTTTTTTTTTGTGTGTGTGTGTGGTAGTGTTATTTATTATTTTTATTTCAAAACATCATCAGTCTGTAGCTTTCTCACTGCACATGATGAATTGAGTTTTATAACTATGTTGTATAACTATATTTGTTTGCAATGTATACACTGTCATACTTTCGTACAGTTTATTATTAAAATCGTGGACTTTTGGTAAAAATAAAGGGAATATAGTACAGAAAAGTAAGTCTGACAAAACAAAAATTAATAACTCTTTATTCATAGATCGTTTACAATAAAATCAAAAACAAAGATGTGATTATACTCGGAAGAAGGACTTCTTTCAAAATATGAATGCCATTTTTTTAATTAGGGATCATCTACATATTAAAAATTTGTATCAAATTTCATTTTAAAGTGGTAACACCCACTTTTAATATTTTATTTGAGTTCTTTGGATCAAATCAAGCCAAAACGTTTATAGTTTATACATTTTTTCTTAATTCTTCTTAAATTCTTAAAAAAAAAAAACTTTTGGAGATTTATCTATAAATTTAGAAAAATAAATTAAAGATCTTGCTGGGGAATGTACAGGAACTATTCAATTAGACAGCGGTAACAATTTATGAAATTTTTAATTATAAAATAAACTAAATTATTCTAAAAGAAAATTTTATGAAATGTTTCCAGTTACTTTTAAAATTTTCTTTTCTGTGGATGCAAGTAGAAAAGGAGACAAGACCTTAGACCGTCGGAAAGTCAAACCTCTCTGCATTTTGAAAACTAATGATTGGAATGAACTATAAAATTACATAGTCATATTCACGACGAGGCTCATTATTTTTATGAAAAAAATATTATAGGTCATGATTCACGATTTGAATTTTTAAGCAATTTTCATAATTAAATATTCCTAGATCATGTTTCAGTCCATTCGATCTATCTCTTTAAAAAAGAAACATTTCAATCGGATGATTTTTCGAGAAGATATAAATTAAAGTTTGTGACATAAATTGAAAATTATCTTCCCGAAACCTTGATTATTTTCAACTGTATGAAGATTTAAGAAAAAATTCATAAATTATATGTACTTTACCAGACTGCATGGATCCAAGGAACTCAATGAAAGTGTCAAAAGTAGATGTTATCATTTGAAAAATTAAAATTGATGCATTTTTAATATATAAGCGACCCCTATTTCAAAAATTGAATTCGTATTCGGGCTATTTATTAGCTTTTAAATTGAAGAAATTTTTAAATTGCAAAACAACCTCTAACACACAATGTTCACAAAAAGTAAGTAAGTAAACCGTCCTATAAATAGGACCGCTTATTCTGTCTCCGTATATTCAATTAAGCTGTTTCACTGATTCTGTTGTAAACGTGTACGTATTCAGGCATTCCTCCACTGGGAATCGGTATAGTCTCGATTTTTCGTCTGCTATTGGAACATAAACGGTTCTATTTTTTCTGCCTCTGAAGTTGATTGTTAATATCTCCTATAAAGTTTTACAACTGACTAGTACGCACTACCTGTAGGTACGTCCTAGCTCTATGAGAGTAGAAGGAATATTTTCTTCTGCTCTTGTATGGTAGGACGTCTTTTAGCACTTGATGAATAACGATAATTTCTTTCGAAATACGTTACGTTAGCTTCTTTCTTATGTTGTGTATAAGTGTTTTTCATTTGTATTATAATTTAGTTTTATGTCTTAACGTTTTAAACATACTCTAAAAAATGTTACTTAAGTTTAAACTTTAAAACAACTTGGGCGCTAACGGGTTAGACGAACTCTGCTTCTATTATTTCTTCTATTATTACTCTAGAGGAACTCTGCTTCTACTATTATAGCAAGATTTTTGAACACCAATATCACTACCATGGATGCTTGCATAAATTTACATAAGTCACCGACTAATGCTGTTTATGCAATGAACGACACTTGGTCTACGCCATTTGAGTGGCAAGGTTTAAATAGGCCGATGTAGCTTTTATTCACACTATCTTCAAGAATGTGTTTGCAGCGAAAAAGTGTATTTCGGAAAAACCTTGACTTATACACTTTTGAAGTGTTTGGAATGACAGATTCATTTGGAAAAATGCAGTCCCCTGCAGCGTTGTTTTAAAAGGGATGTTTTATTTGGTTAAAATCCTTTCCACACCTTTAAGAAATATTCGAAATTTCATACTTTTCTTAAAGATAGTTACAAATGTAAACAACTTCCCATGGGCGAAATTTGATTACAGTCACAAGAAACACAGTATACAGTAGTACTTTTGTACTATTAAATCATATCATTAATTATTTAAACGGGTGACAGAAAACGTCCGTTTAACCTTTCTTTGAAACAAATTACAAATAAAAAATTACAGTTTCTAAATACTTGGTGGATTTTTCATATGTTGTTGCTGTAAATAATGTAGCTATAGATATGTTTGCATGTATGTATCAATTTTTCTTTCATGCAATCGTTTCTTTAATTCTTTTCTCTCTTTTATTTAACTCAATTTGGTATTTGCATGTAAAGATACAATTTTGAAATCGATTTTTATCTCACTTCTTGATATGTTAGAATTATAAAAAAAAAATACGTTCACAGGTGTGTTTTCGATGACAATGTAACATTTTAATATTTTTAGAACTTAATTATAAGTTAATACATTAATTTTAATGAATTTTTTCGTTAGCCCACCGCTGGTGAAAAATCGCCAAATATTCTCTGTTAACTCCTACAAGTATATGAGTGGAAACAACAATAGATTTAATTATGCTCCAATCCACGCTCGCTAAAATATGCCAAATGTTTCGGAAACTGCAACAATGAAATATTTTAAAGGCTAAAAAGTAGAAAATAAATTATAAATAAAAAATAAAGAGTGTAATATTACAAAAAAAAAAAAAAAAAAAAAAAAACGCTTTTATCAATTAATAGTTTAATAGTTATAAATTTGCGATTATATGTTGAGAAATCAATTTCATCATCATCCTTAGGAATTTCCACTAAACGGTGAGTTTCCTCGACCCATAAAAGTATTTTTAAGAATTATTTTCCATTGCAATAACATCATTTAACTTATAATCATTCAATAACTCTTGAATAGAATTTTTCCAAGCCATTTCCATTTTTCAAGTGCCCCTCCTTCGTCGTCCTTTTGGTCTCCATTCTAAAATGATTTTTGGAAGGCGCTTTTTTTTTCATCCTGTCAACATGTCCACTGGCGTTCGCCCGTAGGCGCCTAGCGGCGCAGCTCAGTTTTACCGTAGATCATTATGTCCGATTGTATGTAGAACACCCTGTTTGACTTTAATAATTTCACGTATTCTTGAATTTTTTACTTTTCCCAGCCTTGAAGTTCTTGCTGATCTTTGCTAAAAGTCCATTTCGGTCGAGAGGAGTTTCTTTTTTCAGGAATTTCTTCTTTTTAAGGTCCATGTCTCTGCACTGTACAGCTAAATCGTTTGAACGATTGCACTATAAATTAATCTTTCTACTTTTATTTCTACAACAATTTAGAAACCCTAAAAATTAGCTTAAATTAATGTTTCATTTTATCCTGTTGTCATATCTTAAAAAAAGAAACCGAGCAAAACTTACATACACAGAAAAAATAAGAACTAAAACGGGTAAAAAAGAACCCTATTTGGGTTGAAAGATTCTTAGGTATGAAGTTACCCAATTTCCATACCAAATTGGGTCATGACTCATGTCTGTTTTGGCTACCACTGTGTATCCATTTTGGGCACTGTTAAAAAAACATTTTGGGTGGTGTCCAGAATGGGTCTTAAGATACCCAAATGCGCATTTAGCAGTACCCAAAATGGATACACAGTGGTAACCAAAACAGGCATGGGTCATGACATGGACCCAAATTGGGTAACCTCAATACTAAGAATCCTTTCAACCCAAATCGTTTTTGTTATCCGTTTTGAGTCTTATTTTCTGCTGTGTATATTTTAATAACTTCACTTGCTTGCGCTTTTTACCAGGCATAAAAAAGTAGTGCATAATCGAGTTTGGTGTCCACACGAAATTAATGTATTATAACGTAAATTTTTGAGAAAAAACATGAATAGCAGTCATGAAATGAGCAGTGATTTATAAGATAAACATTGAATGCTTATAAAAGAGTGTTTTTTAAAAAAACTACATTTACTTTTATACTTATTAAATGAAATTATCGGCACACTCACATTTATAAACTGAAAAAAACACTATAGCATGTTATAATAATAGGAATTGCAATAATTACATCTTGTCATTGAAAATTTTCATTTTTAAAACAAAAATTAATTTATTATTATTATTATTATTCATATATTATAATACGAGCAAATCTTGTCTGTGTGTTTATATGCAAAATTTACCTTAAAAACGGCTCTAACGATTAAGACGAAATTTTGTATCCTACCGTTTTGGGGTACCAGAAGACCATTGGGCTACGTCACGAGTTCGAGAAAATTCGATTAGTGGGTCATTTTGGGGTAAATGCATTTCAATGGGAATGAAGGTTGAAACAGTTATTAAGTTGTTGAATAGTTGGCAGTAAACGCAGTCACAAAGTTGGTAACATCACGCCAAATTTGGCTATATTTGGTGAAATGTTGGCGATATTGACGAGATTTGGCGGGAAAATCGACTTTTAAGATTATTAATGCTAAAACACATGCTCAGCGCCAAATGAAAGAATATCGCCAAATTTGGCAATATTTGACGATATTTTGCAAAAAAATTGGCTTTTGGAATCTAAAGGAATTTTCTAGAAATTCCCAATAGGAGCCGAGATACATGATTCAACCAATCAGAGTCCATGGAACGTTCTCGAAAACATAATTCAACCAATCAGGGTACATAGAATTTTCTCAACACATGCTTGGCGCTAAATGAAAGAATATCGCCAAATTTGGCGATATTTTGACGATATTTGGTGACATTTTGCGTAAAAAATGGCTTTTAGAATCTGAAGGAATTTTCTAGAAATTATCAATAGGAGCCGAGATACATGATTCAACCAATCAGGATACACAGAACTGATTATTATATGTTGTACAGCGAATTTATTGTTAAATTGATTTGAACACAAAGCTAATTTTAACAGAGCATAGCTCGGTCTTCCCCACTGGTATTAAATTATGAGTAAATTCTCCTGAAGAAGCATGTAAAAAATTTGTTTGCCAATACCTTAATAGGATATAATTTATATGAGTTGTAATTTCCGAACTGGGCGAATGTAAGCGCGTAATTAATTTAGCTTAATACGATAGTCGATGCGACGTCGCTATGACGCGACAAATGGTCACAAGTGTCATAGTCACAATGGCGACCAAAATGTGATTTTATTGTCACGCAGTAACTCTCAAGTGACCGAATTTTTGAATTCCTTGTGACAGATTTTATACCCACTTTCAACTCGTGTGAAAAGTGTCATCATAATCTGTGCTTGGTGCGTGATTTTTCTTTCTTGTTGTTTACATAACTAAAAAAATAAATATTAAGAATGTCATGCTGCTCTTATTTCAATTCTTATAATATTTATTATAAATATTTTATGTATGCATTAACAGATTTCATATTAGTTAAAAGAAAAACAACTGTTGCACAGATTGGTGATGTTAGCTAATATAGTCTTGAAATTATTTCGAAAGGACTAGTTTGTCGCCCATACAAAAGTAATAAAAATCTCCAACATCCTATAAAATACACATAAAATGCCGATCTCGAAGCTCAAGTATTCTGTTTTTCTGTTCGTTATCAAGGAAAGCATATCGTTCTGAAATAATAAGTGTTCCTAATTAGTCTTATTCTTTTCATTGTAAAAGACCAAAAAAATAAAGTTGTTTTCATTTGCTGAATGTTTATTAGTCAACATTGCACAGTTCTAGATTAATTTTATACTATTAAATGAGCAATTCATTGTTCATTTATTTATTTATATATTTTTGGGTTCTCGAAAACAACTCTAACAATTTTCAAATTGGCTTTTTTTTCCCCCGATGAGGAGGGAGTGATGAGAGTGTGTATAGAAATGGTTTGTTAGGTTGTCACCTCTGGGAAATATTTCGTACAATACCCGCTCTTCGCGCAGGTGATAAACATTGCAGAAAGCACAAAAGGTGTACAAGAACTGCCAAAAATTAAAATAAAATATAAAACTATTACAAAAATATTATTAAATTCAGTTTGCAAAATGAAACAATTTATTATTATTATACCCACTCTTCGCACGTTTAAAATAGCTAATTTTCTGTAATCGGATTCTTGGCCAAGATTTAGTTTCAAACAAGACAACGCTATACAACTTAATTCTATGAGAGTAACACCAATGTTTACAAAAATGCAATTAACTTTTCGCTAAATCTATGCCATTTGGCTTTAAACCCAATTACAGAACTTTCTCAAGCAAATAATTTAAAAAGGCATATAAAGCGTACAAGAAAAGCCAAAACCTGAATTCTTATACTGTTCAACGAGCAATTCTTCTTTCTCTCCATACATATTTAATAGAATTCTCGAAAACGGCTCTAACAATTTCGATGAAAATGATGGATTAGAATGTTTTTGGCTTTCGAAATACCTAGTCCAAAATGTCCCAATCCCTAGACAATCCAAAAAATCTCAGTGTGTCGTCTGTGGGAAAAAGGGTTTCCATGCAATACTCCCTCTTTGAATGAAATATCTCTCTTGAAATAAAATATAAAAATATTGCAAATAATATTTAAAATGTGAAATCAAACAATTTATAATGTTTTACCAGTTCAGAGAAAATTAGTATTCTGTAATCGGATTCACAAGCAAGGTTGTCGTCGAATAAGAAAATGATGCTAGAAATAATATTGTTTTGACCGTTTAAGTTTTATAATAATATTAAATGTGCCAATTGGCTTTGGACACGATTACGAAAATTTTTTCTTGGAAAACAACCGTAGAAGGAGTTTTTCCCTTTTGTCTTGAGTGAAGATCGGCCAACCAGTTTCTTTCTTTTATCTTCAGAATGAAATTGATAAAATAAAAGTGTGATTTTGAAATTTACTTAGTTTCACAAAATATGTTGTAAAATAGTCCTTCCGGCCTGTACCAGGAGGAAAAGGTAGCTTTCCTATATCTTCATTTTAAAATTTTAGCTAATGTTGCACGAAAACAGCAAGTTAAAATGCAAAAAAATGTTTACAAAAGATTCGTTAATACTGAATTTGAATAAGAAATTCGCCAAATTATTGAGCAATAGCCAAATTGGCTTCATTTATGAAGACTTATTTTGGTCGCCAAATTTGGCGATATTTCGCCAAATGTCTCCGATTTTGCCAATTTTGTCGCCAATGTCGCCAATTTGGCGCTAACGGATAGGAATATATAGTTGTATGCGTATTATTGGGAAAATTATTACAACAATGAAAGGAAGTAATTTGCGAGTAATCGCGTTAATGTGCTGTTTTGTTTCAAAATGTCAGCCACCCTAGAATTTCAAACTGCTCTATCTCAGCCATTTTTTAAGATAGCGGTAAACCAAAAAATGCTCTGGAATCCTTGTATCAAGGCCTAACACGTAATTAAAAAATTTGAATTTTTAACTTTTTTGTATATTTATTTTAGTTTTAAATTTTTAAATGGCCGCCATCTTGAAACGAAATGGTGGACCAAGCTGGCCAATGAACTCGGTCGAGACATTGGTTAGCTTAATACACACAATTAGTTTCATCAAAATCGATTTATAAATACGAGCGTTATCGTATGACATAGATCAGATATATATATATATATATATATATATATATCAACATTTGAACGGAGGGTGGTTTTGGGGTGTGGGGGTCATGATCGGTGAAAATATATCGAAATTTTCCGGAACTGCTTTCCTCCGAACGGCTGCAATAGGTAGCTTTATACTTTTTTGTATTGAAAGCTACCTAATAGTAGAGAATATGTATTAAAATACATTTTTTATGCTCTTAAATTGAACACTGAACAAGATTTAACAAAAATTATTTTATTTTATTTTTTCTTAACAGAAAACCACTAAATTGATCACCGTTACTTGTAGAACAGGCGGAACAAGACCCGATAAAGACCTGATCACGGAAGATCTCACCAGAAAATATTAAAAGCAATTTTCCTTAAGTTAGAGACATCAACTAACGGGGTTGAGAGGTTTGGAGAGTTTAATGCATCGTAAGACAAAAGTGGCTTTGAACTTATTCATCGTTCTTTCTTCCAGTTTCATAGCGGTCGAAGAATTTGATACACACCTTCAGTCTATCTATGTTTCCTTTTAACATTTTCCAGTATATTGGGCTGTTCGGAAAGTTTCTTCCGTTTGGGAAAACCAATTCGTACTGGAAAATTCTGCCCGTCCATTATTAGACATTAGATATCGGAATTAATGTCTAATATTAAAATGATAGAATTTTCCGTTACGAACCAACTTTTCCAAACGGAAATAACTTTCCGAACAACCCAGTAGTTGAAATGTGTTTTATGATTTCGGTTCATCAGATTGTTTGTATGTCCTTCTACCTATCCGCGTCCTAATTTTATAAATATAATCGAATTGCCACGAAATCGATATATTTTATTTATAATTCAAATACAACATTTGCTAAATGGTACATACATTAAAATCGTGAATTTACAACCACAATTAAACATCAACGTTTCATTTCGCTTCTGCGAACGTCATCAGTTGAAGAGGCTAGAATCATAATTCCATGTAAGAATTCTTATGTTAATAAAATTTTAGAGTCCCTTACGATTATTAAGCTTGGGCAGTATACATGTAACGATAATTTATCCTATAACATTCATAAAATCTGGCATAATATGTTATAATCCATTAATACAATCTGCTCATTTTGTCTTCCAACCCCTCTTTTCACTACAGTGGTATGATCCACTTGGTTACCATGGGAACTTGATGACGTTTGCGCACTCTCCGATCATGTTTTCTCCAGAACTCTGACGTGTATGCTCATTTTGACATTTTCGGATTGTTTGTAACGTCCTGATGACGTTCGCAGAAGCGAAATGAAACGTTGATGTTTAATTGTGGTTGTAAATTCACGATTTTAATGTATGTACCATTTAGCAAATGTTGTATTTGAATTATAGAAATTATGGTGCAATTGTCCTGTTTTTAAATATTTTATTTATGTTTACTACAGTATTTTCCCTATGAAAATGAAAAGTGTAACATGGCTCTTTTGCATGCACACTAAAAAGAATTCGGATACGTTATGGTCTGTGGGGAATAATTGTTTGAAAGATATTAGATAATTTCAAAAAATCCGAAATTGATGCAATATTCATATGAGCTACAACATGTTTCCTAAAGAAAATGCAGAATATAACATTTACTGCTCATTTACAGGGACGCACAAAATAATTCCATTGCAAACTAATGCATTGCATACGCACTGCAACTACATTTTATTTTATGTGGTCTTTGTACATTTTATAGATCATATACAGGGTTGTCCAAAAGATTTCGATTTGAATGTTGTCAACTGACTGGAATTACTGAAAATATGTTTTATTTTAATTTTATCATTACGTTTTACAGCTAAACTAAATTTTACTATGCTATATGCTGTAAGTACAATATAAATAAGTTCAGAAATAAGTAATAAATTCATATATAAGTATAAGTTCATATATTATAATAATATGATTTATGAATATAAATGCTGAATCTTGTCTTTGAAAATTTTCAATTTTAAAATAAAAAATAAATTATTATTATTATTATTATTTGAGTAAATTCTCATGAAAAAGCATGTAAAAAATTTCGATGGATATACTCTAACATATTCATCATAGTCGATGCGACACGTCACTATGGCGTAACAAATGCTCACAAGTGTCATAGTCACAACAGTGATGAAAATGTGACTTCTTTGTCACAAAATACTCTCAAGTGACCGACTTTCTTGTATGCTGCATCGAAGAATTTAACTGCATAGGGCGAAGAATTTGGCTCCATGCTATTAAGGTATTGTCAGCGAAATTTTTTACATGCTTTTTCACGAGAATTTTACTCGAATAATAATAATAATAATAAATTATTTTTTATTTTAAAATTGAAAATTTTCAAAGATAAGATTCAGCATTTATATTTATAAATCATATTATTGTAATATATCAACTGATACTTATATATACACTGCAAAAAAAAAAAAAAAATGGTGATTTTACAGTATAATATATATATCTATATATTTACATTCCAGCTGTCAGTATTATACCGTAAAATTAACAGTAATAAACAATAAAATAAGCAGTACTACGCTGCCGAGCAATTAATGCCAAACAATGTTGCCAAGCTCAAAATCAACAGTTTTTTTTTTTTTTTTTTTTTTTTTTTTTTTTTTGCAGTGTATAAGGACATGGAAATATTCTTGTCTATGGAAGCCTACTGACGTGTTTTTAGTTGTAGTGTGTGTTTTACAGCTGTATAAAATTTTAGTAAGTTTCTGTGTGATAGATCATATACACGGATGCACAAAATAATTTGAAAGCATTTCGGTCTACTGGCGGTAATTGCTGAAAATGAATGTTGAGTTGTGTTATGAGTTTTCAAAATTATTTAGACGATATTATATTACGAATGAAGGAAGTTCCATAGCAATATTCTGGTTGTGTTGAAAGTGTTTCATAATTTATGCGTGGCGCATGATTTTTCTGTCTTATTTATTGATAATGTACTGCATATGAAAAGTTATATATGGCATTAGAATGGCTATTTGTGACCCAGCAAAGAGTATTAATTTCTCGACTTGCCCAACTCTACAAGCGATTGTTTATCTTTGATGCTTCTTGATTGTTGCTTTGCAACTTCGTTATAATTCGTAACAATGTAATTCAACTGTAATAATCTAACGGCTTAGATATGTATGTTTGTTTCAGTTCGAAGCTACGGCAGTAAGTGAAATGAACATAAACAGCTAAATGTAAATACGTTCATTGTGCTATTTTATAATATATCATTATATTACTAGTAAATCCGTTCTTTGCGGAGAAAAAGTTCTCATCAACTGTAAACATGAAAGATGCAAAGCTTCCATCGGTGAATATGAACATAAACAGGTAATTTGTAACGGTATATCGGCAATACAATGCCTGGAAATGAAACATATTACATGGATTTTCAAAAGAAGACGTACTTTTCGCTTTTATTTTCAGGCTAGACTACAATGTTAAAAATCTGCAGCAAACTATACCGTCATTCAACCGTTTTTATACAAAACAGTTCCATAACCATAATTTACCTCAATTCTGACCAGTTAGAACACTTCATAATATAGTCAAGTAACCGTTATCTATAAAAACGGTAGAATGACTGGACAGTTCATTGCAGATTGTTAACAAAGGATAAGATTAAAGTCTAACATCACAAAAAAATATATATTTGGTTTTAATTTTCACGGCTAAACGAGGCAGTGAAATTATTAGGCTGTAACAAAAGTATTTTCTTTTTTTGAATGTTTTTATGCCAAAGCCTGTAGTTGGCATTTTATCACCCCTATTGTTGAAATTAAAATGTTATTTAAGAGAATACATGTCCCTCTATATTCTATATTCATACAGGCTTCTTTCATTTTTAGGTTACGTAAAGAATGATACAAATGTTGTGATTTTATGCATCTTAAGGCTAGATTTTGAACTGGTCTTTAAAACCAATGAAACTGCCCTCAAAACTCGTGCAGTTGGAGGCCAGGACAAGAGTAGTGTCCGGACAGTTCAAAACAAATCCAAACGTTTTGAGGAAGGGGATCTCAGCCTTGAAATCAAACCCAAAAGTGACAGGTGAATTTTGACCAGATTACGAGAAAAAAAGAGGAGAATCAATTCTTCACAATAAATTTTGATGCTACAAATTAACAAAACTGCACCTTCAAACAGTAATAATTGTTGAATGCGTAGTTTTATTAATTTTTAGCATAAAATTTTTTTTTAGAAGAATGTATTCGCCTCTTTTTTCTCCTAAATTGGTCAAAATTCACCTGTTACTTCTGGGTGTTATTTCAAGGCTGAGATCCCCTTCCTTAAAACATTTGGATTTGTTTTGAACTGTCCAGACACTACTCTTTCCTGGTCTCCAACTGCACGAGTTTTGAAGACAGCTTCATTGGTTTCAAGTCCTAATTTAAAATCATGCCTTAAGATGCATAAAATCTCAACATTTGTATCACTCTTTACGTAACCTAAAAATGAAACAAAGAAGCCTGTATGATTGTAGAATATAGAGGTACATGTATTCTCTTAAATAACATTTTGAGTTCAACAATAGGGGTGATAAAGTGCCAGCTACAGGCTTTGGTATAAAAACATTCAAAAAACGAAAATACTTTTGATACAGCATAATGTTAAAGGGGATAAATGGCGATAATTCTTCATTTAAACGGAGTCATTTTCAAAAGAAAACGTGTCTTTCATCCATGAATCTGAAGCATTTTACTTACGACTGCACAAAAATGAAGCTTTTTCTTTTAACTCTCAGAATTCTTACTATAACAACCAAAATGGTGCATATATGGTTTGGCACTTTTTTTCTCAAAATTTAGAAAGAGAAAAGTGATTATTATTAGTGTCTCAGTATTGAGCAAAAAAGCAAAATGAAGAAACAAAATAATCATTTTCAATTTGTCATTTATTTCAAAATTTGGAAATTGAATTTTGGAAAAAATATCTTCGAGGCTTTCTCGTGTACAGTTTGGAGTATATTTGTGCCCAATGTCGTAGCGCTGGCCTTATTCATAACAGCATGAGAGTGTGCACAGGTAGAAAGACTTACAAACACTTTGTTTTACTAATATGGTCCAGTCAAATAGTCAGAAATAGATGCAAAAAATCTGCTAGAAGATTTTATGTTTTTAAACAGGCTATGAGGATGCTAATAATGGGAATTAATGATTTCCCAACAAAATATCTTGAGGCTAAACTTTGTGGAGCCAAAAACCCACGAATTTTTTTATTTTTTTCAGTTTTTTGCTTATAACTTAAAAAATATAAACTTTTTGTCTACATACGTAGTTATAAAAAGAAAGAACATTAAATGCTCTACAAATTTCATCACATAAACTTCTTTCTAAACCCATTACAAAGTACGCTACGGCTTTTTGGAAATGACACTTTTTTCAACTTTGTGGAAAACCGCAAAAACAATCTTTTGACGCCATTTTTCATTCATTTTATCCTCTTTAACGTAACTTGTTTATATTACAGGTATTTCCATGATATTTATAATGATTAATTCAAACGATAACATTGTAAAAAAATTGACAAGATTGTAAAATATTTTGTATTTAGATCTTAAGTGGAGAACATTAATAGTAGATATTAGGTATTTACATGAATATAAGTAAAAAATACGTACAGTAACATTTTTATTATACTTAGTAACGTCTGAAGCGCTTTTGGGTTGATTAGTCTGGTTCGTAAACCTCAGCCTGAGAAGACGAGCAGGTTGCTTGTTCTTCAACAGTTTTGATCTTCTTCGAGCATCTTGCGACATCATCAATCTGGTCGTCAAAGTTATCGTCGTTGTTGGTTTAGTCGATAGTTTCCCAGTCATCAGCTTCATCATCCTCTTCTTTTGGGTAAATAATGTCATCCACATTTTTGCAGTTGAACCCGTTATAGTTTTTGCAAATTGCCGAGCACTTCAGTCCTGATTTTTGACAAGAGCATGCCTTACATGCTGCAAGGATTCAGGTGCTGGGTTTTGGCCCATTTGAATTGGCTGAAAGAGACCGTCAGACCTGCGAACCCACCTCCATTCTTCATAAGGGATGTTGTTTCCCAGCCAAACTTGCACCTGATGGTAACATCGGAGGAAATGATGCTGGGCAGCCTCTTGCGTTGGTGGTGGCCTTGCAAGATAGACTTTTCCTTTTGTGGCAGATTTAGCAAATAACTGGAACCTCAAGATAATCAATGTCTGTGTGGAGCCTATGTATCCACTGTACAGTGCGATAATGAATTTTTCCCTAGCCTTGATGATTTATTGAACACACAGGCTGTTTCCTCAAGCTGATCATATTTTTTCAACGTATTACAAAACTTTGATTTTCCTTGTCCAAAAAGAGCGGATGTTGTATCGCATCCGCTGATTGCATGAGTGAAAAGAACATTGTTGTAATTGTACTTGTATGGCATGGTTGAAAATCACTTGGTTTCGATGTTACCTCTTCCTGGTTTTGGAAAAATAAATTTTTATGTTGGTGTCCCAAGCCCGTCATGATCACGAAAAGTTCAATCTTCTCCAACAATTATGACACTTTCAGATGAGTTCTGGAAATGGCTGAAGTAACAATCATGACATCAGCGTCTTCTTCTGCCTGGTGAGCTTGAATTTTTTGAAACTCTGTTTTCAGTAATGAAATGAGGCGGTTCTTGTTGTCATTTTCCAGAAATTTGTCCTGGGGGACTCTGTTTAACATTTCTGCTGCAACTATGACTTCAGTAGAAGTGTGCATTCTAGATCTACGAACTCTTTCTGCACTTTTCGTTCCATTCTGTTCCCCTTCAGATGGATACCCATCGAATACAACGGCGACTTGTGATCCAAACTTTTTCTGAATGTAAGAAATATAGCTTTTAACAATAAATTTGAAGGAAACATTTCGAGTCCAAGTTACTTTGTGAAGAAGGTACTAGATATAGATTAAAGTTAAGTATTCATAAATGTGAATCAATGCTGTTTGGAAGTCTTCAGCTGGAGAACAGGCGGCCAATCTTTAAATTAGGTAATAATTCAATTACAGTTAAGGATGCTATTAATTACTTAGGTTTTATTATAGATGGTAAATTTACATGGTTACTACATTTTGACAGTATAAGGAAAAAAATTAAAAGTTTTGTTGGTAATATTTTGAAAACGAATATAAGAGACAAAGGCTTGAAAGCGGAGTACAGAAAGACCTGGTACTTGACTGTCATAGAGAAACAAATATTATACAGATGTGAGGCTTGGGCCAATGATATAAAGATTCCAGCAAGAAAAATAATTAGTTTTTGTCAAAGAACAGGTCTTCTGAGCATTATAAAAGCATATAAGAATACATCTACAGAAGCACTTTGCGTTTTTGGCTGGAATCCCTCCAATACATTTTACTATTAAGTCTATGTCAGATAAATATGCAATAAGGAATGGTCAGCAAGATATAATTATTCAGAATCAAATAATAAATAAGGATAATTTAATGGATAATTTAAGCTCATTTGAATTCATAAATTTTACTTCAAAATTAAATATTAAATTGATTGATTCAGTCACTAAAATTGAGCAGATAGTTCCTGTGAAATTTCCGACTATTTATACTGATGGTTCCAAGATGGAAGAGGGTGTAGCAGCGGCTTTTACGGTTTTTCTAGATAATAATTATATTCACGAGGAAAAAATTCGCTTGCATAATTTAAATACGATCTTCCAGGCTGAACATCCAGGCTATTAAACAGGCAATAAGTTGGATTACTTCAACTAATTATAATAGAGCAAGAATTTATACGGACTCACTTTCTTCGATATTATCACTGCAGTAACTCTTTCCTAAAAATACAATCATTAGAGATATTTATTGTAAACTTTTGGATAATCCGCATATAACAGTGGAACTGGGCTGGATAAAGGCTCATGTAGGTCTTCCAGGGAATGAGATTGCGGACGAACTGGCGAAAAATGCGATTTTAAAAAATGAATATAATGAAAATGTAACTTTGAATTTTCCATTTTTTTTCCAGTGATTAGTGTTTTGTTCTATATTTTTATATTTTATGAAACTATACACAGAAAATTATTTTGTTATAGCTTTTTCTCTAATATTGGGCTTAATATTTGTTAATTTATTTTAGTTTATTTTAGTTAAAAGCAGGCCTGCGGCCATTTTTGCTTAGATCTGTCCCAGTGTGGGATGTTTTATGATTTGTATTTCAAATAAACGCCGCTGATCAAGCTCGTTCCCTTGTGGAACCGCTGGATGGTGGAAGGGATATTTCCACCAGGACATTTAAGCTATAAACCTCGCGGTTAGTGTCCTGGCTGGTTGTTCCTTGTTCCTTGTGAAGAAGGTACCCCCGTCAACAACAAAAAACTTATCTTTTCCGCTGAGATCCAGGGATGGAATGAATGGGCTTAATACACTGTAGAACGGGGATTTTGTGCCTTTTCTCATCCCTTTCTCGGAGAACAGAGACATCGGATAGGGAAAAAATTCACATATTAGTAAACTCTGCACGTCTATCACTCTGCTTCATTAAACAAACCCTTTGGAAGAGAATCAGTGGATAAACAGAAGTAACTGTAACGTTTCCGAATTTTAAACTGCTGACAACAGAAGCCAAAGTTACTACCTTGAATTTCACACTCTTGAAATTATCTACAAAAAATCTTCTGACTCCCGTCTGTCCTATTTCTTTAGCCAAATAGCAGTTAACGTCAGCCCCTCCAACAATCCCACTACAGATGGACATTACGTAATCACTTTCGGAGAGAGGAGGATGCACTAACAACAAATCTCGCAGTTTGTTTGAGTCATGACTGTCTTACTTTACTAACATTTGGAAATTTCTGGCATCCACGTGCTGTTCCGAAACTTCAGAACTTACTTCACAGTATGCCTCTATTTCATCGCATATGTTTTGCATATGAATCATTCCCAGAGTCCATCTCGCTAAAACCTCCCTTAAAAGTTTCCCCCTCACTTATTCATCAATATGTAACCTTCGTTGCCAAGGTAAGTGACGAAAATAAAGTTTTTCGGGATTGGAGGCGAAAAATAGGCCACGTTCTGTAAAGTTAAAAAAAAAAGTGTCATTTTCAAAATGCCGTAGCATGCTTAGTAATGGTTTCAGAAAAAGGTATTTTTAATAAAATTTGTAGAGAATTTATTGTTCTTTCTTTTTGTAATTAAGTATGGTACACAAAAAGTTTATAATTTTTGAGTTACAAGCAAAAAACTGAAAAAAGTCCAAAAATTTCGTGGTTTTTTAGCTCTAAAAAGTTTAGCCTCGAGATATTTTGTTGGGAAACCATTAATTCCTGTTATTAGCATCACCGTTAACAGTTTAAAAACAAAAAATCTTCTAGCAGATTTTTTGCATCTATCAGCTCTTTTTTCTGACTATTTGACTGAACTAATATAGACAGATAACATATTTTACATACAATTATTATAACATTTTAAATACGTTTTTATTTATTTTAACATATAATTTAACAAATACTTTTAATATATAATTAAGTTGAACACTGTATATCATAAAATATATAATAAATCCCTTCAAATTTTAATTTTGAAAATTGTGAAAGTTGTATGTTATACTTGTATGTGGTTTTATAAAGTGTTATATGTGGTTATCAAGTTTACAACAGACAGAAATGGTAGATTTTGATTCCTTACTTTATTATTATTATTATTATTATTATTATTATTATTATTATTATTATTATTATTTTGCAAGAAAAGGATCATATACAAATTGCATCTATATAATTTACAAAAAAAAAACAACTGCCGCTAATTCAAATACGTTACCGCATTTTAATCAAATCACTTTCCCCTTTAAATCGCTTAACGATTTCTATGTAAATGCGCTTAAAACTCCACTGAACATTTAAATACTAAATCGTTTGAAAGATAATATTATGCCCATAAAATCCCTTCTATTAATTCAAATGTAAATTGCAAAAGGGTTTCAACTATATAAAAACAGAAAAAAAGGACAATATTTAAAATACAATAAACAAAATAAATAACCACTATATACATCTTCTTTTTTATAGTGAAATAATCATTCTTCCATTAAACCATTCGGATTCATTCCCAAATGCAAAAAGCATATTCGTTCATTTATTACACCGTGGAATATTTATGTGAAATCTTTCATCATGTCTGCTGAAAATTTACGAAGAGCTTAATGCCATCAAAGATATTGCTTCTTCGAAATCATTATTTGAAATGAGATGTCCTCAGACTTTAAGATTTCGTTACACACCACTGATTTTCTTGAAAGACTTTATGGCAAAAATGCATTTATCGTGGTCGAAAATATATGTAAATGATAAAATGAATTTTTATTTCCCCTTTTATTCCCGATATCAATATTTATGGAACGTTTTCTTCATCGGTTTATTGTCGCTTGTTTATGCGGCCGATTATTTTTAAAAGTTCTGTTTCTCGAAATTTTTTATTTAACATCTAAATCACTCTTTCATTTCGATAATTGAGGGGGGGGGGCAATAAAGTGCCAAGCCCCATTCTTTGGTGTAATAAATCTAACACTGTAATCTGTTACTTATTATTGTAAGTTATAATATCCTACATATTATTTGTTTCTAATGTCACTTGGTGGCAGCATATGTCCCAGGTTTAGTTTTTGCACCAGATGCTCATATTGCTATTCAGAATATCTCAAATGTTACTAATACATTTTCAAAAAAAAAAAAAAAACCTTTATGTTATATATCTTGATTTGAGTATTTGATCTAACTTTCTAACTGATATATCTCAGAAATTTACAAATGTGGCTTAGCACTTTCTTGTCTCGACTCCCTCAATTCTGTTTAATTGGAAATTTGCACATTATAGAAAAAAAAGAAGAGGTTGTCTTTATTTATTATATCTTTTTTTATTATTTAACGTGCTTCTTTCATTTAGTTTTGGATAAGTAAGATGAAAGATAGTTATAAATCAGCTGTTCTTATAGTGTAGTCCGCAATGTATCTTATATGAGGCTCACGAAGGAAATTTTTACGTTCAAAGTAAAAATTTTCATTTTCATGTCTTTATCCCGAGCAAAATCTTGGGAGCAAAAGGTAAGAAATAACTAAAAATAATGTTAAAAAATACAATATTGTTATAGATAATAGAAATCTATCTAGTGAGATTTATAACAAAAGTCACTTTCTCAGTGGATGAATGAGGTTCATTTGATGGATATTCCAGAAACACAACGTATAAACTACAACATCATCACATATTACAAAGATCAAGAAAGGAGCTTGATAAAATCAGCAAAGCACAAAAACACACATTTCGCTTTCAAACTAGGATTGTTTGTCACAGCACTCAATACTCTCTACGGAGCAGAAATTACTTATATAGTTTCTATTGATCATCAAAGACATCATATGACTTTCCTGCATTTTCTAAATAATTTCTCCAATTTTCATAATAGAGCGTAGAACTTCCGCTTCTCTAAATGTTTAGATAATTGTTTGATGACCAAAATGGCAACTAACATAACCGTTAAGAAAGTCGTCAAATTTGTTTCTACACTGTAAATAATTGCAGCAAACTCTCAGTCATTCAACTGTTTTTATAAATAACGCTTATACTTGCCTATAGTATGAAGCGTTTTCATTGGCCAGGATACAGATAAAATTATGGTTTAGTAACTAAAATTAATGTTAATGAACGATTAAACTGCTACCTATAAAAACTTTTAAATGACTGGGCAGTTTGCTGCAAATTTTTCAGTGCAAAGTCAATCCATCAATAGCATTTTTCTTTTCTTTTTTTGCGTTATTGTTTGAAGAATTTTCTAACAGTAAATTTAAGTTTACATATAACTTTATTGTTATATATTAAGTTTATATAAGTTTATATAGGCTGCGTCACGCTCAACTAATAAAAGTATAAGTATTATTATATTTAAACATATACCACAATGTAATGAATTTCATCGATTTCCATGCTTGTTCAATACATTAAATTATTAGCTGTTGTATATAGTAAAAATATGAACTGTGAAAATGTTGGTCACACTTCTGCTTTTGTATTGTTTTTTTACATTTATTATACGCAGGTTAAACATAATATTATATGATAGCTGCTGGTAACAGGAAGTTAAATATGTAATGTTAATTTATCATAAGCGTATGGAAAAAATAAGGAAATATTAGTGCACATTTTAAAGAAATTTCAGGGACTATTTTGAAAAGTTTTCATCGTGAATACTCCAAAATTTTGATTCTGTGCTCCACTTTTTTTAATAATTAATTTAAATATTGATAACCACAACTCCCGAAAAGCAGTAATGGCTGCTGGGAATTGGAAATACTTTCATCAGTTGAATGTTTATTTAAACTATTTTAATGCTTTAATTGAGTAAAGTTGCATAATCTGGTCGCAGCCAGTTGGTGTATTTTAGCGAATGTGATTTGTCAAAAAAAAAAAAAAAAAAATCATTATTGTAGCCATATAATTTTAAATTTTATGATATTCTACTTGCTTATTTCTTAGCTCATCACATCTTTTAATTTTGAGCTCAGTTGCGTTGTATTTCAGCATTATTTTCCTTTGGATTTGATCGTACTCTTTATTGTTTACATGATTTTGCTATATTTTAACTTAATTTACTTGCTTATCCATCAGTTTTAATTGGCACTTATATTACAGTTATTCTTCATCAGTTTTCATATAGTTTGTGACCTAATATTCCATAATCACCTAATATTCCACAATCGGCCGATGTTGGTTGGTGTCAAAGATGAGGGAGCAAATGATTATTTGGGATATCATTAAATGTTTTACACACACATAAAAAATGAAATCTGATTGTCACAGTACGCCAAACTATACTTGCTAAAATACGACATTTGACTCCAAAATCGGATCCTCCAATTTCAGATAAGCTGATAAACTGATGTATAAACTCATTCAATATATCACTGCTGACGTTGAACTGAACTCTAATGAAGCCGGTATGCATTACTCGGTTATTGTTTTAGTGATCTAAATGTTGTTTTACATACATAAGATGCATAGTGCTACGTTTTAATCCAATAATAGGATAAATAATGGGATAAACAATATATTTTCAGACAAATACAATTTTTTTTTATCTTTTTGTATTATATAATACAATAATTTGAAACTTGTGAACGGGAAATGAGTGGAAATTACATAAATATTGAAAAATTGTTTTTCTCGATATGTGTACGATTTCTCTCATTTTTACATGCTTTCTTTTAGCTTACAATTATATATGTATGTGGCAGTCAAATCTTGTCTCTCATTTTTCACCCACTTCCTGTTGACATAGAGCTTTGAAATTTGGAATATATATGTACTCCTGACGGCAATTGGTTATTGTTTTTTTTTTTTAATTCTATCCTTAAAAGAGGGAGGGGGGGGGGGCAACGTCGGCCCAAAACTTGCATTTTCCCCATAGAAATAACGTTACGACTGTTTTATATTAATTGAAAAAATAGCTGCATTGTTGCAACATTTATCCATTTTCACTACATTGTTGCCCGCATCATTATGACGTCAGCAATGAACGGAATACACATTTGTACTTTATAATGTATGTTGATTTTTGTGAATTTTAATGAAAGCATGTTTTCTTTAATTACAATTAATTTATTAATTAAACGATTTTAAAATCACTCTGCATATTCTACTGCATAACTAAAGATATAAAGAATAACTAAAATGAGATTAATTATTTAAAATTCCCAGTTTAACTTTATCACAGTGTATAGAATGAAAAAAAGTATATTTATAAATATTTTATTAATATTATTTTTCGAAAATTTAAATCAGACAAATATTTTCTTATATGCTTTGCATTTTGCTCGTTTTTTATTTTTTAAGATTAATTTCATTTTCTTTTTTAAATAAAATGCATATTTTGATTTATTATTGTTTTTGCTAATGTATCGTTGAAATGAAATGCAAAACAGATTTTCGTTTGAAAATTATTTTGCTCATTTTGAATGTGATTAAAAAAAAATAATACTTTTTTATTTCACATTAAGCATTGTCTTTGTTCATATCAGAGGAAAACTTGAAAACTATCCAGAAAATGTTCTTTTCCTAAAGCTTAAAGAATACAATAAAAACTTATCCTTTTTTTTTGGCATCAGTCATGACAACTTGAAAATCTGAGAACATCTGGATCCAAGTCTCAATTGTTCTTTTAAGTTTTTCAAATGGTTAATTATTTAAAAAAAATAAGAAATGACTATCACATCATCAAAGTCATGGTAAAATTAATTAAGAACTTATTTAATTAAGAATTTTTACAATAAAATTAAATAAGTTAATTTTAATGAGGATGAAGCATAAAACTCTATATAATCTATATAATCTTGTATATTATTTAATATTGTACGTTATCTAAATGATTAAATTGTCTTTTTAAACTTATAAATAAGAAATGACTATCACATCATCAATGTCATGGTAAAATTAATTAAGAACTTATTTAATTAAGATTTTTTACAATAAAATGAAATAAGTTTATTTTAATGAGAATGAAGCATAAAACTGTATATAATCTATATAATCTTGTATATTATTTAATATTGTAAGTTATCTAAATGATTAAATTGTCTTTTTAAACTTATAAATAAGAAATGACTATCACATCATCAAAGTCATGGTAAAATTAATTAAGAACTTATTTAATTAAGAATTTTTACAATAAAATTAAATAAGTTAATTTTAATGAGGATGAAGCATAAAACTGTATATAATCTATATAATCTTGTATATTATTTAATATTGTACGTTATCTAAATGATTAAATTGTCTTTTTAAACTTATAAATAAGAAATGACTATCACATCATCAATGTCATGGTAAAATTAATTAAGAACTTATTTAATTAAGAATTTTTACAATAAAATTAAATAAGTTAATTTTAATGAGGATGAAGCATAAAACTGTATATAATCTATATAATCTTGTATATTATTTAATATTGTACGTTATCTAAATGATTAAATTGTCTTTTTAAACTTATAAATAAGAAATGACTATCACATCATCAATGTCATGGTAAAATTAATTAAGAACTTATTTAATTAAGATTTTTTACAATAAAATGAAATAAGTTTATTTTAATGAGAATGAAGCATAAAACTGTATATAATCTATATAATCTTGTATATTATTTAATATTGTAAGTTATCTAAATGATTAAATTGTCTTTTTAAACTTATAAATAAGAAATGACTATCACATCATCAAAGTCATGGTAAAATTAATTAAGAACTTATTTAATTAAGAATTTTTACAATAAAATTAAATAAGTTAATTTTAATGAGGATGAAGCATAAAACTGTATATAATCTATATAATCTTGTATATTATTTAATATTGTACGTTATCTAAATGATTAAATTGTCTTTTTAAACTTATAAATAAGAAATGACTATCACATCATCCTTGTCATGGTAAAATTAATTAAGAACTTATTTAATTAAGAATTTTTACAATAAAATGAAATAAGTTTATTTTAATGAGAATAAAGCATAAAACTGTATATAATCTATATAATCTTGTATATTATTTAATATTGTAAGTTATCTAAATGATTAAATTGTCCTTTTTAAATTTATAAATAAGAAATGACTATCACATCGTCAATTTCATGGTAAAATTAATTAAGAATTTTTACAATAAAATGAAATAAGTTTATTTTAATGAGAATGAAGCATAAATCTGTATATAATCTATATAATCTTGTATATTATGTAATAATATAAGTTGTCTAAATGATTAAATTGTCTTTTTAAATTTATAAATAAGAAATGACTATCAAATCATCAATGTCGTGGTAAAATTAATTAAGAACTTATTTAATTAAGAATTTTTACAATGAAATTAAATAAGTTTATTTTAATAAGAATGAAGCATAAAACTGTATATAATGTATGTAATCGTGTATATTATTTAATTTTATATGTTATCTAAATGATAAAATTGTCTATTTTTAAATGACATTTGGTATGTCAAATTTTTAAATGACAATTCCTTTTAAATACGAAAAAAGATCGTGCAGTTTATGATAAAATAAACCAGATAGTTGGTGTTGTAACTATTGTTTAATAAAAAAAAAAATGTCAGGCGATTGTTTCAATTGTTAAAATAATAATCTTTCACAAGCTAATACTTCCAAGCAAGTATCGCACAATATTTTAATGTAACTTTCTTTTCTATAGTCTGTACACAAATTTCGAATATGAGCATGCGCATATGAGCATATAAATCTTGATACCCTCTTACAAAGTCTCTCTGCTATAAACAGGTTTCAAATGGAAGGCCAAGACCAGATTTGCGTATTTTTGTACTATACATATCAAGATTTATTGCCATAACAAGGTTATTTTACAAATGATGACATATATTTAAAACGAATTAAAGTATTCGAATTATTTGAATAGCATTAACGTAAACCTCGCATTGTCTTATAACAGACTTTAAACAAAGGAGGTTATGCTATTCGTATCATTATTATTATTTTAATTTATTATTACTTTTGTTTGTTTTAATATATGCCCAGGCATAACTTTGAACGGATGAATCGATTTTCATAGTTCTTTTTTTTTTTTTTTTTTTTTCTGGAAAAACTCGTTTTGATGGTGGTCCCGTGTAAATTTCGTTAGGATTTAAAAACTATATGCTTGTTTTCTGTTCATTTACTAGTCCTTTTTTTCTTCATTTTAGTCTCGAACTTTCGTAAAAATTCGTCAATCATCACGTAATTTGAATATGTTTTTAAAGTATACAGCACTGCTTTATGTTTCTAAAATAATTGCAGTATTTGTGTATAGTATTTTTTTACAAGAACACGTCCAAAATTTTAATACATATTCTATTATAGTCAGAAGGAGATATGGACAACAATGGGATTTAACCTGTGGACTCCAACACTTCAGTTCAGCACCGCACACTCCACACTAGGGCAATTAGCGATTCCGTAACTTCAACTGCATATAATTAGCTTGGAAATTATGGTGATAATGAAATATAACACACGATTCTTATACGAAATTCC
Organism: Maratus michaelseni; assembly: GCA_963931845.1. NCBI lineage: Eukaryota > Metazoa > Arthropoda > Arachnida > Araneae > Salticidae > Maratus > Maratus michaelseni. The sequence goes on along the minus strand of OZ007587.1, from coordinate 300,838,239 downwards.
ATGAAGAATCGAGCTGTGATATTTATTTTTATCAAAAATTTCCTGTTTTAATTAAAAATGCAGATTAATGAAAGCATCTTTTCAAAAATGCCGTTAGTCGAATTTTTGGTCGGTGCGAATTTGCACTAGTGTGGAGTTCACGGGTTAAAATGAATGGGAATAGCGATAGACGGTCAACTTCAACTGCATATAGTTTCCATATTGGTAATTTTTGGTCGGAGCGAATTTGCACTAGCGCGGACGGGTTAAAATGAATGGGAATAGCAATAGACGGTCAACTTCAACTGCATATAGTTTCCATATAGGTAATTTTTGGTCGGAGCGAATTCGCACTAGCGCGGACGGGTTAAAATGAATGAGAATAGCGATAGACGGTCAACTTCAACAGCATATAGTTTCCATATTGGTAATTTTTGGTCGGAGCGAATTCGCACTAGCGCGGACGGGTTAAAATGAATGAAAATAGCGATAGACGGTCAACTGCAACTGCATATAGTTTCCATATTGGTAATTTTTGGTCGGAGCGAATTCGCACTAGCGCGGACGGGTTAAAATGAATGGGAATAGCGATAGACGGTCAACTTCAACTGCATATAGTTTCCATATTGGTAATTTTTGGTCGGAGCGAATTCGCACTAGCGCGGACGGGTTAAAATGAATGGGAATAGCGATAGACGGTGCCGCAATCATATTTTGTTGTCCCCTTCTAGTGCCATTAAAATACGCATTCTTCTATGCAATAAGTAAATATCAGTGCAATACGTGAAGAACCAATACCTTGATGTCGGTTTTATTATTATTTTTTAACTACTTGTTACCGAAAAAAAACAAAAACAAAAAACCCAAAAAACAAAGATAAATGAATATAAAATGTGACGTAAACATTTTTCTGCTACACACTTTAAAATTATTTAATAATTAACTTAAAGTGAAATTACTGGACTGGATTTACTTTTTACCACATTTTCTTTCCCTTTCAAAAATAATTGTGGCTGTTTATTATCCTTCGCGTTGATAACAGTTGACGTTAAAAATAATAAAAAATTCCTGACGGCTCGGCCTACAGGCACAGGTAGATTTTGAAGACAGAGACCGTGGGGCGCCTGTTCGTTGGGAATTGCGGAAGAAAAGACCGTTTTGCCATGATGCGGCATTTTGGAAACGCCCACTTCGAAACCTAGCTTTTTTGCGGGCGGAGCCAGCAGGGATTGTTTTTGTTTTTATTTTTTTTATTTTTTTTTTTGCGATAAGGGTTAGTCCTATAAAAAATTTGTCAGTATAAAAGTTTTAGATAATATTAAGAAGATTTATAATAAATTTAAGCGGATTTGATAGCTTCTGACCTGACGAAGTTATGAATTTTTTCTTCTAAAACCTCCCTTCCCCCCCCCCTTGAGGCCATTTTTGATGTTATCAAAAATCTGTCATACATAAATTTTCGGCCCTTTTCCTAGAAGTAATAATAACTTTAAACGGATTCGATACGTATCATAATTATGAAATTATGGGATTTCTGCTGTTTTCACAAAAAGCTCCCCTATTTCCGCCCCCTTGGTTCGATTTTGCCCATTAACGAACTTGACCGAGATTTTATGCCCCTTGATTTTATGTATCAGTTTGGAAGAGATTTGTGCAGAATTATGGGAGTTATCGTGTCCATAAAAAAGTGACATAGCTAGATAGATAGATAGATAAAGTTTTGCAGATAGATAGATAGATAAAGTTTTGAACTGGGGGTTTTGGGTTCTGAGAGTCATGATCGGCGTAGATCTGCAAAATATTTTCAAAAATTCCAACTTAGGGGAGAATGTAATAGGTAGTGTTTCTTACGAAATCTACCTGAAACAAACAACTGTGACATATATGCATAGATAACAAAGGTAATACGCGTGGAGTTTTAAATTAACTATCCAATTCAATCCATTAAATAAACTGAATGAATTTTAAAGACTGGTTGAATTTAATTTATTGTAAAGGAAATTACTAGACTGGATTTACTTTTTACTACATTTTCTTTCCCTTTTAAAAATAATTGTGGCTATTTATTATCCTTCGCGTTGATAACAGTCGACGTTAAAAATAATAAAACCAAAAACTATGACAAGACATATATACATAGATAAAAAGATAATACGCGTGGAGTTTTAAATTAACTATCCAATTCAATCCATTAAATAATCTAAATGAGTTTTAAAGACTGGTTGAATTTAATTTATTGTAAACGGAATGAATTCATTTTAATTTAATTTTCTCGTCACAAGCAGGAAGAAATTACGGAAGTATTTAATTTTCTTAACTGATGTAAGTTATCTGACATAATAGCTTTCAGAAAAAGGCAGGAACTAGAAATTAAATTTAAGGATGAACATGAATAATGAACTAACGCTATAAAAAGAACCTCTTATATAAGTACTACGATAAAATTTTGAATTAGTAATTATCATAAAACAATGAGGAACTGGCGCTATTCTTAATTGTCTATGTTGTTTCTTCCAAATAAACCTCCATCTTGTGGTAACACTAATTAGAAGTTCTGAGATATTTTGTGAGTGTGGAACTTTTCACAATTGTTGTCTGCACTAGTATTTGTTTTACTTCATCATTAATCTGAACGCACTTCCTTGAGACGAAATTAAAACAGAAATAAAAGAGAAATGAGTGAAAGATTAAACGGAAATTCAGTAAAACTTCTAAATACTGGACATCTCTGGAACACGGAATTTGTAGAACTATTCATGTGTTACCGCTATTCAGGGGTAAAAGCATATCAATAAATAAATGTTATGGCTTGAAAAAGTGTTTGCTAAATAAAGATGTCCGCTATTAAAAAAATTCCTAAATATTTAATTACTACGACAAAATTTTGAATTGGTAATTGTTATAAAACAATGGTTAACTGACATTATTCTTAATTGTCCATGTTGTGTCTTCCAAATAAACTTTCATCCTGTGGTAACACTAATCAGAAGATGTAAAATATTTTGCGAGTAGAAAACTTTTCAAAAATAAATTGTTGTCTACAGTACTTGTTTTACTTCATTATTAATCGGATGCACTTTCGTGAGGCGAAATAAGGTTATAAATAAAAGAGAAATGTGTAAAACATTAAACGGAAATACAGTCAAAATTCTAAATACTGGACATCTCGAGATCACGCAATTCAGAGGGCTAATCAGAGGTAAAAGCAAACAAATAAATAGATGTTATGGCTTGAAAAGGTGTTTGCTAAATAAAGATGTCCGCTATTAAAAAAATTCCTAAATATTTAATTACTACGACAAAATTTTGAATTGGTAATTGTTATAAAACAATGGTTAACTGACATTATTCTTAATTGTCCATGTTGTGTCTTCCAAATAAACTTTCATCCTGTGGTAACACTAATCAGAAGATGTAAAATATTTTGCGAGTAGAAAACTTTTCAAAAATAAATTGTTGTCTACAGTACTTGTTTTACTTCATTATTAATCGGATGCACTTTCGTGAGGCGAAATAAGGTTATAAATAAAAGAGAAATGTGTAAAACATTAAACGGAAATACAGTCAAAATTCTAAATACTGGACATCTCGAGATCACGCAATTCAGAGGGCTAATCAGAGGTAAAAGCAAACAAATAAATAGATGTTATGGCTTGAAAAGGTGTTTGCTAAATAAAGATGTCCGCTATTAAAAAAATTCCTAAATATTTAATTACTACGACAAAATTTTGAATTGGTAATTGTTATAAAACAATGGTTAACTGACATTATTCTTAATTGTCCATGTTGTGTCTTCCAAATAAACTTTCATCCTGTGGTAACACTAATCAGAAGATGTAAAATATTTTGCGAGTAGAAAACTTTTCAAAAATAAATTGTTGTCTACAGTACTTGTTTTACTTCATTATTAATCGGATGCACTTTCGTGAGGCGAAATAAGGTTATAAATAAAAGAGAAATGTGTAAAACATTAAACGGAAATACAGTCAAAATTCTAAATACTGGACATCTCGAGATCACGCAATTCAGAGGGCTATTCAGAGGTAAAAGCAAACAAATAAATAGATGTTATGGCTTGAAAAGGTGTTTGCTAAATAAAGATGTCCGCTATTAAAAAAATTCCTAAATATTTAATTACTACGACAAAATTTTGAATTGGTAATTGTTATAAAACAATGGTTAACTGACATTATTCTTAATTGTCCATGTTGTGTCTTCCAAATAAACTTTCATCCTGTGGTAACACTAATCAGAAGATGTAAAATATTTTGCGAGTAGAAAACTTTTCAAAAATAAATTGTTGTCTACAGTACTTGTTTTACTTCATTATTAATCGGATGCACTTTCGTGAGGCGAAATAAGGTTATAAATAAAAGAGAAATGTGTAAAACATTAAACGGAAATACAGTCAAAATTCTAAATACTGGACATCTCGAGATCACGCAATTCAGAGGGCTATTCAGAGGTAAAAGCAAACAAATAAATAGATGTTATGGCTTGAAAAGGTGTTTGCTAAATAAAGGTGTACGCTACTCGAAAGTTTCCGTTATAGAGATTTCATTGTACTTGATTATATGTTAAAAGAACAGCATGCATTGCAAATTGTCACGTTTTTACTTTTTCTGAGTTCATGAGAAGGAAGTTTTGGATTTGTGAAAATGCTGACTTCTGATTTTTGATGGATTTACACGTTTCTGGATGTTCTGAATAAGATTTGACAATTTTCTAACATATATGACATTTCTATCTGTCTGCCTGGCGTATGTCTGCATGTGCCACACAAAATTTGAGGGTAATAATAAGTAATTCGCTGAATTCCATGAAATTTCATGTTTAATTGGAACTTGCCATAAATTGGTGCTGTTTAAATTTCGATGTTTTGAGTTAAATTAATGTTGAAGGCACTTTAACTCAAGAAAGTGATTCACGGAATTCCATGAAATTTCATATTTTGTTGGAATTTGCCATAAATAGGTGCTGATTCAATTTCGATGTTTTGAGTTCAATTAATGTTGAAAGAATTACTTAAGAAAGTAATTCACGGAATTCCATGAAATTTCATATTTAGTTGGAACTTGCCATAAATTGGTGCTGATTATATTTCGATGTTTTTGTGTTCAATTAACGTTGAAGGCGCTCTAAAAAAAGAAGTAATTCTCGGAATTCCATGAAATTTCATGATTAGTTGGAACTTGACATAAATTGGTGCTGATTAGATTTCGATGTTCTTGAGTTCAATTAGTGTTGAAGGCACTCTAACTCAAGAAAGTAATTCACGGAATTTCACGAAACTTCATATTTAGTTGAATCTTGACATAAATTGTTAAAGATTGCTGATTAGATTTCTGTGTTATCCCTCAATAGGTCTTGCTTTTTTCGAAGTTTTTCACGATGGTTATGACAGCTATATCTTAGCATTTATGGGATGGAATTGCGCAAAAAGTAATATGTCTATTATGAAAATCCATGTTCATTGAATTTTAGTTTTGTTCATTCAATAGAAGGCGCTGCTATGCCATGTTTTTGCTATGAATATTGCAACTGTATCTCAATTGCTATTGAGTAGAAAAGCACCAAATTTTATATTTGAGATTATTAATATAAATTTGTATGTTGATACGATTTTGATTTTTTAATACCCACCAGAGGAGCTGCTGCGCTATGTTTATCTTATTCTACAAATTATCACGGTAACTCCATGTTAAATTTGGAAAAAAAGTGCAACACATTTCCAGAATTGTTAGTGTAAAACTGAACTATTTAAATTAATATATTAGAATGATATAGAAAAAAGTTTTTGATAGCTACATCGTATTAGTTACGTTTAGAAGAAACTACATATTAGACCAATTTTCTGTATGTTTCGTGATAGGTTTTCTATAATCATAAATGATAATGAAGCAGTCATAACTTATAAGCACTCATATTTTATTTATCTGGTAAGAAACCATTGCCTTTAGGGCTTATAATGAATATAAGAAACATTTTCTTTAAGTTAAAAAAAATGTCGTTGAAATAAGTGCCAAATCACACGCAATCACACTAAAGTATTAAAACTGCCTGTGCTGACAAATGTTACAGGAAAAATGAAATAAGCCAAAGATGAAGTGCAAACCCACTATTCTGTCTTTATAGGAAAATATCCATTGAAAAATTATCACGATATTGTGTTTAACGAAACTGCTTATTAGAAGCGTTTGTGGAATTTTGGGCAATTAGTTTTCTATAGTCATAAATGATAGTAAGTGTGACAGTCGCAGACAATTATCTTTTATTGATTTAGTTAATTAACAGTGAAAGTTTTGAATTTTGAACTAATTATAAATCAAATAAACATTTTTTAGATAATTATTCGAGGTAAATATATAATGCAATTGACATAAGTACTGTATCACACGCAATCGTGCCATAAAAATTGGAAGTAATAAAGGCGTCTGTGACGACAGATGTTACAAGAAAAGGAAATGAGCCAAAGATGAAACTGAAACACAATAATCTGTGTTTATAAGGAAGTATGCGTTGAAAAATTGTCATGTTATTAATTTGGAAGAAACTACATATTAAAAGTGTTTTTAGTATTTTTGGCTTTAGGTTTTCTATAGCCATTTTTTACAGTTATCTTTTATCGATTTGGTTAATTTACTGTGGATGATAATTTTTAAGATTTCAGATATGAATTGCATTTTGAGTCCTATTATAAATTAAACAAGTGTTTTTAAATAAATATAAAAAAATAGATAAAGTAATAATAATAATAATAGTGCATTTTAAATTGAGAAATATCACATGCAATTGCGCTGATAAAGGATATAGCCGGGTTTTATAGTAAAATATGCACTTCACTGTTAAAAATTTGCAGCAAACTGTCCAGTCATTTGACCGTTCTTGTAGAAAATGGTTTTATAACCGTAATTTAACTATATTCTGACCATAAATTAGCAATAATACGGTCAGGATATAGTTAAATTACACTTATGTAACCGTTTCCTACAAAAACGGTCAAATGACTGGACAGTTTGCTGCAAATTTTTAACAGTGTTGAGTCAACCAGATCGAGTCCTACAAGAATCGATAGCCCTTTAATAGAGTGGCGTTATTGCCAAGTTTGAAGCATATATCTCAAACCCATGGGCAGTTATGACTCTATGTACGTTTTGGAAAAAGGTGCATTGTGAAGAAAGTAGTGATCGAATTTCACCGAAGAATATCAGGGTTGTGTAATATTAAAATACAAATAATGAATATTATTTTCAGATTTGTTTCTGCAAAATAGCCAGTTTTATTAAATTTTTGTTGTTTTTAATTGAACTTTTTAATTAAGAACATATCGAAAATTTTCAGTGACCACATTCATGTTTTTACCACAAATACTACGAGGTATGATGTATATTTGGTGTGAGTTTCATCTCTCTACGCTGGGTGCATTATAGAGAAAAATTAAAAATGTGTTCCAGAGAGGGGGGGGGGGGACAGTGTTGAGAGTTGAGTGTGTTATTACAAGTTCATGCATAGTTGTATGTACAGTTTGCGTATGTCGTTATGTTGTTGGTGTTAATCATTTGAAGGATACCATTGTGTTTTGTTGGTTGACAGTTGACTGATTTTTTTTAAATAGTTTTCGGCTCAGTTTGACTTAACACTGTTGTTTATTAATCGAAAACAGTGTTAAGACATTGAGGAGAGGAGAATAGCCTGATTACAATCGGAGAAAACTTCCACCAGTGAATTTTAGTAGACATTTTTGCCTTATTTAAACGCTCTAGTCACAAACAAATTACAGTCTTGAATAAGAACGAAATTTCTCTTCATTTTTACTGGTGGAAGTTTACCCCGTTGTAATCAGGCTCTGAACGAGAGACATGAATTCACGTCTTTTGGAAATCTGTAATTCAGCCCATGGGCGGTGCTTTTTTGTTTCAAATGTTGCATTATTTCTCAAAGAGAATACACAAAATTAGCATTTTTACAATTAAAGTACTATGCATATCAATAGTTCGATTAGAAACAATACCACTATTACATACATCTTTTTATAATAGAAACACAAAGTCATAAAATTTTTTTGGTAAATAAAGTAACACGCTAATGTAACGCCCATAGGCGGGCTTCCTGTTTAAAAGACGAAAAGCAATGTGTTAAGTAAAACTGCGCAGAAAAGTAAAAAAAAAAAAAAAAAAAAAAAAAAAAAAAAAATCAGTCAACTGTCAACTAACAAAGCAGAATGCTTTCCTTCAGATGTTTGCCACTAACAGCATAGCTACATGCATAAACTGTACATAATACTGCGAATGCACTTTCAGTAACACAAGAAACTCACAAACCTCCCGGGATAAGTTTTTTTTTTTTGTATGATGCACCCAGCGTAGAGAGTTGAAACTCAAACCAAATGTACGTCATACTTCGTTGTATTTGTGGTAAAAACATGAAGGTGGTCACTGAAAAATTTCGTTATGTTCTTAATTATAAAGTCAATTAAAAACAAGAAAAACTTAATAAAACTTGTTCTTTTGCGGAAATAAATCTGAAAAAACTATCCACTATTTGTAAGGAAATCTTACATATTCCTGATATTTTTCGGTGAAAATCGGCCACTAGTTTCGTCACAATGCACTTTTTTCCAAAACGGACATTAAGGGTCCTAACTGCTCATGGGCTTGAGATGTATGCTTCAAACTTGACAGAAAGGGATCTCATTCGAAGCGATATCGATTCATGTAGGACTCAACCTGGTTGACTCAAGGGCATATTGTACTATGAAAACTGGCTACACCCTTTGGAAGTTGTAAAATCTTCTGGGATGAAAAAGTTTACAAGAAAAGAAAAATGAGATTAACCAAAAGTTAAAAGGAAATGTATGTAACACTTTGTATGCTGGTGTACACTGCAAAACAAAATTACTGATTTTACGGTAAAATACTGGCATCACAGCTGCCAGGATTATACCGTAAAATTAATAGTAATAAGCAGTAAAATAAGCAGTAATACACTGCCGCACATGCGCGGTAGCTAATGGTTTTGTTTGTTTTAAGAATTTTGTATGCTTAGGAATTTTTTGGTATGTATCTGGAGAAGGTAGGTTTCTTTGCAGGCCAGCTCGATTCGCCATCTTGTTCCAAAACAGCGGAATCTTAAAGATTTAAAAATCAAAAACATATTTAAAAGAAATAGAAATCGAAAATTTATTTTCCCGTAAGTGTTAGGCTTCAACACGAAGATTATAGAGTATTTTTTGTTTCTCTTGTATCGTAGAAAGTGACTGAAAAGTTCTAAGGTGGATGATATTTTGAATCAAGACAGCAGATAAAAATAAAGTTGTTTACGGTATTTGTGATCATTGATTATTTATGCTTTAGAGAACATGGTTTCTCGCAAATTTAATTTCATTGTTGTAACTATTGTTCCAATCCTCATACGCATAAAACTACATAAACTACATAAAGTTATATGCCTGAAACTACTAAGTTATATCATATAATGACGTCATATTTAAAAGAAAAACTACTATATTGGTATTTATAAAACATTCACAGACAAGGATGTGCGCAGATGTACGTACGTAAGAATGTCAGCCAGCGTCAAAATTTTTCCAAGCTTGACAATGCTTCACAATTTATCGACAAATTTGGCAACAAAAACAAGTCGCCATAAATGACTCAACTTAGCTGACTAATTTTCTGAGCTTTTGTGTTTGCCATCCTGTCTTTCGTGTTTTCCAGTAAAATTGGGTGATTTCTTAAAATAAAGAAAATAGACAAACTACCTTTTCTTCCCGCTACAGGCCGGAAGAATCTTTTTTTTTCCGTTTTGGCCTTGTTATGGACTTAAGGAACATTTTTAAATAGCTGTTCCTAGCATATAAGGCAAATAATGCCAATAACGCTTCTGCAATTTCAAACAAGCTCGCAGTTCTAAATTTGGACTGCTTCGGTAAAATCTTCTTCAATAATAGATGTTACAAAAAAAGAAAATGAGCCAATAACGAAAGTGAAATTCATTATTCTATGATCGTCAAAATTTTGCCAAGCTTGTCAATAGTTCAAAATTTATCGACAAATTTGGCGACAAAAACAAGTCGCCAATAATGACCCAACTTAGTTGACTAATTTTTCGCGCTTTTGTGTTTAGCATTCTGCATTTCGTGTTTTCAAGTAATGTTAGTTGATTTCTTAAAATCAAGAAAATAGGGAAGCTACCTTTTTTTTCCGCTACAGGCTGGAAGATTTTTTTTCCATTTTGTCCTTGTTATGGACTTAACGAGCATTTTTAGATAGCTGTTCATAGCATAAAAGGTAAATAATGCCACTAACGTTTCTGCAATTTCAAACGAGCTCGCAGTTCTAAATTCGGAAATAGTAAAATCATCTTCAATAATAGATGTTACAAAAGAAAAAAAAAAGAAATTGAGCCAATAACGAAAGTGAAATTCATTATTCTATGAGCGTCAAAATTTTGCCAACCTTGGCAATATTCACAATTTATCGACAAAAACAAGTCGCCATAAATGACCCAACTTAGCTGACTAATTTTTCGAGCTTTTGTGTTTAGCATTTTGCCTTTCGTGTTTTCAAGTAAAGTTAGTTGATTTCTTAAAATCAAGAAAATAGGGAAGCTACCTTTTCTTTCCACTACAGGTCGGAATATTTTTTTTCCCATTTTGTCCTTGTTATGGACTTAACGGGCATTTTTAGATAGCTGTTCATATCATATAAGGTAAATAATACCACTAACGCTTCTGCAATTTCAAACGAGCTCGCTGTTCTAAATTTGGAAGTAGTAAAATCTTCTTCAATAATAGATGATAGAAGAAAAAAAAGAAAGTGAGCCAATATATAACGAAAGTGAAATTCATTATTCCATGTTTATAAGAAAATAATCACTTAAAAACTGTTATATTATTAGTCTGGAAGACATTACAAATTAGAAACATTTTGCGCTTTATCGGCAGAGAGTCTTCTGTTGTCTGACATGGTCGTAGTTGACAGTCAGGGGCAGTTATTATTTATTGATTTAGTTAATTTACTAACAACGATGAATTCTGTGCGATATGGGACTTATTATGAATCGAAAAAGCATTTTTCAGACAGCTGTTGAATATAAATAATGCTACTAAAAAATGGGCAATTCACACGCAATCGCACTCATCTAGTTATAGTAAAAACATCTATCACAACAGATATTAATATAAGGAGCTATTACACTCAAATGCAAACACTGCTTAAAAACGTATTACTTAGTTCTATTTTTATTAGTTCAGAGCTGCATATGCATTAGCAAAAATGTTTCTTTTTTATGATGATTCTATGTAAATCGTTATGTAATCTGCACCTTTAAATGCATAAAAATTTATCGAAGTAGCTTTCAATATTAGATATAATTTTTACACTAATTTACATTTCCGTCACAAATTCTGAATCTATCAAAAAGATTGGAAGGAAGAAAATTTTTTAAAAATATATTTTATGAGAAGCAGATTAAAATATTATTGCTACTGAGCCTACTGGCCAACCTCACGTAAAAGGGTTCAGTTTGACTCAAATCAAATAGACATGTTTCGAACCAGAAATTTTACTTAATAAATTAAATTGAACGCAGATTACTTATAGACACAAGAAACATTTTATCAATTAAATTTCCTGGTTCAAAATATGTTTATTTGCCTTGGAGCAAATTGAACAGTTTTACGTGAGCTTGGGAAATATGCTATTATAGAGAAAATTCATAATTTTTAATTTTTAAACTCTTTAAACTCTATTAATTAGTACAATATATATTAGCCGTACCCAACCTCAGAAGCGCACATGGATTTCTTTCACGTGCGCTTTGCACGTATTTCCAGCTTCTCCAGAAAAAAAATAATAATTGAAATTTAATATTTTGCAACATGAAGTAAAAAATAATTAAAATTAAAGTAGAAAATATTTCCGAACCATTAACTTAGTATTAAAATTGTTAAAACAGTTAACATTGAACGGTTCGGGATCTTGAACGGTTAATATTAAGCTTTTATATATTACTTTATAGAACTTATTAAATTTTGACAAAATCATATATATTGATGGTAATCAAGATTAAATTGGGTATTACGGTTAATTACAAAGAAAATATAATTTAATTGCATGGACATTGATTCTAAAATAAAAGTTAAAGATTATCAAAACGTTTGTGAACCACTGCAATAGATCACTGAACTGAAATTTTCTGCATTAATACAATTATAAAATATTTTTGTTTTGCTTCATTGCAGTTTTCTTTGCAATCTTCTCAATACATTAGCTACACCATTACACCAAAGTTCAGAATTACAAAATAATATGAGCATTCCTTTTAAAATTATGAAAACAATATTCTAAACAGGTTAATATACCCAGAATAGCACTTTACGCAATTTCCTTTTTATTGCAAATGGAAGTGAAATTCTATTTTCATTTTTAAGAACATTAATTTTCATTTTTTTTTAAACTGAAAGTTCGAACGTTTGTGATTTTTTCGTATTTTAGATTTGGAATAATCCATGTACAAGATCGAGGCATTCTTAAATAAACTATTTCTTTTAAATAAATAAATAAATAAAAGCAATTGCAGACTTAGTATATGAGAAAACAACAGCCATTTAAGGAAATTTCATCTTATAGAAAATAAAATCTCTTTTAAAGGTTTTTAAGGGTACTTTATTTTTTGTTACGCAACATTAAATTTCTCAGGTTTTATAGTTTCTTTTGTTAAGTGAATAGTAAAAGTAATTAAGATTTTCTTCTCTTCTTTATTAATTTTTATAAGACTCAGTTTTACATACACACACAGGTAGAAAAATAAAGGAAAATGCGAAATAGTTGGAAGAAAATAACAATATAGTGGGCAGAAGGAAATTTTTATAGTTGGATTCATCAGGATTTTTTATTGATTGCTCGAATAAATTTTTGATAGTGTAGCTTTTAGACAGGTAATTGAGAAGGATTTCTATTCATGTTTTAAAGAATTTCGTTTTTTTTTTAATAAAATTTTCATTTAATAATAGATTATTTTTATGAAACATATATTTTTAGTCAGCCAAGATTGCAGTTTTAAATGTATCATTGTTTATCAGCATTAACTACTTTAAGTATTATCAAACAATGAATGAATATAATTATATTGACCTTTTAGATAGTAAACAATGGTTAAGTTTAATGGTAGTGGATTAAGATTTTCTTCTGATATAATGATGTGTATGTCTTTTGCGAAAAAGAGCGGTTTCAGGTTCAAGGATTCAATTCTTGAACCAAACCCTATTTAAGACCTTTAATCCCTTCTCGATGAGCACCCTTTGCAAAAATTTTAAAATTTTTATCACCGGTAATTCGTAAAAAAAAAATTGTTGCCCAATTTAATTGCAGAAATTCCATAATTAAATAATGTAAAAACTTTTATTCAAAATTGTTGGTAGGGAAATCAAGAATTCTGAGTACCCTATACGTCACGTATAAGGTAAAGCCAGGAGAGATGGCGCAGTCGGAGAGATTGTGCAAATAGAGGTTTGGGGGGAAGGAGTAGGGTGAGCGCGCAGCGACTTCTGGTAGTTGTACATCAGCAGTAGTGGAGTGTCTACTTGAAAGTGCACGTTGATTGTTTTGAGCGTCTAAGATAAAGCATTGCTATTTTGTTTTGTTTTCCCAAAGTAAGTTCTTGAATTTTCATAGCTATTCATCAGAATTTCTATACAATGTCAGTAGTACAAAATATCTTAAACTTAAACGATTTCTCATAAGCTACTAATCTAGACAAACAATGTAAACATCAACGGTTCGTTTTAGTAGTGGCCATGTGTAAATAAAAGGCCGCGCAAACTCTCCTTCCGAAATTAGAGAGTTTGCGCATCTGCTATTTAGGAGAGCTGGCGCAGTGTTCCCATTAGTTTCCATGCTAGGAGAGATTACGCAGCTTATTGGTAAATTTGCACAAAAAAATGAAAAATGAAAATGGACTAATTTTAAGTTAAACGTGTTATCAAGTAACTTAATGTTATTTTGTAATCTTATCTGGACTTGATTTTTCTGATTCTTTAATTTTTTTCCTATAATTAAAAATTTTTAATCGCTTTTAAAATTATTTCCTTTTTCTGATTCTTTAATCATTATGTTGAAATATTCACTCCTAATACAATATTATTTGTACACAAAAGCCTTGCAACAATGTCATTTAAGTGTAATTATTATTGTTAACAATTTAACTGTAGTTATTATTAGTAACAATCTCTCCTACCCATGTGCGCAATCACACCAACCCTGTAAAGACAGATAGCGCAAAATAACTTTCTTTATTTTATTACAACTGTTCTGTTAAATTGCAACATAACAACAAAATAGCAATGGAAATGCATAAAAACAAATGAAGTCATAATTATTCATGGATAGTTTAGCAAAAAATTAACATTTAGACTTTTTATTGTTATTCTTTTGAATTGTGCGCAGACTATCCTAGCTTTACCTTACGGGGCGCTGGTACCGAAGAAATTAAAAAGGTGACAACAGTTTCAAAATCACATGTAAAACAGCTTAGTGATATAACTTTTTCTCGAGGACTACTGGAGGGGTTTGAAAAATATTCTTTTATTCTTTTGTCAGTATTGAAAGTATAAATTAACATTTCCGCAAGGAGTTAAAATTAAAGATATAATAGTTACGTGATTTTGCAAAGACAAAATCACATCTAAAACAGCAGACATTGATACACATTTTCCTCAGGGAATATTTAAATGATTTAAAAAAAAAATTATATTGTTGTCAGTACCTAAAATATCAATTGATTTTTCGTCAAGGAATAAAAATTAATCATACAAAAGTTACGAAATTTTGCAAACACACAATCACATCTAAAACAGCTGACATCGATGTATCTTTTTCTCGAGAACTACTGAAGAGATTTAATATATATATATATATATATATATATATATATATATACTTTTTCAGTAGTTGAAGAATAAACTTATGTTTTGGCGGAGAATAAAAATAAAAAATACAATAGTTACGTCATACAATAGTTACGCAAAAACAAAATCACATGTAGAACAGCTGACATCGATATATCTATTCTTAGAGGGCAATTAAAGGGATTTCAATGCATTTTTTAAAAGTATTTTTGTTAGTAATTAAACAATTGATCGTTCGTGGCTTAATTGATTGGAATCAAGGAATAAATATAAAAGAAATAAATAGTTATGCAATTTTGCAAACAAACAAATCCTAGGTTTTATTTAAATTAACGTAACTATTGCATTTTTAAATTTTATTTATTGCCAAATGATCAATTCATAGTTTAGCTTCTGCCAAAAATACTTAAAAAAATACGTTGAAATCTCTTTAGTACTTTACTAGAAAAATATACGTCAATGTCAGCTGTTTTACAGTTTCACAATTGTTGCCGCCCTTTCAAAATGCTTTACATAGCCACTTCAATTTTTCATGTTTTTATATTGATTTACTTATATAAAAATGTAGTACAGAATAGCTAGAATTACATTTAATTCAAATATATTCTTTTCCTAGATAGCAAGCTACTAATTCGACAATTTGTTTAAGTATTTTGATAAATCTAGTTCTTAAAAATGGCATCAGTTAAAAAAAAAGAAATTGTCTCTATACACAAAGTTGAACATCTGAAAGTATTAGACGACGGCTGCGTTTCATTTTAAAAATTGATGCATTTGCATTTTGGACTTATTCCTTCAGGCAATTCAATAGCTAGAATTGTATATGTTTAATGTGTGTGAAGTCTAGAATTTTATATGTTTAATTGTATGTGTTATAATTGTGTACTTTGTATGTATCCTTATTTTCTTTCGCCGTATATTGACTGCCATAGATGAAAAGTAAAAAAAAAAATTCAAGACAATTTGACCGGAAAAGAGAAGTGTAGACTTAGTGATTATGAAGTCATGGGCAAAATTTAGAGTTGGTAAAGCACACTACACCGAACAATTTTGTATGGAAAATCAGGATCCCAAATTTTTTATTCAATCAAAAATGAAGCGTGTCTTACTTAAAGCCAAAACTACATTTTCGTTCAATACTTGATTTAGGTCATTACTTTGCTTTCTGCTAAATATGGTGAAGGAACGAACAGTGCTGGAAGTGCACAATCATTCAGACACTGACAACTTATGTAATGGAAATGACCACAATTTTTATTCAAACGAGACTGAGCTAGACGTTCCATAATTCTGAATATAGGTGATACTACATACGTTGTCATTGTCTAAAACACATTAATTCGCATGATGTCATTAAAATTTACACAATGAAAAGTTATTCTGCTAAAAATTTCAATTAAATATATTTATTATTGCTAAACTTAATAACGGAAATGCTAAGTTCGGCTTCACGTGAGACACCCTGCAATTACAACTGAATAAGTAAATTTAGACCCTGTTTTTTTATAAAAAAGATATTTTTTGTACTGTATTTCATCATTTCTTCCATGATTTCTCAATCATCCTTTACAGAAGAATAATCGAATATTAAACTTAATCCTTTCAGACCTGACGTTGTGCATAATATATACTACAGTGATACCTCGGATAACCAAGATTCGGAAACACATTCGTTATCCAAAAGTTTTATTAACCGAAACATCGTCTAATTAGAATGCAACGTGGCCGTGTTATGTTAGTGCGCCCGAATCCAATAAAACATTCGTTGGTGGAGTCAGAAAAACAATGAAAAAAGTTGGCCGAAATATTCATTAGCATACATGCATTTCTTAGCCGAGGTACCACTGTATTCAATATAAGCTAGTTACAAGTTTTACCATGGTCTGACCTATTGTGCATAATATTGAACACGAAGTATCTGCAATCAAAGCTTTCCTTACAGTCGCCAGAGGTAAAACATAGAAGTATGTTAAATGGAACAGAAAGCTTCTTATGTCGGGCAGTAGTAGACATAATGCAGACATGTACAATTTTGCTTCAGTATAGCTAATTTTATTTGTGAAAATAAAATTATTAATACCATATATTCCGGTGTATAACACGCTCCAACGCATCCTACCATTTGAGACTGCATTTTTCTATTTTTAGATATATTCACGGTATTACACACCACCTCCTTTATCGCAAAGAAACCGAGCGATTGGAATCGTTCTTTCAAATAATCATGTCTTCTATTTTTCATTAATGTAGAAATCTCAATTCTTATGCTTAATATTTAATTTTTCATTTTATACCTGGCGTATAACCCGCACCAGTAAACTTTGATCAGTTTTCTTGTTTTAAAAACGCGCGTTATACGCCGGAATATACGGTATATAGTATACACATGTACAGCTTGACTGTGTAGACTCTAGAGAATCAAAAGAAACGGTAAAAATGTATCCCGTTTTCATAACAATTTTTGAACAGTGATTTATATGCGCATTGTGGTGCACCTTCAATGAAGAAGACATGAATAAATTTTTTTTAACAAAACTGTGTTACATATGTGCTTCTGATAAGTGTTTTGGCTTGTTATACTTTCTAAAAAGAGGGCAGGTCTGGAAAGATTAAAGTGCAAGTTGAATCTGTGAGAAAGGCTATGGAATATATAAGAGCAGTTCTTCCAGATGAAACTTGAGTTCGTAATAGTTTAAAAAATTACTATATACATAATATTAGCGAGGTGTCTGTTACCTTTGTATGTTTTCCTCAGATACGCACAAATGATTGTTTAACGACATTCTGATCAGTGGCTACTGTAATTTCGTAGTCATTAATGTAAAGGGAATGCTTCATATTTTGCATATAAAATATAGATTAAATACCTCGGGAAGACGATTTTTAAGGCAATCTATACATATTCATGTTTCCTTTAAAAAAAAAATTCTTCAAAAAGAGAAAAAAAAACTCACTTTAGATTTAACTTAATTGCATTGTACGCTAAAAACTAACTATGTTTGATAAAATAAATAACAGGCATAGAAATAGGAGAAAGATATGATTACTTACGTTTATAACTTGAATAAATACAGGAAATATTAAACACACTCATACAAATTGCCCATAAACAGTTTTTGTTGATATTCAAGAATATATATACCTGAAAAAGAAGATAAAAATTAAACTTTTCATTTTACTATAATATTTACTTCAATTACCATATGCAATTGTAAGATAGATATTGAAAAAAAACTTTTAAAAGTATTGGTTAAGCTACTGTGTAAAATACTGTATTTACGGCAAGCTATTGTAGTATATATTTTTACAATGCTTCATTATATAATTCGATTTATTTTCAGTAATGCTTTTTAAGAAATCACAACAAAAAGAACTAATAAGAAGAAACTATATTAAAAAAAAAATTAATAATTTTTGGAATGTTTTTGCAGAAAATAGTACTAATAAAAATCGTTTTTATAAATTTACTTTTTTTTTTGACTTTTTGAAATTTACTTTTTAATTTTTAAAAATGGTTTATGATCTGATTGAGCTCTCAACGGTTACTACAAGCTTTATATATCTAATATTGATATGAAAGATTTAAAATGAAATGTAACGCAAGCTTAATTTAATTAATTAACTATATAATTTATAAATAATAGATTGCCATGATTTTAATTTTAAAACTTCATTTATATAATCTTTTAATAATAATACTAATTTAATAAATCTTGCACACATACAGCCTCGTTCCTCATATTAGAATGAAATTTTAATTTTCATATACATTTGACATTTTGTGTTTTATTGTCGATGGTAATATAATCAAAACCTTAGTACTTAAGTTTTATGAATAAATTACTAACTCTTTTTAATTATTAATAAAATGTTATTTAAATTCGAGATAAGCGCCATTTCGTGAGATGATGATATAATGCTTTGTATTTAACCACATACTTCTGGATATTGAATTCGTTATGTATTTATATTTTTCTTTCATATCTTTGATATGCAACATATCAACCATCTAATTAGTTTTTAATTATCCTTTTGGCGAAACATTTTTGAAGTCTACATAAAATAATTTTATACATTCATATCGCGTTACAGAATTTATTAATCTTTAATAAAGCATTATCTTATGTCTATAATAAATTAGAAATTGCATTTATGTGATAATTTTCGTGTATTATTTACATATCTTTTATAACTTTATATCTTTCAATTTAAAGATGATTGCCGCACTCTATCTTAAAAAGATTATTTTATTTTTAATAACACTGTTCAGCAAAAGTAAAAAATAAAAATTTTGCCTCTCTGCGAAACAAATATGTGAACTATATAGATCTGACATTTCTAAATTTAAATATCGCATCCAAATTGCTCCAACATGTTCCATTTTTCCAAGAAACATTTTTCTAATAATAACAAATAATGAAGGATTGTTATATTATTTTAGAGTGCTAGATAAAAATGAAAACATGAAAGAAGTATTTTAACTGTCTTAGATAACAAATCAATAAAATATATCGTTAAAATATAATTTGTTGATATATCGTCGCAACCATGTCAAATTATCGAATATGAAAAAATGCATTTTTCATTAATTTTAAAAATTAGCCGATTGTCACCACTAAATTTTACTAGAATTCTTCGACTAGTAAAAATACTAATAAAAATTTCTGCGAAGAACAGGGTTGCCAGTTTAGCCTTCTTTTTTATTCAGATATGCCGAATTCATACCGGAAATTTTGAGAAAATAATTTTTACTTTATGTAATCACAAAATGTCTGTCATTAAATAAAGCAAAATTTTCTATTTGAAATTTCTTGTATGAATTCGAAAGTTCTGAAAAAAAAGGTGGCCAAACTGGCAACCCTGATGAAAACTACTATTATTAGTATTAAAATTTAGTGATGACAATCGGCGCATTTTTAAAAGCAATGAAAAATGCATTTTTTCACATTCGATAGTTTGACATAGTAGCGACGATATACCGGGTGATCCAAAAGTCAGGACGAACTTTAAAAATGAATAATTCGAAAACGAATCAAGATACAAAGATACGGTTTGCACTAAACGGATGGAAATGAAACCGGGTTTTGTGAGGCAACGAAAAAAAATAGTCCTGTTGGCGACCAACAGATGGTGCTGTCGGATTTCTGATGTAGGATTATGCAAAGCAACAAACGATATAAAAAGAAGCAACTGCAGCAAGTAATGGTTGTCGAAGCATCGAAATGCTGTCCATAGTTGAAAAAGCCCTCTTAGTTAAACTGTATTATAAGAATTCGGAAAGTGCCATTGCGGTATTGGGAGCATATGGCTACATGAAGGGTATGCGAGATAGCAAAGGACCAATAACGTCTTCTGCATTGAACAAAATGATGAAGAAATTTGAAGCTACAGGTTCTTTGGCGTCACGTCAAAGAAGTGGACGTCCCTCAACAGCCGCTGATTTTGCCACGACAGTGGAGCAGACGGTGCAATCCATCTCGGCGGTTGCTGCACATGGGGAATGCAGTGCTCGAGAATTTTCGAGGCAGACAGGAGTGTCGTACGGAAGTGTCTGGAGAGCACTGCGAAATACTTTGCAACGGTGTCCCTACAAGTTGCAACATAACCAAAAACTGAAACCTCCTGACTTTGACTCTCACCAAGATTTTGCGAATTTGGTATTCAATAAGATGGATGAGCAGCACGACTGGCTTCACACTGTGCTTTGGACAGATGAAGCACATTTCACACTCTCTGACGCTGTTAACACCCACAATTGCCGAGTGTGGACCACAGAAAATCCTCATGCATTTGTTGAGGTACCCTTGCAACAGCCTAAAGTGACAGTCTGGTGTGGCTTCACTGCTGATTTCATAATTGGTTCATTTTTTTCGAGGAAGTCACACAGACGGGTTTCAAAACGGGTTCCTGTCACTGGTCAACGATATGTAGCACTGTTGCAGAACAACATTATCCTGAACTGTAAGTGCGACAGGCACTCCAAACATTCACCTTTATGCAATATGGAGCACCACCTCATATTGCTCTGACGGTGCAACGCCTGCTACGCTCAACATTGGGGGAGGATCGCATTTTCAGTCGCTACTTTAATCACTCATGGTCTCCAAGATCTCCTGATCTGACACCCTGTGACTTTTTACTGTGGGGATTCTTGAAGTCAAAAGTGTACCGCGACCAACCGGCATCACTACTAGCACAAAAAGATACCATCCGCCAAAATGTGTCTGCCATAACGCTAGAAATGCTACTAAATGCTGTGAACGGTGTGGGGCCTCGTCTCACAGCTGTACTTCTGAATGATGGACAATACATTGAACATTTACTGTAGTACTAATTAGCTGTAATTAAGCTGACTTGTAAGTTTTCAGCATTCTTTTCATTTGTAAATCATCTTTTGGTGCAATAAAACACTATAGCGTCATCTATTGGTCGCCAACAAAACTATTTTTTTTCGTTGCCACACAAAACCCGGTTTCATTTCCATCCGTTTGGTGCAAACCGTATCTTTGTATCTTGATTCGTTTTAGAATTATTCATTTTTAAAGTTCGTCCTGACTTTTGGATCACCCGGTATCTCGTTCATTGTTCTTTTGGTTTTTTCTATACTTTCATGTGCAAGCAGTATCCACTAACCTATTTTAATTGCTTTAGCCACTGTATCTCCTTTAAAGTTTATATACATTTACTGATAGGTTATTTGCATATTCACATATACATATTTTTGTTTACGCGAATACTACTTATGTATTATTAAGACATAAATCTCTTTAATTTTAAAAACAATCTGACCCACCTAAAAATTGTTACATGGTACAGTAATTTCACTGCCATATTTTGATTTAGTGAGCTGAAATATATAAGAATCAACCATAGTTTTTACAGGAAAGATTTTGGTGTCGACCATTGTAGTCGGTAAAATATATCTACCCCAGAAAAGAAATATATTAAAAACAATTAGATGGGAGGTAAATATCCCAATGTATCATGGTATATTTCATAAAAATGCTGATGACTCAAAACCAGAGGGGTTTGGTAGCAAGCACAGGATAGGGCAATTGCCTTCTCTGAGTTTCAAACATTTTTTTTTCAAAATCATTATCTGTTTCTTTATTTTCTTATTATTAGTTTAAAGTTTTCATTTCTTATATAAACATTTCTTATCACATTATGTATTATACATTTATATTACATTACGTACATATGCATTTCTTATTTCTTATGCATCACATCAAAAATCACATCATGTATTTTATCAAAATGTTGAAATCTCAAAACCAGAGGGGTTCTGTAGCAAGTGCAGGATGGAGCAATTGCCTTCTCTGAGTTTCAAAAAAAAAAAAAAAAAAAATCATTATCTGTTTCTTTATTTTCTTATTATTAGTTTAAAGTTTTCATTTCTTTTATCAATATCATTATAAGTGCATGTAAATAAATAGAAATAGGGTAAAAAAATATATGAAAACAGAATCTGTCTATAACGGCATCTTAACTTAAACAGAAAAATTTCATGGTGCTGGAGTAAAGAATATGATACAGTTATACCTGTTAAGACGGAAACTTGTCTAAAACTGATTTTTTTCCTCTAGCTATTATGTTTTTACAGGTTAAAAGCTACAGTTAAAATAATCCGTTGAAAATATATATGAAAATTGAATATGAGAAAAACAGTTCATTTTAGATTTACAGAAAATCTGGATTTACTATTTCCATCGAAACCATTTTACCCCTTCCCGGCAAAATCTAAAATAACACAGTTTCTCAAACTCCAAAACTATACAATTTATGATATTAATTGAGTTTTCTTTATAGGCTGTAAAAAAGCTCCGTAAAAATACGATACTGTATTGGCAATTCGATTGTACAATTCCGGTTTTTCGATTAAAGTGATTTCGTGAATTCGTCAGAAAGTACTGAACATGAATTTTAAAGTATTCTTGCCAGATATCAGAGCTATAAATTTAGTTAAATTATCATTTTCTAGATATCAGAGCTATAAATCTACTTAAACTATCATTTTCTCTTGAGAAGCAAATTCCGTAAAAATACGGAAATTGGATGGCCAGTACAATTAGATTGCCAGTACAATTTCTGGATTTTTTACAATGCAATTTTTTTTAACTTTATCAGTTTTTTCAGAAGGAAATGACTTTTCTAGATATTTTTTAGAGTATTTAATGCATCTTGAATCTTGTAACAATGCAAGTGAAGTTAGTTAATTAACCCTCATTAAAATGGGTGCTATGATTCGATGAGCGATAATTTCACGATCAAAATTAAAGCTTCCAAGATCTATTTTAAATTCAACGACAAAGGTAGATAATCCAATCGAGTTGTGGTATTTTTAACGAATCCTGCCTTGAAGTTGAGAGGTTTAAACACTTTATTTGCCTCAGATTTTTAGTTTTATTAAACTGGATAAATACCATATCTGCCAACCCTCCCGTTTCGTGCAAGTCAAGCAAACTTATTTTAAAGGAGAAATTTTATTTAATAAATGAAATCAAGTAAGTATCACATAGAAATAATGAATATTTTGTTAAATAAATTTTCTAGGTTTATTCGATTAAAAATAAAAATAAAAATAAATAATTGACAGTTACTAAATATGCTTGTTAGCGTTGTTATATTCAAATATTCAAACACATTTTATTCATTATTAATTATATTCAAATTCATAAGATGGTATATGCAAAACCCATTCCTTCTTTTGTCCAGCAAAAGCAATATTTGTATTGACTAGTTGCTTGGTTGTGGGCGCTACGCTTGCCTTTGGAACACACGAAGTAAACATACCGGGACCTCCGCAATATTTGTACTCTGCATATAAATTTTCTTTTCAGAGCAGATCAAACCGAATTGATCATAGCAGGTGATAATGTGTTTTATTATTATTCATTCAGCATTTATATTTAAAATCACATGCGTGAAATGGACAGTCGAACACCTTTCTGCATTTTAAGTATCGATTTTTTTTTTTCGAATGCTTTCGTGGTTACGACAATCACATTTAATACGATATAATTGCTATTTTGCGTGATATAATGCATCTAAACAGATCACAAAAGAAAAAAAAATACTAAAACATTTCCGATGATGCATTTTTACATTAGAGATCAGGATTTTATTCTAAAGGGGAAAAAAACAGTACTCGGAAATACCTTGCTATACCAGAAAATTGTATAGCAAGATCGAGGTTTTTTTTTTTAAATTTGTTTAAATAGATAAATGAACAACGACGCATTGTTAAAGCACTTTTTAAATACAGGGAGTTTGTAAATTGTTTGACAGTCAATATCTTTCTCGATATGGAAATGTAGTGATTGTGCTCAGCTTCTGGTTTCTACAAGTATCTTTCATTCCCCTCTGTGTTAAGAAAATGATACAAATGTTCCCGATTGACGTAAATGTCTTCGATGAAATCAGTGATAAAGGATAGGGAACGGAAACGCAAACTTTAAAAACCGTCCTGCTATAACGTTTCATACAGTTGAACTTTAGTAGACCTGATATTTTATTACAAAGACTATTTGAACTTTATTTTAAAGTACAAATTATCCCTGTATTCGATTACATAAGTAAATCTTAAAAATAATTCCAATAAAACTTGTTCTGACAAGTGCTGGTTCCGACAAGGCAGGATAATGTGACAGTATGGAATGTAAGCAACATTTTTCCATATATATATACACTGCAATAAAAAAAAAAAAAAAAAAAAAAAAAAAAAGTGTTGATTTTACAGTATAATACTGCCGCTTATTTTACGGTTTATTATTGTTAATTTTACGGTATAATACTGGCAGCTGGGAGGCCAGTATTATACTGTAAAATCAACACTTTTTTTTTTTTTTTTTTTTTTTTTTGCAGTGTATATATATATATATATATATGGAAAATGTTGCTTACATTCCATACTGTAACATTATCCTGCCTTGTCGGAACCAGCACTTGTCAGAACAAGTTTTATTGGAATTATTCTTAAGATTTACTTATGTAATCGAATACAGGGATAATTTGTACTTTAAAATAAAGTTCAAATAGTCTTTATAATAGAATATCATGTCTACTTAAGTTCAACTGCTTATTTAACTGTTTATTACTGTTAATTTTACGGTATAATACTGGAAGCTGGGGTGCCAGTATTATACTGTAAAATCAACACTTTTTTTTTCAGTGTATATGTCTTTTTTAATTCTTGTATGACATAATCTAGAATAAGCAAGAAAAAGTACATTGGAAATGGTATTAATTTTTGTCTTAAGCTACATTTCTTCTTTGCTGACCTGATCAACTAGATTCTAGCAAGTAGATTATTTTCATTGTATTAGATAACATAGGGCAAGGATGTTTTTAAGTGTGCGTGCCAAAATTTCTCAAATAATGTCTATCAACATTGTAACTTGCCAAAAATGAAAAATGTGATTTTCCTGTATATTGGAATAAGCCCTTAATTTAATGAAATTTTGATTAGCAAATTTAATTCCTTTAAGTGGCACGTACTGTAATAAAAAAAGAATAAGAACACGAATTTTGTTTTTAGTAATTTTTACCTTATCATTAATGTAACATCTCAGCTATAATAATCCGAGTTGCATAAAAAATGTATTAATAAATTATTAATGAGATTTTTGCTTTTGTGTGTTCGATGGAGAATGCTTTACACCTGGTTCATATTTGTTCTTTTTAACAATATACATCGTAAAATTGGGTCCACTTGTCAGATTATTCTAGTGTTATTCTGTACAATTCATTTGAAGAAAAAATAAAGCTTTTTAAATTCATATAGAAAGGCAAAATATTCACATGTCGATGCATAGCATCCCCCCCCCCCCCAAAAAAAAAAAAAAACTTTTTTTGTGTGTTAATTCATGTAAAAATAATTGCATTCTTTGCGATGGTCTGCACATTATTGTTTAGAACTTATCTTTCTTATGATTTTCATTTTACAGCTTAATTTCTTTTAACATATAAATTTCAGCGTCTCACGCTTTTATGATTTTTGTTTTGAACTCCAGATTTTAGATTTAAAAAAAAATTCTACTTTTTAAATACACTAATAAAAGCGCGGTTTTTTTTTTTTTTAATACTTTTACATTTAGTTAAATTTAACAGTTCCATTCAAACGCAATATAATTACCATTTCGCGTGACATTCATTCAGATAAATCGTTCTATTAAAGAACACTACAAACCTATTGATCATGCATTTTACCAGTATTTTTTATCTTTTTTCAAAAATAAAAATAAAAATAAAAATATTTTACCAGTTTTCGAATGTTTTATACATAACGGGGGCGGCATTTAGGTAATTTGAATTACTGAAAAACACCACGCATGTTTTCGAATGCATTATTTATCTTCCCAAATAATAAAAATAGAAACATTACAGGTAATTTATCTAATATATCCTTCTTTTTACATACTTTAGATGAAAATTAAAGATCATGTAAATCATTTTTTCTTGTTACTCTGTGGAAGATCCTTACTGCGTTACGTGATAGTTCCTATTTTTACATTATTTTATTTAACTTAAGGAGGGGTGGGGGGTCTACTTCTTGGGTCAGAATTTTTGTTTTTTTAATTTTAATTTTTTTGCATCCCTTTAAATATGTAGATTGTTGCCGTAAAGCAGTTTCGTGATATTTCCATTCCTTATATTATTTATTGCTCATTGAGCATAACGCTATTAGAAAACTTTAAACTTGTTTTTCTCGACTTGTTTTTTTCAAACTGGGCGACCATTTTCCTCTAGAACTATTTGACCGATGTACTTCATTTTTAATTTAAAAGAAAGCTAATCGTTTTGTAGTACCGAAAATTATAATTTTCATTGATTAATTATTTTTTCAAGCTCGCAAAAGGTAAAAAAATACTCGAAAAAAATTACATTTTTTGTTCAAATGACGGTCATTTTGTCAAAAATCAACTTTTTAAATTAAATGTTGGTACAAGTTATGGAAGAATTTATTGCCTTTTCTTAATTTGATAAACACATTTGTTTCAGATTCTTGTAACCGGAGAAAAAAGTCGCCCGATCGTGGAGCATCTGCATGTTTTCCCCGTCGCACAGTGGAGTATTTGACCCAAAAACCTGGTCAAAAATGCAAAAATTAAAATTTCGTCAACAATTGTAAAAATCATATTTCTTAATAGCTAACTAATTAATGCGTCGATCTATGTCTATTTTTGGAACCTGAGTTATATCTAGTGCCTCCTGGCCTCATTTGAAGAGGAAGTTTTTTTGTGAGAAGACGTGTTTTTTGTTGATTTTAGGCATTGTTGTTATGTTTATATATAATTTTTTTGTCTCAATGAATTGTTGAATTGAAACTAAACAGAGCTTGCGTGTTTAACAAAGGTCAGAGCTTAGTGTTAAACTATGGGTAAATTTAAATAGTTTAGTTTTTAATGTAATAAAAAATATTAAATGTGTAAAAGGGTCATTTTTAAAGAGTTTTTCTCTCTAATTTAAACATATCGAAAGCTTTTTAAATATGTGCCGGACTTGCCGGACCATGTTTGAATTATAATTGTATTCGTTATAGTCTTGAGTGCCAATTTCTGCAAAAAAATCTTCCGCATATTGTTGCCATTTTTTTATATACATTTTTTTTCGGGTAGACTACTTAAATCCCATTTTTTGCGCCAACCGAATTGAAAAGATAAAAACTTTATTTTTACTCTAGTATTGCAGGAGTTTAGCTTACAGGATATTGCCTGAGATCTTTTGCCCTTACATATCCTGTATGTATGCATGTACGTACCTATGTAAGTACGTACATACCTATACAACTCGATACCTCTTGATATCAGATCGGCTTCAAATTGTAAATACTTATTTACTGAAAAAAGTGTCTCCAATTAATTTTGGAGGCTCATAGGTAAAAAATAAGGGGAGAAAGGAGGGAATTAAATCCCTCCTAGTCTGGAGAAGACGCAGAAATGATTAAAAGGTTGTATGTAACACTGGAAGTCATGAAAAGTGGGCATCGCATTGACGAAAAAAAGTTCCAAACATCTGCTGATGAAACAGCAAGACTGTATGTGAACATTTACAATTGGTACCCCATGATTCCAACAATGCACAAGGTTTTGATTCATGGTGGTACTGTAATTAAGAAAGCAGTCGTACCCATTGGCCAACGGTCAGAAGAAGCTGCCGAGTCCAGAAACAAACACTTTAGACAGTACCGTACAAAGTACTCAAGGAAGTGCAATAGAAAAGTTCGCAATATAGATGTTTGCTATAGAGATGTTCCAAATTGGCTTGTTTTAAGCAGTGATCCTTTTATAAACTGCTCTAGACAAAGACCAAGGGAAAAGAGCAAGCCATACAGTAGCGAGACCCTACAACTTCTTCTTCCAGCTAGGTCTGATGGTAGTCCTGATAAACGCCAAGAAGAGTGTGATGAAGAAGATGAAAAACAGAGTTCTGAAGAATCAAATTGAAACTGGTAATCTAATCAATACACTGAAAAACCAGATCTATATACTGTAGAGACTCCACTGTATTAAATGTATTATCAAATGTAAATAATCTTTATTAAATGTAAATTAAATGTAGTAATTATTATTAAAGTAAATTAAATGTAAATAACAAATTTTATAGATAGTACAATTAAATACATTTAATTAAACATTACTAGTAAATAAAAAAAAACTATCAACAATTACTTTTGTCTTATAAACAGTAAACATTTAAGGCTGCTAGTCACTCGACTTCCAAACTCCCTTCGGTAATGTTACGTCTATGGGCATGTGATGTATTCGTATTTTTAAAATATCTACTTAGTAAATTAATATTTTAACTTCTTTTTTCTTTGTGCTCTTCTTAAATGATGTCTCTTTTTTTTCTTAGTTGTCAAAATATTTATAAAATGTATACTTATTATTATGTGAAGTGTTAAAATTTTACTTACACTTCGTCTGCTTTTAAGATATAAAATATTAAACTAAGCTATGGATTTGTATGTTTACTACATAGTATGCTAAAAGTTAGTTCAGTGAAACGCATAACAAAGTTAAACATTTCCATTCAGCCATTTCTGGGAATGTGCTTGAGAACTTTTGTGCAACCCTGTATATGATCTATAGAATGTATCCACACAAGTAATATTAAAAAAAATTTCAATTTAAAAATGCATATCACAACTACAAGCGCACTTCCAGCAATTATTGGTCAAAGACTTCAATAATTAAATTTATTCTTCAGCCAAATTATTTTGTGTATCCCTGTAAATGAACGATATATTCTATGCACACCATATTCTACAATAAATCGCTTAATACACCTCAGTGATGTATATACATTTTAGTACGTTTAAAATAGTGTGATATCATTAAAATACAGAGCAAACGATTTTTTCCCATAGACATAATGTAAGGGAATTCTTTCGGTTGTCTCTGTAAATGAACCGTAAATGCTATAGACTTCATTTACAGTACTAAACATGCCATATAGATACCCAATAACATCTAACAATTTCAAGGCAATCGGACTATATTTACATAGAAAAATATTTTTGTCCAGGATTTCGGGTCAAATACTCCACTGTGCGTCGCACAAGATGTATTATTCAATTTTTTACATACGAAAATTTAAGTATAAAAGTCAAATGTCAATAAATGTAATGCAAAAAATCCAAAGGCTATATTTCTTTGTAACTGAAAAATTAAAAAAAATCGTAAAAATCACGTGAATTTTAGGTCAAAGAAGTAACTTTCTTAGCTCCCCTTAACTTGGATTTTGTATGTAAAGATGGAACTTTGTAATTCATTATCCACTCACTTCCTGACATACCAGAATTACACTGATGTCCAGAAATCACGTGGCAGTGTCCAATTTCAGACGTTTCGCGAATATCTTACTAAAACTCGTGAGGAAATGCTCGAAATGCCCTTGAACTTTGAGGATGTAAAGAACATGTTTGACTTCATGTTTTTCAGTGAAGATTTTGTCGTGGGGACAATTAGGGAGGGGGAGGCAATAATAATTTTAATAATTGTCATGTCTCTTCCGTATGTGTGGGCGTTCTAAAGGAAACAGGCCGTTGTAATTACAAACACAAGTTTAATTCTTGACATAACGATGACATAAAGTTGACATAAAAATGACGAGTACAGATGACGAGCACAGGAACATAAATCAACGTAAAAGATTATTCATATTTTTCATTATTCATGATCGATAACATTTACGACCATTTTCATAACCAATTCTGGTTTCTCATATCACAAACGACGTTCTTCGCCGCTGACGTTCTAAGTTCTACTGCCGCGTGCTTTCGTTTCTCCAGAAGGGGGCGCTACTAGAGCAAGAAGAGGCATGCGCAATCCTCACACCTCCCCCTTTCGAGAATTTGATTTAGTCTTTTGAGACAAATCAATATCTAGTAAATATCTAAACAAACAAGTAAACATACTAATACAAAAATTCAAACACTAAAGAATATAAAAGAAAATAAACAAATAGAATACACTATAACACTAATACTAATATTTTAAAGTTCGAGGATAAAGTTAAAGTTTTTAAAGTTAAAGTTCAGACTTGTAACACAGAAGAAATGTTCAAAGTTTTTAAGTCTTTAAGTCCAATGTGAGGCATGTAGCCTACTTAGAGAGTCAGCATTCGCGTGGAGTTTCCCACGTCGGTACGTTATTTGGGCTTGAAAGCACTGAAGTGCAAGGGCCCATCTTTGAAGGCGCGCACTTTGAGGTGCACAGTCCGTGAGAAATTTCAAAGGATTATGGTCGCTCACCACAGTTACGTGCGAACCATAAATATAGTGTTCGAACTTTTTCAGGGCGAAGATAACAGCATAAGCTTCCTTTTCGATGGTAGCATAACCTTCTTGGCATTTGGAGAGCTTTTTACTTGTAAAAGCAATGGGATGCTCTTGTTCATTTTCATCTTTTTGAGATATACAAGCGCCTATCGCATATGAAGAAGCATCTGCATGTATAATAAATGGTTTCTGAAAGTTCGGGGAATAACAGATGGGTGATTTACTGATCGCCTGTTTCAACTCAAAAAAGGCTTTGTCACAATCCTCAGACCAAGTAACTTCATTAGGGGCACGTTTCTTGGTAAGTTCAATCAATGGACGAGCTATGTCGGAGAATGAAGGAACATAGGATCGGTAGTAAGATAGAAGACCTAATATGCTTCTGACATCTTTCTTTGACTTGGGAACTTCTAAGTTTTGTATAGCTGATACTTTGTCGGGATCGGGTGCATGTATACCGGATCCTACCACATGACCTAGAAATTTTATCTGAGGCCGTGCGAATACACATTTCTTAAAATTCACTGTAAAATTGGCTTCTTCGAGGGTAGTTAGTACCGCTTCTAGGTGCTTAAGATGATCCAGCCAATTATGTGAAAAAATCACTACATCGTCAATGTATGTTTCTGCATAGGCTTTATGTTGGATTAAAATACGAGTCATGCCTTTTGGGCTACGCAACGCCGCAGCCACTTTTCAGAGATCCATCTTCCGTATGTGTGTGGGCGTTCTAAAGGAAACAGGCCGTTCTAATTACGAACACAAGTTTAATTCTTGACATAACGATGACATAAAGTTGACATAAAAATGACGAGGACAGATGACGAGCACAGGAACATAAATCAACGTAAAAGATTATTCATATTTTTCATTATTCATGATCGATAACATTTACGACCATTTTCATAACCAATTCTGGTTTCTCATATCACAAACGACGTTCTTCGCCGCTGACGTTCTAAGTTCTACTGCCGCGCGCTTTCGTTTCTCCAGAAGGGGGCGCTACTAGAGCAAGAAGAGGCATGCGCAATCCTCACAATAATAATACAATATTTTCGATTTAACAGAAAAACCTAAAAATGGTCTGTCACTGTAGCAAATGACTATGTAAGTCCTGTTCAACATTTGTGTGCATTTGTGTATGCATAGCACGTATATTCGTGAAGATGTTAACGTTTCTGTGAAAAATTGGAAAGGTTCTTTTTTTTTAGCGTGCAGAGTTTTTTCAACCGAATTTAACACCGCTTTCCAAAAACTTGACAAAAAATTATATAAATAGTATACTGCAATTAAAATATTAATATGTTGAATATTTGATGAGATATGGGTATTTGTATGAAATAAATTTTAACTGCGCATACGCGAACTACAGCAAAAATTTTTTGTCGTGATTTGATAGTCAATACTATAGGGAAACTCATATAAAAAGACCAGTGAATTAACGTGAAAACTCAAAAAGTTACAGCAATAATTGATAAATTGAGGAGGAAATCCCATAGGATTATATGGGATTTCCTCCTCAATTTGAAAAACACGAAGTGAAACATGTTCTTTACATCCTCAAAGTTCAAGGGCATTTCCTCACGAGTTTCAGTAGATATTCGACGAAACGTTTGAAATTGGTCACTGCCCCTTAATTTCTGGTGTATAAAAAATATCTACACAAGTATATTTTTATGACAATACGTTATTTTATTATTTTTATAACTTAATTATAAATAAATAATTTAATTTTAAGATATTATTTTATTAACCGGGAGCAGGTGATAAATCGCCAAATATTTTTTTTATTTTTACAAGAGTATACGAGTTACAACAACAATGCATTTAATGATGCGCCAAATCATGTTCCCCCGAAAAAAGGGCAACTGATTGTGAAACTCCAATAACGAAATATTTTAAACACTAAAATGTAAAAAATATAAATTAAAAGAAAATAGTGTAATATGTATTTTTTTACTACGCTTTAATCAATTAATAGTTATATATTATTAAAATTTGGCTAACGTTGAGAAATTAATATAGAAATCCTGAATACATAGTTTAAAAATGCTCTTTTTTACCTGTCACCATATCTAAAAAAAGAAGCACAGCAAAAATTATATATTTTTTAAATATATTCGCTAGTGTGCAATTTCTGCAAGCATAATTCAAAGCGCCAAATTTTCCATATTCGGGGCACAAGCCAAATTAACCTATTATAACGGACATTTTTTGTAACTACATGAATTGTAGTCATGGAATTGTGCGTGACATTTAAGATAAACATTGAATGCTTTTAAAAGAGTTTTTTTTTTTAAAGATATTTTTACTTTTATTTTCTTAGTTATGTAAAACAAATTGGGACCTAGATTATCGCATTAAAATCCTTCAGAATGCTTGCCGTTGTACCTTTATAACTTAGAGGCGAACGTTTTCCTCAGAGAGGTACTAAAAAATATATTTCTTCATCAGTGATTAATACATAGGAATTTTAATAACACATCAATCTCATTACTAACAAGAACGGAAAAAAAAAACATGCGTCAAGCATAGATTATGCAACATATTCAAAATACTGTAATAAATCTTCCCAGTTTAATAAGGTGAAAGATGATGTCTATGTAAACAATTTGGAAGACGCATAACATATTTGAAAGCCCAATTTCAGCAATTACAATCAATAATCGGAAATTAGTTTGTGCAGCCCTGTATATGTCCTATAGATTTGTATATGTAGTATATAAATGCTAAAATTTACACACAGAAAAAAATTGCTGTAAAATTACGGGCAGAGGCCGGCAGCAGAGATTCCAGTCATACCCCGTAAAAAAAAAAAAAAAAAAAAAAAAAAAAACATGCCCATGATTTTGTGCAGCCCGTAATTTTACGGGGCAAAGTAATACAGCATTATAATGCACAGGATATAATGCACTTTAAAACACAATAACACTTTACTTACTGTTCCGTAGCACGTAGCACGTTAGATAATCATCACAGAATCGCTTTTTTGGCGGGTTAAATTTTTCGAAACACGAGTAAAATGAAGGGTTACACCCTAGCGGAGGACAATGTATGGGGTCGTACCGTATTTTTGCTAACATATGGGCTAGAACTGTAAGAATATGTGGATTGCCCTTAATTTTCCAAGTATCTAAGCTCGCTTATTTAGTGAATCAGACCGTTTTTCATCAAATAAGGCTGTTGCTCGTGAAAAATGAAGGGCAAACGCTCATAAATTTACAGTTTTTTTCGAGAGTGTAGTTCAGTTAGGAAATGACTATCAGAGTTGAAAATTCCCCTTCAAAAATTTCCTTCAATTAACGGAAATGTATCTCGATAAAAAACAATAACATGAGTTATACTTAAAATACATATAAAACGCATACCACAGCTGAAAATGCACTTCCAGCAATTATTGTTCATAGACCGTATTCGGACCGTTCTGTAACTGAATTCTTTTGTGTGCTTCTGTAAATGAACGATGAATGCTATGAGCACCCTGTTCTATAATAAGCATCTTGTAGAGCATTTGAGTGATATATATCAATTTCAATGTGATAGAAATAGCGTAACAGCATTAAAATACAACGAAAATGAATTTTCCTAATACGGGGCAATGTAACGGAATTCTTTTGAGCATTCCTGTAAACGAACTATAAATGTTACACACTTTATTTTCAATACCTAACACGCCATAATAAACTTAAATAACATATATTAATTTCACCGCAATCTGAGTATATTTACGCGAGTTAGAGCACGGACAGACGGCAGACAGACAGACACGTAGACAGATGGGCAGACAGGCAGACTTGCAGACAAATCTAATCCATAAGAACTTACGTTGGAAAGTATTAAAAACTGATATATCTTTGCACCAATCTAATATGCGTTTCCAAATTTTACATAAAGAAATTCTTACCAGTTACAATTTTTGAGATCAAAGGAAAAACATGATAATGAGTAAAATCTTACTACAAATTACATTTCTTTAAATTTTATTAATACAATTTCATGTCGTTTAATTTAAGAAATAATAACATCATTTATTAAATAAATATTTATGCCACTCATAAAAGTAAAACTTAATTCATGAAAGTTTTCTGAAAGGAACCTAAGTATATTTGAATTATTGTGTAAGACATCCTTTGTTGTAGAAATATTGTTAAACATGTTGACTTCTGTTTATTAAATTCCATTTATGTCTCGTTTGATCTTTAAGCTTCTTAAAATGATATTTTGTCTTTCAATCTTTTGTTTACTACAAGATCCTCCGTCGCTAAGTATTCCATTAAAGGCAAGGATTATTACAGAAGGAGATATTTGCATTCTGCCTCAGTTTTCGAGCATCATTACGTGGTCATTTTCCAGCGATAGTTAATGATATTTGAAGAGCTTTTAGTTAGTCATAAGATAAATGGCATTTATGACGCGCGGTAGCTTGACAAAGGAGTTACGGAGTGAAATATTGCTCGGTTAAAAATTTCTGAAAATTTATTGGTAATATATTCCAAAGAAGATTTATAGAATTTAAACAAATTATAATTTATGGAGGTTGTAATATGTAATAATAATTGAGAAATTTCAGAAGTATCTAAACTTATTAAAACAACTAGCTGACCCGCCCCGCGTTGCTTCGCGTTTTAAATAAAATTTTAAAAATCAAGTTTTTATAATTTTGTATCTTTATAACCTGATTTTGTATGAAATTCTAATTTAAAATGAAAAATTCGCGGAAAAATATTGATATTTAGTGATAAAAGCGCTCATTTTCTTGTTTTTTCACGTAGGGTTGTTTCATAGTTTTAAAATAAAAAGTCATTTTTATCCGAACTCTGAAATCTTTATTGGTTGTAAATAAAACGGTTTTACAGTCCGTATAAAAATTTCGTGAAATAAATATTGTTATCTAGTTGTAAAAGAAATGTTTTCTTCTCGGTTTTTTGTTTGTTTGTTTGTTTTCGCGTCGGCTCCTTTAACATAGCAATAATAAAATAGTTCTCATCTTCCGAAGTCTCTGAAATTTCAATTGGTTATAAATATAACTATATCTAAGCTCTCTTTAAAAATTTGCGAAGAAATATACATATTAAGTAGTGTAAACATGAGTTCTTAAAAAAAAGCTTTAGCTTTCAACGCAATGGCCATATTAAGCCTCCATCCGTTTTCAATCAACCCTTTTCAAACCCCCTAGGCTAAACAGGTTTCCCGTATCTGAGGGAAGAAGCCATGTAGAGGTTCATGGAAGAAGCTATCAAAATAAAGTTGAAACATGCGCAATGTGTGAAAAAACAAATGTGGAATCTGAAAAAATGCTCTTTTAGCTTTCAACGTACGGAAGATAGGGTCGCATTAGTCCGGAAGATAAAGTCGCAATTTTGGAACTAATTTTTAAGTTGATGATTTTGGTATATATATCATAGATTAGATGGCACAGATAACGAAATTGCCAGTCAGCTGGCAAAACAGGTCAAAAGAGAAATCCTACAAGCGTGAAGCGCTGATAGAAATAGTATAAATTTTTAATTTTAATTAATTCATAATAAATTTAAAAACAATTAGTGAATGTTTAGATCGTACGATTTTTATAGGTGGTCGAATTTTTGGAACTAATGTTTGCGTTGATGATTTTGGTATATATATCATATAGATTAGATGGCACAGGTAACGAAACTGCCAGTCAACTGGCACAGCAGGTCAAAAGAAAAATTATAAAAGCGTGGGGCGCTGATAGAAATACTGTAAAATTGAATTAATTTCTAATATATTTAAAAAGTTTTAATGAACGTTTAGATCTTATCTTTCTTAAGATTTTCATTATATAGCTTAATTTCTTTTAGCATATAATTTTCAGCGCCCTAAGCTTTTACGATTTTTGTTTTGAACTCTACATCTTAGATTTTTTTTTAAATACTACTTTTTAAGTACACTAATAAAACTGTGTTTTTTTCGTTTTTGTTTTTTTTAATACTTTTACATTTACTTAATTCTTAACAATTTCATTCAAATACAATATAATTGCCGTTTCGCATGACATAATTTCAGCTGAATCGTTCTATTAAAGAACACTACAAGTTTATTGATCATGCGATTTGTTCCCATCGTTTACTCTTTTTCTTTTAAAAAAAAAAGTAAAATAAATAAATAAAAATACTTTATTCTTCCAGTTTCCGAATGTTTTCTTATATAACTGACGCAGTATGTAGGTAGTTTGAATTATTGAGAAACTCCATCAGGCGTGTTTTCGAATGCATTATTTATCTTCTCAAATAATAAAAATAGAAATATTACAGTTAATTTATCTAAAATATCCTACTTTTTTCACACATTTTAGATGAAAATTAAATATCATGGTAACGTAATTTCTTGTTTCTCTGCTGAAGATAGCGTACTTGATAATATCCATAGCAACTATGTATATTGCCATAGCAACATGGCACAGTCCCCTGCAGTGTGAAATAAATAGCAACCTGATTATTGATGTTACTCTGACTCGGTAACCGGGTCATCATTAGTAATCGGGTTGCCATTCAGTTCAAATTGTTGCGGGGATGTGTTATTACTATGGCAATACCCCCCTTGCTGCGACAGCTGACTGGCATACCATCCAATCTATCATATATCAAGACCATTGACACTAAAATTGGTTGCGAAAATGTGACGCTGTTAACTGGACTATAACTTGTAGTAACTAAATTTATTAGAATAACTGGGTGATGCCACTTTTCATATATTTTCTTATGCTATATATTATATTTTAATTTTATGACTTTCATGAAGAAGTAATATTCTTTAACTGTTGTGTCTATACAAAAGCTCTTTACGTGGGTGAAGGAAGATAATTGATTTTTATTTTTAATCGCTGAAGCAAATGTCGTGTCATTTATGATAAAAGGTTCCTCGATTATTAAAAAATATATTCTTAAAGGGATTGCGTAGTGGATGCTAGAAGATGGATTATGGAAGATTCCTCATTAATTACTAATACTTTCATTTGCTGAAAAAATATTGTTAGATATATTGTATTCATTTTTTTTGTGTGTGTGATGTATTATTTTATTTAAACACGTGTTTAAAATTCGTAATTATTCGTTATAATGTTTATTTCACTCAGAGGTCAAACAGACATAATTTTTGTATATAATATTTTTTCATTCCTGTTATGTGGTAATAATTTTACCAAAATCATAATTTCAGGAAATATTTAAATTTTGTAATAATTCGTAGCAATATTGAGTTAAGATGGTACATAGTTTAGGAAACACTGATTTCTCATTGTTATTTTTTTTCTTTTGCGTTATGTATTATTTTAAAGAGATTATGTTAAAACACCTGCTTAAAATTCATAGTAATTCGTAATAATATTTAGTTGAAATTATATTGAATACATTGATGCATGTTCAGAAACACAGATTTCAAACAGGTATAATTTATGCATTTTTTTTCATTTGCATTATGTAATACTTATATAATAATTATTTTACGGAGATCATATTTCAGCAACTGATTAAAAATCCACGTACCATCTCCGGAAAGAGACGGTATATCATGGTTGGACCTAAGCCAAAGTATACGTGCGGTTGTTTTGTAACCGTTGCCAGG
Source organism: Maratus michaelseni (assembly GCA_963931845.1). Classification (NCBI taxonomy): domain Eukaryota; kingdom Metazoa; phylum Arthropoda; class Arachnida; order Araneae; family Salticidae; genus Maratus; species Maratus michaelseni. The sequence continues at coordinate 300,799,987 of OZ007587.1, read as the reverse complement.
TAAATGTCCATTTTCTTTAGGTAAGTCTAATTTCAAATGCTAAACGGCATTCGTAAAAAAGCAAGCATTGACTGAAAACGGAAAAAGCAAATGTTATGAGTAAACAAAGTTTTTTTTTCTACTTTTTCGTAAGATTAAAGTTAGAAGAACTGTAATTCTTTAGATGCGTTTCGTCAATATTTATAAAACAGTGATATAAGCATTGAATAAAATATTGTAAAAAGGTACCATATTATTAGTACATTAGAAAATGCATTTCTAGAATTGTAGCTTTTGAAAACATGCCTTTGTACACTTTGTACATTGATAAAAAAATTACCTCAAAATGTCCAGTTATTCGACCGGTTTTTTTAATCGTTTAAAAAAAAAAACCCGGTTTCATAATCGTAATTTAACTCTATTCTGACCGTAAAATGGGCAAAAATATTGTCAGAAAATAGTTAAATTACGGTTATGTAACCGTTTTCTATAAAAACTGTCGAATGACCGAACAGTTTGCTGCAAATTTTTAACAGTGTACTTACTCATCATGTTATAAAAGTATAAGTTTAATATTAAAAAATAGATGGAAAAAATAGATTATGTGGCTTTAGTTTATACACTGTTAAAAATCTGCAGCAAACTGGCCAGTCACTTGACCGTTTTTAATGATGACGGTTACTTGATCATATTATAAAGCACTTCTCACCATATTATGGTAATAATAAAGTTAAATTACGGTTATGTGACCGTTTTCAATAAAATCGGTCAAATGACTGGACAGTTTGCTGCAATTTTTTAACATTGTAGTACATAAAATTGTTTTATTTTACTTATTTGGAAAAATAATTTTAATTGTTCAACTATAATTATATAAATCTCTAATATACAAGATAGTTATAAGTAAGAGTAGCCTATGTAGAACATCATGCAGCCAAAACTTTTAATATGACACCAAAACATATGCCAAAAGACACCATCTAACAATTTGAAAAAAAAAAAAAAAAAAAAAAAGCTCAAAAACTTCCGGTAGGGGCGAACGAAATATAAGAAAAAGAGCACATAAAATGGAGAACAGTTCATCAATTCTAAAAAAAAATGTCTTTAACAATTAGCATCTATTGGTAGTTCATCTGTGAAAATTTCATACCGTTGTAAATAAAAATTTTAAATGTTATTAGTTGTTTATTTAATAATTCTTGACCATTTCTGCTAGCGGATCTCAACTCATATGATTTCTGGTTTTGGGGACTTTTAAAGAATGTAGTTTACCGTGGAAAAATTTCTAGGTTGGCAGAATTGAAAAACTGCATCACATAACATGTGCAAAAGATCACATACAATCAGTTGCGATTCGCTATTGAACACACTGCTCAGTGCTCATCAACTGCAGATTTTACAAATGCACGATGGAAGAACACTTTTAACAGTATTCACTGCACATGATTTATAGCAGCTTGTGTGCATTCTGTATTTCCATGTACAATTCATGTTGTTGTTCTTTCTTTTCATTTTATGCATGTAGCGCAGACTATTATAAACTCATTTTTTTTTTTTTTGTTTTTTTTTTTTTTTACTTTGATTAGCAATGTTATTATTTTTTTATAGATGAGTTACCAATAAATGTTAAAATATTTCTCGAGTGTTCTCCATTATGCATGCACTTTTTTGCCATATTTAGTTAAAAAGCGCCAAGTTTTGGTGTCAATATTGATCAACCGCTTAGGCTTCAGAATGCTCTAAATGCGCCAAGCTCAATTTTAATCACCCTATATAAGATTAAAAAATTTTTAATTTTTTAATAAAGTTTGTATTAAAAAAATGATGTAAAATTAAAGAATTATCTTCGAAAAAAGATGAAATGAATAGAAATGATTTTAGTACTTTATATAATTTATGTGAATATATACACTATGATTTCCTTCCTATGTAATAGAAGTGCAGAGGTGCCAAGCTCTCATTAATATTCCGTAATATGTGGATTAATTTGACCCAAGTTTAACACGTTTCGCACCAGAAATTTTTTTAAGAAATGAAATTGAATAAATTCCACTTAGAAACCTGAAATTAAATAAGTAAAGATTTATCCAATAATTTTGCTGGTTTGAAGCGTCGTTAAACTGGGTAAGATTAAATCACATATTACGGAAGATTAGTGAGAACTTGGCACCTCTGGCAGTGCTTTACACATTTGATAAAATCTGGTAACGAAAAAAAAAATCTAGTCTCCACCTCCAGTAAAAAATATTAACCCGCCCCCCATCACCACCACCACCCCCTTCTCCTCCATCATTGATTTTAAAACAGCACAAAACTGTTTTTTATGAAATAGTTCAGAACAAATAATAATAAGCAAAGTTTATAATTTATAGTTACATAGTTCAGATTAGTATATTATTTACAAAGATAACATCTAAGTTTTCTAATGAAACTTATCAGAATTATATATCTCTGAGAAAAAAAAATGTATACTCTAAAGGCTGAAATAAACAGTATCTTCTGGTAATGCCGATTGCCGAATGCTCACAACATTTCTTAGGTCACTTAAAAGAAACCAGATTAAATAAGTTGGTCGCCAGTTTGCCAAGCCCTGTACAATAGGATATATTAAGGGCATCCATAGTTTAATTAATATCATTTATACCATAAAATGCAAATTTATTACACATTTAAATATATATATATACACTATTTCATTAGACACCATTGATTTCTATGTTTTCCTTCATTTACTTGTTATCTTTTCTATACGAGCTTAAACCTTAACTGATGTCAGTGGTCTCACAGTCCGCTGCTTTATTCAGTGTTCACAGTTTTACCTGTTACTTTCCCTTTACAATTTTTATTTCAGTTATACTGATTAGTAAAGATATCATACGAATTGGCATCTTTTTAATTGAGTGAAAAACTTTCAATTGGCCATTGTAACTTTCAGTTTAAATATATATAACTACAGCAACTTAAAGTTACAGTACTCACCGTGCTCTGTAGCGCGATCTAATTGCGAGCATGGAGCCAAATTTTGTTTTACGACTAAAGAAGACGGGATACGAAGGTTTCCGCGGAAAAAAATTAGTTAAAAAATTTGCCGCTAGGTGGAAATGTGACGCTGTGTAAAAGAATAGTTGCCATATTGAAATTGATTTTAAACTTTAAATGTTTCAAATTAAAGTTAATTTTATTTTAGCATTGAATCTGCATTTTTCAAACTCTCTTTTGTATTACACAGCTCCACATTTCTATCTAGCGGCAACTTTTGGAACTATTTTTTTCGCAGAATTCTTCGTTCCCCGTCTTGTTTCGTCATAATACAAAATTTGGCTCCATTCTCGCAATTAGATCGCACTACAAAGCACGCTGAGTACTGCAACTTTAATTATGGCCATTCTGTAGATACACTGTAAAAAATGATTGTCAAATTCACTGCATTTATTCCAGTAAATCGCAACGTAATATTTCCGTATGTAAAAATACCGCAAATATAACAGTAGATTTAATCAGCGTTTTCGCTTTCAAAATCCTTTCATGCGAACAACCAATCAGATCACATCATTCATTTTCTAATCGGCGCCTGCGCGCAAAGACATTTTACTAGCATGATCTGCGCAAGGAACTTCTATTCAAAAGTACGTGCTCTTTCCCGCGCGACGGCGAAAGCGAGCAAAATGGTGTGTTTCTTGACTTACGCTTAGGAGCCTGCATTGTTTATATATCAGTGTTTAATTACAAATGGTATTTTATATTTGTATTAGATAAACGTAAGCTTGTAATTCTAGTCCAATTATCTAAATATATATATATATATATATATATTATCTAAATTCTTCTCGCCCTTCAGCATTGAAGTGTTTCTTTTTTTAGTACTACAAATATACTCTCTCTATATATAATGTATTTACACATAGTATTATAATGAATATTTGATGTCTCAGTTTTGCCACATTAAAAAAATTCCTATTAATAAATTCTGAATTCTTATATATATCATATACAAAGCAGTAAAGAAATGTTTTATATGGGATTGAATTTCTATATATAAAGTAATGAATTCCAATGTTTTTCAAACAAGCGATGAACTTTTATGACTATTCTAATAGTCATCTAAAAATGAAAGTTGATTAAAATCAATGATTTAAAAAAAAATATGGCTTTTAAAATTACAGCAGCTATTGTGATAATTTGTACGGAAATAGGACTGTTAAAATTACAGAACTTTTTGTGGTAATTTGTACGGAAAAATGGCTGTGAAATTTACTACATTTATAACCGTTGAAATGACGGAAAATATGCGATAAAATTTACATCGATTTTTACTGCTATTTTTACGTAAAAACTGCTGGCAACATTGCTGCCTGCAGTTTTTGCCGTAAATTTGACGGATTTTTTTTTACAGTGTACTAGTAAAACATTGCTTCTTGACTCCTTTTACTATCGCTGGATGCGTCTCAATGAGTGAATATTAATAATAATAATCCTGTACATAAATATTGATACAGAAAAAGTATCCGAAAGAGTAATCGAGCATTTTATTCAATTTTCGATCAAGCGGTCTCAAAGGCCGCTGACAGTAGCTATGAGAAAATGTTTGTGACATTAGTTAAAGTTAAAAACCTTACAGAAAATACGCCAAAAATTGTCAAAAGTAACGTTATTTGTAATAGTATAATAACGTATGGTACCACTAATACAATAATGGTACATTAGTAGGCAGACAATAGTTGTGTCGGCGGAATTTATATATTAGCAATAAAAAAATTGTGGAGTCTAAGAAGTAACAAAACACCATAAAGAAAAGTTGTCTGCAATTTCGGAATTCAATGACAAATTTTCTACACTGTAAAAAAAAAAAAAAAAAAAAAAAAAAAAAAAAAAAAAAAAAAAAAATTATTTCTGAATCTGGGAAAATATAATGTAACCATGACCAAATATTTACAATTGTATATTTTCGCGTACCTTGGAAGAAGTTATTAATTTACTAATTACCTCTTCCGAGATACCCACGATTCCGAAAAACAGTCTTTATCTTTACAAACCTCAGAAACCAATATATTTTCGAGATCAAAAGAAGCATTTATAAAAGCAAAATTTCTTGTTCTGCCACTGATTTACGAGGAGTTTTTAACTCACAGGCTATCAAAGCCTAAGAGCTAATGGGCCCGCAGGTTCTGTATGTACGTATGTAAAGCGATAACTCTTGATAGAAATATCCGATTTGCTTCAAATTTTGTATATAGGTTCATTCTGATAAAGCGCTTCCCTTATTAGTTTTGGGGGTTCATTGATTAAGTATAAAGGGGGCAACGGGGACTAATCTCAACCCCTCAATTTAGATATTCATGCAGTATTATCCAATTTGCTTCAAATTTTGTATATAGGTTCATTGCGATAAGGTGCTTCCCTGATTACTTTTGTTGGCTCATTGGTTAAGTATAAAGGGAGAACGGGAGCTAATCCTACCCCCTTAATTTAGATATTCATGAAGTATTATTCAATTTGCTTCAAATTTCGTATGTAGGTTCATTGTGATATCGCGATTCTCTGATTAGTTTTGGAGATTCATTGGTTTAGTATAAAAGGGGGAGGAACAGGGGGCTAATTACCCCTTAATTTATTGTCGATGTCTTTATTTTTCGAGGGACATTATTCTTTGAAATAAGAGTATAATATACAATTAGTGTAAATAGCCTGTGAGCTCAATGCCATCAGTTTAACTGGGCATTTTTCTTAATTATAGTGCATTAATCAGTTTTCTCAATCCAGAATATAAGGTTTTTCGCATCCTATCATTTCTCAAGTAAATGTGATCAAGTGCAACAAACAAGTTTTACAGCCATACATGTTAAATTAACAGATTTAACATTATCATTAGAATTAATATTATTCCTTTACTCTTTTATGTAGAAATTCAGTTACGAAGTTGAAAAGTTTACAGATGTGACAGCCTCCTAAAATCCAATATTCCGGTTTGAAAAAACTTATTAATACACTGTAAAAGCAACTTGGATCCGAAAATCAGTAGCAACAAAAGAAGCTTTTTTTTTTTTCCAAATGATTCTTTAAATCTCGAAAATAATGGTTTCTCAGGTTTATTAAGATGAAAAAGCACTTTTCGTAATCAGGATAACTCGGAAGCGATTATTGTATGTTTTCGTACGTGGTTAGATTATATTTTCGTAGATTAAGAATCGTTTGTCTTTTTTTACCGTGTAGATTAAGTCCCCGAACGTACCTTCAGTAATAAAATTGCGTTATTTCTTTCAAAATAATTGATGAAAGTTCAAAAAAGAAAAACGATGATAGTGCAATTTCGTGAAATTTGATATGACAGTGTCATCTGTTAGCTCGTACTGCTGTTTCGCAAATTTTAATCAAGCCAAAATATGAAAGAAAATTCCTTGAAAAACACAGTTGAAGATAACTGAAAAGGGGGAAGAATGATGAAATTTCTTTGAAGAAACACAGTTAAAGATAAATATAAGGGGGGAAGAAATTTGTAAGCTGACACTCGTGAATCAAAGAACGGTACTTTTATGTTAGTCGGGCCAAGATCAATCAAGTAATTTTTTTTCCTCACCAATTAAGCTGTTTCTATTTTTTGCGTGTGTAAATTAGAAACAATGCTTTGATGTTGAAATAAAATGTTTTTATTTGAGGTAATATTACTTTTTCTTCTTCATTTTTTTTTATTAAATGGTTGAAACCCATGTATTATAAATGTATGTAATATATGTATTTTTCATGTATATATTATAAATGTATGTAATATATGTATTTTTCATGTATATATTATAAATGTATGTAATATATGTATTTTTCATGTATATGTTTTAAATGAAAGTTATATATTTTAAATTAACTGAGGGAAAAGTTTATATTTTAAATGAAAGAAATGCCATACGAATTTGGCGATAGTGACAATACTTAGTGGTTTACCATCTGCGCCCGGTTTACATGTTAAGTACCGAAAAAAAAACTATGAATAACTGCCAATTAACTTTCAATTAACTGTTTGTCACTATGTAGTTTTTACTCCTGACCCTTGCTATGTTTTACGATTACTAATATTCAAAATATTGACACATATAAAGATAGAAACTAAATTTAAAACATCTTGAAAAGTATTTTAACATGCAAAATTCCAACCTTATCCGTACAATGCCGGTAGCTTTTGTCCTTGTAATTTCCAAGACAAAAGCTATGTCTACAAAAATGCATGGAATTTTATTTCAATGAGAAATACTCATTTTTATCTTAGAGATGAACTCTATACAGTATTATTTTGTTACTTAATGTTAAGAATTCATACTGTTGTTTGGTTCGCTGCCAGTATTTACTGATGGTTACTGGCGCCGGACACTTTACATAAAAAATAATGGCATCAATAAATAGCCAAGTCGTCTGAGTATTTTTTACATTAAGTGCATTTGAATTTCAATTTTATCAGCTTAATTTATTTTTGTAAGCCTTATTTGCGATAGTTTATAGGGTTTCAATTGTTTAAAAAAAATATTTACTCGTATAACCTTCTACATTATGTATGCATGCATGTATACAAGTCAAAATATTCAAATAAAGGAATTATATGTGTACAGCGTATCTCCTCTTATCGCTGCACACTAGCTAATTCGGAAACCGTTAGTTCCAGAGGAATACTTCCAGTTGCTAATATAATTCAAATGTTGTTTTTTATCCTACTAAAAATCTTTTACGCCAAAATAGTTTTATTATTATCATTATTTGTAAAGATCATACAATTTTAAATTTTATACGGTTTCTGGTTTCTGTAAGTTATATTTAGAAAAACATAATCCATGTTTTTCTAATATGTTTAAAAAAACAGTTTTTGTATGACTAAAACTTACTGCATTATGATACTTTTGAACTTTATTAATTTTCTGTGGTTTTTGGCACTTAAAATATAATAATACGTTTTTAATGCCAAAACTTAATTGTTGTTTTATATTTTATTTTATTTCTTATAATATTTACGGTGTACATTTCTCTAAAATTTTCTCAAAGAGAAGATTGTCATAATACCATGCATTCACAAATCCATTATTTATTGTAAGGGTCTTTCGACTGCATTTGCGCCCACTCACCATTTATCCTACGCCTACGAAGCTACTATAAATTTGCACATAAATTACACATTTTACACTCATCGTAACTCTTGCATTCAATAAATGCTAATTTTGGTTGAAAGCAAGAAAATGGATTATTCATTAATGTATATATTTCGTGACTTTTTCAACCATCTCCTCCCCTTATGTCACAGGTTGCCACACTCAAGTGATACTGTCACCTTTGCCCCTCTTTTGGCGTCAAATATTTTTCAACTTTTAATTTAGAGATAATTTTATGCAAAAAAATAGTGATCCACAATCTATTACCTAGCGATATTATTATTATAAAACAGTTAAGATCTTATGTACGTTTACTTCAACTATTATTACTTTTACTGTTGTAATTCATAGAAAAATGAAAAATATACCTAATACTACCAGAATAAAAATTCATAATGTTTTAATGAATTTTATTACGCTGCATGCAAATAATGCATATCTAATTGTTTTCGTACTTTAGATGCAACGTCACAACGTGTTAGCACATTCTTTCCCGCTGTCACACTGTCTCATAACTTGTGGACCACTTTCCTTCCTATTGAAGTATGAAATAATAAATAGATGACTCCCAAAAGTTCTTCACTTGCACAGTGTTTCTATTATTATTATTATGTCTGCAGTGAACGAAACATGGAAAGATTCATTCAAGAAAACACTAACACATACAATAAAAAAAAAATATTTTGGGAACTATTTCATTGTTAGTATCTTTGGTAGTTGGTTGCTTGTTTAGTTTATTACGAGCACTACAGTCATCTTTTTGAACACGAGGACTAAACAGACCGGGACATCTTTTTAAAGTGGAATGCGACTAACTACAAACACCCATGCCTGAGTTTGGATTTGAACGCATCCCTTCTTGTCTGGTAACTCAATGGGATGGATGTGCGACAATTGTGTGTGGTGGGGAAAGGGAGAGGGTTTGATATATTTTACGTTATGTAACAGCCATAATATCGTTATGTTGGCCGTGTGTTTCGGGTGATTGTCGCTTTGAAAATAATAAAATCACCCATTCCTAAATTCAATGCACTATTAAATAAGCTATCTCTCAATATGTTAACAAATTATTTAGCACTAATATTGCCCTCAATAAATACCATTTCACAGATTCTATTAAAAGACATGCATCCTCAAATCATTACATGCCCACCCCTTTCTTTGACAGTTGGTCATCCTTTTTACGTTTCAAGAAATGTATTCAGTTTTTGTCAAACCGTTTTTTTTTTCATCACAGCCAAAAATATTAAGCTTTCTTTCACCGGAATAAAATTACATCTTTTCCAGAACGATGCTAGTTTATTGATAGACACTGAAGAGCAGTTGAATTAGATATACTAGTTTAGTATCGTTGTTGCACCGCCTTTCGCCCTAATGACGCCATCGTCGCAGCATGGGCTCGACAAGACACTGGAAGCGTTCGGAAGACATACTGATCCACGACACTTGAACAATCTCTCACATTTCACGAAGATTTGATGGAGGAGGTGTATGTGGGTGGGGGGTAGGGGAGTGGCAGAGTCTCGAATATCTCTTTCGTCGGCATACCAGATGAACTCGATGTAATTAAGGTCAGATAACCTCGTTGGCCAGGACGCAAATTGAACTGTGTAATGTTCATGCAAGCAACCAATCGAATATGATTTGAGAGCGATAGCACGATGAATTGTCAGCTTGAAGTAAAAGGTAGTCTCGCAGTGGAGCGGACGAATAAGCTCAGCTCTCGTAAGATCGCCGAAAGTGAAGAAGCATCGACCGTGGTCATTGCTTGGGAGGGAGACAACTTCTCTCGACTGCATCTGCTGTGGGACGTTAATGGGAGCTGGTGCACGTAAAATCTGTTTGTGGCTCCAATGTCCTCCAAGTTTAGAATAAACGTTACCTCATTTGGGGGTGCCAATCCAGTTGCAGGTCTCTCATCTGGAATTGGTTTAAAATTAAGAGAACAACTCTTCTGGATAGGGCTTGTGAGCGCTTAAGCCATTTGGTAGGCCTCCCGATCTAGCTGACTCTTGATTCTTGAAGGAAGAGTTATCCTTGTGAGATAATGCAGGCTAACAAACCGGAGTCTATGGTTGTCCAACGTATCCCGGTAACGTTGACCTGTGACGAACGATGTCACACTTACTACGCATCCCATTTCAGCCCATGTATCCAGTCCCCAGAGGATTCAGATTCAGATTCAGATTCAACCAAGCAGGGAGGCCTACCATATAGCTTTAGCCCCTGCAAGCCCTGAATGTCACCTCCACCTGCTTGAATTGTACGTTGCTGGCAAGATGGATATATCGTTTCATGCGGCTTGCATCATAATTGTACCCTGCCATCGGCATCTACCAACGTAAATCTTAAATTATCAGTCCAGGCAACATTTTCCACATTTCTATAGTCCATTTTGCCCTGTGGCGTGCGATCAGCAGAAGTACTCTCGTGGGAGATAGCTTCTGTACCTCTTACGAGGAGATGGTTCTGAATTGGTGAGTCTGTTTACACGTTGATTTGCACCAGTGTTAAATTGCCGTGCGATCTGTTGCACTGTAGCTAATCTACCGGCTTTTACAATGCTGGCTAACCATTGATGACCCCGATTATCCACATGCTGCTGCCCACGGCAGGTGGCCCTGATAGGGATTGTTTTACCAGAATCAACGTACTCACGAAACACTATTGACACAGTGGCTCCAGAAAATCGCAGTGCCTGCATGACTTCCAAGATAGGGTGACCCATTCGTCGGGCACCAACGAGGCTGTTGGCCCATGCACAAATTCATTCAAATAATTCGTCTGACCGATATCACATTCGACTATTACTGATAGCATGAGCAGCACCTCTTATGTTGTGGACTTCGGCTTACGCCATTTCTTTCCGCTTACTCAGTCACCTACAGCGCCACATTTGCATAATTCCACCTGTTTCAAATTCAACTACTCTTCAGTGTACACAGTTAAAAATTTGCAGCACTGTCCAGTCATTCGACCGTTTTTATATAAAATGGTTACATAACCGTAATTTAACTCGCTTTTGATCATAATATGGACAATAATAAGGTCAGAATAGAGTTAAATTACGGTTATGTAACCGTTTTCTCTAAAAACATTCGAATGACTGGACAGTTTGCTGCAAATTTTTAACAATGTAAGGCGGCAAACGCAAGTCTTTTCTCCCCATTCGTTTGACTGATGTGTGGTTGTTATTGAAAAGCTCTTCCATGAATATTTGCATTAAGGAGGATATTTCGAATAGTTTGAGGTGAAACTATAGATCCCGATGTTGAAGCGATTTCAATAGCGAATTCTCGTGCACTTAGAAAAGGGTTTTTTGATGCATTGTTTAATGATATCTCTTTTTTATCTTCTATTTATCTTCTTTGGATGGTCAGATCACAACTGATTCGTTATTGAACCAATTTTTTTTCTCCGTTATTGCATAACAAACACTAGAAAAGATTAAATTTAACTTTTTACCGATATTTCTATAAACATAATCCACATTCATGGAGAGTTATAATGTTTTCATGCAAAGCCATAGAAAAGTCGTCCTTTTTAGAGCCATGACAACTAAAACTATTATAATAGCTACTGCAAGGATCCTGTTATACGTATTTTAAGAAATGTGGGACTTATATTTGATGAACATTTACTTTCACGATTAACATGTTACTTTCACAACGTTTAACAAAAGAAAAATGCTTATGTCTGAAAATACTTTTTTGGCGTGATAAAATGTTATTTTAATTTTTAAAGTGTGTATTATTATTTATAGGAGGAAATAACGCATCTTTACATGTGTTTATTATGCATATAAAGAAACAGTTAAAATAGTTTCTTCACAGCTGTTTTTTGGTGTTTATTTATGCAAATGAGTTCCTGTGCAAGTACTTTTTTTATCGCCTGTAGATGCATAATAACATACATACTTAAATGCACAGATATACAAATATAATGCAACGTTTCTGAGGCTACTTTACAACAGAAACATTGTTTAAAAGTATTTCTCGAGTATATATATATTTTTTTTTAATTCACGATTATAAATTTTTAAACCATTTACTAATATCTGTAAGACGCTTTATGGTATATTCTTAATAAATAAATATTTTTAAGTTATTCTATCAGCAAGTTATTATTTCTCTTTTCAAAAATATTTAAATAATATAGGGATAACTCGCAGATTATTATTCACAAGCAAGAGTATGAAATATTTTAAGGTAAATAATTTTTAACAAATTACAATAGACCCACGTTATACACTATATGGCCAATGATGACCGGTCACTTGCGATTTTAGACGTTTTGTTAAATATCTAGAAAAATACATTAGGAATTATCCTGAAACTTCAGGCGTGTAAACAACATAGTTGACGTCATGTATTTCAGCGAAGGTTTTTTTCCGAAACCCCATAGGGGGCCGTCAATAAATTGCAGAAAAACGAATATGTATAAGCGAATAAAGGAAGCAAAAAGATGAGGGGTTGTATGAAATATACAGGGTGATTTTTTTTTAAGTTGTGAAAGTAAAACACTATAACAAAAGAACCACTTATCCAAATGACCTGAAATTTCACCATAATGCTCCCAAAGCAATGGGTATTTTTTAGGTATGGTTAAAAAACTTAAAATCGTACCGACAGATGGCGCTGTAAGGTAGCAGAAACAAAGAATATCGTCTGTGGGAGGAAAACAATGGATGGTACTTTGAGAAACCATCTTCCGTAGGCCCTCTGTCGTCACTGGACCTTTTCTTAAATTCTTAAGTGTCCTAAATCGCTTAAGAGCAGTTGCTGCGCTGTCATTATTCTGATAATACAGTTTCACTAACAACGCACGGTCCGTCAATGGCGCAGTAATTGCGAGGATTTCCGTAGAATAATGAACACGAGTTGTGCGTACTTCACGTTCTTATCGCCAATGTGCGTGTGCCGGGCGCAAGTTCGTCTCCCGACTTTACTGCATGTAAAGCGCCATCTGTCGGTGCGATTTTAAATTTTTTTTAACCACGCCTAAAAAATTCCCATTGCTTTGGGGGCATACTGGTGAAATTTTAGGTCATTTGGATCACTGGTTCTGTTGTTATAGGGTTTTACTTTCACAACTTTAAAAAAAATCACCCTGTACAATGAGAGACACTTCATTCTTATTATGTCAACTTTCATAAGCTAGTATATTTGGATACAACCCCTCATCTTTTTGCTTTCTTTTGGGAACAGCAAATTTCGAGCTTATTCTATCGACGATTACTATCAGAATTTTCAAGCTATGTTTTTGAGACTTTCACAAAAGTTGGTACATACATTTAGCTAATATATTATGCACAGTATAATTTGATTAAATTGGCGCATGCGCAATGAAACAATATTTAGTAAACCTGCTCAATTTTCATCCAATACTTATTATTTTTTAATTCTGATTGCAGGGTATTTATTATATATAATGTTGTGTATCATCGTTCCTGAAAAGAGCATTCTTTTATATTAAGAACTCTGAATATTATAAGCAAAATACTTGGTGAAATTTGGGATTGTTTTTATAAAAACCTTAATTTTTCCACGAGTATACGTTATATCCTCATAAAAATGAGCATAGTTTATTAAAAGAAGCCTCCTAAGCATGTGCTACCATTTCAACACTTTTGCAATATTACTTTTTACAGGATTATCCAAAAGATATTCGTTTTTCTTCAATTTGTTGGCGGCCCCTGATGGGGTTTCAGGAAAACATCTTCGCGGAAATATATGACGTCTATCATGTAGTTTACACTCCTGAAGTTTCAGGATAATTCCTCATGTATCTTTCCAGATATTTAACAAAACGTCTAAAATCGCAAGTGACCGGTCATCATTGGCCATATAGTGTATCACACTTGTGGGGAAAGAAGGAAAAAGCGCGTTACATCCGATGGCATCATATAACCAAGAAACAAAAAAAAAAAAAAAAAAAAGAATAACAAATTAAGAAATATGATAATCTGAAATTACATATTTTATATTTTTCTGCAAAACCATAATTTATAGACTAATTACAATTTTCTCAGTAAACGAAAAACGTCGACATTACATTTATTTATTGTTATTTACATATGCAGCTATATAAAAGTTCAGTTCTAATGTTACGATTTTTATTATTTTTCTTGTAACAAGGTGCGATATAACGACTAGTTACTGTAATACTTTATTTCTTCCTTTTTTTCGTTTTTAAAATATATTTCTTTTGAAATTTTCTGTTCATATTTCTCATATATGCATTAACTCCATATCTGAATAAGTATATCCTTTTTCACATTCAACTATTTTCTTCACATCATTTATTTATTTACTATTTAGTATGTATTCAACGAACAGATGATGACTAAACAAAAATAGTAAAAATAAGTTTTTTTTTATCATTTAAATGCTTATAAAGACGTAAAATCAATGAAATTAAAGTCAATAATCTACTAAGTAAAAAACCATGAAAGCATTTCTTTCTGAATTTTTACTCTTGAATAAAATATTGAGCTCTTATCGATCTTTTCTTGCTTATGGAATAAAATATGTCTCTGCTTAAATTAAGAATTTGAAATTGATAGAATGACGGGAGAAACGTTAAATGAAAGCAGTTTACCGAGGAAACAAATTGAGGAAATTAAAACAATGCATCCTCATAATTCAATATAGGGTAAGCGGGGAGGTTGTATTTGGGTACTAGTGTTTTTTCTATGTATATATTTTTACGATGTAACCCCCTTGTTATAGAAAAAATACAAACACATGTAGAAGTAGATTCACTTATTTTCTATTGTTCCAATTTTTTTCAGCTTTTTATCTGAACACACTCTGAAGTGAAAAAAAAAATCTTGAATACCGCTGTCGTTTTTTTTGTTTTTTACTGCCTAACAAACTTTGTGCGCCTAATCTTTAAAACAATTGTGATTCTTTATCTAGCACAAAATATGTAGTTTTTGCCCATAAAATGAAAATTTAGATACTTGTGTTAATTTATATCTATGAACCTAATAATGTTTTATGTTAATAGAGTTTTGGTTATTAACGAATTTGATATCGTTTTTGTATTAAATAAAATAAAATTTATTTATTTATTACATAACTATCATGAATTCAATTAATACTTGTCTATGTATTTTATTGCCATTTTTTGGTAAATGTTGGGAGCAAAATAACTCAATGTGATTTCAATAATATCAAAACGGCCTATTAAAAATAAAGAAATAATGTAAATAAATATTAACAGTAATTTAAAGTTATGTCAAAGTTTAAGGGATATAAATAATAAGTAAACATGAGGAAAGGAGTCGCCCAAAAATTTTAAAACGTAAAGTCTAACCCCCAATTATCCACATGTGAGAAATTCGTCCTAGTTTTAATTTCTCTATGATATAAAAACATTTTACTTAGAAAAGATCATAAAAGCATTCAAATTAATCTAGGGAAGTTTAATAGCTTCAACAATACATTTCAGTGAAAATCGTCCTCATTTTTACATTTTTAGGTAGCTTTCAATACAAAAAAGTATAAAGCTACCTATTGCAGCCGTTCGGAGGAAAGCAGTTCCGGAAAATTTCGATATATTTTCACCGATCATGACCCCCAGACCACAAAACCACCCTCCGTTCAAATGTTGATTTATATATATAGATATATCCATATATATATATATATATATATATCTGACCTATGTCATACGATAAGGCTCGTATTTATAAATCAATTTTGATGAAACTAATTGTGTGTATTAAGCTAACCAATGTCTCGACCGAGTTCGTTGGCCAGCTTGGTCCGCCATTTTGTTTCAAGATGGCGGCCATTTAAAATTTTAAAACTAAAATAAATATACAAAAAAGTTAAAAATTCAAATTTATTTTTTAATTACGTGTTAGGCCTTGATACAAGGATTCCAGAACATTTTTTGGTTTACCTCTATCTTTAAAAATGGCTGAGATAGAGCAGTTTGTAATTCTAGGGTGGCTGACATTTTGAAACAAAACAGCACATTAACGCGATTACTCGCAAATTATTTTCTTTCATTGTTGTAATAATTTTCCCAATCATACGCATAAAACTATATATTCATATCCGTTAGCGCCAAAATTGGCGACGTTGGCGACAAAATTGGCAAAATTTGTGACATTTGGCGAAATATCGCCAAATTTGGCGACCAAAATAAGTCTTTATAAATGAAGCCAATTTGGCTATTGCTCAATAATTTGGCGAAATTCTTATTAAAATTCAGTATTAACGAATCTTTTGTAAACGTTTCTTTGCATTTTAACTTGCTGTTTTCGTGTAACATTAGTTAAAATTTTAAAACGAAGATATAGGAATGCTACCTTTTCATCCCGGTACAGGCCGGAAGGACTTTTTTCCGATCTTCTGACAAAGAAAAAAAAGTTTGAAATTGTACGTTAAACGTGACATACGAGGTGCGTTCGTTTTATAACTAGTTTCACAATGTAAAAAAAAAAAAAAATCATTCTTAATATTTCAGTGAAATGAATTATATCGTCTGCTATGAGCGAAATGAGCATGACATTTTTTAAAATTATTATTACGTGTGTCACGTTTATAAATGCGATTTTTTTTCTACACCAAACAGCGCTGCAAAATTCACCATGGAGATCTTGCTTTGCGAGTGATTACCTCCATGGTTTAATATTTTTTTTGACTCATAATAAACAAATCTCCTGTGTTTCTTTACTCTAATGGATTGAGATATTCGGCTGTTAACCTTATTTCCACTGAAGTTATCTCAGAATCTATAAATTTTTTAATGTAACTCATCTCTCAAACAAACAATTTTTTTAAACAATCTTTCTAAAAATGTAACTTTTATGCAATTTTATTTTTAAAAATAATTTTAAATAAAAATGGCGGCCTGGCATATGAAAAAAGAAGTGGTTTGCCCGTATTTGTTTTCCTCAGTCACATGACTTGCGCTTTTATTTGTATAGATTTACGTACGTTAGGATTTCATAGAATAAAGAAAACTTTTATTAATATATTTTTAAGTTTTGATTCGATTTTTATAACATGTGAAACGACTCAACAAAATTTTGGAACGATAATATACACTGCTCAAAACAATTAAAGGATATTTGAAGTTTTATATAAAATAAAGATATAAACGAAATTTTTTTTGCCGAAAATAGAAGAAGAGAATCACAAATGCAAATTTTTCTGGTTTTCAAACTGTGGAGTATGCAAATTTTGAGTTCGACGTCAAAAACGTCGCTTCAGCGGCAGCGAATAAAATTTGACTTTCAACTGGATAAAAGAGAATGAAGACAAGGATGATCGGCATTCAGTGATTGCTTTGTTTCGATGAGTACGATGTCTCAGCGAAGTCATTTGACAGATTCAGAAGCTTGGAGAATTGTTGGTAGGTTAGAAGGGGGCCAAACTCAAGCCGAAGTAGCGCAAGCCATTGGAGTGTCACAAAATGTCATTTCCAGGATCTGGAACCGTTTTTTGGAGAGTGGATGTGCAGGCCGAAGACCAGGGCAAGGTCGTAGACGGGCAAAAACGCCCAATGAAGATCGGTATTTAGCGTTAACAGCTCGGAAACACCGAAACATGAACACTACTCTTCTCCAACAACACCTTCGCTCGGCTACAGGCACCACGATTTCAACTCAGACTGTCCGAAACAGGCTCCATGCTGTAGGTCTGTATGCTCGCCGACCGATGGTATGTGTTAGATTAACATCAAGCCATCGTCGCGACCGCAGGGAGTGGGCAACCGAGCATGTCAACTGGAGGAGAAATGAATGGAGCAATATTCTGTTTTCTGACGAGTCCCGTTTTTCTGTGCATCCGGATAATAGGCGTATTTTCATCTGGAGGGACCGTGGCGTAGGAATAATCCTGCGTTCGTGCACGAAAGTGTCAGATTTGGCGGTGGAGGAGTGTTGGTGTATGGTGGCATCTCCATTGACGGGCGCACTGACCTCTACATCATTCGAGATGGAGCTCTGACTGGTCGCCGATATAGGGATGAGATCCTCAGACCTATTGTAGTCCCTTACGCTGCAGCAATCGGAGATAACTTCATTTTAATGGACGATAGCTGCAGGCCACATCGTGCAAACCTGGTGGAGGATTTCCTTTTCGAGGAAGGAATCGTTCGAATGGAATGGCCCGCGTGGTCTCCAGACATGAATCCAATCGAGCACGTTTGGGACGCTCTAGGAAGACGAGTTTCTGGCCGCCAACAACCCCCACAAACTCTCCAAGAACTGGAAAGAGCTCTTCTGGAAGAGTGGGGCAGAATACCCCAACTCGTCATTAATAGCCTCATTGAGTCCATGCCTCAAAGGTGTTCAACGTTGCTGGCCGCCCGTGGAAACCATATCCCCTACTGAAAATGATTTTCTTTGAAGAAAACACCTTTTCTTATTCTTTTTTTCTCATATGCACAAATTGTGTTTTTTTCCTTTTGTACACAAATGCGCAATAAAATGCATTTTTTCTGCCAAACATGTGTAATTTATTCTCATATAACCTACTATGTCTGTCGACCATGTATCAATCAGCTAAAAAGTTTCCCAGATACAAAATCCACCTAAAACTGCAATATCCTTTAATTGTTTTGAGCAGTGTATATTAAATTTTAAACCATTCGGTTGGGTAGATTTTGCGCTGGTATACGCGGACAGACGAACAGACAAACGGACAGACAGACAGACGGACGGACTAGACGACGACTGTAGGTGCTATGTATTTATATAATTACGAACGCTACTAAAAAAAAACGATTATTTTTTTTTCTAGTGTATATATTTAACGATTTGTAATAGACCTTGGTAAAGCCTAGGTAATAAGATGTTTCTGTTCTTTAAAACTTTCCACGAAGCGTAAAGTTTTGAGACACAACAAATTTGATTTCTTGTAAATCGGATTTTTAAAAAAAAGTGTCAATAAAACCGGGTTTAATAAATTTGATACACTTTCTAACATCTATTTTCCGACAAAATTACCATGCACTGTCAGAGGTACGGTAGCGCCCAATTACCTCCTTGGGTAACTGGGTTCTAAAACATATTTTTAAGCATATTTTTTAATAAATGAAGCTTTTAAAATATAATGAAAAAGATTGCAACTTACTGTCTTAAAATAAGTAGGTCAAAATGTTTTAGAATTAAAAAGAAATCTACTCAATCTATTTTCTAAAACGGGGGGACAATGCTCACCCTTGGGTATACTTAACCTATTATTTTATAACTAAAGCAGAAAACTTCAAAACATGTTAGTTAAAATACACTTTTAGAAAGAATATTTTCATGTAAATAAATAAAAAGGTAAATCTGCGAAGGTTCAAACTCCTATAATGGCAAGCGAAACGTTTAACCCTTTTTATCCTGACGGTACTTATAAGTACCACTTTAATAAAACACCTATATATTCGTAATATGACCGTTTTTCCTAACTGTATTCACAATGGCACAAAGAGTGTATTTCTGACAGCAGGCAGAAGATGGCAAATTTAAGCACATATCCTCTTTCTTTGCATTGTAGGGATTTTACATTTGCCACGCTACATTCGAAATCCATTTTGCAATAGAATTGACATGCATGTTGTTCTTCATTTGAGTAATTTTAGTGGTTTATTACCGGTTATTTAGTACTATTATTTTCTATTGTTTTCTATACTCTACAGGCGAACATTTCCTATATTTTATTTGAAGTTTACTATTTGAAATTTACTGTTTTGTTTTATATCATAGGGTAAAAAATTTAGGGGGGTTACAGTTGCATAATTAACCACTAAAACACTATAAAAATTATTTTCGTCTTTCCTATGTTTATTCTGCGCCAAAACTTATCCAATGATGGAAAAATACAATTAAAAAGTAGTTGGAAAATTAATTCAGGATATAAAGGGTTAATAAGAGCAGTTTGTGAAGTAAATAAATATGGAAAAATCAACATAATTCATTTTTATAATTATTTCATGAATGAGGAATACATCTTCAAAACGTGTTAATTAAAATATACTTTCTCAAAACGGTTTCAAGCAATAGGAGTAAAATTATGATTTTTTTAAGGAATAATTGTAAAAGAAGCATTTTTTTTATAATTTCTAGGATGTGATATTTTACCTAAATTCTCGACTATAATTCTTGTATAACATTTATATAAAAAAATCATTATGGTATGCCATTATTAAACAGATATTTTGTTTTACTTCATCTATCACCAAATTGATTTTCCTCCAGCTAAAAAATATTTAAGTACCTTTATTCCTCATTTTACTCACTTTAAAATAAGCTTTATTTGTAAGATACTTTTGTAATTGTCCATTCACATTCTTTATGCATGTATTAAGTCAATACCTGATTAAATAAATCTTTTTCAAATTCACTTTCTTTTTTAATCTCATTACTTTTATTCGTTTTATTTACCTTTTATGCGCCAAATCTACTTTGAAGCGACAAAAAATAATGGAAGATATTTAGATTTAAAATTCTTATAAATACGTAAAATAAAAGAAAATAAAGTGAATAATCTACTGAGTAAAGAAACATGAAAGTATTTCTTTTCTGATTCTTATGTTTATACTGAGCTCTTATCGATCTTTTCTATTTATGGAATATAAGATGCCTCTGCTCAAATTAAGTTTCAAATTGATAGAATATCAGGAGAAACGTTAAATGAGAGTAGTTTATGGACAGGGACGAAATAAATAAATTGGTTGAAAATTTAAATAATGCATCTTGAGAAGTAGATTCATAATTATTTTCTAAATGAAAGATGGCACTTTAAAATATGTTTTGATTTCTGTGTGCTTTTCTAATTTTATTACCAGTTGATGTCTATTGTTTACGCAATAAAATTACAAACGAATTAAATTTAAATTTATCTATACGTGTTTGTTGCATATGTATTAAAATAAGACACGCCCTCTTCTAAAATAATTTTATTTTCTAATTAATAAGGGAATCTTAAAGTCCTTCGAAAAAGACCTTCTTTCGCATGTACTTATTATTTGTAGAACGCATTACTGTAATACTTATTGTTTTGATTTGACGAATTAACCGTATAATTTTTAGGTAGATTTCGTAAGAAATACTACCTATTACATTCTCCCCTAAGTTGGAATTTTTGAAAAATTTTTGCAGATCCATACCGATCCTGACTTCCAGAACCCAAAACCATCCGCAGTTCAAAGCTTTATATCTATCTGTGTCACTTTTTTATGGACACGAAAACTCACATAATTCTTACACAAATCTCTTCCAAACTGATACATAAAATCAAGGGACATAAAATATCGGTCAAGTTCGTTAATGGGCAAAATCGAACCAAAGGAAGGGGGGGTGGAATGGGGGGCTTTTTGTGAAAACAGAAAAAACCCATAATTTCTTAATTATGATAGGTATCGAATCCGTTTAAAGATATTATTACTTCTAGGAAAAGGGCCGAAAATTTATGTATGACAGATTTTTGATATCATTAAAAATGACCAAGGGGGAGGGAAGGGGGGGGGGGGGTTAGGAGATTAAAAATTGTCAATTCACAAGACATCAAATATGCTTAAATTTATTATAAATACTCTTAATATTATCTAAAACTTTCATATTGACAAGTTTTTTTATAGGGCCAACCCTTATAGAATAAATAAATAAATAAATAAATAAATAAATAAGTCCCAGCTGGCTCCGCTTGCAAACAAGTTAGGTCTTGAATTAACTGCTGCCCAACTACCGCATCATGGCAAAAAGGTCATTTCTTCCGTAATTCCCAACAAACAGGCGCCCCACGGTCTGCGACTCCGAAATCTACCTGTGTCTGTAAGCCAAGCAGTCAGGGATTTTTATTTATGAATAGTTTTTCTATTTTAAGTTCTTAGTACATCAAATAAGACATGCACTTTATGCGTATAAAGTAAAATGTTTTGTCTGTTTGGATTTCAGAGGGTATAATATAGCCAAGCCATGCTTATGATGATTTTGACTTATTCAAAGACAAAACTTTTAAGATATTTTGGCTAAGTATTTTATTATTATATGACTACCTAGAAATTTTTGAGCAATTCTGTTTGATGGAATTTCTATTATTAAAAAAAAAAAAAAAAAAAAAAAAAAAGAAAAAAGAAAGAAAAGAAAGAAAAAAAGAAAGAAAGAAGAAGCATTTGCCAAGCTTGAACAATTAATTGCCTATTGTGGTTATGCTGTCAGTTTCTTCTAAGTTTTGCATAAATATTTATGTTACTGCAAAAGTACTTTATATTATTGTAGCCACGGAGAAAGAACCTGGAGGGGAAACTAGAATAGGCGAGGATATCGAAAATGCAAGTCATATTTTTTTAACGAAAGAGGGCGCTGTAAAATTTGGCGGCTGCCTTTAAACAGAATGTCATTAGATTACATGTTAAATTCCGAAAGTATTTTACTCGATTATTTTTAATTATAGCAATTATATGTCATAAATTTAAGATGGGATATAAATGTTTTATTCCGGGATGTAGATCGGGCTATGATGATGAGATAAACAAAAGAAAAATCGAAGATTTTTTTTTTTTTTAAGTATGTTTATAGCTCCAAAGGTGAGTGCTTTTTATTATACTTTAATTTAAAGTTATATGCATGTAATCATTTTTAAACTAAGAAATTTTTATTCTAGTATATCGATCTTAGTGTATATGTTTTTAAAATGTTATACTTAATGAATGCTAATGTCTGTGGCTAATTGACATGGCCATTTAAATTGTCTTATAGAGTGCTATTTGTTTGGCTGTAATCTGAAGCTATTTTTATTTGAATAATACTTTTAATCTCTAAAAATTATACGTCCATTCCGTATTTCTTCGCAGTACAATATCCGTGATATTTATTGTTAAATGATTATTCAGATGCTTCTGTCAGGATGAACTCTTATTTAAAGAGTTATAAAAAACAATCGGAACGCCAAATATCTATTAAAATATATGCATGGTGTGAAGAAACCTTTATTTAATGAAATTTCTACTTGTTTGACATTTTTAAAGTTCAAATTTTCAATCAAAAACATTTAAAAAATGAATGCTTTTCGCATTGAAAAGCATTGCAGAAGCAGGTTAGGATAGCCTTCAGCTTACCGTGGCGCCATCTATAAGGAGAAAAATTGTATTGTAAAATTTCAACGTTACTTTCCCCTCCATCTATCTTCCTCCGTGATTGTAGCAAACAAATGTTTGTTGTTATGTCACGTATTGACAGATTAAAAAAATAAATACCTATATATAATTTTAAATCATCACAAATAGGTAAATTAAATTTTAGTTTCGAAACAAACTTTTTTTTAAACCCAATTTTTGTTCTATTTGATGAAGTAACGTTTGAAATTGTACAATATTTAGAAGCGAATATATACATTGGCTCCCAAAACTATTCGTACACTGTAAAAATTTGTAGTGAAAAGGAAGTATCCTGGAAAAGAATTCGAAGATGAAGTCCAATATTTTTCCAGATCATCTCTATGTTATTCTAAATAACACCCAACATTCTAAAAAATATATTGATTGACTTTCTTTTGATATAAAAATGGAAATGGAAGAAGGCAGATAAAGAACACGTCACAAAAATCTTCGTATACTGAAACATTTGTGAATAGATTCATAATTAAAATTATCGTCTGTCGCTTTATTTTTATTTTTCATTGTGTTGACATTTAAAAAATCGTTTGGCCTTAATTTTTGCTTGCTTTCGATGTAATATTCTATTTATTATTTAAAAATGGATCGTAGTCGTGAAGAAACAACTAACAGCATTCGAAAATTGATTATATTTCATAATAGTAGTGGCAAAGCAGTTCGTAATATTGCTAAATTAGTTCATTTATCCCATTCCACGGTGCAGTATGTGATAAAACGCTTTAAAGAAGAAAATCGGATCGAAAACAAAGGAAGAAAATGTCGTCCGTCATAGTTAACACAATATGATCAGAGATTTACAATTAGAAAAATTGCGAAAAATCCACGTTTAAGTGCTGTAAAAGTTGCAACAGAATTTAATGAAATATTTTCTACTTCCATTTCACCTGAAACTGTTCGACGAGTGCTGAGATCAACTGCATTATATGGGCGTTCTGTCCGTAGAAAATGTTTTGTTAGTGCGAAAACAGAAAGTTTAGGCATTCCTTTGAAAAATCAATGATAAATAAAACCGAATTGTGTTGGAATAATGTCTTATTTGCAAATGAAAGCAAATTAGCATTTTTGGTTCTGGTGGGAGTATAATTGTACGGAGAAAAAAAAAAAGAAGAACTTAATCCCAAGAACGTAGTTGGAATATTTAAGAATGGCGGTGGAGGTGTCCTTGTGTAGGGGTGCATGGCAGCATCAGGACTAGGTAATTTGGTATTTATTGAGGACATAATGAATCATGTTTTTTATTTAAATATTTTAAAAGACAATTTTAAGTTACAAGACCAAAATTTCGGTATTGGAAACAAATTTGTTTTCTATCAAGATAACGAACTTAAGCACATGGCTCTCAACATTCGCCTCTCTATAATTGTCCAGAAGTTCTTAAAACACCACCTCAATAGCCGCATTTAAACCCAATAGAATATATTAGGAGAGAACTGGAGGTTAGTGTACGAAGATACGACATTAAAACGAAAAGCGAACTAAAAACAGTAATGATCGACGAACATCGATGCAGGGGAAAAAAAAAAAAAAAAAAAAAAAAAAAAAAAAAACTTGTTAAATCTATTCCCAGACGTTTAAAAACTGTTGTGGATGCTAAAGGATATCCTACTAAGTATTAATTTAATGAAATATTACAATATTTACTAATATGTAGAGACTTGTTTTAAAGTGTACAAATACTTTTGCGAGGTAACTTTTTTGTTATTTTTTGATTTTTGATTTGTTCAAAATAACGTTTTACTATGTTTTAAAAATATTTTATGTAGTTTTGTTAAGAATAAGTTATAGATCTTTTTATTAAATACTTAACCTGAAATATTAATTTTAATTACTGTATAGAGCACTACTTCATTGAAATTCGTAAGTGTACGAACACTTTTGGGAGCCACTCTAAGTGTTTAAACCAAAAGCGATATCTCATGTTACGACAGCAAGAGTTACCTTTAAGCTTAGCGGTAACATGTTGCCAAATTGTACACTTTTTTTTTTCAAGTCACATATACAAATTTTGATTTGTTTTACTTACTGAATGAAATAAAATAAGCATCACATATAAACATGTAAAATTTGTATTAAATAATTATTTCCATTTGAAACATGTTTGTCTTGAAATAAAGCGAAAAACTTGGAAGCTATGCATTAATGACGGACATGTTACTGGTATGTAATTAGGGTTCAGGAAAGGTTCGTTAATTACGCCTCAAGAGAAGAGTACCAGAATTTTCATTAAGTAATATTTGCGTATTTAATGAAAAAAATTATGTGTTTACATATGGCGACCATTACTTTACGAAAATTATGGTATTCAAACTCTTTAAATCCCTAGAATACCCTGAGGCGCGAGGCACCCTGATAATATACAGATACTCCGAATATAAAGCAAAAAGTCATTAAACAAATTTTAGAAACTATAAATCTTTCACATCCCATTATAATATTCTCCATGAAAGAAATATTATAATGAATTTCTACCTATACCTTGTAATTCAATTTTAGTAAAGAAACATATTTTAATTACGTTTTCAAAAGATATATACTCAAACATATGCCTCTCTGTTGATTAAGATGTACAATTCTTTAATTTTATGGCTCTTCCTAACTCAAAGGACTGCAGCATTTTCCCCGACTTAAATTAAATATTCCCAACTCTCAAATTCAGTCAACCACTTAGAAGTAAAACTAATTAATTTTACATTTTTAGAAATTTGGTGCCATTCATCGTTCTTTGCCGTGTTTTTATTATCGATTATTAATGTTTCAATGACTTGGGTGATAAAAAAGGTAACTAACAAAATGCAAGTTTCAAGTTATACAGTATTCCAATTTTCTAAAAATAAATAAATAAATAAAATACAAACAAAACTATTGTGATTTTCCCCCTAAAACAGCTGATTTGTTAAGACTGAATTAACTTCCGTTAACTTATCTGCAACATTTTTTTGTCTCGTAGGTTTTATTTTATTGTACTTATTGAATTTTAATAACAAACTCTTTTTTTTCACTTACCTAAAATGTATCTTTGATTATGATATCATATAATGAGTAATAAATAAAACTTGTACTTTAAAAAAGGATGTTGTGATGTAGTTAAATAATTTTACATGAAAATCAGAAAAAATTAAAAATACTCCGATAAAAGGTTTTACAACCAAGCCCTTTATTTGTTATAGATATAGATAATAATTGAAATTCAAACCAATTATAACTGAAAGAAATAACTTATTTAATTCTTAACTCCAAAAAATATGCATGTTTTAGGGGACTCGGTATCCTTTGAACTTTTTTTTTTTTTTTTTTTTTTTTTTTTTTTTTACTAAATCATTTTTACTTGAATCTTATGCATATTATTAGAAGTTATTGAGGAATTTGAGGAAGTTATTTGAAAAACCCTGGAAAAAACACGTATTCAATTACATTTTATTTATTTTTCTTATTGTCATATTGCAAAACCCAACCCTAATTTTATTAAGCAGATCATACAAAATATATTAAAAAATAATCGAGACATTTGAAAAATAATTGTCGAAGTTTCAGCATTTTAAACTCAGCAAGATTTTTAAAAAAGGGAAACTGCAAAAAATCAGTTTAAAGATTTTATACTTATACAAATTAACTGTAAAAAAAGGTAAAAAACTGTTTCACTTTACTTAATACTAACTGAATATCGTTTTTGCTTATATACCTTTTAAATCCAACAGTTATAGTGTATTGGTGAACATTTAGTGGGCGTGGCATTTAAAGGGCTGGCAAAATAATAAAATACTTTTTATTACACGTATAATTGTCAAACTGTTTCAAATCTTCGTTCTAATATACTAGGAGGTGCCAAATTTTAATTTTAGCAAAATATAAAAAAAATCTATATTTTCGTCGTTTTTTTCCACGATTTGTAGGGTGCCAAGTCCCCCCCCCCCACCACCACCACCTTAAGTATTTGAGGAAACTTTAATATTCATTGTACAATTCAATGTACATTGTATAATTTGCTGTACATTCATACAGCAAATTATTTGGAATTACTGATATGATAACTCAAAACTTGTATAGTGAATTGGTTAGTTTTCAGAACTACGAATAACAAAAATCTTTATTAAATAAATTATGTTAGCCCTTCTAAACCTGCTCTTTTCAACCAAAAATATAAAAAAAAGGGGGGGGGGACAAGTTGAAGGAGCTAAAAGGAATACATCGAAAACAAAACACTCTCGTTCAAAAAAACTTTTATATACATTTTGTTGAATTCACATCGAAATGGACGTATGTAGAATAATTAAGGTATGGTTAAACATTCCGTTATATTATCTATGTCATATAGCTACATCACGCTCTCGAAAAAATCCGTAAATTGAACGTTTATTTCCTTATCTTTTTTTTCTTTTTCGTTAAAACACGAAAAATTCCTCTTAGATTTTCCCATTTTACCTAAAAATACGAAAAATCACCAATCTAACAAAACAATTTCTTGAAATCCTCCACTTTAAAGTTGCAGTTTCGTCAAACCACAGGTGTTTTCCAGAAACTCTGTTGTGTTCATAACTTTTTCGTATTAGAAAAAAAAAATTACGCATGTTTTTTTTTTGTTGTTGTTTGTTTGTTTTGTTTTTGTTTTTTGTTTTTTGTTTTTTCTCCTCAAAACACGAAACAATCTCGAGCCGAAGCTCAAAATTTCTGGAAATCTCACAGCAAAAAAATATAAATTTTCTCAAATAACAGAAAAATTCTCTTTCAGTCAGAAGGTTCTTTTGGAAACTTGTTGCATGTACTTTTTACATTTTTTTGACGAATTTTATTTTTAGAATGCATTGGTTTCTCTTATTTAAATATTTAATATGACTACCTCGAAACTTTTGAATAAGTTTTTTTTTGTAAAAAAAAAAATTCCTATTACAAAAATGTCCAAATCATAAAACGAAATCTCATTAAACAGAATTTTCAGAAGATTATAAATAATTTAAATTCCATTATAGTATATTTTATGAAAGACATATTACAAGGAATTTATACGTATATCTTGTAATTAAATTTCAGTAAAGAAGCCCATTTTAATTATGATTTTCGAAAGATACACAGCAAACTTATGTATCTTTAATTAATATATAAAACTCTTTCATTTTGTAGGAAATCCTAACGTAAATAACTGCAACATATTTCTCAACTTAAATTAATTATCCCCAATTTTCAAATTCAGCCACCCATTTCCTAATAAAACTAATTAATTCTATTTTTATAGAAAGTCTTCGGCATTTATCGTTCTTCGCCATATTATAATTATTACTGATAAATAGTATTTGTTATAGATCATGATTAAATGGCGAACTGCTCATAATTAATACAAATAATTGTATAAACCTTCAGTTTCAAGTTTCAAGCTTTATGTGAACTTTAAGGAACGTCTCACCGGATGGCTTTTTCAGAAAGCCTCACGTTTTCAGCATCTTGGCACGAGTGCAACGTTTGGCGTGGTGCTGAATATGTATGTAACCCTTCTTGTTTGTGACGTCATACGTAGTATAGCAAACAGCAACCCTATTATTTTGTTGCTGTGAAAGTCAAAGAGTGCGTTTTATTTTTGCCTGAAATGCTATCAAGTGGGGAATATAGTATGAGGAAATGTTATTTTACCGTCGTTAAATGCTTTTAATTTCGAAATACATATAATTCAAGCACAAAAAAGGTTTACTTTCTCCAGTTTGGTAATATTCTTTTACACAGAGAGAGATATATTATTTTGTCCGCCGCCAATTCACATTAAAGTTCAAATCAAAACCAAAAACTTGGACAACGATTGGCGATAGAGCTGGTTGCGCTTTCCCAGTTTCGCCAATTTGCCAAGCTGGTGCTGAAAACATGAGGTTCTCTGAAAAAGCCACCGGCTGTACGAAAATAATTTATGAACATCCTGTACTTTTTTAATTCACCGTTACAGATAGCAGTAGTGTTCAAAATACAAACACATTATGTTCAGTCACGCACGCAACAGGTGAGATAGGTTGTGAAACTTCTAATTGGCCTATAATTAAAGAATATGTATTAATTACTCCAAAATCTAGTTCTTAATTGACTGTAAATATCGAAAGATTATGTGCAAAAAGTTGCCTAGAATTGATGAGTATATGTTATTCCTAAGTATGACTATACCAAAAATAGGGTAATATTTTTCATGTTTATGCGTATTTTTATTTATAAGTGACAAACAACTGGCACGATTTCGACAAATGAGGTAGTGTTAGACTCTTTTTTTTTAATAGGTGATACAAGAAATATGGAATTTCGAAGTATGCATTATAACTACTAATAATGTTCGTAACTTTGGTAATTAAATATAAGTAATCGGGATCATTTTAATTCCACAGTTTTGGGAAAAAAATACACCATGTCTTTTGTACTATTATAGTTACAGCTATCTTTTTATTAACAACTTATGATAAAATGTATTTTTTTCTTTATTATTGAACGTGATAGTGTATTTTGTTTCCATTAATAAAAAAATGTATATATATATATATATATATATATATAACTTTTGTAAATGATAAACATTAAACCAAATAAATAATCGACAAAAAATAAACTGATAATTACAATGTAATACATAAATATATCCAAAAATTTAAGGTTCTCAAAATAAAATTCAAATGAGTGGGAAAAATACTTAAAGATATATAGAGAAAAAATCCAATCTATAGAGAGTAAAAATTATTACAATAGCAATTGGAAACTTATATAGTGGAACACTTTTCAAGGGCAATATTCCACTAATATAAGTAAAATGTAATTCATTTCTGTTTGAGTTAATAGCTGTGAGCTTAATTTATTAATCCAAATTGCCCATTCAATTACCAAATTAAATTTACAGGGAATTGAATAAAAATGCACAAACATTGAGTACCTAAACATGATGGTGCAATATTAAATAATATTGAGTACGTATTATTAAAATTCAATAGCATATTTAAAAAGGAATCTTTAGACAAAAAGAGAAATTGTAGGAAAACAAACCCCTACATCAACATTTTAGCTTTCAGAAGCCACGTTATCCGTAAGAAATACATGTATGTGCAACAGTTACATTGACAGTTAAAAATAATAAACTATTTTTACAAATTTAAATATAATACATATAAACCTATTAATAATTTTTATACTAGTTTAACCCTTTCAGGGGCAAGCAATTGTGTACCTGTAACGTTGAATTCTCACCGGTATTTACGAAAGAATTTAGTTCACAATAAGGAAAAGCAATTTTACAACTTTTCCCGTCAAAGTTTAAAAAGTGAAATTTAATTAAAAGTTTCTGGTTTGAATCGGATTAAAATTAGGTGGTATATAATATATACCACCGCTTCTCAAAGGGTTAAACAATAGCCAATCTAAATAATAATAATATTAATGAAAGGGATTTTTGAAATTAAAATGTTAACAGCTTACAGCACAAAAGGATTAAATGAAACAATAGTGAATGTTATTCGAATATTGACTGTGTTATACTAATGCATTTTTATAGCAGCGCCATCTATGGGAAAGAGAATAAAAGGAAGGAATCTAGCATTACAATTTATTAATTAGTTTAAAGGAATAAACTAAATATATATATATATATACATATATTCTTTTTTTTTCTTTTAACGTAGCGTAGTTTTTCTGCGCCGTGAACATTCTACTAGATAAAAAAGTTTGAGAAAGACTGACTTAGATCAAATATGGCCCCTAAAAAGAAAATTCAACATTAAGTTTTATTTTGAGAACAAAATATTGAATTATGGTTGCATTTTTCTCTTGAGTATTATTTCCCTATCTTTATGTAGAAATAGTATCTTTTCGATATTTATTTTCAAAATGGAAGCATCTTTCGGTGAAATATTGTATATGGCATTGTTATCGTTTTTTTGCCACATATTTCAAAGAATTCTTTTATTTCTTTATTTTCTATATCTTTCAATGTTATCGAAGAACGATAACTTTGATTGAAAGATAAAACACAGTAATTTAAAACCAGTTCAACGCGATTGTTTCTGAACCACGGCTTGTTTACATTGTAAAAAAAGACACATGCTTTTTAATCTAAGAAAATACAATATAACTATAAACGAACATAGACAAAAAACTTAAAAGAAAATATACGAGAACCACGAACGAAAATATACAATAACCTCATCCGGCAACCCATGATTCTTAAAAGTGTTCCTTATCTTTAGAAACCTTAGAAACTAATATATTTTCAAGATTTACAGAAGAATTTATAAAAATAAAGTTTCTTTTGCTGTCGCTGATTTTCGAAAACATTTCCGAGTAGTTTTGATAGCACATTAATCAGTTTTCCCAAACCGGAATATAGATTTTTCAATAGACAAAGAACACTTTTCGGAATCTTAGGTAACTCAGAGTGGTTATTGTATATTTTCGTTTGTGATTGCATTATATTTTTTTAGATTAAGAAACGTTGTGTCATTTTTTACCATAAAAAGAAGACAATGTTTCTTAATTTAGAAAAATATAATATAACCGAGAACGAAAATAAACAATTACCTCTTCCTAGTAACCCACGACACCGAAAAGTAGTCTTTATATTTAGAAAATTCAGAAATCAAGATATTTTCGAGATTTGAAGAAGCATTTATAAAAACTAAGTTTTTTTGTTGTCACTGATTTTCGGAAACGTTTCCGAGTAGTTATAATTATTGTGCATTAATAAGTTTTCTCAACATGGAATATAGATTTTTCGGATGCTATCAGTTCTCAAGTAAACATTTTCATGTTTAATAAACATATTTTACAGACAAACATGAAAAATTAACAGCATTAATATTAATATTAAAATTAAAATTATTTTGTTACTCTTGCATGCATAAATTCAATTACGCAACTGAAAAATTTTAATTGAGAATTGATACATCCTAAAAACTGACATTGATTGCTACACGGACAACTGATTGTTACACAATAAAAACTACTCGGAAAGGTTTCCGAAAATCGGTAGCGACGAAAAAAACTTTGTTTTTATGAATGCTTCTTTAAACCTGGAAAATATATTTGTGTCTCAGATTTTAACGTATTTTAACGAAAGTGATTTGGCACAACAGAGATTTCTTTTGTGACAGCCCTTTATTGTTATATACCTTCACTTTAAACCATATTGTTGCCAACATCTATCATATTTGGCGCGTTCATTTTATAATGGATAATTATATATGAAGCCTTTCGGATCCATGTTTTATTTTAGTTTTTGAGAAAAATTGTTTTTAGGTTTAAAAAATTAAAAGTAGCTACCAAAATAATAAAAATTAAGTTTTACAGAAAATTAACGAATGTGTCATTTACTAAAATTTAGCGTATATACTTATTTCATGTAATGTATTTTATTATTATTTTGGTAGTAGGCTATTGAAGTAATTTTCGAAGACATAAATTCCGTATTACAACAAGATTAAATAGACATAAATGCATTTCCAGTATTTTTTTTTTCGTTTTTTCATAATAAATTACTGGCTAAGACAAGAAGCCCCGCCCCTATTTTCAGGCAAGAATGGCCTATTTTTAAGTTTAAAGAATGAAGCGCATATTTTTAATTAATTGCCTCAGTAACGGTGTGTAAAGAGAACGTTTTAAATTAACTTTAAGTGAACTTTTTTTACTTTTAATTATTATTATTATTAAATGTTGAAATACAAATGAAGTGATACTAGTATTTGTAAAGACATGTACTATATTATCAGGACACCAGAAACTTTCGACGTGCCACTGTTAATATAAATATATATATATATTTTATATGGTGTCTGTCCACAAAGCCTGTTTAGAATTTCAAACTTTTATTACAAACGCAAATGAACAGATACATGCATGGAAGATCAGTAAAATATTAGAAGTACACATTGAAATATTTTTGTATCAATTAATAAACCTCTATATGTTCACCATTATGCACGTTAAGGAGACAATCGTCGACGTTTTACCGAGATACTCTTTATCGTCCATGCCTTGCTCTATCAAATACTGAGCCGGTCTCTATGAATTTCTTATGTCCACGGACATCAGTTCGTGAATGGTACAAGAAATTTATGGGAATCGGCTCAGTATTGTATAAAACAAGGAGTGGGCAAAAAAGAGTATCAGAGGAAAACGTCGACGATTATTTCCCTGACATGCTTCATGCAATCAATGGTGCACATATAGAAGTTTAATAACTGATGCCAAAGAGAAAAAAAAACTTCCATATATATACTCCTAATATTGTACTACTTCCCATACACGTGTACGTTCATTTGTGTTTGCAATAAAAGTTTGAAATTATAAAGAGACTTTGTGGACATCCTGTATAATATGTGTATGTTAAGGTCAAAAACGCACATTGAACAAAGAAAAAAATCAAACACAACGCATTATGCATTCTCAGGTTCATTTACACGGCAAAATTCGTATTGTGATCGTATTCCATAAAGCTCAATCTCTGTTGTGGTTCTGTCCATATTCGACCACTACGCGTTGTGCTTATGACGAAATGTCACAACACATTCTGGACGGTAACTGATGCAACCATGATGCCACTGACATGTTGTACTTTATCCTTGTGTTCGTGTTTGCAAGTGCCAGATTTAAAAAAAAAAAATGCCAATCCTTGGAGAAATATATTTTTATTTCCGTTGAGATTATTCAAATTTCTAAATCTAAAAACAATTATTTTTATTTTGTTCGTAAAAAGATGTCAAAAATGTATGTTTTCTACCAGAAAACTTACAGTTTTGCTCAATGTAGACTTATTTTAGTAAACGATTCATAAAAAAATATATACAGTACAATTACTGCTTTTAAGACGTAAAATTGTACTATGTAACTAAACAGCATGTTAAAATTTCATGGTAATCGGCCAATTTTTATGAAAGTTAGAGTCGGGAATGACAAAACAACTGATATAAGAATCGAAAGTTTAAAGTGAAAACGTCTAAAACAAAGGTTTTCAACCGCTGTGCCCTGAAAAAAAAATTGTCCTAAATTATGTTACTCTATATTTACTTATTTTTGAAGGGTAAAATTTTCAATATTACACAAAATTAGTAAATACCATTTTTCTAAAATAAATGTTCTGTTCTGAAAGTTGTATTCGGGTTATATACACTTTTCTTCGATGAAAACACTTAAAAAAATCTATCACAGATAGAATCCTTTAGGGAAAATTTTAAGAATGTGCCTGCACAAAATTTCAGTCTTGAAGAAGATATTCTAAAATAATATGAAGCACAGCTATTTCATTCATTGTTAACGTATAGAGTGATTATGAGAAAAACTTTGCCGATATATAAGCATCTAGCGACCGTATTGTTCAAGAAAGCGAGATAATATTTGGGATGTGGTGTTTTATGGTCTCGATAATGAGATAGCGAACAACAATTGAGGAGTATCAGTTACAGTTACAGTTGCGGCGACAAAATTTCAAAAATTTTAAATAGAAGCACCTAATGATTTCATCGCAAAATGATTTTCACAGTGAAAAACTATTAAGAGCATTAAAAACTATTTAACTGTAGAAATGACGAAACAAAGTCAAATAAAAGTAGTGAGAAGAACAAATGTGCCCACATAAGCGACAAAAAGCAAATAATTTTAGACGTCTTACAAAAATTTTAAGTCTTTACGTTCACAGACGATGATACATCGCATGCGGAAAACTATGTACAACAATAAATCACGGTGTGATTTATTGTTGCACCCTCATATTGTTGCACCATCAAACGCAAGACTATGCAGAGTCTCGCGTTTGATGGTGTTTTCGTGTCAGACTCACTTCGCGGATATGATGTGTATACTTAGAATTTTAAATACCTCAAAAGACAAAAATCGATTGAGGTTTATTCGGGTGACACTGCCGACCACGGAAACGCGAAATGGCGGTAGATGACAATGTACTTAATTTGTTCTTGCAGCACACTTGTAGCACGAAAATGCCTTCTTTGCGTTTAAGTCGCCATTTCTGCAGCTAAAATTTGAGAAGGTTTTAACGCTATTTATGGCTTTTTACTGTGAAGATAATTTTGTGCTGAAAAAAATTGTATGTTGCCATCTGAAATTTTGGCACTATAACCGTAACTGTGAGGTATGGATTGTTGTCCTTTACTTCTTTCTCGAGTCCATGACATACACTAACCACATCCCAAATGACATCTCATTTCATTGAACGGTACGGTTGCTGGAGGCTCATATATCCACAAAGTTATTTTCATAATCACCTTTTATAACAAACTGAAAAAAAAAATATGCAAATAAGTTTTTAAAACATGTTAATTGTTATATTTTTACTACATATTGTAATAAATACGTATAATTTCGTAATATTTGGTCGTGATAGTAAATTTTGTTTAGGTTAATAAATAAATGAAAAGAGGCATACTATTTCCTGCTTAAATATACATATATACATACATCCAAGCGTTCTTAGCTGTAGGTTAAACTATAGGTGCAAGTGCGTTCAATTTAAGTTCAAGTGTACCGTGAAATAAAAAAAATTGAAACAAAACTGGTTTAAAGCATAGGATGTTATCCAGTGACAAAGGATACTATGTTGAATTTATTTTTTGCCTATCCCTTCTCTCACATCAAGCTAAGGGCTATTTTACATCACTGAGATTTCTGGAGAATCAAACTTCGCCGCACCATCTATCGAAAGTGAAAGTGTATAAAATTCCTTAATAAATAAAAATTGTATCTACAAAACATGCATATGTCTGTAACTGTCGTATAATCTGACTGCATAAAATAAAATTTCTCTATCAATTGAGACAATTTGAATGTTCTGCAATAACAAGACAAGTGGAGTTACCTTGATTCTCAATTTTCAGATTTATGTAATGTATTATTCAGAATAAAAGGAAATATAAATTTTATGATCGTAAGCAAAGAAAAGGTGCTAGAAAACTCTTCTTAATAGGAAGGAAGCTAGGAAGTTATACAAGTTATGCTCGCAAGGAATTTATGTTCTAAATTAAAATGTTGAAAGTAAATTTAAAAGCTACGTACTGAAAACTCCATTTCACTTGCCTTGTTATTGCAGAGGGGCCCCTTAATCACATGGAGCACGAAAATGCCTTCTTTGCGTTTGTTTTAAGTCACCATTTCCGCAGCTAAAATTGAGAGATTATTTAACGCTATTTGTGGCTTTTTACTGTGAAAATAATTTTGTGCTGAAAAAAATTGTTTGCTGCCATTTGAAATTTGTCACTATAACCATAACTGTGGGGTATCGATTGTTGTTCTTTACCACTTTCTCGAGTCCATGACATACAATAACAACATCCCAAATGGCATCTCATTTCCAATTTAGGTAATGTATTATTCAGGATACAACGAAATATAAATTTTATGATCATAAGCAAAGAAAAGATGAAAGAAAACTCTTCTTAATGGGAATATACGCAAAGAAGTTATATCCTAAATTAAAATGTTGAAAGTAAATTTAAAATCCTTGTAGCTGAAAACTCCATTTTTCACTTGCCATGTTATTGCAGAAGGCTCCTATTTACTTTATTTTGGAGACATCATCGCAAGTTTTGCGTAACTGAATAAATGGAAGGATTTTATTTCCTACGTAGCATCAGTTTTGTAAGTGAAAAATACAGTACATGCACACATCTTAGTCCTAAATTGGCAATAATAACATTTTTCGTACAATCAAAATTATTGTCGTATAAGTGAAAGAGAAACTTTACATTATTTACCATAAGGCGCTGTCAGTACCTGAAGAAATACTCGTATAGTTGAAAAAGTCGTGTAAGTTAGAGGTCACTATACACTGTTAAAAAAAAGAAATCAGTTGATTGCCAGTACAATTTCCGTATTTTCACATATTTGTTTTCTCTAGTGAAATTACTTCGCCAATGTAACCAAAATTAGCGAATATGTATCTAAGAAATGGACTTAATAGTGCTAAAAGTCTAGTTAATTTCCCATTTTCTCTAAGGCTTTGTAATTTTTTATATTTTTACACTCTAAAACAAATTTCCGCATTTTGCCAGTACAATTTCTGGGTTTTTACGGATTTTATTTTTTACAGTGTAATAATAGTAATAATAAACATAAATGCCACAGCTTTAGAGAAAAGGGAAATTTAGCATTATCTGTCAAAGATATTCTCAAATCTGAACTGTCTAACACAATCCCGAAATCATTTTCATCGGGAAAAACAAATTCAGTAAAAATACGGAAACTATACTGGCAATCAACGCATTATTTTCTTGCAGTGACAGTTATAAAAATAAGTAATATTTAAAAAATAATTTCTTTTGGAAAATACTACTTTTATTCGAAAAACATTTCCTCTCCAATTTCCTTTACTTTATCGTTTTCGTGAACCTTCTTTAACTTTATTAAAAAACAATAAAAGAAAAATTCTCCAGTTTGAGAAGATACAAGGTTTCCATAAATGTTACTGGTGCGGCTTGTGTTTGATGAGTAAATATTTTCAGTCGGAGGAACTCATATTGTAGAAATAATTCAACGTTTATTTTACTCGTAAAAAAAGATATAACCTTGTAAGAAAATCTCTTTGGTTTACGTGCTGATTCAATACGGTGTATCTTGCTAGAATTTAGAAACAGAAACAAGCCGTAATGTGAGCATACTAATAATAAAAAAATTCTAATTATCGGAAAAGAAATAGAAATAGATTTAATAGGAAATATAAAGCAGGCTGTTTTTCTTCTTTTTTTTTTTTTTTGTAATCAAATCTGTGTTTCATGACAAATTGTCTCTTTGAAATGTTCGTGTCAAATAAATATGCTAACACTCTTTTTAACTCTCTCACGCATGAATTACTTTTAAAAGGTTTACAAACATATTTTGCATTTAAAATAGATTTAAAATGTATTATTAAGAACAAATAATGTTGATTTTTTTTAATCTCACGTTTATTAAAAAAATTTAAGACGTTACTTATCTGATATTTACAAGAAATAATAAATTATTAATAATTAAGTAATTTTGTGTTAATTTAAATTTAGGATAGATTAACAAAAGAAAAAAAAACATATTTGGTCATGTTTTATTTCAAATCCAAGAGCAGAGTCTTCTCCCGCTCAGAACAAACATTATTTGACAAAAGCGAATTTTCTAACTGAATATGAGAAAAGAAATTGATTCAACGATCTATTGTTGCGTTTCGCAAACATTATTTGAATTCATGGGTGGCTTATATGTGTTAAAGGAAGAAAAACTAGTCGTTGTGGTTCACCGTAATACTTACCCATCATGGATATGAATATTTCGAAAGTCCAAAAAAATAATTCCGGATAACTAAAGTTGCTGAAATTTAATAGGTTTTGTCGCACTATTACATTCTAAATACATACCAAATTTCAAGCCTCTATCTCAATTTGTTTGGTAGATAGAGTGTTTAAAATTGTGGCTTGATGACGTCATAAACTTTAAAAGTTCTATTATTGAATTGCGTAAAAGAAACATCCTTATAACTCCAAAAATAATAAGCATATTAACTAACAATTTACTGCGTCAGATTAAGCGTCTCCGAGGCTAACGAAAAAGTAAGGCTACCGCGGTGCTTCTCGCAAATCTTTTTTTACAGACCGCGGGACTCACGTGATGCTCGAATGCACCA
The DNA here is from genome assembly GCA_963931845.1 of Maratus michaelseni. NCBI lineage: Eukaryota > Metazoa > Arthropoda > Arachnida > Araneae > Salticidae > Maratus > Maratus michaelseni. Next base: position 300,761,161 of record OZ007587.1, on the reverse strand, counting down.
ATACAGATGTACGAAAAGAGAAATACGTCACTCTAGCGGTCTGTAAAAAAAGATAAGTGGAATGCACCGCGGTAGCCTGTCTTTTCCGTTAGCCTCGAAGCGTCTCATTTCCAATTAAAATATATATTTGAATTGAAATTTGAATGAAATACAGTGTAATGAAAAATCGAAGAGTCTGAAAAATATGATTACAAATATCTCGGCAACTAATTATCCGATCGACTTCATTCTTTATGCAATTTTTTTATGGTATTTTATATTCACTCCTTAAAATAATCAATTTCGAAAATTTCTATATACCTTTTATCAGAACGAACATTTCTAAAGTCCGAAAAAAATAGTTCCGAATAATCGAGGATACTGAAATTCAATAGACTTCTTCTCATTATTACATACATACCAAATTTCAAGTCTCTATCTCAATTTGTTCGGGAGATAGGGAGTTTACAGATACACACACAGACAGACAGACGGCCATTTTTTTCACTAAAAATACGTTTTTCGGAATCTCTAGTGTCTGAAACGTGTAAATCCGTCAACAATATTTTTTCGAATTTTAAAACGATTGAAAGACTTACCCTGTATTACGTATGATGGGTAAGTAATAAAACATGCACAGTTATTTTCAGTACAAACATCAAATGAGATTTCAAAAGACGGGGTTAAAAGCGAAACTTCTTATTTTCTGAGATAATTACAAAATCATTTATGGGTGTTCAAGCGTGATATTTTCAACCAGAGCTTTATTTCGCATAGTGTGGTTTCAGTAAGTGCAGAAAACTTTTTTGGATACTCCCTGGATTAGTGCACAAAACACAAAATGGGGAATCTGATCCTTTTCTCCAGAAAAATGGTTTCGAATTTTCGGAAATGAAATTTGAAGAATATGCTGGAAAAAGAAATATAAAAATAATTCGAATACGCTTTTCAAAAATTTGAATTACTCTAATAGCATTTTATAGACTCAGACATAAGTAGAACATATTTATTCAGACATAAGTCTTTAACATACAAACGAATTTATTGATATAGTAACAAGAACGTCGACAAAGAGGAAATCCAGTGCACTTCTCTGGATTTTTAAATTTGAAGGGCTCGGGTGTAAAACAAGGTAAGTAACAAAATCTAAGTTTCGAGATATTCAGGATTCAAGTTTTCTAAATAAAACTACAAACAAAACTATTGTGATTGCTTCCTCTAAAACAGCTTATTTGTTAAGCATGGACCTTTAGTTAACGTGTGTACAACATTTTTTGCCCAATAAATTTTATTTTATTTGCCTTAGGGGCAAAGAGTCTTCGTTAATAAAATTCATATCTAAAATTTATCTTTACTTATTGCGGCATGTATTGAGTTAGAAATAAACCTTGTGCTTTTAAAAGGTTGCCAAAATGCAGTTAAATAATTTTGCAGAAAAATCAGAAAAAATCAAAGTTGTCATTTGCCATGTTTTACATCCAAGCCTTTCATTTAATAAGTTAAATTTTCGCTTTATATATACGTATATATATATATATTTTAAATAATAAAATTGATTCTTCCCGAGTGCTTTAAAATAATTAAATACTAAAAGAAAAAGGAACTAAGGATCTTTCGAATGGATTTGACGCCCCCTGCACCTGTATGACAATTTATAGGAGTTTCTTTTTTGTTTTTGTTTTTGTTTTTAGAAGTGCACCCAGGTTTAGTAAATTAGATTTTATGTTCCCGCAACAAGAGTTTCAAGAAGAAAAAAAAAATCGTATTAATAAATTCAAATGTACTAGATGAAACCCGTCAAAATCTGACGGAAAAAAAAATTCTATAACAATATCAGTAAAATAAGCTTCTTTATTATTTAAGAAGTGGAGAGTATGAACCATTCTTTTAAATATTTAATTTTAAAAGTTTTTTTCCCCCCGGTAAAATAAGTGCTACTTCCGATGTAAACTGAAAACAAACAATCCGTAAACAACTGTGTAATGTAAATCAGTTCGACATTACCGCTATATTCCCCACTGCAAGAAGGAAAATTTCATGGACCTATGAAGTATCATACAAATAGTATATTCCTACATCCATCCATATTCAGTAAATAAAAGAACATAGTAAATAAAGCACACACCTCCCCCAACCCCTGTGATAACGCAACCGAGTGAGCTGCTATGTGCATGAGCATTGCATATGTCCAAAGGCACCGTCGAAATTCGACGTTAAAAAAAAGTTTTAAAATGTTTAAATAAAAGGTTTAAAATGTTTTCTTTAAAACTTTCGTTTCAAATCCATATATTCTATAAGGCATCCATTGTTTTAAGCTAATAAATTTTTATCTAAAGATTGAGAATTCTTTTATATTGTTAAATCAATCTGCAGATGAGGCAGATTTTTAATGTTTTCAAGTGTAATTTATTTGTATGATTTCTTCTGTCCCTTTACGTAATCAGGATGATTATCCCTTTTCCATAACAGTCGGGGATCTTTTCCCTCTTATACAGTTAAATATCCAATGGATCTTTAAAAAAATAAAAATATACAATTCCTAGTATATTCTGATGCAACATATACATCAACGAATTCAACATATCAATTTTATGTTAATCATAAACTGAAAACAGGTTTTTTTTTTTGAAAGATTTTAGTTTAGCGCCAAAATGCTCTATCTTATGGAAAATCTGATCTTATGATTTATCAGAGGTTTATTATTATTATTATTATTAACTTTTTATGATGGTCAGGGAAATCTATTTTCAATTGTGACAACTTTCCCAGGGGCTATTTTACAATATTGAAGCAAACTGATGGTCACTGTTCAGACAGAATTGAAAAATATTTCATTATTGAAAATTATTTAAAAAGTCGTTAAATTAAGCGGCAGTTTTAAAATAAATTTCAATCGAAAGCTAATTTTTTCTAATTGATGATGTAAGAATTGAAGTTGAAAATGTAGTATTTAGAAGTGATGTAAGCGCGATGAAAGCTAAAGCGATAGCGCCGTTTGTTGTCTCACCATTATGTATTTCTAAAAATTGTCACTGTGTTTTAGCTGGCGTCCAAAAGTAAACTACTATTTTTTGACATCGAAAGAGAAATTCACAGTGAAAGAAATAGGACTTTCCCGCTAATAAAGAACTGTTAAATGAACTTATAATAAACCTACCAAAATAATTCCTATAAAATATTAGCCTTACATTGTTTTTTCTAGCTAAAAATACAATCATTATTAAAAAAAAAATTCTACCATAACACTATTTTTAATAATTTGAATTTTCCTGAAATCCTTTAATTTTGTGGATTTTTTTTATTAGAAAATAAAATCTTCTAACCTACAATTAAAAAAAAAGTAATTGGTAACATATATTCAAGGTACAGCGCCTGGAATACATATTCTAAAATGTATTCTAGGCGCTGTAATCAAGGTATGCAATCAAGTTGAAGCAACGTACTTTATATACGTTATTTTTATGCTTAAGCACCATGTATACAAATAAAAATATATTTTGTATTTAATTGTAATGAAAAAAATTTCATCAACAAAGTTACAATGCGTAATGATAAAATAAACCCAATGGACGACAATATTCCCGTGACGTCACAATAAATATGAATTTTTATTCGTTTATAAAAGACGCGGATAAATATTTTTTACCGAAATTTAACTTGAAAATTAAAAAATTCGGACTAAAGCCACGTACTTTTGATATTTATTATTTCTCTTTTATCCTTGTAACCATGGAGTTTCTCGTTACCCTGTGCCTCGCAACAGTAGGCGTATTCCGATTGCCGACTTTATGACGTCATACGCAGAAGTAAAAGTTTAATTTAAAATTACGGCTAATTAATAAAATTTTCGAACAAACGAATGTACGATAACAAATCTGTGTCCAAATATCTTTCATTTAACAAAAGAATGGTGTAATTTGATGCAGTAGTTTGTTCTCACGGATTGTCGAAAGAAAAAGCTTAGCGTTTTAAATATATAGATTTTGTAATAAAAAAAATGGATAAATTGCAAAGTTATAATGCATGATAAAATAAACCCAATGGACAATATTCCCGTGACGTCACAATAAATATGAATTTTTATTCGCTTATAAAACACGCGGATAAATATTTTTACCAAAATTTAACTTGCAAATTAAAAAATTCGGCCTAAAAGCCGCGTGCTTTTAATATTTATTTTTTATCGTCGCCACCACAGAGTTTAGAGGATAAAGTCTATGCTTCGCAACAGTGGGCGTTATCTGCTTATGATGTCATAAGCAGAAGTAAAAGTTTAATTGAAAACTACGGCTAATTAATTAAATTTTCGAACAAACGAATGCACGATAACAAATCTGTGTCCAAATATATTTCATTAAAAAAAATAATGATGTAATTTGATGCAGTAGTTTGTTCTCACGGATTGTCGAAAGAAAAACCTTAGCGTTTTAAATATATAGATGTAAGTTTTGATTAATCAAAATATATTACAATATGCTTTAAATCAAATTATGTAATTAAAAAAGAAATTCACCTAATGAAATGATGTAAGCTAACATAAATAGCATAAAAAATTGTAGTAATGCAGAATTAAGTTTTACTTTTTAATGTTTATGGATCGTTAGTTGTTCAATTAAGCTCACACATTTGTGTTAATAGAAGCTCATGAAAATTACATAAGCTCCTTTTAAAATTTTTAAATCATGCTGTAATATGTATTTTCTAACAATAAAATATCAAAAACAATACCGTAGTACATTATTACATTGTCTGTTTATGTATATTGGGATTTTGAGAAAGTTGACTGTGGATCTATTGCAGTTTTCCCCATTCAATGTATGTTTCGATTATTGCTGTAATATCGCGTGGTTAATTAACAGCACTAATCGAATAAAACCTGTATACTTTTATGTAGTTCACGTATCGAATGCTTTTCTTTTCAATTTTTATTTTTGTTTAAATAAAACATCTTTCACAAAATACTCTCCAAGTCAATGCTCTAAACATATCTTCGAGACATGATAGTTACGGAAATATTGTCATGAGGTAGCAATCAATTGAATCGGCTATTTTAAAAAAGGCCATTTTTCAGGAAAAACTGATGCAATTTAAAAAAATCAAAGAGTGGTGGTGTTTTATTGTTTTTATATGTCAATACACTATTAAACCTTACTAAATATATACATTTTGTAAACACTGATAATTACTAACATAGAAAAAAAATACCTTTAAGTTGTGGACTTATGCCCTTTTCAAAATTAAATGAAGAGAAATTTAATGAAAAATTCCTTTTTACATGATTTATTCAGTCTTTACTTTGAGAAATACCAAGTTTCTTAAAATTAAACTTTAATCTTATTTATAATGTATCTTCTTCGATGTCGTGAGAATTTTAAGTAGGCCAGGTTATTATTAAACATAAAAATCCAAGTAATCACAAGGGGTGTGTGTGTTTCAGCAACTTTAAACTCTATAACAGACATGTTGTATCTACTGAATGGAGTGATGAACATGTGCTATCTTTGGTGAAAATGTCAAGGTACTATAGACAAATGTAACTTTATAGGTATACATAACTCCTTTAGTCAAAATATGTCACTTCCGCCCTTTTCAAAATTACCTATTCAATTGTAATTCGATAGATATGGCAGCATTTAATGAAAAATAAAAGAAATGTTATTTAATTTTTATGCACCTGAGTGAGAATGCCTCCCATTTTTGCAGGTGTATAAATAAAAATCATTTTCAAATTGTGCTAGAACGGCTCCGTTAAAAGAAATAGCTGCGAAAAGGGAAAATTAGACAACGTCAGAAAATGAAAAAGGGTAGTTTATTCTATTCAACATAAGAGCGAGTGTATTAACATAGTAACATGAACGTCGACAAAGGGGAAGGCCAAAGCACCTCTCTGGATTTTAAAATTTGAAGGGCTTTGGTGTAAAACAAGGTAAGTAACAAAATCTATGTTTCGAGATATTCAATATTCAAGTTTTCTAAATAAAACTACAAACAAAACTATTGTGATTGCTTCCTCTAAAACAGCTTATTTGTTAAGCATGGACCTTCAGTTAACGTATGTATAACAATTTTTGTCCAATAGATTTTATTTTATTTGACTTATGTGCAAAGAGTCTTCGTTAATAAAATTCATATCTAAAATTTATCTTTAATTATTGCGGTATGTATTGAGATAGAAATAAACCTTGTGCTTTTAAAAAGTTGCCAAAATGCAGTTAAATAATTTTGCAGAAAAATCAAAGTTGTCATTTGCCATGTTTTACATCCAAACCCTTCATTTAATAAGTTACATTTTCATTTTATCTAATGTTTTTTTATTTATTTTTTTAAATAATAAAATGTATTCTTCCCAAGTGCTTTAAAATAATTAAACACTAGAAGAACTAAGGATTTTTCGAGTGGATATGACCCTCCATCCTCCACCTGTAAGACAATTTATAGGGCTTTTTTTGCATTAACGTCTTTAAAAATTACCTTAAACGGAAGGTTCAAGGAATCAGAACCCCCTCTTTTTTCCCATGAAGAAAAACAAACTGTTTCAAGCAGTGAAAAAAGCCAGTGGAATCTTACTTTTAGATATTTATTATCTCTTATTTGTTACATTTTTGTACTATTTTTTACACTGATATATTTAAAAGGTGCCTTGCACGAGGGTTTTCACAGAAAAATTCTTAATTCATTTTAAAAATGCGGTCTAGGATGCGGACAACAAGCACATCTTTTCGAAAATCTAGCCCTTCCCTGGATTACGTTTTGCCGGTGCCAATGTATAGCAACCAGAAATTGTCACATGATCTCATCTCATAAATTGAAAATCATTATCCTCATTTGTCTTAGTTGCAATCTGGTAAATAAAATAATAAATCACTACAACTATTATGTAATGCCTTTACTGAATATTATTTCTCCGAAACATATCTTGGGTTACAAATAAATTTATTTGTGTCGTATTCGCTCAAATTTATGTTTGTTGAATCAATATCAAATGACATGAATAAATACATGATGAAACATTTTCCAATAATGATGCTAAATAAACATTATTATTATTTTTTTTTTTTTTTTGCATTCAAAAATATCATTCTATTATTTTAATGCATTTAATATGTGTTTCTGAGTGCGTGAAATAAGTTAAAACTTTTTAAGCAGTGATCTCTATTAACTTCATTATTCTACTTCTTTAGAATGTAGAATAATTGTTGGTAATCATAAATAATTTTTTGTATTTATTTGTATTTTTTTTTAAAGAAATTAACTGTGGTATTGTGGTATTGTATATTTTATTTAAAAAAAATACAGCAAAGTTCTACCAAGTGGTTAGGCAGATTGTTAATGCCAAGAAGTCTGGGCTGGCCTTATCACATGTGTGACGGAAAGACGTTTTGAGTCATAGAATTGAATAAGCAATCACCTTGAAGTTATTTTCAAATGAAAATTGGCTTTGCAGTTTGCTCATGACTGTTATTGATTAAAAGATTTAAAAAATATATGAAACAATTTTTTTAGCTATTTTATTCTTTCATTTTATAGCAATTTCTTATAGTGTGACGGAATGACATTTTTGCTAGCATGACTCTAACCTGGTATGTAAAACTGGAAATTTTTGTGAATTAAGAAGCCATTCAGTTTTTTAACTAATACAAATTTTAAACATGATGTATAAGCAATATAAAATTATAATTTAGAGCAACCTACCTGTCTTAGGGTTGTAATTATTAACTATCATTTGACGTGACGGAATGACGGAAAGTTTTTTAAACATTTATTAAAAGAAAATCGACTAAACTAATAAAATTTATATATTTTTTACTATTCAGAATGATCATAAGAAATTACATTATATAACTATTCACATGTGACAGCTTTTCCAAAAGCATATCGAGCACAATTACGTAGTTTATTTTGCATGCATTATTATCAAGTACATGGTTTTAAAACTATTGTAAACCATTAAATATTTTACTACATGCATTTGTTTATTAAGAAAATACAAAATAAACAACAATTACATTTTTTTTCATGGTTTTTTTTCAAAGATACTCTTTGTACAAAACTACAAATATTTTATTTTTCAGCTGTAACCTAAACGTTTTGAATCTAAAACATTAATTTGAAAACTTGGAATATATTTCAATATATTTTTTTAACTTAATTTATAAAAATTGTTAAAGAAAATTTTTGATAAAAGTTGAGACTTTCATGGAATTGCCCGGCTGCGAATGTCGTTTGGTTTGAATGGTCAGAATCTACAGGGTAAGCCAAAAATCTTTGATACATTTGAAAATTAAAATTCAATTAAAAAAACTATTAATAATTGACAAAATTGCACTTTGGACGAAAATGCTGCTCCTCATTCAAAGTTTTGCTGAAGTAAATTTAAAAATTTGTTCCATTCATTACTCGTAGATGGAGTTGCACCTTCAAAGCAACAAAGTTTTAAAATCTCAAGATAATGATAATACAGATAATTTATTTTGTGCAATTCACTTCCATATTGCAACATGCTCGCCTTTTGCAACTCGAACAAACATCGAAGCAGTACTCAGTTTCATTCAACACGTTGAAATATGACATTAGATTAAAAACATAAATGGTCTGTAGCTACACTGTTAAAAAAAGTGCAGTACAATTACGGGCAGAGGCCAGCAGCAGAGATTCCAGTCATACCCCGTAAAAAAAAAATTCCATGCCCATCATTTTGTGCAGCCCGTAATTTTACGGGGCAAAGTAATACAGCATTATAATGTACGGGATATAATGCACTTTAAAACACAATAACACTTTACTTACTGTTCCGTAGCACGTAGCAAGTTAGATAATCATCACAGAATCGCTGTTTTGGCAGGTTAAAATTTTCGAAACACGAGTAAAATGAAGGGTGGACGCCCTAGTGGATCCCTAGTGGAAGACAATGTATGGGTCGTACCGTATTTTTGCTAACATATGGGCTAGAACTGTAAGAATATGTGGATTGCTATTAATTTTCTAAGGGATAAGGCCGCTTATTTAGTGGATCAGACCATTTTTCCTCAAATAAGGCTGTTGCCCATGAAAATTGAAGGGCAAACGCTCATAAATTTACAGTTTTTTCTGAGAGTGTACTTATCTTGAGCTTTTAATGCTTTTGCGAAATTTTGAATTTTACGGCCGTCTGTTTTACACTTTTGAACTAAATGTTTTAATTTTCTTAAGCATTACTTTCAAACATCAGAAGCATTTTCGTCCAAAAAGAACTTTCAAACTCTAATTACTTGATTTTTTTATTGAATTTAAAATGTGAAAAGGAATTTTGGCCTAACTTGTGCTTCAAATTGCAGGTTAAAACTATTTAACCTTCAAGTGAAAAAAGTTACTATATCTAGCAAAACCAACCAATAAAGATGATAGAAAGTATTTTGCTTTAATTAAAACGGTTTTCGCTTTTATTGTTTTTTTTTTGGGGGGGGGGGGGGAAGAAGAGTTTGCCTGCTTTATTCCATTTTATTTCTTTTTTGTTTTGTTTGATTTCAATAGCTTATTTTGGTAAAAATGTGTATTTATTTCTTTGTGTACGATCAGTACAACGCGTACATTGTTGAAACTACATGAGTTTCGATCACGATGTGCATAGTTTCAGGCTGCAATTTCTTAATTTTCTTGCAAAGCCTAGTAGCAGAAGGACATTCACTGCTTACGCGAATGTAGTTAAGGGATTAAACAATAAAGTATGGGTATTTTACTCATGAGTATGCTTTTTTTTAAACGTTGACACCAAATGGATGCCGTCGATGTAGAATGTTTTGGAATATAAGTCTACAATATAATTTCGATACCTATCAAAAAGTACGTACGTAGGTTTCCTCTTGCTGTGGTACCCCTTAATGGATTTTCATTTGGACAGAAATTATAAAAGACTTAAAAAATTTTAATATGCCCAATTACAAGTAATTCCTGCAAAATTCGTAGTTTGAAACAAACACGTGATTGCTGTTTATTGTGGAATTGTAGGAAACAATGCAATTGGAAATTAATAGAAGTGTGTCGTGAAAACATTAAAATAATATGTTACAGAACTATCAGTTGATAAAATTTGCAATCAACGTCAAAAAATGACCCATTTGTAGTTAATGCATTCGCACATCAATATTAGTCTGAAATAATCTTTTTTTTGTGAACAATGTTTTGAATTATTTGATTTAAAAATTGGGTTGTCGTTGAGGCATCCAACACAGGGTAATTCAAACAAATTTTAAGAGGTGGTGCTGCACACTATAAAAATCAATTTTTGTACAGGAAAGCTGGTTTGCAATCCATTTATTCATTCAAAAATACAAGTTGTATCATTCTTAACTAACCCCAGATTTTTCTTCATAATTTAAATAATAATAAAGATATTTTAATGAAATTTTCAATAGAATTATCTTGTTCTGCATGAAATGTAACGATATCACAAGCGCCAGTGGTAGTGAAGAGTTGAGCTGGACGCCGCATATTTTGGAGTGCATCCTACAAGTCATATAGGGTCACTGACCAAATTACCGTCTATTTTGGGATTAGCTCTCCGCTCTCCAACACTTTTCATGATTGCATTGCATTTCGCACAAAAATAGATAAATATGTTGAAAATTTCGTCAAAATATCCATTTTTGTTTAAATTATAAAGAAAAAATTGTTGTCGGTTAGGAGTGCGATACCTTCTATTTTGCACTGAATAAATTGATTGCAATTCTCCCTAATAGCACCAGGAAGTCGATGTGATATCACTGTGGCGTCACAGTGATCACAAATGATCACAGTCACAACAACGGATGGAAGGTGACTTCTTTATTTTTCCACATTATGAATTTCGTGTAACAGTTACTTCGTGACTCCCATGTGAAGTCACTGTGACCAATTGTTGAATCACTTGCAAAACATCAGAGAAAGATTACACTTCCACATCTCAGCTCCGTGGATACGACTAATTAATTTGAATATTACGTGGTGACAATGTGGACAGTGAGACTTGCACTTGTGTTACTATGCCTTTAGATTTTGTTCATATTTGGGTCATGTTTCTATGAGGACTGTTTTCCTATACGAAAATTGTTTGTTCTAGTATGCTGTACCTCCACTAAAAGTTAGTCTAACTTTTCTCAAACAGACTGTTGACACTGTTCATGTAAATAACATGAACACCGTATTTAGAAGTATATCTAATGATTTTTGCTAGAAAATAACAGACAGTGAAAATTATTATGTATAGTAACCAAACATATTTTATAACTTATTTCATGTATCAAATTTAGACATAATAAACGAAGATTAGTTCTAAAACATCATGCATATTACCATCTTCGGGACCAGCGTTCCATACATGAATGTTATTCGTTTCGTACCACTTTTTTTAAAGAGTTACACCTTCACTTATTTAATCGCGGGAATGCCTTAGTTAAATAAAGCAAATATTATTTTTTTATTACCGGTACCATAAACAATTGTGGTGTATGCATCTTTTTCAGATGCATGTATGCACTTATAGTCCCGAAGGGACCATAATCCTGATTCCCAATTTCCTGATCTACAGAAGATACGCGGTACCAACGTTGATTAGAAAGGGGATATATCACTGAAAGTTTGCTTTGCATAATGAAATATGTATTTGATCTATTTCAGATAATTCCTCTTGAATAAGGTAAACCTGTTTTCCATAACAACGAGTCTATAGATGGTTGTTTATTTGTAGCAAATTCTATCATAAATGCATTGCAAATCTTTCAACGCGTAGTACAATCAAAACACGATTCAAAATGGATTAGAAAGTAGATATTTTACGGGAAATTTACATAGAATAATGATATATTTATCTGAACAGATTGAAACAATTCCTTCTGAATCACGTAAACTTGTCTGATCCACAATCGCAGGAGAATAGCATGTCGTTTGTCTGTAACAAATACTAATTAAAATACATTGCTAACTATTTAAAACCTTTTCGTCAGTAGAATTTGCTGGTTATTAAAAAATTGCGTTCAATTATCGCACATAAAAACATTTGAACACAAGCTTACAAATAAAGTCAATTTTTCAAAATAAATGGAGTAATTCCTAGGAAAAATTGAATGTAGAAACAAAGAGTAATACGTTTTGTGCAGTATTTAAACAGTTTTATAACTTTAATCATGTAAAAAATGGATATTATTATTTTTAAAAAGAAAAGAAAGTTGGTAAAACTTTAATATATAGACGACCTGTAATTCAAAAATTGTTATTTTTAATCAGAAAAAAGACATTTTTCCAAATCTAATGACATTTTTTTGTGATTTTATAGTAACTAATCTGTGAATAAAAACAGATGAATATTTTTTATACGAGCGGAAATGAGCATAAATTATTAATTTTCATTTCTACTAACTTTCTAAAGCAAAAACATGTATAAAGTTTGGGATTTTTAAAAATGTTCATAATAAACATTTAAGTTTCAAAATGATTAACAATAAAGTAATAATCAAAATAATTATAATAATAATATTAATAATAATAATAATAAAGCTCTACAGCAGATAATGTACTATGCAGTAACCACTGCTATCAAAATAAAAGATATAAGGGCTAATAAACGAAATACGATCGTCAATATTTCATCTTTATATTTCTGTCTGTTTAGGAACTTATTCCCGCACCCCACCCTGTCAGCTGTTCTGATTTAATTTCATAACTCGTTACATCGACACATTTTGTTCTTTAGTCTGCATTCTAAGTTTTAATAACTGAGAAAATTCTATCGCATTCTCTTCATGCCAAATATATAAAGTAAGTAAAATAAGCAAAAGCTAGGGAGTTATTACGGAAGATTAAATTCTGTTTGATTGTTGATTAGCTAGTCAGAATTTTGCGAGTTTATGTAAGATTTTGCAATAACTTCCGAGTTCTCGAGAAAGGTTTCATTTTATTTGGCATAGGTTCATGCAAATTAGAAATTTTATTTGATCGTAAAATGTTTCAACAAAATAAGAGGAGTCATACCGTGTTTCCCAGAAAATAAGACATAACCGAAAAATAAGCCCTAGCATGATGTTTCAGTATGTGTGTAACCTAAGACCTATATCAAAATTAAGACCAGCTTCACAAATCAGTCCATCTCAGTATCTTAAAATAGTTAATATCTAAGATATTATCCAGAATACAAATATGCACTCAATCATAATGAGACATTTAATAGTTTAAACCAATAACTTTAAAATCCACTTTTTTTCTTTACAGCAAATGGTTTAAATAAGAAGCGAAATTTTTCCATTATTTTTGTTCCAGCTTTATGAATGAAAGTTTTCTTTAAAATAACGTAACATCAATTTTTGAGAAAAATATTACGTCGTCTTGCTGAAATTTAGCACGCAAATCTCAGTAGTACTAAAATATCATACGAAAATGGGTCATAATAAAATGCTAATGTTTAATGAATGGAAATGTGTATTTTTTAAAGATGAATTCCTTTTTACTAACAGAAGCCTTTCTGTGATTAAAACTTCATGGTTTTAGAATAGAGAAATTGGAGGATTTAGATCCCTTTAGCACAAATCTTGGTGATAGAGATTGTACATGATTATGAATGAACATAAATTCTTGTACACGATTATATGAATAAATTTTTTGTAATGAATATAAATGTAAATTGTTATGCCTGAAGAAGAAAAGACAGCCATCTAAAATAAACACTAATGCGCTTTTTTGGAATAAAAGTTAATGTAACCAATCTCTATAATAAAACTGTAAGTCATGTGACTGTCCTCAACAGTTCCGGGATGCCGCATCGCTTTTTCATATGCCAAGCGGCCATTTTTATTCAAAATTATTTTTTCGAATAAACTGCATAAAAGTTACATTTTAAGAAAGATCGTTCAAAATAAATTAATATTTGAGAGATGGCTTGCGTTCAATTATGTATATATTCTGCAATAACTTCAGCCGAAAGATTCGCAGTTCAAATTCTCTATTCATAAAAGTAAACAAAAAAAAGATTGATTCGTCGTGAACATTTAAAATATTAAATCATGGAGGTAATCATTCGCAAAGCAAGTTCTCCGCGAATGAATTTTTGGACCGCTGCCTCGCGTCAAAAAAATAATTCGCACCAGTGAGACAATCAAAGTTTACCATAATTATGTGCTATACAACTCAACTTTCGGACCTTTTCTTGACGTAAATTGAACTCATGTAATAATATTTAATGAATCAGATTTTTAGCATTTTTAAAATCGCTAATACAGCTTTTGTTTATCGCGTGTACAAATTAGAAATGATACTTTGATTTTGAAATCAAATGTTTTGATTTATGATATTATTTCTTATTTATTTATTTATTTTCTCTTTTAAATGAAAAGTGTGAAGTATTTTAAATTTATGTAATATAAGCATTTTAGATTAAAGTTAAGTATTTTAAATGAAATGAGTGACAGGTTTATAATTTAAAATTAAATTAATTGTAGTATGAATGACGGTGATGGGAACGATATTTGGCGAATTATCATCTGCTCCCGGCTAACAAAAATACTCATAATTAAAAAAAAGAATAAAAATAAATAAATGATAGTTTGTTGTAAATAAATATTGATATACATATCAAAAATAATTTATAGAATTAAAATAAAAAATAAAAGTAAATAAACAACAATTTCCATAACAAAGTTTTCGCCAAATTGGCGGGGGAGGGGGGGGGGGGAATCGCGCCAACGTGCGTATGTGACATTTGTGCCCAAAAAATATGCGAAATGCTACCATGATCGCAAAAGTTCATGATTTGTCTATTAGAATCTTCCGATTTGGCGAAGGATTAAGGGAAAATTAAATTATGAATAAATGTAACGTGTTGCAATGTTTAACATACATTTAAGGGAGACCAAACTGGTCGCCAGTGGCGGCTAGTCTAAAATAAACACTAATGCGCTTTTTTGGAATAAAAGTTAATGTAACCAATACCCAATCTGAAATCGAAATATTGCTAAAATATTCTCAACAGAGCTTCGTTGCTGTATGTGAAATGTGATGATTCCAGAAGAAACGCTATAAATGGTCACCCTTCGAATTCATTCAATGCGGAGCTAGATCGCCCATTATTCAAAATGAAGGTGATAGGAGAGGAACTTCGGATATTATGGAATATTATTGACATTTGCGGTAGTTACCCCAAATGTAAATAGTATTCCATAAATGTACACCATATGTTACATTTGGTATTTACATACACAACATCCCGATATTGTTTAAAACCCGAAAACCGAGTACAAATACAAACTTCAACTATCTTAGAATACTTTTTATAGACAAAAAATATTGTACGAAATTACATCACTTGCAAACAAAATAATAATTTAAAAAAAAAACGTATTTTGAAGAAATTGTGAGATAATCGGGAAATATGGAATAGGCGGTTAAAAATGTAGAAAACGAACAAAATTTGACAAAAAAAAAACAAACAGATGTAATGGTATCAAAAGAGCATGATTAAAAGATAGTGTCTAGCTAGTCAGTCAATATACTTCAGTTCATACTTCAGATTTACATAAATCTAAAAAAATCTACACGAAGGAAAAAAAATTCGAAACGTCGCATCATTCGGCACCACGACAACGCCAGCTCACACACTGCTTCGCTAACTATGGGTTATTTGAAGGGAGGAAAAATCGAAGTGATGACTCATTGACCGTATTCACCGGACTTAGCACCTAATGATTGCTTTTTATTTCCGTTCATTAAAAACAAAATGCGTGGTCAACGTTTTAACAACTCGGAAGAAGCCATTGAAGCTTACAAATGACATGTTTCTGCTATGCCACTTTCAGAGTGGCATAAATGTTTTGATGATTGGTTCAGTGATTTGATGGTTGGTATCAGTATCATGGTCGACCAAGAAGTGAATTACAATAGCTGTTTAAACATTAAAAGCTATAATAAACAATTTCGAAAGTTATAATATTTTTTATTTATTTATTTTATTTTTTTAACCCTTTTTATCCTGACGGTACTTATAAGTACCACTTTAATAAAACACCTATATATTCGTAATATGACCGTTTTTCCTAACGGTATTCACAATGGCACAAAAAGTGTATTTCTGACAGCAGGCAGGAGATGGCAAATTCAAGTACATATCCTCTTTCTTTGCATTGTAGGGATTTTACATTTGCCACGCTACATTCGAAATCCATTTTGCAATAGAATTGACATGCATGTTGTTCTTCATTTGAGTAATTTTAGTGGTTTATTACCGGTTATTTAGTACTATTATTTTCTATTGTTTTCCATACTCTACAGGTGAACATTTCCTATATTTTATTTGAAGTTTACTATTTGAAATTGACTATTTTATTTTATATCATAGGGTAAAAAATTTATGGTGGTTACAGTTGCATAATTAACCACTAAAACACTATAAAAATTATTTTCCTCTTTCCTATGTTTATTCTGCACCAAAACTTATCCAATGATGCAAAAATACAATTAAAAAGTAGCTGGAAAAATAATTCAGGATAACATCATTAAAAAAAACATTAATGATCATATTTGAAAAGTGCCTTTTTTACAGATTTTTGCAACTCTAGTTCCTTGCAAAGTAGAAATCAACAAGAAGTTAATTTATATATTAAAGGTATTTTTTAATTTTTACCAATCTGTCGCATAAAAAAGAAAAAAAAATCAGCGAATAATGCAATATTTTTATTCTTGTATTCAAATAACTAAAGATAGAACTTTCATTCTTTTATTATATTCCGTAATCCCAGATGTCAACAATTAAGAGTATAAAATTTTATTATTATACATATCTCATAGCTAAAAGAAAAAGAAACTTCGTAAATAAGAAAAAAGTCAGTGACGTATTTACCTATCTTCTTATATGCATTCATACAGATTTGAATTTTAAATGACAGTCGTGATTTTTTTTTCTTTTTCGGTAAAAAAGGAGTTTATCGACGCATTTTACTTTTTAAGCTTCAGAAAAAATAGTGAAGTGTTCAATGACATCACAAAAAAAAGCTTTGTGTGGTATTTTAAGCACTTAATTAATAAAACTATTCAGCATTCAGTGATGTATTTTGGTATTTTTGGGTTTTAAAATATTATCAGTGTATGCAGACGGATTTGTTTTTAACTATAGGGATTAATGTTTTAAGATAAACTAGCTGAACCGCCCGGTGTTGCCCTGGCCCGTGTTAATATATTTTTTATAAATCAAGTTTTTATTATTTTATTATTATATTATATTTAAGGTAAAACTAGGAGAGTCTACACAATTCAACAGAATAATATAAAAAATCTAAATATTAATTTTTTGCTAATCTATCCATGAATAATTTTGACTTCATTTGTTTTTTATGCATTTCCTATGCTATTTTGTTGTTTTGTTGTAAATTAACAGAACAGCTGTAATAAAACCAAGAAAGCTATTTTGCACAATCTGTCCTTACAGGGTTGGTGTGATTGCGCATATGGGTAGGAAAGATTGTTATTAATAATAACTGCAACTAAATTGTTAACAATAATAATTACGCTTCATAATAATTTGAAATAATTACACTTAGATGACATTGTTGTAAGGATTTTGTGAACAAATATTATTGCATTAGGAATGAATATTTCAACATAATGATTAAAAAATCAGAAAAAGGAAAGAATTTTAAGAACAGTTAAAGAATTTTAATTAAAAAAATTAAAGAATCAGAAAAAATCAAGGCCAGATAAGATTACAAAATAACATTAAGTTATTTGATAACACATTTAACTTGAAATTAGTCCAATTTCATTTCCACAGTTTCAATGTTTTCTTGTTTGCTCGCCCAAGTTGTCACCGTCCACAATCGATGCACTTTTTGTTGTAAATGGTGCAGGTTTCGTGCAACCACCTGCCACAAATAATATATTGAATCCAGTCACTGATCGAAGTTGTCTTCTGATACAGTTCGAGACATTCAATGATTTCCCTTCGTTTTCTTTCCTACAGTTATTTTGGATCCCAATTTTTCTGGAAGCATCTTATCTTCAGCTGTTTTTTTTTTTTTTTTTTTTTTTTTTTTTTTTTTTTTTTTTTAACACGTTCGCTACCAACTACGAGTATACTCGTAGTGCTATCTACGTTTTTTCAATCTAAAATTAGTTATTCGCACCGGAAATTTCAAAAGAAGAATTTTTATTTTATGTAATTACGAAATGTCTGTAATAAAACAAAGTAAATATTGCTATTAGTATTTTCTGGTATGAATTTGAACTTTCTAAATAAAATGAAAATTCCGGTATTTTTAGCTTGGCAGCGAACGTGTTAAGCTGCTTTCTTCTTTTTTCATATATATTTTGTGGATCAGTAATATTAGTTGCACTCTGTTTCCTTTTTAATTTCGACGGCATTAAACTACTTGGAATGGTGAAAGCTTTGAAATGGTGAAAGTAGGTATATTTCTGAGAGTAACATTAGACTCCACAGAAGTTGATGGTTTACAAATGAAATGTAACTTCTGCAATGGATAGACCTAGAATAGGAGAAGTTTTGGTTTCAGTTGTTGTAACGAGCACTGTTGTTGAAACGGATTTGTGATCTGTGTATTCTGATGGTAACTCAATAGTTTTAGGAACAATTTGATTCATGCCTTGATCACAGCCTAGCAAATATGAGTGTTCTGGAATCACTTCAATATTTAAAAGGTAAATTCCAGGTTTCTATAATTATGTATTTTTTTTAAATTATTACTAAACTGATTCATTTATATATTTTACATGTGATTTGCAATTTATGCAAATTTACCAATAGGCTGCGTAATCTCACCTAGTATGGAAACTAATGGAAACAATGCGCCATCTCTCCTAAGTAGCAGATGCGCAAACTCTCCTATTTCTGTAGGAGAGATTGCGCGGCTTTTTATTTAAACATGGCCGCTTCTTAAACGAACCGTTGGTTTTCGCTCCATTAGTCTAGGTTAGTAGCTTATGAGAAATCGTTTAAGTTTAAAATATTTTGTACTACTGACATTTTTACTACATCATTTTTGAGCATTTCCATGTTTCAAAAATGAGTTTGAACTGATCCTTATCATTTTTGAGTATGTCCATGTTTCAAAAATGAGTTTGAACTGATCCTTATCAGTTTTGAGTATGTCCATGTTTCAAAAATGAGTATTTCTGGTATTTCAGAATTGAAAGACTTGGGTCGGTCATATTTGAAACAAAAAGTTAAATGAAAAATATCGATTTATTCAGATTTGAAAGAGTCATTTTTCTCAGTGATTAGTTCATGGAATATACTGGCATATTTGCCTAGAATAGTATATTCCTGACAAATTATATATAATTTCAATTTTATACCGAATTAAAATCACGTATTTTTTAGAAATGAAAAACACTATATCAAAGCATCGACTGTAAATTTTCTAATATTTTCTGTTTAATATCTAAATCCTATATACAATTCTGATCATCGGTTTTCTTTTACACATTATACATGATAGCTTACCTAGTATATGATAGCTTAACTAGTATATAATAGCTCTACATAATAGTCCGCCTTCGCCCCTTGACGGTCGTTTCGAGCCCGTCAAGGGCAAATTTTGAGTAAGAAATAGCAGTAAGAAATCGTGTCTGCAAAAAATCGCATCCTCCTTTTCTATCCTCCAAAGCGCTAAGAGAGAAAAAAAAAGTCACGATGATTTGAAATCGACCTCCTGAAAAAATATGTTTTAAGCAGTAAACAGTAAATATTAATATTCGTTTTTAACAAAATATACTGTTACAACCGGAAAAGTACCTTGAATAACCTTTTTTTTCTTGTACGAGGATAAGTCATTAAGTAAGTCACAAAAGATAATTAAATAATAACTTACAATGATATTCACTTCAAAACTATTTTTATTTCTTAACATATTCTCCATCAGTATTTATACACTTATATCATCGTTTTAACAGTGCTCCAACACCAGCTGTATAACATTCTTTGGGTTGTTGTCTCAGCCACATTAAGACTTCAAGTTGAACACAGGAGACAATTCAAAAGTTTAGTTGGCAATTTCTTCAACATCCACCATACAGCTTCAACTTAGCACTTCGATTTTCATCTGTTTATTCCACTAAAAAACTTTGGAACTAAGATGATGTTCACAGATGATGAAAAGGTCCAACTTGAAGTCCTAATGGGGCTAAGACAGCAACCCAAAGAATGTTATGCAGCTAGGGTTGGGGCACTGATAAAACGGTGATATAAGTGCATAAATATTGGTGGAGAATATGTTGAGAAATAAAAATAGTTTTGAAGTGAACATCATTGTAAGGTATTATTTATTTATCTTTCGTGACTTTCTTA
Organism: Maratus michaelseni; assembly: GCA_963931845.1. NCBI lineage: Eukaryota > Metazoa > Arthropoda > Arachnida > Araneae > Salticidae > Maratus > Maratus michaelseni. Next base: position 300,740,889 of record OZ007587.1, on the reverse strand, counting down.
ATAACTTACCCTCGTATTTTCATGTGAGTAACAGATGCGGCAGTTTAAAACTACAAAGAAAAAAAAAGGGGGTGGGGGGAACATGAAAACTAAGAAAACTTTAAGAAAAACATGTTTTTTGAAATAGTATTTTTTTCCCTCTTGTGTGTGTTTGTAACTTCTTTAAACGATTCCATTTCAAAATGCAAGAAAAATGTCTTTTTCCCTTCGTCTACTTGAAAAACGGAAAAATACACGGAAATGCGCAGACACGATTGCCGGCATAATGCAAGCTCGTTCATTTAGCGTTCCATGAATTATTTCATAACTACAGAAAACGCTAAAAATTCATCGCAGGGAAACTTTCTTTGCGAATGATTATTTCCGTGGTTTAATAGTTTTTTGGTCATAGAAGAACGAATCTCTTGTGTTTACTTCGATGTATTGAGATACTGGACTGTCAGCCGAATTTCAACTGAAGCTATCTCAAAATATATACATACTTAAATGTAACTCATCGCTCAAAGATTGATTTTTTTCTACCAATCTTTCTAAAAATATAACTTTTTTGCAGCTTTATACGAATAAATAATTTTGTGAAAAATATGGCCAACTGTGGCATATGAAACGCGAAGCGGTCAACCCCGTATTTGTTTAGTACAGACACGTAATTTGCGCTATTATATAATATAGATAATTTAGAATTTGTAATAAAATACAGTTGAGTTGCCCATATAAAATTATCTGCACTGGTTAATTGTAACTGATCGCCAGAAATGATCTCAGAAGTTAAAAAAAAAAAATCACTAAAATTCAATATTTTATTCAAAACCCTAAATATTAGATATTTTCCTCTTTTTTGTTCAATTACACAATCCTAAAGGAGAAAATTTAAGCACACAATTTTTTATTATTCTCAAAATCACGTAGTTTAAAAGAAAAATAAACTTCGTAGGCAAATTAAAAAATATATATGTGACATATTAGTCTTTTTTTTCCTACACGCATACATACAGACAGGAATTTTAAATGACAGACACGAAAAAAAGTTTTTTTTTGTTTTTAATTAAAAAGAAGTTTATCAAACTGTTTTATTTTTTGAGCATCAGATAAAAGAATGATGTATTCAACACCATTTAAAAAAGGTACGTGCTGTTTAAAGTACTGGATTATTAAAACTATTCAGCATTTGGTGATGTACTTTGGTTTGTAAAATATTATTTACTGTATAGTACTGTATTCAAAGCAGTTTTTAATATTTGTGATAAATGTTGAATAAATGGCATAAAATTTCTAAACATTTCATTCCTTCGCAGTTATACAAAAAAAAATGAATTTTAATCCGAATTAAATTAAAACAAGAAAGAACAATCATATGCATCAAGCATAGATTCTGAAACATTTTTCAACACTTTCAGAATATTTTAGAAAAACTTCGTTGTTTAGTAAGGTAAAACAGATACATAAATAAACATTTTTAAAGACTCATAACACATTTGAATACCAGATTTCAACAATTACCGTACATAGTCGGAAAAGTACTCCAATCCTTTTATGCAGCCCTCCATTTGATCGATAAATTTATAAATTTATATATTCTACACAGTATACAAGAATTTAGTTTATAAAGAAAACGCATAGCACGTTGAAAATTCACCTTCATCAATATCTCCTAATAGACGGAAACATATACTTGAATTTAATTGTACAGCGCTGTATATTACCTACAGATTTTTATACACGCTACATGATAAGCAAAAATTTAATAAAATTATTTAAATCATACTTCCAAAAAATATCATTCATAGGCGTCCATGTATTCAGTTCTTTGCGTGGCCTTATGTATATGATTTTATTTATATCTTACAAACATCTCTTAGCATACTAAATATAGTTTTTAAATTAAAAAAGGTGTATAAAAAATATGAACTTAAAAATTTGTTACCGTTTAATGTTAGATCGTGATACAAGGATTCCGGAACATTTTTTGTTTTGGCTTTATCTTAAAAAATGGCGGAGATATGGCAGTTTGAAATTCTAGGTGTCTGACATTTTCAAATAATCTGATTTTTGTTATGTTGTAACTCTCATGCTGAAATTCGCATTCAAATTCAGTATTACCGAAAACTGGGATTGTATCTTCTATAATCGGGTTCCAAGCATTCTAGCTTCGGGTGTTTGAGTAAAATGAGTTGAATTGTTAAAAACATGGACTATGAAAGCTACCTTTTCCTCCCGGTACAGGCCGGAAGGACTTGTTTAAATTGCTGCCTGTTCACTCACCAGAAAATTTTTCGTTCATTCACTGGTAAGAACTGTTCATTTACTTGGTTTTTGTATAGTTTTTATTAAGATACACCTAACATCCCAAACATATGAAATATAAACTTTCTTTTATTATTTTTTATTTATTTGTATACCAACACATGTATTTGCACTGTTAGACACCAAAAGGTACTGTTTATTAAAATATTATCAATCTTTTTACAAAAATATGTGCTTAAATATTCCTTTACTGGTTCGGATTACCCTACATCATAGTGTTTACATTCTTTTCAAAAAATCTTTCGAAATGTACTTCCTTTTTCCTTACTTAAAAGTGATATTACATCTTAATATAAGTAACTTTACTTTTCAGTATGATGTATATTTTCACATTAATGTATTTTCTTTTGATTATGAGGATATATTTTCATATTTACACATTACAGGGTGCCAAAAAAGGCGTACGAACTTTGAAATTCACTAATTTATCAACTACAATTATTTTAAAGATCAAATAAGCAACATGTTTCTAAGGTAACTCATAAATTTTGTATACAGTAATTTCAACACAAGTTTAAAATTTTGACAAATGGCGCTTCGATGTCTTAAACTGCAAGAGTATAAGTAAGAGTGCTGCAAGAGTATTGATTTTTTATTCAAATTCAAATTAACGTGTTAAGGAGAATCAATTATCATTTAATTTTTGAAAAAGTGCTAAGTGTTCATTTACTGGTCGGACTACCTTATAAATATAGTTTTCTTCTTTGTTAAATTACGCAAGCCTAAACGACAAGAACTAAGTTCAAATTTGTTTATTATTCTCAAGTTTCAAGAAAAATAAATACTATTCATTGGCATATTTATTATTTTTTTTTTTTTATCTGAAATCTTACATGTGAAAATAGACATGGATTTTGAATGAAATTTACGAAAAACACTTTTTCTGTCAAGTTAAAGGAAGTTTATAAAGAGTCATTTTATTTTTGAGTTGATAAAAGAGATAAAAGAGATAAAAGAGTAAAGCCTTCAACTACATTTACGAAGTGAAAAAAATATTATGTGTCATTTTTAGTACTGAACTTATAAAACTATTCAACATTTAATGGTGTATTTTGGTATTTTTGTTTCAAAAATATTATCAGTGTAATCCTAAGCAACTATTCTTAACTATTGAGTCAAATGTTATATAATGAATGACATATACTATTTTGAATCATATCCTATTCGTTCACATTTATTACAATAAAAAATATATATTCTGAATTAAAAGAAATAATAGAGTTGAATAGAAATAGAAAATGCTACAAATATTTGTAATTCCCTTATTTTGTTAAATAATGTAATTCCAAATGACAAGATTTAAGTATATAGCTTTTATTATTCTCAAGATCCATTCTTGAATAAAAAATAATCTTTGTTCTCTAAATCAAATCTCTATACATTAAAATTTTTAAAAAAGAGGAAAACTGTTTGAAACATTAATTATATTCATCAATTTTAAAAAATAGCAATTAGAAGTTAAATGATAAGAAACTGTATTTCGATAAAACTAACGTAAAAAATGTTCTTTTCAAATGTAGAAAATTTTACCTTATATAATTCTCTTCTTTGTTAAAATACATATTCTCAAATGACAAGAATTAAGTGCATGTGAATAAAATTTTAATACTCTCAAATTTTAGTAGTTAAAAGAAAAAAAGTCGTAGAGGAGAAATTAAGTAAAAATTTGGTTGTGATATCTATCTTGCTTTTTATTTAAGATCTACAGTTATGAATTTTAAATTTTAAAATTCAAAAAAGAAATTTATGAAAGTGTTCCTTTTTTTTCAGCTGCAAATGAAAGAATGAAGTCTTCAACTGCATAAAAAAAAAAAAACTTGAGATGCTATTTTAAGTACTTAAATATAACATAACTTTCCATCATTTGTTAATGTATTTTGGTATTTTTGTTTCTAAAATATCATAATTGTAAGCAGATGCAATTATTCTTATTCTGTTGCAATAACTTTGCATAATAAACAGCATGTAAAATTTCGAATCACGTCATTCATTCCGAAAGTTATTTAAAGCATTTTTTACTGAATTAGAACAAAAACGAAAAATTAATGGCATGTAGTATTTTAGAATAAAAGAAAAATCTATTTCAAACGTCGATTATAAGCTTTCTAATTTTATTATTCAGTCTCAAATTGTATACTTAAGGTTCTTCACACATCTAAAATGTCTAATTTCTCATACAATTTTGAAATCATTTTTGTTTGGAAATGCATTAGATTAGTAAGTGAAGTGATCCCAAACAAGTGAAAATAATAAGCTTTCATTTATTATTTTTTATTTATTTGTATATCAACACATGTATTTGCACTGTTAGACACCAAAAGGTACTGTTTATTAAAATATTATCAATCTTTTTTTTTTTTAAATGTGCTGAAGTGTTCATTTATTGGTCGGACTACCCTATATAGTTTTCTTCTTTGTTAAATTACGCAAACCTAAACGACAAGAACTGACAAGGATGGTTTCCTTAAAGCGCATACTCAGAAAATTTTGAAAAAAAAAAATGCTAATGAAGCTACACATGTATGTAATAAAGAAACAGTGAAATTTAGCTGTGGAATCCCAGTACAAAATCTGCAAAACACTTTCGAGTTTATGGCGCAAAAAGACGTGATTTGGCTAGAAACATTTTTCCCTCGCCTAACGCAAACTATTTTAATACATTTTGAAACTGCTTGTAAAATGATTATTCGAATGCGCAATACTTAATGAATTTAAACTTAAACAATGAAAGTTTATTATTTTTTGTATATTTTTTTATATTTTCAACAATGCTTTTTTAAATTTCCAAATATGTCTATGAGATTTTTCTAAAATTTGAAAGCGTAAAATTGTCGTTAGCTTAAAAAAAAAATTACTAATGGGTTAATTCTGGGGCTCATGATAAAATCATTTGAAACATTAATTATATTCATCAATTTTAAAAAATAAGCAATTAGAAGTTAAATGATAAGAAACTGTATTTCGATTAAACTAACGTAAAAAATGTTCTTTTCAAATGTAGAAAATTTTACCTTATATAATTCTCTTCTTTGTTAAAATACATATTCTCAAATGACAAGAATTAAGTGCATGTGAATAAAATTTTAATACTCTCAAATTTTAGTAGTTAAAAGAAAAAAAGTCGTAGAGGAGAAATTAAGTAAAAATTTGGTTGTGATATCTATCTTGCTTTTTATTTAAGATCTACAGTTATGAATTTTAAATTTTTAAATTCCAAAAAGAAATTTATGAAAGTGTTCCTTTTTTTTTCAGCTGCAAATGAAAGAATGAAGTCTTCAACTGCATAAAAAAAAACTTGAGATGCTATTTTAAGTACTTAAATATAACATAACTTTCCATCATTTGTTAATGTATTTTGGTATTTTTGTTTCTAAAATATCATAATTGTAAGCAGATGCAATTATTCTTATTCTGTTGCAATAACTTTGCATAATAAACAGCATGTAAAATTTCGAATCACGTCATTCATTCCGAAAGTTATTTAAAGCATTTTTTACTGAATTAGAACAAAAACGGAAAATTAATGGCATGTAGTATTTTAGAATAAAAGAAAAATCTATTTCAAACGTCGATTATAAGCTTTCTAATTTTATTATTCAGTCTCAAATTGTATACTTAAGGTTCTTCACACATCTAAAATGTCTAATTTCTCATACAATTTTGAAATCATTTTTGTTTGGAAATGCATTAGATTAGTAAGTGAAGTGATCCCAAACAAGTGAAAATAATAAGCTTTCATTTATTATTTTTTATTTATTTGTATATCAACACATGTATTTGCACTGTTAGACACCAAAAGGTACTGTTTATTAAAATATTATCAATCTTTTTTTTTTTTAAATGTGCTGAAGTGTTCATTTATTGGTCGGACTACCCTATATAGTTTTCTTCTTTGTTAAATTACGCAAACCTAAACGACAAGAACTGACAAGGATGGTTTCCTTAAAGCGCATACTCAGAAAATTTTGAAAAAAAAAAATGCTAATGAAGCTACACATGTATGTAATAAAGAAACAGTGAAATTTAGCTGTGGAATCCCAGTACAAAATCTGCAAAACACTTTCGAGTTTATGGCGCAAAAAGACGTGATTTGGCTAGAAACATTTTTCCCTCGCCTAACGCAAACTATTTTAATACATTTTGAAACTGCTTGTAAAATGATTATTCGAATGCGCAATACTTAATGAATTTAAACTTAAACAATGAAAGTTTATTATTTTTTGTATATTTTTTTATATTTTCAACAATGTTTTTTTAAATTTCCAAATATGTCTATGAGATTTTTCTAAAATTTGAAAGCGTAAAATTGTCGTTAGCTTAAAAAAAAAATTACTAATGGGTTAATTCTGGGGCTCGTGATAAAATCATTTGAAACATTAATTATATTCATCAATTTTAAAAAATAAGCAATTAGAAGTTAAATGATAAGAAACTGTATTTCGATTAAACTAACGTAAAAAAATGTTCTTTACAAATGTAGAAAATTTTACCTTATATAATTCTCTTCTTTGTTAAAATACATATTCTCAAATGACAAGAATTAAGTGCATGTGAATAAAATTTTAATACTCTCAAATTTTAGTAGTTAAAAGAAAAAAAAGTCGTAGACGAGAAATTAAGTAAAAATTCGGATGCGATGTCTATCTTGCTTTTTATTTAAGATCTACAGTCATAAATTTTAAATTACAGTCACAAAAAATAGTTTTTTGTGCCGTTCCAAAAAGAAATTTATGAAAGTGTTCCTTTTTTTTTTAGCTGCAAATGAAAGAATGAAGTCTTCAACTGCATAAAAAAAGAACTTGAGATGCTATTTTAAGTACTAAAATATAACATAACTTTCCACCATTTGATAATGTATTTTGGTATTTTTGTTTCTAAAATATCATAATTGTAAGCAGATGCAATTATTCTTATTTTGTTGCAATAACTTTGCATAATAAACAGCATGTAAAATTTCGAATCACGCCATTCATTCAGAGAGATATTTAAAACAATTTTTACTGAATTAGAAAAAAAAAACAGAAAATTAATTACATGTAGAATTTTAGAATAAAAAAAAAATCTATTTCAAACGTCGATTATAAGCTTTCTAATTTTATTATTCAGTCTCAATTGTATACTTAAGGTTCTTCACACTTCTAAAATGTCTAATTTCTCATACAATTTTGAAATCATTTTTGTTCGGAAATGCATGAGATTGGTAAGTGAAGTGATCTTTTTGAGAAACTAATCTAATCAAACATTTTCCATATTTTCGGTAAAAGCAGTAATTCTTACAGAAAATAATGTCAAAATTGTCTCTTTGAACCAAATTTCTGCTGAACGCAACATCGCAGGAAAAGGAAAAAACTATTTCAAACGTCGATTATAAAGCTTTCTAATTTTATTATTCAGTGTCAATTTGCATACTTTAGGTTGTTCACACATCTAAAATGTCTAATTTCTCATACAATTTTGAAATCATTTTTGTTCGCAAATGCATAAAATTAATAAGTGAAGTGCTCTTTTTCTGAAACTACCTAATGAAAAATTTTCATATTTTCGGTAAAGGCAATAACTCTTACAGAAAATGATGTCAAAATTAGCTCTTTGAACCAAATTTAGAAACGCAACATCGCATAAAAAATAACTGTCGTTCTGAAATAACAATCGCTTATAACTCAATATACAATTCCTTTATCGAAAATGAGAAACTCTCCAATTACAAATCGCTTTAATAATCCAACTTTTAAGTGTCATGCTGTTATGTTTAAAAATGAGTGAGAAGGTTTCGCATTGTTGAGCATGAAAAAATATTTTATATGAGTACCGCCTTAATTTTGGACACCCTGCATTTTTTTCATGTCATACTTAATTGATTTGCATCTAGTTCTAGTAAAAAGAAATTTCATTTTTTCATATAAAACTACACTGTAAAAAATGACCAATGTTTCTTATTTTATGAAAATATGCTATAACCACGAACGAAAATATAATATAATCTTCTGAGTTTTCAAATAGCATGTTACATTGTCTTTTGAATCCCCAGAAACGAATACATTTTCAAAACTTAAATAATAATTTATAAAAACAAATTATTTTTAGCTGCCCGAATTTTTCAGAAACGTTTCCAAAGGGATTTTATAGTGTATTAATTAGTGTCCTCAGCCTGGAATACCTGTTTTTCGAATGCTATCAATTCTGAAGTAAACATTTTCATTCTCAAAAAAAATGTTTAACAGACAGACATGCAAAATTAACAGCGTTAACAATAACTTTCAAATTAAGATTATTTCTTTACTCTTTCATGTATAAATTTACTTATGCGGCTGAAAACGTGTACTTGAGAATGGATAACATTCGAAAAACAGGTATTCCAGCCTGAGGACACTAATTAATACATTATAAAAGCCCTTCGAAAACGTTTATGAAAAATTCGGGCAGCTAAAAATAATTTGTTTTTATAAATTATTCTTTAAATTTTGAAAATGTATTCGTTTCTGGGGATTCAAAAGACAATGTAACATGTTATTTGAAATTTCGGATAACTCAGAAGATTATATTATATTTTCGTTCGTGGTTATAGCATATTTTCATAAAATAAGAAACATTGGTCATTTTTTACAGTGTATCTACTATAATTGATAGTAACTCATTTTCACGAAAGTTCTGTCAGAAATTACATTTACCTTGAGTTCGTGTATATATAGATTCAGATATGAATATTGAATGACCAGAGGGCTCGTGCGAGTATTTCGTATTGCAATCTAATATTTTTTATCAATACACTGTAAAAAATGAGAAATGTTTCTTAATCTACAAAAATGTAATATAATCACGGATGAAGTTATAATATAAATACATCGTTGTTAACCATGATTCTGAAAAGTGTTTCTTTATCTTTAGAAACCACAGACATCAATGGCATTTCGAGATTTAAAGAATCATTTATAAAAACAAAATTGCTCTTGTTGTCCGCAATTTTCCGAAACGTTTACGAGTAGCTTTTAAAGTGTATTAATGAGTTTTCTAAGCCCGGTATATAGTTTTTTCCGATGCTATCAATTCTCAAGTAAACATTTTCATGTTCAACAAATATGTTTAACAGACAAACATGCAAAATTAACAACGTTAACATTAACATTAAAATTAAGATTTTTTTCTTTACTCTTTCATGTATAAATTAATTTATGCAGCTGAAAACGTTTACTTGAGAATTGATGACATTCAAAAAACATGTATTCCAGGCTGAGGAAACTGATTAATACACTATAAAAACGATTCGGAAACGTTTCTGAAAAATACGGGCAGCAAAAAATACTTTGCTTTTATAAATAATCCTTTAAATTTTAGAAATGATTGGTTTCTGGGGATTCAAAAGACGATAGATCAGAATTTCGGATAACTCAAAAGATTGTATTATATTTTCGTTCGTGGTTATAGTATATTTTCATAAAATAAGAAACATTGGTCATTTTTTATAGTGTATATAATATTTTTTAGATGCAGGTTTAAACTTTTTAAGAAAAATTAAGAATTAAAAATATTTACAAACAACATTAGTCAAGTCAGAATATCATCTCATTTATTCCATCAAAATTACAGTAAAAACTGACCGAAGATAGCGAAAGCTGCGCGCGAGGGAAAAAAAATAACAATCGTATTTTAACTACATTAGAAGAAGACATTATCCGTTTCGGGAAAAACATGGGACGAAGAAAAATAACATGCCTTTTTCTTCTAAGCATTTAAATTTTGATCTTGATTTTTAATCATGAAAATAAAATAAACCCGTGCGGAGAAATCATACTTTATCTTTTTTGTATACTATTTTTTTATATATATAATCCTTGTTGAGCATGATGTAATGCGGTATTTTATTTTTGTGGCAACATTGATTTAAGAAAAACCTTTCATTTCATTTATGAAGACAATGCTGATTTAATTTTTAATTAACTGCAATTTCTAAAAAAAAATGAAAAAAAGAAAAAAACACGTTTTAACGAAATGTGCGTGGCGAGTGTATTATGTCAGAAATCGATTCAAAAACCTTTCCAATGATACTTCATTCAATGTTGTGCATTTTATAAATGAATAGAAAAAGAGATGTTGACAACAGAAATAATATATAATAGTAAAGAAAACAATTTTTAAAAAGTTAAAGAAAGTTCATAAAAGCCTTTTATTTTTGGAGTTTTAAATGAGAGAGTAAACTCTAAACCGATATTAAAAACAAAAGAAAAACGTGCTGTTTTAAACATTGAACCACTTTTCATTGACGAGCTTTTAGCCGTAGTAATAATAAAAACAATGGAGATAATTTTTTAGTTGTAGATTTAAAAAAAAATAAGAAATTTCTATGTCGTTCCGTTCCCGTTAAGCACCCTTCCCCTCGTGTAATTCATGTGGAAAAATATAAATCGGGTTATAATAGCAATTAGCCTTTTTGTAAAATTACACGATATTAAATGACAAAAACATTTATTTTTATTTTTATTTTATTTTTTTCAAGATTTAGTAGTTAAAAAGAACTTCAGATATAAAAAGGGAAAGTTCGGTGACAAATTTTCCTTTTTCCTGACACGCATACATAGAGAATTGAATTTTGTATGTTAGTCACGAAAATGTGTTCGTTCCGAGTTAACAAGAAGATAATCAAAGCGTTTTATTTTTGAGCTTTCAATAGAAAAAAATGCAGTCTTTAATGGCATTAAAAAATGAAGAAAAAAGATTTTACGTGCTATTTTAAGAATTAAATTTGTATAATTATTCAGCATTTGATTATGTATTTTGGTATTTTAATTTATAAAATGTTATTTTTAGTGTAAGCAGATGCAACTATTCTTGTCTACTGGGGTTAATTAAATAGTTGATGGTACAAAAAATTTCGTATCTGTACGCGTTCACAGTTACATATTTAAAATAACATTAAAAAAAAAAAAAAAAAAAAAAAAAAAGATTTTACGGGCTTTTTTAAGAATTAAATTTGTATAATTATTCAGCATTTGATGATGTATTTTGGTATTTTAATTGATAAAATATTATTTTTGTTTGCAGAGCAACTATTCTTATCTACTGGGGTTAATTAAATAGTTAATGGTACAAAAAATTTCGCTTCTGTACGTGTTCACAATTACAGATTTAAAAAGAAATTATTTTTATACTCAATTAGAAGATGACACAAAAATAACTGGCTTAGAAATATAGTTTTGTTAGAAAAGAGGAAAATAGTATTTCATGGGTCTGTTATAAGCTGTCTAATTTTTTTAAACTAGCAGTTAGAACCTGTATTTAAATGTAAAGTATTAAAATTAAAAAAAATCTTCTCAAATGTAGAAAATTGGTCAGTTACTTTAAGTACATAAATCCAGTTTTTTTCTTTCAAAATGCACTTGTTTGTTGTGAACGTAATTTTGAAGGTAGAATCGCATGTGCGTACAAAAATTGCATGGATTTTTTTTTTTATCCGTTGCCACTCAAATGACATGGTGAATCTGTCGTCGATTGAAAAAACAGCAGTACTCAATTATTTATATAGTTTTTGTAGACTCTTATAGATGACGATAGCGGTTTTTGAAATGGTGAATAAGACTATGTGCGATGCGGAATTCAATGGGTATCGAAATCCCACCCTATGGAAGAAATTGTATTTTACAATATTTAGGAGGCTGCTTCACTCAGGCGAAAACACCCGCTCTCTAATGTTAATCCTATGGTGGAAATAATTTACGATATCTCGTTCGCATTTCAATATTTTTAAATGTTTTTTTTTTCTTTGCATTAGATAGTTGACGGTAATCTCTATGCACGCTCTTTTGTACTTTTTTGATTTTGATTGCAAGTTTTATTTATTAAGATACTTTCACTTTTGGAACGGGTTTCGAAAGTGAAAGTATCCCCAATAAAAAAACTGCAACAAAAATCGAAAAAGTACAAAGGGGCGTGCATAGAGATTGACTTCATCTATCCAATGCAAAAAAAAAAAAAAAAAAAAAAAAAAAAAAAAAACAATATTAAAAGGCAAACAAGATACCGTAAATTATTTCCCCCATAGGATTAACATTAGCGAGCGGGTGTTTTTGCCTGAGTGAAGTAGCCTCTTATGGGTTTAGAGAGGTTATACCCCCCCCACCCCCCTCCTTCCCCGTACTCTCGGAACTCCATAATGTCTTATCGCAGGAGTTGCAGAAATCCTTCCCGATGAAAAGCGTCTGAAATCAACACTATTTGCCAAAATACGCTTTCTTTCTTTCTTTCTTTTTTTTTTTTTTTAATGATTGGTTTAAATGTAGAACTTTCTAATATAATTCTCTTTTTTGTACAATTGCACGAACCTAAATGAAAATAATTAAGTCCAAAAATTTTCAATATTCTCACGTTAAAAAAAAAAAAAAAAAAAAAAAAAAAAAAAAAAAAAAAAAAAACTTTATAGACAAGAAAAAAATATTCATTAACCCATCTAGTATCATTGGAGACTTCATTTAATTTTTTATCTTCTAATTTTGAACCAAAAATACTAATAAATTAAACTTAACAAATAAAATCAAACAGGTGGTTTTAGCAAACGTAAATTTTATTCTAAAAATCTATTGGTATAGTTTTAAAATTTAAGAAAGCTCAGGAAAATTGAAAAAAAAAATGTTTCAAAAAGATTTTGAATGATTTTATTCAAAATACATAGAAGAAATATTGATGTATGAATACCTTATTTTAATAAAATTAAATATCAGTTTATATTTCTAAAAATTTAGATTTCTTAAGATATTTAGAAAACTAAAAAAAATTAAAAGCATTCGTAATAAAAATATTTTTGAAAGAATTCAAACATAAAGCAGAAGACACTTTGATGTAGGAATTATATTTAATAAATACATTCGCAAAAAAGGGAAAAAAAGTAAGCAGAAAAGACAAGGGGCTGGAAATATATACGCTACACATTTAAGGAATTCTAATTTTATATCATACATTCAGAGCATTAAAATTTCATAAAATAGTTTATTTGATATTCTATGACTTTTAAACTCAGCTGAAATATAATTCTTATCTGATAAATCATTTCAATTATTTCATTTGCATTAATACATTGCTATCGCTTCAGTAATATCGGAATCCTGACTGCTGGTAAAGTGTCAAAAATTTTATTCAAGTTTCAAAATGAGTTATTTCCAATATAGAAACAATAATTCAGTTATTTACATTGTTGTTTTAAAACTTAGAATCTACACATTTGACAAACATCTTTCTTTCTTTGTGTTTCCAAAAATGCAGTTTTAAGTTTCTGCGTCAATTCGTCGCGCACAATTCACCGCAGCGTCATTAATTCGTCGTAAATTGTGTCATTAATTCGTCGCAGCGTCAATTCGTGGTAACATTAATTCGTGGCAGTGTCAATTCGTCGTGGGGTCAACCCATCGCAGGGAAAATGTGTTATAAGACGAAGATAATAAAAGTAAAGTTAATTTAGTAAAATTATTTAAAGATATATTTTTTTTAGAAATGGAGAATTTTAACCAACAGTTTAAAGGTTAATTTTAGATGCATTTAAAATATTTATATAAATATATTTCTTCTTTTACTGCTTTAGTCTAAAAAGTTCCCACTAAAGAAATACATTTTTAATGCACTAGATCAAGTCATTTCTTATTTAAAATACATATAGTACAGCATAATATTGCTTTTGATCACCGGAAAAATGGCGGGGGATTTAAAATAAAAGTACTGGAATCATGAAATAAAAAGCAAAGAATACTGCTAGAAAAATTACAAAAATATATATATAAATTGGCATGGGCGTACTAAGGGGAGGAGCTCCCCATAACCTATGGAAAATTAAGAATAAAAAAGTACAGACAGAATGTAAACACAAAATTCTGTTTGTAATTGTGAATGAACTGACCATTGCATGATTTAACGTAAAAAATTACATTGTACTGTATTATAACTTGATTATTTTCTTTTTCTATTTATGCTTAACATAATTGAATGTTTTCAACTTTCTACTGTATGTTACTGTTTAATGTCGTTAGCTTAGAAAATTGAAAGAATCGCCTTCAAAAACATTTTCGCTGCGATGAATTGACGCCACGACGAGTTGACGTTGCGACGAATTGATGGCACGAAGAACTAACGCTGCGACGAAATAACACCGCAATGAATTGACGCTGCGATGAATTGACGGTCCGACAAACTGACGCTGTGATGAATTGTGCGCGGCGAATTGACGCGACACCCAGTTTTAACGTTTACTGGGGTGTATGTAGTGAAAAATAAAGAAATCACTGTTTGAAGATGATTTCTGAAAGAATTAAAACGAAAATTAGAAGAAATTTCTATTTATCAGCAGAATTTATTTAAAACCTTTGGAAAAAAGAGAGAGAGAGAGAGAGAAGGGAAAAATAAACAGTTGTGTGTAAATGCGTCGCACATTTAAGTGTTTTTTAACTTGCCTCGTCCATTCACAGAACACAGAAAAAAAAGTACTTAAAATTTTATGAACTATTTTGTTTGCAGCGCTGTATTTTATTATTATTATTATTATTCTATCTAGAATAGAATTCTTAGCTCAGAAATCTTTTCATTTCTTTCATTTAACAATTAAAGGAATTCTGTAGCTCTTGAGTAATCATAATCCTGAAAATTGTCAAAATGTCAAAAATTTCATTCGCGTTCCACAACGAGTAATTCACATAATGAAAATAATTATTCAGTTTCTTACACCTTTGATAAATAATTTCGAATTTACACGTTTGACAGACGTCATATTTTGTTTTTCTCTGTCGGTCTGAAGAGTTCGATTGTAACATTTAATGAGGCTGCGTGAAAACCGAAGAAACTTTGAAAGCTTCTAATATCTTATAGAAAACTAGCTTTTGATTTTTGGAAAAACATTTTTCATAATAAATTGGAGAAAACCTTTTTCTTTTCAAAGTTTCTTTCAAAGTTTCTTTTCAAAAATTCAAAATATTCAATCTTTTCAAAAATTACACTTTGTAGAAGGAATGTTTAACTTTACATTTAATTTAAATTTCTTATTAATTTTTATTTTATAACATATATATATATAACTTTATTTTTCACTTTTTCACTTATATATGTATACTGTAACATTAATATTTTTTTCATCCATCAATTACTATATCTATTTTTTAAATTTAATTATATTTATCATTTTTAATCATATCTTAAACGCTTTTCTATATTTATTTAAATTTATACTCATTCTTAAGTAGTTTAGACTAATAGTTATTCTTCTTCTCTATTATAACTTACTAAGTTTAGAAATACAGCTACTCCTTGACTAAACAAGACGTAAAGTTGGCGTCAACAAAGAAGCCACTGAAATGCCTAAACTGTTCTACTGTTCAACTTGTAGACATTTAATTAAACCCTATTTCCGATTCCAACACTAAAATTCTAACAACGCTTGAGAATGCCGTGGAGGAGAGTTGACATAACATAATTAGAAGAGTTAACAAATTTACTTTCTTTTTCTTAAATGTGTACGCACAGACATGTATTCTGAATGACAATAACGAAAAAAACTTTTTTTTAAGTTAAAATAATTTCATCAAATCCATGTATTATTTTTTTATTTTGGTACTGTCATTTCCAAAATATTGTCAGTGTAATCCGACGCGACTATTCTCAACTATTGGGACAAATGTAATAGTTTGAATTACATCATACTCGTTTATATTTATTATATAAAAAAAAATATGATGAATTTGAAAATAATTGAAAACTAGTACTTTAGAAATATCTTTATAAAATTTTAGAAAAGAAAAAAAAAACTATTTCAAGCATAGATTATAAACTTCCAAAAGATCTTTAAATTAAGTGCGATTACCTGTTGTTTAATAAAGAAACAAATTATTTACAATTTCATACCATTAAGCTCATTTTTAGTTACAAAAAATATATGACATAAAAAAAAAAAAAACTAAGGTTTTTTTTTTTATTATTATTTATACTGTAAAATATTTCTGCAAAAATCAAAAGCTAGTTTTCTGTGAAATATTAGGAGCATCCAAAGTTTCTTCGGTTTTCACGACACCTCATTAAATGTTAAAACTGTACTTTTTAGACTCACAAGGGGAAAAATTTATATATGACATCTGTCAAACGTGTAAACCTTAAATTATTTATGAAAGGCGTAAGAAACTGAATCATTATTTTCACAATGCGAATTTTCTTTGTGGAACGTGATTAAAATTTTTGACATTTTGACAATTGTCAGGATTACTCAAGAAATATAGAAATACTTTTAATGCAAATGAAAGAAATGAACAGTTCTATATATTATTCTAGATAAGTTAAAAGAACATAATATAGGAAATAAATTTGTTTATAAAATTTTAAGCATTTTTTTTCTGTGTTCTATGATTGGATAAGATACAGCAAAAAAGAGAAATAAAAACCCATAAATTTGCGGCGGCATTTACACACAATTGTTTTCTTTATTTATTTATTCTTCAAAAATTTTTAATAAATTTTAATGAGATTTCTTCTGATTTTTGTTTGAATTCTTTCAAAAATTATTTTTAAACAATATTTCTTTATTTTTCACTATATCTCAGTAAATGTTAAAACTGTATTTTTAAAAACACAAGGGAAAAAAAGATGACGTTTGTCAAAAATGTAGATCCTAAATTTATAAAACAACAAGAAGCTGAATTATTTCTATAATGTGAATACTTCATTTTGAAAATTGAATAAATTTTTGACATTTTGTCAGTTGTCAGAATCCCCACAACTCAAGAGACATAGAAATAATACAAATTAAATACTTGAAAGTATTTATCAGTTAAGAATTTTATTCCAGCTAAGTTAAAAAATTGGAAGATAGCAAATAAACGGTTTTGTGAAATTTTAAAATACATTTTTCTGTGTTTTCTTAATAAAGTATTTAATAGATTTTATTAATAATATAAATGTATGGAATATATTTATTATTCCTTAAAGCATATTTATTTCCAACTCTTTTTTTTTCTTTTCTGCGTCCTTTCTTTTCTAATCTTCCGTGCGAAAGTATTAAATGTTATTCCTACATCAAAGTTTCTTCTGCTTTTCGTTTAAATGCTTTTCATGCGATAGCTTTTAATTTTTTTCTATTTTCTATATATCTTAAGAAATATTAAACCTGTATCGCTAAATTTTTAGAAAAGTTAACATTTAATTTCATTAGAATAAGGTACTAATATATCAAAATACACTGCTCAAAAAAATTAGAGGAGCAAGCAAATAAAAGAAGAGAACCGTGCGAGACACCTATACATGGGTATAAAATTGAGAGTACACGTGTATCAATGCGCAATACAGAAAATAAGATGCAAAAAAATTGTAAGGGAGCTTTAATTCTTTGAAAGGATGGAAAGAACATGAAAAGATGGTTTAGGGAACAATTTGGTTACATGTAAATTACAAAAAAAAGTATTGTTTAGTAATGATGCAAGTTGTTTAATACGGCGTGTGGTTCCCTCTAACAGCTAAGACTGCTGAACACCTGTTTTCCATGGATGTGATGAAGTTATCGATAAGAATTTGATACTGTTCCACTCTTCAAGAATTGCAATCCCCTTGTCTCAGACAATAAAAGAAAACCTTTGTCTTGCTACAATGAGTCGTCCGAGTGTGTCCCAAACTGTATCCTGTCAGGCATTATCATGCATGAAAATAAAGGAATCACCATGGGTGAAGTGTAAGGTATGACATGAGGTCTCAGTATCTCGTCTGTATACCTTTGGGCTGTCAAAGTGTCATTCCAAATGATATGCAGGTCCGTACGTCCACCTATGCTGATTCCAGCTCATACCATCAACCCACCTTGTCTGTAATGTGATCTTTTACGAATAAATGTGGTGTTATTTCGAGTGCTCCTTTCCCTCCATACAATAACACGTCGAGTGTCACACTCCAAACTGAATAGGGAAGCAGCATTTGACTCCAATCGGTTGCCTTCAATCTTGATGTTCAGCAGCCCAACTTCTTCGGGCCTCACAATGACTTGTGGTCAACGGAATACAGATCATTGGCCTACGAGCATAGAGACCACCCTGATGAAGCATATTTCGCACTGTTTGGCTGGACACCCTTCGTTGTGTTGCCAAGAGATACCGTTTGTGCAACTGAGTATCATCCCCTTTTCTGTCTCGACGAGCTGTTAACAGGATATATCGGTCATCAGTTGCTGTGGTGCACGTGGTCGACCTTGCCCTGGTCGACATCTAACATTTTCTGTTTCTTGGAATCGATTCCACAGCCTTGCAAGGACATTTCTTGCAACTCCAACAGCGTCCGCTACACTTCTTTGTGTTTGACCGGATTCAAGTCTATCTCTAATACGCCAAGCCATGGATTCCGGTAAATTACGTTGTTGTGACATTTTCAAATCACCCTTTCCTCAAAACAAAAGCTGAGCAATTGAATTTCGCAACTGAGACGGTGAAACAGACATTTCTGCGAAATCCTGATTTCTTCACTTATCTTCTTTTTCTGTTTTTTGACGTCATAAACTTTGATTTGCATATGAAGTTTTATTTTTCTGTTTTCTGCTATGCTTTAAATTATGGATGTTTTAATTAAAGTTACTTACTGGTGTAAGTATTTGTGTAATTTTGTTAAAACCATGTGATTCCCTAATAGTTTTGAGCAGTGTATCTTCTACATATTTTGCCTAAATACTTTTAAAATCTTTTAAAAACCTTTCAAGCTTTCTTAAGTATTAAAACTATACCATTAGACTTTTAAAATAAAATTTATGTATGACAGATGTCGAGATCACAAATTATTTATCAATGGTATAAAACCTTAATCATTATAGGGGAGAGTAGACATATTTGGACCGTCCCTTTAAATGGACCGCTGCAATTCTGCGGTTAATTACAGAAAGAGACGTCATCTACCGCTGAAATCTTACTCATATCAGAATAACGTCATTTAGGATTAGAAGAAACTCCCACCTTCCACGTGTTGTTTTCAGACAATTTTTAACAACCTAAAATTAGCTGTTTTGATCTAATTTTTCTCTACTAAACGTAATAGAATTTTTTAAAACTATGGTAAGTTGTTATATTTTCATATACATATCTAAATTCATGCGTTTATTGCGCATATTTTTCATGCGGATTTGTTGGCTTTCGTTTTCGTTCTTAGTCTTCAGATTATCTATTTTTTAAAAAGGCGCCACGCCAGTTGCCTTAATTGGACCAATTTGAGTTACTTAAATTGGACCAGATATACCATCATAAATGTGAAAAGGAAAAAGGAAATTGTAAAGAGATTGACCCGCAAAAAGGCTGCAGCTACAAAACCCCCCAAAAATCCAAATAATCATTAGAAATGTTATCTCGCTTGCCTAAATCAGTTAAGTCAAAGTACAGAGAGAGCCAAAAAACAGCTGTGTTAACATCTTCGCCATATAAAGTAAACCTCGAAATGAAAAAACAAAACAAAAAACGACAGAAAGAAAACTCTCAAAGCACAAAAGATATTATATCATCAAGTTTAAAAAAATAGGCGTAATTCAATTGGAAAGAAAATGATGGAAGGGAAGAACTACGGACATAAGTTAAAGAAAACTTATCTTGCAAAAAAAAAAGTCTTTTGATTCAGAA
The DNA here is from genome assembly GCA_963931845.1 of Maratus michaelseni. NCBI lineage: Eukaryota > Metazoa > Arthropoda > Arachnida > Araneae > Salticidae > Maratus > Maratus michaelseni. The sequence continues at coordinate 300,720,994 of OZ007587.1, read as the reverse complement.
TCTAAAAATCAAAACAGTGATGATTGGTTTTGCCTAATTTGTAAGAAAAATAAAACAGCAGAAATGATTCAGTGTTCAGAATGCCAAATATGGTTCCACGTTGTGTGCGCAGGAATAAAAAATGAACAAAAGAAATTCATGTGTAAGCCTTACATGATATTGAAGTAACTGGCAATTAGTTCCATAATTTCTATTCTTAATTACTTATAACCTTGATTTATATTTTGAATACATTTTTATTTAAAACAATTACTCTTACTTTCAAACAATTGATTTCATTATATTTTATTGCTGTTGTTTTGTTTGATTGTTTCATTAATCGCAAACTTTTCTTTAAATAAAATTAGTCAAATTCTCTACTCATTAAAACAGTCTAATATTATTTGGTCCAATTTGGGAGACTGGGGGTCCAAATGAGGCGACCAGTCGCTGAATTTGGACCACTTTTGACAAATTTTTCAAATTAAAATAAAATTTAAGATTTTCAAAAAAGAAATGGTTCTTAAAATTTATTTAGTTAGTATATTAGGTATTCGCATTGAAAATTGTAGAGTTTGGTGCAATTTTAGCAGGAATCGGACCCATATTTTTTTTTTTTAATTTTTTTTTTTTTTTTTTTTTTTTTTTACATAAATTGAAAGAAGACAGAGGCATAAATTGTAGCTGAATGGCTATTTCCGTTTTTTATTCTGGGATAATTTGGTTATTAAAATATAAGATGCTATGGGGATAAGGCTTTCTAAGTCTAATATTTTCTTTCTTTTCCTTATTTATTTATTTATTTTGCTCGCCGACTGTATTTTTAATACAAATGAAATCAATGCGTCCCGTTAAGAATTTTATTAAAAATAATTTTAAAGATATTAAAAGGAATAATTTTTTTTCATAAAATTTTAAATTGCGTTTTTCTTAGTACAGCATTTGACTAATGAAAAAAAGCTTACGATTTCACATTTTAAAATTCCTCTTTTGCTGCATAAAATAAAATTTATAAAAATATATACACAATTATATCTCAAAAGACGCTTGAATTTTTTTCTTTTTTGAATAATGTTCCTCTAAAAGTCAAATGCTACTTTTTCTATGGAATATTACAAACTTTCAAAGTTTCTTTAACTTTCACGGCGCCTTATTAAAAGTTAAAACCGTATCCACAGAAAAAAAAATTACGTCTGCCAAAGGTGTATATCCTAAATTATTTATGAAAGAAATAAGAAACTGAGTCATAATTTTCGTTAAGCGAATATCTCCTTTGGCAACTTGAATAACATTTTTGACACTTTAACAATTTTCAGGATTTCTTTTACTCATGATAAAAAAGAAATAATTTTAATACAAATGAAAGAAATGAAATGATTTTTCGGTTAAGAACTGCATTCTAGATACTTTAAGGTGGTTCTCAAATGATCTGCTCAACAACGCGAAACTTTCCGACACATTTTCTGACTCATTTTTGAACTCAAAGACAAAAAATTGACAGATCTGACTGGTGAAGCGATTTGAAATGGAAACGAGTTGTCAGTTTTTTGATAAATACATAATTTATCGAGTTAAAAACACTCCGTGTCACCTGACGACACATTTATCTCTCTTTTCTTGCTGCCGCGTCGATTCAAAATATCAGCTTTCTCAGTATTTTCTGAAAGATCTTCTGTCTTTACCAAAAAATGGAAAGCGTCTTTCGATTGCATAGTTTCTGGATAAGAACACCTGCATACACATAGCCACTATCATGAATAAAATACAAACTGAGTTTGTATTTTATCCCTGATGATAGCTATGTGTATAGCTGAAAGTGCTTGGGGTAATCAATATTAATGTAGCTTAACATCTTTTATACAATTTAATCTTTTAACTAATAAAACGCATTATGTGTCATTTTAATTTTTTAGTTTTTAAGATGAATTTTAAGATTCTTCTCATTTATCTCATTTATTTGCTTATTCTTCCCTTATGCGAATAAGTTCTGCAAATTGAAATTAATTATTGTTACTTTGACAGTTGTCAAGATTCTGACTACTCATTTAAGATATTATAAATTATATCTCATTCATTTATTAGAAATTTAAATAAAAACAAAAACGCAATTTAAAATTTTATATAAAAAAATTCTTCTTCTACGGACCCGGATGCTACAACATTTTGGGACTCAAAATTAATTTTAAAAGTTAAAAAGAAGATATTTTAATCTTCTTGGAGTGACAAAAAAGTGTAGACATATGTGCAAAAATTTTTTAATCCCTATTTTTGTCTTTCAAAGATAAAAAGGGTGTTTTAGTCTCGTTGATAACCTCTAGAGGCGCAAGAGCATGCGTCATTCTCTCCGTAAAAACCCATCTTCTCCTTATGACCTGTGTACGTATGTGAAAGAGAGAGGCTCGTCCCAGAGATATAGAAAGAGACTCTATACTCTATAGTTCTGGGATCTTCTAATAAAATTAATATACTAGAATGAAGCGTCTGTCTAATTGTTTCTGTGCATGGTTGCGAGAAAACACCTGGCCGCAATGATAAGAAATTCAGCGTAAAGGAAAATAAGAACATCAAATAAAACACCCTGAAGTCATTTTATAAAGTAGAATCTTTTTAATTAATTTTTTTATATATGTCTATCGCCAGATCTCTGAATTCACAGGGAAAAAGAATGTAAATTTCATACGAAATATAGTCAAATAACAAAAAATAAATAACCGAAAATCGATATTCCTGCCCTAGCAAGGGTCAAAAATTATATCTCAGGAATTACCTGAAGATTATATCGTTAGAAATAATTGTTTTTAGGTTGATAATTCTCAGAACAAAAGCGTGAATATGGAGAATGTTTTTTTAAGTTCGCTTTGGCGTCTAGGGGACAAAAACTTATATCAGGATTAATCAATGTTTTACCGATGAAATTCTGTAAAATGATGAATCTCGTATAACAGAAGTGGTACATTAGGATCTACGCACAAGAAATTTTCAAAATGTGGCCCCATGACTCCCATGAGCCACCGCATCCCACCGAAAGGGCCCAAGAAATGTTAATGATGTCAAAAATTTTAGAAGAATATGCACACAACAGAAAGGGTAGGACGTTTTCTGACATTGTTTCAAATTTGTTTTCCCATCAACACCGTGCGCTCTAATAAGACAATATAATAATTGGTAATTCGAGTGTTCTAAAATCCTGATATCTATTTAATAAGCACTTTTGTTTAAATAGCAATTTTGTTTTCATTCTCAAGCAAATTATGGCTACTTAAATTAACGTCTAAAACTTTTAAGCAATATTTATATTTCATTTAGAAATATTTTTCCTTATTTCGAAGAAAAATCCAAAAAAAAAGGAAAAAAATTCCGGATTATTACCTAATAATGCCTTTAAATACAAATAATATGATTTCTTTTAAAAATACATTTCTATCTATGTCATAGATATTATTGGTAATTAAATGTGGCTTGGCACTTTCTTCCTCCGACACCCTCAAATACCCTCACAATATACAACCTATCAAAATTTCAGCCAATTCTTGGCCTGCAGTTTTATAATTTGTATGTGGTCTTCTGAGGGCAATTGTTTAAATGCAATATTTTATTCACAAAAAATAAATAAAAAATAGATCATCTAAACAAGAGAAACAGTTAAAAAGTATTAAGCTTCTTTCTATGAAAAATGTGTGGTGTCCGGATGTTTTGAGACATATATTATGAATACTACGTACTGAATCTAATTTTCATATGGATTCTCTTGAAAATTCATTTTATAAAAACACTTTTGTTCACAGATTCATATTAATCAATTTGACGTTTTCTATTAATCTTATTTATAGAATTCTTGCCAAAAATTTTCGAAAATATTTCATTCATTTTTGGCAGAGTAAAATTTGATTTTTTTCCAAATATAATACTTAACACAAAAGAATTCACAAAATAAAGCATGTGTTGTTATATGGTCATAAAGTACTCATGTAATGAGATGCTGACATGGCCTAGTTATTAGTTTGATATGAATCTTTGTCGTAATTGAAATTCTTGGCCCGCAGAGAATATTATCCAAGGGATAAGTCAAGAGAACTTTGGCATATTGTTTTTCTATTTCATATATTTTAAGTATAAAACATTCTAAGACTTTTTTGTTATCTTTTTTTCGTGATTTGATATATTTCCAGGAAAATGTCAAAATTATCATTTTTTTTATCATTATTTCTGACCCTTTTATCTATGTTTTTGAAAAAAAAAAACGCTTGTTTTGGTTACACTTCATCTAATTTAAATATTAAAAAAAGTACGTTAATGATAAAATTTTTATGCATTGTTTAGATTACTTGTTAAAAAACGGATATTTCATTGGATAGTTACGCAGAAATTTCACTTGAATTTGAGCACCACTATTTCCAAATAGTAATATTCTCCTTATAGACATAATACTGGGTAGCCATAATTAAAGTGACAGTACTCAGCGTTGCAAGAATGGAACCAAATTTTGTATTATCATTAAACAAGACGAGAAAAAACAAATTCAGTTTCCAAAATTCCCGCTACGTGCAAATGTGGTGGTGTGTAATAGAAAAGAGAGTTTAAAAAATGCAGAATCAATACTGATTTTTTTTTTTTTTTGCCACATTTAACGGTTAAAACAATCTCAATATGACAACAGTGGCTCAATATGGCTATTAAACAGCGCCACACTTCCACCTAATGGTGACTTTTGGAACAAATTGTTTTTTGCCACATTTAGCCATTAAAATCAATCTCAATATGACAACAGTGGCTCAATATGGCTATTACATAGCGCCACATTTCCACCTACTAGTGTCTTTTAGCACTATTTTTTTTTCGTGGAATCATTCGTTTTCTTTAATCTTAATTCCAAGTTTGTCTCAATTCTCGCAATTAGATCGCGCTACAGAGCCTGAGTACTATTCATGGCCAAAATTAAAGTACATCAACTTTAATTATGGTCATCCTGATTATTAGCTTTCGTGAAAGAAACTCTGCGATTAAATAAGGAAAAGATTACTATTAGGAAATTGTGGTATTCAAATTAAAGGGTTGTACTAATCCTGTATAGTTACACAATGAAACACCCGGTAGATATAAACCGAGTATTGCACATTCAAAGATCAAGAATGGGACGAAAAATTAAACATATAATATACTGTACTTTTTTTTCGTCAGTACCCAGTTTCTATTTTTCAATTCCTATTATTAGCTCACACTCTCTATATATTTATATATCTTGTTCAAATTTTCAATCGTTAATAAAATATTTTCTATTCATCCACTCAAGTTCAAATACATTTTTTTTAAACTTGTCGTGGATGACACTTGATGTTAATACAGTTTTTTTTTAAATATTAATTCATTAATTAAATTTAATTAATTAATTTTAGTTTTATATGGGAGAAAAAAATTTCTCCCATTGTTTTCATAAATGAAATGAAAGATTTTTTTGCTCAAATTAGTGATGCCACAAAAATAAAATACCGCAACGATGATTATAGAAAAATGTTCAATAAAGATAACGTGGGACATTAATGCTGCACGGGTTTATTTTACATATTTTTATGATTAAAAAGTAGGAATTGACTTTTAAAAAAATATATAGTACTTGTTTAATTTTTTTCCAGTTCAGCACAGTAAATCTTTCTGACACTTCCACGAAATAATTTTGTGTATAACTATATGGATTCTGCAGAAATTAATATTTAAATGGCAGATTCAGCAATCCAATGTATTGCATTTTCATTGTGCGAGATCTTATAATTTTTTGTGGAGAAATAGGAAGTTTTACGTTATTCTACTTTTGTGAAATATGTATAGTACTAATTATATTTTTTTCTTATTATAATAAATAAATAATATTTACAATTTTTGAATATTAATACAATTTCGATATCTGATTTTTAGATTTTTCGGTAAGTTTTAACTTCGGATACCAAAAGAAAAGTTATTCACTCACGTAATTTAGGAATTATGAAGTTTTAAAGTTTGGAACCCCTAATGTTAAATTCATTTTTAATCGTTGCAAAATATATTGGAATGTGAGTAGATTTTTAAGCATAACTCAAAAAATACTTGGCGGAATGACCTGTAATTTTGGATTCCCATATTTGAAGCTTCTAGAAATCGATTTCTGATTTAAAAAAATTCTTAAGTTACAAGTCATATTTTTTTCCGAAAGTTAATTAAAAAAAAAATATTTTTAATGAATGAATTACGAAATACAATTCTATTTTTCAAATTTCCCATCCGAAATTTATTATTTTTCTATTTATTCTGCATATTTTTCTAAAATGGTTTTTAGCGATCTAATTGACAAAACATTTCTAAAATATACACTTAATTTTATTTAAATGGCAAAATCTTATTAAAAGTATGTTAGTTCTGCTAAGATTTTCACGTTTAAAATGTAAAATGAAGAAAATACCTATTTTTTAAATACAGGTCAAACATCTGAATACCGGACACCTCTGGAGCGCGGAATTTGCCCACTATTCAGACCTGTGTGCTATTTAAAAGTAAAAACATTCAAATATATAGGAGTTGAGGATTGGAAAACTGTTCGCTAACTTGAGGTGTCCGCTATTTAGAGTGTCTATTGTGGAGGATGCTACTACGTTTTGCTGTATTTTGTTAATTAGATTGCTAAGAAAAATTAATTAAGAAGAGTATACTGAAAAAAAAAGAAAAGAATTGTAAATTTTAACTTTCTGCTAACTTGACTGCAGAAGAATCGTTAGCTGAAGGAATCCTCAATACTTTTGTTATGCGACCCAGTTAATCAAGAACCTGTAATTTTTATTTATTTAAGTGCTGAATTTAATAAAATTCATTTCGATGATTTACTGGAAGCGGTTTATTTTAAAGACTTCACGCTACCCCTTTAATCCCCGACATCTTGGATCTGTCACATGATTAACTTATTTATTAGTATTCATTTGTATAGGTAAAAGTTTCGAATGTCTTTATTAAAATTCTTAAGTTGATAATTTGTATTATACTTATAAAAAAATACAAAAATTCAGAAATAGAAAGTGTACCTTTACCTTACTGTACTTTAAGAGTACAATTGAATTTATATAACTCAAAAAATAAAATAAATAAATAAATTTTCACTAATAATCAATATTATTAAAATATTTTCTAACAAAACTCTTTTTCATGTTGAAGGAATCTTTGAAATTTTAATCTTTATTAACTTATTTTAACTTTTTATTTCCATAGATAAAAATCTTAAACATATTTATTAAATCCTTAAGGTTCATAACTAAAATTTAATACTCTTTATATATAAAATAAAAAAGAACAGCAAAAATGAACCTTTTATAGAGTTGGAAAAATTTAAAGCCATATAAGTTTTCCTCGATAATCAATATTATTAAAGCCGGCGAAACTAAAATAGAATGGGCGAAAAGTGAAATACATTTCCGCAATTCTTTTCTTCTTTCATTTTTTTTTTTTTTCTTTTTTTTTTTTTTTTGAACAAGTTGTTGCCATTTTGAAATCTCGAATTCCTATATAATCATTATTTCCTTGGTACTTACGAAATATTTTCTCTTGTGGAAATTTTCTTTCTTTCTCTTGGACATCGTATTAGCTGGAATATGAAGTCCAAAATATAAATCAAATTGTCTGCGGGAGTATATTTATATTTATCATTACTATCTGTAGTTATCTGTATTCCACTTTTAGAAATCGGATTTCGAAAATGTTTTGACGTAGAGCTTGCTTCAAAGGATATAATTTTAGAAATAAGATGATACAATTTTATTTCGTTTTCTAAAAATCATCATATTACATTGCCGATGTTTTTAATAATAGTAAAGATACACTTTATTATTTTAACAGAACCATACTGACTGTTAAAGATGTCATACCAGTTGAAAGTTTTCCAACTAAATAAAAAGGCGACCAAGCTGTGAATCGAACCCAGAATATTTGGCTTAAATTGACAGTACTCTACCTGTTGAGTTACCTGGAACGGCAGAAGAGTATTAATTGTGTCCTCTTGTTGTAATTACAGGTAGCTCAATTGGAAGAGTATTGACGATTTAAGCCAAACGTTCTGGTTTCGATTCTCGGCCTAGACACTTTTCTCTCAGTTCGAAAAATTTCAATTTTATAATAACAACTCATCACATCAACAGCAACCTAATATTATTTATACTACTGCTATTATATTATTAATTAAATAGAACAATTACAAGTTTATAAGTTCGAATTGCTCGCTTTAATTAAGCCCATTATAGTCATTTAGCTATATAAGGTAATCTGGTTTGTAGCCATATAAAAATCGGCTAACCCCAAAAGGCAATATGGTTTGTAGCTGCGCTATAATTATCTACTTATATAAAGCAATCTAGGAAAACCTTTTGGATTTATTTTGTTTTTCTGTTTATTTATTGAAGTTATAATTTTTATAATTAAAATTAAACGAAATTACTGTTGGACAAATACTTTTTTAAAATTTTAATTTACTTTTGTAAATTTTTGGTTAAACATTTTTCAACTGTATCCTTCTTGTCATCTTATACTGAAAATTAAAATAAAATAAAATTTTATTCATTTAAGTTTAGAATTGGCCAAACTATTTAATATGAACAACAATTTTTAAGAGGTTGTTTTTACCTTAACTTAAATAATAAATAATTGAATAAATAAAAAATTAAAATAATATTTATATAATGTCATTCTTCACATACTTGTTAATCGTGTCCAAGTGAAACACATGACAAACTAGAAAATTTATTTAATGAAATATTTCTTGTTTCGATATGAAACTTATGTGATTTCATTTATTATGTTCGGAACAGAAATTTTAAATAGTTTTCTTTGAGAAATGAATATTCAAATTTAAAAAGTTTTCGATTGAGAATGAACTAGAAATTAATGTAATACGTATTGATTTTAGATCAACTTTTGCATTTAATTTATTTTAATGAATATTTGTATGTTATTGAATAATAAATAAATACATATTCAGAATTTAATAGGAGAAAAAAACTTCCATACTAAATTTTGAATTTACAAATAAATTTTTAAAAAATTGCTCGATTTTGCCCTTTTCAAATTATGAAACACAAAGAGAAAAGTTTGAAATAATTTTATGAGGAAAACATATATTTTTACATTTTACCTATACAAAACTAATACCGGTGCCGATTGTCTTAGAGAAGTCATGAAACTTTTAGACAAGGTATTACATTACATACATAGATGAGTTAAACAGCTAGTTTCAGTTGATTAGTAATAATAATAATAATAATAATAATAATAATAATAATAATAATAATAGTTTCAATATTCTTCAGTGAAACTTCGTGAGAACATTGGTAATATTTTCTATTTTAAAGAGTATCAGATTTGTGTGTGTGACAAAGAAAATTTGAACGTTTGAGTATTACAGTTTTCGGCACAAAATCCAGTTGAAACCCTAAAGAGCGGTCTTTTAATAATTAACAACTTAGGATTTGTGTGCCTGAATTAAATTATGATTTATGGTGTAATTCACTTTTTAAAAAATACTATTATTTGCTTTCAATCTATTCATTTTCTTATTAAATTTTAGTTTATTCCCATATTTTTCTTCATTTTCTTTTAGCTGCCGTGTTTATGATAAGAAAGAACATCACTCTATATAGTTTGTTGATTCTACAAGCAATTAGTTTTTTTAACTCGTAACAACCAATTATTTTTCACACATATGATATATGAAACTTTTTTTACTTTTTGTTTCCGTGTAATTTAAAAACTTGACAAACTAACTAAAATTTCTGAAATTTAATAATTATATTTTTAGCTACTTAAATATCGAAATGAATAAATATAGAAACGTTCACCTAATCTGTAAATTCATACAATTTACAAATCTATACAGTGTGAATCAAAATGATTACCCTGATCACAAATGACAATAACTTTCTTTTAAAAAATGATCCGAAGAAAACCTACACTTTAAAAACTATATAGATTAAAGTTCAAAGTTTTGTTTGCGTACTTCATAACTGTTCTATGTGGCTTATTTTTTTATCAAACAGAAAACATTCAAGTGGTAATATATTTCACGTCAGGCATTGCGAATACATAGTGTACGACTCTTTTGACTGTTTTTTATGCGGATATGCCTTCTTTTCCTAACATAATGAACAAACTGAAGGTGCGCATAGAGAATTAATTGACATTGGTGTCTAAAAACGAGCATGTCTCACAATATCTGGCATAATATAAACTACCTTATGAATGTTATCGTACTTTATAACTGTTTTGTGGGGCTCCTATTGGTCAAACAGAAAATATCTAAGTGGTAATATATTTCATGTTAGCCATTGTGAATACGTTGTCTACGGCTCCTAATAACTTCTTTTTCATCAAGATATGACTTCTTTTCCCAAAACAAGGAACGGAATAAAGTTGCACATGGAGAATTCGCTGGCATAAGTGCCTAAAAACGAACGTGCCTCACAATATATGGCATGAAATGGGCTACCTTATGAATGTTATCGTACTCCATAACTGTTCTGCGTGGTTCCTATGGATGAAACAGAAAACATCCAAGTGGTAATATATTTCCCGTCAGACATTTTGAATACCTTGTGTATGACTCCTTATGACTGTTTTTTTTTATAGGGATATGTCTTTTCCTAAAATACTGAAAGATATGAAGTTGCGCACAGAGAAGTGATGGGGTCAGAGCAAGAAAGTGCCAAGCCACATTTTTGGTGAAATAAATCTAACACTGTAATCTGTTGCTTATTACTGTAAATTATAATATCCAACATATAATTTGTTTCTAATGTCACTTGGTGGCAGCATATGTGACAGGTTTCATTTTTGCCCCAGATGTTTATGCCCCTAATAAAAATAGCTAATTTACAAAAAAAAAGTAATAGCAATATCATTAAAGTAATGCCATATTGTTACTCAGAATATGCAAATATTATTAATACATTGGCGAAAAAACTTTAAGTTATATATCTTGATTTGAGTATTTGATCAAATTTTCAAATTGAAATATCTCAGAAGTTGAAAAATGTGGCTTGGCTCTCTCTTGTCCCGACCACTCAATTCACTGACAATCAGTGTCTAAAAACGAACGTGCCTCACAACATCTTGTATGAAAGGGACCACCTTATGAATGTTATCGTACTCCATAACTATTCTGTATGGTTCCTATTGATGAAACAGAAAACATTCAAGTGGTAATATATTTCACGTCAGACATTTTGAATACATTGTGTATGACTCCTTCTCCTTACAACTGCTTATATGGGGATATGCCTTTTCCTAAAATAGTGAACGAACTGAAGGTGTGCATACAGAATTCACTGACATCAATGTCTTTAGAAAAACGTGCATCACAGAATCTGGCATGAAATGGACTACCTTATGAATGCTATAGTACTCCATAACTGTTCTGTGTGGTTCCTATTGATGGCACAGAAAACATCCAAGTGGTAATATATTTCACGTCAGACATTTTGAATACATGGTGTATGACTCTTTCTCCTTATGACTGCTTTTTATGGGGATATGCCTTTTCCTAAAGCAGTGAACGAACTGAAGGTGTGCATACAGAATTCACTGACATCAATGTCTTTAAAAAAACGTTCATCACAGAATCTGGCATGAAATGGACTACCTTATGAATGCTATAGTACTCCATAACTGTTCTGTGTGGTTCCTATTGATAGCACAGAAAACATCCAAGTGGTAACATATTTCACGTCAGACATTTTAAATACATGGTGTATGACTCTTTCTCCTTATGACTGCTTTTTATGGGGATATGCCTTTTCCTAAAACAGTGAACGAACTGAAGGTGTGCATACAGAATTCACTGACATCAATGTCTTTAAAAAAACGTGCATCACAGAATCTGGCATGATATGGACTACCTTATGAATGCTACAGTACTCCATAACTGTTCTGTGTGGTTCCTATTGATGGCACAGAAAACATCCAAGTGGTAATATATTTCACGTCAGACATTTTGAATACATGGTGTATGACTCTTTCTCCTTATGACTGCTTTTTATGGGGATATGCCTTTTCCTAAAACAGTGAACGAACTGAAGGTGTGCATACAGAATTCACTGACATCAATGTCTTTAAAAAAACGTGCATCACAGAATCTGGCATGATATGGACTACCTTATGAATGCTATAGTACTCCATAACTGTTCTGTGTGGTTCCTATTGATGGCACAGAAAACATCCAAGTGGTAATATATTTCACGTCAGACATTTTGAATACATGGTGTATGACTCTTTCTCCTTATGACTGCTTTTTATGGGGATATGCCTTTTCCTAAAACAGTGAACGAACTGAAGGTGTGCATACAGAATTCACTGACATCAATGTCTTAAAAAAAAATGTGCATCACAGAATCTGGTATGAAATGGACCACCTCATAGATGTTTTCTGTGGGATTAAAAAGCGTCAGAAAGACAGTTATGAAGGACGCAAAAAACACTTTAACCTTCCTTCCGTAGGGTCTGTAGGAGAAAATTGGTCAATGGGGTAAAGTGAGCAGCTCATGTAAAAACATTTTTTACAACTTATAAAACATTCAATAATTGTTATTTCTTCACTTAAAATTATGCATTTTTTATAAGGATTAATTAAAAAAAAATTAATGTGTTGCAAAACTATTCCATTTATGAAGTCATTTTATTATATTTCATTCGAAAGGAATGTTTTTCAATAATTATAAAACATTTTAATTTCAAGCAGTGTTTAGAAAAAATGAAAGATTTTTTTATAAATCTCTTAGCCAATCGTTAGCCATTTGGCAAAAAATTTTTATGGTTACAACAGTTTACGAGTGACAAAAACTGTGCGTGATTTAATTATGCGCCAAAAAATGAAGAGTAATATTTTTTTTTAAATACTCTTTTATTATTTAATAATTTGTTAATTAAATTATGATTATATGTTCAGAAAATAATTTAAATTGCCTGCATAAAAAGTTTAAATGATGCTTTTTTTTCCTTCATTCTGATTCTTTTTTAAGATATGGATCTTAAAAAAGAATCGGAGGAAAAAACATATATGTTTTAATATATTAATCAGTTCGCGCTTCTTACCAGGCGTAAACCAAAGCCGTGAATTTTTCATAATCGGGATCCACGCCAAATTAACATATTGCAAAGGATTTTTTTCTTTGTAACTTCATGAATTGCAGCCATGAAATTAGGCGTGATTTTTAAGGTAAACATTGAATGTTCATAAACAAGTTTTTTTTTTTTTTTTTTTTTTTTTTTTTTTCACTTTAAGATAGAAAAAGTAGTAAAAATGCAATTTTTTTTTTTTTTTTGGTTATTTGAATTAAAATTATTTCCTTTTGCTGGTTTAATACACAGGGTATTTCACTTCTCACACCGACACCATCAGTAACTAATTCTTAAACCGTTAATTTTAGGGGTGGTACTTTCAAATGCCAATACTTTCAACTGTTTCAAATGTTGTTCTTCATCTTATTAAAATACATTTACCTCAAAATAGTTATATTTCTAAAACTTACGAAATTAAAATTTTATACGGTTCTTATACTTGGAAAAAATAATCTACACTTTAACGAGTAAACCAAAAGAAAATAAAAATCCATTTCGTTCGACCTAAAATTACCGATTTATGATTCTGTGAATTTTATTAATTTTCAATGTTTTCTAGCACTAAATTCTGAAAAATGTGTTTTTATTGTTAGACGATGCTGAAATTTCATAAAAATCAAAGTATCATGTTAATAGTTTGTCGTATTTATTTATTTATTTATTTATTTTAATCTTGCTAGAGTATGAGAGCATGTTTTTTCTAAACATAACTTATAGGACCCAGAGAAAATATACGTACAAGATAATATATTTCTTAACTTTTGAAAAAGAACTATTTCAATTTAAATGGCTTTTAAAGGGATCAGAAAGATTTGAAGTGACGAAAAATGACTAAAGTTTGATCATGATTAGGAGACTTTTAATTAATTTGGCACTTCTCCATTATCCCGCCGGACACTTTACCAAGAAAAACTACCAAAAATGCATCACATTCACTTGACGTCAAATGCATTGCAAGTACTTTTCATGGCATCAAGTGGTTTTTAATTCGAAGTTTATGTGTATTTTTAATGATGTTTTACTGATTTATTAGTTATTTCTTTATTTAAAATAAAATTACATCATTAAACGGCGACGCCATGATATTAAAAGAGAAAACGCATTGAAAAAACTTTGCCTTGCATATAGTTACATACAATAGATCAGTTTCAACTGACATCACAAACATTTATGCATCAGCCAAGAAGTATAATTAAGAAAAATATTTTAAATAAATAAATATACAAGATTATTTTTTTCTGTTTTCATTAATATATCGTAAATTTTATTGCTTATAGTTACTGATAGTTGACACCTTAGCTGGAGATTTTCTGAAGTTCTGTTTTTTTTTTTTTTTTTTTTAGATTCCAATGGCAACATTCTTTCATTTGTTTAATGGCATTGGCATTAAAGTTTCGCGATATATATATTTTTTTAATGAAAAGTGCTCGACGGAATAATGGAGAAGTACTATTAATTTACTATTACTTCCGTTTTACATTATTATTATTTTTTTGTTTTGTTTTAGAAAAATGAAAAATATTTGTTAAATTGAAAATAATAATAATAATATTGCACGCCAAAATTAATATTGCAAAACTAGTTTTTCTACGATTTTGAATTCCAGGTTTTAAATGTTTGAGTCGTCATATCTTCTTTACACTGCTTATTACGTTATCTCTCGATTATACCGGAAAAACCAACATGCATTTTTTTTTCAAGTTATAACAAAAAATACGATACGTGGAGTTTTGATTTTTTTTTTTTTTAAATATAAATTTTAACTTTCTTTTTGTATCAGGTACAATCGAGTGATAACGGAATAAGCAGTTAAAGAACAAATAACGACTCAAAAATATGAAACCTGAATCTACACTTTAAAATTGTGGTAAAATTAGTTTCCCAAGATTAATTTTGTTGTAAAATATTAAAACTTTTGTTATTGTTTTTTCACAATTTAACAAATATTTTTTTCATTTCTGCAAAACACAAATAAATAATTGTCTAAGTGAATAAGAGTCTTCTTAATCCACGCACAGACATTTTTGCAATTCAAACATTTCTTGCCCTCTTACTATGATGAAGAACAACCTTTTGAAACATTTTTACAACTGAAAGTATACCCCTAAAAATAATGGTTTAGGAATTAGTTACTGGGCGGTAATAAGAGAGGATATCATGTATAATTATTCAGTTATATGATTATTCAATTTTACTGTTCTAAACATAGTTTATTGTACAGCAATTTTGTCTCGAGATTACAATCTTTACGCTTAATATTTGAATTCGGTACTACATAATTAACATGAGTTAACATTAAACGTGAGTTTATCGCCTTAACTAGTTTATATATACACTCTTATTTATTAGTTACTCTTGTGTAAATAATTATCCCTCGGTGTCTATGCCTAATTTTAGAGATTACGAAAGGATATAATAGCGTCAAGTTGAGAGGTTTGTATAACCGTGTTACGAAATGCATAATATTTATTTAAATAAAATAAATATTTTTCGACAATAAACTAGTGCTAAGCAAATATACAAGTTGTTTCATAACCAAATGAATAAACTTGAATCTGGTGTCCTAATAATAAAATATGTTTTTTTTTTCATTTACTATTATTACACTGTTTTATTTAACTTAAATTGGTTCATGTTCATGTGTAAAGATGAAAATTTGTAATCGATTTTACACTGCCTTATATATTTGTTAGAATTATGAAAATTATGTACACAGGTTTCCGTTGAAAATACAACATTTTAATATTTTTAGAACGAAATTAAAAATTAAAAAATTAGTTTTAAGACATTTTTCCGCAAGCCGGGGACAGCTGGTAAACCGTCAGTTTTTCTTTATGGTTATAACTGTTTACGAGTTACAGAAACAGTGAAATTAATTATGCTCTAAACCACGCTTGCCAAAGTATGGCAACTGGCTGTGAACGAACAGCGGCGAAACATTTCAAACACTAAAATGTCGAAAATATAAATAAAAGATAAAGCGTGCTATAATTTTTTTAAATGTCTTTTTACAAATTAATATTTAATATTAATTAAATCATGGCTATACGTTTAAAAAAACAATTTATAAATCCTGAATAGGTAGCTTAACACTTTGTCGACCCGCACATATTTTCTGAAAGGTCTTTGGTAAGTTTGATTCCCAGATAAATTTATCGAATTTATTCGTTAGTAAGTAGTTTATTTTATTCAAAATTAATCTATTTAATAGAGTTTAACAAAATAATCCCAAATATATGTGATTAATACATATTCGTTCCGATAAAAATTTACCAAACTTTTACGCAATAAAAAAAATGCAGGTGAAACAGAACACGCCTTTAGTCAAGGGTGTAGGTTTTTTAAAACACGAGTATACTCGTGAGTGATCAACAAAGTGTTAAATAATGTTTTTTTTTTTTTCCTGCTGTTATATCTTAAAAACGAACCAGAGAAAAAAAAATAATGCACTAGTCTGCGCTTTTTATGAAGCGAAAATCAAAGCGGGGAATTTTTCATAATTAGAAACCACGCCAAATTAACGTATTTTAAAGGAATGTTTTTGGAACTGTATGAAATGTAGTAATGAAATTAGGAGTGATTTTTAAAATAAACATTGAATGTTTATAAAAGAGTGTTTTTTAATAAAACTATTTTTACTTTTTTTACTTATTTTGTCATTACAGTTGCTTTTGTTATTATCTACATGAGTTAATAATAGTACTGGATGACTCAAATGACACAAAAAAATTGAAAATTCCATAGTTCGAAAAGCATAGACAGTAGCATAATGCGGTTTTCTCAGAGATGTACAGAAAAACATGGTGTTTGTATTTTTGTACTATAATAAACGATTTTATGCCAGAATGCTTACATTTGTCAGCAAAAAGTGGCGTTTCAATTATGTCAGAAGTGGAAGAAGGTATGTTCAGTTGTGTGGCGTTTCAGTTATGACGAATTTCATTAGTGAAAATATCTGTCATATGAGTATATTTATCAACATTTCTTTATTCTTCCGCAGTCGGACACAAGCCAAACATGTTTTGTACCGGAAATATATTCACGGAAATGTTTCTTGTTTCTGTGTGGTACTTATTAGATTTTATTTTAAAATTTCTAGTTATATAAAAATTTCTGGTTCAAAACACATTTGAGTTAAGTCAAATTCCAGACGAATACTGTAATGTTGACATCTATGCATATGTGGCATAATACTTTAAAAATCATCGAAACGGTTTTTTTTTTTTCTGTAATTCCTGTTACTTAATGGCTTATATAGTGACAGGCAACAACTCTGGGACCACTACACTGCTAAATTTTGGTGATAAAAACAGCTTTTCTGGACTATTTCAAACATGTGTTTCATTCTTTAAAGTTAAAAATACGGGCTATTTATCTAAACCAATAATTTATCATTAGAAAAATATATATATAAAAATACCAGAAAGCTTTTGTATCTATGTAATCCTGTTCTAATACGACATTCTTCAAAAATTCCTCCATAACATTTTGTCACACTAATACTACATTAATAACTACACAGAAAAGCAGTTAAATTAGAGATACCTGTCTAGTATAGTGTAGCATCACGTTTCACCCTGATGTCGGCGACATTTCGTCGAGGAATGGATTTCACAAGGCACTGGAAGTGTTGTGGAGGCATTCGGATCCACTATCCCTGTACAATCCACTACAGTTCACGAAGATATGATGAAGAGGTTGGGGAAGGGGGGGGGGTGTCAGACGCTTGAATATCTCTTTCGATGGTATCCCATCTGTGCTCAATGAGGTTGAGGTTAAATGATCTCGCTGACCAGGGAAGCAAGTTGAAGTCTGCGAAGTGTTCATTCACCATTCAAATACAATTCGGGAGGGATATCACGATGCGTTGTCTTGTGGACAGAAGAGGTCTCCAGTGGAATGTTGCAGACGAACAAACGGGAGCCCATAATCGTCAAGCATATCCCGGTAACGTTGACCTGTGACTGACGACGCAACACGGACCATACGTCTCGAAGAGCATGTTGTTGGCAGGGCAATCCATTGCTTCATGAGGTCTTAGCCGCACTCTTACTCAGCATGTATCAACGTGAAACACGACTCATTAGTGCTGGAAACATTTTTTTTCCATTTCTAGGATTCATTGGCGATGTTTCTACGCCCATGCTAAGTGTTGCGCCCTATAACGTGCGGTTAGCAGAGGTACCGTTGTGGAACGATGGCTACTATGCCCCAAAGCGAGGAGATTGTTCTGAATGGTGTGACTGCTCACATGTTGGACATGGAGGGACTCATTCGTCTTGTCCTAACAATTTACTCACTCTCAAATTCCCTTAGATCCTTCGTCTGACCCAAATTGCATTTGACTTTTACTGATATCGTGAGCAAAATCCTTTATATTGTCGGATTTTGGCTTACGTTATGTTCTTTCCTTTTACACGGCCGCCTATAGCGTCACATTTGTATAACTCTGCCTGACTCTAATTCAAATGCTCTCCAGTGTGTATTGTTAGGTTTCAGCAAGTAACGTATGCGTTAAATTTTAGTACACTTTAAATTTTGTCAATTATATTATTTTGTCATTCAGCTAGTTTTAGTATTTTAAGCCTAAAAGTAATTTTTCCACCAAATTTATTTTTTAAAAAAAAGGATCCGAAATGATTCAGATGCGTTATATTTCAGGTAAGCAAATCTTTTTGTTTAAAATTCTCCGAAAAAAATCCAAACTATGGCAATTAGTTCAATTCTAAAAATTGCAGAAAAGTACTAAAATAACCATTCGATTGGAAATTATGTTTTCTTTCAATTTATGTTCTATTTTCTGTTTTTTTTTTTTTTTTTTTTAAATAACCTTAGCGAGCCGTCATCATATAGCAATTGTACCAAAATTTTAAATTTTGATTACGAACTCCTAATTTTGAAAGTATATTTGTTTTTTGTTTTTTTTCGGCAAATTTCATGTTAGGATATCAAATTGGAAGTCATTGGGTCAAACAGTTTAGGAAATATGTAGATTTACAGTTTGGAACTATTAATCTGATTTTCATTTTTAATCGTTTCAAAACAAAATCCTATATATGTATATTGCTAAGCAAGACTCAAAAACGAATGGCGGAATCAACTGCAATTTTGGATTCGTATATTTGAAGCTTCTAGAAATCGATTTGTTAAAAATCCATAGGTTATATTTCATATTCTTCTCTAAAATATATTTTTTTAAGTTAATTTGACGCTTTCGTACGGATATAGCGTTGAGAACCGATTATCCGAACCTGTCGGGACCGGCGCTAGTTCGGATAATTGGCCAGGCAATTTTAGGGATGATTCTGGGCTATGCCAAATTGGTTAAAATGCATTTTTTACATGCAACAGTTTTTTTTTTACGGAACCAATGTATGTTTTTAAAAAATATAGTAGTTGAAAGGTGCATAAAAAAAATTATTTTGTGTGTACACAACTTTCGTTCATATTTTAACCAGGCTTAGGACTGGCATCTGTTAGTGCTGGCATGTTTATTTATTTATTTATTTATTTTTAACGTTTTAAACTTTTTTTTATCATTTTTTAAAATTTTATTATTTTTTGAACTGCAAAATTTGAATAAAAAAAATCTTTGGATTGTTTTTTTGATTTAAAGAAAATATTCTTTTCAATGATACCATATCACAAATTCTTCTTAAATACATAAAATGAATAGGATCAGAAATTCTCCTGTAGGAAAAATAGGAAAATCTTCCTTCGTTCCAACCATTTCATAGCTGTTTCCAAACATTCAAATGCATCTTTATGTGATGGGCCTGGATCATTTTGATAACATCCGTCTTCCTTTTCTTCGATCCACTGATCTGGAAAACGTTTTTGATTTCAGGGGCTTTTTAGTTTTAAAAAAAGGGGGGAGGGGGTTCAGATAAATGGACAGTTTGGTTAAATGGAGTTCGGATAATCTTCGCTCTACTGTAGTTTCATACACAACGACCTCAAGGGTCCCACAGATAAAGAAAACTATTCATGTGAAATCAAGGGACACGTGAACGCATTAGACTGCTTCACCATGCACAAGGTGCATACAGCCAGAATTCTCACATACCTTCCTGGCGTTAAGTGTTGCAGACCAGTGGCGTGTAAGGCTATTGGAACTTTGAACCCCAGCCTGTGGTGCACAGTGAGGGATGCATTGCTAAAATACTCTTTTTAAAGCACTTTACGCACCTTCTTGTCTTGTGTTCTTACTCTGTCTTTGTGTTTTCTTTATGTCATGGCTCCTATCTATGTACTATACCTAACGGTACTTTGAGACTACTATGATGGTACTCTATCTCTCTTCCAAGATTTTAAGTTGAGTTTTTAAACGTTATAAACATAAACTTTAAGCTAGCATTAAGTTTATATATAGCTAGGTAATTAACATAGTGATTATTTACTATATTATAAAAAATGGGTACTAAATATATATATATATATATATATATATATATATATATATATATATATATGATATATTTTGAATGACAAATGTACTCATTATTTTTAATGTATTACTGCACCTTTATGTAACTGTGCCTTTATATAATTTCGCTTTTACAAATTTGTCCATAATAAATCCAGATAGAAGGAGAGGTATAGTCACATATTATCTATAAATCCGCCATAAGATATAAATATAATTCATTAACTTTCAAATGAGCAACTTTTTTCGTTCATTTTATTGAACAAAATATTGCTGATTTGCTGACTTGTACATATACACGCATTAAACAGTTTCTCTTGAAATATATAATATATAAAATAGAGTAATGCCAGATTATATTTATTAATTGTACTAAAAAAAAAATATGATTCACATTTTTATTTAAGCAGATTTTTTTTAACTGTGCAATATGTTTGTGTAAATGTATTTTAGAGATCTATTGTACCTTATATATATACAGGGTGTCCGAAAAGTCTGAAAACGGTCGAATAACTTGAGAAATATACATAGGATTGAAAAACTAAAAATGTGTTCAATATTTTTGAAAATCTATTAAGGAATATATAAAAGTTGCTCCGACAACTCTGCCTCCTTGGGAGGAAAAGGGGACAATTTTGAAATCTTAAATAATAACACCCCCCCCCCCCCACACTTTTTTTTATTGTAGATTCGAATTCTACGGTAAAAAATACGTAACTTTTGTATTTAACATTTTCTTCAGAAAATCGTAGAGGACGCTATAATCGGTAAAATGCAGTGAGAATCGTTTCCATTGAAAAGTATAGAAACTGTCGAATAACTCGAGAAATATACATCGGATTGAAAAATAGAAAAATCTATGATCAAGATCAATATTTTGAAAAATCTATTTAGGGATATCAAAGTTGCTCGCCCAACACTGCCCATGGGGCAGGGCGGGGGGGGAGCAACTTTGAAATATCAAATGATAACCCCTCTTTTTTATTGCAGATTCGGATTCTACGGGGGAAAATATGTAACTTTTACCTTTAACATTTTCTTCGAAAAATCGTAGATGGCGCTGTAATCGAATAAATTGCAGTGAGAATAGTTTCCATTGAAAAGTCTGGAAATGGTCGAATAACTCGAGAAATATACATCAGATTGAAAAACGAAAAAATACATGTTCAATATTTTAGAAAAATTGTAACTTTGATATCCCTAAATAGATTTTTCTAAAATATTGAACAAGATAAAATATTTAAGATTTCAAAGTTGTCCCCCCTTTCTCCCCAGGGGACAGAGTTGGGGGGAGTAACTTTGATATCCCTAAATAGATTTTTAAAAAATATTGAAAATGTATTTTCCGTTTTTCAATCCTATGTATATTTCTCGACTTAATCTACCGTTTCAGGCTTTTCGGACACCCTGTATATATATATATATAATCTAATTTTTAACTTAATGTCCTTTTCTAAATTGCCTTTCTTCATTCCATTAAAAATAACACATTGTCATTTATACATGCGCATGTATAATGACGAGTACATTATTGCATTTGCATTTAAACTTAATTTACTATTCTTTATCGAAATCAAATCTGAATCAAAAGAAACTGTTTGTCAAATTGGCTTTCGCATTTGCTGGGAAAGAGGAGAAAAGATAATTCAAAAAATGTGATTATTAATTTTTAAAGAATCTATGGGAATATTGATTCAGGTGTTCTTTTGCCGACCTGCACAAAAGATTGTTGCTACAAATTTACTTCCGATGGTACTAAGATACGATTTTGAGGAAGTTTTTTTCAATTCTCTTTCGATTAAAATCAATCTATTATATTGGTTATTTTATCATGGAGAATTTTATGCATACCAATGAGATAGAATTCGATTTTCTTCACAAAACATAAAAAAGTATCATATAAAAATAATTTGTTTTAGACATACCAGGGGATCAGATCAGACCTGGGCTTCAGGGATTACAGAACATACTTTCCGGTGTACAGGACATAAGGTCAAAACTATTTATAATTGTAAACTACAAGAGAAAGTCATTAAGTAAGTCACAAAAGATAGTTAAATAATAACTTACAATGATATTCACTTCTAAACAATTTTTATGCACTTATATCACCATTTAACCAGTTCCCCAACACCAGCTGCATAGCATTCTTTGGGTTGCTGTCTCAGCCACATTAGGACTTCAAGTTGAACCTTTTCATCATCTGTAAATATCATCTTGCTTCTAAGGTGGTTTTTTAGTGGACTAAACAGATGAAAATCGCTTGAGGCTAAGTCGAAGCTGTATGGTGGATGTTGAAGAAGTTGCAAGATGATGTTCACAGATGATGAAAAGGTTCAACTTGAAGTCCTAATGTGGCTGAGACAGCAACCCAAAGAATGTTATACAGCTGGTGTTGCAGCACTGATAAAACGGTGATATAAGTGCAAAAATATTGGTGGAGAATATGTTGAGAAATAAAAATAGTTTTGAAGTGAATATCATTGTAAGTTATTATTTAATTATCTTTTGTGACTTACTTAATGACTTTCGCTCGGATTATGGATTTTTTATATTTAGTATATATTTTTTGATTATCCACTGACAACACAAAAAACATTTTCATATGGAAAAAATATCAATTATGTATTCGAATAAAGATTCGAAATCCACTTAAAACGACTATTTCTATCCGTGCCAGCTGTGATACATGCAATTGGTTAATAGCTGAAGAAATCACCAAAGATTTATTACTAATAATAACTGTTTTTTATAATTATTATTTCAGTATTTAGGCACGTAGTTTGATTACATATCTGTTAAATTCGTGTTTTATTTGATTTATTTATTTATTTATTCATGAAGTATTAATTTCGTTATGAAATATTAGCTGGGATATAATGCTAAACTATTTATATGGTTTGAAGTGCAAACATGTTAATCTTTCGTAATCCGCTAATGTTCCGCTATAGAGCAGTATGCGATACAGATAGATGTATTTTTTAAAATCATGCGTGAAAAATATTTTTTTAACCATAAACAAATCAGTAAATTGGGATATAGTTTTCAAACAAATTGTCTTTGAAAGTATTTTTTTTTTTCGTTTTCGACAATGTAAAAATTTAAATCGTGCGATGTTTAGAAGTGATTGCGATAAAACGTAATAGATTGGTCACATCGTTGCCACCGTCATTATGACGTCAGCGTTACTCACAAACAGGATTTTGCTGTATAGTATAGATTATGTTAAAGTGTTGATTTTCTGGAGCTGGTAAATCTTTAATTCATAAATCTGGTATACTAGTGGAAAAGAATATAAATTTAACATGCTGCTCTGTACCAATACAAAAGCTAAAACAAAACAAAATAGTTTATTTAATAAATTGAACTTTCAATTTGCTGAGAAAAAAACAGGAAAGTGAGTTATAAAAATGTAGCATTAATTTTTCTGAAAACAAAAGGAAGATGATGATGATAATGATGATGAAGAAAGACAAAAAAGGAATATTGATCTCAGTAGGTTTTTGTTGTTGTTGTTTGTTTGTCATAATATGTTGCAAAAAACATATTATAGCAAACAATAACGACGAACGATAACAACACGATAAAACTTCAAAGGAGTTTCATAATTTATTTGTTTTTTTATATAAAAATCAACAGATTAAATTTATTTTAATAGCCTGGATAACATTACATGTATCATTACATAAGATTATTTCACTAACCATAAGAAAAGATGATACAACAAAGCATTTAAAAAAAAAAGTATTATCTTGAATTACTAGTTAGCTGAAAAATCTTTGCTTCATAAATCTGCTCTACTGCTGGGAAAGTAACGTAAACTTAATCTGTTGCTATTGTGCCACACAAAAGCTGAATCATAAGGAATTAAATTTGATAAATTGGCTTTTGTACTTGTTGGAAAGAACAGAAAAAAAATTGCAAAAATGCAGCATTAATTTTTAAAGGACTTATTGGAATATTGATTCATGTGTGTATTTTGCTGACCTAGACAAGAGATAATAGTACAAATTTATTGGCGATTAAAAGATACAATTTCGTGAAATTTCCAACATTTTTTTTATACAAGATGAAAGATTTAATTGATTATTGTATCCTGAAATATTTTATAAGTATCGTTGCAACAGATTAGCGGGTTTTTCTGATAATTATAATAAACGTAGATTATGAAAAATAATTTGTTTTAAAGATATTAACAAGAAGTGCTGGTCATCTGGATAAAAGTTTCCTTCATAAATGTTAAAGACCAGTGGAAAAGAAAAATAATCTTAACCTGCTGTTCCTGCACCGACATAAAAGCTGAATAAAAACAATTTCATTTTAGGAATTCGCTTTTTAATTCAATGATATAAAAAAACAGGAAAAAAAGTTGCTCAAATGAGGCAGTAATTTTTCAAATAATTATTGTAATATCGATACGTTTACTCTTCTCCTACAAGCACAACACATATTATGTCAAATTTATTGACGATTAAAACATTTTTTAAAGGAATTTCCTAATTTTTTTGGTAAAAAAAAAAAAGAAACAATAGATTAAATTTATTGTTATAGCATTCGGATATTATTCATATGTATCATTATACAAGATTTTTTTTCATAAGTCATAAATAAATATTACAAAAACAATTTGTTTTAAAAGTATTGCTGTCATCAAATGCTGTTTATCTGGATAAAGTTATTCTTCATAAATCTGATATATTAATGGGGAAAAAAATCTAAATTCAATTTCCTGTTCCTGCAGTAATGCAAAAGCTGAATCAAAACAAATTATTTAATTTGATTAATTAACTGTTTCACTTAATGAGGAAAAAACAGGAATTTGAGTTATACAAATGAGGCAGTAATTTTACAGAGAATTATTTATTGCATTGTTCATCCGTGGATTTTTCTTTTTGTACCTCCACAAAACATATTATGGCAAATTTATTGGCGATAATAATATAAAACTTAGAAGAGTTTCATAATTTTTTTCGATAAAAAGCAATAGTTTAAAAAATTTTTATAACATTGGGAATTCTTTGAGTATCAGTATGTCAGATTTCTTTTGTATAAAGCATAAATAAATTACTACAAAAATAATATGTTTTTAAAATATTGCTATTGTCAAATGTTGTTTAGCTGGATAAAGTTTTGCTTCATAAATCCAATATACTAATGGGAAAGAAATCTAAACTCAAACTATTTTAACTTTACCAACTCAATAGCTGAATCAAAACAAATTGTTTAGTTTGATGAATTAGCTTTTTCATTTGTTGAAAAGAACAGAGAAGCGAGCTGCAAAAATGTAGCATTTATTTTCAGAGAGTTATTGGGATATTGATCCATATGTTCGTTTATTCAACATCCACAAAATATATTGATGATAATAAGATAAAATTTTGAAGGAGTCTCACTTTTTATTTTCGATAAAAAGCAATAGATTAACTTTATTTTTATAGCATTAGGAATTCTATAGTAATCATTATGATTTTTTTTTTTTTTTTTTTTTTTTTTTTTTTTTTTTTGCACAAGACATAAATAAATAGTACAAAAAAAAAATTATTTTTAAAATATTGCTATCGTCAAATGCTGTTTAGATTGATAAAGTTTTGCTTCATAAATCTGATATACTAAGGGGAAAGAAATCTAGACTCAACCACTTTTAACTATACCAACATAAAAGCTGAATGAAAACAAGTTTAGCTTTTTCATTTGTTGAGAAATTACAGAGAAGTGAGCTGAAAAAAAGTAGAATTAATTTTCGGAGAATTATTGGAATATTGAGTCGGGTGTTTTTTTTTTTTTTTCAATTCGCGCAAAATATATTGACGATAGTAAGATAAAACTTTGACTAAGTCTCAATTTTTATTTTCGATAAAAATAAATAGATTAAAATTATTTTTATGGCATAGGGAAATTTAAATGTATCATTATAACAGATTTTTTCCCTTAAACATAAGAAAAAAAGATATAAAATATTTAAAAATATATCATCTTGAAGTGAGTGTAAGCCTGGTCAAGTTTTTTGATAAATTTGATATATTAGTGGAAAAGAAATAAACTTAACCTGCCGTTCCAGGACCAACACAAAAAACGAATTAAAACAAATAATTTGGTTTGAAAAATTGATTTTTGCATTTGTTGAGATAGCATAGGAAATTGAGTCGCAAAAAATATGCCATTAAGTTTCTAGGGAATTATTGAAATATTGATCCATGTGGTTTTCTTTTTCTTTTTTTTTCCTTTTTTTTTTTTCGACCTACGCAAAAGATGTTTACAACAAATTTATGGATGATAATAAGATAAAACTTTTAAAGAGTTTCATAAAAACTTTTTATAGATAAAATGTATTGTTATACCGTGGAACATTTCATCATTATTTAGAATTTTTGCATTAAGTATAAAACTACGATATAAGAAGAATTTATTTTTAAAATATTGTCATGAATTTCTGGTTAAATTTATACAGATTTATTTCATAAATTTGATATACTAAGTGTTAAATAAATATATGTTAGCTGGTTAACACATTATTTCATAAATCTGATACACTACTGAGAAATAAATGTATATATGTATCTTCTATTCTTGACGCAAAAGCTGAATCAAAGCAAATTATTCAGTTTGACAAATTGCTTTTGCATTTGTTGAACAAAAGAGAAAAGTGGATTACAACAATTGAGGCAGTAATTTTTCAGAGAATTATTGGAATGTGTTTTTCTTTTCCTGCCTGACGCAAAACATACGATTAATTTATTTACGGTATGTAGATCAAATTTGAGGGATTTTTATACTTATTTTTTATAAACTAAATAGAAAATACTAATAGATTAAATTTATTATTAAAAAATAGGAAATTCTTCATGTAACATTATATCAGACCTTTGCATTAAGCATATAAAAATACATATAAAAGTTTGGTTTAAAGAAATATTATTTTGAAGTGCTACTTACTAACTGTATAAATCTTTACTCCATAAATCTATTATGCTAGTGGAAAAGAAATGTAAACTTAATTTGCTGTTTCTGAATGAACAACAACAAAAAAAGAATAAAAAAGAAGTAATTTAATAGGACAAACTGTCTTCGCATTTGTCGGGAAAGAATAAGGTGTTGTGAACCAAAGGTGGCCAGTGTTCCTAAGGTAGCCTACCCCTCAAAAGTAGAATTACTTTAATTTTTAATGACAAAATGGTGCTACTGCATTGTCAATCACGTAGCTGCCGTGCACGTGGCTGAATTTAAAGTGATCACCTTGATCCTCCGGCATGTTATGGAGCGATTTAATTTTTGAGGAGTAGTCGTTCTAATTTACAATTAAGAAGATATTTTAATTTACATGTGTTTACATTTTTAAAACTTTGAGTTATTATATGTTTTCTGAAAGGTTATTTCTTTCTCTTTAACCACATTAACTTTAATTCTAAGAAATGTATTAGATTAATACTTTTACGTCGTGCAAATGACGACCATGCGCATGTTCCCAAGGTGGCCACCTGAGAAAACAAATGTAGCAATCAGTGTAGTATGGGTGATTTTCAAAATGTCTACATAAATATCAGAAAAATCTTATTACCATTTATTATTAACACCAGAGATCACTCAAAAGAAGTCAATAAATCACAGAAGAAAATCCCTGAACTATCGTGCATAAAAAGTGCTTCAAGGTCTTTTCGTGTCATAAGATAAAAAGATTCAGAACAAAAATTCGAAAGAAAGAAAGGATCATCAGAGCATAATTGTAAGCAAAATAATTTGCCGAGTATTTTTTCACATTTTAAAAGTGATTTCAATATAGGAGCCACCTTTTTAACACTATGCACCAAAGGTGGTCCACAAGCTACAATTTTGAAATTGTATTATAAAAGTAATTAAATTTATTTTACAAAGAAAAGTATACTTGATATGTGTTAGAGATAAGTGTAAAATTTTAAAAAACAAAAATTCAGCCACGCACACACAACCGGAAAATTATAAAAAATTCTCAAAGGTTAACTATGGCCACCTTTGGTTCACTTACCTTAGAAAAATGAATTGCAAAGAAACAAATGTGCCATTAATTTTTCACAGAATTGTTAAAATATTGATCCGCATGCACTTTTTCTACTTTGAAATTATAAAAACGGCAATATATGAAAAATAATTTGTTTTAGAAAATATTAGTAAGAATTGCTGGTTAGCTGGATAAAAATTTCTTTCATAAATGTGAAGAACTAGTGGAAAAGACATAAACTTGACCTGCTATTCCTATACCGACACAAAAGCTGAGTCAAAACAAACTATTTTGTTTGATAAATTCGTTTTAGCATTTAATGAGAAAGAAACAGGAAAGTGAGTTGCACAAATGAGGCAGTAATTTTTCTGAGAATTAGTATTAGTCTAATATTGATACGTTTTTTCCTTCTTTTCGAACCGGCACAAAACATATTACGGCAAATTTATTAGCGCAATAATAAGATACAATTTTGAAAGAGTTTCATAATTTTTTTATAAAACGCAATATATTAAATTTATTTTTATAGCATTGGGAATTCTATATGTATCCTTACGTCAGTTTTTTTTTTTTTTTTTTTTTTTGGTGTGTGTGTGTGTGTGTGTGTGTGTGTGTGTGTGTGTGTGTGTGTGTGTGTGTGTGTGTGTGTGTGTATGTGTGTGCACAAACAAATATTACAAAAAACAATTTGTTTTAATACTCAACTTAGTTTTTGAATGTAAAGATGGAATTTTGTAATCGAATTTTAACCCCCTTCCTGATGTACTAGAAATATAAAAGTTATGTATATAGGCGTGTTTCCAATGTTCTCGAAGACATTGCAGCATTTTAATAGATTTAGAACTTAATTATACATTAAAAACTTAATCATAAGGCATTCTTTTCGTTACCAGACACAGTTGATAAATAGCCAAATATTATGTATGATTACAATTGTATACGAAACCGCACGCGCCAAAAAAAGGTCAACTGGCTCTGAAGTTTCACGGAAATTGTTTTGGAAAAACCATGAATTGCAGTCATGAAATAAGGCGTCATTTTCAAGATAAATATTGAATGCTTATAAAATAGTGTATATTAACAAAAAACGATTTTCGCTTTTATACTTACTAAAATATTGTTATCGTCAAATGCTGTTTAGCTGGATAAAGTTTTGCGTTATAAATCTTATATACTAGTGGCGAAAAATTTCAAACTAAACCTCCTGTTCCTCTATCAACATAAATCTTGAATCAAAACAAATTTAGTTTGACGAATAGTATTTCCGTTTGTTGAGAAAGAACAGAGAAGTGATCTTAAAAAATGTAGCATTAATTTTCAGAGGATTACTGGAATTTTGATTCGTGTGTTATTTTTTCCAACTTGTGCAATTGAAGATAAGTCAAAACTTTGAAGGAGTTTCATTTTTTTTTTCACTAAAAACAATATATTAAAAAAAATTATAGCACGAAGAATTTCATACATATCATTCTATTATTTTTCCCATTAAACATAAGAAAAGATGATAATATAAAACATTATTTATAAAAATATATTATGTTGAATTGAGTGTTAGCTGGATCAAACTTTTTTCATAAATCTGATATACTAGTGGGAAAGAAATAAACTAAACCTGCAGTTCCTGTATCACTACAAACACTTTCGTTTGAAGAATTCGCTTTTCCATTTAATGAGGGAGGGGGGGGGGGGGGGGGGAGAAGAAAGGTAAAAAGAAACAGGAAGATGAGGTAGTAATATTTCAGAGAATTATTGTAATATTTATAACGTTTATTTTAGGTAGCTTTCATTATAAATAGTAAAAAACTACATATTGCAGCCGTTCGGAGGAAAACAATTCCAGAAAATTTCGGTATACTTTCACCGATCATGACCCCCAGACCCCAAACCCACCCTCCATTCAAATGTTGATATAAATATACACTATATGTCCATTAATGACCGGCAACTTTCAAATTTAGACATTTTGTCAAATATTTAAAAATATACTTGTCAGATTCTTCTGAAATTTTAGGATTAAAAAGAACAGGTTTGACTTCATATTTATAAATGTCGATTTGATAAGGAGGACAATTAGGGGGCCAAAAAAATTAAAGAAAAAATATAATACTTGGGATCACCCTGTAAAATAAAATGCACGAAATGATCTATCGCTACAGAATATACATAGGCAGACATTGTACAATATGTGTATTCTGTTGTGTAAGAATAGCATATATATTAATAGAAATATAGCGATTTATTAAAAAAATTAAAATAATGCTTACATGTTTTTTGCTTATAACATACAAGGTTTTTAATCAAATTTAACTTTAGTTTAAGAAAAATTGACAAAATGTAGTAGAAACAATATATAGCAATTGGAATATAAATATATTAAATATTTAAGGAAATATGGGCAGTTGTATAAAATAATTTTTATTTGCGCATGCGCGAACGATGACAAGGAACTTTTTGCATAATTTAATAGTGAACTCTATGGAGCAATTTATTAAAAAAAATCAATCAAATATCGTAAAAATTCAGAGAGATATCAGCGTTAGAGTGAGCTGTTTTTTTAGTTTCTGACTAAAACTCGCTGAATGATAAGGGATTGTCTACAAATTCTTATTTTTAAATTATCTGACAGCGTTCGGAGCAAGTCTTTTGAAAAAGCTATTTAATTAATGTTTACGTTTATGTTTAGGAAGATTTTGACTCTAAACTAAGATGAAAAGGGAAATATAGTCTATACATTGATTACATTTAGGTAAATTGAGGAGTTTATGGTAAAATTTTGTGAAATTTAGCCCAATACGCAAAATACTCAACAGTAAATTCTATCGCATGTATATGTATTTTTTGTATACACGTAATTTGTTTGACAGTGGTGAAGATAATTAACTAAAATCTAAAATATATCATAATTTTTCATGAGTTATGAGTCAATAACTTGCAATTTGATTTTTATAGTGATATTTCAATAGCTTTTTGAGAAATTACGTTTTGCGTATGAAATTTTCACAAAAAAGTGCATTTTCCATAAAATACATTTATTTAACTGAAATATTTACTTAACTATTTTAAACTTTATTTAACATTTACTTATCAGCTCTGTGAATGGGGAATTTCCTGGACATATCGATCAAGGTCTTTTTTTTGTGTGTGTGTGTGCCATTTATATCTAAAAGACAGTTTTGGCAGTTTTTGTACGAAAGAAAAAAAAATTAACGTTCCTAAAAATAACCGTAAACTATAATTAAATAGGTTTTTCAAAACACTTGCTCCGAACGCTGTCAGATAACTTAAAAATAACAATTCGTGGACAATCCCTTATCATTTAGCGAGTTTTAATGAGAAACTAAAAAACAGCTCACTCTAACGTCGAAATCTCTCTGAATTTTTACGATATTTGACTGATTTTTTTTAGTAAGTTGCTCCATAGAGTTGACTAATAAATTATGCAAAAAGTTTCTTGTTATCGTTCGCGCATGCGCAGATAAAAATTATTTCATACAACTGCCCATATTTCCTTAAATATGTAATATATTTATATTCTAATTGCATTATATTGTTTCTACTAAATTTTGTCAATATTTCTGAAACTGTCGTTAAATTTGGTTAAAGACCCTGTATGTTATAAGCAAAAAACATGCAATATTTTTTTAATTAAAAAAAACCGCTATATATATACATTTATTTATACATTACAAACTATTAATATACATGCTAATCTTACACAAATGAATACACATATTGTACAATGTCTGCCTATGTATTTTCTGTAGCGATAGATCATTTCGTACATTTTATTTTACAGGGTGATCCCAAGTATTATATTTTTTCTTTAATTTTTTTTGCCCCCTAATTCTCCTCCTTATCAAATTGACGTTGATAGATATGAAGTCAAACCTGTTATTTTTAATCCTAAAGTTTCAGAAGAATCTCACAAGTATATTTTAAAATATTCGACAAAATGTCTAAAATTGAAAGTTGCCGGTCATTAATGGCCATATAGTGTATATATGATCTGTGTCATACGATAGCACTTACATTTATAAACTGTTTTGGATAAAACTAAGTTTGTGTATTAAGCTCACCAATATCTCGACCAAGTTCATTGGCCAGCTTGGTCCGCCATCTTGTTTCAAAATGGTGGCCCCAAAAAGATTTAAAACTAAAAAATATATACAAGAAAAATCGAAATTATAATTTATTTTTTGCTTAAGTATTAGGCCTTGATACAAGGATTCCGGAGCATTTTTGTTTTTCCTTTATCTAAAAAAATGACTGAGATATTGCAGTTTGAAATTCTAGGGTGGCTGACATTTTGAAACAAGACAGAAGATTAAAACAAATCAAGGATTAATTTATGAGTTTTAATGAACGGGATTTCTCGAAAATTATTATCTTGCATTGTTGTAATCATTTTCCCAAACATACGAATAAGACTATATTCATATCCGCTGGCGTTATTGTCGCCCAACTTGGCGACATTTGGCAACCAAAAGTAAGTCTCCATATATGAAGCCAACTTGGCTAGTTGACTAATTTGGTGAATTTCTTATTCAAATTCAGTATTAACGAATCTTCTGTAACAAGATTCTTTGCATTTTAGCTTACTGTTTTGAATAACATTAGCTAAAATTATAAAACGAAGACATAGGAAAGCTACCTTTTCCTCCCGGTACAGGCCGGAAGGACTTTTTCTTTTATTACTTGCACAAAACATAAGGCAAATTTATTGGCAATAATAAGATAAAACTTTGAAAGGTTTTCATAATTTTTCCATAAAAAGCAATGGATTAAATTTAATTTTATAGCATTGGAATTCTATATGTATCATTTTGTCAGATTTTTTATTTTTTCGTAAGACATAAATAAATATTACAAAAAAAAAAAATTTGTTTTTCAAATATTGCTATCGTCAAATGCTGTTTAGCTGGATAAAGTTATGCTTCATGAAACTGATATAGTAAGAAATAACTCAATCTCTTTTTCCTCTATCAACACAAATCAAAACAAATTATTTAGTTTGATGAATTAGCTTTTCCATTTGCTGAGACAGAATAGAGATGTGAATAGCAAAAATGTAGCATAAATTTTCAGAGAATTATTGGGAATTGGTCCATATGTTCTTATTTCCTACCTGCGCGAAATTTATTGATGATAATGATAAATGCTTGAAGGAGTTTCATTTTTATTTTCTATCAAAAGCAATAGATTAAATTTATTTTTATAGCATTGGGAATTTTATATGTATTATTAGTGTGACACCCAAAACAGTAACTGACACTTTAAAGATTCTATCTGGTTCAAATCACTATTACAGAAATTTGAACCTATTTTATACTTACTTTTGTTT
The DNA here is from genome assembly GCA_963931845.1 of Maratus michaelseni. Taxonomy (NCBI): domain Eukaryota; kingdom Metazoa; phylum Arthropoda; class Arachnida; order Araneae; family Salticidae; genus Maratus; species Maratus michaelseni. Next base: position 300,687,160 of record OZ007587.1, on the reverse strand, counting down.
TTGAAAGGATAGTAGATATACATTAAAAAATGATTGTTACCAAAATTTAAAAAATATATACATTTTACTTTTAAAAATTAATTTTATTCATAATTATGGTCAAAAACTCCAGTGACTGACATCATTCCTATTTTGGAACACCAATAACTGACACAAAGTGAACCAGTGACTGACACTTTTTTTAAAAGATTAAAATGCTTTAAAAAACTTTATTATAAAAACAAAATACATTAATATTTATTATAAAAAGTGGTATTTAGTAAATTGTACTGCATTATTAGTAATGCAGATATATAGTAAGAGTATATAGCAATAATATTTTAGAACTGCATTATTAGTAATGCAGATATCCAGTGACTGACAGATATGAGCCAGTAACTGACATCTGGTGTCAGACACTAGTAAAACAACTTAAATTTTAATGGTTTTTACTACAAGATAAATTTAATTTATTATTATGCATTTTTAAACAGTTCAAATAATATATTTCAACTTTCTTTAATATACCAATAACTAACACCTCTGTCAGAGACTGGTGAAATGAAATTCTAGGAACTAATAACTGGCACCCTCCATTAAGCTAAATTAAATAACTATAAATCCTAAATCATGACCTTAATATATCATATGCATATTTAAACTAATTTCTACAAGTATAACTTTAAGAAAAAAGTTTAGGATGGTTGCATTACAAATAGATTAGAAAAACACTTCCTTAATTTAGAAATAATATGGTTGCTTTAAAATGGCACTTTTTGTATTCTCAAAAGTTTCTTCCTCATTGAATATGTTCTTGGCCCTCTAGTGCTGAATAAATTCACACCAAATTAAAAATAAGAGTCTAATTTACCACTAGATGACATTACTTTGCAGAATTTTACAAGAAAATGCTTATTTGAGTTAGTTTTTTGGTCAAGTGTCAGTTACTGGTTAGGTACTGAGGATAACTGGGAGTTTTCCCCTATATCAGATTTTTCCCATATTACACATAAGAAAAGATGATATAAAACATAATTTACAAATATATATTATCTTGAAGTGAATGTGAGCTGGATCAAGCTTTTTTCATAAATATGATGTACTAGCTGGAAAAAAAATAAACTTAATCTGCTATTCCTTAACTAACACAAACCCGAATAAAAATAAATAATTTGGTTTGACAAACTGGCTTTTTTTATTTGTTGAGAAAGAATAGAAAATCGAGTAGCAAGAAATGTGGCATTAAGTTTCTAGAAAATTATTGAAATATTGATCCATGTGGGTTTTATTTTTTTTTCGACCTACGCAAAATATGTTACGGTAAATTTATTGACGATAATTGGATAAAACTTTTAAAGACTTTCATAATTTGTTTTCTAGATAAAAAGCTATAGATTAAATTTATTTTTACAACACGGGAAATTTTATATGTGTCGTTATTTATAATTTTTACATTAAGGATAAAAATTTTATGATAGAACAAAGATATTATTATTAAAATATTATCTCGAATTTCTGGTTAAATTGGTAAGATTTATTTCATAAATTTGATATACTAATGTTAAAGAAATATAAACTTAATATGCTGTATTATATACCAACACAAAAGCGGATTAAAAACAAATTATTTAATTTGACAAATTGGGTTTTGCATTTGTTGCTAAACAAACAGAAAAGTGAGTTACACAAGTGAGGCAGTAAACTTTCAGATAATTTTTGGTATATTGATTATTTTGGGCTTTACTTCTCTACCTGCGAAAATGACAAATTTATTGACGATATGACGATAATAAGTTAAAATGTTTCATAACTTTTTAGATAAGAATCAATAGATTAAATTTATTGTTATAGAATGGAGAACTTTAGATGTATCATTACATTAGATTTTTGCATAAAGTATAAAAAAGTTAAATAAGCTTTATAATAAGACATCATAAAAATGGAAATTATCACGACGATTGTTTCGGAACGAAATATAACCAATAATTTGTCAAGTGAAAACATCCGTACGTTGTTTGAAGACAAGCACGAAATGGCGGAAATAAAAGTGAGGACGGCCATATGTGTTGCTCTTCACACTGTAGGATATTTCTCGAATCTGGCTGGCCAAAAGTCGATTTTTAAATCATGAACAAAATTAACAAGAAAATGGATACATGATAAAGATTAATCATTGAGGATCCATGTGATAAAAATTTTTATTCCCATACACAAACAATGATCTTTTTCTGTTAGCTGAACGAGAGCGTTGTGTTCGATGCATGGACATTAGACCGCTTTGCAAAGTGATGGTTTGTCTTTCGAAAGTAAATATGCTTATATGCTTTTTCAGGAAGTACATGATATCTAATTGTGTTATAAATTGGGAAGAGGAAAACAAGTGTATTTTATAAATTTAGCAAGCACTAAACTTTATTAATTTAGTAACACTAAAAATATTACAAATACTAAATTTAAAGCATATTATGTGCTAAAATAGTTATTTGTTGACTAACTAATTGATAACAAATTGATAACTAATTAAGTTACCTTAACACAAAAAAATAAATCTGACCCCCTAGCTTCGCTTAATGCCCCACTGTGTAATGTGTGGTTAACGATCGCCGTCATAATAAACATTTTTATTATGTTTTTTACAAAGGTTTGGTGTTTTACTTATCTGATGCCAATTTGCGGGTGCATTTTACTAAAAAGGCAGTTATAAAAAAGTTATTTGTTTTGAAAATATGGCCTTAAAGTTTTGGTTAGTTCGTTAAAACTTGCAATCTGGTGCACTACTAAGAAGTGGGTGTTTATTATGTATTCCATTCTTGATAAAAATTAATTATTTATGTGACAAATTGCATTTGTGGAACAAAACAGGAAAGTGAGTTGCACAGATAAGGCAATAATTTTTCAGAGAATTGTTGGAATATTGAACTGTATGTTTTTCTTTTCCTATCTGCCCAAAACATATTATTAATTTATTCACAATATGTAGATAAAATCTGGGGGATTTTTATACTTCTTTTTTTTTCAATAAAAAGCTTTAAATTTATTGTTATAAAATGGAAATTTTTTATGCAACATTACATCAGACTTCTTCACTAACTATAAATAAATAAGAAAAAAAGATACCTGTTTGTTGTAAAAGCTTGTTTTAAAAATATTTTGAAGTGCTAGTTAGCTCAATAAATCCTTACTTATGAATACTAGTGGAATAGTATACTAGTGGGAAAGAAATATAAACTTAACTTGCTGTTTTTGATCCAGCACAAAACTGATTCAAAAAGAAGTTATTTAATCTGACACATTGTCTTTTGCATTTGTCGAGTAAAAGTAGAAAAATGAGTTGCTAAAAATATGGCACTAATTTTTCAGTAAATTGCTGAAATATTGATCCACATGTTCTTTATCTACATTGCAAAACATATTATGGCAAATTTATTGATGCTAATAAAATAGAACTTAGAAGGAGTTTCAAATATTTTTTTTTCAATAAAAAGTGATGGATTAAATTTATTGTTATTGCATAAGGAATTTTATCTGTATCATTACATCAGGTTTTTTTTTTTTTTTTTTTTTTTTTTTTTTTTTTTTTTTGCAGAATACATAAATAAATGATACAAAAAACAATTTGTTTTTAAGATAATACTACCTTGAAATGCTGTTTAGCTTGATAAAGTTTTGCTTCATAAATCTGATATACTAATTAAAAAGAAAGAAAATATAAACTTAATCTGCTGATCCTGAACCAATACAAAGGCTGAATCAAAACAAATAATTTAGTTTGACAAAATGTCTTTTGAATTTGTTGAAAAAGAAGAGGAAAGTTAGTTGCACAATTGGTAGTTAAAAAGGCAGTAATTTTTCAGAGGAGTATTGGAATATTGATCCGTGCGTTATTTTCAAAGCTGCACAAAGTATAAATAAATATTACAGAAAACAATTTTGTTTTTAAGATACTACTTTTTTTAAATGATGTTTAGCTGGATAAAGTTTTGCTTCATAAATCTGATATACTAGTGTAAAATAAATATATACTTAATTTTCTGATCCTGAATCAAACACAAAGGTTGAGTGAAAACAAATAATTTAGTTTCATAAATTGTCTTTTGCATTTGTTGAAAAAGAAGAGGAAAGTGAGTTGCACAAATGGAGTTAAAACGACACTAATTTTTCAGAGAATTATTAGAATATTGATCCGTGCGTTATTTTCATGCCTGCAGCCTACACAAAGCATAATATGGTTAAATTAGATTAATTTTAACACAATTATTTTAATTTTAAATAAACTCATAATATGATTAATCTAGTCAAGATTATGAAGATAAAAGTTTGAAGGAATTTTATAATGGTTTATCAACAAAAAGTAATAGATTAAATTTATTGTCCATCCCAACCGTATTCCCACTCTATACTGGGAAATTTTATAACTGCCATTACACCATATTTTTGCATTATGCAAAGATAAATATATAAAAAAGCTCTCTTAAAAATATTATCTTGAATATTATATCTGGAGAAAGAAATATTTACTTCATAAATATGATGAAAAAGAAATATAAACTTATTATGTTGATACTGAACCAATTCAAGGCTGAAGCAAAGCAAATAATTTAGTTTATTATATTAGTTTATTTATTTAGTTTATTTAGTTTAGTTTTATAATTTAGTTATAACAAATAATTTAGTTTGAAAAAAATATATTTTGCATTTGTTTAAAAGGAAGAGGAAAGTGGATTGCACAAATGGCAGTATAAAATGCGGTAATTTTTCTGAAAATTATTGGAATATTGATCCGTGCGTTATTTTCATACCTGCACAAAGCATATTTAGTTAAACTATTCGCGATATGAAGATAAAAGTTTGAAGGATTTTTATAATGGTCTGTTCATAAAAAGTAATAGATTAAATTTATTGATATAGAATGGGGAATTTTATAAATGACATTACATCATATCTACATTAATGCTTTGTTTCATATTGTCCACCACAGTGAACAAAAATGCCATTTTTTCCCCTATCCAACATATTTCTTTTACAGTTCCTATTCCAAGCTTATGCTAATCTGTGCCATCTATGCTTTCAGTAGAAAAATTGAGATAGCGCAACAACAACGGGTGACTTACTTGTTGAGATATCACCGATACAGATGTCCCTTCAGAATGTCGACAAGTTGTTCCGCATATACTGAAATGTTTCTAAACCTACAATAAAGTTATTTAAATGGTATTTTGTTAATTGTTGTTTTATAACTTCTCGGCTTAATGCATATTGAAACACGAGTATAAAAATACTTTATTTGTTTTGTTTTGGACTATAGTGGAGGTCTGTAATTTAAAATAAGAATAAAATTTATTGTACATAAAATAATTTTTTTGTCATTCTGTGTGAACGCTTTAGTTAGAAAATACCATATTTCATGTTGGAGATTTGCCAGTTTTAAAGTTTGCAACAAAGGGTTAAGCGTAAAAAAATAAAAATAACAAACTTGTTTTAAAAATATTATCTTGAAGTTCTAGTTAGCTGGGTAAATCTTTACTTCACAAATATGATGCACTAGTTAGAAAGAAATATAAAGTTAACCCGACACAAAAGCTGGATCAAAAGAAACCATTTTATTTGACAAATTGTCTTTTGCATTTGTTGAGAAAGGAAACAAAAAAAAAAGATAGTTGCAAAAAAAGTGGCAGTAATTTTTCTGAGAATTCTTGAAATATTTATCCATGAGTTCTTTTCCTAAACTGCATGAAGCATATCATAGCAAATTTGTTATATATAATAGAATACAACTTAGAAGATAAGATAAAACTTTCAGAAGAAGTTTCATAATTTTTTTTTCGGTAAAAACGAAAAAATAAATTTATTCTTATAAAACAAAGAATTTAATATGTCATTATCAAATTTTTACATTAAGTTTAAAAAAAGTATTATATGAAACATATGAAGCTATTTCGATTTCATTAATCTGCTCAACTCATGGGGAATACAGGAAAGAAAAAACTGTAACCGTCAGGTACAAACAAATCAAAATGAACTTTATTTTTGGTACAGCTGAAAGTTTTGGAAGAAACTAATTTCAAATTTTTTTTTTTCAAAACTTCAAAACGCAAAACTTTTTCTTTTCACTTCAAAGGCCAAATTGCATGAAGAATAAAAATTAAGTAACATTTTAATCCAGCTTCACATGCTGTTTCACAGTATTTTTGTTGTAAAATCTTAATTTTTGTGTAATTATCTTATAATTTATTTCATTAATTATCTTATAATTTATTTCATTAATTATCTTATAATTTATTTCATTAATTATCGTATAATTTATTTCATTAATTATCTTATAATTTATTTCATTAATTATCTTATAATTTATTTCATTAATTATCCAATAAATCTGAAGTATGTCCATTCATACTGAGTAACCAAAAAGGAGTCATAATTGCAATAATTAACTGCAATACACATAAAGATGAAATATGAAATACGCGACGTTTACAAGATAGACCAAAATTTTTAGGGAGTACTTTTAAGAATAGTTCAAATGTTTGCTGATAGATGGCGCTTTGCTGTCTCAACCTATATATAGAGCTACAAAATAACATGTAGAGCTGGATAAAAAGGTCACATTTTTTTTTCATAATGTTTCCCTGTTTATGTGTAAAAATTGGATTGCGTGATGATGTTTTAAAATTACACTCTTGTAAAACTTGCTACAGAGCTTAGAATAAAATGCATTTTAATTTGTATCTGTGTTTTGCGTTTTTATTTTTATCAATAATATTGTCATTATTTAAGGGAGTGGGGAAGCGAGGTAGATGGCACGTTCTATTTTGAGTGCATAATTTAACCCATAATAATTTACGATCGTCCAGTATACAAGGCACCACATATTTATTGAATTATCACAAGTAATATTGCTTTTTTTTCTGCTCCACTACTAAAATAGATTTTAAGTTTAATCAGCGTTACTTAAAATAATTTTAAGTTCAATCAGTCATTTTTATTTTTTATATATATAATTTTTTAATTTGGCTAATTTTTGCAATTTTACCAGTCATAACTTGTTTTAAAAAAAAAAAAATGGTATGAAACTAATTTTTTATTAAAAATTTACGTGTTAATAGCGTTTATTGCTAATTTCAGGATTTCAATAAACAAACGTTCCAAAATGGATTCAGAGATTTCTTGTAGTGTGTAACACGATTGTCCCTTAGCGACATTGAAAATTTTGAACAAAAATTAAAACACATGGAGCATTTCAGAGATGTATAGACTGCGGAATTTTTTTTTCATGCATTTAAAATACACTATATGTTATTTTCATTTTTTATCTTTGCAATAAATGGAAAAATAGATTTTCTATCAAGGGCAATATTTTGATATATTTTTTATTTTAACATTAAAAAAAAAAAAAATCCGCATTTCTGGTCTTTTTGAAAGTCTAAACCTCCTCTCCCCCTCCCTCTCCCTAATTAAGGAGAAAAAAGCATCAATAAAAAAATAATAATCCCATTATTTTTCTTTCTCTCTTTTTTTTCCATTCACCATTAGCGACATTCTAATAAAAATTTTAATTAATATCTCGGAAATCTATTAAAATTTACAAACTTCGAGAGTTTTTATAATATCCTTACGTCTTTACAAATAAGTAATGTTAGTTTCAACCAGGAATTCGTCATATTCGCGGGGAAATAGATATGGAGTACTAATCTAAATTTAACAATAATATATACTCAGATTTTTATATATGAGATATAGCACATTTTTTTTAGTACTCTGATACTTCATTATAGGACATTCAGAAACGATTACTGCTCTCAGGCGAAAACCCGAAAAAATGTATGTCCCGCAATCAGAAAAATCACGATTTCGATGACATTAAATCTCTCACGTGACTTTTTTCGTTCGAAATACATAAAGATAATTTATGAGAAAATTATGCTTCAGAAATACAAAAGAATGTTAGATAAAATTTTGTTCACATTAGTAGCTATAAAAATGATATATGTATTACATGAAAAAAATAATAATTTTGCGAAAAAAGATTTGAATAATTTAGTGAAAAAGATTTTGTAACGTCTATCGGAGTGACTTTGTCTCCGCTTTTGCTTCTTGTTGTCTTTAAATTTCCAAAAATTATGGTAATTTTCATTTAAACAATTCATAATTCTTATTTTATAGTTTCAAGATAACAATTGTAAATTTTAAAATTCGCATTTAGTATTCTTAAAGAATAGTTTTTTCTTAATTATTTTTTTTTAAGTGGGACAAAGTCACCTTTGTTCAAAGGCGACTTTGTCCTATAACTAAAAAATCATTGAATAAGCCTTGTAAGCCAATGCAACCTCAATAATATGATAGAGTAATAAAACATAATAAAAAAATACATCTTTTCGTCATTAAAAAACACAAATTGTGTATGAAAATTAACAGGAAAGCGAAATTTTATTTAAAAATGACAATCATGCAAGACATGTAAAAACAATTAACAATTAAAACTTGGTAAGATTAAAGTCTTCCAAAAACAAAATTTTAGATATATTCACTTATTTCAGGCGCTGATTTTTTTTTTTTTTTTTTTTTTTTTTTTTTGAAGAAGAAGAAGAAGAAGAAATAGGTTTTGAGTGTTAATTTTTTTTAAAAACATTTTAGCTTATTCTTTAAAAATGTAGTTTGAAATGAACATTTTTCAAAGGCTATTCTTTGGCTTAATATATGTTATAGAAAAACATCTACTGCTGTCTGCTGCCTTTCATCAGTATAATTTTTTTTTATCAGTATAATTTTTTACGAATACCTACAGGAGATTTATACGTACGAAGCATTATTGCATCAATACCTAGACAAAAAAAATAATAAACATATACTAGTAAAACTTTCATATTTGCAGTAACTGTGTGCTTTTATATTTATATTTTCAGAAAAAATTTAATATAATAAATAAACTAAACTTGCGGTGACTTTGTCCCGAGACGATCTTACCCCAAATTGGCATTCAAAATGCCGATTGTGAAATCAAATGTAAAATTGTGAAGTCAATGTAAAATCTCAAATCTCAAATTAATATTTATAAATCTCACTGATTTGTAAAGAAAGCATATTAAGAAATAAAAAAAAATGTATTCACCACTTTACAGATCAAGTATAAATAACTTTTCCAATCAAAAGTTCCCTCAATAAAATCACTTGTGAAAATGTAAACAACAAAACAACGGAAGTGATGTCAAACTCAATTTGTAAAATCCTGAATTAAATAAGTTATGTTTAAGCTGTTGTTGCATCATAATTCGGCGTTATTAATTAGTTTTATTGTATTTTTTTTAAAAATTATTGTACGTTTTGTCTTTATCCGCGGAGTAGGACAAAATCCCTCCGGTTGACGGTAATTTAAAAAATAAAAAATCTCGGTAATTACCAAAAAGTTTTGCTTATGAAAAAACAATTAAAAAATAAGTTCAATTTTGAAATTGAAGCTGACATTCTTCTTCTTTTAGACTAAGGGTATTTTTTTATTTTCATATCTTGTCATAATAAACGCGATTACTGTTTAAGAATTTAAATATTTTTTTAAATACAACGGAAAATAATATCCTCTCTTTATCAGTATAAAATATGAATTACAATATAAAAACGTTATATGTATCATTATAAAAACGTTATTAAATTTGTAAGACAATCATTGGAAAATATTTATTCGTTTCATGTATAAGATATGGAAAACCTTTTGAATGCCTTATAAAAATAAAGAATTTTAAAACGCAAAGATACTATAGAAAAAAAACTAATACCACAGAAGAAGAAAATAATCCGAATAATATAAATACATTTGAACATTTTATTACAAAACGTATTATAAGAGCTATCAACAAACAAAAGCTAACAAACAAAATATTAATCTTTTTCTTTAAAATACACTTGTACGGATGCGCTATAATCCTTAAACGTCGTACACATAAATACCTTTTCGTCAATTTTAACAATCCTATAGAAAAACTTATATAGAAAATCACGAACGAAAGTCATTACTGTGATACTAAAAGTCGTAGAATAAAGTTGTTTGCAGCAATAATGTTCCTCGCTTATGATTTTTTACAATCCTATTTAGGATGAACATTTCTTGAAGGGCTGTGTAGATATTTTTTATACGAATTTTTAAATTCTTATCATGAATCCCTAGATTTCTTTATTTCGTTCGATTTGTCATGCCCCATTTACCATGAATACAAATTCTTCAAAAACACGTGAAATATGAGTTGAAGTATATTTTGGGAATTGTGTCAATATCGAGACAAGCATTTTGAAAATTGTGCGATAGTGCCGCTAAAGATGTTAAAATATTGATTTAACAATAATTAATTGACGAGAGTAACAATATTCATAAAGAAATCCAGAAGTAGGTCGTTTTCTTAGTATATTTAGCATGCATGAAATTTCAGAAAAGAGATTTTAAATTCTAATCTCAAGTATGGCTTCTTAAAATTTCCGATTTTACATATCTACTGATAACTAGGCAACTAATAGCCAAAATCAAAAGAAAATTTGTGACGAAAAAAGTATGTTTCTATTTATGAATTTTTAATAATTTCATTATTATTAATATTGTTTATCATTATTATTAATATTACAAAAACATATTTCTACAAAATATGCATGTTCCTTATATTTGATCTTTTACAAAATATCATACAAAACTAAAAGTAATGAAATGTATATATTACCGTCTGTAATAAGCCTAAATAACGAAATTTTCATTTTCACGAAATTTTCATTCCCTGCTGATTTTGCGTTTTCGCACCATTTAGAATAAAAGTGTATGAAAAAACCTTCCAAGCTACCACTACTTTAATATGTTAAAATATACTTTATTTAATGACAAAAACTTTGCTATTAAAGATACCGAATATTATCTTTCAGAATTTTTGGTGGCAAACGAATTTTAGTAAAAACATTGAAGTCTCCGCCTATATAGTTTCGGCAGTTAATGGGTTAACACTGATTGGTTTCATTTTTCAATAACTCATATTTCACTAATTTAGTGTTCAAAAATCATGTCAATTCATGTTCCCACATGTTTTGATAGGGGTAATTTAAATACGCAATAAAATTATGGTGTTATTAAACTTTAAAAAGCTAGGTTTAATTTCAATATGTAAATGAACTCTTATGAAAAAATAAACTACATACAATTAAAAAGAACTTTATATGAATCAAAACTGCACTCTTCATTTTTTAGTTGCGTTCGTAATTATATAGATACCTATATAGTCGTCGTCTGGTCCGTCCGTCTGTCCGCATATAACAGCGCAAAAACTATCAACCGAATGGTTTGAAATGTAATATATATAACCGCTTCAGAATTTTATCGACTCATTTCAAATATTATAAAAATCGGATCAAAACTTAAAAAGATATTAATAAAAGTTTTCTTCATTCTATTAAGTCTTATCATACGTAATCTATATAATAAAAGCGCAAGTCATGTGACTGGGGAAAACAAATACGGGCTGACCACTTCTTTTTTCATATATGCTAGGCGGCCATTTTTATTAAAAATTAATTTTTCGAATAAAATTGCATATAAGTTACATTTTTAGAAAGTTCGTTCAAAAAAAATTGTTTGTTTGAGAGATGAGTTACATTAAATATGCATAGATTTTGAGATAACTTCAGTTGAAATTAGGTTGACAGCCTAATATCTCAATCCATTACAGTAAATAAACACAAGAGATTCGTCCATAGTGAATCACAGAAATATTAAACCATGGAGGTAATCATTCGCAAATCAAGATCTCCATGGTGAATTTTGCAGCGCTGTCTGGTGTCGAAAAAAAATTGTCATCTGTAAACGTGGCATACGTAATACAAAAAAAAAAAAAAAAAAAAAAAAAAAAGGCATACTCATTTCGCTCATAACAGACGATATAATTCATTCATTAAAATAATAACGATGATTTTTTTTACATTGTAAAACTAGTTATAGTACGATCGCACCTCATTTGTCTCATTTAACGTACATTTACCAACTTGTTACTTTTTTCTATCTATAATAGAAGAAAATATTGTAATCGAAATTATTTTCGACCTCAGGTTTTTGAAGGATTTGCACGTTTTAGGAGTCAGAAATCTCTAAAAACATGGTTATGCAAAATGTCTGTCTGTCCGTACTCATTGTATCATCGAAAAATGTATGACGATATGCATATAATTGAACCAAGTTTCATTTATGGGTTTTTGAGTATGGTCAGCATAGGTCGCCCTTGAATTTGGATATATTTCACCGGAAGGGGTCGCTGTGATAGCGATTTTTGTTCCATTTTCTCGATTTTTCTTAGTTGTGTTGTACTTTGGCTGTTCGTGCAGCGAAGAGTGAAGAGCGCATCCAGATAATCCGGCGCCTCGCAAGCAGCTGACGCATACCAGAAAAAATATATATATTGTTTTCAACGGCGCTTTGATAGCGAATTTTGAATTATTAACATGTATAAGAAGTTTTGAGATTTGTATATGCGACTATTTTTTATTTTTTTTTTTTTGCTATAATTAGAACTGAATTTATTTCAATCCTCCGAGTTTTTTGTTTGTTTCTTTCTTTGTTTATCTTATTTCATCTGTCGAAGTTTATTGCATACCATAATACTCCGCTCATTGTTACACAATGATATTGACATTATTTTTCGCAAGAAATAGGAAAAGAGAAAAAGAATTGAGGACAATTAATTTTTTATACTGTACCATGTGATTTCAAAGTTCAGAATATTATATTTTATTGGAAACCTATGGTGTGAAGAAAAATCAGATTAATAAATCCAGTTTAAGCAAGAAAAACATCAATACTTTACTTTTATGTATATATATAGGCCTTCACACTATAATCAATAAATGTAATAGAGTTGTTAAAACACGTCAATCCACCATAACAATGCTATATTAAAAGCTTATGCCAAAGAAAACCATAACAGATGGCAAAATTTATCAAGATTAAGTATCGTGAGAGGTTCTTTTATACTATATAGTCGTATATATGCCAATCGCTGATCCCTTGCTTGAAACAAATTGCATATCGTAATACTCCATTCATTGTTATTATAATGATATTGGTATTCTTTTCCATTATCTATAATATTAAGGATAGATGGGTGTCTGTATATATGTGAGCTGTGTTCTGAAGAGACCGCTGCGTGCAGAGCTACAAGATTTGACAGGAAGATAATTCTATATATGAAAGTATGCACCTCGAACCAGTTTTGGATTTTTTGATTAGTTTTCTTTAATGTGACTTTTACTTTCGTTTTTTGAGATGGGTGTCTGTATATATGTGAGCTGTGTTCTGAAGAGACCGCTGCATGCAGAGCTACAAGATTTGACAGGAAGATAATTCTATATATGAAAGTATGCACCTCGAACCAGTTTTGGATTTTTTGATTAGTTTTCTTTAATGTGACTTTTACTTTCGTTTTTTGAGATGGGTGTCTGTATATATGTGAGCTGTGTTCTGAAGAGACCGCTGCATGCAGAGCTACAAGATTTGACAGGAAGATAATTCTATATATGAAAGTATGCACCTCGAACCAGTTTTGGATTTTTTGATTAGTTTTCTTTAATGTGACTTTTACCAATTTTTCGTTTTTTGAGGCGATTTTTCAATATTTATAAAAGAAACCCAGTTTAAATCTTTTAGCTCCATATAGTAAATATTAACCTCTTTTTTAATAGAACTTATTCGGAAATGGTAGGGTGATTTGTGAATTTTTCACGAATTTTTGTACGTAATGTTTGCAGTTTTTTCGCATTTCGCAGAGATTTTTTTTTATTCGTAAAAGGAAACCAGTTTCAATCTTTTAGCCCATTTTAGTAATTTTTTTTATCCTCGATTTTTTCATTTTTAGTGTTTTTTTATGTGATTTTTAGTGTTTTGCGTGTTTTGCGTCTGCGATTTTTGAATTTTTCGCGAATTTCTTATGTTATTTTTTTTTTTTTATAGCGTTTTGCGACGATTTTTTAACAATTTTTTTCGGAAATGTATAGAACTCTCAGCTAAATTTCGCTACTGTTGTCATTAAATTCAGGTTGGAAAAATGCCAAATCGGTTCCTATCGGTTCCAACGAGAATGACGATGCTGAAATTTTGAATTTAGTCTGGTTCGAAATAAAAGATCACAACAATTCAAGGTTCGCTTGATCGAGACAGGAGCGAAGGTAGCGTATGGGTGTATTGCTGTTCCAATGGCAGGTTTGTTTAATTTGATATTGTTTGGTGAAAACCGACTAGCGCAGCTCTGTTAGTGAATAATAAAATAAAAAGAGAAAATAATACAAAACAATTAAAATTTTATGTTGTACGATAAGATTGCAAAGTTAAATATTATATTTTATTACAAATCTTTTACAAGGATGTGGGAGGCAAAATCGGATTTATAACTATATCTGTCAAAATAAACACACAAAAAAAACACGCCAATACTTTAATTTCATGTATATATGTATAGGCTTTCGCACTGTATTCATTAATACAGCAATGAAAACAAGCCAATCAATTTAAACAATGCTATAGAAAAGCTTATATCATAGAAAACCATAACCTATCGAAATTTAATCAAATTTAAATATCTTAAGAAGTTTTTTTAATATATGAAATTTCTCTCCTTTTTTATTCCTCGTTTGAAATTGTTTACATATCATAGTACACCATTCAATGTTATTATAATGATATTGGTATTATTTTTCGGTATAAACAATAATAAAAGAAAAACATAATCCAAGAAGGATAATTTTTATATCATACAATCAGATCGCAAAGTTAAGAAATGTTATATTTTATTGAAAAAGAGGCACAGGACGGAATTGGAGAAGCAAGTTTAATAATCCATCCATTATGCAATATATCAATGTTTTTCTTTTATGTGCCTTCTGTATAAAACTTCATGCTGTGATCTCTAAACGTTACACACATATGAAAATGTGCCAGATAGTTTTAACAGCGCTATAGGAAAAGCTTATATCATAGAAAACCATAAAATTAAGAAAAATATCAAGATTGTATTTTTAGAAGGTTATTTTTAATTTATAAAATTTCTATTGGCATATTCCTGTCTTGAAAATACTTGCATATCCTAATACCTGGTCTTATATTACTATATTAGCATAATTTTCTAGTATAAATAATAGCAAGTACAGAGAAAAAGAATTCAAGTCGATTGCCTAATTGCATATACTCCAGTCCATTCTTATATTATTAGATTGGCATTATTTTTTGGTATAAATAATAGGTAGCGCTGAAGAAAAGAATTCAAGTTGATTAATAATTGCATATCGTAATACTATATTATTATGCTGGCATTATTTTCAGGCATAAATAATAGGAAGTAAAGATTAAAAGAATTGAGGGGGTCGAACAAAAAAGTGCCAAGCCACATTTTTGGTGAAATAAGTCTAACACTGTAATCTGTTGCTTAATATTGTAAATTATAATATTCTACATATAATTTGTTTCTAATGTCACTTGGTGGCAGCATATGTCCCAGGTTTCGTTTTTATCCTAGATGTTTATGCCTCTAATGAAGATAGCTAATTTACAAAAAACGTAATAGTAATATCATTAAAGTAATGCCATATTGTTACTCAGAATATCTCAAATGTTACTAAGGCATTGGCGTAAAAACTGTATGTTATATATCTTGATTTGAGTATTTGATCAAATTTTCAAATTGAAATATCTCAGAAATTCAAAAATGTGGCTTGGCACTCTCTTGCCCCGACCCTCTCAATTCAAGTTGATTCATTTTTAACACATTACTGTGATAATTGAAATTTAAGAAATATGTATTATATTTTATTTCGAAACTTGTAGGATGGTATTACGAAAATTTCATCTATCAAATGAATTATTAGTATATTCTTTTATAAGCATTTGCAAGGTAACCATTAAACATAACATACCTAATCATAAACAGAATATTCGTATGAAAACGCATCAATCAATTTTGACAATGCCATGGTAAGAGCTTATATCCTAAAAACTATATAACATACAGAAAAAATTAAGATTAATTAGACATTGTAAGAGAGTTTATTTTGGTATATAAAAATCTCTCTTATCTTATACCGCGTTCGAAACTGATTACTTACCGTAATATTCTATCCATTGCTTTATAATGATATTGGTATTATTTTGCGCTATAAATAATAAAAAGAGAGGAGAAAAAGGAATACAAGATGACCAATATTTTATATGTAGTACGATGAGATTACAAAGCTGAGAAATAATACAAAACTTGTAGAACGGATTGGGATAGTAAAATTGATAATAATCCACCCATCAAACAAAACATTATTTTACTTTTATATGCATATGTAGTACTTCGCATTGAAATTATTTAACGTAAAACTCTTAAGGGTGTTTTCAAATCCAAACTGGCTACTTTATGACGTATTTTTTAATTCATTTTTGTTCGAAAACGCATGAAATTGGCAGGTGTTCTCATTCCGAAACTTTGTAATAGAAAGATGTTTTCCATTTTTTTGGTAAAGGCAGAATATCTTTCAGAAAATACTGTCAAAGTTGGAATTTTGAACTGAATTTCCGACGCCGCAGCACTAGAAAGGCGAAAAACTTGTCGTCACGTGACACAAATCGCTTATAACTGGATGAGTAATTTATTTGTCAGAAAATGGAAAGCTCATTTCTATTCCAAATCGCTTCAATAGTCTGGTCTGCTAATTTTATGTCTTTGCGTTTAAAAATGAGTCAGAAAATGTGTCAGAAAAATTCGCGTTGTTGAGCAGTTCATTTGAGAACTAACTTAAATATGTTAATTTTAAATAATACTATACAAAAAAATAATAATAATAAATTAAAACCATAATTTATAGAAAATTTATTAAAAATAATTTAAGCATTAAAAGTCCGTTTTAATATACAAAATCTCTCTCTCATTTTAGTCTTCTCTCAAAACTGATTTTATTGTAACAGCATGAAATTACTATTAAATTCTACATCAGCAACAGGACAAGAAGAAACAGAGAATCTCAGTATGTAGTTCGGTGAGATTACAAATTTATGAATATTATATTTATTATAAAACTTGTTGGACGACATTGGGGAAAATCTATCCATCAAGCATGTTGTCAATATACTTTCTCTTATATTCACTTGTATTGGTGCGATCTGTAATCATTATACATAATGCGTATGGAAACATGACTATTAATTTTAATAATCTTATAGAGAAATCTTACATCATAAAAAAAAAATACAGAAAAGTTACATAACTAAGATAAAGCATCGCAAGAGGCTCTTCTTAAGGCTGCTGGTTAGTCAATTCCACAATTTCTCTCGCTAATGTCAAACTTATGAGCGTGGAATGCATTCGTATATTAAAAATATTTCATCAGGAAATTAATATTTTTAACTTCATTTTTCTGTGTACTTAAAGAGGATGTTTCTTTTTACTTACCCATCATGCGTAGTATAGGGTAAATCTTGTAATCGTTTTAAAAATCGAAAAACAAATTACGGATTTACACGTTTTAGACCCTGGAGATTCCGAAAAAACATATAAAAAAAACGTCCGTCTGTCTGTATGTGTATGTAAACGCTCTATCTCCCGAACAAATTGAAATGGAGACTTGAAATTTGGTATATACTTAGTATGTAATAATGAGAAGAAGCGTATTGAATTTCAGTAACCTTGATTATCCGGAACTGTTTTTTTCGGACTCTCGAAATAGTCGTTCTGATAAAAGGTATATAAAAATTTTCGAAATTGTTTGTTTTAAGGAGTGAATATAAAAGACAATAAAAAAACATAAATTTCACATAATAAATGAAGTAGATTGGATAATTAGTTGCCGAGATATTTTTAATCTTATTTTCCACACTCTTGGATTTTTCATGACACTGTATTTCATTCAAATTTCAATTCAAAGACATATTTTAATTGGAAATAAGAAGTGTAATCCACTTTATAAATAGTTTACACATGTTTTATTTTCATATTTTATATTATGCATATACGTGATGGGTAAGTATTACGGTGGCCCCTAACGACTAGTTTCGTTAGTTGTCAAAATATTTCTAAAATATACACTTAATTTTATTTGAAGTGTTAAAATCTTGCTCAAAGCTCGCCAACTTTTAACACATAAAATATTAAATTAAGCATATATTTTAGAAATATTTTGACAACTAACAAGGAAGGTTTCCTTAAAGCGCATACAGAATATTTTGAAGAAAATGCTATTGAAACTACTCATGTACGTAATAAAGGATCAGTCAAGTTTAACTGCGAAATCCCATGTAGAAAATCTGTAAAAAAATAAAATACTTTCGAGTATTTGGCGCAAAAGGACGTTATTTGGCGAGCAACACATTTTCTCGCCAAATGCAAGCGATTTTAATGCATTCGAAGTTCCTGGTTAAATGGGTGTTTAAATTTGTAATTTTTATGAATTTAAACTTAAGCGATTAAATAGTTTAATTTTTTCAATTATTTTTTCTATAAGCTTACATAATATGTATACAAGTTTAGAATGCTGAAGGTATTTAATTTTACACGGTTTTGCTGGCTAGATAAGTTTTAAGTGAATTTTAATAATAACTGTCTGTTTAAGAACGATCCTATTATACATTTCAATAAAGTCGTTGTTTCCAATGTGACAATACTTTTCTCTTGTCTTTGACACTAACAATATCAAAATCAATTTGACAGTGCTCAGAATTGGACATTAATTTTTAGTTTGAAGCCCTTTTGATCAATTAAATTTTTTTCTAAACCGTAGAATACGATCGTTAATTTTCTTTATATATACATATAAATGTATATTTAAAACAGTAGTAATAAAAGTGCATTTATTTAAGTTAAACTAGTGCAGTATGAAGAGTGAAAAAAGTTTTTTCTAAAAGAATATTTCTCATAAAAGCCTATTTTTTTTCATTGTTTTGCCAACCAGCGATAAATCGCCAAAAACACGAAATTTTCCTAATTTTTTTACGGGCGTTATATTGAAGTTCCGCAGCAATTTTTTTAATAAACATATACAGGGTCATTCATAATTCCCTCCGGGGTTTCGAAACGTTATAGTAAAAAAACGAAGACGAATATGAAAAAAAGAAACATATGAAATTATTCCGAAACTATTCAAGTTTTACTTACATACATTACAGGTGTTCTATGTGTGAACCCTTGGTCACACGGCATACATCCATGCGATAGTCCAGTTCCTGCCATACTCCATTTCTTTAAATCTGAATCAGTGGTGTCAGTTCAACGGGCCTTTCGTAATAAATATCGAAAACAGGGACCAACTGACAAAACAATTCATGTGTGGTACCGGAAATTTAAAGAAACGGAGTATGGCAGGAACTGGACTATCGCATGGATGTATGCCGTGTGACCAAGGGTTCACACATAGAACACCTGTAATGTATGTAAGTAAAACTTGAATAGTTTCGGAATAATTTCATATGTTTCTTTTTTTCATATTCGTCTTCGTTTTTTTTACTATAACGTTTCGAAACCCCGGAGGGAATTATGAATGACCCTGTATATCCTCATAAGAAGAATATTCTGTAACTTTTTCAAAATTTTCTGAGTATGCGCTTATGCGGAGACGATCTTTTAAGAAGAGTACACCGAAAAAAAGAATTTTAAAATGTTAATTTCCTGAGGGGATATTTTAAATATACGAATAAATTTCACGCTCATAAGTTTAACATTAGCGAAGGCGATTAAGAAGTTGACCGCCTTAAGGTAGTTCTCAAAAAAATATTTTTCCCCAGCTCAACAAACTTTCTAACACATTTTTCTGACTCATCTTTAAACATAAAAGCTTAGTTAGTTACATGGTTATTGAAGAGATTTGTAATCGAACAGTTTTTTATTCCTTTTCTGATAAATTAATGACATCTTGATGCATAAGCGATTATTGTCTCAGAACGGCATTTTTTTTTCTTCCTTAGCTGTCGCATCTAGAAATTCGATTCAAAACGAACTTTTAACGAATTTTCTGAAAAATCTTTTGCCTTTACCGAAAAACGGGGGAAAAATTCCATTAAAATAGTTTCTTTCTAAAAGTACTTGGAAATTTGATACATTTGCGAACAATAATGAATTTAAAAATGTGTTAGAAAGTAGCCAGTTTGGATTTGAGACAATATTAATACTCCCTATATCACTTCAAAACAGCTTATATATATATCCTAATACTCCGTTTATTCTTGTAAAATACTAGTATTATTTTCCACTATATATAATAGGAAAAGAAGGGGAAAACATACAAGACAATTAATTTTTTACACAGTACTGTGAGATTACAAAATTAAGAAAAATTATATTTCTTACAAAACTTGTAAGATTGGTATTGGAAAAAATGAGATTGATAATCCATCATCAAACAAAATACGAGAATTTTTCCTTTAGTCTCGTGTAATCAATAAACGTGATGCATTTATGGCAAGGTGTCAATCAATTTTATTAATGCTATATATAAATCTTATATATTGTGAAAAAAAAAATTAGTTTAATAAGACGGGTTTTTTTTACCATTCTTCTATTGCTGTCGAAACTTGTTGCTTTTTGTAGTTCCTTCTTACAAATAAGGATAATGACATTGTTTATCTTTATAAATAATATAAAGGGAATCAAAGCGGACTAACCTTAACATATAAAGAAGGGATTACAAAATTAAGAAACTACGAGTATAAATATTATAAGACGGTATAGGAAAAAGTCGGGTTTTTTAAACAATCCTTCAAACAAAAGATCAATTTATTTTCTTTTCTGAACATTTATATGGGTGCAGGCAGTAAGCATATAAAATACGCACAACTGAAAAAGAGTCATTTCATTTTAAGAATGCTTAAGAAAAAGCTTATACCATAGAAAGCCATGATACCATAGAGAAACTGAATAAGACAGATGAAACATCATATAAGTAGCTTTTATTACTATATATAAAGTTTTGAACTTAATGATTCCCTTCTCAAAATTGAATGCTGTGTTGTAATATTCCGTTCATTCCTATACAATGATATTTAAATTAATTTTCTCAATAGTTAATCGTGGCGAGCGCCCCGTGGGCAACCACCCACAACAAGTGCATACACAACCAGTTAACACCAGCATTTCGAAATATGTGACTAATTTAGCCTCAGAAATTATTTGACTAAATAAGGCGAAATTACTTTTAGTAATTACTGTTGGGAAGTAATCAAGGATTGTACACACGCTATACATCAAGTGTACGCTCATCGCGATGGTATAATATGAAAAGACGGGGTAAATAATCTAAATGATTCATTTTATTACTAAGCAAACCCTGCCAAGACTGAATCGCAAAGGAACAGAAAATAATCTTATTTTATACAAGTTTACGTCTTAGCAGGTATAATTGTATGATATTATTTTCACCGGAACTATGAAATTTTTCCGTTTAAGAGAGGATTTCGGTATATAGACAGATTCTTTCCACATGTTTTACTGTATTACGGTGAGATTACCAAATGAAGAATTATATTTTATTGCAAAACTGGTTATAACAATGCTCGTATATTTAAATTTGACTTAAACTATGCTCGCTACAATACAACTGTTGGCTATATAATCGGGTTCGCCGTTTTCAGATTAGGGCCCTTTATGTAAAATACAAATCAAATATGCCACTTTTGCAGGTAAGCTGAATGCTACGGGAATCGTTTGATGCTCTAAATTTTGTTTTATATAGTTATGCTGTATAACACCATGTCTTATTTTATTTTTTTTTAAACTTCCAATATTTAATAATGTAAATCTAACCAAATTTTTGTGAAAATTTTTCGCCCTGTAAAAATGATGGTTTAGTTAGCTTTCTATTATATGCCAGTGAAATTTGACGTCGCTTAATGGCTACTGGTGATAAGAAAATTGATAACATGCATTAACAGAAAACAAACTTTTGAATCAATGTACTATAAGTGTATTGAAATAATTTGTTAATTCCTGTTTTTATTTTGTATCGTCTAAGTGTACCTCGAACTTCTTTTGTATGTTTTAAGATTAAAGGTCCTGTTATTTTTATTTTAATAAACAAACGAGTAACGGTATAAAAATTTATTTTCAGATATGTTTATTATACCGTACAATGATTTTATAATTGTAAATGAAAAAATAATATAAAATATGTAAAGTGCCTTCTTAATTTATATTTTATTTATTTAAATTCCTATTTCATTTTATTACTTTAAAACATTGATGCACGTTTTAGAAATAAATAAGTTGTCATTTTTTTTTATTTAAAAGCATATAATAATGACTGGAAATTGAATGCATTGTTATCGAGAATTCAATTTCCCATGCTTTCTTCCAAGGCAACAGGCTTTTAAAACATCCATTTTATATGAATGATATGAATTATTCTGCATTCAAGTAATGAAATTTTAAAAATTATTGAAATCTGGGATATAAAGCACTCGATTTACTTTTCTTGGTTATACTCACGCATATCTAGAGACATTTTGATGACTTCGTTGATCGCGGAATCTATGATGTCATTTCAAAATACCGATGCCATTGGCTGTGCCTGAACCCATTCAACTTTTCCCTTTACAATTTTATTTATATGAAGACTTGTTAGCCATTACAGGGAAAAAATTGTATTGATAAAACCCTCCATTAAACAAACTATTCATAACTTTATCTATGTATACATCTTTATAGCTGCAGACAGAAATAGTTTTTTCCGCACTAAAAACGCGTTCTGAATAACGCTGATAAAATACCAATATCGTATCTCGGTAAATTTAGGTCGTACAAAAATGGATTTTTTTTTAAATTTATTTGTTGAAACATAGAGAAGGTTTTTCTAAATACAACTTATAAGATCCAGGATCCAGGAACAGTAAAAAAAAAAAATAATAATTCTTAACATCTAAAAAATTTCCATTTTGATAAGAACAGCATTTCAAACACTTTTGCAACTGGAACTATACCTCTAAAACTATTAGGTTAAAAATTAGTTACTGGTTCACAATAAGAAGGTACACCCCGCATATTATAATAAAAAATTAAGAATATTTTGTAAACTACGTCATAAAAATTATAAGAAAATTTACATAAAATCATCGTATTAATATTCCCAGCTTTCAAACAAATGTAGAAAATTTTTCTTTTATGTACAATTTTGAAGGGGAAAAAAAGAACTCACACCCTCTACTATTAGTAATAACGTCTAATGCTATACATAAATTTTGTTTATGGCGTCATCTACATATAGAAATTGTAACAAACTTTAAAATGTTTAATACTAACACCTAATTTTGACACCCTATTTGGATTAATTAGTAAACTTAAATTTCAGATACAAAACGAGATGTCATTCGGTCAAGTAGTTTGGAATAATGCAAGTTTAATTTGTGGAATTCCTAATTTTAAATTCACTTTTAATCGTAGCAATCAGCCTGCAATGCGAGTAGCATTTTAAGCGTAACTCAAAATCTTAGGCTTTGTGGAATGAGCTGTAATTTTGAATTCGCATATTTGAAGCTTCTAGAAATCGATCTGTTAAAATTTCAGAACTTTATTTTCGAAAATATATATTTTGAAATTAGTTTTCGAAAAAAAATATGAATTGTAATTTATGATTTTTTTTAACAGATTTTTTTTAACAGATTTTTTTTAACAGATTTTTTTAACAGTTTCTAGAAGTTGCAAATATACAAATCCAAAATTACAGCTCAAATAGTTTTTGAGTTACTTTAAAAAAAAAAAAAACTATCTACATTGCAATCTATATTGAAGAAAAAAAAGAATTTAGCATTAGATGTTTCAGATTTTAAGCTTGCATAATTGCTAATATACTTGACCGAATGACTTCCTGTTTGGTATCTGAAGGTAAAACTTACGTAAGATATGATGTCAAAATTAGGTGTTAGTATTGAAATTTTTAAAATTTGTCACAATTTCTATATGTAGACAACTCTCCGAGACAAAATTTAATCACAGCAATTATTAGTAGCCATTATTACTAATAGATTGCTAACATTTTTATACGATGATTTGCGGCAAAAATAGTAAAAATAGCATGAGGGGAAAGAGCGTTTTTTTCTTCCTTCCATTCTAGGATTGTGCAAATGTACATTTGTATGGTTGGATGTTGTAATCATTAAAAACAATTCATCGGAAAACATATCAGTATTTCTAAGTTTGTTTAGGTAAATATATAGTAACTACTTAAAAAAGGTTTAAAAAATTGTCAGAAATTAATGACTGTTTCAGAAACCTTATTTGCACGTGCTTTTTGCTTATCCAACTTTCTTTT
Organism: Maratus michaelseni; assembly: GCA_963931845.1. Lineage (NCBI taxonomy): Eukaryota > Metazoa > Arthropoda > Arachnida > Araneae > Salticidae > Maratus > Maratus michaelseni. The sequence goes on along the minus strand of OZ007587.1, from coordinate 300,662,911 downwards.
CTCCATTCAACAAGTGCGTCTTATTGTATTGAACTCTTACGGTATTTCAATAGTGCTCTTACCATATTTTAAAAATAACCGCACTGAAAGAAATCTTAATTTTACAGAAAAAATCTGGCGTTTTAGCTGAAAATAAATTAATGCTAATTTTACGGAAAAAAAACTTTCTTACAAATTTGCTCTCATTTTAACAATCAAACATTGTATTTGACTTTTAAAAAGATATTTCCCCCGTAAAATAAACAGATTTTAAAGGTGTCCTGTCTGCGTGGTTACAGACTTTTTCCTGTGAAATCAGCTCTTTTTTTTTTCTCTGTTACAGTAAATACTAGGATATTATTCTTCGGTATTAAAAATTTAAAATATTTAACTTCCTAGTTAGTTTTATTTTCCACTTTATGCAAAGATTAATTGCATATATTTTCATATTATATTTATTTAAATGGAATGATTATTTTGCATTTAAGAAGTAATTTTTGAAGATGAAAGCTGAATAGCTAGATAGATTAGCTAGAATTTCAATAATTTTCCATTAAATGAAATAACTAAAAATGTGCTGCATTCATCAAATTATTATAACTTGAAAAGTCCTCAAGAGAACATTTGCCCCGGAGTCCCACATGGTATTGATTAGTCTATGTAAGAGCTGCAATATTTAGGCAAAGGATTCCGATTTATTTTCCAATTTTTCTACATCTCTGTCCACGAACAGAAATAAAAATTCTGATTTACAGTTTTTATTTGAATTAAAATTTATGTTAAATAGCTTCTTTTGCTATAGACATAACCATTGAAATTCTGCGGCTTTAGCTGAAAATAAAAGAATGTTAATTTTACGGTGAAAAAACTAATTCTGACGAATTTTCTTTTAATTTAACAATCAAACATTGTATTTGACTGTTAAAAAAACAGATATTTTTTTCTTAAAATAAATAGATTGTACTGGCGTCCTGTCTACCTGGGGTCAATAGTCTTTTTCTCTGCAAAATCAGCTTTTTTTTTTCTCCGCCCTTTTACAATGAATGCGAGGATCTTATTCTTCAGATTCACATTCATTAAAGCTTTAAAATAATTAAACTTCGCAGCTTATACAAATCTTAATTACATATATTTTTATTTATTTAAATGGAAGGATTATTTTACATTTAAGAACTAATTATTAAAGATGAACGCTGAACAGCTAGAATTTCGTTTTAAAAATGATTTTACTAAAAGAAAATTTCCAGATTTTCCATTAAAATAAATAACTAAAAATGTGCTGCATTCATCAAATTATTATAACTTGAAAAGTTCTCAAGAGAACATTTGCCCCAGAGTCCCAGATGGTATTGATTAGTCTATGTAAGGGCTGCAACATTAACAATTTTAACTCTCACGAATAGAAATAAAATGTCTGATTTACAGTCAATTCTTAGATTGATTTGCATTATGAATGCATTAGATTAAAGTCAATTATTCTTTTTCATTATATTTGATAACGAGAAATGACTTTTTCTGAAGCGTTATTTAGAATTAAAGATTAAAAAAGAGAAGTATTTACTTATTTCAATTAAATCTTTAAGTTATAGTTCTGCAAATATTTAGTTTTACGAGTGAAATGTCTATTTATTTAAGTTATATTTTCTATATTTAGCTTTTTAAATATAGAAATATAAATTACGTATGTGAGCTTTTCTTTAATATTTTATGTCTGCAGATAAATTTAAGTTTTGATGTGATTTCTTTCAGCTTTTTATAGTACCCTTATATAAAATAATGACAAACAAAAACGTTATTTAAATTAAAAATTATGTTAAATAGTTTCTTTGGCTGTAAACATAACCATTAAAATTCTATTTAAATATATATTGATATTGAATTCTCCTGTTTTCATATGAAATTTATTAAATCGATTAAATATTTTAAATACAACTTTGGAAACATTTAAACTCTTTGAGAAAAAAGTCGAGACATACTAAACTAAATTTTCTAAATTTCGAATCTTTATATATATATTTTTTTCAACAAAAAGTTTATTTTTTGTTTAGTTTCTGTTCTTAATAGTAGCTCTACTTAAAGCAATAAGTTTAAAAAAGAAACGTTGTTTGAACAATAAATTAATATTATTCGTTTATTTCTTTTTCTATGTAATTAAACACTAAAACTCGAGGCAAGTATATGCTAGTATTGAAAAGTTGAGATTTCATATTGAATTAATAAATAATTTCAACGGGAAAATTAATGAGCCCTTTTATCGATACAGACAAAAAATATTAATTTATTAAGGGCAAGCTCTTCCACTATAGCTTGATTTTTGAGACATTTTTGTTTTGTTTAAATAATGCACTTAGAAAAAAATGGGTTTTAGCATTGAATTTTCTGTACTTTTATCTAAGTATGTGAATATTGTCACATAAAAATGTTGATAGTGTAATCGATCCAAACACCTCCAAAGTTTAAACATGCATGGCATGCACAGTAAATCGGTGTAAGTGATTGCGTTCTTAGTAGCCATCGGAAATAAAATATTTACACGGATTTTTAAAATATATTAAGTCAGTTGGATGCCAAATTGATAAGATTAATCAAAAATGTCACAAAATGGTGGCTTTTTAAAGTTTGACGTAAAATTTTGGCACTAAGTTTTCATTTTAAAATATGTTTAAAAAATAAAACTTTTAAAACTTTTAATTTTGAAGTTTATCCACCAATTAAAAAAAAATCTTGTTTCATTTTCAAAAAACAAAATGTCGATAGCTGGAATGCCTTAAGAGGCTGCTTCACTCACCCGAAAACACCTGCTCGCTAATGTTAATCCTATGGGGAATATATTTTAAGATATCTCCTTCACATTTCAATATTTAATATATATATATATATATATATATATATATATATATATATATATATATATATATATATATATATATATATATATATATATATTGTCATTGGAAAGCTGAGGTCAATCTCTATTTAGGTAATTTTTATTTTTTTATTTTTTTTTGAACCAGTTTTGAAAGTGTAAGTTATCTTCAATAATAATAATAATAATAATAATAATAATAATAATAATAATAAAACTGCAACCAAAATCGAAAAAGTGAAAAAGGGCTTGCATAGAGACCGACCTCAGCTATCTAATGCAAAAAGAAAAAAAATCATTTCAAAATATTGAAATGCGAACGAGATATCTTAAAATATTTCCCCCATTGGATTAACATTAGCGAGCGGGTGTTTTCGCATGAGTGAAGTAGCCTCTTCAGCGCGAGAACGTACACCGATTCAAACATGCTTCTTCCAAGAAAAACGTGTTTAAAATTTTGATCAGCCCTCTTGCCAGCCGTAACACCGGTCGGTTAAACTGGTTGTCGCGACTTAAACATTGGGTGTAACGAAAAACGGTTTATAGAACATTGGTCTTGAAACTTTAAGGATTCAAAAAATGCAAAATTGTTCTTCGAAGGTTTGCCGGGAGAATCTCCCCTGAAAGTTATTTTCTGATCTTTACTTTGAAATGACAAGATTTGAACTGCTTCAACCCCTATTTTGAGAAAAATGAGATGGAACTTTCATTTTTCCGTATTCAACATTGCAATTAGCATTTTGTAAAATACGCAAGCTATCGAGATACTCACTCGAGCATGCGATGCGTAGTTTGTGAACTCAAATTATATATAAGAGTTATTAGAGATAAAATCATATATTCTAATACGAACAAATCTTGTGTTTGTGTGGTTATATACATATGCAAATTTTATTTTAAAAACGGCTCTAACGATTTTGATGAAATTTTGTATCCTACCGTTTTGGGGCACCAGAAAACCATTGGGCTAGGACACATGTTCGAGAAAATTCGATTAGTGGGTAATTTTCGGTCACCATGGGTCAGGGTCAAGCTAATTCTATCTTAAAAACGGTTCGTTCAAACGATTTTGACTAAATTTTGTATCCTACCATTTTCGAACACGAAAAGACTATTGGGCTAGGTCACATGTTCGAGAACTTTTGATTTTCTGGGTCATTTTTGCGTCAACGAGGGTCAAGTTAATTTTATCTAAAAAACGATTCTGACTATTTAGAAAAAACTTTGCCTCCTATGGTTTTCGGGCACGAGAAGACTGTTGAGCTAGGTAACATGTTCGAGAAAATTCGATTTGTAGGTCATTTTTGTCATGGGTCATTATGGGCCAAGCTATTTTTATTTTTAAAATGGCTCAGAGGATTTGAACTAAATTTAGTATCCTACAGTTTTAGGGAACGACAAGACTATTGGGCTAGGTCACATGCTCGAGAAATTTTGATTAGTGGGTCATTTTGGTCATGGGTCATTATGTTTCAAGCTATTTTTATTTTAAAAACGGCTCAGAGGATTTGAACTAAATTTAGTATTCTACAGTTTTAGGGAACGAGAAGACTATTGGGCTAGGTCACATGCTCGAGAAATTTTGATTAGTGGGTCATTTTGGTGATGGGTCATTATGTTTCAAGCTATTTTTATCTTAAAAACGGCTAAGACGATTTGAACTAAATTTTGTATCCTACGAGTTTGGGGCACGAGTAAATCATTAGGCTAGGTCACATTTTCGAGAAAATTTGATTAGTGGGTCATTTTGGTCATGGGTCATTATGGATCAATTTTTATCTTAAAATCGGCTCAGAGGATTTGAATTAAATTTAGTATCTTACAGTTTTAGGTAACGAGAAGACTTCGGCTAGGTCACATGTTCGAGAAATTTTGATTAGTGGGTCATTTTGGTCATGGGTCATTATGGGTCAAGCTATTGTTATCCTAAAAACGGCTCAGACGATTTGAACTAAATTTTGTAGCCTACGGTTTTGGGACACAAGAAAATCATTGTGCTAAGTCACATGTTCGAGAAATTTTGATTAGTGGGTCATTTTGGTCATGGGTCATTATGGGTCAAGCTATTTTTATCTTAAAAACGGCTCAGACGATTTGAACTAAATTTTGTATCCTACGGTTTTTGGGCAAGAGAAAATCATTGGGCCATGTCACATGTTCGAGAAAATCCGATTAGTGGATCATTTTTTGGGTCATTGTGGGTCAAGCTAATTTTATCTAAAAACGGCTCAGACTATTTTGACTAAATTTTATATCCTACGGGTTTCGGGCACGAGAAGACAATTGGGCTTGGTCACATGTTCGAGAAAATTTGATTAGTGGGTCATTTTGGTCATGGGTCATGATGTTTGAATTCAAAGCTAATTTTGACCGAGCATAGCTCGGTCTTACCTGCTCGTAATTATAGATAAGATCTAGTCAATGAAGAGCTCATTTTAGACGATTTTGACAATTTGAACCTTGCCATTATAAAGCAACGCAATAAAATCCGTCAAATTTTGACAGTCATACGTATAAACCTCAATATTTCTGCAATTTTTGACGAAATTTTTAAAATATAACTATAGGAAAATAAACTCTTCTAGGAAAATTAGGATTTATGTATGTATTTGGCGTAAATAAAGTTCTATTATGTTTAGAATTTTGGTGTCTTTCGTCATAAATAAAATACAATTTCGAATTTTCATTTTTTTTTTTTTTATAACAGTTGCATTTAATACAATTAATAGCCTCATAATTTACTTGCATTAAAAATTATTGCTTTAAACATTTATTATTTTATTATGTCCTCTGTAATATATTTGATTACTAAATTCAGATAAAAATACATATTTATGTCAAATTCTTTCAATTTTGTAGTGAATTCATTAATGTTTAAAAGCTCGGCAAAAAGAATGTCATTTTAACGAGTTACAAATAAATAAAATTTAAATTAAATTAAATTAAATAATTACTTAATGTAGATAAGCTGGTAATTCATAAACGTTTTACAGTTAAATAAATCTTAATAATTCAATCGATTTATATTTAATACTTAAAACATAACATAGGCAATACATAAAGTAATTTTTCCATAAAAAATTGATGTTGCTTAAGTTTCTGTTTTTAGATCTTCTGTTCCTAATTAATTAAACGAAGTATAATTTTCCTTCCATTTCTTTCTAATCTTCGTGCTAGTACTATGTGAAAGAATTAATGGCAAGAAAGTTTACATACGTTTAAAAAATATATTTATTTAAACAGTATGATAATTCACAAATCTTTGACAACAGAATATCTTAAATATTTTTATTACATTTGAATTGTCCTTAAATTATAACTTCAGGAACACGTTTTCAACCGCTTGTGTAATTTAAGTTTCTACATTTAAATCTTCGCTCTTTTTTTTTTTTTTTTTTTTTTTTTTTTTTTTTTACACAAAGTATAATTTAAATTTCATTTCTTTCAGATCATCGGTTTAGCTCTATGGGAAGTAATTATCCTAGTAGCACAGATTGTTGGCCCATCGTTGGCAGTTTGTAAAAACCGTCGGGAAATGGTAGAGTACAGAGGCCTCTCTAATACGGAGCGTATCTGAGCAGGATTATGAGCAGCTAACAGTTGGACTACTGTTGAGCCTTTGATGGCAAATGGACGTTGACCAATGATACGGCAAGATGAACATTTCTTACTGTGGAACAACAATTATCCAACGTTGTCCCAACAGTTTTGTGCTACTTGGGAAGCAGCAACGAAATTTAAACGAGTTAAAAAATAATTTACTTTAAACAACTTTACAAAAACAAAAAACCTCTTCATAATTCAAAACTTTTGACAATTGAATAACTCTTAATTAAACAAAATTCGATTTGACAATTGAATAACTCTTAGACAATTGAATAACTTTTAATTAAACAAAATTCGATTTAATCAAATATAATTTTATCAATTCTTAAATTTTCTATATCAAAGCCAGATTATGTAACTAAGTTTATATTTCAAAACTTCTGTCTCTACTTTTCTTATACAAAGCATAGTTAAGGTTTCTTCTTGGTCTTCCTATTAGGTCTTTGTGAAGCAAATAATACCAATAAAATTTACTCGAGTTAAAAAAAAATAATAAGCTTGCGCGTTCCAGGATGTCCCTTTTAGATTTTCAACACATATCACCAAAACGGTGGCAGACACGATCACGGAAGATGTCACTGGAAAAAAATTAAAAGTTAAATTCAATGTTTAATGCATCAACTAGCGGATTGTGGTTGGGTTGGGCCGAGGTGTTTAATACTCCGGACGACCGCCGCGGCTCCGAGATCAATAAAAATACTTCTTTAAACTGTGTCTTCTGTGATACACTTTATTGTTAAAGCTTGAGAGAAGTATATATTTATATTAAGTTCTTTCAACTTCATAATGAATTTATTAATGTTAAAAAGTCCAACAAAGCTAATCACACATTTTATCAAGTTACAAAGCAGAAAAATACAAATATATTTAAAATTACCTTATAATGAAATTCATAAAGTTTGACAGTCGAATTAATATCATAATTTCTTCATTCATAAAATATAACTTTAGTAGTAAAAGATAGTGCAAGACTTTTCTGGAGAAAAGTCAGCTTATGTAAATTGTTTCTGTTTTCGATCTTCGGTTTCATCTGTTTTTACACATAACTTAATTTTTTATTTTATTTATTTTTTATTTTTGTACTAGCTCTTTGTTAAGCAATTAGCCGCAATAAATTAAAAAAAACTTGTTTACGAGTTTAAACGAGTTTTAAAAAAACTTGTTTTAAAAAAACTTGTTTTAAACAGAAACTCGATAATTCACAAACTTTTGACAGTCGAATATATCTTAATATTTCTACAATATTCAACTTAATCTTTAAAGTATAACTTCAGCAACACATAAATTTTCTATCAAAAAGTCAATTTATGTAACTTAAGTTTCTATTTTTAAATTTCTACTTTTATATCTTTATGTCATATTTTTTTCTTTTTTTTATTTATGTGTAGAAATTAGTCGTAACGAAGTTAACTCGAGTTTTAAAAATATAGCTTAAAACAGTTTCTTTTTCGGTGGATTTTATTATTAAATCATGATACAAATACATATTAATTTAACTTCTTTCAACTTTATGTGAATTCATTAGTGTTTAAAAGCACAGCAAAATGAATGGCTCATTTCATCAAGTTACATAACAGGAATGTATTAATGTAATTAGAGTTATCTTAAGGTAAAGTTAATAAATTTTGAAAGTAGAATAACCTCCAAAATTACTACATATTTTGATTTAAATATGAAATTATAACTTTAGTAATACATAACTTTCCTAGAAAAAATTCCCTTTTATGTAACTTGTTTCTAAATTTAGATCTTTGATCCTTTCTATCCCGACATAAATGGTAATTTTATTTTAAATTCTTTCTGTTTTTCGAAGTAAATAAATAATATGTATCAAAAACAATTATCGTATTTATGTGTAATGCACACACAGTAAAAAGAAATTTCGTTGATTTCCAGTACTTTTTCCGTATTTTTACGGAATTTGTTTCTCCCAGTTAAAGTGATTTCGTGAATGTGTAAAAAAGAATGGATTTGAGAATGTCTTTGATCGATAATACAGAATTTTCATTTTGTCTAAATCTGTGGGGTTTAATTTTATTATCACACTGCAAAAGAAAACAATCTGTAAAAATGGAGAAATTGTACTAGCAAAATAGCGAATTTTTTTAGGGTGTAAAAATAAAAAATAAAAAATAACCCAAAGCCTTAGCAAAAACGATAAATTAAATTTCCTTTTAGCACTGTTATTTGTCAAGAATATTCTTAATTTCATATTCGCTAATTTATGGCACATTCACGAAATCATTTCATCAGAGAAAAAAAATTCCTTAAAAATTCGTAAATTGTATTAGCGATGCTCGATAATATTGCCAAGCAATCAGCATATATGTATTATTTTTTCTCTTCTTTTTTATTACAGTGAAGCGTGTCTTTGATAAGGTAAAACGAATAAAAAAATGTAATGTATAATGTACACTATACTTTTTTAATGGTAGAAAATCCAAAAATTTAAAAACGAAAAACGGTAAAAATGCTGACTCACAATATTTTTCTCTCTTGAACATTGATTGCCGTATTTACTGATACATAATTTGCCCCCTCAATAAGATAGAAGAAAATTAAGATTTCTTCCATGTATATTTTTCACACATTTTTATTCTTTATTTATATGTGTTTTTCGACACCTGAAAACAATAATGTATATATTTTTTTAAATAATACAACGTGCAAAAGAGAAGTTTGTCGATGTATTTTACTTACTACATCTAAATTCGTACAATTTTATCACACTATCTACATGCTGTATTAACTGATTTGTGAAATCAATCGTAGTTTCATACAACTGTCGGAAATGAAATATTCGTATATAACATGCATCACACTTTTGAGGATTAAAATTTTGGGAAAAAAGTACCCGTTATACACGAATAAATACCGTATTTGAATTTAAAATGTACTGTTTTAAACAGTTTTTGGCTTTAATGCATTTCACTATTTAAAACTTGGTATAAATATACATTAATATCAAGTTCTTTCAATGTTTTTATGGTGAATTTATTAATGTTTAAAAGTTTGCAAAAACAGATCACTCATTTCATTAAATTACAAAATACGAAAATATTTATGTAATTAAGTTTAGGTTCATGAACTTTTGACAGCCGAATAAACCTCAATTGTTTTGAAAATTATACAGTTTTTTTCTGAAATGCAGTTAACTAATTAAAACTTGATATAAATATATATCCATATCATGTTTTTTTTTTTCGTATGATGAATTGATTATTGTTATAACTTTAATGCCAAAACTAAACGCTCATTTCATTAAGTTACAAAATACGAAAATATTGTATTAAATTTAAGTCCAGAACGTGTGACAACTGAATAAACCTCAATATTTTTGAAAATTATAATTTAATTTTTAAAATATAACTTTATCAATATAACTTTTTTTAGAGAAAAGTTATGTATCAGCAGCTTTATGTAAACTGTTCCTGTGTCTATATCTTTGGTTTCGTCTATCCCAACACAAAATATAATTTTAGTATTTCTGTTTATTTTCCGTAGATGATAAATAATTAATAACAAAAAACATTCAAATTCAAAAGAAGAAAATAAAAGGTTTTAAACGGCATTCTTCTACAATACACTTAACTACTAAAGCTTGATTCAAGTATATATTTGTATTAAGTTCTTTTAAATTCACAACAAACTAATGGAGAATTTCAAGTTCAGTAAAATTAGTAGGTCATTTCATCAAATTTCAAAATAGAAGAATATTAATGAAAGTAAACTTACCTTACGATGAAGTTCACAAACTTTTGACAGCCGAATAAACCTCACGTGAAACAGAAAAATCAAATAGCATCCGTTACAGAATGTTTAGAGTGGGGCATCTGATGATGTTTCAAAGCTTCTCGGTGCTCCCTAAAGGATCAATATTTTCACTTGGCGTTAAGGGTTGCTGGAATATTAGACCGTCTATCTCGCCAAAATTTGAGCCAAAAGGATAGATAATGGAAGAATATGAATAAAAAAGCAACAAGTTGCCAATTTTAGAAATTATTAAAATAATTGAAATTCACCATGTACTTATAGTTTTCCTATTCCAATTTTAAGGAAAATGCATATTTGAAATGTTTATTGACTTTTAGTTGTGGTAAAACACAAAAAATTTAATTACCAAGAACTATATTAATAAAATTTTAAACAACTATAGCCAAAGGATAAAATGCGTTTTCTCATTCATAGCACTGATCACATGTAAAATCTGTCAGTAACTAAAAATTTATCTTAGGAGAGAGGGTATTAAAACTAACTGACAACATAATGGATTAATCTTCACTAAATATAGTTTGACAATGCCACTTTTAGAAAAGTGTAACTCTAAATTTTTAAATTTAGGAATAATTAATAAAAAAGAGAGATAAGAGTTGGGAGAGAAAAAAAAAATACTCTCTTGGTAGATTATATTTTAGCATCGGAGTGGACGAAGATTAATAAATGCTTTTAATTTTTCGCTTTAAAAGAAATATTTTGATCCAATTGATGTGTAAATAAAATTTAGAAATATTTCTATTGTTTCAATTTACAATTCCTTTGTCCATAATCAGAGTGCTTCCTTCTTTCCATGATCGGTTTTTCTTTCTGTTCTTCTGTCCCGAAGTAAAATGCAAAATATGTATTTTCTAAAAAATCACTCATTTTATTCAAATTTTAAACCATTAAAATTTAAACTGAGGAATCTTTTGTAATCGGAGTGCCCTATATTTTTGGTAACAAAGATCCTTTTAAGTAAACAAAAGTAATAGCTATTCTGTCGCTAAAGAAAAATATATAAAGAGGTATCGGGAGTGGGAGGGAGAAGAACGAGATAGAAAGATCTTTCTGTGACTGGTATACTTTTACCATAACTCTATACTCTGCTATTTTCCAGTTATTGAAAACTAGGACTATTCTGGCGGTAAACATAAAACTTATTATTAATGACATTCCAAAATATTATAAATCATAACAATTGACTGATTAATACTATTACTCATTATTAAAATCATCTGTTCCTTGAAATACATTTCACAATTGTAATTTAAAAGAAAGAAATAGGAACAAATTAAACAGGGGGGGGGGGGAAGTCTTGATAAAATTACTATTGCTTCTTTTTTGACAGTCTTTGTTGTTTGAAACATACCTAAATAAACAAAATAAATGCTCTATATATAAACAAAAAGAATTTATGTGCAAAACTTTTTTAATCATTTATCTGAAACCAGATCAGTTTCGGCGTTAACTAACTAAAAACAGTTTCAACGTTAAGTACTTTAGTTTTGTGTAAACTAAACTAAGTCTATAGAAAGTTCAAAGTCTCAAAATTAATTTAAGTAAACTTAAGAATCTAAATTAATGTTTTATAAAAGAAAGATGGCAAAACTTTTCTTTAATAACACTCCAAAATCATAAAAATTATAATAAAATAGTTTCGATAAGTCTGTTTCCACATACGTGCGTAGTTATTGAACGATTGCACAATTTATTGTAGCTTAGTTTCAGTCTACATTTTCGTTTTGATTAAAACAGACACACACTATATTTATTACATAACTTTAACTTTCATTTACATTAATAAAATAACTATTTTCTGCAACATTACTAAAGATTATTCATTTCACTACTTTGAATAAATAATTTTAAAAAATAAACTTTAAGTTGTTTATTCAAAGTTTGAATTATTTTTTAAACAATTAATGTTGAATTATTCGTTTTAATATTTAAAATAAATAATTTCAATATCACAAATATGAAGTAAACTATTCATAGTCCATTTTAATACTTATAAAAAATATGCTATAAATATTTGCTAACTAATTTAAATAAAATTAATTCAAGTTAAAATTAATATTCATTATTAGTTATAATGAATTATTAATATATCGGTAATTTTCATTAAACTTTTAAATGGAAACACAAAATTAAAGAATGCAAATTCCCTCCTCCTCTTCTCTTCTTCTCTCTTTTTTTTTAATTTTCTTTTCTTTTTCTTTTTTTCTTTTTAATAGATAACACATTTTGATCCCAAGGAAAGTTATTTTTAAATTCTGATTTTTATGCACTGAAACCACATTTCTTAAGCTGTAGGCAAAAATATTTTACTTACTTAAGTAGTATAAATGATAAAGATAATAAAAACTTTGCATTCAAAGAGATAATCACAATTTCACAATGGTTACACACTGCCCCCTCCCTCCAAAGCCATTTTCGGCGCACGCCTAGGAAAATATTTCAGTTCCACTGCGCCAGAGGATGCAATCTGTTCTAAATAAATTTCCGACATGTGTCTCCTCTGCCCACGATACCATGTAGCAGACGTGCGCGCGGAAAATCTGTTAGTTCCACTTTCCACCACCAGGGGGTACGAAATTTATGTCTTAATTAGTTATCTAGATCTTAATTAGTTCATGTTAAGTTGAATGAACCAATTCCCTTTGAAATCGGGCCTATAGAACCCGAGAAAATAAATCCCTTCCCCCCCCCTATAGATTAATATTAATGAATGGCGGTAACCAAGAACTAAAAAAATGATAGCGAAGTTTATTTGGTACTTGGGATACCTGGGAAGAATGTAAGAAATTGAATCGGAACAATTTTAAATACAAAATCTTTTAGTTCCACTTCCACAGCTAGGGGGTGCACTCTGTTCGAGGTAAAACTCTTTCCGATCGAGACTCCCGCACGTGTCCCCGCTGTGTACGACACCAGATTGTAAGCGTGCTCCGCACGCGCTACAAAATTTTTTAATTCCACATTTTACCGCCAGGGGTGATAAATCTGTATCTTAATTAGTTATCTATATCTTAATTAGTTCGGGTTAAGTTGAATGAAATAATTCTAGTTGAAATTGGTTCGATAGAACCCGAGAATACCCCCCCCCCCTGGGGATTATTGTTCAGAAATAGTGGTAACCAATGACTGATAAAATGATATGTTTATCTAGTAGGGGAGGCCGGGACTTGTCGGCCCATTTCTTCTTCAATATTTTTTATTTATTTTAATTTATTAAAATAAAAAATAAAAAATTAACAATGACAATCAGCGCACCTCAAAGCATAACCACATATGAAAAAATTTGAAAAATATTAATTATTAGTTTCTATATGAAGCTCAGCGGACATCGAGTCACTGGGCCAACCTGCCCCGTTGAACGGGGTAGATTGGCCCACCGAATCGATTTTATTTTTGGATTGCTAACGGAAATGAAAAAACACAAAATATAAAATATAATTTTAATTTGGTATATAAAAGATACAGAGGATAGGAAAATATATTTTGTTCAACTTAACTACTGCTGTCCTCGAAATCTTTCTCATCTTCATAATGAATGCAAACATAAAATATCATTCCCACAGTGACATATGATTCGTGTGCCCAGCGTTTGCACCTGTTACAATGAATCCACTGTTCTCCCGATTTACTATATTTGAATGATTTAAAACAGTGAAGACATAGGGAATTCTCTTTATCTTTTTGTTCTGCTTCACTAGATAGATCTACAGCTTCTTTGATTAATATTTTGTTAATTTCACTTCGAGAGCAGCCACTTTCATTTTCTCTTCTAGAACTTTTCTGCTATCTACTTTTTTAACATAATTACAAGTCATATTTGTATCTAGAGATGAGGCAGAAGCTCTAGCAGGCTCTAAACAAGGTTTAAATTCAGACCATATTATATATAAACCCATATTAATGCAAGTTGCTTTTAAAGAAATCTTAAATAATGTCACAGTTTTATTAATAATAGAGAAACTAGTACAATTATTTTATAATAAAGTGTCTCTAAATAGACTTTCGGAAACTTCTTAGCTTTCAAGAAAAAACTAGTCCTCGAGCCATCGTTATTTTATCAGCTATTTACGCAATGAAAAAAAAAAAAATTTTGTTAATTCAGATAAGTTATGAAATTTAGATTATATAAAAATGAGATTTTTATGGGAATTCAACATTAATTTAATTGTCACTATTTTCTGTTTATAAAGCCGGGATTTTCCGATGTACGTGTCTAGACATTTGCCTTATTTGCCTATTAGTTAATACCGCCCTGCCCAGTAACACATATAATTATGAAATTTTATTGACTTTTATAGGCTGGTGAATGTAGAAAACAAACTCTTAGACTGCGGGGAATGATGGCCCACTGGTCCATCATGCCCAGGATTAAATGGGCCAACTTGCCACATATTGCCATTTTGGTTTTGATTGTCGTATCAAAATATTCTGTTAATATAATTTTAAAAATCAGTAAGTAAAAAAATAAGCTCTGAAAAATGGTCTTTTAGATTGATATTCACCAAAGAAAAACTTCAGTTTAGAAACAAATCAGAAACAATTATTTATAAGTACAAAATAACAATAATAATTTTTTAAAAAATGGTTACTTGAGTGAAAATTTGAAAATTTGAAGTGGCAATCGTTTGATTGCATCTTCACTGTTGACGCTATTGTGGATGAAAGAAGACGTGATAAGACATGCCACTTAGCTAGTAATGCTATCTACCTGAAAAATATCGAAAAATTTTAAATTTGAAAAATATCGTGAATGGCCAACGTGCCTCTGTCTCTTCTTCGTCTGAGGGGACGGCGTCCCCTCACTTTTTTTATTTTATCTCAAGCGTTCCCCCACTTTTTATTTTCAAGGGGACGGTAGGAACGCGGTAGGACGCAGACTTTCCAAACTTATTAATTTTTTAAAGGGAAAGCACACTAATAAATTAACAATTTTAAGAAATAAAGCATTGATTTTTAATGCTTTCCAACAAAGTTGAAAAGCGTTTATCACTTCAGATCGTCTGTCTATTTATATGTTTTCTCTTTAACTTCTGTAACTTTGTAGGAAGTGATAGAATTTATGTATGTTTTTGAGTTTCTTTGCGTTATTATCACTATTGAAAATTATATAACTCAATTGTACAGCTTCAATGAAGAGATCTACATGGGCCGAAATTTCCAGACATGGGCTCGGCGTGGCCCGAACGAAAGCTATCTTGGACCGGCACGGTGTAAAAACTAAAAGTTCGGCCTGGACTCGGCCCATTTATATTTCCGCACTTATTATCTTTAAATAAAGACTCATTAAAAAATAATGTAGTTTAAAATAAAAGAAAAAAATATAGTGATAAAACATCAGAACTTTTAAAGCTATAATAAAGAAAAAGTAATTTTTTGAAAATATTTGTCTGTAATTTATTAAAGTATAGTATTTCCATACATTCAGTTAACAAAAGCCACTTCTAACTCCACTTCAAAAATCACTATTATTCTAACAAGAAAATTGCCTGTTCGACACGTCCTGGGAACAATTAAGTCCAGACCCGACCCGGCTCGAATATATAGGAGAAAAAAGTAAGCCTGACGCTGTACGAGTGTACTGAAAAAATTAAGTACGGGCTCAAACACTATGCAACTGTCCGATGCAGATCTCTACGCTGTACATGTTAAAATTCTGTAATGGTTTGTAAAATTAGCGTTGGCTTATTGCAGAACATTTATAACTCATTCTCTGCCTTGCTAAATCCATTCAAAATTATTCATATTTTGTCGGCTTAGTCCGAAACTTTTAAATTTGAAATATTGTGCCTTTCGGGCTCTTAATTTTTTTTTTATCGTCTCGGCTGTCCTATTTAATTTTTTTATCGGCTCCGCCGGTCTTTAAACAATTATCTTTATTCTGCCGGCACGGTCCGTTTGAAAGTTTGTCTTCTTTTTTCCGGGCCGCGTACAGGCCTCATTGCAAAAAGTAGCAAAAGCGGATTCAGAAGACCTCAAAACGTAAAGATATACCAATCTCTCCAATCTTTTGCTATTCCATGCTTACAATATTTGTTTTGCCCTCCGGAAAGTAAATATTCAGTACCTTTCAATGTTGTCAGTGGACAACAGGTTTCAACTTATAAGACGAGTGTTTCCAAAACGGAATTAAAAGAAGAATCTTATTGCGCGAATTAGTGTTATTGAAATCCGTATTCAATTCCAAAAATTTTCAGACACGAAATAAAGTTCTCAACTTTTTAATTAGGGGCAAGCTATTTAACAAATTAGAAGTAAAATAATTTTAATTAATTTAATTAAACTGTTTAATTTTTTAATTACTTTTCTCTGCAGTTCAAAGTGAAAGGCAACATTCAGTATCATGTTTTCTGTCGGTGACACAGCCCCTATGCTCGGAACTATGAGCGTCTCCCCACTTTTTTTCCTAGGACTACACTTAATCCATGTTCATCGAATAATGCATCTCAACAGTATGAATAATATATGTAAAATAGTATACACCATCTGATGGAGATGGTTGGAACAGTTGCAGAGGTGTGTACATTTCTCCCAATTAAACTTTTTCTAAGCCGCCTATTTTAGTCGTTATTTTTTGTTTACTAAGCCAAGGAATCAACCAATACGTAGCAGTTATTCTGTAAAAATTAATAAGAAAATACTATATACAATAACCATTATTAAAAAGTATCTCAAGGTTGCCCTCTCTCCCATATAGTGTGATCAAGGAAACTTTAAAACAAGCTGGAAATTGTACGTCAAACGTGACAAATGAGCTGCGTTCGTACTATAATTATTTGAGTGAAAGGAATTATATCGTCTTTTATTATGATATGATTAATTTTCGTAATAAAATAAGTACATTTTGAGTTGTAAACATTTTATCTTTTCTTGACATTTAAGGAAAATTCCAATGAGAAACTTAAGCCTAGCTTTGAAAATTTCAGAAATAGAAATCCACATATACAGAACACTTTTTCCATTCAATATCTGTATCTCCGGAAACATCTATTCCAAAAAACTGTCGGTAGATTATATGATTGTTATAATTAAACGATTTTACTATACAAATTCGGTTTTTAAATGCAGTAATACGGAAATAATAGGACTCCATCTTAAATAGGACGTAATCACCATGGTAACCTAGAATTATTACCTATCATGGGATATCATTGAATTAATTACATATGATAGAATTTAACAGAACGATGAATGTGACTATAACTTGGTCATAGAGGTTATAAAATGTCGTATATGTTATATATGACTATAACGTCATATGTGTTAGATAACTTGCCGATACATCTTGGTCGCTTGACTATTAATCTTTGGAAGCTGCTATAACAAGGAAGTACCTATTTTTAAAAAAATTCAAATTACTTAATAAATATTTTTATTATATTTTTAACTGTTGATTCGATTTTCATAAATTTGAAATGATTCGACAAAATTCTGGAACGATTATATATATTAAATTTCAAACCATTCGGTTGGGTAGTTTTTGTGCTGTTATATGCGGACAGACGGAAGGGCCAGACGATGAATATAGGTGCTACCTATTTATATAATTATAAACGCACCTAATTACGAAAAAATGCTACGATTTCCGCTATGGGTGGTAAACCATATTATTATTATTTTTTTTTTTTATTTATTTTTTTTTTTTTCACAGAGGAAAAAATTCAATTCCTAGAAATGCTCACAACAGCTTAAAATGCAAATTCGTAAGGTCTAAAATTAACTTTCGGATCTCGGAGTAAATAACTTTAGCATTATTTGTGGATATGACAAAAAGAAAACTTGATGAAAGAAACAATTTACAGAATTCGTAAATGCTTGTAACAGAAGTGATTATGAAGTGTACGTTTTGGGGTACATGGTGAGTTTCAGAAAACTTTAAATTAAAAATAAAATTATCATTATACATTTCCTTTATCAAAGGCAAACCATAATGTATAACCGAAGAATGCATATTTTTTTCTTCGGAGAAATGTCGATTCCAGAGGGTCTTTAAAGCAGCTTTAAAATGAAAATTCTTATGGACTAAAATCAACTTGGAGACCACTGACCAGGCCCCTACCTACCGGGATTCGACCCAGTTTGACGGGTTTGAGTGCCTGGTCATTGGGGCGAAATTCGCCTGATCGCCCTATTGGGGCGGTCCACAAAGACAAGTACCCAGTTCGGCCAATCAACTGAGTCCGGATTTTTCTGTGTTGTTCACTCCTAAATTTAAATGTTCTGAGATCTGACGCCGCACACCACGTACTCGTCATGACAGTTGAAATGGGGCTGGACAATTTAGTGCCGAAACGTTGGTACTGAACTTAGCTTGAAAAAGGGGAGAGAATTTTGAGGGAAACTAAATAAAGAAATTAAGTAGATAATGAAACCACTGAAATAAAAATATAATTAGCCAATAGCTAAGTCGTACCATCGGGGAAAATTTTTGGGCCGAGTTGCAAGGCAGACGAAAACGCTGCGGGGGCTGACGGGACTGCGCCTTTCTACCGTACCCCACCTGGTAAAAACTGGCTCCGTGGGCTGTCCCATTAGAGCGGGTCCGGTAGCTTTTGCGGACAATGTCCAATTGCACCTAATAAAGAGGCGAATAGTCAAAAATAAAATGAATAAAAAAACTGCTGCTAAAAAAAAGACCCTTGTGCTACCAGTTGGGGCCGGCCATTGGCTCGTCCCAACCGGCAGCACGAGGAACTGCAAGGGGAACCTGGAAAAGAAGAATGTTACATTTTAAACTGAACTTATTCTGAATTACACTTTAACTACATTGTTGAAATTAATTTACTTTTATTGTGCTAATTGACTTGGCTACCCGTCCATTGGGCCCATGAAAGGTTGTTAAATAATTAACAATTTGTAATTTAAAATATGTACTATTGCCGTTAACTGACTGAACCATAATGGGTTGTTGTTGTTGTTGTTGGTTTGGCCCAAGAGCCCGGTTTTGCAGCTTTTTATTTCTATATAGCTTACATGATCCATATAACTGTGAAACTAGTCTCCTAATTTTGAACCAATTCCAGATGAGAGACCTGCATCTGGATTGGCACCCCCAGAGGTAGCGCTTATATAGAACTTGGAGGACTTTAGAGCCACGAACAGATTTAACGTGCACCAGCTCCCATTAACGTACACGGTCTACTTTCCATACTTATCCTTTATACTTATCACCTCTTTCCTTCCAGTTCTTCTTCTTCTTCTTCTTTCTCATCTGTCTTCTTCCCCTTCTTTTTATAATATTTTTTAACACAAGGACGGACAAACAGTGCCGGGGGCTATTATAAGCTTCTTACTGTGTCATGGTGCACAACTTGCTGGACCGTTGATGACATGCGTCGTGCTGGTAATACTGTGATTACGGGGCTCTTGTTTCGGGCCGTGGTGCCAGCTGATATTGTGCGACTACCGCACACTGCTACTAGGACAAAACACATAGACATTTTATATTTTTTTTGGTGGCTTTGGATTGCTCCTGGGCCTTTTTTTTTTTAACATATAACACATAAGCACATAAATAAACACTTTTTTTTTCCTTTTACACTAGGACGGACAGACAGTGCCGGGGGCTATTATAAGCTTCTTACTGTGTCAGAACACTGGGTAAAGATCTTTTGCTTGAGTATATAATATGATACAAACAATCACAGAAAAAAAAGAAATATTTCTGGAATTTGTGTAGGATTTTAACAGAATTCAACTAAGTTTCTCACTTTATAGACGACTATAATCAAAGAATATGACTTTCTATAGCTTCCCTCAAAGAAAATAGTTTGATTTCACAGAATATTCAAAACAGCTTTAAAACACATATTTTTCTTTTCAACGGCATAAATACATTTCCAGAGCTATTTTTGGATTTTGAAGCAAAAATTTTGCCCCAGCAATGGAATAAAAATAAAATTTGACACAACAAAAATTCGTTGATGTTTAAGGGGGCAGTGGCCTTTAAAATATGTATATTCTTCATTATTAATTTTACTTCATCTAAATACTTTTCAAAACAGGTTCTGTATATTCTATAAATTTATTCAGTATTTGAAAAAGAAATTCAATTTACTAAAAACAGTTTTAAGGCTATCATTCAGTTGTGTTTGATGTACACCTCTTCACTTGCCCCAACCTTCTCCCCCAAATGAGGCACACAGTTTTACATGTTATTACACACATCATATAAGTACTCTAAGCACTCTAATTTTTACAAAAAATTCTCCCCCCTTTTTTTTTCATATTTCTTTCCTGGTTTTCTTTTCGTGTGTGTTTTCTTTGAATTTATTAACAAATTATGCATCCATTTTTTAATCCGACAGAAAGGAATTTGCAGGATGCGTATAGTCAGCTCTAACCACAATTTTTTAACAGAATTTTTCGCCTTATTTAATCGCAAAAAAATGTTACAAAATCAGCGATTAAATGTGTGACAACGATATCTGCAATTGAAATATTAAATAAAAAATTTCTAATATGAAATAGTGGTGGCAGACTGCTTGGAAATTTTTTTAGAGAAATGTCATTTTTTCCTCAGAAATGTCCCTTTTTTATCTGAGAAATGTCGTTTTTTCCTCAGAAATGTCGCTTTTTCCTCGAAGAAATGTTGATTCCAGAAGACTTTCAAAGAAGCTTTAAAACGAAACTTTTTATAGACTAAAATCATCTTTCATAGACATTGTGTAAAATTTTTTCGCTTGAGCATTTGATATGATAAAAAAAAATCATAGTAAAAAGAAATATTTCTGGAATTCGTGGGTGATTTTAACAAAAATAAACCAAGTTTTTGATAGTAAGAGAATATGACTTTCTCCGGTTTCCTCAACGAAAATATTTCGATTCCAGAGAATGCTCAAAACCGCTTTAAAACGCATATTATTCTTTTCGGTGGCTTAAATCAATTTCCAGAAATATTTTTGCAATTTGAAGCAAAGATTTTTGCTTCAGCAATGGATTAAAAATAAAATTCGACGTAACAGGAATTCGTTGATGTTTAAAAGGAAGATGGACTTTAAAAAATATTCTTCATTATTAATGTTATTTCAACTAAAAATCTTTCAAAACATGTTTTGTTCTATCAATTCAATAAATATCTTCAATTTACTAAAAATATTTTTAAAGCCATCATTCAGTTTTATATAACTAAAGTTCTCCATGCTCTCTAATTCTTTTTATTTATTTTTTTACTTTTTTCTTTTTTTTTATTTTTTCTCTCTTTCGTTTCTTCTTCTTCTTCCTTTTTTTTTTTTGTGTGTGTGTGTGCGTGTGTTTAACCCATCTGTATCCGAAGCGTATATACAGGGTGATCCTGGATTCACGGTACAAACTTTAAGGGTTGGTACAGGACACTGTAACAAACTATTTTTGTATAGGAAACAAGGATCGGAAATCCATTTATATAGTCAAAAATACAGGGCGTCTCACTTCAATCCGGAGTCGCGTTTTCGTTCATAACTTTAACAGTAGTGAAGATATTTTAACAAAATTCGCAACAGACTCATCTTTGTGTGAATTGTAAGCATATTGTAAGTATTTCGCTAAAATATATTCACTACTGTTAAAGTTATGAACGAAAACGCGACTTTGGATTGGAGTGAGACGCCCTGTATTTTTGACTATATAAATGGATTTCCGATCCTGGTTTCCTATACAAAAATTGTTTGTTGTAGTGTCCTGTACCAACCCTTAAAGTTTGTAGCCTGAATTCACGATCACCCTGTATACGTTGTCCATTTCAGGGATTTCTTTTTTATTTAGAAATTCCAAATCCTTACCGGAAAATTCGAAAGAAGAATTTTTACTTTATGATCTCGAAATGTCTCTCATTAAATAAGGCAAAAATTACTATTCAGAATTTATTTTATGAATTTGGAATTTCTGAATCTAAAAAAAAAGAATCCTGAAATGGACGCTACAAATGCAAATGGGTTAAAAGAATTTATAAAAAAAAAAATCTGTATTGGCTTTTTAATCCGACAGAAAGGTATTTACAGGGTTCGTACTAGAGGTTTGCACGAGCCCGGCCCAATTTCCACTCAGGAGACCCGGGCCGAGCCTAACATTTTTCTGCAGGCTCAGGGCGGGCTGGACTTAGTCATTACTATTTCCGAGCCCGGGTCTAATTGTTTTCTGCCGGCTCAGTCTGGGCCTGGTCTTCACTCGTTCTGGGTCGGGCCGGGCCAGACTTTTTTCCTGGGCCAAGCTGGGCCTGAACTTCATTCTTCCTAGAGGTCTGCACGAGTCGAAATTTTCTGTCCTCTACAAAAATCAGTAAAATGATACCTGGCATAACAATTTTTGCAAAAAATGCATAGATTTGTGAATGGTTATTATTTTACAATTAAAGTTGTTTTTTAAGAAATAGTGCCTACATTTCTAGGTTAAAAAAAAAAAAAGTAATGTACTGTGAAATATAAACTGTCTATGACAGAAACCCGTCTTAAGCGAAGTCTTTATCCATGCAAAAAGAAAATAATATACAACAGACGATGTACCTGCTAAGAATAATACCTGTTTATAACGGATTTTTCTTTTCGTACTGAATTTTCATTTGAATGTTTATCTAAGTCAATAGTAAATCTAAGTCAATTTTTTTAATCAGGGTTTATGTACGTAATTTACGTAATGGTCTAAGTGGTGATTAATATTGTTGATATTTTGCATTTCGTGAATTTCGAACATAATCTGAAAATAAATTCTATTCATAAGTAAGTGTGCTGTGTTGTAGAAATTCAGTCGAGCCGGGCACGCACCGAAATTTTATCTTTTATACCGGGAAGGAATCGGGCCGAGGTTTTATCTTTGATACCGAGCCGGACATAAAAACATTTTTGTACAGGCCGTGACGGACTCGGGCCGAATTTTTTGTTTTTATACCGGTTGGGGCCGGGCTAATACAATTTTTGTACGGACCAGTCCTGGTCTGGAAATTTTGGTCCGTGTAGACCTCAAATGCGTACAGTTCTAACAACAATTTTTAACAGACTTTTTCGCCGAGAAAAATTTTACAAAGAAAATCAGAGGAAAATGTTGCAAATTCTATGATTAAATGTGTGACTCCGAATTATACAATTGAAACATTAAATAGAAAATTTCTAATCTAAAACACTTTTAACATTTCAAGGAGTATACGCACCGTAAATTAAAAAATGTATAAAAAAAATATAAATAAAAAATAGGGCGCGAAATTGAATTTTTATTAAAAGTTTACATCTTAATAGACTTTATTGCTAATTAGAGAATTTTAATAAACAAACATTCCAAAAGTTTGTTGTAATATACAGGGTATCCCAAAAGTCCTTGACACATTTTAAAATTCAATAAAAGATCAATTAATTGGCGTACGAGAGTGCGGTTTGTACGAAAATGCTTCTTATGATCTGAAATTTTGTTTAAGCAGATAAAAAAATTAGTTCAAAAAAATTTTCGTAGATGGCGCTGCTTCTGGAAAGTTATAGAATGCGTAGAATGTCTTTATACATAACAATAGTGTAAGACGCACAATGCGAAGGCACAGTTTTTGTCCAAACTATGGCAACCCACATTCCAGAAGATAACAATTCTCGCCGTTATGAGTTCGATTAGACGAGTCAAACAAGTCAACAAACATTAGTTTGCCGACAATGAAAAGCTCGCTAAGATGAATTCGTTTTTTTTTTCCAAATTCGTATCGACCAATCATTTTTTTTTAATCCGTATTATCTTACAGAGGCACCCTATTAATCTTAGCACGCTTTCTATTATCAGCAAATTAATGTTTGTTGACTTGTCTGACTCACCCAATCGAACTCAGGAGTGCGAGTATTGTTAAGTTCTGGAATGTGGGTTGGCATAGTTTGGACAAAAACTGTGCATACGCATTGGCCGTCTTTCGCCATTGTTATGTTTAAAGTCATTTTACTTCTTCAGTAGCTTTGTAGAAACAGCGCCATCTATGAGAAATTTTTGGAACTAATTTTTTTATTTGCTTGAACAAAATTTCCGATCATAAGAAGCGTTTTCGTCCAAACCACACTCTCGTACGCCAATTGCTTGATCATTTGTTGAATTTTAAAATGTGTCAAAGACTTTTGGGGCATGATGTATATCAAGATTGTCCCTGAGAAGTATTAAGAATTTTAAACAAAAAGTAAAGCGCAGAGAGCATTTTGAATATATGGACTACAAAAATATTGTTTAGAGAAAAGTTTATTTGGAGTAGATTCACGAAATATGTTGATTCATTATCTACTTTAAAAAAATATTAAAACACACTTTTTGCTAAGTATATGGAGCAAGATATATTGATATTTTAAATTTTTTAACGAGAAATTTTAATGCAAATAAAACAAAGAAAACTGTATCTTTGATCGATTTTTATTCATTTCAAAATCCACCGCTTAATTCACAATAATGATGTGTAGATTTATGATTATAATGAAGACAAATTTTAAGAAATAAGGAAAAATTTTAAATAAAGAACAATTGTTAAACTTACATTTTTCGTTAAAAAAGTCAAAGCAAAATATAATTATGAACGAATACGATTTTCTTCATTTCGTCACAAAGAAAACATTTTTATCCCAGAAAATATTCAAAGCATATTTAAAACAGAATTCACTTTTGATGGACTGGAAACAACTTTCAGAGATTTTGAATAAAAAATGTCACTATTTTGGATAAAAAATGTCACTTCAGTGATAGATATGATAAAAAAAAGTAATCTTTAAGGGAAAAAAAATCCTTCTTCAAGAAATTGTTTCTTAACTTATTACACTATTTTTTACTTATTGCATATTAGTTGGCATAATTTAGTGAGAATAAGCAGAGCGGGTTGAATAGAATCTACGGCTGTGAGTTTCTCGCCAATGTGGTAAAAAGTTAAGCTTCGTATTTCACATAAACAGTTATTGGAATACACGGTATTCCATTTTATAGTGATATTGACTGTTAAAGTTACTTTTCTTGGGTGTTTTCAGAGCAAACAGTGAGGTTATTTTTAAATCGCCTATATCTAAATCTGTCCGCTCCGTTGCTAATTTCATTGTTTATAGTTATAATCAAACTGTTGTGTTTTTGTTAAACCTCTGCCATAACCTCCTATAAAGTGAACATCCCGGAAAGGTATGTCACAACAGCACTAACTAATAACACAGCACACCCAAGATTGAGGAAAACCTTTTTTTTTTAGTCCAAGTAGCCCTTTCCTGGGTTCAATTAACTCCAAGTTACAGAACTTAAACACTGGTTCTCTTTAAACTTTTTAAGGTATCTAAAAGATAAGGAATTGAAAATTTTATTTCAATATAGGGTGAAACCTCCAGTTATTGACACCTAACCAGTAACTGACAATTGAGCAAAAACCTAATTCAAATAAGCATTTTGTTGTAAAATTCTGCAAAGTAATATCATCTAGTGATAAATGAGACACTTATTTTTATTTTGGAATCAATTTATTCACCACTAGAGGGCCAAGAACAAATTTAATGAGGAAAAAACTTTTGAGAATACAAAAAGTGTCATTTTGTAGCAACTATCTTATTTCTAAAATTAAGGAAGTGTTTTTCTAATCTATTTGTAATGCAATTATCCTAAACATTTTCCTTAAAGTTCTACTTGTAGAAAATAGTTTAAATATGTATATGATATATTAGGGCCATGATTTAGGGTTATAGTTATTTAATTTAGCTTAATGGAGGTGTTAGTTATTGGTTCCTAGAATTTTTTTTTCACCAGTCTCTGACAGAGGTGTTAGTTATTGGTTATATTAAAGAAAGTTGAAATCGATTATTTGAACTGTTTAAAAACGCATAATAATAAATTAAATTTATCATGTAGTAAACACCATTAAAATTTAAGTTGTTTTACCAGTGTCTGACACAGGATATCAGTTACTGGTTCATAAATGTCAGTTATTGGATATCTACATTACTAACAATACAGTACTAAATATTACTCCTATATTCTCTTGCTATACACTCTATGCACTGCTAATAATACACTATAGCTTACTAAATCCCATTTTTTATAATAAATATTAATGTATTTTGTTTTTGTAAAAAAGAATAAAGTTTTTTAAATCATTTTAATCTTTTAAAATAAAGTGTCAGTCACTGGTTCACTTTGTGTCAGTTATTGGTGTTTCAAAATAGGGATGGTGTCAGTTACTGGAGTTTTTGACCATACTTATGAATCAAATTAATTTTTAATACTAAAACGTATAATTTTTAAAAATTTTGCCAAAAGTAATTTTTTAATACATTTTTACTATCATTTCAAAACCAAAGGTAAGTATAAAATAGATTTATTTTTTTTTGTAATAGTGATTTGAACCAGAAAGAATCCTTAAAGAGTCAGTTACTGGGGGTTTCAACCTATATACATATATTTTTTTTTTTTCAAATTTATTACGACGCTTGCAACAATCTAAATAAAATTTGCTTAAAAGAAAATTCAGATTTATTAAGAAACAACACATACAACAGTAACATATTAAATTCAATCACGAAATCCATTCCACAAATTAAAAATATATATATCAATTAAGTCACATCCTTAAAGGCAATTAATTAGTTTTTCTGAGGTAACGATGCATAGAGAATAAAAGGAAAATTTCCCTTCCGAAGGGAAATGACCTAGGAACAATTTCAGCATGTGAAAAAATAGGCACAATTTCGGATGAAATACTATTGCAAGATTAAAAATATTTCAAAGAATGGAAGCAAAGAGGATTCAATAATAAATTCTTATTGTCTCTTTATCTGTAGTATATATATGTGTGTGTGTGTGTGTGTGTGTGTGAGTGTGTGCATAGTACAAATAAATATGTATATATATATATATATATATATGTGACGATTTAACTGGAGTCACCATATTTTTGTAGACTCCTGTTCAAGGCAAGGGAGGTTTCTCCGAGGAGATTTTCAGTCGAGCACCGAGACTTACTTCATTGTGTACGTATAAGCTACAGAGAAGAGGCAGTTCGTTCCAGTTCACACTTTATTCGAAAAATTTAAAGATTTATCGATTAAGCTTTACTCTATTGAAATCTCACTCCATGCACTGCTAATTTTAGGGTCGTGGCGAAACTTGATGATTTAAATTTAAATATAAGAAGACATCTTAGTTAGTACAGGCAGGTATTCTTTAAAATCAATCGGCGGCCAAGGAGAACCTTCGAAGATTTAGGAAGTACATGACTAGTTGCATCCACCACCGAAATCCCGGAACATTCTGCTCTAAACGCGGGAAAAAATCCGTATATCATTTCCCGAGCGCGCCAGAATACATTCTATCTAAAAAGCCTCTAGGCCAATCAACGCTCACGGCTTAACTTCTTCGGCGAATTAATATCGAAGTGAACTTACCGAAGCTGGCAAAAGCGCGCCAAAAAATGTTCTAGAACAATCTCGTGCCTTCTACTTCCTTCGAATAAATAAAAGCAGAGAGAAAAGGAGTACATATGTTTTTATCAAGTATGGCAATATGCCAAAATAATTTTTACATTGAGATTAAAATCTTTCAGAATTTGAAAAGTAATATTTTGTCAGGAATCGTAGGGAAATAAAAAATAAAGAAAAGAAATTCATAGGTTGTTATTTCAAAAGAGTAAAATATTTTTAGCTGGGAAATGGGTATTTTTTGAATTATTAGATTCTAGGATGCTTTTTATTTAAAGAAAATAAAAGTGCGTAAATTTAATAGAACATTCTATCAGTGCCATTTTTTAAGAGAATGAATTTGGAATAAACTATATATTTCGCTAGATGTAATTTTGACAATCGAATACTGGAGCGAGAAAATAATTTAGAATAATGGGATTTACACAGAATTATAGTCTTAATGAAGTCAACGACGAAAAAAAAATTTTTTTTTTTTTTTTTAATTTGTTTCAATATCCCCCCCCCCCCCCCCCAAAAAAAAAAAAAAAAAACAAGCTTATCTGAATAGCAGTTCCCTAACAGCAGTTCAGATAAAAAAAAAAAAATAGAGAATTTTCCTAAAATATAAAATTCTAAAAATTTTAAATCATCAAGAATCACAAACAAAGTAATTGTCTTAAATTTTGGAAGAATGGAAATTAAAATATTTATAGAGTAAAGCATAACCTCAAATACATAAGTTTACAGCAACACTTACTTTTTGCAAGTGTAAATAAATGGGATACATCAAGATAAACCAAGAAATAACTAATATAATAAATAATATTACCAACATAATATAATAATAATAAATAATAAATCAATATAATAAATAATATAATAAATAATAAAGTTGGAAATTAGTTACATTGAAAACTGAAGAATATTACCAATTGAAAAAACTGTATTCTTCAGAATACTATTGAAAAACTTAATCATACTAATACTGAATAACTGAATACTGAAGTTTCAATAGTCTTAAACAGTCACTGTTTGAACAACAACAGCAGTCAACAACAGTCTCAAAACAGTTCTGACTAAATTTCAGTCTTTCTCCATTGTGGTTTTGGGATTACCCCCACTCTAATCTGTGGTGCCACTCTTTTTGTGGTCACACTGAAGACCAGAGCTAATTCATTTCATTCGATAGCTATCCTTTTTGTCGCAATCAGTAAAATTTTTGAATTAATAAATGTCCATATTGCACAACATGGTATACATACTACTTTGAAATATCACAACCTTGGTACAAAAATTTTAATTCATCATATATTTTATAACTACATTTCATTGTAAGCAGTTTACTCAATTTGTAAATAAAACTCTAATACTCTAATAACTCTAATATTAACTCTAAATCTCTCTCAACATTTTTTCTAATATTTTCTCTTAATAAATAATAACATTAATAAATCTTTTCAAAATAAATAATATCAACAGACTTCAATAACTACTCTAACAATATAATATATCACAGTAAATATTACATTCAATATAAAATTCTTGGTTGAGGAAAAAAAAAATACATAGCAAAATATGTTTGTTTCCTTACTTGAAAGGATAAGGAAATAATTTTTTGCTAGCCGAAATCTATATAAAAAAAATTTAACTCTACATTATTTTCCAATACTAAATAATTTAGATGCCCAAATATTTAGATAGGATTCACTCAACCAACAATTGTGAACAATAATATCCCTTTCTGATACTCTTCTTTTGACTACTAAAAAATCTATGACATAATCGGATATAGCTAATTACCAAAATTTAAGTGTAGAATCCTCTACTTCTTTTTACACTTTTTAAGTAATAAGCAAAAATAATAATAATAATAATAATTGTTAGATAGATAGGTGACAGAGAATTGAAATATAAAACTATTATTTATACTATTGCAATCCTTAAATTTCAACTAATCTCTCTTAACATTTTACTACAACATCACAATATCAACTCTGACTAATACAGAATATCAGCATTCAAGAATAATTCAAGACCTTTATTGTATTAAACAAAATAAATATAGCTTCTGTGAATCCATTAAATAATATAACTAATATTTACTAAAAACTGTAATTATATAAAAATTTTAATTTCATTTTTCAACATCAATTTGAAAATTCCTAAAATCATAATACACATCTTATGCCTGCATAAGGTGTCTACCTAACCTCAAAAACTTTCAAAAACAAGTAATATTCCTGTGTCGACCCAAGAACATACCTGATAATGTTGAAATTATGGTAATAAGCGATATTTAAAAGAATTTGAGTTTAATCTATTGTTTTTACTTTAGTTTGATTTTGTGAACCTGTATGTGAAGTTGTTTGTGCTGGTTTTTGTGTATCTTCATGAAATAATTTGAAGTCATCTGGAAAATAATATTGTCGCGAATTGTTCCATGTTTCTAAATTGCGACCGTATTCCTTCTGCCACTAAAATTATCACTTGAACAAATATAATTTAAAGTGAAAACCCTTTTTTTTTTTTTTCAAAGTTATCCAATCACCATTAATTTATTAGTAAACATCATATTTCAACCCCAAAATACTGATAGACATTTCTGATAAGCTTCCCTACTGAATTCTATTAATTATAGGAATTTGCAACAGAAAACATTCTACACAGTAAATGTGTCAGTACAAATATAATATTCACATAAAAATTTTGAGTTTAATCCAATTTAATTTTACTTTTAGGGTACATAAAGAATTCGTGGCAATAGTTACACATTATTTTTTGCTCCACAAATTTCACTAAGCATTTACAACACTTGTCAATTTTTCTATTGTCTACACTTTTGTCATAAATATCAAAATCGATTTCATGTTCCGCTATATCACTTGTCGCGAGCTCACCTGACTTTCCTTCAAATTTGTATATTTCATCAATAAGAATTGTCCGAATATCATTTTGTGTGATATCTCTATTGGGACCCGAAAAATTTAAAGTACCCGAAAGTCTACCCGTGTATTGGCGATTGATTAAAGAACCCATTATATTCCTATGCTCAACTGACAGATAATGGACATACTGTTTCCCAGATTGATCGAAATCACGTTCATATTTTGCTCTGATCTTCATTAAGGTATTTGTACTACTCCAACAGTTCATCTTAGTAATTACTTGAATTTAAATTTTTAAAACCTAATAATATAATCTTATAACTTATAATAATAATAATAATATCTAATATCAATTCATAATATATTAATCTTTAACTTAACAACAATTATAAAATTATCTGACTCTAAAATTCAAAATAATAAACAACATAAGAACAACAAGTAATATCAGTATACACTTACACATCAAATTACGTAAAGGATCTAATATTCTGTTATTTAAATTACAAACCATCAATTCTTTCCAAATAGTTGGAAATAACTTCAACAGCATAATAAATTTCAATCATATTACATCTTTTTAGTGAAAACATAAACACAGAATAAAAAGGAAGCAAAAATAGTAAATTACGCAAATGGTTTCCAGTCAAATTGCTTTAGAGTGGAAATAAGAAAAATATAGTCTGTTTAGAACGAAAAATGTAATTAATTATATTTATCTTTCAATTACTTTTATCAATATAAGAATGTATTTCATTTTCTTTACAAGGCCCCGACTTTAAGTATCATTTAAATAACAATAGAATTTTAAATAATCATAAACAGTAAAAATAAAACACATAAAAATATTCAAATATCATAAAGTCACAAAATAAAATATCAATCATGAAAAAATAACTTACACTGCCACGTCTTCTTTTTTTTATTTACTTGGCCGCAACTCATAAAATAAGTCTTTTCAAATTTCCATTTAATTCGATGATACACACTTCAAATCCGCTATACACACATATTTCAATCTTGATTACATCATACCAAAACATCGTTCCATCCGTCGCGACAGTTGCTGTCTGCACGCACCGGCAAAATGTTTGAACAAAAGCACAACTTGTAGCATATTCGCTAGACTCCAAAAAATGTCTCAAAATCATGTTCGTCTAATGTAAGAATACTGTCAACATCCTGTCGACTAAAAAAATTCAATATGTGACGATTTAACTGGAGTCACCATATTTTTGTAGACTCCTATTCAAGGCAAGGGAGGTTTCTCCGAGGAGATTTTCAGTCGAGCACCGAGACTTACTTCATTGTGTACGTATAAGCTACAGAGAAGAGGCAGTTCGTTCCAGTTCACACTTTATTCGAAAAATTTAAAGATTAATCGATTAAGCTTTACTCTATTGAAATCTCACTCCATGCACTGCTAATTTTAGGGTCGTGGCGAAACTTGGTGATTTAAATTTAAATATAAGAAGACATCTTAGTTAGTACAGGCAGGTATTCTTTAAAATCAATCGGCGGCCAAGGAGAACCTTCGAAGATTTAGGAAGTACATGACTAGTTGCATCCACCACCGAAATCCCGGAACATTCTGCTCTAAACGCGGGAAAAAATCCGTATATCATTTCCCGAGCGCGCCAGAATACATTCTATCTAAAAAGCCTCTAGGCCAATCAACGCTCACGGCTTAACTTCTTCGGCGAATTAATATCGAAGTGAACTTACCGAAGCTGGCAAAAGCGCGCCAAAAAATGTTCTAGAACAATCTCGTGCCTTCTACTTCCTTCGAATAAATAAAAGCAGAGAGAAAAGGAGTACATATGTTTTTATCAAGTATGGCAATATGCCAAAATAATTTTTACATTGAGATTAAAATCTTTCAGAATTTGAAAAGTAATATTTTGTCAGGAATCGTAGGGAAATAAAAAATAAAGAAAAGAAATTCATAGGTTGTTATTTCAAAAGAGTAAAATATTTTTAGCTGGGAAATGGGTATTTTTTGAATTATTAGATTCTAGGATGCTTTTTATTTAAAGAAAATAAAAGTGCGTAAATTTAATAGAACATTCTATCAGTGCCATTTTTTAAGAGAATGAATTTGGAATAAACTATATATTTCGCTAGATGTAATTTTGACAATCGAATACTGGAGCGAGAAAATAATTTAGAATAATGGGATTTACACAGAATTATAGTCTTAATGAAGTCAACGACGAAAAAAAAATTTTTTTTTATTTTTTTTTTATTTGTTTCATATATATATATATATATATATATATATATATATATATATATATATATATACAGGGTGATTATAAAAAAACTGTCCCGATATATGAGCCCTTAACTGTCATACCGTTCACAGAAACTGAATGAAATTTTGGTTTAAAGTATTTTGAGACATGCGCTCAAGAATCATGTAAAAAAACAACAGCTAAATTCTAACAGTTACGGTTACCATGACAAAATTTTGAAAATTTCAAATGGCAACACCTACTTTTTTTATTGGAATGTGATCTTCATAGTGAAAAACCATAAAAAGCGTTGGAACGGTACCTGTAGCACGAAAATCGCCGGCACTAGACAGACTAAGAAGAAAAGTGAAAACAACCAATAAAAGACAGAGATACAACATAAAATAAAACATTTTATTGTTCAGTGCTATCCACCATCTGCCGCATGTAAAGTGTCGTCATGTGTGAAATGGAAAATGTATGAAACACATCAAAATGTTTTGTTTTCTGTTGCTTCTCTGTCCTTATTGGTTGTTTTCACTATTCTTCTTAGTCTGTCTAGCGCCGGCGATTTTCGTGCTACAGGTACCGTTCCAACGCTTTTTATGGTTTTTCACTATGAAGATCACATTCCAATAAAAAAAAGTAGGTGTTGTCATTTGAAATTTTCAAAATTTTGTCACTGTAACCGTAATTGTTAGAATTTAACTGTTGTTTTCCACATGATTCTTGAGCGCATATACCTCAAAATACTTTAAACCAAAATTTCATTCAGTTTCTGTGAACGGTATGACAGTTAGGGGCTCATATATCGGGATAGTTTTTTATAATCACCCTGTATATGTAACTTCAATTCTTGTAATTTGTAATATATGCTGACTAAAGTTTGGATTTTGCTTTCAAATGGGGTAATTACATGTTTTTATTTATTTTTTCCTCAATCCTATTTAATCATGTTTTATTTTGAATTTAATTGTTGTTTCAATGTGTATTTCTCTATATTCTGGGTGTGGTTGTCCCAAATTCATATTCTTTATCTTTTTTATGGCTAATATGAAGATGAAACCACATATATTATTTGTGGAAATTTAGGCATTTGGGGCCGGAAGATTCTGTCTAAATTCCACAAATTTCCATTATTCAATTTCTGCTTTTTTTTTATACCTACTATGTTTTTGGTATCTATGTTCAGTTTGTTGGGGGGACCTGTTTTGTTGTCAATGAGTTATTTTAATTTTATTCATTATTTCACAGTTTTTGTTGGTGGTTGTAACGTTTATATAATGGTAATATATATATATATATATAAAAGAATCTTGAAATACTATATTCTAAATTAAATACAATAATTTGTTTTTCTTGAAAATTTAATTTTTAATAGAGTAGGTCGCAGTTTACGAAATTCGTTATCATAGTAATATCAGTAGGTGCATAAAAACCACTATGCAAATTCTTGTCGTCTAGATTGCCAACTACCCGGATCGACACCATGAAAAAAAAGTCCTTCCGGCCTGTACCGGGAGGAAAAGGTAGCTTTCCTATATCTTCGTTTTAAAATTTGAACTAATGTTACACGAACACAGCAAGTTAAAATGCAAAGAAAATGTTTACAAAAGATTCGTTAATACTGAATTTGAATAAGAAATTCGCCAAATTATTGAGCTATAGCCAAGTTGGCTTCATTTGTGAAGACTTATTTTGGTCGCCAAATTTGGCGATATTTCGCCAAATGTCACCAAGTTTGGCGAGAATTTGGCGCTAACGGATATGAATATATAGTTTTATGCGTATGATTGGGAAAATTATTACAACAATGAAATTTTTTGTAAGATAATAGTAATTAATTCAATAAAGTATTAAATTACATAGTTCAGTCTGATTCAAGATAGACAAAGTGTAGAATTGTTATTATAACTGCTGGGACCACAAAAACATAAATTGTAGGAAAAACACCAGCTAGACAAAATGCGATTTTCAAGATCGAGTTCCAGATCGAGCTCAGTACATTCAAATAAAAACAACTCACCACCTCTACAAAAATCGTCAACAAAGAAAACAATAACCACTCAAGGCGCACAAAAAAATGACCTAATAAAGAAAGACCTAACAAAACTAAAAATATCTCAAAACACAAAAAATGCAGGGGTCTCGGGTGCATCGGGTGCGAACCAGAAGGGCACAAGGAAAATAAATGAAACGAAAGAAGAAGAAAGAGAGACAGAAGAAAATGTCAGTTCCAGTGAAATAGAAAAATACTTCGAAATATCAAGTGAAGAAGAAGAGGAAAAATATGAAGAAGCAGAAATGGGGAAGAAGCAACTGGTAACAGAAGACCAGGAAGTGAAAAAGCTCAAGAAAGAACTTGCGCAAATATGTGACAAAAGCGGCCTAGCACAAAGAAGATCGGTAGAGATGGATAAAGCCATGAAAGCAGTTAGCTACATAAAAATGCTCCAGAAGAAATCAAAGATGCTAGTACCAACAACCAATGCGATGAACCAAGCACTCCAAATAATCATCAATTCACTCCAGGAATTGGAACACAGAGTAACATATGCAGAGGCAAAAGCTGAAACAATAGAACATCTCATCGAAACCAAACAAGTACAAACCACGGAAAATTACAAACCTACCAACCCCCCAGTACAAACACAGGAGGTCAAACCAAGGGCGCCGGCCACATATGCCCAGGCCATAAGGGCAGCGACATCAACGGTCATAATACAAGGTACAGATGAAAGAAGTGCAGAAGAGGTAGAAAAGCAAGTCACGAATACAGTAAAAGACCACGAAGGAATCAACAGAGTGACAAGAATCAGAAATGGTATACGAATTGAGTGTGATAATGCAACAGAGGCCACAAGGTTAAAAGAAACACTGAAAGAAAACACGGAAACAAGCTCAAACCTGAATATCAAGACGGCAAACCTGAGGAAGAAAAGAATAATGATCTTCCACGTTCCAAACACGGTAAGTAAAGAAGCCATACAAGTAAAACTGGAAAAACTACTAGGTTTGGATGGATCAAAGGATCCTGAGGAAGTAGTAAATATACTCAAACCAATAATGATACCAACAGAACGAATGCACATACCAGTCACACTCCCGGAGCCACTGGCAGACCATCTCCTCAAGAGAAGAACGGTGTGCCTTGGGCTCAGGGAATGCCCGATAAAAAACTACGTGACGATTCTGAGGTGCCACCGTTGCCAGGGATTTGATCACATTGCACAATACTGCGACCAGCGACAAGTCTGCTCTGAATGTGCTGGAGATCACAAGCATGACGAATGCCCTAAGAGAAGAGAAAGATGTATCATGTGTCTAAACTACAATGAGATGACTAAAGGTTATTTACGCTCTCAGCTATCAACGGATCACACGGCTCACGATGGGAGGTGCACGGTGTACCGGAGACTCCTCACTATTAGACAAATAGAATTGGAGGAGGGAAAAAAGAGGTTAACAAGCGGATTAGAAGTATTGCGAGGACAAGCCACAGTAGTAACGTACCGCGGGGTCCCAAGAATACAAAGGAGGACGCAGGAAGAAATAAACAACATGCAACACAGGCAAAGACAAGAGCAACGTTTTCGCGGACACCGATAAAAGACAGTGCCCGCGCGGCGCAAAACAAACACAAAATACAAACTTAAACACACCCGCCACCACAAACCAAAGTAAATCTCCCCCGAATAAACCAAGCCCAAACACAACTCTCACAAACAATGATACAGACACAATAAAAATGATACAAATAAATCTACACGGTAGTGCAAATGCCACAAAATCACTTGCGGGGTATATGGGAGCAAATGAAATCAACATCGCGCTGATCCAAGACTTTTACCAAAATAGACAAACGGGAGACATAATAGGTTTTAGCTCAAAATTATGGAAAATATCAAAAACAAAAACAAACAAAGCGGCAATAATCACAAACACAGGAACAAACCCAATAACACTAAAAGAAACCGACCACACAACAGCAGTAACACTAGAAAATAAAAAGGAAATAATAACGAAAATAAATGTATACGTCCCCCCCTCGGCAGACTTCATGAGTGTGCTTCAAGAGGTCGAAGACACATTGAAAATAGCCAAAGGAGAAATTCTGCTGACGGGAGACTTCAATGCACACTCTCAGGTCTGGGGTTACAATGATATAGACACAAGAGGAGAACAGCTAACAGATTTTTTACTAGCTAACGACTTATACGTACAAAATCCACCAAACGCACCAGCCTCATTTAGCACAATGCGGAGGAAAAAAGTTATCCAAGGGTGGCCAGACCTAACAATAGCAACGATAAACCTTGGGGACAAAATAACGGAATGGGAAGTAAGTGACGACGAGTCCCATAGCGACCACAAATACATTAAATTCAAACTAACATATGACAACATAAGTTATTACAGACACAAACTAGAGACAAAACATGGAAAACATGCAAAATTTGAGAAAAAAATAAAACAAATAGGGAACAAATATATAAATGAACTTACAAGGATAACCAGCAAAGAGCAATTAGACAACATAACAATGAAAATACAAAATGAAATCACAGCAATAGCATTACAATGCTACAAACAAAGAAAATCACCAAATATAACAGCTCCAACATGGTGGACAATGGAGATAAAAACAGCCCGAAACCGAGTTAGAGCATTTAGAAGGAAATATCAAAAACAACAAGATGAAGAACTAAAATACAAACAACACATAGAATATAAAAAAGAAAGGGTAAAACTTAAAAAACTAATCAACAGAACAAAAAGGGAAACTTGGAAAAAATTCTGTAACGAAGCCATAGATACATACGGGCCACAATACAAAGCTGCCTCAGGTAAAAAACCAAAGCCATCACGATTAGTAAATGTACTACCAAACAACCAAACAGTAACAATAAAAGAAACACTTAACCACTTTCTAGATAACCTGTACTTAACAAACCCAAACACAGAACATAAACTCACACCGGCGCCACCAAAATTCAGAGACATTAACCCACCAGACATAACAAAACACGAACTTAACAGAATAATAAAAAATATAAAGCAAAACAAAGCTCCAGGATTCGATTGCATAGACTACAATTTAATTAAAAAAATACGCAAAGCGACGCCAACGTTAATGCTCTCGTTATTCAACGCATGCCTCAAGCTAAAACACTTCCCAAAAACATTCAAAATAGGTACAGTGGTCCTGTTCCACAAACCGGGAAAAAAAACCCAGGACCCCAAAAACTATAGACCAATATGCCTGCTACCGGCCTTCAGTAAAATCCTAGAAAGAATAATATACGGTAGAATAATGCACCATCTGACATTAAACAAATATTTGAGCAAAAAGCAATATGGTTTTAAACAAGGTACTTCAACAGAACACGCACTAAACAACCTTATAAAAACGATAAAACAAGATAAAAAAGATAAATTCCAAACACTACTAGTAGCAATGGATATTAAAGGAGCCTTTGATAATATTAGATGGCCAATAATAGCAAATATACTAAAAAACTCCCCGAACCCAACTTATTTAACAAACTGGATAATTAGTTTCCTTGAAAACAGGTTTGTCACACTAGAGGAAAACGGAATAAAACAATCAAGACAAACCTTTGGCGGCTGTCCGCAAGGAAGTTGTCTCGGCCCGCTACTTTGGCTGCTAATAGCAGACGTAGCCTTAAAAAAGAACTGGGGTAAAAAGGTTAGAATCCAAGCATTTGCCGACGATTTCATCCTAATACTCAAAGCGAAAACTAAAGAGCAACTGGTAATCTTAGCAAATAAAATAATAGAAGAATTCAACAACTGGATAAAAAGCAACAATCTTACGCTAAACAGGGAAAAAACAGAGCTACTGTATCTAAACAGACCTCGCTTACACAACCTCCCAGATCAAGTCTCGGGACAGATAGAGGGAATCAAATTAGAGGACAAGGATCTAGAAGGTAAAGACCAAATCAAATACCTAGGAGTCATAATACACCGTAACCTAAACTGGCTGCCAAATTGCCAACACCAAACAACCAAAGTACGCAAATCATTCAATATGCTGGGACAAATGGCAAAAAAAGGTTGGGGAATAAAACCAGACATCATAAAAATTTGGTATCGAACAGTAGCAGAAAAAGTGCTAACATATGCAGCCCCAATCTGGGGACACAAATTAAATGCTAGAAGCAAAGCGGTCCTAACCACTTGCCAAAGACATTTTCTGCTGACCATAGTCAAGGCATACAAAACTGCCCCAACAGCAGCCCTTCAGGTACTGGCGGGCCTGATTCCAATACACCTACAGGTCAAATATGAAGCAACATATGGAACAATAACAAGGTTAAGAGAAACATGTAAATTATACGGTAATACAATTCAACCAACAGACTACGATAACAAAAT
Source organism: Maratus michaelseni (assembly GCA_963931845.1). NCBI lineage: Eukaryota > Metazoa > Arthropoda > Arachnida > Araneae > Salticidae > Maratus > Maratus michaelseni. The sequence goes on along the minus strand of OZ007587.1, from coordinate 300,623,820 downwards.
AAACATATGGGAAACGCACCCAGCAGAAACAACAGAACCAAAGATAGGCTACAACGAAACAGATATAACAATTTATACAGACGGCTCAAAATTGGAATCAGGCGCTACGGGATCGGCTTTCGTAGCATACAAAAGCGACAAAAAAATTAAACTATGGTCAACACCATTGCGGAAACATAACAGTGTCTTCCAAGCCGAACTACTGTCGATACTAAAGGCAACAGAATGGGGCAACGAAACAGGGATGGATTATAGCATTCACTCGGACTGAATATCAGCAATATTAGCACTCAGCAAACCATTCAACACAGTAAAACTAATTGCAGACATACAAAACAAAATAAGAAAATCAAACAACAAATTTAAAATTAATTGGGTTAAGGCACACGTTGGCATCCAAGGAAACGAGGATGCTGACGAATTAGCAAAAGAAGCGGCTAAAAATAAAAAAAATGATAGACCCTACCACATAGAAAGACCAATATCAAACCTTAAGCGTATATTAAAAGAGATAACAATAAAACAATGGCAGTTCGAGTGGGACTATGGCGATACGGGTAGAACAACTCATGGATACTTCCCAAAAGTAGACACAAAACGGCTTATAAGCTGTAAATTACTGAGCCAAATCTACACAGAACATGGAGCATTCCCACAATACCTACATAGATTTACTAAATTTAGCTCTCCAGAATGCATATGCGGGGAATTAGGGTCCATAAAACACTACCTTACGGCCTGCCCACTCACAGAACCACACCATCTGGTCACCATCACAGTTAATAACGAAATACTATGGCACAGACAACTTGCAAACAACAAACATGTACAAAACAAAGGTAGAGCAGTGATCAGATGGCTAATGAACAATGTAGACGACATGAAACAGACAAACATAGACTAATACAAAAAAAAAAAAAAAAAAAAAAAAAAAAAAAACATAAAAGTCCCAGCAGCCACCATACTTCTATATTCAAAGTGTGTATAACCTCTGCCTAATTAATCTTATCTTCCAGGAAAAAAAAAAAAAAAAAAAAAAAAAAAAAAAAAAAAAAAAAAGGAAATATATATATGTATATATGTGTATATATAATAAAATAGCAGTGTAAAGTATACCTCTTTCCTGCGAAAAAAGATCGTTCTTTTAGCGTCTAAGAGGGTGGAAGTTAATAACTAATTAACGGACTAATGGCCAAGGAATATGCCCCACCCCATAGCGCACCAAGTCCTCAAATAGCTTCATCGAGCTCATGAAAACAGCCATAAGGTATATATGGACTGATCGCCACTAGAGCGCATTCATGACAACAAACTCAACGGTTACCAGTGATGCAACAGAGTATAAAATCAACAGAGAAATATGAGAAACCCAAATCACAATGAGAAACCTGCAACAAATGAGAAACCAAAATAAATGCAACAAAAGAGAAACAACTGCATCACATGAGAAACCAAAAAGCAACGAGATAAACCTAAATGTGCAACAAAAATCAAGCAGCAAAAGAAAAACAACAGGTAACTGGAAAGTACAGTAGAAAAAAGTAAGGGAAAAAAACAATCCAACACAGGTAAAAGTAATCATTTTCTTCTATTTTTTATGTAAAGTTAAATAAACATGTATTAACATGTATTTATTAATTTTTAAATGGACGCCATCTTGAAACAAAATGGCGGACCAATCTGGCCAACGAACTCGGTCGAGACATTGGTGAGCTTAATACCCCCTTCCCTTACAGGTTTTTTTTTTTTTTTTATCATGTACGCTAATGGCGCCTGGTGCATGTAAAATCCGTCGTGGGTGTAAAGTCCTCCAAGTTCCCTGTGAATAATACCTCTGGGGGTGCCTAATCAGGTGAAGGTCTCGTCACCTGATCAAGGCTCTAAATTATGAGACCAACTCGCATAACGATGACAGGTCCATATAAAAAGAATAACATCAATTAGCAGCAAAACAAAATGGAAACAAAACTAAGTCCTCCACATAGCCGTCCTGTCAGCAACGGCCAGCCGCTACGCGGCATCTCTTCAGTGGCGCTACGCGCCCCGGTACCAGGCACTAAACCCGTTTAAGCTAGGGAAACCTGGCAGGTAGGGGCCTGGTCGCCGGTCTCAAAAAAAAAAAAGATAGAGGTAAACCAAAAAATGCTCTGGAATCCTCGTATCAAGGCCTAACACTTAATTAAAAAATAAATTTGAATTTTTAATTTTTATGTATATTTATTTTAGTTTTAAATTTTTAAATGGACGCCATCTTGAAACAAAATGGCGGACCAATCTGGCCAACGAACTCGGTCGAGACATTGGTGAGCTTAATACACATAATTAGTTTCATAAAAATTGATTTATAAATACGATCGTTATCGTATGACATAGGTCAGATATATATATATATATATATGGAGATATATATATATATATATATCAACATTTGAACGGAGGGTGGTTTTGGGGTCTGGGGGTCATGATCGGTGAAAATATATCAAAATTTTCCGGAACTGCTTTCCTCCGAACGGCTGCAATAGGTAGCTTTATAATTTTTTGTATTGAAAGCTACCTAAAAGTCTCATTAAAGTGCGAATTTATATATTCGTTCATAAAAATATTTTTTTTAATTTTCATTTAAATCAACGTTAAACTATATATTTAATTGGAATTTTTGAAACCTATGTTTGGATAATTCTAAATAGGTGCTTACGATTTATGACAAAATAATTAATTTTGTTGTATATGTTTAACTAACAAATCTAAATGTATGGAAATTTTTATTATTATTTACATTAAGGTAGACTTAATGCAAGCTGAATAAATTAGTTCTACGCTTTATTAAACAATTTGAATTTTAGAGAAATTTTTGTTTCCCAACCTATCATTTCTTTTGGTGATTGCTCCACTTATCATGATTTCTACACGTTCAGAGTACGTCTAGACCAAATTAATCCGGATAATTGGAGCTCCACTGTGCTTACATTTTTTTTTAAATATTTGCAATTTTAAAATCTATACATATATATTTGCATAGATATTAATTTAAACTTATAAACATAAAAATAGTTTATAATAGTTAAAATACTTACAATTTCAATATTTAGAATTTGTTTTGAACATTTCGATGCATTTTATAACTCATAAATAATTTTCATAAATATTAACTAAACTAACAAACATGTATTTTAATCGTCCTTAGTAAAAAATGCATTTTTTCAATTTGTATATTATTTATTTACACTAACATTTAGTCGTCTTGTTACTCCTTTTGACATTCAGTTAACAATCGTAATAAAAATTAATGTTAAAGAAAAATTATTCATAAGATTTGTAAAAACGAAATCATCCAGGAATATTTAATAGAAGAATAAATAGTTAAATTGAATTGACGACGAGCAGTACGAGTATTTTCAATTGGTAATTTAAATCAACTTTTTTATATATACAGGGTGTCCACGTATAACCTGACCGACCTTTATTTTCGCAACCGTTGGTCCTAGATGCATACTTCCAATTACAAAAATGGTTTAAATAAGGTAAAGAATTATTTTTAAAGCGACTAATAAGAAAAACATTTGATAAAAAATTACGAAATTTAAATTTTTATGCGGTCCCCCGGTCCTATACGTGATATTTAGTAAAAGTTTACTGTGACACTAACAAGTAAGATAAAAAAAGCCCCATTTATCTAACATTAAAATTGACCGAGTAATAGCTGTTTAAAGTTGGAGTATATTTTTTGCTGTGAAATAGGGGTCATTCACAAATGTAGTAAAAATATAAATAATCGTCAGATATATTAAAAAAAAATAGTTGAGAGCAAAATTAACATTGCAATCTAATATAAATGTGAAATCTATAATCATTCTGACATATTAATGTAAAATATACAATTTGTAGTGAACATATAAGAGGATAAAAATAACAGAATTTTTGTTAAATAAAAGGATGAAAACAACAGCCTCAATTCCTTACAAAATGATACAGATTTTAATATGCTGTTAGATTACACTGCCTTTCAAATTTTGGGTTGTGTCATGTTTTTCAGCTTTTGAAAATTGATTCTTATGTATTTTTTAGCGCTGAATCCGAAAATGACCTTCATTTTAAACCATCACGTCAGGATTTTTCTTAAATCGCAAATTTCAAAGTTAAAAAGCCCAAAGTCAAAATTGATCCCCCCCCCCTCGCCTCCCAACCTGATCGGACCCCTGAGCTTAGCTGTAAGAAGCCCAGTATAAGCCAAAAATTTGAATCAATTATTGAATTAAATAAAATTAAACTGAATAAAAAAGTATTACATCTATTTTATAGTATTAGATTTTTTGCTATTTTTTAATCTTAAAATTTACGATTTGTGAAAAATCCTGAAATGATGGTTAAAAGTGAAGGTAATTTTTTTATTCAGCGTTAAAAAATACATAAAACATAATTATAAAAGTTAAAAAACACAACCATCGAAGGTTTATGTTATCTAATCTAAAACTCTTTCTTAAACATGTTGACGTTAATCTATCCGAATTTTTTTTGTGTTTTCCTCTAATATAAGTATGTATAAGATGGTAAGCGTCGAAAATCATAATAATATTACATTGTCATCGGATTTAAGTCAGTATGTAAAATTTAACTTCGATCGGATATTTGAAAGTGAGTTAAAGTTCGACAAGTTAAATAAAACCTTATGAAAATAACATAATTTTTGTTAAAAGAAATCATAGCATTAAATCCTTTCAAAATAAAACATATGTTAAAATACAATTATTTTAACTAATCTGAAACTTAACTAATAAAAGTTAACTCAATCGTAATAGTTGTACGATTTCTTTCAAAACGCAGATACCTTGAAATAAGTTTAAGTACTTTATATACGACCCCTGAAAGCATGGCCAAAATCATCTGTTTTAAGATGCAAAAAAGTGGTATAACTGGTATATTTCAAAGTTCCATAACTCGATCAATTTTAATGTTAGAGGAATGGGACTTTTTTTGTCTTACTTGTTAGTGTCACAGTAAATTTTTACTAAATATAACTTATAGGACCGGGGGACCGTATAAAAATTTAAATTTCGTATTTTTTTTTTAATAAAGGTATTTCTTGACCCAAATCGCTTTAAAAATAATTCTTTACCTTATTTAAACCATTTTTGTAATTGGAAGTATGCATCTAGAACCAACGGTTGCGAAAATAAAGGTCGGTCAGGTTATACATGCACACCCTGTATACGTTTACAAAATAAATGGCTGTTATACGATTTTTGGGTATCAAACTGGATAAAGATTAAAGTTTAAATTGTATAATTTTTTATCATTTTTTACGAAACATTTTTGACAGAAAAGTACCCTAAGTCTTGTTTATTTATAGATTTAAGAAGCATTGTAAATTATCTTGAATTATAATACAAAGTGAGCATAAAGTCTTTCCCTGATTACAAATTTTATTGCGCAAAAACTATTATACTGAGGTATAGGTTTATTTTTGTAAATTGTAAGCATAATAAGCAAGTTTGTAATAAAATCAATTATCTTAGTAAATTTCACCGTGCGCCTCCATTGAAGCTCGTAAAATATCAAAGCATTAATCTAATATTGAATAGAGGAAAGTACAAGGTGGCCATAATTATACTGACGGTACTCAGAGTGTTCTGTAGCGCGATCTAATGGCACCAAATTTTGTAGGAAAATTGAACAAGACGGGGGACGAAGCATTCCGCGAAAAAAAATTTAGTTCCAAAAGTTAGCGTTAGGGGAATATGTGGCGCTGGGTATTCGAAAAAGAGAGTTTCAAAAAAGAAGAATCAATACTGAAATAAAATTACCGTTTATTTAGGACATCACACTCAGGTTCGATGTGGCCGCCGTTTGTGTAGACCACATGTTGCATTCTGTGCACAGCATTTACAACAGCAGAGAATAACATGTCTGCTGGAATCTCCCGTACAGTTCGCGATATGTTATCCTTCAACGTAGCCAGGTCCTGGACACCTCCGTGATAGACCTTGGACTTTAAGTAACCCCGTAGCCAAAAGTCGCAGGGTGTAAGATCAGGAGACCGAGGTGGCCATGCAGTTGCGGGGTATCGTCTGAATAGCTCAGTAGGGAGAGCGTTGGTACGGCAAACCAAAGTACCCAGGTTCGAGTCCTGGTCCCCGCATATTTTCGCTCTGTTGGAGAAAATCTCAACTATGATACTCCAACCATTGGATATAATTTACATAGTTGAATATACTTTCCTCTATTCATTATGGCCTAATTACATGTTATACAGGAGTGTCCGTGTTATTTCAAGATTCATCATGTAAATGCTATAGTTGTAGCTCGGATGAATGAAATTAGCGCTGCAGTTCGCAGCCTTGTCCAACAATAAGAGTGAAATATGCCAGTCCAGGATATCGTCGTGATAACTCAGTAGGGAGAGCGTTGGTACGGCAAACCAATGTACCCAGGTTCAAGTCCTGGTCCCGGCATATTTTTGCTCTGTTGGAGAAAATCTCAACTATGATACTCCAACCATTGCATATAATTTACATAGTTGAATATACTTTCCTCTATTCATTATGGCCTAATTACATGTTATACAGGAGTGTCCGTGTTATTTCAAGATTCATCATGTAAATGCTATAGTTATAGCTCGGATGAATGAAATTAGCGCTGCAGTTTGCAGTCTTGTCCAACAATTAAGAGTGAAATATGTCAGTCCAGGATATCTCACTAGAGAGAGCGTTGGTAGTCGCACAACATCAGCTGCTTCCAAGGCCCGAAAAAGGAGCCCCGTAATCACAGAATTACCAGCACGACGTTCGTCACCAACGGATCAGCAAGTTGTGCATTATGACACAGTAAGAAGCTTATAATAGCCCCCGGCACTGTCTGTCCGTCCTAGTGTAAAAGAAAAAAAAAAGTGTTTATTTATGTGCTTATGTGTTATATGTTTTAAAAAAAAAAGGCCCAGGAGCAATCCAAAGCCACCAAAAAAAATATAAAATGTCTATGTGTTTTGTCCTAGTAGCAGTGTGCGGTAGTCGCACAATATCAGCTGGCACCACGGCCCGAAACAAGAGCCCCGTAATCACAGTATTACCAGCACGACGCATGTCATCAACGGTCCAGCAAGTTGTGCACCATGACACAGTAAGAAGCTTATAATAGCCCCCGGCACTGTTTGTCCGTCCTTGTGTTAAAAAATATTATAAAAAGAAGGGGAAGAAGACAGATGAGAAAGAAGAAGAAGAAGAAGAACTGGAAGGAAAGAGGTGATAAGTATAAAGGATAAGTATGGAAAGTAGACCGTGTACGTTAATGGGAGCTGGTGCACGTTAAATCTGTTCGTGGCTCTAATGTCCTCCAAGTTCTATATAAGCGCTACCTCTGGGGGTGCCAATCCAGATGCAGGTCTCTCATCTGGAATTGGTTCAAAATTAGGAGACTAGTTTCACAGTTATATGGATCATGTCAGCTATATAGAAATAAAAAGCTGCAAAACCGGGCTCTTGGGCCAAACCAACAACAACAACAACAACCCATTATGGTTTAGTCAGTTAACGGCAATAGTACATATTTTAAATTACAAATTGTTAATTATTTAACAACCTTTCATGGGCCCAATGGACGGGTAGCCAAGTCAATTAGCACAATAAAAGTAAATTAATTTCAATAATGTAGTTAAAGTGTAATTCAGAATAAGTTCAGTTTAAAATGTAACATTCTTCTCTTCCAGGTTCCCCTTGCAGTTCCTCGTGCTGCCGGTTGGGACGAGCCAATGGCCGGCCCCAACTGGTAGCACAAGGGTTTTTTTTTTAGCAGCAGTTTTTTTATTCATTTTATTTTTGACTGTTCGCCTCTTTATTAGGTGCAATTGGACATTGTCCGCAAAAGCTACCGGACCCGCTCTAATGGGACAGCCCATGGAGCCAGTTTTTACCAGGTGGGGTACGGTACATAGGCGCAGTCCCGTCAGCCCCCGCAGCGTTTTCGTCTGCCTTGCAACTCGGCCCAAAAATTTTCCCCGTTGGTACGACTTAGCTATTGGCTGATTATATTTTCATTTCAGTGGTTTCATTATCTAGTTAATTTCTTTATTTAGTTTCCCTCAAAATTCTCTCCCCTTTTTCAAGCTAAGTTCAGTACCAACGTTTCGGCACTAAATTGTCCAGCCCCATTTCAACTGTCATGACGAGTACGTGGTGTGCGGCGTCAGATCTCAGAACATTTAAATTTAGGAGTGAACAACACAGAAAAATCCGGACTCAGTTGATTGGCCGAACTGGGTACTTGTCTTTGTGGACCGCCCCAATAGGGCGATCAGGCGAATTTCGCCCCAATGACCAGGCACTCAAACCCGTCAAACTGGGTCGAATCCCGGTAGGTAGGGGCCTGGTCAGTGGTCTCCAAGAGTGAAATATGCCAGTCCAGGATATCGTCGTGATAACTCAGTAGGGAGAGCGTTGGTACGGCAAACCAATGTACCCAGGTTCGAGTCCTGGTCCCGGCATATTTTTGCTCTGTTGGAGAAAATCTCAACTATGATACTCCAACCATTGCATATAATTTACATAGTTGAATATACTTTCCTCTATTCATTATGGCCTAATTACATGTTATACAGGAATGTCCGTGTTATTTCAAGATTCATCATGTAAATGCTATAGTTATAGCTCGGATGAATGAAATTAGCGCTGCAGTTCGCAGCCTTGTCCAACAATAAGAGTGAAATATGCCAGTCCAGGATATCGTCGTGATAACTCAGTAGGGAGAGCGTTGGTACGGCAAACCAATGTACCCAGGTTCGAGTCCTGGTCCCGACATATTTTCGCTCTGTTGGAGAAAATCTCAACTATGATACTCTAACCATTGCATATAATTTACCTAGTTGAATATACTTTCCTATATTCATTATGACCTAATTACATGGTATACAGGAGTTTCCGTGCTATTTCAAGATTCATCATGTAAATGCTATAGTTATAGCTCGGATGAATGAAATTAGCGCTGCAGTTCGCTCTGTTGGAGAAAATCTCAACTATTACACTCCAACCATTGGACATTAGTCTAATTCTTCCGGTATTCCTGTTTTGCCTTCATTTTAGTGTAATCAATCTTCATATATCTTACTTAATCTATCCGTAAAGCAGTGTTCTTTCTTTCATACATTTTACAATTAGAAAAATAAAAAAAAACCGCCATTTTGATGTTTTAATGTTAACACTACTTCAACTTCCTTGTAACAAGCAAACCTCTAGCGAATGTAATAAGTAGGAAGGGAAACATTAGTTAGGAAGCATAACATTCCAAATCAGCAATCCATCTTTTCTCCGTATCGATAACTCTTACTTCATCTTTCTTCCTGTAAAAAGGATTTCGCCTAAAGAGGACGCTGATGCATTACAAATATCATTTCGTTTAAATTGTTAATTCTCGTCATATGTTGTGCTAGATATATTCTGCGACACCAGACACATCATCTACTACCCTAGCCTACAATATTTCATAAACTGATGTAGCAAAGTGAGGTTGAGACAACTTTTGTATAATCTAATCAAGTCTATTGCTTTCCTTCATAGTATAATGTACTAAAATCTCAATAAAAAAACACTTAAAAAATTTATGCTTGCAATATAAACGGCCCTCGCTCCTTGATATAAACCCAATTTTGATAATCCTGATTAATTTTTTTATGACCTTGATATAACCCTAAAAGATGAAATCAAGAGGAATAGTATCAGTAAAGCACATGGGGTGCCATAGTATTGGTTCAAATGCATTTGTCCTTCCTACATTTGCCAATTAACTTTTTATTCACTGCTTACATTTACGGAATAATTGAGTCATCTATTCGAAGATAAAAAATGTCTTTAGGATGAGGATTGTACCGATAAAATTTTACAGTTCTATCTTCAGCGGTTATTTCGCGCTAATGTCTTGTAATCAAGAAAAGACATTGTTCTCACCCTATATCTTTTTAGAAATTTCGGTACTTTTATGTTAACCGGCCGCAAATGATAAATCGCAAAATATTGTTTCCATCACCATCATTCGTATAGCATTAGTTTCATGTAAAATATAAAAGAAAAAAAAAAAAAAAAAAAAGAAAGAAAGAAAATAATAATACCATAATCGAAAGCATTTTATTTCATCACCAAAGATTATTTACACACGCTAAAAATAAAAGCAGCTATCGGCAATGTAAAAAAAAAAAAGTTATTGGCGAAATTTTTACCCGGTTAGCATAAAAGTATCGAAAATTCTTTCAGCAAGAAAATATTCTAATTTTTGTTTTACATTACAATGCAAAACAAATATACCTTATATTTGCAAATATACCTTATACTTATATCTAGACATTAATAGGTGCAAAAACATTAGAAATTAGATCACATTAGGGTTATATTTTTATTACGCCATGAGGGATTCAAATATGTCAAACTTACCTTCAGAATATAAGTAAGAGTAAACACTTTCTGAAATAATGACGATTAAAAGATTTACAGATAAAGTGTCATTTCAAATTTTATGAAAATCGAATCAAAACTTAAAAAGATATTAATAAAAATATTTATTATTATTTTTTTTTAATCGGTATTTCCTTTTTATAGCAGCTTACGAGGATTGATCGTCAAGCGACCGAGATACATCGGCAAGTTATCTGCGCACGTATGACGTTATAGTCATATATGACGTATATGGCATTTTATAATCTCTATGACAAAGTTATAGTCACATTATTCATTCTATTAAATTTTTATCATACGTCATTAATTCAATGATATCCCATGATAGATAATAATCCTATGTTGCCATGGTGATTACGCTCTATTTAAGATGGAGTGATATTATTTTCGTATTACTGCAATTAAAAACCGAATTTGTATGCTAAAATTGTTTAATTATAGCAATCACATAATTTACCGACAGTTTTTTGAATAGATGTTTCTGGAAAATATATATATTAAATGAAAAAGCAGTTTAAATATGGATTTAAATTTCTGAAAATTTCAAAACTAGGCTGAAGTTTCCCATTGAAATTTTCAGTAAATGCCATCAAAAAATAAAATGTTGCCAACTTAAAATGCACTTATTTTATTACGGAAATTAATCATATCATAATAAAAAACGATATAATTCATTTCACTGAAATAATAACAGTACGAACGCACCTCATTTGTCACGTTTGACGTACAATTTCCAACTTGTTATTTGATAAAATATCTCTTAAATATATACTTAATTTTATATTTTAAATGTTAAAATCTTATTCACAGCTCTCTCTCTCTCTCTCGTCGGAGTTTATATTTTAATACTTAAAATTATAAATTAAGTATACATTTCTGAAATATTTTTAAACTGTAAAAGAAACAAATACCATCAAGAAGAGTAATACAGAAAAAAGCAAGTTAAAGATGATGAGAAACTTCAAATATACGGATCTATTCCAATCCCATAGTTGTTAATTGGAACGGAAAGGTTTGAAATGTCGAAAATTGACAGAAGTTTGATTGTGGATAAAGAAGCCTGTAATTAAATTAGACCTACTTCTTTTTGCTTTTATTTATTTATTTATTTTGTAGAAATAAAAAGTATTTATTAAATTGTAAAAAAACAATAATAATAAAAAATGAGACAAATTTATTTTATAATTTTTCAAGCATTTTTAGACAGGATTGATTTTATCAAAGGAAGTATCGATTTAAAAAATTTTCAAATTACTTAATAAGTATTTGTATTAATATCTTTTCGAGTTTTGGTTCGATTTTCATAAAATTTGAAATTACTCGATTGTTTTTTTATCTGTATAATCTTTTAATCGTCATTATGCATTGTAATCGTCATTCGCAATAAATTAGTGAAATCTCAAGGGAATGGAGGGGGGACAAAGGTTGAAATAACGAAAACTGACTGGAGTTTGGTCGTGAATAAGGAATCTTGTAGTTAATTTAAACTATTAATTCTTTTTTTATTTATTTATTAGAAATAAAGAAATATTTGTTAATTTGTGTAAAAAAACAATAATAATAAAGAAAGAGACAAAATTTTTCATAATTTTCAAGCATTTTTATATAGAATGATTCCTATTTTCTCTGGCAAAACATTTCAAATCTCCAGGAAGGGGGGAGGGGACAAAGGTTGAATTAACGAAAACTGACTGGAGTTTGATCTTGGATAAGGAATCCTGTAGTTAATTTAAACTATTAATTTTTTTAATTAATTTATTAGAAATAAAGAAATATTTATTAATTTATAAAACACAATAATAATTAAAAAAAGACGAATTTTTTTCAAAATTTTCAAGAATTTTTATACAGATTGATTCATAATTTCAATAGCAATAAATTAGTGAAATCTCAAGGGGGTGGAGAAGGGACAAAAATTGAAATAATGAAAACTGGCTGGAGTTTGGTCTTGAATAATGAATCCTGTAGTTAATTTAAACTATTAATTATTTTTTAATTAATTTATTAGAAATAAAGAAATATTTATTAATTTATAAAACACAATAATAATTAAAAAAAGACGAATTTTTTCAAAATTTTCAAGAATTTTTATACAGATTGATTCATAATTTCAATAGCAATAAATTAGTGAAATCTCAAGGGGGTGGAGAAGGGACAAAAATTGAAATAATGAAAACTGACTGGACTTTGGTCTTGAATAATGAATCCTGTAGTTAATTTAAACTATTAATTATTTTTTAATTAATTTATTAGAAATAAAGAAATATTTGTTAATTTGTAAAAAACAATAATAATAAAAAAAGAAATGAATTTTTTTCGTAATTTTCAAGCATTTTTATATAGATTGATTCTTAATTTCATTGGCAAAAGATTAGTCAAATTTCCAGGAAGGGGGGAGGGGACAAAGGATGAAATAACGAAAACTGACTGGAGTTTGATCATGGATAAGGAATCCTATAGTTAATTTAAAGTATTAATTCTTTGTTAATTAATTTATTAGAAATAAAGAAATATTTATTAATATATAAAACACAATAATAATTTTTAAAAAAAGACGAATTTTTTCAACATTTTCAAGAATTTTTATAACGATTGATTCATAATTTCATTGGAAAAATATTAGTCAAACCTCAAGGAAGGTGAGAGGGGCAAAGGTTGAAATAACGAAAACTGACTGAAGTTTGATGGTGGATAAGGAATCCTGTAGTTTATTTAAACCATTCTTTTTTAATTTATAAATTAGAAATAAAGAAATATTTGCTAATTTATAAGAAACAATAACAAAAGTTATAATATTGTTCGACAAAATTAGTCTGCAAAACTAGTTTTGCAACGATTTTGAAGTTCAGTTTCCATATTTTTGAGTAATATTTCTTTTCTATGCTGTTTATTACGTTGTCGCTCGATTATACCTGAAACAATAACAACAAATAGATAAAGAATTAAAAAAATATATAATAAAAAAATCGAAGTCTTTATCATATTTTTTGTCATAACTTGAAATTTTGTCGTTGTTGTTTATTTTTCAGGTTTACTTGCGAGAAAACGTTAGAAGTAGTCTAAAGAAGAAATGACGACTCAAAAATATGGAATCTGGACTTCGAAATTGCGGTAAAACTAGTTTTTCAAGATTAATTTTGTCGTACAATATTAAAATACTCTTTTTTTATTGCTTTTTACAATTTAGAAAATATACTTTTTAAACTTCTATTAACACTAGAACGCCCGAAGCGATCAATTTGGTCGATTGTTGAAGATTTCTTCATATAATTCATTTGTTTTTTATGGTCTGATAATTTCCTTCCGTTACATTTTCTAATATTTTTCTCTGCACGTATCCTTTTACTTAAAAAAATATAATTTAATTTTTTTCATTAGATTTCTGTAAATATACCTAGAAAGCCCAGAGCGGTTATTTTGACCGATGCTTTGAATCTCGTGAAAAAAATAAAGGAATCATTGGTTATTTTTTTTTAACGCTTTCGCGTATAATATGAATTAAGAATGCCCCTGCAGTTAAGTCAAGGTCAAAGAAGGTGGATTTCTATTGACTTGTGCTTTTTCTTGAACAGCGGTCAAATTGACCGTTACGGGCTTTGTAGAAAGTTCGACTCTGCCGTCTTTCGGAATCATTCCCTTTTTTTCCCTTCAAGAATGCACCTGCAGTCAGGTGACGGTAAAAGAAGGTGGATTCTTATTGGCCAGAGCTTTTTTTAAAACTGACCGTTGCGGGCTTTATAGGAAGTTACATTTTTCCGTGTTTCTAGTGTTAAATAAATTCAAAAGAAGTAATAGTCTAAATTAACTACAGGATCCCTTATCCACGATCAAACTATAGTCAGTTTTCATTATTTCAAACATTTTGTGGTTCCCTCAACCCTGCTTGAAATTTGACTAATGGTGAGCATTAAATTTTGCCAATGATATTATGAATCAATCTTTATTGGAATGGTTGCAAAATTATGAAAAAATTCGTATGCATTTTTTTTTTCAAAGGTTTATACTTTGATTTTATAAAACAATTATTTTTAAAATAAAATGTATTTTTATTTTTTACTTATCAAGTTGAAAGTAAAAGAAAGTTGTCTAAAGAATTTCTCTAAATCATTTAACATTTACTGAAATCCCTCCTGAGAGCGGTGTTTAATAGCTTTTTAATATCTAAGGAACTGTATTTCTTTGAAAAATTATCTTTGAAAAATATTTTCCTTCCATCTAAATCAACTAGAAAATTACTTTTTCTATATTTTCTGTCATTGTGTCATTGACTTATTGAATTGTTCATTTGGTAACTTCGCATAGTTTTTGTAACTTATATTTATTTTTTTAGTTACTATTTTTTATTACTTTTTACTCAAAAAATTATTGAAGAATCAAATGGAAAAGGGATGATAGTCCAATTTTTTAGAAAATGGATATGATAGTGCCACCCCTTAGCTTTAGAGACGCCCTATCGTTTAGTGAGCATGGATTGAGACTAAAATGAAGGTAATGCTTCGAAAAAAGAAAAAAGTCTAATATAGATACAAAGGGGGGAAAAAAGTCCCTTGAAAAAGCATCAGCCGAAAATTGGTACAAAAGAGGTAAAACGTTGAAAGTCGACATTCATAAAAGAATAAAGATGAATAACTATGTTCTAATTCTAACTATCTAGGACGGTCGTCGTTTGTCCTTTAGACCCTTCGCATGAATGTATTATAATAAATAGATAATTTAATCAAATATTTATAATTGAAATGCTTATGAAAAGATTATTTTATAAAGAGGCATTTAAATAGAAAATTAAATTTCCATTATTTGTAGAAATCCCTTGTAAATAAATGTAATATACATATACAGGTATTGTTAAAATAATGACTTCCATTACTTTAACAATATCAAACTCATTGGTAAAGATGCCATACAAATTGAATTTTTTTTCCAACTTAGTGAAACAATGTCAAGACCGGAAATCGGACCCAGATCTATTGGCTTAAATTGCCAGTGCTTTTCCAACTGAGCTACCTGGAATGACATCCGGCTGACACAATTCGCCCAGACAACTTTTCGGATTAACATCTTGTCTGCCGTGCTTTAGACCAGATGCTTTGACCATCCATGATTCAATAGAATTTTCCATGTAGACTCAGTTGGAAAAAAATTTACTTGTATGATATCTTTACCAATTAGTTTGATCGTGTTAAAATAATAATTGGGAACCTACGTTTTCCTTGTTTAATGGAGGGAGTTTCTTTATCTTCGACTTAATCTGTTGAGATGTCTATAGGGCAGACCGAATGCTATTCCAAAAGGTTGTCTGAGTGAATTGTGTCAGTCGGATGTTGTTCCAGGTAGCTCATTTGGAAGAGCATTGACAATTTAAGCCGATAGATCTGGGTTTGATTTCCAGTTTGGACACATTTTGACTCAGTTGGAAAAAATTCAACTTGTCCTTGCATTTATGTTAACCTAAAGTTTAATAATGTTTTTTTAAATTTGATTTTACCCTTTATACTAACCACAGGCATTATTTTTTTTATTATTTACATAGCAGCATCGTGATTAGTTGACAAACAACTTTTATTACCCTCCTGAAGTAGAGTGATGATATATAATAGAAAATCTAAAGGAACTATGGTAAAAGTAATTTTCAAAGAAAACGTTGAAATAAAAGTAATATTCCCAGCAAAACAGTTACCAGAATTACACACTGATACGTCGATTAATTCGATTAACTGATATCACCATAGTAATCGAAACAAATATTTAATGGGGAAAACTACAATAGATCCATGCACAAATATCTTAAAAACCCAATGTGTACAATAATATGCGATATACTAATGTACTCTAATATTGTTTCTGATGTGTTTTTGTTTAAAAGTACATGTTACAGTTTAATTTTAAACTCTTTAAATTAATTTTATTTAATTTACATGAACTTTCCATGAACATAAACTTGTGAAGTACACTGACGAGAAAAATTAAAGGAACAACCATAAAAGGGTGCTTTATGTTAATTCTATTACCGAAACTACAATGAAAGGTTATTGGTTGATTTAAGTTTAACATTCAAGTTGAATGAATAAATATAATTCTAATTTCAACATAAACTGTTTCTTCAATGTGCTATATACTTAGTCACACCACAGACCTTAACCACTGTGTTTTATAACTCTGCTCAATCTCTATCACCGATTACCATATGAAGGGAGAAAAACACACGTAATAACGCTGCAAACATCGGTGAAAGGCATCGATACTAAAGTCCTGGAATCATGGTATGGGCGGGCATCATTTTGAATGGCCGCACTGACCTACAAGTGTTTACCAGTGCAACTGTGAATGCTGAAATATACAGAGATGAGGTTCTTGATCCTCACTTCAAATTATTCAGGGGTGCAATCGGTAATAACTTCCATTTAATGAATAATAATGCGCGTCTTCATCGTGCTGCACTAGTGACTGATTATCTTGTGGGCGAAGGAATACAGCGAATGCAGTGGCCTGCATATTCTCCGGATTTATATCCGATAGAACATGCGTGGGATGCACTAGGACGCCGAGGACCCCCAACTAACACTCTCCAGAAGCTTCGAAGCGCTATTCATCTTGAATACACTTTGTTACCACAAGTACTTCTGGACACTCTAATCCACAGTATGGAAAATCACTGTAAAACTTGCATTTCGGTCAAGGATGACCACATACCTTATTGATTTTTCTTGTGTGTCTCTAAAATGTTGTAACAGTACAATTTCTTTATCCTCTCTTATATCACACATTCCTATGTTTTTATGTAAATTTATTTTTTGCAGAAGTAGGCTGTTCTGCATTTTGAATATATGTCATGCATGACAAAATAAAGATCTTGTGCAAGTTTCATGTTCTTATCTGCAAAATTATTCAAGTTCGATGAATTTTTATAGTTGTTCTTTAATTTTTCTCGCCAGTGCAATTTACTATGTGGCAATCAAGAAACCTAAAATAAAAAAATCTATTTTAAGTTTAATCTCGCATTACTACAAATTTTCAGGTTCATTATGTTAGTTTAATTACTATAGATAATTATTTAAAACTTACAGAATTTGATTTTAAACTTAGCGTAATACAATTTGATAACTAACACCAATCGAAATTTCTTGCTCATTAATTGAATGTGTATCGGAAAAAAAGTACCATATTAACTGAAACTGCATAAAGCGCGGCAAACTTGTTGCGCACTTGAGACAAGTGCGTAGTACATATGGAGAATCATTAGAGATTGGCATCGTCTATAGCTGTTATTTGGGGGATACTTTCATTAAAAAGCGACTGCCGACCAGAAGCCATCTACTGGCTGCATGAGAAAACGTTTTCTAATTTGATACAATATTAGTTGCCATATTGTTGTAAGTTTTATAAAAGGGCGGATTAAAGCATGTGCACATTGGGAACTGGCCCAGTACTTTCAAATGTAGGCTCTGGTGTTTTGTTTAAGATGAATAAACTGCAAAATAATGCTACAAATTTGTATGTGATATATCTAGTAAAAGAAAAAAAAGAATTGCAATTTTAGTTTTTGTATTATTTTAAGTTCTTAAATAATTGTTGATTTTTTATGTTTACGACCTCTTAAAAAAGAAACCTGGATTCAGGTAGCTGACCGCATTTTTTTTCGATGGTTTGTTACCAATCACAACCTTGTAATTTTATGCGGACGTTTTGCAAACAGACGTGCTTCTGATTGGTCCATCTCGTTTCGTAAAATTATGATAAACTTTGAATTCCCGATGAAAATGTATAGTTGTCCTTAAAGATGAAAGAAGGTTTCTTGTTCCTATTATACGTACTTAAAACACTTTACAATTTATTTGTACGTACAATTAATAGATAGATACTTTTTTCAGTTACCATATATTAATAAAATACTATTCCCAAAATGAAGAATACAATAAATGTTATTCTCACAAAAACATTTTGGAAAAACTGTTGTAATGAATTGTGAATAAAATCTTGGAGTTTTATAAAAGATTTAAAAATAATGTTTCTGTAGCAGAAAATTTAAAATTATATTTTTCTTTACGTAGACATATACACAAATACAGGCAATTATCCATCTAGTATTTCTTCATTTCCAACATTATGAAAAGATTGTTCTTCACAGCTTACTTTTCACATTCTTTACCGATGTTAAATAATATCATTTTCATATTTAAATTTCAAACAGAAGAAGCTGGAGCAAATGAATTATTCAAGAATGAAAGAGATTAAGCGAAAGAAATTTAATAAAGTTTTCCTATCCTTTCACAAAATGAATTATTGATTAACTCTCATTTTCCGAGATATTTAATATCACGGAATATATTTTATTAACAACTTAAAAAAAACCTTCTTTGATAAGTACTTTATGAATGAATCTCCAACTAATTATGGTCACTTTTCCTGTTTTAACCAATTCGTTCGCCTGTTATTTAAAAAGGAATATAACAATGATTGAAAATGAACAGGATATGACATAATTTTTATCAGACTTCATAAGTTTTAGAAAAGGGCAATAATTTTCAAAAATTTGAGTTGACAGTTATCGAATTGACATGTTTTTACTTTTATTATTATTATTATTATTTGAGTAATGACAGTAATTAACGTCGAAAGTTATCCAACTAACTATTTACATTAATAAAATATTAGTAAAATTAATAAAATACTATTCCCAAAATGAAGAATACTATAAGTGTTATTTTCACAAAAACATTTTGGAAAAACTGTTGTAATGAATTGTGAATAAAATCTCAGAGTTTCATAAAAGATTTAAAAATAATGTTTCTGTAGCAGAAAATTTAAAATTATATTTTCCTTTACGTAGACATATACATAAATACAGGCAATTATCCATCTAATCTTTCTTCATTTTCAACATTATGAAAAGATTGTTCTTCACAAACTACTTTTCACATTCTTTACCGATGTTAAATAATATCATTTTCATATTTAAATTTCAAACAGAAGAAACTGGAGCAAATGAATTATTCAAGAAGGAAAGAGATTAAGCGGAAGAAATTTAATAAAGTTTTCCTATCCTTTCACAAAATGAATTATTGATTAACTCTCATTTTCTGAGATATTTAATATCACAGAATATATTTTATTAACAACTTAAAAAAACCTTTGATAAGTACCTTATGAATAAATCTCCAACTAATTATGGTCACTTTTCCTGTTTTAACCAATATTTAAAAAGGAATATAACAATGATTGAAAATGAACAGGATATGACATAATTTTTATCACACTTCATAAGTTTTAGAAAAGGGCAATAGCTTTCAAAAATTTGAGTTGACAGTTATCGTATTGACATGTTTTTACTTTTATTATTATTATTATTTGAGTAATGACAGTAATTAACGTCGAAAGTTATCCAACTAACTATATACTGGCATGGCAAGACTTTTCATATATCACGTATTTTTCTGTATGTTGAATTTTTTTATTGTTATAACAACTGTTCGAATGGAAAAATATTTTGCGAAAGTTTTTTAATTATACTTTTGATTCAATAATCTTTCCAATGTTATATAATTTTTAAATATCATTAAAAAATGGTGTTTTCAGCTATCAGTCTGTTGAAATACACTTTTTTTTTCAAAATACTTCCACAGTTTTGCCAACGAGGATATTATATTAACTGTCAACCGTATTAAAAAGCGTGTTTGGTAAGCAATAATGAATATATATATATATATATATATATTATTTTATAACAGATAAATTAAAAAATAACTTTTCTCATAGATACAGATAAATATTGGCTTTGAATTTCATTTATTAGCTCTTTTCCAATAGACTCTTTTATTCTTAGTGTTTTCATATTCTTACGTAACATTTCACATTGTTTATAGATGTTAACTGATGCCGTTTTCATATATAAATTTCAAACAGCAGAAACTGGAGAAAATGAATAATTCAATAAAGAAAGAGATTAAGTGAAAGAAATTTAATAAAGTTTTCCTATCCTTTTACAAAATTAATTATTTATTCACTCTCATTTTCAGAGATATTTAATATTCCTAAATATATCTTATTAACAATTTAAAAAAAAAAAAAAACTTTTTTGAATAGTACTTTTTGAATGAATCTCCAACTAATTATGGCCAATTTTCCTGTTTTAACCATTTCGTTCACCTGTTATTTACAAAGGAGTGTAACAATGATTGAAAATAAATAGGATGTGACATAATTTTTTTTTTCACACTTCATAAGTTTTAGAAAAGGACAATAGATTGCATAGCTTTCAAAAATTTGAGTCGACAGTTATCGAATTGGCGAGGTTTTATTATTATTATTATTATTTTAGTTACGGTTGAGTTTTCCTCAATTGTTACTGTGGGTAATTATCGCTTTGTGGATTGAAATTAATGTTTTATAAGACAGCGATTAACATCGAAAGGTATCCAAGTATTTACTGACATGACAAGAGCTTTTATTTATTACATTTTTTTCTATATGATGATTTTTTTTATCATTATAATTAGCAGTCGTCAGTTTCTTCAAGCGAACTTTGAATCAAACGAAATATATCGATGAATTTGACATTGTGTTTTAAAGCAATATAGAACTTTACTTGGAATGTCTATCTGGATTGCTGAAGCTTATATGAACGCCATTGAGCTAGTATGTTTTCTAATACTTCAGACAAAATTTGGGTTGTTAAAGTTTCAAATCTTTTAGTTAATCATTTACAGTAGGATTTGATAATTGAGGCGTTCAGAAGTCAACCCGACTAACTCCATCAAATGAAAATAATCAGTATAAACTGTTAAAGTTATGTATCTATAAAAAACTCTATTATTTTTTCAGCATATTTTGATTAAACTCATTAATTTTCTTTAATCAAAGGTAGCTTTTCAGCACTGTACAAATATATATAAATATTTCAATGTCCCTCTGTTTTAAAAAAAGCCACTTTGTATGGATTTATTTTATCACTTTGTTGGCATGTCACTGGAAAGTATTGAAAAAAAAAATCTGAGTGCTTTGTATAAAGGTAATTTCATTAACCAAATACGCACAGAACAAAACTTATTTACATGAAAAAGTAACCAGTGTTATTGCAAGTAAAAAAATTGATACCCTGGGTTGTGGAAAAAGTGTAGAAATTACATCTAAAAATGCAAATTACTCTATTCTGCGTAAATATGCAGTCGTCATCACTGTTAGGTTCAACTTGCAGGATACCTCTTTCAGTCTATAAGTCTTTATAATACTGGTGATTGATGAACAGGAGGTATGTACTTCAAGAGGTCCATCATATCCTTCTTTTTTGCAATGGTGATCGGTCTTGATGAAGAATATCTTGTGGAACATCATCAAGGCTTACTAAAAGCCGTCCGTTTTCATTTTTCTTTTCTATGTTTATTTTTCCAAATGGCATCTTTCGTGTGAAATTAATTTTATATTTGACAGCAAATGGTTCGGCCTTCTCAATCCTGATCCATCTCATTTTCAACCAGTTAACTGGTTCACCGTCGATACTTTTTTCCTGTTAGTGACAAATTTTCTAGGGTTTCCATTGAATAGAAATCTTCATGCTTCATTTCTGTGAGGAAATACAGAGTGTCTCATTTATTTTGCAACCCCTAAAAAAAGAACAATGTACAAACATTAATTTTTATTTTACAGAAGTGCTTAAACGACTACAAAAGGTGTTGGAAGTGACCGCCGTCTTCATCTTTACATATCTGGGCCCGTTTGAGGAGGTTCCGAGACACATTCTGTAATGTGTTTGGTGTGATAGCGTTTATCTCTTCCGTAATGCGAGTTCATGAAATGCTGTATGAAACTACGCTTCGTCACTAAAGAACACCCGATCTAAAACACCAATGCCATGTTTTCGAACAAAAGTTTTTAACCAGCGACAAAAGTTTATTGAGACGGTGCGCTGGATCAGGTGCCTTGAATTCCTGCACCAATGTGGCGCTATAAGCGTGCACTTTCAATCGTTTCAAGGCGCGGTATGCAGTGGCTCGGAGAACATTTGTTTGTAAAGCTAATTTTCTTACTGACGTGGCCGGTTTCTCCTTGATTTTCGTCTCGATTTCCTTCATTTTGTGGTCAGTTAGGACAAACGACAGACGGTTCTTTCTTTTCGGTTGCACAGTCAATTCTGTTTGAAAATGGTCCACGATTCACTTAATTGTGTTTTTATTTTGCACCACCGAGTCTGGAAACTTGTTTTCATATCGTTCCTTGACTGTTTTGTTCGAAGATGTTCGAAAATAATGTTCAATAATCAACGCACATTTTTCTGCATATAGCACCATGACGCAAAACTACCTTTCACTTCGTTCTCCTTAGCACTGAAGTGTCTCGTGCGGTTTTCTAGCATGTTGGTAGTGTTGCTTGCACACCCCTCCACACCGCAACCTGCACTAACGGTGTGAGCGTGCACTCGTGCTGTTCATTTGCTTCGCGTTTACGCGGGTAGCAAAATAAACGAGACATTCTGTACTTATTTATTTTCCTGCAGTCAAAAATAATATCCTAACAATTTCTTAGAGAATGGATATTGGAAATATTCTTTGTTCTTTTCTCAATAAAAGTAAAATCAGAATCGTTCGGAAGGCAACTGTGTCCTGGCACAAGGACCTTAAAGTCAATAGTTTCAGTGCTAACACTTTGAGTTTGCAGGTATTTTATAAGAAATAGAACAATTTTTATATTGAGGTTTTGGCCTCCGCATGAGTCAGAGCACTGGACAATATGTTTGGCGTTATTGGCATGACCAGCCAGGTGTTTTATAATACAAAAGCTAATTTCCAGCGAACCTCTCGAATCTTCGGTTTCCGGCCATACGTACATGTAAGTTTTTTTGTTATTACAAAAGGGAACCCCAAATTCATAAACATACAAGTTTCATTTGTAGTACGCTACAGATGTTGAGAGTTTTGGGAAAGCCAAAGCCTTCTGAAGGTCGAAAGTTAACACGTAGTAATCGTCAGAGCATCTACCCTGGTCCTCTTTTAAACTTTCCGTGGCCTTTTTCGCCTTTCTTACATGCAGCTCTTTCTCAGTTTCTATTACTTTTCTCACATCTTTGCTTGCCACTAAAAGTCTATTTCGTAAATCGTCACACATTTGACAGGTATCTTTAATCGGCGGATTAAAATGCAGATTAAAGTTAGTTGAAAATACATGGTAGTACATTTTTTCTTTAATCGGAGTTTTTTGGTTTTCACCACACCACAAGACATATAAATCATACAATTTTTTTATTGTAAAGTCTGGGTTAAAATATTTTCTGTGAGGGTTGTGTGATTTCGTGTAGTGGCTGGAGTAAAAAGGAATTGATTTTATGTGATTTACAACATCTGATATGTCAACTTGATTTCCAAGGGGTTGACTTTCCCCTTCTATCTGCAATACATCTTACGTCACTATTAATGCTACAACTAAGAATTCGGCCATCAGAAGCTTGAAAGGTTTGCCTAAAGTATGTTTTACAAACCTGAACATCATTGTTCTTGACTCGGAAAAAAAACGAAAAATTATGACTTCTTGGAGGTTTAGACAGATTAGTAGGTCGACGTCTCTTAATACTTCTTGATTTGATACAACCGTTGAGAAATATGTTTTGCTCACTCTGAGTAGTTAAACTATAAAATGATTTAAAAAGAGTTTCCCTTTCATCTGTTGATATTTTTTATTGCATTTTCTTGCATACTTACACTCTTTATCGCTAAAGAGTTTTGCAGCGACTGTATGGCCTGATCTAGTTTTATATTCTTTACCAGAAAGTATCTTTTTCTTAAGACCCTTTACACTTTCTCTCTTCCAACTATCAGGGTTTCTTTTACGTCTACAGCCTCTAACAGGCTACGGGATAGACCTAACCTCAAAATCTGAAAGCGCTAAGTCACTGCTTTCCTCAACTAAAACATCATTATTATTCAGTTGTTAAACCTCATTAGAGCCTAAGTTATTTAATCTGTTAAGGTTTTGACCTAATCGGAATGAAGGATTATTAGTACGTAGATCTAAATCTGAGCCTGGAATGAAGTCTGGATCAGAGTTTGTGTTGTCGCCAAAAATGTCACTTTCGCTGCTATGTTCACTATTTTTAGGCTTGAAATAAGAAAGTAAACCTCACAAAGGAAGTAAACATCATACACAATCACTATAAAGTCAGTTCACAAAATCAGTTCAACAATAATAATAAACATCAGCTGTCATGGAGCAAGGAGTTAATCACGTTGGCCACTGAAAGTTCTGGTAAGATGTTCAGTTGCCAGAGTAGATAGCGCATTCAAACGGCAAACCATTGGACTTTGGAGTTAGTCGCCTTGTCCGCTGAAAAATATTCACTGAGGTAACCCAACCATGTTATTACCTGAATTTCTATTTTAAAAAATGGAGTTAGTCGGATTGACTTCTGAGCGTCTCAATTTGATAAAGAACGGTAGAATGATATGCAATATACTAAAAAAAATCCTGAAAATTGTTTAAGTAACAATTCAAGTCTCATCAAAATCCACCCAGTAGAACTTTTTAAAAAGGCTAATATTTAGTAATCGGGTTCACCTGATTATAGAACTTTCCTCCATAATTCTATAATTTTCCAAGCAATGTGCAGTATACTAAAATTATCCCTGAAAAATTATCTAACTAACAATGCAAGTCTCATCGAAATCCATTCAGTTTCGTGATCGGATTCACCTGAATATAGAAATTTTCCCGATAATTTTATAATTAATCAACGTATAGAACAATATGCTATCTACTAAAACTTTTCCTAAAAAATTATCTAACAGTGCGAAACTCTTCGAAATCCTTCTAGTAGATCTCAAGTTATAAGCAGCCAGTTGCCGGAACGGAATTTCCATTTGCATTTTATATTATAGTACTACTTTTCTAATATGAAAAATTCTTTAAAAAGTTGTTTAATTATATTTTTGATTCAATTATCTTTCCAATGTTATATAATTTTAAAATATCATTAAAAAATGATGCTTTCAGTCATCAATCTATTGAAATACACTTTTTTCAAAATATTTCCACAACTTTGTCAACGAGGATATATATTAACTGTCAACCGCATAAAAAATTGTATAAGGTAAGCAATAGTGAATAAAAATATTATTTTATAACACATAATTAAATAACATATTTTTCTTTGCATAGACATAACTAAATATTGGCTTTGAAGCTCTTTTCCAATAGACTCTTTTGTTCTTAAGTGTTTTCATATTCTTACGCAACATTTCACATTCTTTATGTGTGTTAAATGATGCCGTTTTCATATTTAAATTTCAAACAGCTGAAGGTGCAGAAAATGAATTATTCAATAAGGGAAGAAATTAAGCGAAAGAAGTTTAATGAAGTTTTCCTATCCTTTTACAAATTGAATTATTGTTTTATTTTCCAAAATACTGAATATCGTTGGATATATTTCATTAATATTAAAAGAAAAAAAACATTGAAAAGTATACCTTCTGAATGACTTTCCAGTTAGATTCCAGTTAGATCCTCCAAATTATGCTTATATTTTTTAACCAGTTCATCCTCATGGTACTTGCAAATGATACAGCAATGGTAGAAAACGAACACGATATGACTTAATCATGTATATTACTTCTGATGTGAACATCTGTTTTTCTATGCGCATAGAAAACGCACAAGGATGAATGGGGTATCATACGGAACGTTTTTGAACAGGATTTTGACGCTTACATTTTGTTAAAATACGATTTTTTTTATATTATTTGTAGTTAACTGAAAATTAATGAAAATAAAGAATCAGCCAATAATATCAAAGATTGCCATGCAAAAACCTTGTTCGGGTCTACTAGTCATAGGTGAGGTTGGTGCAAGAGTACGCAGAGCGATTATCCAATCCCACAACTACAGAGAACCAATCGAAGAGGATTGGATCGAGTGAATTTCTTGCAGAGACCGATAGCACGAAAAGTGTATAGACTACGCAAACAGTGGTCACTACAGATATGACGTTTGTAAGTTAAACGATTTTTTTTAATACGCACTCTTGATCTCATAGGTCGTACAAGAATGCGTATTCAGGAAGATAATCATTTTTTCAAATAATACCGAGAGTGTTTCTTATAAGTTGATTAATACAAATTTTTTGTTGTTGATAGCTTATTAACGTAATAGTATAAATAAAGTATAATAACATCCCTTAAATCTCTTGATTTGTTGTTATTATTGTTATTGTATATTTCTGGCGACAACATCCCTTTTGCTATGCACTTACAAAACGTACAACGATGAATGAAGTATCAATCGAAAGGTTTTGAATAGACTTTTGATATAGTACGCTCACATTTCGTTAAATAAAGTTCTTTCCTTAAAAATTGTAGTTAATAAAATATTAATGAACAAAAGTATCAGCAAAAAATCTCAAAGATTTCTATATGTAAAATTCTCTCACGTGTCAACTGGTTTTATTATACCGCCTATGTATTTAAAAATGGCGATACATTACGGGGTTTTCTAAAATTTCCGATAGAATATCAGAACTGTTATTGTGGGAAATTATTGTTATCTGGATTAAAATTAAAGCTTTGTAAAAGTCATTAACGTTATCCAAATATCCATTAAGGTTATCCAACTAAATATTATTAACTGACATGCGAAGAAATTTCCAATTATCGCATTTCTTACACGTTTAATTTTTTTTTTTATAAATAGTGTTTTACACTGTTAAAAATCTGCAGCAAACTGTCCAGTCATTCAACCGTTTTTAAAGATAGCGGTTACTTGAACATATTATTGAGCGTATCCGACCATAATATTGACCATATTATGGTCAGAGTAAAATTAAATTACGGCTATGTAACCGGTTTCTATAAAAACGGTCGAATGACTGGACAGTTTTCTGCACATTTTTAACACTGTAATAAAAGATATCCTTCAGAAAAGTTATTAAATTACATTTTTTATTACATTATCTTTCCATTGATATGTAATTTTTTAGTAACCTTAATAAAAATATCGTATAATCCATGGAACTATTCAAATGCACTCTTCCAAAAGTTGTGAATTAATTGTCAACACTGTTAAAAAAAAAAAAAAAAAAAAAAAAAAATTTATTTACGAAAATGTAATATAACCACGTCTGAAAATATACAATAACCTCTTCCGAGTTACCCAAGATTTTTAAAACTTTATTTATCTTTAGAAACCTCAGAAACTAATGTAGAGATTTAAAGAAGCACACTGAGAAAAATGACACTTTTAAATCTGAGTAATTTTTTTTTTATTTTGTTATGAAACTTTTTGTTTCAAATAGGACGACCCAGTGCTTTCAATTCTGAAATACCAGAAATACTCAGAATATTGAAACATGGACATATTCAAAACTGTTCACAGTAGAGGTCATTTCATACTCATTTTTGAAACATGGACATACTCAACAATGATTAGAATCAGTTCAAACTCATTTTTGAAACATGGCAATACTCAAAAATGAACACATAGAAGTCAGTTCTTACTCATTTGAATGAAATGCAATATTTCAATTTTTCAAGAGAAAAATAATTGTGGCGTTAATGGATTAAAATGTGTCAAAAAGAAAATTTAGTCAGTTAAATTTCAATAACCAGGGAGCGCTTTTTCATTTAAGAAATATACTAATAACAATCGAATTGAAAATTTGCATAATTCATATCTCCCCTTCCCCACATAAATAAAATAGTAAAGTAAGTTTTACAATCTTAACCACCATCTCAAATTGATCGAATCTATCCGAAATTCCGTTAAAAATTTCCAATTTTCTCAGAAACAAATTAATGAATCCTATAAAACTATCAACATACGTCCGAATCATTCGATGACTTGCATTTAAAGTAACCCACTTATGTGATCTGGATGGCGAAGAGGATAAGGCAATAGCTTTGTAACTAGCAGGACTCGGGTTCTATCCTGGCTCTGGGTAAGAGCGTAAATGTAGTTTATCCTCCCATATTCGTAAATAGAACCAGAGATGGTATCACTAGCTCTTTTTTTCTAGCTGTTACTTGAAACATGGACATATTCAAATATGAGCACATGATGTTTTATACTTGAGTGTATGCATGTTTCCAGAAATGAGTATATACATGTTTCAAACTTGAGTAATTTTGATTCGGAGCCATTTTAACTATGTGACATACTCAGATTTGAGTATTTTTTGCTCAATTTTGAAAAAAAAAAAAAAAAAAAAAAAAAAGTGCATTTATAGAAATACAGTTTATTTTGCTGCCACTGATTTCTCGGAAACGTTTTCAAGTAGTTTTTATAGTGTATTAACCAGTTTTCTCAAATCGGAATACCGGTTTATATGCTGCTATCAATTCTCATATAAACATTTTCAGGTGCGTAATCGAATTCATACTTGCAAGTGTTAACAAAGTAATATTACTATAATTGTTAAATTTTATGCTGTTAATTTATCATGTTTGTCTGTAAAAGATGTTTGTTGAATATGAAAATGTTTATATGAGAATTGATAGTATACGAAAAATCTATATCCCAGGTTTAGAAAACTGATTAATACACACCAAGATCCAATCGAAAACATTTCAGAAAACCAGTATCAGCAAAAGTAACTGTTTTATAAATGCTTGTTTAAATCTCGAAAATATATTAGTTTCTGAAATATTCTAAAGATAAAGAACGCTTTTCGGAATCGTTAGCAACTCGGAGTAGGTTAATGTAGTATATTTTCGTTAGTGTTTATATTACATTTTACTATATTCAGAATCATCTGTCTTTTTTTTATAGTGCAGTTAACGAAAAAGAAAAGTTTTGTAATTATTTTAAAATTAATTTTTAATACCAATTTTAAAAACCCTATTTTTTTTATGTAAACGTACATAAATATAGACTTTTCATTATAATATCGTAATACATTTTTTTCCAATAGAATAAAAAAAACTCTTTTGGTCTGAAATGTTTTTATATTCATACACAATTTTTCATAATATATATGTTAAACGATACAGTTTTCACATTTCAATTTCTAAACAGCAGACACTGGAGCAAATGAATTATTCAATGAGAAAAGAGATTAAGCGAAAGAAATTTAATAAAAGTTTTCTATCCTTTTACAATATAGACTATATTTATTCTCAAGTATATTTTTTTTCAAGTATTTAATATAGTTGAATATATTTTATTATTAACTTTAAAAAAAAACTTTTTGAAGATTACCTCTTGAATAAATCTGCAGCAAATTATGGGCAATTTTCTTGTTTTGAACGATTCATTCTCTTGTTATTTGCAAATGAATGTTATGATGATTAAACAAGAACAGGATATGACATATTTTTCATACCACATAAATATTAGAAAATGGAGATCGAAATTTTTTTTATTAAAAATTGAAAAAGTTATTGTCAGATATTATTACTCTCTGGCTTAAAATTAAACCTTAGTAAGGTTTTAATTAACGCCAAAATTTATTCGACTAAGTATTATCTACATGGTAAAAATTCTCATGTAGCATAAGTTATTTTTTATAGGTTTATTTTTATTTACTAAATGTTATTCTAATTTTTAAAAATCCTTTACAAAAGCTATTTAACACATTTTTTATTAAATTACCTTTACGTTAATATATCAGTGAATAACAAAATAAAATTTCGTTTTTTTTATGTTTTTATAACAAAGCTTTCTCACCCTTACTGTTGAACATAAAATGTTATTTAAGAGGATGTATGCCCCTTCTATATTCTATAATCATACAGATTTCTTTCTTTTATTTTTAGGTCACATAAAGAGTGATATAAATGTTCAAATTTTTCATATCTTAAGGCAATACTTTAAACTACGCTTTAAAACCAATAAAGCTGTCCACAAAATTCGTGCAGTTAAAGCCCAGGACAAGAGTAGCGTCCGGATAGTTCAAAATAAATCCAAACTTTTAAGGAAGAAAACTTCCGCCTTAAAATCCATTTTGACCATTTGAAGAGGAAATTATAAGGGAATTTTTAACTGATGGAGGACACACATAGGATATGACAAGTTTTACAGAGTTTTAGACACACTTGCAGGGAACCAGAGTGTGAATTCTCTTCTAATTTCCTCTTCAACTGGTCAAAATTCCCAACTGATATCTCGTCACTTCTCAGTTTGATTTCAAGACCGATGTCCTTAAAATGTTTGGATTTGTTTTGAGCTGTCCGGACGCTACTTTTGTCTTGGACTCCGACTGCACGAATTTTGCGGACAGCTTTATTGGTTTTAAGGACTAGTTTAAAATAATGCCTACAGCTATAAAAAATATCTACATTTCTATCCCTCTTTATGTGACCTAAAGATGAAAGAAAGAAGTCTGTATCATTATAGAACATAGAGGGACCTATATCCTCTTAAAGAACAATTTTATGTTCAACAATAGAGGTTGAGAATGTGTCAGCTACATGCTTTGATATGAAAGCATTCAAAAACGAAAATTCTCTTGATACACCCTAATACAATTTTATGGCATAATTAATAGCGTCATTCTGAGCTTTCAGACCACCGAAATACATTGTTTTCAAAAGGCTTCAAAAATTTTGGCAATTAGTGAATTTATTTTTTATTAAGATTATCAAAAAGTAAATTCAGTAAAGTTTGGAAATATTTTATAACTATTTTTTTAACGTAACATACATAAATATAAGCTTACTATTTTCCTTTACAGTGCTTTTCAAATAGAATAAAAATTATCTTTTGTTCTCAATTTTTTCCACATTCTTACACAACTATGCACATTCCTTATAGAAGTTAAATGATATCGTTTTATTATTTAAATTTTAAACAGTAGACGCCTCAGCAATTAATTATTCAATGAGAAAAGAGATTAAGCGAAAGAAATTTAATAAAAGTTTTCTATCCTTTTACAAAATAAATTATACTTATTTTCCTTTTTTTTTCAAAATATTTAATATAGCTGAATATATTTTATTAATAACTTAAATTAAAAGTTTTTGAAGATTACCTCTTGAATAAATCTGCAACAAATTATGGCCAATTTTCTTGTTTTAAACGATTCATTCTCTTGTTATTTGCAAATGAATGTTTCGATGATTAAACATGAAGAGGATATGAATTTTTTTCACACCACATAAGTATTAGAAAATGGCGTTAGACTGCATGGTTTTCGAAATTTTTTTATTGAAAATCGAAAAAGTTACTATCAAAAATTATAGCTCTCCGGATTAAAATTAAACCTTTGTAAAGTTTTAATTACGTCGAAATTTATCCGACTAAGTATTAACTAACATGGTAAGAATTCTAATGTACGTTTTTTTTTATAGGTTTTTTTTTTTTTTTTTTTACTTGGTAAGTGTTGTTATAATTTTTAAAAATCCTTTACAAAAGCTATTCAACAAATTTTTTATTAAATTATTTTTGTATATATATTAGGGTGCGTCAAAAGAATTTTCGCTTTTTTTTAATGTTTTTATATCAAAGCATGTAGATGGCACTTTCACCCCTATTGTTGAACATAAAATGTTATTTAAGAGGATATATGCCCCTATATATTATATAATCATACAGACTTCTTTCTTTCATTTTTAGATCGCATACAGAGTGATAGAAATGTTGAGATTTTTTTTTACGTCTTAAGGCAATACTAGCGGAGCTTCGCCCGCTACGCTGGTCGTTTTATTCCAAACGGTTCTCGAATTAAACGAACTTAAGCTTGGGCGCCCCACAGTCTTCGGATCCGGTCAACTCGGATTTAAATAAAAAACAAAAAAAGAAAATTTCATTTGGAATCCTGCAAAAACTGCATCAAGGTATTTTTAAAAACTGTGATTGTTGATTTATTTTTTGTCCGAAAAGTGAAGCGTTTCTCTTCAACGAAAACTGACACAGGCTGCAGGCAACAAATGTCTGCTTGAAAAATTCAGAGGAGAATGATTAATGGTGAACCGTTCCAGCCCACTCTCAAACTATAGAAGGGGAGAATCCCCTGGTATTTCCCGCTTTGAAAAAAAGTTGGAGTATGCACATTGAGGTTAATTTCATGTGAAATCTGAAAAAATGTTCTTTTAGCTTTAAATATATAGATTTTAAACTGGGCCTTAAAACCAATAAAGCTGTCCGCAAAATTCGTGCAGTTGGAGGCCAGGACAAGAGTAGCGTCCGGGCAGTTCAAAACAAATCCAAACTTTTAAGGAAGCGGACCTCCGCCATGAAATCAATTTTGACCAGTTGAAGAGGAATTTAGAGGAAATCTTGAAACTGACGGAGGAACTAGGACATACATAGCATGCCATATTAATTAACAAGTTTTACAGAATATTAAACAAACTTGTAGGGAGAGAGTGAGTGGGTTTATACTCCTCTAATTTCCTCTTCAACTTGTCAAAATTCCCAACTGATGGCCTGTTACTTCTGAGTTTGATTTCAGGGTGGAGATTCCCTTCCTTAAAACGTTTGGATTTGTTTTGAACTATCCCGACTACCTCTTGTCCTGGCCTCCGAATTCACAAATTTTTAGGACAACTTTATTGGTTTTAAGGCCTAGTTTAAAAAATTGCCTTACGCTGTAAAACATCTCAACATTTCTATCACTCTTTAAGTGACCTAAAACTGAAAGAAAAAAGTCTGTATGATTACAGAATACAGAGGGACCTATATCCTCTTAAACAACAATTTTATGTTCAACAATAGGGGTGAGAATGTGTCAGCTACATTTTATATGAAAACATTCAAAAAACGAAAATTATCTTGATACACCCTAATACAATTTTATGGTATGATTAATAGTGTCATTCTGAGCTTTCAGACCAATGTCAATACACTGTTTTCAAAAGGCTGCATCAATTTTGGAAACTAATGCATTTATTTATTGTCAAGATCAGAGCTTTACAAATTTGATAAAATCTAGTAGCCACACTGTAAACACAAACGTCTGAAATTCAGTTAAAAAAGTGTCTTAAATGGATGGTCACATTTTAAGTGAAAAAAATAGTGTCTTACTTTTTAAGACGCCTTTTTGCATCTGAAATTCAGACATTGGAAACGTCTTAAAACGCCGCCATTTTTAAAACACTTTAAATGTCTTAAAAATACGCCATTTTTAAAACATTTGAAATGTCTTAAAAAGACGCCATTTTTAAAACACTTGAAATGTCTTAAAAAGCCGCCATTTTTTTTACATTGAAAACATCTAAAATGCTGCCATTTTAAAACACTTGAAACGTCTTAAAAAGCCGTCATTTTTTAGACATTTAAAACATCTGAAACATATATAATTTTTTTTTCTCTTATTTACACTTGCTGATTGACAGCAGGCTAAAACATAGACTTACAGTCAAGCTACAAAGTAAAATAAATGGTTGCCAATTATGGAAGACTACAACAGTCTGCATTATAGTGTTATAATTTATTTTGTATTGCAGTTATTTTGTATTTTGTATTTAAGACTCCTTCTAAAATACACGTATACTGGAGGATCCAAAAGTCAGTAATTATTTTAAAACACAATAATTCACAAACTAATAAAAATAGAAAAGTGATTTCTTTTTTAAATTTCCTCTGCCAATCTTCAAGTGCATCTTTAATTTCAATTATAACTTGTAAAAAGACATTTCTTTGGATGTTAGACGTGTTCTCTAACAACAAAACTTAGAATATATACCCTTTAATTCATGTTTTCTGTAGTTTTTACATTTCATTGGTCAATTACTGGTGCACTCACCTTAGTAAGAGAAATATTTTAGGTAGTTTTCATCTTAATGAGAGCAGGACTCTGATGCTACTGTTTTCTGATTATAAATTATAGCTGAGTATTAATATATATATATATATATTAACTTTTGATGAATTAAACAAAATCTTATTCTACTTCAGCTTGACCATGAAAAAAAATTCTTCTATAACTTCACATTTCACAAAATTTTCTTTGGCATATCATCGAAAAGGAACTATATAAATTCACATTCCACAAAATTTTCTTTAACGTATCAGGGAAAAGGAACTGAGACTGTATTTAATAGAATTTAAGTTCATTAATTAAATGATGCTACTTTTAAGATATATATTAAATTAGAACACTTTTACAGTCTTTTATTTTTGTCAGTAACAAGGCATAAAATATGTTCATATTACGTTGTCTTTTAAGGTAATTTGCCTGTTATAGGCAAGAAATATTTCTGGGAATAATTAGTTAAAATTGTGTTTTAATTACAATTCTAAACAACCTAATAAAATAAGTGTCGTAATTACACGAAAGTTTAGAAAAAAAATTAATAACTCAAATTCAAAAATATTTTAGACTATTCTCATTATTTTATTTGTCCAAACTTTTCTCTTTTGGAGGTGAAAACATTTTCAGTGACATTTAACGTTGAGATTCTCTATAAAAGTTGATAAAATTGAATTACTCTTATAACAATTTCGAGACAAATAATCAAGAAACAAATATGAAAAATGTTATCACTTAAAATATTTTACTATCATTTTTAGCAACTATGCTTATTTCATAACTCCACATCTAATACAGAAAATGTTTTTTTACTACTGCTGTTTCTACTAGTTTTTTTTTTTTTTTTCGTCACCACCTTATACAGCAGATGATCTTTAAAACGGAGACATTGAGAAAAAAAAATAGTACGCATTTATAGATTTTTGCGTTATGTAGATATCACGCTTCAATTAAATTTGTAGTAGAAACATAGCCAAATACGTTTGGAACTTATCCATATAAGAGTTAAAAATCTGTAGTGTGCAGATTAAAGAAAATTTTCGGAATGGCACTATATGCTATCTCATTACTCAATTAAATACAAGAATTTTCAAGTAATAACAATTTTTTTTAAGTTCTGGATTAAGGGGATATAATGTCTGAAACTTAATCCTCTAGAAACTAAGCAATATTTCTGAAATATGGAATGCAAGTCTTTCTTGTCTGTAAAAGTCCATTGTTTACACACGCCAAGATTTTTAAAACTGTCTTTATCTATATTACTTTTAAATGCTAAAGGTGTAAAATTAACAACTATAATATAAATTAAAATAACTTTTATTAGTTGTTTTACATGTTTCGACTCTTCTGAATCATTTTCAAAAACAAAATGAGAACATTCTAAAGCTGCACGGGCTTTGAAGTTATTATTTACATGTACTTTTAAAAAAAATTACGCACGTTATCTATTATTTTTT
Organism: Maratus michaelseni; assembly: GCA_963931845.1. Lineage (NCBI taxonomy): Eukaryota > Metazoa > Arthropoda > Arachnida > Araneae > Salticidae > Maratus > Maratus michaelseni. The sequence goes on along the minus strand of OZ007587.1, from coordinate 300,588,274 downwards.
ACTTGATTGTTTATTTTCATATCTTTGAGCATGGAGTAATTCTATCCACAGTTTCGGTAAATTAAAAGATGCCGCATCGTTACATATTGTATTTTTGCGCGTGAGTATCTCTATGGTTTCTCTTATTATGGATGGATAGTGTAGACTGGAGGGAAATATTATTTCACTTTCATTGAAATTTATTTGGATGGTTTCTTCTTGCGATGCGGCATCTTTTAATTTACCGAAACTGTGGCTAGAATTACTCCATGCTCAAAGATATGAAAATAAACAATCAGTGCGTAATTTTTTTAAAAAGTACATGTAAATAATAACTTCAAAGCCCGTGCAGCTTTAGAATATTCTCATTTTGTTTTTGAAAATGACTCAGAAGAGTCGAAACATGTAAAACAACTAATAAAAGTTATTTTAATTTATATTATAGTTGTTAATTTTACACCTTTAGCATTTAAAAGTAATATACTATTACAAGGTGTTATATTTTATTATACTGTCTTTATCTTTAGAAACCTCAGAAACTAATGCAGAGATTTAAAGAAGCACACTGAGAAAAATGACACTTTTAAATCTGAGTAAATCAATGTTTTCATTTTGTTGTGAAACTTTTTGTTTCAAATAGGACCGACCCAGTGCTTTCAATTCTGAAATACCAGAAATACTCAGAATATTGAAACATGGACATATTCAAAACTGTTCACATAGAGGCTCAGTTCATACTCATTTTTGAAACAATGGACATACTTAACAATGATTAGAGTCAGTTCAAACTCATTTTTGAAACATGGCAATACTAAAAAATGAACCCATAGAAGTCAGTTCTTACTCATTTGAATAAAATGCAATATTTCCATTTTTCAAGGGAAAAATAATTGTGGCGTTAATGGGTTAAAATGTGTTAAAAAGAAAATTTACTCAGTTAAATTTCAATAACCAGGGAGCGCTTTTTCATTTAAGAAATATACTGATAACCATCGAATTGAAAATTTATATAATTCATATCTCCTCTTCCCCACATAAATAATAAAGTTTTACAATCTTAACTACCATCTCAAATTGATAATTTATCCGAAATCCCGTTAAAAATTTCCAATTTTCCCAGCAACAAATTAATGAATCCTATAAAAATGTCAACATGCGTCCGAATCATTCGATGACTTGCATTTAAAATAGCGCACTTAAGCGATCTGGATGGCGAAGTGGATAAGACAATTTACTTGTAACTAATACGACTCGGGTTCGATGCTGGCTCTGGGTAAGAGCGTAAATTTATTTTATCTTTCCCATAATCGCAAACAGAACCAGAGATGGTAGCACTAGCGCTTTGTTTCTATAGCTGTTGTTTACTGTTGTTTGAAACACGGACATACTCAAATATGAGCACATGATGCTTTATTCTTGAGTGTGTGCATGTTTTCAGAAATAAGTATATACATGTTTCAAACTTGAGTAATTTTGATTCGGAGCCATTTTAACTATGTGACATATTCAGATTTGAGTATTTTTTGCTCAGTTTTGAAAATGTCGTTTTTAGAGTGCATTTATAGAAATAAAGTTTATTTTGCTGCCAATGATTTTCGAAACATTTTCAAGTAGTTTTTATAGTGTATTAATCAGTTTTCTCAAACCGGAATATCGGTTTTTATGCTGCTATCAATTCTCATATAAACATTTTCAGGTACGTAATCGAAGTCATACTTGCAAGGGTTAACAAAGTAATATTACTATAATTGTTAAATTTTATGCTGTTAATTTATCATGTTTGTCTGTAAAACATATTTGTTGAATATGAAAATGTTTATATGAGAATTGATAGTATACGAAAAATCTATATCCCAGGTTTAGAAAACTGATTAATACACACCAAGATCCAATCGAAAACATTTAAGAAAACCAGTATCAGCAAAAGTAACTGTTTTATAAATGCTTGTTTAAATCTCAAAAATATATTAGTTTCTGAAATATTCTAAAGATAAAAAACGCTTTTCGGAATCATTAGTAACTCGGAATAGGTCATTGTAGTATATTTTCGTTAGTGTTTATATTATATTTTACTATATTAAGAATCAGCTGTCTTTTTTTTACAGCGAAGTTAACGAAAAAGAAAAGTTTTGTAATTATTTTTAAATTAATTTTTAATACCAATTTTAAAAAGTCTATTTTTTTATGTAAACGTACATAAATATAGACTTTTCATTATATTATAGTAATACATTTTTTTTCCTAATAGAATAAAAAAAAACTATTTTGGTCTGAAATGTTTTTATATTCTTACACAATTTTTCATAATATATATGTTAAATGATACCGTTTTCATATTTAAATTTCTAAACAGCAGACGCTGGAGCAAATGAATTATTCAATGAGAAAAGAGATTAAGCGAAAGAAATTTAATAAAAGTTTTCTATCCTTTTACAAAATAGATTATACTTATTCTCCTTTTTTTTCAAGTATTTAATACAGCTGAATATATTTTATTATTAACTTAAAAAAAAAAAACTTTTTGAAGATTACCTCTTGAATAAATCTGCAGCAAATTATGGCCAATTTTCTTGTTTGTAACGATTCATTCTCTTGTTATTTGCAAATGAATGTTTCGATGACTAAACATGAACAGGATATAATTTTTTTTTTCAGACCACATAAATATTAGAAAATGGGGATAGACTGCATGGTTTTCGAAATTTTGTGATTAAAAATCGAAAAAGTTATTGTCAGAAATTATTACTCTCTGGATTAAAAGTAAACCTTTGTAAGGTTTTAATTAACGGCGAAATTTATTCGACTAAGTATTATCTAACATGGTAATAATTCTCATGTAGCATAAGTTTTTTTTATAGGTTTATTTTTACTTACTAAATGTTATCGTAATTTTTAAAAATCCTTTACAAAAGCTATTTAACACATTTTTGATTAAATTACCTTTACATTAATATATCTGTAAATAACAAAGAAAAATTTCGGTTTTTTTTTTTTTTTTTTTTTTTTTTTTTTTTTTTTTTATGTTTTTATAACAAAGCTTTCTCACCCCTACTGTTGCACATAAAATGTTATTTAAAAGGATGTATGCCCCTTCTATATTCTATAATCATACAGACTTCCTTCTTTTATTTTTAGCTCACATAAAGAGTGATAGAAATGTTCAGATTTTTCACATCTTAAGGCAATACTTTAAACTAGGCTTTAAGACCAATAAAGCTGTCCGCAAAATTCGTGCAGTTAAAGCCCAGGACAAGAGTAGCGTCTGGATAGTTCAAAACAAACTTTTAAAGAAGTTGACCTCACCTTAAAATCCATTTTGATCAGTTGAAGAGTAAATTATAAGGAAATTTTTAACTGACGGAGGACACACATAAGATTATTCAAGTTTTACAGAGGTTTAAACAAACTTGCAGGGAATCAGAGCGTGGATTCTCTTCTAATTTCTTCTTCAACTGGTCAAAATTCCAAACTGATGGCCCGTCATTTCTTAGTTTCATTTCAAGTCAGATGGACGTTTGGATTTGTTTTGAGCTGTCCTGACGCTACTCTTGTCTTGGACTCCGACTGCATGAATTTTGCGGACAGCTTTATTGGTTTTAAGGCCTAGTTTAAAATACTGCCTTCAGCTGTAAAAAATATCTACATTTCTATCCCTCTCTATGTGACCTAAAAATGAAAGAAAGAAGTCTGTATGATTATAGAACATAGAGGGACCTATATCATCTTAAAGAACAATTTTATGTTCAACAATAGGGGGTGAGAATATGTCAGCTACATGCTTTGATATGAAAACATTCAAAAACGAAAATTCTATTGATACACCCTAATACAATTTTATGGTATAATTAATAGTGTCATTCTGAGCTTTCAGACCACCGAAATACACTATTTTAAAAAGGCTTCCACAATTTTAGAAATTAGTGCCTTTATTTATTGTTAAGATTATCAAAAAGTAAGTTCAGTAAAGTTTGGAAATATTTTTATAACTATTTTTTTTAACATAACATACATAAGCTTACTATTCCCCTTTACAGTGCTTTTCAAATAGAATAAAAATTATATTTTGTTCTCAATTTTTTCCACATTCTTACACAACTATGCACATTCTATTTATAGATATTAAATGATATCGTTTTATTATTTAAATTTTAAACTGTAGACGCCCGAGCAAATGAATTATTCAATGAGAAAAGAGATTAAGTGAAAGAAATTTAATAAAAGTTTTCTATCCTTTTACAAAATAGATTATACTTATTCTCCTTTTTTTCAAAATATTTAATATAGTTGAATATATTTTATTATTAACTTAAAATAAAAGTTTTTGAAGATTACCTCTTGAATAAATCTGCAGCAAATTATGGCCAATTTTCTTGTTTTAAACGATTCATTCTCTTGTTATTTGCAAATGAATGTTTCTATGATTAAACATGAAGAGAATATGAATTTTTTTTCAAACCACATAAGTATTAGAAAATGGCGTTAGACTGCATGGTTTTCGAAATTTTTTGATTGAAAATGGAAAAAGTTACTATCGGAAATTATTGCTTTCCGGATTAAAATTAAACCTTTGTAAGGTTTTAATTAACGCCGAAATTTATCCGACTAAGTATTAACTAACATGGTAAGAATTCTAATGTAGCATCCCGTATTGTTGAATATAAAATGTTATTTAAGAGGAAGTATACCCCTCTATATTATATAATCATACAGACTTCTTTCTTTCATTTTTAGATCACATAAATTGTGATAGAAATGTTAAGATATTTTTTACGTCTTAAGGCAATACTAGCGGAGCTTCGCCCGCTACGCTGGTCGGTTTATTCCAAACGGTCCTGGAATTAAACGAACTTAAGCCTAGGCGCCCCACCTTCTTCGGATCTGGTCAACTCGGATTTAAATAAAAACAAAAAAAGAAAATTTCATTTAGAATCCTGCAGAAACTGCATCAACGTATTTTTAAAAACTGTGATTGTTGATTTATTTGTTTGTCCGAAGGGTGAAGCGTTTCTCTTCAACGAAAATTGTCACAGGCTCCAGGCATCAAAATGGCTGCTTGAAAAATTCATCGGAAGGAAAAGCTGTCATTTCAAAGAAAAAGAAAGTGTTTCTTCACATTGAAGGTGGAGGAGAATGATTAATGGGCTTCTCATTGTGTGGGTTTGAACCGTCCCAGCCCACTCCCAAACTATAGAAGGGAAGAATCCCCTGGTGTTTCTCTTTCTATTCCCGCTTTGAAAAAAAGTTGGAGCATGCGCATTGAGGTTAATTTCATATGAAATCTGAAAAAATGTTCTTTTAGCTTTAAATATATAGATTTTAGACTAGGCCTTAAAACCAATAAAGCTGTCAGCAAAATTCGTGCAGTTGGAAGCCAGGACAAGAGTAGCGTCCGGACAGTTCAAAACAAATCCAAACTTTTAAGGAAGCGGACCTCCGCCATGAAATCAATTTTGACCAGTTGAAGAGAAATTTAGAGGAAATCTTGAAACTGACGGAGGAACTAGGACATACATAGCATGCCATATTAATTAACAAGTTTTACAGAATATTAAACAAACTTGTAGGGAGAGAGTGAGTGGGTTTATACTCCTCTAATTTCCTCTTCAACTTGTCAAAATTCCCAACTGATGGCCTGTTACTTCTGAGTTTGATTTCAGGGTGGAGATTCCCTTCCTTAAAACGTTTGGATTTGTTTTGAACTATCCCGACTACCTCTTGTCCTGGCCTCCGAATTCACAAATTTTTAGGACAACTTTATTGGTTTTAAGGCCTAGTTTAAAAAATTGCCTTACGCTGTAAAACATCTCAACATTTCTATCACTCTTTAAGTGACCTAAAACTGAAAGAAAAAAGTCTGTATGATTACAGAATACAGAGGGACCTATATCCTCTTAAACAACAATTTTATGTTCAACAATAGGGGTGAGAATGTGTCAGCTACATTTTATATGAAAACATTCAAAAAACGAAAATTATCTTGATACACCCTAATACAATTTTATGGTATAATTAATAGTGTCATTCTGAGCTTTCAAACCAATGTCAATACACTGTTTTCAAAAGGATGCATCAATTTTGGAAACTAATGCATTTATTTATTGTCAAGATCAGAACTTTACAAATTTGATAAAATCTAGTAGTCAGCAAAAAATTCTAATCGCCAATAAAAAAAAAATATCCCCTCTCCTCCCCCATCATTGATTTTTAAAAAACAAAAAAAGTTTTTTTACGAATTAATTGAGAAAAAATAATAACAAGCATAGTTTAGAAATATTAATTACTAGGAATTCTTAGAATTATTAGTTATATAACTTAGAATAGTACATAATTTAGAGAGATAATATTTAAGTTTTTTGATGAAACTTATCAAAATTATATATATCTGAAAAAAAGAAAAGACATACTCTAAAGGCTGAATTAACCAGCATGTTCTCAAAATGCTGATTGCCAAATGCTTTAAATGTCCGGATAATTGGGAGGTACAAAAACTATATCTGACGAGTGAGGCATCGATGAAACAGTGAAGAAAGAAAACTTTTTCTTGTTGAAGGCAGAAAAAATATTCTGTTTTATCATTTTAAAATTTGCATTTAATAAATTTATTTTTGGCAAATTAAAAATAAAAGTAAAAAAATATTTTTTTTTCTTAAATATAGTTCTTAAATTTAATTCTTAATATTGAGAGAGAAGAAAAAAAAAACGTTTGTGTTCCCTTTTCAGGTCATATTTTATACACACACTAAAAAAAAAAAAAAAAAAAAAAAAAAAAAACTGCAGCCAGATTAAAAAGCTTAGTCGCCTAATAAAAAAAACTTGGCCGCCAGTGGCGATCTGGCGACCGTATTTGTCAAGCTCTGGTCAAGATTATCAAAAAGTAAGTTCGATAAAGTTTGAAAGTATTTTTATATATATATATTTTTTTTTTTAACGTAACATACATAAATATAAGCTTACTAATTCCCTTTACAGTGCTTTCTAGTAGAATAAAAATTACCTTTTATTCTCAATTTTTTTCACATTCTTACACAACTATGCGCATTCTTTATAGATGTTAAATGATATCGTTTTATTATTTAAATTTTAAACAGCAGAAGCTGGAACAAATAAATTATTTAAGAAGGAAAGAGATTAAGCGAAAGAAATTTTAAAGTTTTCCTATCCTTTTACAAAATGAATTATTAATTTATTCTCATTTTTTGCGAAATATTTAACAACACTGAATACATTTTTTTAGTAAATTTTATAAAAAGCTCTAAAAAATACCTTCTGAATACATCTCCAGTTAATTAAGGTCATTTTTACACTTTTTTATTTAACTTAACTTGGTCCATGTATGTAAAGATGGAATTTTGTAATTGATTCTTCACTCACTTCTTGATGACCTAGAAATATAAAAATTGCGCACACAGGTATGTTTCCGGTGATAATACAACATTTTATTTTTTTTATAACTTAAATATAAATTAATAAATTAATTTAAAGGTTTACAACTTACAACAGCAATAAAGTCTATTATATGCCAAACCACGCACGCTAAAATATGCCAAATGGTTGTGAAACTACAACAATGAAATACAGGGTAATTATAAAAAAAACTATCCCAATATATGAGCCTCTAGCTATCATACCGTTCTAAACTGAACCGTTCAAAACTGAATGAAATTTTGGTTTAAAGTATTTTTAGGTATGCACTCAAGAATCATATGAAAAACAACAGTTAAACTCTAAACGTTACAGTTACAGTTACAAAAGTTCGAAATTTTCAAACAGCAGCATCTACTTTTTTAAATTTGGAATGCTGTCTTCATAGTGAAAAACTATAAAGAACGTTGGAATGGTACATGTAGCACGAAAATTTCCGTCGCTAGACAGACTAAGAAAAAAAGTGAAAACGTCCAATAATACCATGTTCGCACCGGGCATTAATGGGGATAACTTAGATCACCATTTTTGATGTGGTACCCTCCCGGAATTGAAAACCTGTTCACACTTCAAAACTCATCTAAAAGAACTCACTGGGTCTGAGATCTGAACAAACATAGAATGTACGCATGCGCGTAAGTTAAAGCCAACCTCAACATCCAATCAGTTAAAGCTAGCCTCCAGAGCCAATCAAAATGAGTGTTCGTGGCTGTATCTAGAAATAGAAAGTTCGAACTCACTGAGTGAGTTTGTGGAACTCACTCAGTGAGTTTGGCGATCTAAGATATCGTAAATATCCGATCTGAACAGGATATAAGAGCAGAGAAGCAACAGAAAACAAAACATTTTGTTGTATACCTCGGTCTCTTCTTCTCGTTTCGATGGAGATTCAGTAGGCTGGGATTAGAGCTTCTATAGTATAGGAGCCTAATACCTTGTTCGCACTGGACATTTAAGATATCTTAGACCGCTATTTTTGAGGTGGTATCCTCCCGGAATCGAATACATGTTCACACCGCAAAACTCATCTAAGATAACTCACTGAACATCACAGTGTCTGAGATCTGAACAAACATAGAATGTGCGCATTCGCATAAGTTAAAAGCAGCCTCAACAGCGAATCGGTTACAGCTAGCCTCCAGAGCCAATCAAAGTGAGTAGTACTGGCTGTATCTAGCAATAGCAAGTTCGAACTCACTGAGTGAGTTTGTAGAACTCTCTCTGTGAGTTTGGCGGTTTAAGATATCGTAAATATCCGATCTGAAACGGGTATTAGCTGGAATCAGAGCCGAAAACACAGTGTCAAATGTGACGTCATTAAAAAAGAAAGTCGTGCTCTGGTAAGTGCCACAGTTGTTTTCTCTTTTCTAACTTAGTCTGTCTAGCGACGGCGATTTTCGTGCTACAGGTACCGTTCCAACGCTTTTTATGGTTTTTCACTATGAAGATCGCATTCCAATTTAAAAAAAAGTATGTGTTGCTATTCGAAATTTTGTCACTGTAACCGTAACTGTTAGAATGTAGCTGTTGTTTTTCATGTGATTCTTGAGCGCATACCTCAAAATACTTTAAACCAAAATTTCATTCAGTTTCTACGAATGGTATGATAGCTAGGAGCTCATATATCGGGATAGTTATATATATATATATATATATATATATATATATATATATATATATAATTTTAAACACTAAAAAGTAGAAAATGAAATATTAATTGAAAAGTGTAATGCTTTTTTTTTCAAATTCGATTTTATCAAGTAATAATTTAATATTACTTAAATTAAGATTATACGTTGAGACAATTTAGAAATTCTGAATAAATAGTTTTAAATTTGCTTTTTTCCGTTTCTTGTTGCCATATTGTAAAAAGAAATAGAGCAAAAATTATAATTTTTTAAATAAATTATTTTGTTCGCGCTTTGTACCAAGAGTAAACAAAAGAGGTGATTTTTTCCGAAATAGGAACCCAAATTAACAAAACGCAGCGAAATATTTTGAAACAACGTGAATTGCAGTCATGAAATTAGACGTGATTTATAAGATAAATATTGAATGCTTTTAAAAGAGTGTGCGTGTGTGTTTAACTTTTTTATTATATACTTATTGTACTAATTTAACTTGTATACTTATTCTTGTTTTAACCGGTACATTCTCCTGTTATTTAAAAATAAATATAACAATGATTGAAAATTAACAGTTCATTACATTTTTTTCGTATACCTGTACGTATTAAAAAATTACGATACATTGCATTGTTTTGCACAATTTCTGTTAGAAAATCCCAACTGTGATTGTCAGAAATTTTTCTTTTCTGGACTAAAGTTATTATATTCAGGAGGTGAAAAAAATTGTAGTTTTCGGAAAAAGCATATTTTACAGGTTTGATGGCTACATAACATTACATCTTTAGGGGTAAAACCATAAAATTGTGTCTTGTTGAAAAGATAATTTTATCAGTTACGTAATTCAATAACTTTTAAACTATTTGTTTTTTGTTAGAAAAACAGTTTTAAACAAGTATTTGAAACATGCGCAAAAAATGAGATATACGAAAATTCTCTTCATGTCAGACATACAGGGGGTATCCAGAAATAGAGTCATGAACTTTTAAAATCAACAGTTCATTAACCATAATAAATATAAAGATTAAATAAGTCAATTGTTTTATCAGGTAATCCATAAATTCTGTGCACAGTAATTTAATAAAATAGTTCAAATTTTCGACAACAAATAGCACTGGGCTGTCTCAATCTGTAATAATGATCAAAGTAAACTTGCAAAAGCACATCTCAATTTGCAAAATCTCTCAATTTTTTATCCTTTATTCTTTTTACGTATTACCGTATACCCAAAAGATATGTTTTGCATTTTAAAATTTTGAAGTTAAATCACTACCTCGTAGTGATTAAATTGACCATTCTGACAGTCTGAGATGGACCAGCACCATATTATTGACAAATATTTGAACTATTTTTAAAATTACTGTATACAATTTATAAAACGTATACCGGATAAATATGTCTCTTATTTCATCTTTATATTTCTTATAATTAATTAATTATTGAACTTTAAATTCGAGGCACCTATTTGAGACTAATCTCTAACTTGACATATTTTAACGTTAATTGTGGCTTTTTATTTTCTTTCCATATTTTTCTACAGCTGTAATCAAGATTGAATTGTTTCTTGGTTTATTGCGTGATTGCTTCTGACAAATACATTTTTTCGATCAACTATATAAATTTTGATTGAGTTAAGTTCTGTGCAGTCGCATGTCATTCCAGCAGAGGGGTACTATTATATTAAAAACACATTTTGCCAGAGGGACTACACGCTGAATGTTTTTAATAAGAAGATATCATGATTTTCGATAACCGCTCCCAGATTTTGCAGTAATGTTACCAGTAATGTAAGATTCCTTCCTTGGGGGGGGGGGGGGGAGGGTATAGTATAAATGAGTACATTCTTTTAATTTTATGGAAAGGAGACCCCTGACGTTTGCGAAAATTTGCAAATGTTGTCTGTTGTGCTTTTGAACGCAGCAGCAACATACTGTGCACCTTAATCCTGTTGAAATATAAATGCTTCACTATCATATAAATTACCAAGTGCAAGAAGCTTCAGTTTGGTTTCCTCAGGTATTAAACAATTAAATTAAATAATTTTATCAATTAAATACCGAGGCAAAAATTATGATTGAGGGTGAAAGTGTATGTATTTACTGTAAGGCCTTCCTTAACTGCACCTTTCATAAAACGTCCCTCCTAAAAAATTGTTATGCTTCAATTTTGCTCTGCTTCGAAGGTGCTTGTAATTTCCTCTATTTTTCATTCAACGTATATTAAGATCCAAGATCTAAGCCCTAATTCCAAGGCTTTTAGAAGTTTTTTCTTTTATATAATTTTGGGCATTTATATTAAATAATGAAAATTCTTCCCATGTCTTCTGATTTCCTGCAACTTCAGATCATAACACTACATATTTAACTGAAGATGTAATGCAATCAGGAGAGGCAAATCTTCTTCAATTCTCCTTCTTGAATCTTTTATGCCATCACCATCAAACTGGGTTGCTTCCATTGCTTCCATTTCATTGCTTCTTCTTTTTGTGCGTGTGTGTATGTACGAGGGTGAATCAATAAGTAATGCCTCCATTGCTCTAAGTTTGATTTCTTTCGCAGCTACTGGACTATCTATGCTTGATATTATAGAGGTAACTTTACTCTACTTATGTAGTATTTTTCTTTTCAGATTGGCAGATAAGAACAATGGATCTGAAGCTAAAAGAAAGAGTCGTCATCGAATTTTTGACAAAAGAAGGTTGTGCACCTAAGGAAATTCATAGACGCTTGAAGAATGTTTATGGAGATGCAGTAATGGACATTTGCAATGTGCAGTGTTAGGCAAAGAAGTTTGGAAACGGAGAAACAGAAATTGCAAATAAAACGAGAAGCGGTCGGCCGACAACATCAGTCACAAACGCAAATCAAAAACGTGCTGATGAACTGAGTCGAGGAGACAGGCGCGTTGCAGTTCAAGATGTTGCTATTGCATTGAACGTCTCGTTTGGCTCTGCCCAAGGAATGATTGCAAACTTAGGATATCACAAAGTTTGTACTAAGTGGGTTCCCAAGCAATTGACTGTTAATGATCGAAGGAGGAGAGTGGAAGTTTGTCAATGGCTCATTGACGCATTTGAAGTGGAGAAACAGGACTTCAGAAATGTGGTCACAAAATATGCAAAGAATGGTGTCACAGTGGTTCTCCACGTCCCAAAAAATTCAAATCTACCAGATCAGAACAGAATTTTTCCAAAATGGTTTTGTGTAGAGGATAGTTCAGGCTATGATGTATAATAACTTTTGCTGTTATAGGTTCATTAATAAAGTTTTTAAGACACATGAGGCATTACTTAATTTTAGCGTTTAGACAGAATATCACAAGTGTTTGTACTCAAATGTACATTGCTTTGCGTTATTTCATCTTACATACAGCCCGATGACTTTCTTCTATCATTTCTATAGCATTGTCTTCTCTAAGTTCTTATAACGTCACTTCCTTTAAGTTTTCTCGGTGTTTTTTACCGAGTTTCTTGCTTTATTCCTCTGCAAACAATTAAAAGTGTCAACTTTCGTTAAGTTTCCTTTAAATCTTCATGTAAATAATTCATAACTGTAGCCTTATTCCCTTAATAATACTATTTTACATAGCTTTTTGGGTGATTAATCATATCGTTACTCTCTCGCCCTTTTTTTTCTTATCTCTCACTATATTTCACAAGCTCGATAAATATAAGAAGAACAACAGAATCTAACCAATATGATAGGAATAGCATAATACGCTGACAAATGTAACTCCACTGACTATATTCAAATGATAAAGAGCAACTTCATATAACTTCATTCAGCAGGATGTGATTCTTTTTCGCGTCATTTAACTGTAACCGTTGATCAGATACAAATAACTGGACAAAACTTCTTGCATTACATTTTTCATTAGGCTTTTTATTTATTGAAATGAAATTCTATTGCATTACATAAAAAAAAAATGATTTGTTATGAGCCACCCACACTTCAGAAATTAGTATTTTAAAAAAGATTTCTGCAATTTGTCATTAATGTAATATTAAACCACCTCATTTTTTTGTTGCCTTTAACACGATTTAAAAGATTTTGCAGTCTTCAGTAAAATAATTTATGACTAGACTAGGTCATAAAATACCAAACAACTGCAATCAACTACTGAATAAGGCCTATGTACAGGCACACCATACAGAGAGCCATAAAATGTTTCATATTTTTCGTACCGAAAAAATAAGCACAAGCTTTTATCAGGTAAGGAAACAACCACGTCGGCAGGAAAAAAGGGATACTCAGAGTGACATGATTTCATACTAAACGACGCATATTGAGCCTCGTGCTTTCCTGCCACACTTGATTTTTATTTACCCGCCGTCTTAAACTCCATTTCTTTCTAAAATCTACGTTGTATATTTTATTGTGCTTATATGGTGTAACTTGGCAATGTGCTTTATACTAGACGAATTGTTTCTATATGTTCTAGAAATTATAATTAGATTATCAAGCCACTGAAATAATACTCGGCTAATAAAAGTAAAGAAGGGTTTTGATTTTTTATTATCAAAAAGTTTTTAAAAAAATATTAAAAATGCGAATTATCGTTTCATGTTGATCCTAAGTTTTAAGGATTAAATCAAAGAATTTAAGAAATGTTTTAGTTTAGGTTTTGTAAATTACAGTCTTTACATATTACCATTATGTGTTATTTTTTTTCTTTTTTGTTCTTTTATTGTCTTGATTTAAAATCATTAGACGAATTTACATGAAATGTGCAATCTTACTTTTATTTACACTATTATTCACTTGATGAAGTATTACTACCATAAAAATGCATTGCTTAAACTTTTACATAATGTTCTTGTTTTTAAAATATTATCTCAATAGAGGAAGACATACATCATTATAGTTTTCTTTCTTTTTTCGAAAATCTTTGCTTGTGACTCCGAAGTTTTTTGTTGTTTGTTTAGTTTTTGTCTTAGTTTTTATTTTACTCCTGTGAGTGTCCTGTCAAAGGATATTCAATCACATATTGTTTTTTCTTTCAAGATTAAAAGCATCAGTTTCTGTTTTAACATTTTTTTTTTCTCAAAAAATTGTCACAGCTTTTTTTAGTGATGGCCTGTTTTTATGCAAGGTACATTTTATTTCTCAAAGAATGTGAAAATATATAAAATTATTTATGCTGAAGATATAGCTATACATACCTACATAAAGTGTTAATAAAATATTATCAATAGAAAATTAGCAGTTAAAGATTTCTTTTGTGAGATTTCTTGATACACATAAACGATGTTTGATTCAAAAATGGCACGAATCTAGGAGCAGTTATTGAATGTTTTAATATGCTTGGGACGCATACGAAATATAAATAATTGTTGTGTATTTTAATATACACTATAGCGTAAAATAATATTGTATAACACATTAGTTTTCTCACACCATAGAAGGCTGAATCAAATTATTGTGTCGCTATTGTGCAAATAGTTGTATCACATACACCAACTATTGTATTACCGAATTTTTAAGTAGTTAAACTGTCTCGCACAGATATCCAGTCCGCTAGTTATTTTCTTACGATGTTGCGCTATGTGTAGTACTGAAAAAAGAAAAAGAAAAAAAGAAAAGAAAGAAAAAAATCAAATGCAGTCTTATGAATTATTTCTTGAAATTGTTAAGAAATTTAAGTCAAATTTCAAAAAGTGTGGATTTAATAATCAACTGCCTATTACTGGTAAATAAATGCAAAAATAGTATTTCAGGAAAACAAAACAAAACCTACACAATCATAAGATTGTTTTATGATATTATATATAAAAAATAATAATAAATAAAAATAGAAAATCAGTTTAGGAAACTAAAATTGAAAGGATATTTTCAGAACAAGCATCTTTGTACATTGTTAGAAATCGATTTAATAGTATTATAGACAGGCAGCTCATTTATCAATGAAACCATAGGCAAAGAAAGTTGAGCCCGCTTGTTTTAAATTGGGTAGAAGCATTAAGCGCGGAATAAAATGTTCAAAAAGTATCCTCAATATTATATTAGACGGAGAAAATTTAAAGCTTCCAACAAGGTCAGAAGATTTAAAATGTATTTATTATGGTAGAATATTTTCCCTGTATAAATGTCACTTTAAGAAATATATAACAATTTATTTAGAAAAGTAGGTAACGATCTATTATAGGCCGCCACAGTTATCTATCAGAAACAAGCCTGATGATGCTTTACATGTCATTTTTCCAACATCAAAAATTTAATTAGATAAATAAGTAGTTGAAACTTCACATTTTCATGTTATTTTGCATTATTCGAAACAACATCCATTACTTTCTTCCATTAATATACAGGGTGTCCTAGGATTATTGAGACAAACTTTAAGGGGAGGTAGGGGACATCACAAGGATTCAGATTTGCATAGCAACCCATGGTCGGAAACGGCTTCGTTCGCCGTTAGGTGGTGCTGTTCACAATAGCATTGGAGCACCTCTGACATCTGTATATTATCGCATCTTTTTGTAAGAGGTGGTACCAAGCTTACTTGACACTATGCCACAACATGTCAGAAGCCATATGTGGTTTCAACATCATAGGGCACCTCCCTATTATGGCAGATGTGTTCGTGAACATTTGAATCAGGTGTTTGGTCACCGATGGATTGGCCGTGGTGGACCGGTTCCCTGGCCACTACGCTCTCCTGATTTACGCAGCATAGATTTCTTTCTTTTGGGGTGCACTGAAAAGTGATGTGTATTCCGTGAATTCCGATATGGATTTGGTTGCAAGACTCGTCTGTGGTGCTGCGGATATCCTTCAAAATCCAGGTGTATTTGAGCGAGTCAGTCAATCCATGGTTCGATGGTGTAATGCATGCATCGCTAGCAATGGTGAAAACTTTGAACATCTTTTGTGACGTTTTCACATATCATATACCACAGCACATGTAATATCTTTGACCAATAAATTATTTCAGATGATCTCAGTCTTGTGCGTTTCTTATCCCTGTCATACTACTTTCCCATGACGTTTCGGATCATGTTGAATCCCCATATGGCGTCTGACATGTTGTGACATAGTGTAAAGTAAGCTTGGTAGCACCTGTTACAAATAGATGCGATAATATGCAGATGTTAGAGGTGCTCCAATGCTCTTCTGAACAACACCACCTAACGGCGAACGAAGTCGTTTCCGACCATGGGTTGCTATGCAAATCTGAATCCTTGTGATGTCCTCTACCTCCCCTTAAAGTTTGTCCCAATAATCCTGGGACACCCTGTATATGTATATATTAATGTATATATATATGCTAATATATGGGTTATATTAAATTTTAAATTCTATGTACCAATGCTCTAAACTTTCTTCTAATTATTCTTTGAAAAGAAGCCTATTTTTATTTTTTAACTGTAACAACTGTATTATAAAAGAACATATTTTATTGCTAAGTCTTTTTCAACTGACGCGTATTGCGCACTATTTGATGGTTCGTGAATTTATTTCCAGCCAGTTAGTTACACATCACAATTATTTCGTTATATGCGTAAAAATTAGTTAGGCAACAATATTTCATTGGTTAAAATAATAGATTTTGTATTCTTCCGCCACCTTATTAAAAGTTCTTGTATCTCTCGGGGTACATTCTTTAAATTAAACAGTGGTGTTTTATAAAACTTATTTATTACAAGTCATTCTGGTAACTCGTCCTTTTTCCAGTAAACCTAAAATCTTTCTTCCCTCTCCCAACACACACCTCATTTTGCGGTTTCACATTTCTTTTGCACCATTTTCAGAAAAAAAATGGAATTTTGGAAGCAATGGTTAATGATATTCTAATTAATTTCTTGGGTAATTATCAAAATATTAAAATTCTGAATCTCAGGTGCATCAGTTCAGGCCTTGGACTACCTAAATATAAATTTTCAGGCTTCTAGATACGCTAGATTTTGCTAGGCATCGCAGACAAACAAACAAACAAACAAACACACACACAGAGAGAACGAAACTTTCTTTTATTAATATAGATTATCATTACAGTTTGCTTTACCCACTCTTATGTCATTCTAATCATTGTCTATATTTAAAGTCATTTCAAATCTACTGATTCGAATTGTTACGTAATTCTAAACATAAATTTCATTAATTAGAGTACTCGTCTCGTGATTCATAAAACCAAATTAAAATAATTATAATATCGAATTTTTTGATTTTTTGACTGCTAGACTTTTTGATTTAGATGTAATTCTTCATAAATATTAAATACAAGCGTTGCTTTGGTAACTGCTTGTTTGAATATTTAAAATTTTGTTTCATCATAATTTTCAACTTTAATAATTGAAACTTCAAAGTATTCAAAGGTTATTGTTCCCTTCGTAAAACTAATGTGACATTAGTTTTTGACATTTTGAAAACTTTTGCAACCATGGTAACGATTTTTTTTTTCAAAGAATGTCGTGTTCTTTTTTCACATTTATTTTTCATAAACAAACATGTGATATGTGATACAGATAAGTTATTCTAACGATTTTTTGGTATGTTTAATATTTATCTCTCGTACAGCTACGCATTTATGCTTAACAGTAATAATTTTTAAAATCTATTTTCCATTTAATGAATAAAATTTCATAGAAAATCTGTCATTAAATATCTATGTATGTACTGAACTCGAATATTTTATTTTTATATTTATAGGTTTTTTATGATGTCAAAACTAAAAAAAAAAAATAATAATAATAATAAAAATAAATAAATAAAAATAAAAATAAAAATAAAAAGAGAGAGAGAGAACACCACAATTTTCATGATTTATGATTGTTCGAGTGTAGACGATTCGATTTAGGGGTAATTTTTTATAAATCTGATAGAGAAGCATTTGTCTTTGGTTAGATATTTTAAGAGCTCATTCCAATTTTTCGTGAATAAAATAACCAGTCTTTTAGAAAGGTATATTTAACTCGATGAAACGACGTTAAGTATGAGTGGCGAAAATAATATTTAAAGATAAGTGCAAACAAGGTTTTTTCCCCAACTTTTTCGTATTTATAGTGACATTAAAAATATTGAATATATATAACCTATACTAATAAAAGAAAGTTCCGCTCTGTATGTGTGTGTGTCTGTTTGTATGCGATGGCTAGCGAAATCTAGCGCACCTAGAAGTTTGAAAATTTATATTTAGGTGTTCAAAGACTGATTTGATGCACCTGAGACACATAATTTTGATATTTTGATAACTACCTAAGACATTAATTAGAATCTCATTAAACATCGCATCGAAACTGCCATCTTTTTTATCAAAATGGCTAAAGAAAAGAACACGTGTTCTCGATTTGCAAACAGGAACGAATTTAAAATTTATGTGATATTTAGAGAATTTTAAGAAAACTAATTAAGATATAGGATTGAAATTTTCTAAGCCTATGTAGAACAATTTTCTGCATCCGACAATGCAATTTTTGTAAAATTCGGACGGCAATATGTTTTTAATTTTTGTTAAAAACTGCCAAAAATCTAGCGGCGCCAGTCAAAAAATCTTAGAAGGTTTCAGACAGTTATCTGCTTTAATTAAAAACTGAACTACAAAGAGATCTGTTTCTCTGGCCGATCCCTCCATTTAGTTTGCGAAAATGGAAGGAAATAACTGCCAATTTTTACTAATGAACAAAAATTAAGATAACTAATTAAGGTATAAATTTAAAATTGAGGATGGGAAGGGGTGCCATCTGGCGGCTATTTTAGCGTAGCGTCTTAGTTATGTTCTAAATCAGAAAAATATAATTCTTTTTTTAATGATCGTGTTGATATAGGAGAAGGTGGTTTTCTTATTATTTTGTTTTCAAATTATTTGGGGGAGAGAGGGGGAAAGGTATGGGGAGAGAAGGGATTAACGCCTTGCTCTGATTTACACAAAACAAATTCCATTGAAGAAATTTTTATTATTTTTAGCTTCTCCCGTAGCGTTTTATAAATGTTATATACACTGTAAAAAATGACCGATGTTTCTTATTTTATGAAAATATACTATAACCACGAAAGAAAATATAATATAATCTTCTGAGTTATCCGAAATTCCAAATAGCCATGTTACATTGTCTTTTGAATCCCCCAGAAACGAATACATTTTCAAAATTTAAATAATAATTTATAAAAACAAATTATTTTTAGCTACCCGAATTTTTCAGAAACGTTTCCGAAGGGTTTTTATAGTGTATTAATGAGTGTCCTCAGCCTGGAATACCTGTTTTTCGAATGCTATCAATTCTGAAGTAAACATTTTAATGCTCAAAAAAAATGTTTAACAGACAAACATGCAAAATTAACAGCGTTAACAATAACATTAAAATTAAGATTATTTCTTTACTCTTTCATGTATAAATTAACTTATGCGGCTGAAAACGTGTACTTGAGAATAAATAACATTCGAAAAACAGGTATTCCAGCCTGAGGACACTCATTAATACACTATAAAAACCCTTCGGAAACGTTTCTGAAAAATTCGGGCAGCTAAAAATAATTTATTTTTATAAATTATTCTTTAAATTTTGAAAATGTATTCGTTTCTGGGGATTCAAAAGACATTGTAACAAGCTATTTGAAATTTCGGATAACTCAGAAGATTATATTATATTTTCGTTCGTGGTTATAGCATATTTTCATAAAATAAGAAACGTTGGTCATTTTTTACAGTGTATGAGAATACCGGAAATTTCAAATAAAGATTTTCGTAAAAATTCAATTTATGTTCTTAATAAAAGTACACAACCCGTATTTACTTGGTGTATACCAACAATCAAAGTAAATGAATTGTTGTTGAGCACTTGCATTCTTATCTCGGATTCTATGGGCCCGATCAGAACGCGGTTTGGATGATTCGACTTGGCTTTCGATCGCATCACAGATTTTAGTTTAATCTTCCACTGCCAGGGCGCATCATTTTCTCGAGTTTTATGGGATCGATTTCGACAGGAGTTGGTTCATTCAACTCCCTTGATACAACGGGTACCCATGTCCAGGGCTTTACAAATTTGATAAAATATGGTAGCCAGTAAAAAATTCTAGTCGCCAGTAAAAAATATTACCCGTCCCTCTCCCAAGTCACTAATTTTCAAAAGCACAAATGTTTTTTATCAATTAAATGAGAAAAAATAAACATATTGTAGGATGTTTAGTTGCATAGTAGAATAGTTACATCGTTTAGAAAGATAATATAAACAAAGTTTACTAATGAAATTTATCAAAATCACTTATCTACGAAAATAAAAAAATTATGTAAGTCTACCTTAACCGGCATGTTCGGAAAATGCTGATTGCTGTAGGCTTCAAATGTCTCGATAATTGAGTGATACAAAATCTATATCTGATGAGGAGGGCATAGATGAAATCGTGAAGCAGGAAAACAATTTTGGCCTATATTTCGTGTCAAAGTCAGTCAAATAATTTTGTTTTTATTACTTTAAAATTTGCATTTGATAAACTTATTTTTACCAAAATAAAAAAAAAGCTGGAAAAAAATGCCGTTTGTGCTCATTTCTTAGGTCAATTTTCGTACAAAAAATTATAGTAATATTAATAATAATCACATAATATTAAATAACTTGGTGGCCAGGTAAAAAAACTTGGTCACCAGTGGCGACCTGACGACCGCATTTGTCAAGCCCTGACCATTTCGGATGTTCGTATAGAACAAATTGAGCCCCTGGCGGTGGAAAGTGAAACTAAAAGATTTTGCACCGCGTGCCCAGCCAACACCCCCTATATTCAAAGCCTTCACAGTGAATTGTAATGGCCGATCCCGTAGTCCGACTTCCTACTTCAACAATACTCGTTTTCGTGAGCTTGCGTACGCCCACAGATTAAAGTTGGAACTTTAATTCCTCCGTGAAAGTTTCATTTAGAATCATTTCCCATAACTTTTTTTAAACATTTCAACAGGCTGAGTGTTCTTTATCCATTCAATTAAAAAATAGAATAAAATCCAATTCTCCAATATTTATTGAATATTTCTTTTTAATAATTAACGTATCCCAATACAAAAATTTTGTAATTTAAATAAATTACGATAAATATTAAAAACTACTAAAATGTTAATTGATTTTTCGTATTAAACTTGCATTTATTCCATTTGAATAAAATTATTGTTAATGTAATCAAGCTCTTTATTTTTCTTTCTTTATTTAAATCAGATATTTTAAATTACATTTGTTCAACCCCCCCCCCCCCATCCCCTTGAGAACCAAATTTTCTTTCCAGCTTTACATGTATACATATAGTATTTACAATATAAAGCTTATTTTTCAATAGATTTGATGCCTCGTTACTAATATTGATAAACATTGATTAACAAAAAGCATTGATAAACAAAAAAGACATGAAGGGGTACTTAATGCTTAAAAAATATACTAAAAGGGACTTTTAATTAAGAAATACAAAAGTTTCTTTACTTTATTGAAATCACCATTTTAAAATAATAAAATATAAGAATAATTTGTATTAAAAATCTTAAATTTACGAGGACATATTTTCTGTAAAAATCTGAAGATCAACTATATCAACATTGCAATTTTTCTATAAAAATTGCTAAAATCTGCAATTTTAATAATTACTAGATTTTAAACAGCAGCTAAATTCTTTTATATGGCAGAAATTTGATGGCCTAAAAATAAAAATATAAGGTTGAAAATGCACTAATAAAAAATATGCTGTGTGAGAGAGTTTCTTTTTTACCCCCTCCTTCAAATGAAAAAAAAATATATATATAATATTATTTATATATAATTTTTTTTTCTTATTTGATATTGAGACATATTTTAAAGACTTGGAGCACTAAGTGTTACCTCTTATTTATTTATATCATTGTTTTAATATGATTATTATGTATAATCAGTTCTGTTATACATATGTAAGATAGAAATCTCGTTTTTTGAAGACAAAAATTGGAGTCATTTGCTTAGAGAGAGAGAAAATGTTTTTTCAGTAAATCATAAAAGGAAGATTTTACTTGTTTTCTAGCTTTTAATTCGATTATTATTCAATACTTTTTACAAGACTTTGTTTATCCGTTAGTTTGTATTCGAAAATACTTGCTAATTTAAATCATATAATATTTATATATGTTAAATTATTTTCTGTATCTATTTAAAGTTTTTGTTTATTCAATGTAGTCATTATCCCCCCCCCCTCATCCTTACGCGGACGTAAACACTTTCTGGTATTTAAACCATCAAATATAAATAATTAATAACGAAGTCTTATTGTACTCAAATTGTTCATATCGAAACTATTTTTATATAAAAAAAATTTATGCTAGAATAATTTTATAAGTCAACATATAACTCTATAAATATTGTCAGGTGCTATTGAAAAATAAATTTGAGAAAAAGAAAAAAAAAAGGAAAAAGATAATTGACAAAAGCAATATACGAACTGCTGCTAGTTAATACTATGATAATAGTAAACACATTCTTGAAATATTTTATAAAATTAATAAAATAGTGCATCCTATCCAGATTACTCATAGTAAATGATTAGAAACTGTTAGAAAGTAAAATAATTATATGATTTAAAAAGTATATTCGAATACAAACAGATAAACTGGAATTTTAAAAAATATATAATAACGAAATAAAGCCCAGCTAAAGAACGGGGATCTTTTTTTCCTTTTTAAATCTGCATGAATAAAGATTATCTTTAGACACATATTACACATAAATTAATAACAAAGTCCGGTTAGGAAATAGTGAGTTGAAGTAAAATAAAAATCAGATAAAATGCGAAATCATCCTTTTTTTATGACTTAAGATAAAATACTTATTCTAGGCAAATGATTGAAAGCTATTGTCGTATCGTAATATACACGTGGTTTAAAAACTAAATTTATATCTTACAAACATATAAAGAAATTATATAATGATAATGTTATTAAAACAATGATATAAGAAAACAAAGACAAAACTTACTTTTATTCTTTAAAATATGTCTCCATATCAAAGTTGTACTTACTACCATTGTAAATACGTGATACGTGCTCTCGCATTTAATCCTAAAGGTGAACTGACCGATGAAGCTGGTAACTAGGAAGGTCAACGATCAGCCGGAAATAACTTCGGACTACCGTCTCCGCCATATTGCCTCTTGGGGATTTCACTGTGGAGGCTTTGATTATAGGGGTGTTGGCACAGCACGCCTGCTATACGGGGGTGCGACTCAAACGTGAAAGGTCCCATTCTCCCATTGGTTGACAAAAAACCGGCATGCATTGTAGCTAACATAACATCGTTTTGTGCTGCTGCCCTCTGTGGGCAGGATAATAAAACACAATTATGCCTTAATACTTCGTACTAAAAAATCAAACTGTGTAAATTAACTTGTTAATTAAACTGTCTTTTACAAAATAAATTTTGGGATAATATAAATTTATTATACAAATAACTAAGTACATTTAATGTATACATAAAATATATTTAATTTCCATTAAATACATTTTATGTAAATTAAAATGTATTTAATGGGATCTTTTTAATTAATTGATATTTGATTATTAGAAATATTAATTAATTATTTACGAGAATTGTTTTAACAAATTGTATAATATTAATTTGTAAAATTTAATACATATTTCTTTGCATTTCTTATATTATAATTTTTGTAAATAATTTAAATTAAATATTTATAAAAATAATATTTTCCATAGTGATATTTTTATTCTTGGTCATGAAATCATGACATGGTGAATTATAATAATAATAATAAAATTAATTGAAAAAGAAGAAAAATTAAAGAGAGATGTTATTGTATTCGATTAGTTTATAAAGTGGCACCTAAAAATAAATTATATTTTGTTTAATACATTTTTACTTATTAAATATCAATTAAAATTTTTATTAAGAAAATATAGATTTTATACAGGGCCCCTAGATCAAACTTTTGTTGTTTCTTTCCAGTATGACTGTATAGTAATATACAAAGATTAATCAATTAATGTTTTTTTATAATCAGTATAATATTGGTGTATTATTGCTGTAGTTTTAACATTTTCTTACTCTTACACTGCAATCCAATAAATCTGACATAATTTTTTCTCGTAAAAGTGAAAACATATACAATACACATATGCATATATGATATACGTATGAATATATATATGTATATAATTATACGAATATATATATATTTATATACGTATGTATATTTATATTTATATTTACATATATTTATATATATGTATATAAATATATGTAATATATAATTATATGAATATATACATGCATACATGTCTGCATAATTTTTATATATGTAAGTCTGTGTTTCTAACATAGTCGAAGATTTTATATGATTTAGATATTATTTACTACTCCAGTTTTCAAAAATTTATTGAGATCACAATGATATTTTATTATATTATTGATGTAGGCATATACAATAAATGAAACAAAAAAAAAAAAGTCAATACTTCTGGATTCTAATAAGAACCAAGAAGCATACGTTTCTATTATGTATTTTTAATAACAGATAATATTTATAAAAAAAGTTTAGTTTAATCCTAAACATACTTACATGTAATGTTTGGGCTTCTACAAAGTGTATCATCCAAAACTAAAATTCATTGTTTGATTTACATTAAAAAAAATCCCAAGTTTTTCTTTAAGATATATTGGCCTATTTTCTTAAATGTCTTATTAATTATTTGCTGAAAATGGAAGAGAATGTATTACAAACCACTGAGTGAAAATATTAATTATATGCATTTAAATAATAATATTTATTAATATTAATTATATATTTAAGTAATAATAATAAATATTAATTATATATTTAAGTAATAATAATAAATATTAATTATATATTTAAGTAATAATAATAAATATTAATTATATATGTATATACCCACACACACATATTTAAATAAACTATTAAATATTATTAATTATATATATTTAAGTATAATACTAATTACTAACATTAACTATATATATTTAAATATAATATTAATTAAGATTTATTATATATTTACATAATAATAAAAAAAATTATACTGATCTTTAAGTAAATAATCTCTATTAATTAATTCCGTAAAGATCAAAACAAAACTCTAAAAAAGGATTTTTTTTTTTAAATCAGAGAGGACAAAACTTAAAACCTTCAGTTTACAAATCCGGTGCTTTAACCACCGCGCTATATTGTTCACAGACACATTGTGCTTTAAGCAAACTTGTACGAAAATATAAAAATCAAGTGACTTCAGGTTTTTTTGTCAACCAATGGGAGAATGGAACCTTTCACGTTTGAGTTGCACCCGCTGAGTTGCACCCGCTACGGTGCCGGAGTTAGCGGGGACATGTGTCGGATTTTCGTTTGGAAGGGGTTTGTTTGGAACAGAGTGCGTCCCCTAACGGCGGAAGGTGAATCTAAAAGATTAATAAATAATTTCATACTAAATCGGGTAAATAATATAAAATCATACAAACTTTAGGTTTGTTTAATTTTATCACGGGCCTGGGCAACTCCGGGCGGGTTAGCTAGTGAAAATATAGAAAGTAGCATAGTTTTAAAAAGCATAAATTATAAAGCAGTTATCTAATATCTTGCTTCATTAAGTTTTCAATAATTTGTATCGATAATTATATTTTTATTTACTTTATAGATCCTATTAAAATAAAATTTACAGTATGTATCATGCATGAAGCATAATCCCATTAAACATTATGGTCGAACAAAATAACTTTAATTATTATTATTTTGTTTTATATTTCTTAAAAGATTTTATATATAAATATATATTTCCACGAAAAGACAGAAAGAAAAGTAATTTAAGTTAAAAAATATGATAATGAATTTTTAAAGTTCAAACCAAGAAGAAAAGTACAAACAAGATAAGATGCCATATGTTTGACTTGACATAACTGTGTTTGTGTATTTCCAAAGGTTATAACAGGGAATGTGATATTGTTATACCAGATTATCAAAATTTTCAATACCTGTTTCCGCAGATAAATACACCAAATTTATCACATTTTACTTGTATATGTATTTTAATTGCAGGAAATTTGTATCCGGATTATAATTTAATCGTAAATTAATTTTTGGCATTGATTGCAATAACGTTATAAAATTAATCTTCTGTTACAATTTTGTGAAAATTATCAGCTGCATATTTTTTAAATATGTCATATGATTACTATCGATATTTGAAGCTAAAATGATACAATCAATTCCCCAATAAAACAGTTGTTCTATTTAATAGCATTGCAATTAATAAATGATCAGTTAAAATGCGCACTGCTTTGACTTATATTTCAGCTCTTTTGCGCAGCATTAATCAAATGCAATCTAATATAAAGGAAGTATTGATGCGGAGTAATTAGTTCACAGATGTGGCAATAACTGTCTCAGGAGAAAGGCACAATATTCATTATTCTGTCAAATTCTCAACCATTTGTTGACGCAAAAACAATATCGTTTTTCAAAATGCAGAATGGTATTGATCGTTACTTGCCGAGTGCTTTGTCTTACTTATTGAATTTGCTCGTTTTTATTGCATAATGATCAATAAATAAAATACTTTCATAACACTTTTTTTTTTTTTTTTTTTTTTTGCTGTTGTTATACGAGTTTTTTATATGCTTGAGGTAAAACACTTAAAGGAAAACTACCTGTACGTTTCTGTTGATTATAAAAATCATGTCAATTAAACATAAAACCCTATAACAATATTGTTTGACTTAGAAATCAAGTACCATTTTATTTACTCAAATTTTAATTTACTAAACTTTTTACATTGTGAACAAATTCGCATTAAAATCTTTTCGTTAGAAAAAAAAATCTAAAATTAATTTCATATATCACTCTATACAGAATTGAGAATTTTCATTTTATTTAAAACAGTTAGTTTAAAATTTGCTTAACGATTTCGCGAACATGGCTTGCCATATTATCAGGAAATTTTACAATCTATTACAGAATTTAAATATAAATGAAATGGTCAAAAATTTCCCTTCTACAACAAGTATTTTTAAAAATATATTCCTTTTTAACATACTTTCTTTTTACATACGTTTCTGTATGTATCTGGCAGTCAAATCTTGTGATTCATTTTTCACCCACTTCCTGTTGAAGTAGAGCTTTGAAATCTGGAATAATATATATTCCTGAGGGCGGTCATACATGATTTGGACATTATTTTTTAAAAATTCGATCCCTAAGGGAGGGTCAACGTCAGCCCAAAACTTGCATTTTCCGCATAGAAATAACGTTACGTTTGTTTAATTGAAACAGTAGCTCCTTTGTTGCAACATTCATCCATTTTCACCCCATTGTTGCCCGCATCATTATGACGTCAGCATTGAGTGACGCACATATTTATGCTTTATAATGTAAGTTGACTTTTTTGTGAATTTGAATGAAAGTATGCTTTAAAAAAATTATATTTAATTATTTATACATAATTTCCAGATTTCCAATTTTTATAAAATATTTATTTTTTATGATTTGGAACATACATGGTTTGTTCCGACACTAAGTCATTTTACTTAGACATTGTTCGTTTATAAATGTTGAAACATACGGCTCATACGTTCTTATATGTACAACAAATATGCTCATACGGCTGTTTTCCTGTGCAAGTTCAAAAATATGCATGTTTAATTTAATTCAATTCAGTTAAAAGAAAATCTTCATATTTTTATATATAAAAAAGTACAGTTGTAGTATAACCATTAGTTTCCTTTCTTATGGATGTCCTTTCCTTCTCAATCTATGGATTATTTTTAGTTTGATAACATTTTATTCAGGAAAAAATAAAATAAAAGTTTTATGTGAATTATTTAAATCATCTACTTATATGATGTTTGTGGATATGGCTTAAAATACTGAAGAAATCGAAGAGAGTTGTGCTATAACTTCTACAGCTTATGATGTACACTATAAGATTGCAATACAGTGTAACCTCTGAATAACGGTTACCCGTGGGACCGGGGAAAAGTGACCGCTCTTCAGAGGTGGGTGTTATTCAGAGGTTTCATTTTAAAAAAATCAAAATACATAAATTTAAATAGAAATACACAGTCATTTTAATTAATTCTTATTGTTTTAATACTTTAAAAAAAATCGGTGATTTGCAGTTGCTTTGTTTTTTTGCTGCAAATATTACCTTTCTGCAAGGAAATAACAATATGAGTTGTTTTACTATACAACTCATCATCATTATTAATTAATGAAAAGTTTTGAAATTCCACGAAGGTTTGTCAAAACTTCGGTGTATGCGTTAATACTAGAAATTTTGAAATTTTCGTTTAGAATCGTAATTTTCCACTCGTAATTAAATGATAAATTTTAATACGATAGTTGACAACCACCTCAAAGCAAAGATCGTATTATTAGAAGGTCTATGGTAACAACGCACGAAGAATCACGAACAAGTAAGAAGTGTACTCTCAAGTTATACGAAGGAGCCCCAATAAGACAGACTGCAGAAAAGTTGAACAAAAGAATGATCAATCTTTAACATTTTTGTTCGGAAGTTTCCAGAAAACTGAAATTTCCAAAGACGCTCAATGTTTTACAGAAATCATCTATCCGTTGTTCCCAAACGGAAATGCTTTTTCATTCCCCAATGAAACTTTCATGGCAATTTCTATGGACAAAATGAGAATTTCAAGACCCCCCCACCAAAGAAAAAAAGTATAAAAAAGACTGGGTGGTCACATTGTTCGTTTAACAGATAATTTGTTGTCGGTCCTTCTATCCTCTCTCTCTCTTGAGTCTTGGGAATTTATAACATCTTGAGGCAGAAGTGATTATCAAAAAGATTAAGAGATTAGTTTTTGGAAAAGGATTAAGTTTTTAAGAGATTGAGTGACTTTTTGTTGACATATCACGTAACTTCTGTTTGATCTGCTTCACATTTCAATTTGCAAATAAATATGAAATTGTACCAGGAGCTGTTATTTTTTTTTCTCGTGACTTTTGAGCGACCGTTGTTCAGAATTCCTTATTTAGAGGTTCGTACTAATGTTAATGCTATGGAACCTGTTTGGTTCCATGAATATGTGGCCGGTATTCGGAGGTTGTCGTTGTTTAGAGGTGACCGTTCAAGGAGGTTTCACTGTATATACATGGCATGGTAGATCATTAAAAGTACAATGTGGTTTAGTGGAGAATTTGTGAGATTACCTACTAATCTCTGAATAAATTACATTTATTAAATTACAAGAAGGCATATAATTTTATTGATGATTGTGTAGTAATTTAAAATTGGCAATGTCTTTCAGTCTATATTCGATCTTTTGTTGGTTGAGACAACTATTCTGACTTATACAGATAATACATATGTCATACGAGTTTTTAATTTTTCCAACCGGGTGAAAAAGTGTCCACACTCTAAAAACGACATTTTCAAAACTGAATAAAAAATACTGAAATCTGAGTATGTCGCATAGTCAAAATTACTCAAGTTTGAAACATGTATATACTCATTTCTGAAAACATGCACACACTCAAGAATAAAACGTATGAACTGACCTCTATGTGCTCAGTTTTGAGTATCTCCATGTTTCAATATTATGAGTATTTCTGGTATTTCAGAATTGAAAGCAGTGGGTCGTCATCTTTGAAACAAAAAGTTTCATAACAAAATGAAAACATCGATTTACTCAGATTTGAAAGTGTCATTTTTCTCAATCAGGAACTTTTTGGCTTAAACTGCCAATGCTCTGCAACTGAGCTATCTGGAGACAAATCTGGCGGACACACAATTCACCCATAAACTTTGTTGATTATGATTCAGATATCAGGCCAGATGTCATAATCAATAAAGTTACTTACTAGGTGAATTGTGTGTCTGCCAGATTTGTCCAGGTTAGCTTAGTTGGCAGAGCGTTGCAGCTCAGCCAAAAAATCTTTGGTTGGAGTCCTGAACTGGACATTTTTCACACAGTTGGAAAAATAAAAAACTCGTGTGATTTATTTACCCATTAAAATGCTTGTTTTAAAATTAATCAAGTAATTCATGTGTCGTTCAACTCGCTCTAAATGGTTTGATGAAAGAACATTGAACTGAACTTAGGTATTTGATACAGTGATGGTTCAGACTGATAGCAGATGTTGAAATAAATATTACACAGGCTTTTGAGGCAGAAACTAATTTATCGCATGAGAGAATATATACAGTATCCATTCATTACTCTGACAAGTTGACAAGTTCATTTTCATTGACCATTATTAACAATATCGAAATTGCTTATTCTTAAATTTATGCAATTTAGACCTTTTATACAGAGTTTTTTTTTTTTTTTTTTTAATTGCACATCTATCAATAGCTAAAAGATTTTCAAAACACTTTAAACTGCACCAATTTTTATGTAATGGAAGTGAAAAACGCTTTATGAAAGAAAAATCTCCTGAGTCTTTGCTGATCATAAAAAGCTACAATTTCATATTCATAACGAAATGGACTTTCAGAAAATGCATCAGAAAAGAGATGTGCTGTAGAAAAAAGTCACTGAAAAATATTACAGCTTTAGCTAAAATTTTGAAAACTTTGTGCAGAAATTTCTTTTTCAAAATCATGAAAATAACAGTTTTTTAAAAAAATGCTTATGATGAACGAATATATTTTTGTACATGTACTTTAATGCATAAAAGTTATGCAATACATTAATTGGTATAAAAGCCATGAAGAGAATATATACGGTATGTGTATTTTAAGTACAGTTTTGATATTAAAAAAACAGAAGGCCATTTTTTTAACAATTTTATTTTTACATGAAAGCCTGGACCTTAATCTATTTTTTAACATAATTGCCGCATATATTAAGGTATTTATCGTATTCTACGGCCAGCTTTCGTACATCATTCTCAAATAAATCTGCCTCCTGCTGTGCTAACCACTGCATCAATGCCTTTTTAACGACGTCATCGTCATTATAGGTTGATTGGTTGGTTGATTTTATGACGGCCGATTATCTACATAAGAGATATAGGCCTGGAGGGAGTGCCCTCCGTGGGGGTCTTTCTAAGGGATTCTAACCCGTATTTACGGCAAGGTTCGAAGAAATCCACGGAAAACTCCGAACGGTTAGGTCGACGAGCGCGACAGGGGTTTGAACCCAGACTTCCCGTTAACCAGCTTTGAGAGCAGAACCTCTCAGCCTCTGGTGGGACCATCGTCGTTATAGCGCTGACCAACAATGCATTTCTTTAGTTACAGTAACAAGTGGTAATCACTTGGCTGTATCTTGGCGTTAAACCCAAGATCTTATCGCATCATATGGTTGGGAACAATTTCCTCATCCACCGTATAGTCCTGACCTAGCGCCCAAATGACAACCACTTATTCCTGCACTTAAAGAAATACCTTGGCGATGAGCGCTACAATGACGATGACGACGTCAAAACGGTGGTGATGCAGTGGTTAGCAGAGCAGGCTACAGATTTCTATGAGGAAGGGATACAAAAGCTGGCCGTACGATACGATAAAAGCCTTAATATAGGCGGAAATTACGTTGAAATATAGATTAAGGTCCTCGCTTTCATGTAAAAATAAAATTGACTTACTTAAAAAAACACGCCTCGTAAATTTAACGCAATGGTAAACTATTAGCTTTAACTAAGTAATATAATGTTAAGAAATTTAAACATTTTGGAAATATAAAATTTAGTATAAAATTAGTTATTTTTTGCATGTTGATGAAGTAAAAAGTGAGATATTAAATTTTAAACATTTTGTCTTTCTATCTTTTGGAAATATTCAGTATGAATCAACCAACTAAACCAATATCATAACCAATAAAACTTAGCTTGGTGAAGAGAAATTTAAAGGCATTTACATTTTTAAAAATATAAAATTTCTTATATTTTTTTCTTTTTATACTCTTTTATTTAGCTTAACTTGGTTTATATTTGTAAAGATGGAAATTTAAAATGGAAAATTGTAATTGATTTTTCACTCACTTTCTAATAGGCTAGAATTACACAGGTTTATTTCCGATGAAAATAAACCTTTTTTTAGATGTTTAGAAATAAATTATAAATTAATTAATTAATGTATATGCCCGTTAGCCGGGCACAAATGATGTCGCCAAATACTTCTTATGGTTACAATTATGTACGAGTTACAAAAACAATGGATAACGACTCATACTATTATAATTATGTGCCAAGCAACGCTCCCTAAAATAAGCCAATTGGGTGCGAAACTATCACAATGAAATAATTTAAGTAGTAAAAAGTGGACAATGTGTGTGTGTGAAACATAAATACAATAAAAATGATTGTAATATATGTATATATATATATTAATGCACTTTTATTAATTAAAATTTGTTCAAAATCCAATTCAATTAATTTACAGAAGGAAAAAAATCGCCAAATCTAAGTATAAAATAATCACATTGGAGTGTGCAAATGAGAAACTAATTCCTAAATATTTAAAAATGAAGTGGGTTTTTTTTTTTATATCAATACACAATGATTTCTATCTAAGAAATTCTGAAAATTCTTGGAATGAAAACAGTTTTATGAAATTTTAATAGAATAATCACTGAATGGTCAAAATCTCATTCCGAGCTTAAAAAGCAATAATAATAAGAACAATAATAATCACTTGCCCACAATTTAAAGTAAGATAATACGTGGAAATAGTGTTTTGTAAGCATTCATTAATTTCCTTGTTAAACCCAAATAACCCTTTTTTGCTTGTGTGATTGAACGTAGAAGTTATTTTCGTAGGGGACAGGAGAGGGTGTAGAATAAAGAAACAATCTTTTCATTTGAGTTGCAATTTTCCAACTGGGCGAAAAATGTCCTAGCCAGGATTCGAACCAGGGATCTCTTGGCTGAAGCTGCCAATATTCTGCCAACTGAAACATGAATCTGGAGGACCTAATTCACCCAGCTAACCTCTGGACTGATATTTGATCAGCTCAACAGAATGAATGCAGGTAATGGAACTCCAGTAAACGCTGGATGCAAAATTACACTATATTATTTTTTCAGAGTTATTCTAATTGGTAAATAAATTGCAAGAGTTCCATTACCTACGATTCATTCTGTTGAGCTGATTCAGATATCAGACCAGATGCTATGGTCAATAAGGTTAGCTGGATGAATTAGGTCTTCCAGATACGTCCGGTATGGCTCAGTTGGCAAAGCATTCGCAGTTACAGCCAAGATATCACTGGTTCGAACCCTGACCCGGACATTCTTTGAACAGTTGGAAAATTGCAACTCATGTGATTTATTTACCAATTGGAATAATTATGTTAAAATTAATTTAGCTCAACCTTTTCATTCATCTCCTTCTTTTATTTCCTACTATCCTCCATGTATGCAAAACCACGATGACGTTTAGATGTACCCTAAAGCCACGATACGCTGAAACCACATACATAATTTGAGAAAAATAGTCATCTGGTGAACGAAAAATAATCCTAAAATAAGATCAAAACACAATAAATTCGGAAACTATTTCTGGATATACAGGGTGTATCAAAAAACCTTGACACATTTAAAAAAATGCAAGATATAAACTAGAAATTCACGTATGTGTTACTTTAGATATTGGAGTTTTTTTCTGTGTCAAAACATCAACAGATGGCGCTAGTTGTTCCGTGATAGCAACATTTACAGAATGGCCAAGCTTTTTCTCGTAGCCCGCAGAAATCGGTACGCACTGCCACGAGGCAATTGTCAATTTCATTTCCAACAGTGCATCGCGTGCTTCATAAGAAACTTCGCCTTCATGCGTATAAAGTGCAGGTACTGTAAAATTTACAATGGAATGACTAACCTCGTCGTTTTGACTTCGCTGTGCAAATGCTCAATTATCTGGGAGAAGATAGCGATTTTTTAAAAAAACATCATTTTCACAGATGAAGTAGCATTCAACAAAAGTGAACAGTGTTGAAGAACTAAAAACACGCATAATTGCTGCAATTTCATGTGTCACGCAATAGATGTTGGAATTCACATGATCCGAGATAGATTATCGACTAGATGTTCTCCGTGCCGCGAAAGGTGCACATATTGAAATTTATTGAATATAATAAAAAAAAAACTCTAAGATCTCAGGTATAACGCATACGTGAATTTCTAGTTTCTATCTTGTATATATTGTGTTTTATAAATTTTTAAAATATGTCAAAGTTTTTTGATATATACCCTGTATATTTTTGTAATTTTATACGATAATAAAAAAAATCTGTGAAAATAAGTTTTACTCAAATGAAATTTTTAGAAGAATATTTTAGTTTTCTTCTGCGAGTAACATGATTTTCTAGAGGTCCGCAAATTTTCAACGAACAGGAAGAAAGAATTTCAAAACACGTATCTCTTGTATCAAAATAAAACGTTAAATGGCATTTTGAACAGATGCGATAAAAGGTTTTTTAAGATATTTTTTCCTTATCTTAGTTAATATTTATATATTTTAAAGTTATAAATTTTTTCCACGCTTCTTGGTGTCTTGTACGTCGTCAGAGAATGTAGGGGGGGGAGGGGGGAAAGTTGTTTGGCTGTGAAATGCATTCGTTTACTTTTCAATACATTAAAAAAAGAGGATTTTTTAATAAAACTTCAAATGTGATAAGGAACCTATATCTTCAACTATACTATGTATTTACTAATATGCACCGTAATTTTTTGCATGTAACTCAAACGATTTAACTTGAAAAAGTTCCTGAATGAGAATTTTTGACAAGTAATTGCCATAATGATTGATTATGGCTTTGATTTATGTGCTTACTTGTCTGTCAGTGCGGGTCTTCCATGGAGATTCTTATTAATAAAAAGGATTTGTTTTCTAACAAAAGAAAATATTTCTTCTAAAAAACAGTCAGTTTGAGCAACATGCCTAGACAGTTACAAACAATAAAATTTTAAGGAAAAAAATAAAACTGATTCCAAGGTACTGATTCTTGCCTAATTGTAATTATATTTGCTAATTGCACGCCACTGGACGTATTTTAGTAAGAAGAGTTTCGAGTAACAGAGTGTTTTAATGACAATTTTTTATTGTTATATTCATTTAATTAAAATCCCATTGTTGCCAACATCGCGCAAATTGGCGCTTTGTAGACGATGATATATAAAATTTTGACGTATCCCTGTAAAAAAGAGGGTGATATACTATATCAATTTCAATATGTTTGAAATAGTGAAACCTTATTAAAATAAACCTCAAACAGTTTTTCTCCATAGACCGTAATGTAACTGAATTATTTTGAGTGTCCCTGTAAAGGAATTATAAGTGCTGTGCACACCATATGCTATAGTAAGCATCTTGTAGTACACCTCAGTGATATATATCAATTTCAATATGTTTGTAATTATTTAACAGCATTAAAATAAACCGCAAATGATTTTTTCCCATATACCGTAACGGAATGGAATTCTTTTGAGTGTCCCTGTAAAAATACTATAAGTGCTACACACTTCATTTTCAATACCGACATGTCATAGTAAACCTCAATAACACATATCAATTACATGACAATCCAAATATATTTACGCAAGTTAGAGCACGGACAGACAGACAAACCGAATTCTTAAACACTCTTTAACTATATGTTGGAAAGTGTTAAAAAGAAGGAAGACACAGAATTTGATACAAAGAGAAATGCGTGCGCAAATAAAATACATCATAACTTTCTGTTTATGTCGGTATAAGTTTATAAAGAGAAATTTTAAGAGGAAAATAGTTGAGGATAAAATATTTAAAATTTTAAGTGTCTAATTTTTTTTATGGAAAAAAATACATATTATATATTTTAACACATATATAACATATTAACATATTAACATATTAATATATTATAACACATATTAACATATTATAACATAAAATATATTTTAACACAGTGCTCTCCAACGTGGTGCCCGCGGCGTTGTGGTGAACTTTCGAATGCTTCTGTTTCTTTTTAATAGCTTAAAA
This sequence comes from Maratus michaelseni, assembly GCA_963931845.1. Classification (NCBI taxonomy): domain Eukaryota; kingdom Metazoa; phylum Arthropoda; class Arachnida; order Araneae; family Salticidae; genus Maratus; species Maratus michaelseni. Next base: position 300,552,371 of record OZ007587.1, on the reverse strand, counting down.
AATAGCAAGAGTGAAAAATTATGCATCAAGCATAGATTATGAAACACTTTCCAACATCAACAGAATATCATTAAGAATTTTCATTTTCTCATACAATTAAATCGATCATAGTCACAGAACTATTTTGTGTATCTCTGTATGAACAGTAAATGCAACGCACTCCATAATCTATAGAAAACATGTTGTTGTGCACTTCAGTAATTCTTTATGATTTCATTTCGTTTGAAGAATTGTAACATAATTCAAATGCATCGGGAATGACTTTTTCCCATAAACCATAATGTAACGGAATTATTTTGTGAACTGAAAAAAAAAAAAAAAAATGTTGATTTTTACAGTATAAACCAATATTATACTGTAAAATCAACATTTTTTTTTTTCTCAGTGTGTGCTTTTATAAAGGAACTAGATATGGAACGCACTTCACTTCCAATAGTGAACATTTTACAGTAAGCCTCAATAACATATAAAAATTACACGGATATCCGAGTACGTTACGAGATTTAGAGCACGGACAGACAGATGAACTGTATTCATCAACATATTTTAACTATATGAGTTGTAATTTTCCAACTGAGTGAAAAAGTGTCTTGGCAATGATTCAAATTACGGATCATTTAGCTTCAGCTGCCAATGCTGTGCCAACTGAGCTATCCTGGACGAATCTGGGTAACGCAATTAACCCAGATAACCTTATAGATAATGGCCTGGACATTCCAGTGTCTTGGCCTGTACACTTTTTCACTCAGTTGGAAAATTGCAACTCATATCATTTATTTACAAATTACAATAATTGTGTTGAAGTTAATCAAGTATTTCAACTATGTTGGAAAGTGTTAAATATCGATTTAAAAAATAAAAATCCATTTTAAATTATGCACTCTTTAAAATCAATATTATTTATATGTTATTATTATTATTATTGGTATTATTATTATTATTGGTATTATTATTATTATTATTATTATTATTGTTATTATTATTATAGGCCCATTAAAGATTTTTGGCTCCTACTCCAGCAAAAAAATTAAAGAAAGACCTCCTATCAGAAAAATGTAGTTCTAAATTTGCTACAATTTATTTGTTTTCCTTGAAATGATTTTTACATAGAGTTCCTGAATCATAGGGACTTTATGGCTACCACTGTGCTAGATAGATTAGAGATGAGTTCTAGCTCCTTTTTTGGAGCCTGAACTCGACGATTTGAAATCCGCGACCGCCCGTGCCCGAAAATGTTTGTTTCATCAGAACCCGAACCCGTCTGGCCTCGATACCGGAAAGTAAGCAAGTAGAAAATTGTTAATGACATTTTAAAATTGTTTCAAGATTAGTTTTCTCATTTAAAAATATCGGCTTACATAGAAATAAGTATTAATCCTAAATACCCCCTCATGAAACGTTTCATGATTTTCATGTCCCTGAAAATAAGTTTAAAATAACAAATTTGTTATTTATACCCAGCCTCTGGCAGAAATCTGCCAAAGTCACAATTTTTAAAATTGTGAAAAAATAAAATAAAAACTTTGAGTCCGAGTCCATAGAAATCTGTGAAAATCGAACCCGATCCCGTGTTGCGCACGGAATCGAGCTCTGGATAAGCCCAAACCATCTCTTAAAACTGTAAAAAAAAAAAAAAAAAAAAAAAAAGAGAGAGAGAGAGAGATGTTTTTTAATGTAGGAAAATATAGTATAACCACGAGCGAAAATATAATATAAACTCTTCCGAGTTATCCGCAATTCCAAAAAGCCATCTTTATCTTTAAAAACATCAGAAACCAATATATTTTCGAGATTTAAAATAGCACTTATATAAAGAGGTTTTTTTTTTTCTTTTTTTTTTTTTTTTTTTTTTTTTTTTGGCTGCCTACTGATTTTCGGAAACGTTTCCGAGTAGCTTTGTATAGTATATTAATCAGTTTTCTTAACCCGGAATATAAGAATTTTCGGATGCTACTATTTCGCAATTAAACATTTTCATGCTCAACAAACATGTTTTATAGACAAACATGATAAATTAACAGCATTAACTGTTTATAACTATTGATATTAAAATTAATATTATTTTGTTATTCTTGCATGGACAAATTCAATTACGCAGTTGAAAACGTTTAATTGAGAATTGGTAGCATCCTAAAAAATCAATACTCCGGTTTGACAAAGCTAATTAATACACTGTAGAAACTTTTCGGAAACGTTTCTGAAATTCAGTGGCTGCAAACAAATTTTGTTCTAATAAATGCTTCTTTAAATCTCGAAAACATATTGGTTTATGAGGTTTTTAATGATAAAATAACGCTTTTTAGCATTTTGGGTAATTCAGAAGAGGTTATTGTATATTTTCGATCGTGGTTAGATTATATTTTCGTAGATTAAGAAACGTGTGTCCTTTTTTTGTGTGTGTGTAATGTAAATGTATGTACATAGGATGAGACATTGTGTTGTATGCTAACTGCCATTATTGTAGTGATATAATAATGTTTCATCTTTCAAATCATAATAATGGCGCCATTCATTCTTTGCCACCAGCTGAGATGCGCCCCTGTATTTTGAGTAGCATACAAGATACAACACACATCTTATCCGATGGATATACATTTACACACTGTAAAAAAAGACATACGTTTCTTAATCTACGAAAATATAATCTAATCATGATCGAAAATATACAATAAACTCTTCCGAGCTAACTGTAGGGGCGCTATTCAAAAAGGCTGTTTTAAGGTCCTGTTTTAAGCGATAACTTTTCAGAGTTCATTTAATTAACGTAATGAAACTTTGTTGAACCCTTGTTAAAAGAAGCATTTTCAAAATACCGTTAAAACATTATCCTTGCACATTGATGTTCCTCAAAATCTAAATGTGATAATGGATGAAAAACTAATCGGCTTAGTGTCTTTTTAGGAAAAGAGATTACCATGCGCTTTATTTTAATACTTTACTAAACCTTACAAAAACAAACGAATATTTTTACGAAGCACTTAACACACATTGTCTAAAACACAGAAATATAATTCAAAGACGCTGAAAATTTCTAAAACAGGAATAATCTAGTAAAATGTTTTATGAAATTGCTTATGCATTCAGAAATATTTTCCGATCAGGAACTTATAACAAAAAAAGAAAAAAATAACAGAAATTTATTCCATTTTTAACTATATCGATGCAAATAAAATTTGTAGTTATGACTTTGTGACTTCAACATATCTTTAATTTATAAAGAAATGTGCTGGTATTTACTCTAAATTAATATGTACTATTTTTTTTATAAATAGTAATTAATTCGTAATGGCTTAAATAAAAAAAAAATTCAGTTTTTATGATTTCGTTGCACCAGATTTCAATTTGAAATATCAATTTCCTTTTAAAGGAATTTCAATCAAATAGGTCTTCTCATGTTAATTTCATAATGAAATTAAGTTTTTCACATTTAGAAAAGTGATGTATTAACTAAATATATTTTTAAAATACTCGTGAAACAAACAACTTTATTAATAATCTATTTGTTGAAAATACGTGTCTTAAACATTTGATATTCCTCTTCTTTAATCAATATTTAGTTATTGTATTTTTTTTATTGAATATATCTCAAATGTAACGGAAAGTATACAATATCCGAACAGTAACAGAATCTCTGTAGAAAGATGCAAATAAATCATATTCAATAAATCAATACAGAGGAAGTAACTTGCCAAGTTTTCATCTGTTGTATTTTATCCTCTTTTTGCTTCGTTTACATACATTTTGAAATAATTGTTTTTCGAATAACAATAGATGTAAGCAATTTTTAATTTTTACTAAATTTAATTTTCTATATTTTGAAATTTCCAATTATGTATTATAATTATGATTCCAATTTTTCTTTCTTTCATTTACAAAGTGTCTTTCTGGCATTTAAAGTAATATTAATTATCTCTTTTAATCTAAATTTATCTGCAAGTTCCTTACTGATGTTAACTAATTTAGAAGTGCTTAAGGCTGTCCTCAAATCCACAAGAGCTATTATATGGCATATTTTTTAATTCGCTTTTGTTCAAAAACGCATTAAATGGGAAAGTGTCTTATTCAGAAACTTTGAGATCGAAACACTTTTCCATTTTTTGGTAAAGGCAGAAGATCTTTGAGAAAATGCTGCCAAAGTCAGCGTTTTGAACCGAATTCCCGATGCTTCATCGCCAGAAAGGAAAAAAACGGGTTGCCACGTGACAGGAATAGCTTATAACTCGATAAGTAATTTATTTATCCAAAAATAGAAAACTCATTTCGATTCCAAATCGCTCCTATAGTCAGATCTGCAAATTTCATGTCTTTGCGTTTAACCCTCTGACTGCTTAACCCGCGATTTCCACGAGCAAGACATTTGTAAAAACATTTGTAAAATTTACAATTTTTGAAGCAATTTTGTATTAAAAATTTCACAGTCAAAGGTTGAAAATGAAAATGGTAAATTCACATACATATTTCATATACAGGATGATTTGAAATATGTAATAATATAGGAGATAAATGTCGATTAGATATTGGTCGAAAGGATTTTGAAAAAAAAAATTGAGCAGTCAGAGGGTTAAAAATGCGCCAGACATTGTATCAGAAAGTTGTGCGTTTTGTTCAGCAGATCATTTAGAATTACCTTAAATATTTCCAATTTATATGATTTCGTTATAACAAATTTCTAGTTAAAAATATCAACCTTAAAGAAAACTCAGTCAAATTGTGCTTTTCATGTTAATTGATTTAAAAAAAAAATTAAATTAAAAAAGAAATCACACTTACAGAAAAGAATATAATTACTAAAATGCTCAATGGGGGGATTTGAAAGGCACTCACAAAATCAATACATTCTTCATTAATAAATCTATTTGCTGAAAATGCATATCTTAAACATTTGATATTCCATTTCCATAATCAATATTTAGTAATTCTATTTTGGTATTGAACATATCTCAACTGCTACTCTGAAAGCATACAATATTTATGAAAACGGAATTTCTGTTGCTAGACGCAAATAACTCAATTTCAATAAATCAATATAGCGGAAATACTCTTCCACGATTTCAGATTTTTAGCCCCTTAATGTTTTGTCATATCTTATATATTGAAAGAATTGGTTTTCGTAAAAAACAATAGATGTAAACATACCGGGTGTCTCAAAAAGGAGGAATCCTTTTTTAAATTAAATAATTTGAAAACGGTTCAAGATAGAAATGCCCCGTTTGTTATGTTTTTATTAGAAAATCAATAGATTTCTAAACATACGATTTCAAAATTAGTTTAAAATTTTGCCACTAGGTGGCCCTTTATAATAAGCTATAGGCTTTTTAATAGGTTTATTGTGTATAGCTATATTATTAAACAAATGCCCCGTTTGTTACGTTTTTATTAGAAAATCAATAGATTTCTAAACATACGATTTCAAAATTAGTTTAAAATTTTGCCAATAGGTGGCACTCTATAATAAGCTACAGGCTGTTTTAATAGGTTTACGGTGAATAGCTATACTATTAAACGATACATGTGTTCTATTAAAAAGTTTTCAGATGTCTTATGTTAGATCCTTCATGTCCTATATAAATATGTTTCTTAAGGAATATTACTTGGAAAACATCAATAGACACGTGATTGATTTGTAAATAAATACACATCGTTTTGTACATGATTTCTAAACAGATATGTACCTCCGGCTTCAGATCTGCCATGCACAGGATAAGAGTAAACATAATTTAAATTTTTACCAACTTTATAATTCGATGAATCACATATATTTTTACATTTTCACAAATTGATTTATCAATTTTTTGGTGTATCAGATATATTCTATTTCTTTCATCTGTAAAAATGTGTTTGTGCATCATATTTATACACTGTTTTAAAGTGGCATTAATTTGTCCAAATTAGAAAATATTAATTTGTTAGATATCTGCAAATATATGTTCAGTGTAGTTTAATGTAACAAAATGTTGGAAAAAGCTCTAAGACTTAATTAATGAAATAACACGCAATGTCATGCGTTAGAGTTCTAAAACAAACAAACGATCGTTTGTAGTACTATCCTTAGCATTCATGAACACGAGATGTCGTACTAAATCGATGCTGCTTTACAAATTTGTAATTGGTTATTTTCTTGTATCTCATATAGTCTTGCTCCACTACGAGAGGGAACTGTGACTATCTCTGCAGGTTTTCGCATCCCTCGAGTTCTGGTAAAGCAAGTACGAGTCGGAAAAACCCGACTTAAGGCCTAGGGCCTGGTTCCCTTCTGGGTGTCCAGCTCCGAAGCTGTTGGGGGACACCGGCCTGTCCCCAAGTGTATCGTGGTGACTCCCCTACTGGGTTTCACCGCGTATCGCAACGACTTACGTCGTCGACACGCGGGTTTAAGGTTGGAGGGTCCGCAGGTGGCGGTCCTCTGGCTGGTCGAAGCGCTGCAGGGACACAAACCTGCTGGCGCGCTAAAAGTCCCTCAGGACTTGGGTTCGGTGGTCGTCTACGCGCCAGGCGATTCTCATGGCGGCGGCGCAGCTTACTTTATCTCATATAGTCTTTGAGACCGGTACGCTAACTATTTTGCCACTAACAGGAGCTGTAATCAGTCTCATCAAATGGTTTATGGCAACTTTACTATACCTAGTTACAGTTTTCATAAATATAGCTGTAGACATTTAAAAAAGAGGATGAGAAAGGACTGTATAGGCTTATTCTTGGTAACTTTATTTTGCTAGAGATGTGTCATCAGAATTTAAAAATAATATTTAGTTTTAACATTAACAGCCTATTCTAGGCACGTGATGATATTTGCAAGCTAATATTAAACCAATAGAGAAGTTCTTTTCAAATTTCTACGTTAGAATTTCAATATTGTGTAATGATTATTTTTGTATAAGCTATTTGAAATCAATTACTCTTAATGTAGCTCATAAAAAATTTACAAAATTTGCAAGACTAGCTTATGTTACAAATTTTAGAAAGTTGGGGATTCTGTTGGAAAAGGGTGTGTGTGGAATGATTGATGATTAACCCAGTTTTAAAAATTGCAGTTTAATAACATACAAGTTTGTTTACTTTAAATAAAAAATTAAAACTATTAACTCAAAATAATATTATTACTTTCCTTACCCACCTAACTATTTTTTTTATTATTATTCGTTAATGATCAGCATGAAGAGCAAAGTGGAGGGTAAATAAGATTGGAAGAAGGGCCTAGGTTTCTCCAGGTGCTCAGGACATCGTAAATCAATGACATTAGAAATTTTATTTCCTCATTTCTGTAACATTTTAAATTTGTGACAATCAATTTCGTCCAAACACTCATTCAAATATTTTGACCTCCAGAAGATCCAACATTCAAAGTGTCCTCAGAATGAAATTGCTATAAGAATCGAAAAAGTACAAAACTATCACGTTAGCCTTTGACCTCAAAATTTAGAAGAATCATTTTAAAATGTTGAACTGGAGACGAGAAATTTGTAGAAAACATTTCCATTGGTTTAGAATTAGCTTGTAAATGTCGTATACTGGTGAATGTAGTCGCTTAAGATAACCAGGTATAACACACATCGTGAAGAAATAGTGACAAAATGAAGTTGCTTAAGAAACTGAAATTGAAAAAGTACAAAACTATCACATTAGCCTTCGAATTCGGAATTTAGAAGAATCATTTTAAAATACTGAACTGGAGACGAGAAATTTGTAGAAAACGTTTCCATTGGTTTAACATTAGCTTGTAAATGTTGCATGCTGGTGAATGTAGGTTCTTAAGATAACCAGGTATAACCCATTTTGTACAGAAATAGTTCCTAAATAAAATTGCTCAAAAAATCGAAAAAGTACGTATCACGTTAACTTTGACCTCAGAATTCAGAAGGATTATTTTAAATATTCAACTGGAGACGAGAAAATTGTAGAGAACGTTTCCATTGTTTAACATTAGCTAGTAATTGTCGTATGCTAATGAATGTAGGCTCTGATAACCAGGTATAACACACTTCGGGAAGAAATAGTTTTAAAATAAAATTGCTAGAGAAATCGAAAAGTAGAAAACTGTAACTGAATCACGTTAGCCTTCTACCTCAGAATTTAGAAAAATCATTTTAAAATATTGAATTGGAGACGAGAAATTCGTATAGAACTTTTCCATTGTTCAACATTAACTTGTAAATGCCATATGCTGGTGAATGTAGACTCCAGATAACCAGGTATAACCCACTTCGTGAAAAAATAGTTTTTACTTTTGATTTTTTTAAATGGTTCAAGTCATTAAATAAGTGAAAAGCAACAGATAAAAATATTATTATATATCCTTTTAACTGCACCTTTTCCTATTGCAGTCAGATCAATTACATGAAATAAGATACGTATTCTCAATTTTCTAATTAAAAATTTGTCACCGTAATTTAGTTTATCTACAACAGCAGTTCCAAATATATAAATGTTACAAATGTTACAAATAAAAATTTCTATATTAAAATTATATTTCAGATTTTTCTAAGTAACGTCTGTACGAAATGTTTTATAAGTTCTCAGACGTGTGAAAGTTTTATCTGCTTTTTAAAGAGAAACTTTATAGTTGAAAAACTATTAATTTAAACTAAATAGATGGTTTATTATTATTTAGAAGATAAATTTTCTTTCTCCCAATATATATATATATATATATATATATATATATATATATATATATATATATATTTAAGGTTCCATATGTTAATAAAGTACTCTTTAAAAATCATAAAACTAAAATAAACGTTCTTCTCGGTAAACTTTTAAAGTACTTTCCATACAAAGTGGAATAAACACAAAATTTCGGTACTAAGTTTATAAACATTTGTTATTATTATTATTGTCTTTCACGAGAGGAAAAGGGCTAATTTTTTTAAAAGGGAAACAAATTTCTTAAGCATTCAATTTTACAATCGTAAACTGTTTTTTTTTTTTTTTTTTTTTTTTTTTTTTTTTTTTACAGAAAAATGCATTGCAAAATTCTGTTTTTTTTTTGTTTTTTTTTTTTTTAATACAAATTAGAAAGATTAAGTTGCGAATTAGTTTATTTAGTTCGATTGTAATTCTTTTAAGGTGGCACCCAAAAAGTATCTTTTTGCAATCAATAAAGCTGAATTTTTGTACATAAAAGCATGAAACATGCAGACATAATTATTGATTTTAAATTGATTAACGTTTACATTTTTTGATACATACATGCTGAACTATAATCGATACTGCTATGAATCGATAAATACATTTTGAACTATAATAAATTTTTGTCTCATGGCGATCTTTAATAAGCTTTCGGATCCCAAAAAGTGACATAAAACGCCAACTTTGACATCAATTTCTAAAATTTTCATCTTTTGTCGATACAGCATGCTTTTTCTTGAAGAGGGAGTATACAGCATTTATAGTTTTTTTACAGGGAGGCACAAAAAATTCGATTACACTACCGTCTATGGATAGTAATTACTTAAAATTCATTTTAATGCCATTATATTATTTGAAACTATACGAAATTCGTAAACACTAACGGCCAAAACTCATCGGACACTTTCAATTTTAGACGTTTTATCGAATATCTACATAAATACTTGACGAATTCTTCTGGAACTTCAGCAATATGATGAACATGTTTGACATCATATTTTTCAGCAAAGGTTTAATCACGAAGGAATTTAGGAGACTAACAATTGAATTTAAAATATAACATTTTCAATCACCCTGCTAAATAAAATACTTGAAATGATCTGTAGCTATAAAATATGATTGTGTGGATATTATGCAGCATTTTTGTTCATTTGTGTAAGAATATCAGTTATATTCATAGAGATATAAAGGTTCCTTAAAGGAAAAATCAAAAAAATTTCGCAGATTTGTTTCCTTGCAGCATGCAGGATTTTCAACCAAATCTCACTATGAACCAAATTTAACGCTAATTTCAGGAAACTTGATAAAGTATAGTATAAATAATATAATATGATTATAAATTACATAAATTAAATATTTGAAACAATACGATATTTATGAAACAATATTTAACTGTGCATGCGTAAACGATACACACACAATACAGGGTCTGTTCTGAAATTAGTAGGACTGGTTTTTTCCTGAGTGAACGGGCGGACGAGAGGCGGTCTGCGCGCGCACGATCAGTGGATGGGGATATGGGATATGGGGAATGCTGGGAAAAATCGACAGTCGGCTCTGGGCCGTTGAAGAGAGCAGGTCGCAGGTCGCTTGTACTGTGAACTCCTGTCGAAACGCCTCGTCACGGAGAATCATGGACCGTTTTCTGGAGCAGCGATACGCGATCAAATTTTGTGTAAAGCTTGGTAAAACCATTGACTAGAAATATAAATGGACAGCGGACTCCTTTCTTTTCTTCCGACAGACTTGAAGAAAATATCTTTCCCCTTTCATCGCCAAAAAAAGGCGAAAGGGTGCCGCTTTCTGGCGGTAATCCCTTTCTTGGCAACTTTCTGTTTCCGTTCTCATAATAAAATCCCTCTTTCTTCTCGGGAGCTGTGGAATTACCGTGACAGTTTGGCGCGAAAAAAAACCTGTTTGGCATAATATTCTTCCTCCACACCTGCTGGAGGAAAGGACATATTTTCTTCAAGAAAGGGTTGCTGGTCCGCTGTTCATTTATATTACTAGTCAATGGGTAAAACGGGCAAAGAGACTCACGACATGATTAAGGAGGCCTACGGTGATGCTGCCATGGGTAAATCGGGTGTTTTTGAGTGGTACAAGCTGTTCCGAGAAGGTAGGGAAAGAGTGGAAGACGAAGACCGCTCCGGACACCCTTGGACCAGCAAGAACAAAGAAAATGTGTCGCAAGTGAAAAATTTACTGAACAGTGATCGTAGGGTGAATATCAGAATGATTGCTAATGAATTGAGCATTCATCAAACCCAAGTTTTTGAGATCGTGACAGATCGCCGAGGCACACAGCGTTTCGCGTAGTGGAGTATCTGGCTCAGCACAATGTGGCAACGCTGCCTCATCCCCCGTACAGCCCCGACTTTAACGGGGATCCCTCCAATCCTAATATCACTAGAATACGAGCACCAGAAAAACAGAATCCAACACCTAGAATATGAACCAACTACTATGCTACACTTCCCAAAAACAATAATACAGAGAAATGTTCCAAGTTGGCACCTGCACCCCGCGGAGGAGACATCACAATTACAGGTATGCATCGCCAAGAACAGTCACAGACCCTCGCAGCATCCAACCATCTACACTGATGGGTCGCGCACTGAAACCGGCGTGGCCGCAGCCTTCTGCGCCGTGGTAAATGGAGTGCCGACCTATGAGTGGGCCTCCAGAATTGGAGACGATAACTCAGTATATCAAGCTGAACTGTTTGCAATTCTGAAGGCTTTGGAATGGATTGCTGCCTCCCCCACGCAGGAAAATTTTTAAATTTTCAGTGATAGTCTTTCTGGACTTCAAGCAATTTTTGCCCTACGGACAAAACACCCTCTCATACTGGAAATTAAAATTAAACTTCACCAACTGTACAAAAAAGTTACCCTTGGCCACGTCACTGCACACATTGGTATCGCAGGCAATGAGCTGGCGGACAACCTTGCAAAAGAAGCCACCAAACGCCAATCAATAGACTTCTCTCTTCCGGTACCCCCATCTTTTATTCGCAGAAAACTCAAATCTAAAATACTCCCCAACTGGCAAATCTACTGGGACACCTCCACAAAAGGTAGACACACTTACAACCTAATTCCAAAAGTTTCCAGAGAACTACTTAACCTCACTCCTTATACAAGTGCTTTCTTATCCGGGCATGGTCCGTTTAAAAATTACCTCTTCAAATTTAAAATTTCATGAACCAATGTGTGCGAGTGCGGCGATAGTGGTACCCCCATGCATTATTACTTCTCCCTCCTGCCCACTGACTGTTGCTTGGCATCTTAGTCCTGCTCCTTCTAACCCACCTCCTTCTTGGCTGCTGAACATAATTACGCGTCCCATCTTAACTCATAAACTTTCAGAAATTTACAAATTACTAACACACCTATCTAACATAACTTAATCACTCAAAGCAGTTTTCTTTCTCCATAAATTAATAATAATAACTCGCTTATTTTAGTCTTTAACGTAATCATTCTATCATTTTTTATCTGCTTAGCTTTCTCCATTTAGCTGTTTTGCAGCTTAGTTGTTTCTCTCATCCGCAAGTAATGTTCTCTTCCTAGCAGGGGCTGAGTCCCCATTAATTAATTTATTTTTATCGGGAACCGCAAGTTTGGTCAGCAAGCAACGTATCGTTACATCTAACACGAAGTGCATCCAGCCTCCATCCAGTGTGAGGGTTCCAGCGCAATTGTGTGGCGCTCCTTGTCGCGTGGGAATCTCACACTGGCACGTCCACGTCCACATCTCAAGTGCCGTCATTTACGAACTGTACAATTGGTACAGTCTTACCTAAGAACTGCACCTTTCTACTAAATTAGCGGACTGTACAACTGGTGCAGGCGCACCTGTGGACCTCGTCTAGCCTGTCTGTCGCTCCTTGTCGCGTAGGAACGCTGGTTCCAGCGACAGACCCTGTATTAAATTATATTTTTTTTTTTTTTTTTTTTTTTTTATGTCTTTAGTTCCTGCCACCTGTCGCGTGGGGCTTTGCCCGGCAGGACCAGCCATTTGCGAAGCTTGTACTGCCACGTTTAATCCCTGCGTGCCGGGGAGCTAGCCGGGGAAGACATTAAACGCTCAACGGCTGGGTTCGCCCTCAGCCGAGTGGTCTTCCTCAGGCATTAAAATATTAAAATATTCCCGAGAATAAAACCGACGCTCAAGTTGAAGCATCACGGCTCGGTAGAGGTGGTTCAACAGGCCGTGACAAGGGAGCTAAACAGCATTCCGGTCCAGGCGTTTTTGGAAGCGTACGAAAACTGGAAAACTCGTTGGCAGCAGTGTGTAGATGCGGAAGGGTGCTAGTTTGAAAAATTCTAATCGTCTGTACTATTCTGATGAATAAATTTATTTTTTAAAAATGAGTCCTACTAATTTCAGAACAGACCCGTTTATAAATACATATTATTATTTTTTTTTTTTCATAATTTTGTCAAGATATTCGACTATTTAACTATATAGGATGACTCCTATAAAACAGCCAGTCGACTATCGTAAAAATTCAGGACGATATCTGCGATATAGTAAGTCGAATTTTAGTTGCTTACTAAAAATAGATGGGTGATAAGGGATTTTCTACAACCTGTCATTTTTTATTAACTGACTTCTAACAAAGGAGTTAGCATTTAAAGTATTACGCGTAACTTTAGAATGGATGATTCGATTTTGATGATACTTTTATGTTGAAATGGGCTCGTTCTGATGATTCTTACAAGGAGAACTAAATCATCAATATAAAATGAAAAAGGATAATTTGTGGAAAATCTATTATCGTCAAGCTACTTTTAGAAAGAAACCGAAATTCAGCTAACGACATCACCTATATATCTCTAAAGTTTCAAGATATTCGACTAGCCATTTTATATGAATTGTCCTATACAATTAAAAACTAAATTTAAAAAAAAAAATGCATGCGCAATTAAAAAAATATTTCATACAAATGCTTATATTTCATCAAATATTTGATATATATAAAACATCTAAAAGCGAAAGTTTCCGTTGACTGTTGGCCATATAGTGTATGTTGTTAGCAAGGCTTATTACAAAATGTTTTCCATCGACAATATGGGGTGTAACATTTACAGGACAACACAAAATAATTCAGATGAATTGCACTTTATCGCCAATAACTGTTGGAAGAGTCATTTCCTATGACCTTTTTTTTTTTAACTTATGATGCTTCATGTAAATTTATGTATAACTATGTCTTCAAATAATTTTAAGAAATAATTTTAAACCAACTTGCCACGAACGTTTATAAAACTTTTCACATAACATCTTTTTTACGCTGGTAGTGTCCCTGGTGGGAAATTGCATAACTAAAATTTTAAAATGGATCTTTTTTTATGTCTCTCATATCGCAACCATGCTCCAAGTTACAAAAAAATCCCTGACGACTCGGCCTACAGACACAGGTAGATTTCGAAGACGCAGACCGTGGGGCGCCTGTTTGTTGGGAATTGCGGAAGAAATTATCTTTCTGCCATGATGCGTCAGTTGGAACCGCCTACTTCGAAACTTAACTTGTTTGCAGGCGGAGCCAGCAGTGATTTTTTTTTCTTTTTTTGCTATAAGGGTTGGTCCTATAAAAAACTTGTCAATACAAAAGTTTTAGATAATATTAAGAGGATTTATAATAAATTTAAGCGGATTTGAAATTTTGGGAATTGACAAAGTTATGAATTTTTTTCTTCTAACCCCCCCCCCCCCCCACCCCTGGGGCCATTTTTAATTATATCAAAAATATGTCATACATAAATTTTCGGCACTTATCCTAGAAGTAATAATAACTTCAAACGGATTCGATACGTATCATAATTAAGAAATTATGGGGTTTTTTCTGTTTTCACAAAAAGCCCCACCCCCCCATTCCCCCCCCCTGGTTCGATTTTGCCCATTAACGAACTTGACCGAGATTTTATGCCCCTTGATTTTATGTATCAGTTTCGAAAAGATGCAGGAGTTGGAACCGCCTACTTCGAAAAATAACTTGTTTGCAAGCGGAGCCGGCAGGGATTTTTTTGTTTTAATTTTTTTTTTTTTTGCTATAAGGGTTGGTCCTATAAAAAACTTGTCAATATAAAAGTTTTAGATAATATTAAGAGAATTAATAATACATTTAAGCAGATTTGATATCTTGTGAATTGACGGAGTTATGATTTTTTTCTTCTAAAACCCCCTTTTTTCCCCCTTGGGGCCATTTTTAATTATATCAAAAATCTGTCATACATACATTTTCGGCCCTTCTCCTAGAAGTAATAAAAACTTTAAACGGATTCGATACGTATCATAATTAAGAAATTACGGCGTTTTTTCTGTTTTCACAAAAAGACCCCCCCCCCCCCACCCTCCCACCCTTGGTTCGATTTTGCCCATTAACGAACTTGACCGAGATTTTATGCCCCTTGATTTTTTGTATCAGTTTCGAAGAGATCTGTGCAGAATTATTGCAGTTATCGTGTCCATAAAAAAGTGACATAGATAAATAGATTGATAGATAGATAGATACTGTCATACCGTAAGGAGAAAAACTCTGAGAAAATTCTCTCTCTCTGTGGTCACTATAGAAACGGACTCGTCCACTTAATTTTCGGGTGGTCAGGAGTATTGTTGGCTTTGTTTGTAGCTTTAGGCGCGAAAAAGGGGAGAGGAGAAGGTAGCAAGCAGTCTGCTTTGAGCTTTTGCCATTGACAGACGGTTTTTTTTTTCTGTTCTCTTCTGATTATTGCGCGTTTGCTGTTATATATTTTATTGCTTATTAAACCTTTAATCACTGATTGTGGTCTGTGATTAAATACTACCGGCAGATATTCCTATTCTAAAATGACATCCACATTAAAAAAAGGAAAAACATTGCATTCTCAAGCGCGTGAAATAATAAATAACATGTCTAATTTCTTTAAGGCAGAGGCTGGACGATAACGAATCTGATACCGACACTTATGAAACATCAAATGATGATAGTGGAAGTGATTTCGATGACATCTGGCCTTTAGATTAGTCGAATTCATTTTCATAAACAAACAAACAAACAAAACAGTCCTTTTGAGGACTACAAATGGTCCCTTTAAGGACCAAGCTCTTCCCAGGGCTAAAATATGAAAAATAAGAATTACATTAACACACATAATCCACTCGGTAACTTTTATACATACATAGCATATTTATTCTATAAAATAAATACGCATTTTTATTTCATTTTTTTGCATTGTTAAGCTTTCACCAGGGCTTAATTTTTAACAAAAAAAGTACCGGAGCCCTAATATTCTGCAGTATTAATAACCGTAGCGTCCCCCCCCCTCCACCGTCACTCCAATCTGCATATTTATATTCCATACATTATGTGTATTTGCAAAATTTAAAGCAATTTTTTTTTCAAGCAAAATAAAAATTTTAAATATATTTATCGCTTGCACTGGGATCCGGAACCCAATATTTATGGGCTCCGATGAATTCCGACCAATATTTAAATATTTACTAAAAGTACAAAATTACCCGAGCCGGGCTCCGTTGGGCTCCGGCGCAATTTAAGCCCTGGCTATCACTACACTTTTATTTACAGTTTCCCTTATGTGATTTCAAAAGGGTGCTGCACCCTGCTTGCCATTATGATTTGAAAAATACCACACTTCTTGCCTCTCAATCAAAAAAACGACACCCTTACTGTCGTTTGGAATCTAGGGAAAACTGTGCTTCATTAAAAAGAAAATTAATTCCTACAATAAAAACTAATAAAATATAAAACATTTTTTTTTTCTCATATACTGCATAAAACGAAAACTTATAAAACGACAGAAATACCCCGGTTACGATTTTGAGTACGTTCATTTGATTGTTCTCAGTTTTCCGCACAAGCACGGTAAACATTCCCGGAGTTTTTTCTTCTCAAAATAAAATATGATTTTGAATCGAATAGCGTTTTTCAATTTTCGATAAATGTATTAAATATTGAGTTATAAATAATTGTTCTCTCATTACAACTTTTTGGGATTATTGTATACAGAAATTCGGTTCAAAACGTCAATTTTGATAGCATTTTCTGAAAGATCGTATGCCTTTGTCAGAAAATGAAAAATGCTATTTGATTCTATAGCTTCTTAATATGGAAACTTGAAAGTGTCATGCATTTGCGGGAAAAAGAAAAAAAAAAAAAAAAAAAAAGGCATGGATCAGAAAGTAACTACGTAGAGCTTGAGCACAGTCTTAAAGCATCATAGTATTATCGTATAGTCATAAAGCATAATGTATCTTAAATTATAATCGATTGATGTCTCATGACCACCTGTCTCAAGCTGTCGAGTTGAAGTGATTCGGAATCGAAATGAGTTTTTCATTTTTTTTTAAATAAATAAATTACTTATCGCGTTAAAAGCGATTCCTGTCACGTGACGATACGGTTTTACCTTTTCTCGTGCTGCCGTGTCTTAAATTCGATTCAAAACGCCGACTTTCACAGCATTTTCTGGAAGATCTTCTGCCTTTATCAAAAAATTAAAAATCGTCTTTCGATTACCTAGTTTCTGTATAACATCATCTGCCAATTTCATGCGTTTCCGAACAAAAATGAATTCAAAAATATGTCAGAAAGTAGGTCTTTTGGATTTGAGAACAATCTTAATGCCTATAAAAACATATTATAAAGATTTGATTTAAAATGTGATAGTTTTTGCCAATACATTTCTCTATTTATTATATTATTAAATTCTACTGTATTCGCGTTGTCGAATAGAAGGCATAGTAAAAATTGAGAGCGTCAAACGAATGCTAATTGTGCCAAGTTTGCAACCTGCTGTTATCTCTCACACCTCTCCCACTTGGTATGTTCTGAGGAAGCAACCCTACTCAGAGTTTTTCTCCTTACGGTAAGACAGTAGATAAAGTTTTGAACTGGGGGTGGTTTTGGGTTCTGGGAGTCATAATCGGCGTAGATCTGCAAAAATTTTTCAAAAATTCCAACTTAGGTGAGAATGTAATAGGTAGTATTTCTTACGAAATCTACCTAATAGATAGGATAATTTAAACACAATTTTCTTTTTCACCGATAACGCCCATTGGCGAGAAATAGATAAAACGACTTTAAATAAAAGTGATTTTTTATGTTTCACTTTATGACGGCTGTACTGAAGATAAAAATAGGTAATAAAGATACAATACAATTTTCTTTTGTGTTTATAGCGCCACCTGTCAGGAAATACGGTAACAAAATTTTAGTAAAATTGATTTTTTTTATGTTTCTCTGCCTACCAGCTATATTAAAGTTAAAAATAGGTAGCATAGATTCAACACAATTTTCTTTTGCGCTTATAGCGTCCACCTGGCCGGCAATGGATAATTAAACTTAAACAAATTGATTTTCTAAGTTTTTTTTTTTTTTTTTTTTTTTTTTTTATCTTCAGAATAAGTTTCTGCCACGGTCAAATTCATGTTTTAATTACAAATTTCAGATGATAAGGTTTTTTTTTTTTTTTTTTTTTTTTTACACTGGTAGCATCTCTAGTGGGAAATTGCATAACTAAAATTTTAAAATAGATTTTATGTTTTCGCATATGGCAACATAAGTTAAAATTGGACAAGATGACAGATTTAACCCAACTTACTTTTATGCGAAAAAAAAGAATTACAAAATTTAAATAAAATGGATATTCTTACGTATCATTTGTATGACGGCTGTACTCATGATAAAAATAGATAGTACTAATTTAACAGAATTTTCTTTTGCGTTTATCGTGACCCCTGGCGAGAAATAGGCTAACTACATTTAAATAAAAATAATTTTTTATGATTTACTGTATGAAGACATTTACGGTGATTATTTCTCATTAAACTCATTTCTAATAAAAACAAAATTTTAAATTATGAATATGGAAATAATTAGAAATTAGCAAATACTAAACCTTCAACTAAGTTATTACATAAAACAGCGAAACGCTGATATATGTATTTAATCTATCTACCAGCCTGTCCGTCCATACACATTTTAACTTTCTTAAAATGCTCCTAAATACAATAATTTAAAATTTCTTATTGGGGTATATTACAGTGTGTTATTACCAATTGATATTGGTAACAAGTTTGCAACGCGCGAGTCTACTGAAACTCTGGGGGTTGCTCAGGAAAGACGCAAGAGGCAGAGCCACCTAATACACTGATAAATTTAACATTGTCCATTACTTACGTTTTCCTTCGTAAACAAAAGATAAAAGTAATTCAAGATAATATTTTTATAATCTAATGGCTGTTAAAGGCTTAAAATATCATGTCGTCATGAAATTTTAAATTCAAATTACTGGAGCTGGGGCAAATGAATAATTCAAGAAGGGAAGACATCAAACGGGAAAGTTATAAAGCAAAAGCTCTTATCTTTTCAAAAAATGATTTATTAATCCCAAATTTCTTTCAAATATTTAAGTTTGAATATATATATTTTTTTTAATAATGAAGAATATTATCTGAGAGAGTTTTTAAGTCAATTTTGTGATATTTTTGTTAGTTGAATAATACGTTTATTTCTAATTTTTATATACGGAAAAATAAATGTGTCATATTTAATGTACTACAAAGATGAATGAAATATAAACGAATTTTTTTTTTATATAAATCTAAATTTTTTATACTTGTTGTCAAGGCAATCATGATATGAGCTTGGTTATGACTTAAATATTCGTTTGGCATCGTTTTACCCTTCATGCATTCGTTTATTTATATGTAACAACGTATGTAATAAACACAAAGTACCCAGTGCAGTTGCACAAAGTATGATTATTGAACTTTCAACAAATAAAGATGTCAAACTTTTATTTACAATTTAAAAGCTCACACAAAAGGTGTAACAAAACAAAACTTTTACTGGGCAACACTTGACGATCACCCATATAGGCCGAATTTATCACCTTTGTACTACCACTTGAATATTTTCTCCGCTAAGCAACGCGAAACTTTATGACACATTTTCTGACTCATTTTTTAAACATGAAAGCGGGATACTTGAAGCATTATTATTAAAGTGATTTGTTATCAAACAGTTTTTTTTTTTTTTTTCATTTTTCGAATAATGAATTACATCTTGAGTTAAAAGCGATTGTTTTTTCAGGTTTTCTTTTTCTTTTCACGAGCAATCGTGACCAGAAATTTGGTTCAAAACGCCCACTTTGACAGCATTTTCGGAAAAATTTCCTGCCTTTACCGTAAAACGGGAAAAAAGTTCGATTGCGTAGTTTCTTAATAAGATCACCCCCCAATTTGATACGTTTTGAAACAAAAATGTATTTAAAAATGTATCAGAAATTAGCCAGTTTGGATTTGAGAACAGTTTTAATAAAGCATTAGGAGGAGAAAGATTTCTATTGTATGGAGAAGTTAAAGATTCTTTGTGCAATTGACTTCATACACGTCCTAATAAATTTTATTATTCAAGAATAAAAGAAAACTCCCAATATGTTGGAAAACGTGTGTTAATATAAAGAAAGCTATCTTTACATAAAGCATCCCTATATATATCGAAAAAAGTTAAAACATTGAAAAAATAATAATCCTTTCTAAAATTGAAAAATAAAAGTGAGAATTTTCGTACCTTATATCAGTTGCACACCTTGAATTACAATTTTTTTATTCCATTATCGAACGTACAGATTTGAATTAAAATAATCTTTAATCATCTTCTGACGTTTGTCTGACAAATTCTTTTAACATTTCAATTTTCTCTTTTAATGAAAGCGCCTATCGTTTTCGGGACATTTTAGGATCGCGTTAAGTGTTCAAAAGAGACCGAAAGAAAAATTAAATATGATGCTGAAACTTGGTCTAAATTGCAACGAAATCAGGAAATGGAGCGGAGTTTACTAATCCCAAACTTGTCTTGTGAGCAGACCACACTTGGTCCATTTTTTTCGTTCCCACCCCCTCCACAGGTTTCACGACCTTGAAATAGCCCTGTAGAAGTCACACATGTTCTTTGTCCTTCATCTTTCCCCAAATATTGCTAGCAGAAAAGAAAAAAGTCCTTCCGGCCTGTACCGGGAGGAAAAAGTAGCTTTCCTATATCATGGTATTAAAATTTTTGTTAATGTTACTCGAAACAGAAATCTAAAAGGCAAAGAACCCGATTACATAAAATTCGTTAATACTGAATTTAAATAAGAAAATTGCCAAATTAGTCAACTATAGCCAAGTTGGCTTCATTTATGAAAGCTTATTTTTGATCGCCAAATTTGGCGATATTTCGCCAAGTATTGCCAAATTTGGCGAGAATTTGGCGCTAACGGATATAAATATATAGTTTTATGCGTATGATTGGGAAAATGATTACAGCAATGAAAAATAATAATTTGCGAGAAATCGCGTTCACTAAAACTCTTAAATTAATCGTTGGATTTTTGTAATGTTGTCTTGTTTCAAAATGTCTGCCACCCTAGAATTTCAAACTGCAGTATCTCATCCATTTTTTAAGATAGAGGTAAACCAAGAAAATGCTCCGGAATCCTTGTATCAAGGCCTAACACTTAAGCAAAAAATAAATTAGAATTTTTAACATTTTTGTATATTTATTTTAGTTTTAAATCTTTAAGTGGCCACCATCTTGAAACAAGATGGCGGACCAAGCTGGCCAACCAGCTCGGTTGAGACATTGGTGAGCTTAATACACACAATTAGTCTCATCCAAATTGATTTATAAATACGAGTGCTATTGTATGACATAGATCATATACATATATATAGTCAATGTTATGTTCTTTCTTACTATCAAGCATAGAAGTGATACGGTTCGTGTGCGGAATAGTTATTTGCCAATTAAATTGGTGGAAATACATTGACATATATATATATATATATATATATATATTGACAGTCCAGTGGATAATATAAAGTAATTAGACATAATAAAGAATAAGTTCAGACGGGAAGTACCCAAAATTTAAATTTTGGAGGGATGACATTCTTGTTTCTACAAAATAATGACCCAAAGCATGCAATTTGAAATACCAAGTTGTGGTTATGCAATTGTAGAATGCAACTGTTCCGATTACCTTAATCTTCGGATAACAATATTGTTGAAAATTCATGGTTTTAGTTGAAAGAAAAATGTCTTGAAAATCATCTAAAGTTCTTGAAATAAATAATATAGAACAACCTGTTTATTTGTGTTATCTTTCTCTTTCTTTCTAACGAATTATATTGCATACAGCTATTATTCGCATAATGTGTAGAATTGCTTTCATAATCCAAAATTTAATTTGTATTATAAGTAAGAGAAGTTATAAAAAAAAAAAAAAAAACTTAGTAAATAAGCAATGCACTTTAATTAAACTTTTGTAAGGAAAATTTATTATTTATAGAGATATACAAATACATGTTACAGCAGGTCTCATCTATGAAATAAGTTCACTACAAGCACTCATATATTAAAACGAAAGAATAAGAACGTCTCTATTTCATTTACGGGACATGCAGGTTAATTCTTATTTACATTTTTAAAAAAAGTCACGAAAAAAATAATCAAAACCAAAAAGCTTTACAAACAAAAGTTAACGAATGAAAATATTTTATTCAACATTTAGTATAGAAATAAAATTTATTATTTATATCCCCTTTTCACAGAATTCTTTGCGGAAAATGTTGTTCAAGTCAATTTCGAAGTATCTAGCAAGAAAATACAGTTCCTTAAAAATAGCTTATAGAAAAGTCTTAATCCGTTTTATTCCATCTAAGCTTATACAAGAAAAATTACTTTAGTTATATTTTCAGCTACCATCGACTTATTCAATTCTCCAGTTGTTTACCTCTTATAATCCGTATTTTTACTTCTTTATTGTTGAGCTTTTACAAGTAAGTATATTACTTTTATTTAAAATTTCTACTTCAACTAAAAGTACAGGCATTTTAAGTTATTTTCCTGCTTTGGAGTACATTATGTATATACAGTGCATTCCATCTTATCGTTACCCCACAGATAATTTCCAAACCATTTGCTTTAGAGGTACAGTTCTAATTGTAAAAAATGTTTCACATGTTATTCTTCATCCTATCAAGAAACAATTACGTCATAACAGTTTTTTTTTTTTTTCAAATTTTCAATACGGTTCCTGGGTCCTACACTGTAAAAAAAAAAAAGATAAATGTCTCTTAATATAGGAAAATATAATATAACCACGAACGAAAATATACAATAATCTCTTCCGAATTACCATTGATTACGAAAGCATTCTTTATCTTTAGAGACCTTGGAAACCAATATATTTTCCAGATTTAAAGAAGCATTAATATACATAAATCTTTTGCTGCCACTGATTTTCGGAAACGTTTCCGAGTAGTTTTTTTTTAGTGCAGTAATCAGTTTTCACAACGCGGAACAAAGATTTTTCGGATGCTATGTATTCTCAAGTAAATAATTTCGTTTTTAATAAAAATGTTTTACAAATAAACAAGATAAATCAACAGCATTAACATTAACATTAAAATTAATATTATTTTGTTATTATTGCATGTATAAATTCAATTATGCAGCTGAAAATGTTTATTTAAGAACTGATAACATCCTAAAAACCGGTATTTCCAGTTGAGAAATTGATTAATATACTATAAAAACTACCTGGAAACATTTCCAAAAAAAAAAAAAAAAAAAAAAAAATTTCTTTTATAAATGTTTTTTTAAATCTCGAAAATATATTGATTTTTAAGGTTTCTAACGATAAAGAACACTTTTAGGAATCGTGGGTAACTCGGTAAGTGGTTGTTGTATATATTTTCGTTCGTTGTTATATTATAAATTCCTAGATTATGAAACCTTCGCATTTTTTTACAGTGTATAAATTATATTTAGAGCACCCTTCTCTATGTTCTAAACAAATAAAAGAGTATAAAATTCTTTCTTTTACAACCAAATATTGCCGAATTATGATAGTTTGAAATTTATGAATTTTCGCCGTTTTTTAGCACGAAAAACACATTTTTTCATTTTTTACACTGGATGAATTTAATAACAATAAAAAATGACAATTGAATCCATTTGGACACTACACTGTTAACTAGTATTTTAAAAACACAAATTGCACAAATTGTGCTTATTAGTTCCTAAAATCAGTGTAAAAATTGTTTTAAACTCATAAAAGAGCTAAAATCCTGCATGTTTCGGCTTTAAACTTAAAGCCATCATCGGGAAAGAGGAACAACACAAACGACTACTGATCTTTTCATTTTCGACAAGAAAAAATTGAAATCAACAGTATGGAAAATATGGTATAATATCCCCGGTAAATAATATCCCCGATGATGGCTTTAAGTTTAAAGCCGAAACATGTAGGATTTTAGCTCTTTTATGAGTTTAAAACAATTTTTACACTGATTTTAGCAACTAATAAGCACAATTTGTGCAATTTGTGTTTTTAAAAATAAAAAATGATTTTCACAGACCAAAATTAATATATCTAAAAATAAAACTTCAGATGATTTTCTTAATGAAATATTGGCATTTTCTTAGATTATTAATACTTATGGAAATAAAAACTCTCGAAATATTTTTCACAGTAGCTAAGTATATATAAAAAAAAATATTCACTTATTATTCACTTAATTATTCACCTTCCATAAGCTTATCGAATTTCCAATATTGTTTACTTCTCGTCTTCAATGCAGTTGCTCCGTTTTATTTAAGGTAAGCTTTTTAAGAAAATAAATGGAATTATTAAAAGTCTTTTTTCCCAAAGATTTTAAGGGAAAATATGTTTGGGGGGAAAACTACTATATTTTAGAAATGATAGAATAGGTGCCATCATCGCCAACAAAATAGATTTTTTTCTTTTTTTTTAAATATATATATATATATATCTTTGAAATGTTTTGATTGCTTTAATATAATTTAGTGCAGTAATGGCGAACTTACGGCTCAGTTACTTATTGTGTACACTGAAAAAAAAATAAGTTCTCAAAATTGAGTAAAAAGTACTCAATTTTAAATACGTCACATACTCAAAATAGCTCCGATCCAAATGTGCACAAAATTGAGAAACACATATACTCATTTATGATCTCATGGATGTATTCAAATATGAACTGGTATGTACTCATTTTTGATCCTATGAATGTATTCAAATATGAACTGTTACGTACTCATTTTTTATCCCATGGATGTATTCAAATATGAAGTTATGTTACCCATTTTTGATCCCATGGATGTTTCAAACTCTGTGTGCACTTCGTTAACTATTCAATATATATATATATATATATATATATATATATATATATATATATATATATATATATATATATATATATATATGTAATCAGGAGTAACTTCTGTAAATATTAAATTATGCTCAGTATTGTATTATCTTTAAAATGTTTTGATAGCTTTAATATAATTTAGTGCAGTAATGGTGAACTTACGGCTCAGTTACTTATTGTGTATTGAGAAATATAATGTTCATTTTTGATCCAAGCATACTCAATTTGAGTACATCGATTTACTCATTTTTGAGTACTTCATTTTTTTCAGTGTACGCTTTTTCATTCAGTTGGAAAAATTGTCAATTTGTATGATATTTGTATCAGTATGATTGAGTTTGATCTGATCTGTATAATTGAGCCTGAGATCTTTATCAGTATGATTGAGTTTAAAATAATTTAAAGTATCTACGAAACCTTCATTTAATGCTGCTCTATTACCTGAGTAATATTCTGTTGAGCTGTCTACATGGTAGACCAGATGCTAATGCCAATAATATTGTCTAAGTGATTTGTGTCGGTCGGTTGTCGGTTCAGATAGTTCAATGGAGAGAGCATTGGCAAATTAAGCCAAAGATCTGGGGTTCAAATCCGAGCTGGACATTTTTTCACGCAGTTGGAAAATTGTCAATTCTTACGTTCTAATTCTCTCATTTATTAATTCCACTCCATTCGGATGTATCTCAAATTTTTTTCATAAGGATATGTAAGGAAATATAAAATTTCTCATTCTGTGGTGGATTTTAAAAAATAAATTAGTAAATTCCTACAATTAAAGAGTAATGATACATCTATCTTGAAACAGAGTCCAACGCAAAACACTAAAAATTATCGCCAGAAAAGATTAATCAGCAGTGTATCGTTTTGAACACTGAAGATTAATCAATTCAAAATATTCAATATCACGATGGAATAAGCTAAAATAAACAGCAATGCTTTTTACTTTACGCAAGAAAGGTGAACTAAATATATTTTAAAGATATAGATATACAATTATGCAAAATTGAGCGTAGAAAACTTGTGAATTTTGTTTCTGGGTTTCGACCAAAATTTTGAGAAATTCCGCCAGCGTACGTCATTCAATATTGTGCGCTGTACAAAAAGACAAATGTTTCTTAATGTACTAAACTATAACATAAACACGAACGAAAATATAAAATAACCTCTTCCACGTTATCCATGATTCTAAAAAGCGTTCTTTATCTTTAGAAACCACAGAAACCAATGCAGTTTTGAGATTTAAAGAAGCATTTATCAAAACAAAATTTCTTTTGCTGCGATTGATTTTCGGAAACGTTTCCGAGTAGATTTTATAGTGTATTAATCAGTTTTCTGAAACAGGGATATCGGTTTTTCGAATCCTATCAATTCACAATTAAAATTTTTTAAATGCGTAGTTAAATGTATACACATACAAGAAAAACAATGTAATATTAAATTTAATTTTATTGTTAATGCTGTTAATTTATCATGTTTGTCTGTAAAACATGTTTGTTGAATATGAAAACTTTTACTTTAGAATTGATGGCATATGAAAAACCTATATTCATTCCGGATCGAGAAAACTGATCACTACACTACAAAAATTACTCGGAAATGTTTCCAAAAATCAGAGACAGAAAAAGAGACAGAAAAATCAGAGACAGAAAAAGAAACGTTGTTTCTATAAATACTTCTTTAAATCTCGAAAATAAATTTGTTTCTGAGGTTTCTAAAGATATAAAAAAGGTTTTCGGAACCGAGTGTAACTCGAAAGAGGTTATTGTATATTTTTGCTCATGGTTAACTATGTTGTTTGTCCTTCAGTTAAAACACTCTAGATGGCAGCACTACAAATTTTAATGTGTCTGTTCGCTAGCGTCCTCTATTTCATCATATGATTGTACTGCAAGTAACTTCTGATGTAGTCTGATTATGTCTTGATATCGTAATGTTACGTTCTGTGTTGAGAATTATAATTAAATGTGTAAAATAGGTTTCCACTCATCCACAGTATTTAAATATGTGCTCTTACATATTATAATTAATATTAAAGACATAACAGTTATATTGTATTTTCATTCATTAAGAACATTTTTTTGTACAGTGTAAAAAAAAAAAAAAAAGAGTCCAAAATGCGCGTTCTTTAATAAAAAATAATAAAGATATAGATTTTTAATGTTATACGTGGAGTTTTTATGCAGAAGCCTACCTATTTCTACCTCATTCCTAGACAACAAAACAACTTTATTAAGTATGCTTATTTTTCAATCCAATAAATTCTCATAATTCCTTAGTACAGCTACTGAATTAAATACATCTTTCAAATTGCAAAGAGTTCTTGCTCAAATCTTAATCTTAATTTTTACCAATGTTTACATGTAAGTCAATATACATATATGAAGTTGTATGCTTTGAAAGAAAACTCTATTGCTGTACGAGCGTACAAGCGTAAAATAAAATGCCAATCTAAGTAAAATATATTTTATAACAATAAAAGCTTATTTTCCTATACCAAAGTGAACAAATAAAAAAATTCAATTGCTTTTCTAACAAAAAGTATAAAAGAAATTTGTCATTTTTATTAAATTATGTACAAGTAACTGCTACATTTTTGTCTACCAAATCCGGAAATCTACATTGAATGTGTATTGTATATTTTCCATATCCTTAATCCTGTGAAACTAAAAATTTCTCGAAATATTTTGTACATTAGAGGATTTGTTTGAACTAAATATGCAAATATTTTATTCAATTGTATTTTCTTTTATCAGCTTATCGAATTTTCGAGCTGTATATTTCTTATCGGCAAAAGGCTTACTCCATTTTATTTTAAGATAAAAAAATTTAAAACAAAATAAATGGATTTATTACATGTTTTTCCCTAAATATTTTTAATAAAAATCTTAGGAGGTGGGGGATGACTATATCTTACAGTATATTGTTATTTTGGAATCTTACAAACAAACGCAGAAATTGTTAAAAGAAATTCCATATTGAACATCTATACTAAAAAAAATTATCTGAAATATATGTATTTACTCCCAATAAATAATTAAATGTTCCGGTGGATACGTATTTATGCGTTTCAGTAACTGTGTGGATACAACAGAAAAATACGTAACTTTTCTTTTACTGCTGTTTCCAACTCCAAACTGTCTATTTTCTGACACATTCCTGAAAATTATTTTTATTCTCAAACGAACAAACTAAAAGATATACTCTTATTCAGAAACTATAAAATCGAAAAACTTTTTCCATATTTCGATAAAAGCAGGTGATTTTTCAAAATATACTAGCAAAGTAGGCGTTTTGAAACAGCAATCACTCGAACCTCAAGATCTAATCTGTTTATCGAAAATATGAAAAACGCTACTCGATCCAAATCATTTCAATAGTCACGACCGCCAATTACATGATTTTACGTATACATACAAATCCGTTAATATATCAGAAATTTACGCGTTGTTAGGCGGAGAAAAATAGTTTTTGAGAACAACCTTCAAATAATATAAACAGTCATTTTGATAGACTTAAAAGTTATATCTATTAAAGTGTTTTTGTTGTGATTGACGCTGAGTTGTATTGAAATAATTAAATGAATATACAAGGTGTCCCTACCTTATCGTTGACCGATAGCTAAATCCGGAACCATAGTAGAGATATAGTTCTACATGCAAACATATTTCAAATGTTGTTTTGCATCCTATAAAAATCCTTTTTTTTTTTTTTTTTTTTTAGTTACGAAATTTTAATTTTTAAACGGTTCCTGGGTCTTGTATTTAGAAAAACCTTTTCCATGCTCTAGCAAGTAAAACAGTGAAAAATCCGTTCTTCTACAACGAAATTTTACCGAATTTTCATACTTTATATTTTGCGAAAATTCAGCACTTTCCTTCACTAAAAATGGAAAGACGCATTTTTAGCTCCGGGAAGTTCTAAAACTTCTTAGAATTCAAAGCATCATAACTCGGCAAGTTTTGGTCATACAAAAAAGGAAATTTTAGTCTTTTACTTTTCAGAGCGCGGAGAAAACTTTTCAAAATATAACTTATAAAACCTGGGAACAGTATAAAAGTTTTAATTTCGTAATTTTCTATAAAATAACTGTTTTGGAATAAATGGATTTTCATATGATGAAGAGCAACATTTGAAAGATATTCATATTCGCAATTCTTGCTATACCTCTAAAACTTACTGTTTAGGAATGAGCTATTGATCAACAATAAGAAGAAACATATGCAGTATATGCCGATGAATTAGCCGTTTGTCACACTAATCTCAAAGTTCTACATAAATCGAACTGACCACATTAATCTTGAAGCGTTTGTTCGTTTAAAGCTATTATATAAAATATTTAGCATCATATAGCAAATTACCTAAAAAAAAAAGAGGTCGGAGCAGATATAGCTGGTTCTGTGTTCAGTTCAAATAGAAAGCATTCAGCTTTTTTCTACCCAATAATGCTTCAACATTTTCCTACCCATAAACAAGAATTCTTACATTCTTTACAAAAAGGTCTACCCTTCTCTTTCGGTATCATGGTATATAACGACCCGGCCCAAATGTTGTATGGGTAGCTTAACAACAAGGCCAGAGTTAGCTTTAATTATTTAACAACGAAATTTAATTAACAACGAAAAATAACAATGAAAATAATTGCAGGTTAAATTTTAAAAATAAGGATTCGTCGTGATTACGTCATAATAATAAAACAGTTCTATTATCAGTAAATCGATATATCAGCCATAAGAAAAATCAATCAATTGTATCAATCAATGAATCGTATTCAGCTTTTACCGGAGTTCCATTACCAGTGTGGTTTATTCTGTTCTGTTTAAAATAACAGACTATATGTCATTATCAATAAAGTTAGCTGGGTGAATTGTGACCCCCAGATTCTTCCAGGATAGCTTAGTTGGCAGAGCATTAGCAGTTTACGCCAAAATGTCCCTGGTTCGAATCCTGGCCTGGTCACTTTTTCATTCGGTTGGAAAATTACAACTCAATCAATCAATGATACGACTAGAAAAGATTCTGTCATGAAGTTCGTTGGAAAATCGCTTCGTGCTAAATATATTTTCTCAAACTCTGAGAATACCAATTACACTTGATTTATTTAAGGTGGCTAGCGGGGTTAAATCCTCGCTTTTAGATAGAGTTCTATTTGATACGTACGGCTGTACAATAAAAGGTTAAGTTTCAAAACAACATTTCTGGACTGGGCACTGTATCTTATGGCATTGATAATTTCTTAAGAATCTAAGGAGACGACACAATAAATCTAAGTGAAACTTCTCTCCCTATGTGCAATGCTAACCAGGAGCTTAATTCTAACAAGAATAAAGATTCTTGAATCTGGATCAAAATAATCGGAAATATTTTACAAATCCGGTCTGGATTTAAAACATTCGTCAACGACTGGGCTGTACGAATTACTTCTCTCACACAGAGAGACCTTTTCCTGGGAGCTTTTCTCTTCAAGAAAACATTTGTAATTAACTTTTATCTTCTGTGGTGTCCCTTCCTTTTTTTAAAGGAGGGATCTAATATCTTCTCTAAGCTCCCTTCTCCATCTTTTGGTGGGGATAGAAAGTGCAAAAAAAAAAGGGGGGGGCGGGGGGTTCTCCGTCTACTCGTGATTCTCTAGGAAGGATCTCCGGACATATGTTTTACTATTAGAAGCAGTTTTCCCGCTTTTTGTGGTGGTGATCATTTCACTAGTAAACGAGCACATTTCACAAACATATAGAATACATCACAATTAGCTGAGATTTCCTACTTGTTGCAGCAATTATACAAGTTATTTAATTGGTGTGTGCACTTCATTATTTGATGATATAAAATAAAATAGTCATTAAATGATTTCACTATAGCTTTTAATTATGATAAGCTGGGTACTGTATTTGAAGATAATTGGATATAACAGTCAACAAGATATTTATGTCGATGAATCTGTTCATGAGATATTACACTAAGTGGAAGAAAACTTTCTGCTGCATTTTCTATTTTGAACAGCTGTGTTTTCAAGTGGTTGCAGAGATATTAATTTAATCTAATATGAGGAATTATTTCTAACATTTAAATATAGACGATCAAGAATAAGCTTGAATTTTCTGAAGACTGAGAGGGGTAATCCTTTCCCAAAGACTTATTAATTTCAAAAGACTTAGCTCAAATAAAAATAGCCTCACTGTTCGTTCTGCGAAAACCTAAAAAAAGTCACCTTAACTAATGTCATAAAATGTTACTATAAACACTGTAATCTGAGTAGATTCGAATAATTCTTTATTCGTAATTCCAAACTTAATACCTTACCACTCTGGAGAAACTTACAACCGTAAATGCTATCCGAAACAGATGATGGAAAACTCCATTTGAACTCGACACATGGAGAACTCGACGTTCAAAAGTCAGAACTAAAGTATTTCCAAGGCAGGATGCGTTCCAAATCCATTGAATCCAATTTCTACCGCGCTATATATAGCAACTACACAACCACGGATACCCAACTATCATCTTATTTCAAGAAATAAACAAGACAATCTGATTCCCTTAGATTCAGTCATACTTTGCAAAACTTAAAGAAATGATAATATAGATAGCTCATATGCACAATAATATTCTGTAATTGGGTCCACAGACAAGATTCCAAAGGAGCGAGGAAAAGATCACGTAGGGTATCATTAAATATTTGCGGCACAAAAAGTCTGTCAAAAAGAGGGAAAAACAAAAAAGAGAACACCCCATTCATTTTAATCAACAAATTGTCCCAGAAAACGTACGGAAATTAACTATTCGACAGTAAATTATGTCTTTTTTCTATTTATGTTTAAAATATATAATTTAAGAGGTCATCTTGATACTGAAAATTACCAAACTCTGAAAATTTCATTACGAACACAAACACTTAAATTTGATATCATATTTCATTTTTCGGTAAATTTCGCCTTAAGATGCCAAACGGGAAATCATTCGGTCAAGTAATTCAGGAATTACGTATCTTTAAAGTTTAGAATTCCTAATGTTAAATTCAATTTATAATCGTTGCAAAACAGATTCCAATGCATGTAATTATTTAAGCATACCTCAAAAACTACTTGACGGAATGAGCTGTAGGTTTGGATTCGCATGTCCAAGGCTTATAGAAATCGATTTCTATTAAGAAATTTATAAGTTATTATAAAATTCATATATTTTTTAGAAAATTAATATTTTTTTAAATAAATTTTCGAAAAAAAAATATCAAATATAAATTTTTTAACAGAAATTGTTTTCTAGAAGCTTTAAATATGCGAATACAAAATTGCAGCTCATTCCGTCAAATAGTTTTTGAGTTATGATTAAAAAAACTACCCGCACTGCAATCTGTTTTGAAACGATTACAATTCAATTTAACAATAGGAGTTCCAAACTTTAAAGATGCACAATTCCTAAATTATTTGACCGAATGATTTCCCGTTTGGTATCCTACAGTAAAATGTACCAAAAAAGTGAAATAAGACGTTAAAATTAGGTGTTCGTACTAAAAATATCAGCGTTTGGTACAATTTTAGTATGAAGACAACCCTCTAAGCTTATTTTTTAAACATATATTGAAAGAAGACATAATTTCCAGTTGCATAGCTTATTTCTATTTTTACTGTGACAATTTGGAGATTAAAACGTTTGGGTGATATTTTTTATTATTTTAGGGTTTCGTTTCATCTCACAAAACCCTATTCGTCTCACTTCTCTGTCTGTCAGACCGTCACATCGTTCGTACTCGGAAACTGTACAAGTTAGACACTTGAAATTTTGTGTACTTACAGCTGAATACTCCCTGTCACACAACAAATCATAAAATTTTGAATACGTCTGGAAATTAGTGGAGATATTAATTAAAAACCCATTAAAGATATTTAAAAAGTACATTCTCGCTTAGATTCTTACCCTCCGTCGCGAGACACATTAAATATCTTCTTTCACCCCTACCTCCAGCCAGTTATCAATTTCCCTCTCAAAGTGATAAAAACCGCAACCAATTAGCGTCATTTCGGTCTCTATAAAATTATTAAAAATATTGCATTTACCGATTTGAAATTTACATATCTCCGCATATATTTGAATGCTGAATGCAAATATCTAATTTTTATAAAAAAAAAAAGGGCGCTAATTACCAAAGATATTAATTAAAAATTATTATTTTTTCAAATGAAATATGATTTGTTTTTATACACGTGTGTGTAGCTTGCAGACAATCCATAGCAGTTGGAACGGAAATATTCTAACCACAGATGAAATTTTGTGTGCTGGCAGATTTTAAAGGTATATGTAAATTTTTAAAACTATATAAGATACGGATTTGAAATTTGGTATTTATACGCAAAACCACATGCTAATTAAGATTTTCCAAAAATCTAAAAAATCGACCTGTAACTTTTCATTTTACAAAAAAAAAAATGTTTCTGTTACTCTCGGATGCCAAAAATATATATATTAAAAAAATAATAATAATAATAAATAAAAAAATCTGTTGATGATAGTTAAATACCTCACTCACAAATTTTAACGCATGTTCAAATTTTTAAAACTGTATAAGATAGAGATTTTAAAATTAGAACATATACGCAAAATCATATTCTATTTAAGAAATTAGAAAAATCGAAAAAATCGACCAGTAAATTTTTATTTTATAATAAACCTGATTTTTTTTAAGGAAATTATTTGGATTTATTAATTAAAGGTTAAAGTGTTTTGAAAGAAATATTAAACGAAACCCTTTGTGCGATACTTGTTTTTCTTTTGGCCGACTGTATTAATTTGGTTATGTTACAACAAGGTATTTAATTTTGCGCTAACCGCACTGGCTAAAATGCGCAATTCGCTGTGGGCCAATATTTCCCAAAATATTTTAATTCCGACCTCTTTAATGTTTAAAATTTAAAATTATCTTTCCCGCAATTATAAAACAATACAACTAAATTTTGAGTTTCTCCTACCAAGTGCACTTATATATATTTGAAATTACACTAACCATAAATATGCATAACAATAATAATTTGGGAACAATCAATATACATGACAATTAGCAATTTTATCCTATCTTTTAAATTCACTTTTCCCAATATTTTCCACCAGAAATAAATGTAAAATTTGTTGTCTTTCATTTATTAAAGAGACCATTAAAAATGTTAGAAGACATTTCTAATAAAATACATAAATGAAATTTCCAAAGAAAATAAAAATTATCGACGTAACGCAAAGTTTGCTTTCAATAAATAGATCGATAAAAATCAGTTATTATTTTAAATTATTTACCGAACAGACAAAATGTCTGAACATAAACATTCTAAGACAATTTCATTTATTTTAATATAGATAATGGCTGTAAGCGTCGTTTGGCTACGTTAAATTAAAACGATAAAAGCAATGAAGCAAATGAATTATTCAAAGATGGAAATTGCGGAAAAAGAGCCCATATCATTTTTACGCAGTGAATTATTAACTCTTTCTCATTTTTTCTCTCGGTAGTTAAGTTTTTTATCGCTTTTCTAGTCATTTGAAAACATTTGAAATGCGATATATTTTGAAAGCACTTTAAGACAATAATTTAAAACCAGCATGATAATTTTGGTGCTTAAATGTTATTATCTTTTTATATTTACAAACGGAAAATTTGATGCGTACAAATATACGAAATGCATATGCATTATATATGCATTCCCACAAATATCTAAATATCTATTCATGTAAAAGTATTCAACAGACAAAATGTCTTTATCCACAAATTTTATTAGAGTAATTTTCGCAATTTTACACTTAAGCAATATACTTATTAATTTAATTTTAATATCCATATTAAAAAACGAATTAAAAGAGACAAATAAAATAAAAAAAATTCAAAAATTTAAAGGATTTGTATTTTATTACGAAGTTTTGAAAAACATTAATAAAATTTGCTCGAAAAAAGAGATTTTTTTTTTTTCAAAGTAATTAGTATTCAGACGTGACAATAAATAACGCAAAGAGAGGCATTGTATTCATTATTCCGTCGAATTAATATCCATTAGCTACGACCAAAACAATATATAATTTCTAAAAGCCAGAAAGGGAAACCATTTTTTTTTCGTTTAGGAATATAATAGTGTTTTAGGTTCTTTAAAAGATAAAATAATTCTAATTAATAAATAACACAATTTAAAAAATATATATAAGATAAAAGGGTGCTAAGCACGTCACTATGAACGCAGCTATCATTGAACCCAAATTCTTTTTCGTCTTATAATATGTACAAAGTAAAAAAAAAAATTCTCTGTCCTCCGTTTTTCTCTTCTAAGGAGTCATTTTCTGGTTATGATAAATTTTGGACTTGAAAATATATATATATTGTTTTAATTCCAGATTTTTAGCTCAAATTACTCCATATGATAAAATGATGGCAATTTTTGACATGTAATAGTAATGATTTTTTAAAAACGTTTAAAATTGTCATTGATATATTCCTGAAACGATAAACCCAAAACGTGTTGGTAATGACCACGGTAATGACATTTAACGTTAAGCCTCTTTTAAAACCAAACTATAATAATTGAAAGCTTATAGTTTATTTATTCTGTTTATTTATTCTTTTATTGTTTTAATACCTGATTTTATCTCAAATTACTCCATATGATAAAATAATGGCAATTTTTGACATGCAATAATAATGATTTTTTAAAAACGTTTAAAATTGTCATTGATATATTCCTGAAACCATAAATCCAAAACGTCTTGGTAATGATACCACGGTAATGACATTTAACTTTATGCCTGTTTTAAGACTAAACTGTAACAATTGAAATCTTATAGTTTATTTATTCTGTTTATTTAATCTTTTATACCAAACATTTTTTATAATTCATTCAGAAAAGTTAAATTATTTAAAATGTATTTCAGTACTAATAAGCTTGGTAATGACACATACTAAAATTTTAGAATATGAGGAACAAAAATAAGTACTACAATGCAAGAAAAAATTGTTGGTTTTACTGTTAATACTGGCATCCCAGCTGCCAGTATTATAGCGTAAAATATTAACAGTAATAAACAGTAAAATAAGCAGTATTACCGCGCATGCGCTAAACCAAGATTTTTTTTTTCTTTTCTGCAGTGTACTTACACAGTTAAGGCTGTTCTCAAATCTAAACTAGCTACTTTCTGACACATTTTTTGATTCACTTTTGTTCGCAAACGCATGAAATAGGCAGGTGCTCTTATTCAGATACTATGTAATCGAACTGTTTAACCATTTTTCAATAAAAGCAGCCGATAGTTCAGAAATCACTATCAAAATAAACATTTTGAACCAAGTTTTTTGACGTGCCAGAGCAGGAAAGGAAAAAAGCTGACATCATGAGACAACAACCATTTATAACATAACTCAAGATGTAATTCGTTTATTAAAAAATTAATAAACTTTTCTATTACAAGTCATTTAAATAATCATGCCTGTAAGTATCATGGGTTTATGTTTAAAAATGAGTCCGGAAATGCGTCAGAAAGTTTCGCGATATTGAGCAGGGTTAAATATTTTTTTCTGAACCCACTTAATCAAAAACAGATACAGTAGAACTCCAATTATCCAAACTCCGACTATCTGAATCGCTGATTATACGAATCGCTTTCAGAATTGCAGAAAAAAAAATTAAGATGGAAACGTACTGCGATTCGCAAAATAATGATTCTGTCTACTTGTACTATTGTGCTTAGAGAGTGGATGGTGTGTGATTCTTCACACCCTAGGTTTCAAATTCTAAATGATGATGAACTTATTGAAAGTGTGAGAGAAGAAAGTGTCGAGAAAGAAGATGACCTTAATGTTGAAGTTGAAGCAGGCACGGGACCATCAGCGTGTCGGCCTTGACAGCGGCCTTGTCAGCGTGTCGGCCTTAGTGTCGGCCTTGAAACTGCGTTGAAGTGGATGGAGCGTCAGCCCGAGTGTGACCACATACAACTTCTCATTGTCAAGCGGATGCGCGACTTGGCTGC
The DNA here is from genome assembly GCA_963931845.1 of Maratus michaelseni. Classification (NCBI taxonomy): domain Eukaryota; kingdom Metazoa; phylum Arthropoda; class Arachnida; order Araneae; family Salticidae; genus Maratus; species Maratus michaelseni. The sequence continues at coordinate 300,515,522 of OZ007587.1, read as the reverse complement.
TCGAAAACGGATGAAGACTGTCAAACAGCTTACTTTGACCGAGATGTTTAGCAAGCAGTGACTTTCATTTACAGTACGGTACGTACATACTGTACTAATGTACGGCACTTGTAAATACGCTTAACATGTAAAAGTGTTGCCTTTTCATTTAATTAATTAAAAGCTGTTTTTCTTTAAAAATAGTTTTTTTTCTCACATTTTTAACATATATACAGTAATTAATTAAAATAGACCATTTTTTCGGAGAAAATCCAATTATCCGAATTTTTGATTATACGAATGGGGTTCGGTCCCAATTGATTTAGATAACTGGAGTTTTACTGTATTACTGTCCTTAAGAACATATAGAACTGTAACCATCGAAGAATGTTCTCATATCAATACACCATTTAGCGATGAGCTGAATGAAAAATTAATGTGTACCATGGTGCAGCGTCTAGAAAATATAGTGTAGCAACCGGCTATTCCAAAAAGTGCTAAAAAATTGAAGCCGATAAATTTCGAACGATGCTGAACGATAAATGTCGATTGACATCTGGTAGCTCAAACGTAAACATTGCATAAGTATCTTTTAGACCAGCGGTTCCCAACCTTTTACTTTCACGTACCCCTTGATTAGGGTTTTTATTTAGGAATACCGCTTTTTCTGAAAAACACGTCCTCACTCACCCCGATAACGCAAAAATGCTTGTCTTTTATTAGTAATCGTCTTAACATAGCTAAATAATAAATTGACTAATGTTGTATTGACATTTCTAACCTTTTATTTTTTATCTTACATTTTAAAGTCAATTTTACTTTTATAATATTAGCTTAACATCAAAAGAAACCAACACAGAATTAAAATACATTTTAATAAACTCACGATAAAATTTTATAAATACAAGTTGTCAAACTTGATTATCCTTAAACTAATTTCACGGAACTGAGTTTTAAAAATCTGTATCGTTAGACATGTCATTAATTCTTTAAAAAATTCATTGTTTGTGAAAGAAATATTCTTAATTTAATTCTTTTTCATATGGTCTTCATCAAACATGCATTGAACAGCATCTTTGATGCAAGAGTATATCAAATTTTTAGCTATTGCATGATTTTTACTGCATTTAGCAAAATGATCACTTATTCTGTATAATGTTGCTACTGCGTTATTGTTTTTGTTTGTAGAAAACACATAAGATACTTCATTAAGGCCGATTAATAGTTTCTAAACGAAACTGACATCATTTTGTTTATAAATTGGATGTTTTGTTTTTGTCTCTAAATGTTGCATATCACTGTTAAAAATAAATCCGTTAATTCACGGTAAAACTACTGGCAGCAAAGTTGCCGGACTTTTTCCGTTCCGTTACTACATTTCCCGTTTTGAAAGATAAAGGAAGGGGAAATTCCGTTTGAAGAATCGGTAAGTTTCCTTTATAAATAAACTCGGTTTTAAAAAATGTCATCTCTATTTGTGCTGCCATCTGTTGATTCTTACGGGAGTATTTAATATTTGATATAATGCAAGAAAATTTTTTAGCCCGACCTGAGGACGTTAGTGGCTTGAGCCGAGTGCTTTACCGTAAGACCAGCGGGTCGTTGCAAGAGTAAGAGTAGGAAACGATGACACGGGATTTCTTCAAATCGCAGCTTGGGACTTAAACAATTTGGGGTTTAGAAAACTGGTAATTTTGAAGTTAATTGAGAGGATATTTCGTAATAAGATGATGGTTGAAAACTATAGTATTAATAGAGGACAAAAACATGAATTATATATATTCTTAATTTGATCGTTAGATTAAAATATAAATATTATATTTTGAATTAAATTCGATCATTTGTTTTGCCTTTTTGCGGAAATCGATTTTTAATCAACTATTATGTATTTTTTAAATGTGTTCGTTTAGAATATATTTTCAGTGTGAGTGTTTTTTATAACTTTAAAAAATAAATTGCTAATAATTTTAAAGGAATGATATTAATTCGAAAGCATTATTTTTGTTTGTTGCTTTTTTAAATAAAATCGATTCTTTTTTTTTCACTTAATTTAGCTATTTTATACATATATTAATCTGTTTGTTTAGAATATATTTTAAGTGCGAATACTTTTTTATAACTTTAAAAAATGAATTGCAAATAATATTAAAAGAATGGAAAAAAATTAATTTTTGCTTTTTTAAATTCGAAAGCGCTATTTTCTTGTTGTTTTAAATAAACTCGAAATTTTAATTTATTAAATTTTTAGTTTTTCTGTGCAGCAACATGTCAGTTTTTGAAACATTGAAAATAAACATGCAGCAGTTAACGGAATATCTCGTTTGGCTGCTTTCTTCTCCGTCCGTTCCGTTGTTTTCCGGAAATATAAGGAAATTTTCTGCTTTTAACTGAAAATGCCCTTTTGTCGTGAAAAGGGACTTTTTCTGTGAAATTCAGGAAAAAAATACCCGTGAATTTCAGATTATTTTTAACAGCATACTGTAAAAAAAAAAAAAAAAAAAAAAAAAAAAAAAATCCAACAATTTGCGGAAAAGGGACTGGCAGCAGAGTTGCCGGAATGTTTCCGTTTTTTGAGGAAAGCTCCGTCTTTGTAGTCCATAAATGGCGCAAAATAAACGGGACGGAATTGAAGCACATGTGTGGCGATCAAAAATACTGCAATCCCCATTGGATGATAAATTTTTACATTAATAATTCCGTATTTGAAACTCAGTAATCTTAAAAGTCTAAAAAGTGTACAATTTGGGGATACAGTTTTTGCCCTTTTTGTGCACAATTCAGTTTTCAGATTTTATGCATAAGTAGAGGTGCCAAATACGCTTGGATTTTGTGCACGTTTTTTGCAAATTTTTTTCTAGCTGGGTAGCAACAGATATACGGGAGAGATTTCATTTTTCTAACAAAACGGAAACTTTCTGATCAAAATTCACGGAAGACAACCTGTCAATAAACGAAAAATTTTAACAGTGTAGATAAAGATGGTTTAATGCTACCATTAGACAAATATCTCCTACACATAGTGATTTTCGAAAGTTTTTATTTCCCGTGAATCAAAATCCATGTTTCATGTATTTATTATTATATTTTCTTTTCTTTAATGCATCACTCATATTTTGAGATTTATATAAAGTGTAAAGCTTATCACAAACCAGAACAGCCCTAATAACAACCGCATCTAGGTCTTTTTGCACTTCTAAATAATTAAATTGTTTCGAAGTCCTAGTATAGTTCCCGAATCATCAGGTTAAATTTCAATCGCAGTTGCACTTTGCTTAAAAGTTCCTGATTTCAACTAGTCATTATCCATTTTAAACACAAAACGAACTCGCTCAAATAATAAGTAAATACGTTCAAATTAAATGTTCATCAAAAGAAACGAAGCTTTCCTATGAATTAGCAATATAACTCCACCTATTCAAAAACCAAAAAAAGGGCCTTCTTTTCAACACGTTTAAAAAACTATGAAACTAGATGCTCTTAGATAATTTAGGAGTTCTGCAATTATTATTAATAAAAAGAAAACTGCCCAGTTAAACTGAGGGCATTGAGCTCACAGGCTATTCACACTCATTGTATATTGTACTCTTATTTCAAAGAATTTGAAATATGCCCCTCGAAAAATAAAGAAAACAACAATATATTAAGGGGGGGTCATCCCTCCGTTATCCCCCTCATAGTTAACTAATGAACCCCTTAAACTAATCAGGGAAATCTCTAATTACAATGAATATACATACAAAATTTGAAGAAAATCGAATAATTCTGCATGAAAAACTCATTTATTTAAATTAAGGGGGGATTAGCCCCCCTTTCCCCCTTTATACTTAACCAATGAACCCCCAAAACTTTTCAGAGAAGCGCATTATCACAATGAACCTATATACAAAATTTGAAGAAAATCGGATAATTCTGCATGAAAAACCCATTTATCTAAATTAGGGGGGGTTATCCCCCGTTTCCCCCTTTATACTTAACCAATGAACCCCCAAAACTATTGACAGAAGCGCATTATCAAAATGAACCTATATACAAAATTTAAAGAAAATGGGATAATTCTGCATGAAAAACCCATTTATCTAAATTAAGGGGGGATTAGCCCCCTTTCCCCCTTTATACTTAACCAATGAACACCCAAAACTATTCGAGAAGCGCATTATCACAATGAACCTATATACAAAATTTGAAGAAAATCGGATAATTCTGCATGAAAAACTCATTTATCTAAATTAGGGGGATTACCGCCCCCTTTCCCCCTTTATACTTAACCAATGAACCCCCCAAACTATTGACAGAAGCACATTATCAAAATGAACCTATATACAAAATTTGAAGAAAATCGGATAATTCTGCTTGAAAAACTCATTTATCTAAATTAGGGGGTATCCCCCTCTTTCCCCCTTTATACTTAACCAATGAACCCCCAAAACTATTGACAGAAGCACATTATCAAAATGAACCTATACACAAAATTTGAAGAAAATGGGATAATTCTGCATGAAAAACCCATTTATTTAAATTATGGGGGGTTAGCCCCCCGTTTCCCCCCTTTATGCTTAACGTCCAATGAACGTCCAAAACTAATCAGGGAAGCGCCTTATCACAAGGAACCTATGAACAAAATTTAAAGTAAAACGGTTAGTTCTATCAAGAGTTATCGCGTTACGTAGATACATACATACATACATACATACGTACGTACGTACATACAGAACCGGCGGGCACATGATCTCTCAGGCTTTGATAGCCTGTGAGCTAAAAACGGAACAATAATAATAAAGTGGGGAAAAAGAATATTGCATAATGATCAATGACAATTTTCGCGAAGATGGGAGGAAAACAAGTGAACATGCAATATGATTAAGGGTGGACGGAGCTAGTGACATTAAATTTTCAATGAATGACTACGTCTAGTGAGTCTTTTCCCTCATTTTGAGAGCAACGTACTGTAGTGTCACATAAGAGTAACTTTGTAATCCAAAAGTATGTACTTTGTTTATGTGTTTTCAATTGAATAATTTTGTAATTGCCGCCATTAACGATATTCATTTTCACGTACCCCCAACAGCCTGCCACGTACCCCCAGGGGTACGCGTACCTCAGGTTGGGAACGGCTGTTTCAGACGCTATACTTATACAATAACCAATGTTTATATTTGACCTACCAAAAGTCTCTGCGATCGACATTTATAGGCTTCAATTTTTTAGCACTTTTGGAAGCACTGCTGGAATAGCTAGTTAGACTTTATCTTCTAGTTTAGACGCTATAACCATGGTAATGTCATTTATTTCTCGGGGCAAAATTTAAATAGGGATAATTAAAGAAATGTTTTCTAGTTTATCTAAAGTGCCAAATATATATATATGTGTGTGTGTGTGTGTGTGTAATAGGGGGATTAAATACACTCAGATAATAGTTGTTTTTGTTCTAAAGCTTTTCAATACTTAAAAATAAAGATTTCATTAATAAATTTGAGTTTGAGATAAGCCCTGGTAATGACACTTACAACTTTTCAATATTTTGTTTTTCATATTTAAACTTAGTGCATACCATAATGCTTGAAAAGAATTGCTGGCAAAATATTTAAGTATTCATTGTTAACTTCCTTAATTCATACTTTTGAGCCAAGGATACAAAATTTTCCATTATCTGACAACTATTCTAAGAGGTGATACAGCATACCTCAATAAACAATTTTTGTACTGTAAAACAGGTTATAATCCATTAATTCAGTTAAAAGTGCAGGTTTTCTCACTTCTATCAGAACACAGCTTTTTGTTCATAAATGTAACAATAATGATTATACATTGCAAGGGAATTTTTCATTGACCTACCTTGATTTGTATGAAATAAAAAGTGTTCACAAGAAGTCACAAAAATTACCACCTTCCACATCGCGCTAAAGTACACCCTCCATATTTCGAAATCTATCAGACATTATATAAGGGGTTTATAATAATCATGAGCTTCCAATACTTTTTTTCATTTTCTTAACCGTGTAAAATCAAACTAAAGCTAAGTTCACGGATCTTCTGAAAGTGAATACAAGCTTTACTTAACAAAATAATTTTCAATTTTCGTATAGTCCTGCGTATAACAGACATCTACAATTTGAGGCTGTAATTTACTAATTTTAGGTATATTTGCCGCATTATATGCACACACACACACTTTTTTTTTCTTTGTTTTTTCCTAAAGAAACCTTTAACTTTCATGAGATATACAGCACGAAAATAGAATAAACAGCATTAATAAGTATAACAATTAGTACAATCATAAAGAAAATAAGCAAATGCAAATTAAAGACATACGCTACTGTGAAGCCTATCTGCTTATGAACCCCCACAAAGCGTTTGGTAAAATTCTCTCGTTTATTCAAATAATCACTTCTTCTTCTCTTGTTCCTTAATATAGAATTCTCAATTCATATGATTAATTTTTAAGCTTTAATTTTTAACCCAGCTTATAATGCGTACCATATTAAAATTTGACCAATTTTCCTGTTTCAAAAGTGCGCGCAATACGCCGGAATAAACGGCAATTGTTTTTATTTCTTTGATACAGGTCAAACAGGATGTTGTTTAGAAAAAAGGTATAATTCCCCTTTTTTTATATTGTTCACACTGTTATATTTAATTTATTTTGTTTAATAAGCAATATTTGGTTAATTAGAATTTTGATAATTCGAACATTTTACGTCTACATATGAAGTTATGCTCAAATAAATCGGTGCGAGTATAACTCTCGCTCAAAGGGTTCCGTACATTAAATTTATTAATTAATAATTCATTTTTTCATAATTTATAGTTTCAATAGATTCGGAAATAGGAGAGAGGGGAGGGACATATTTTTCGAGTATACTTTCGACGATATCTTTGAAAATATACTACCTAAAATTAAAACAAATATATTCTTGAGTTCGATGTTACAAGATCTTTCAAACAATATCCTACACGACGATATATATATATATATATATACGTTCGAGTAACTTAATATCTTGGCTAATTACCGACATTTTTTTTCGAAAATCATTATCAAATATCCTTGGATGATTCTGCATCGATACATACCTCGAGCGCCCGTCAACTCCTCCACTGACCACCCGAATACTAGTAAAGTTTGTGTGTAGCGAAAAAATGCGTTTTTCTCAAAAGCTATGTAACCTAGGAAAATCGCTATAGTTTTCCTGCAAGGTTTAAAAAAATTCCTAATACCCCTACTTTTTTCATAATTTTAGTTTCAGTAGATTCGGAAATAGAGAGGGGGGGGGGACATATTTTTGCAGTGCATTGCATTTTCAATGATATCTCTGAAAATATAATACCTACAATTAAAACAAATATATTTTTGAGTTCGGTATTATGAGATCTTTCACACGATATACAAAAAGAAAACTTTTTTTTTTTCAAGTAACTCTATTAGCACCCTAATTTTTTCCTGAACATATTTGTGAATGGCTAATAATCAGAAAATATGTGGGTAAAAAGGTTTTACGACTTTCCCAAGTGCACTTTCCACGTCCACACAGTTTACGAGAAAAGGGCTGTGACAGACTTAAAGAACAGACACAGGAGTGATCTTATAATGGTTCCGTTTTTACTTTTTAAGTACTGAACCTTAAAAAAGGTTCACTATTTTAAATTGTGTGAATAACAGATACTGGAGACACAAATAAAATGAGATTGAAATATTGAAAGTAATCATTGTTAGCGTTAAGTTCATTCTTTTTCCATTCTCACTGTTTAGTAGAAAAAGATTTTGGCCTAAGTAACAGTATCATTAAGAATTCAGAATGGTGGAGCAAACCTGCTCAATAAATGTTACATATTTAAGAAAATTATTTTTTTTAAATAATGGGAAAATTTCTGAAATATATATATAAGTTACTCCAGAAATTCAACAACTAGAGAAAACGACTAATCTTTGTTTCCAAAGAAAATATATGAATCATTTTTCCAAAATTTTGACATAAATTCTTCGGCATATCGCGAATGTAATGAAAGACGAGAAAAATCACAAAATGTGTTTTAATCCATTTTTTGACAAACATTAGATATTTCTGTTTTTTGATCATGTTTTAAGCATGCAAAAATCCCAATTAAACAGTAACATTTTGTAGTTGTACATGGTAAGTATACTAGACCTGAGAAATTAACATATAATCTAAATAAATAATAATTATATTTGCTTTATAAATAATTCTTAATAAATAACTTATAAATAAGTTATAAATAACCATTAATAAATAATTCGTAAATAGTTATTAATATATAATTATTAATAAGTAATTTATAAATAACTATAAATAAATAATTTATAAATAATTATTAAGCTTAAATAGACATGTTTTATAAATTATTTACCAAAATCCACCAATTTAAAATCTCAGAAATACGAAAAATACAATAAATCGTGAAAAAGAGGTTCCTCAACAAATTAGATATCTCCCGTTGATAGTGGAATAATTAAATAATAAGCATTTAGAGCACAATATCCACTTTGTATTTTGGAAGTTTTACAAAATGCTAATGGCATTCTCTCGAAAATAAAAAGAGATTTTCATCTCTCTGCAATTAGTGTTCAAACGTGGCAATAAATATCGCCGAGGGAGGCATAATGCCTATTATGTCATTGCATAAGCAGCCATTATGTAGGAAGAAAACATTATTGCGTCCAAAATGCTGAAAGGGATCACAGATTTCTTGCAACTAAAAAACTGCCATTGAATAAAATCGCTTTTTAATCGCAGAATAGCCACGAAGTAAATTAAAATAAATGTTTCTCTTTCGACTTAACTTTGTCATTTTTAACACTTTCTAACATAGTTGAAAAGTGTTTATGAATTCGGTTTGCCTGTCTGTCTGCCGTCTGTCTGTCTGTCTGTCTGTCTGTCCGTACTCTAACTCATGTAAATACATTCGGATTGTCATGCAATTAATATATGTTAATGAGGTTTACTATGGAAAATTCGGTATTGAAAATGAAGTGCGTAGCACTTATAGTTTTTTTACAAGGACACTCAAAATAATTTCATTAACAGTGGCGTATCCAGGGGGTGGGCTGATGGGGCTGCAGCCCCCCCCCCCGAAATTGTCAAGAGTAAAATGAAAAAAGTGCTTTTTTCTTTCTTTTTTAGATACATTTCTAATTTTTTATCTGTTATACAGCGGACTAGCCATTCTCGTTAGTCCATATTAGTCCGCATTGACATTACATCATAAACAGGGTAAGGGGGCTGATGGGGTTATAGCCCCCTTCCCCCCCCCCCCCCAACGCCCGAAATAGTCGAAAATCTCATGAAAAAAGTGCTGTTTTCTTCTTTTTTCAGATAAATTTGCAAATTTTTTTTTGGTTATACAACAGACTACCCATTTTTTTCTTTTTAGCTTCATATTAGTTCACATTGACATCAGAGCATATCTAAAAAGAGGAAGGGGCTGATGTGTTTACAGCCCCCCCCCCTTCCCGAAATAGTCGAGTGAAAAAAGTGCTGTTTTTTCCTTTTTTGAGATAAATTTGTATATATTTATATATATAAATTTTTGTCATACGATAGACTACCCACTGTCTTCTTTTAAAACCCATATTAGTCCACACTGACATCAGAGCATACCTAAAAAGGAGAAGGGGGCTAATGGGATTACAGCCCCCTCTTCCCGAAATAGTCGAACATCTCATGAAAATAGTGCTGTTTTTTCCTTGATGGGGTTACAGCCCCCCCCCCCCCCCTCTTCCCGAAATAGTCGAACATCTCATGAAAATAGTGCTGTTTTTTTCTTCTTTGAGATAAATTTGTATTTTTTGTTTTTGTTATACTACAGATTATCCACTGTCTTCTTTTTAGTCCCATATTAGTCCACAGTTAGTTGACATCAGAGCATACCTAAAAAGGGGACGGGGGCTGTTTGTGTTACTGTCCCCCCCCCCTTCCCGAAATAGTCGAACATCTCATGAAAATAGTGCTGTTTTTTCTTCTTTGAGATAAATTTGTATTTTTTTTTTTTGGTCAGAGAACAGACTATCCACTCTCTTCTTTTTAGTCCACATTGCCATCAGAGCATACCTATAAAGGAAAAGGGGGCTGATGGGGTTACAGCCCCCCGCCTCCCCAAATAGTTAAACAACTCATGAAAATAGTCCTGTTTTTTTCTTCTTTGAGATAAATTTGTATTTATTTAATTTATTTTATTTTTTGTCAGAGAACAGACTATCCGTTCTCTTCTTTTTAGTCCCATATTAGTCTACATTGACATCAGAGCATTCTTAAAAAGTAAAAGGCGCCTGATGAGGTTACAGCCCCCCCCCCTCTCGAAATATTCGAAAATCTCATGAAAAATGTGCTGTTTTCTTCTTCTTTGAGATGAATTTGAAAATTTTTTTTGTTATACAACAGATTACCCACTCTCTTCTTTTTAGCCCCATATTAGTTAACATTGACATCAGAGCGTATCTAAAAAGGAGAAGGGGCTGATGGGGTTACAGAGGGCCCCCTCTTCCCGAAATAGTCGAACATCTCATGAAAATAATGCTGTTTTTTTCTTCTTAAATTTGTATTTTTTTTTTTTTTTTGTTGTTGTTATACAACAGACTATCCACTTTCTTCTCTTTACTCCCATATTAGTACAGAGTAACACCACAGCATATCCAAAGAGGGTAAAGGGGCTGATAAGGCACAGACCTCCCATCCTCCCAAAATGGTCAAAAATGGAATGAAAAAAATTCCGATTTTTCTCATTATGTTTGAGATAGAATTAGAATTATTTTTTTCTGTCATGCAATTGACAACCCAGTCTATTCTCTTTATTCCCATATTAGTACACAAGGGGTGGGGGTTATGGAGTAACAGCTCCATTCCCCTTCTGAAGTGGTCGCAGTGAAATAAAAAAAAACTGACTTTGTTTCTTTCTTTTTGAGATAAATTTGTTTTATTTTCTGGCGCGCAACAAATTTGTTTTCTCGTTAGCCCCATATGCCTCTCAGTCCTGCCATCAAAATTACTTGAGACCACAAAATATGTTTTCAAATTACTGAAAAACAGTTCCATACATATTTTAGTGGATAATTGAATACATATAATATGCTCAATTAGAAAGATCTAGAAGTAGTTTAATTAATTTAAGGAATATTTAACTCTCTTCCACAGATGATGCCAAGACCAAGGAGGTATATTAGTGCGCAGTGACATTAAATATTATCGAGAAAATCAGCAAATGTACGTACTGGAATTTTTTTGTGAATGGCAATGTCAAGCAAGATTATTGATTTTCGGTTTTGGAAGGGTGTTTTAAAGGTGCCCAGTAGTAATACTAAAAAAAAAATCTCCTGTTGATTTGTTTGTTCCTGGTCTTTTTACTAGCGAACTAGTTTTATTTACGTTACGTGATTTTCTAGATTTAAGGCTGTTCTCAAATACAAGCTGGCTACTTTATGACATATTTTTTAATTCATTTTTGCTCGGAAACGCATGAAATTCACAGGTCTTTTTATTCAGAAACTTTGCAATCGAAACACGTTTTCCCGGTTTTTTTTTTTTTTTTTTTTTGTAAAGGTAGAAAATCTTTCAGAAAGCACTGTCCAAGTTGTCGTTTTGAATCGGATTCCCGACACAGCAGCCTGAGAAGCACGAAAAACGAGTCGTTAATACGTTACCAGAATCACTTATAACTCGATAAGTAATCTATTTATCAAAAAATGGAAAACTCATCTCGATTCCAAATCTCTTACATAGTCAACCTGCCAGTCTAACGCCTTCGCGTTTAAAAATGTGTCAGAAAGTTTCCCGTTGATGAGCAGCGAGGAAGATGCCTTTTTCAATATTTCAGTGTACGAGTGACCCAGCAAAAGATAAAAATTCTTAAACTCTCTTCTATGAAAGTACAATATTACGAATAGTGTTCTTTTCTAATCGCTCTTATTTTGACACGGCGCACTTTAGTATCAGCATTTTTACCATTTGGAATATTTAACAAAAGAAGCATTTGGTGGTCAGATATGAGCCACCTCCCAATTTCTGACTAAATTAGTTTACTTTTATTATTTTAATAGGTATTTTTCATGTATATATATTGTATAACCAGGAATTTCTGTGGACTATTTATTTTATATACTTTTATTTTTTTAATATGTATTTTTTATGTATATATATTGTATAACCAGGAATTTCTGTGGAGTATTTATTTTATTAGGGTACATAGTTTCTTTTTCGTATGGGAAAATAGAAACGACCACCCAGAGTAGTTTTATTACCTTCGGAGACACTGGTCTGCGATCTAACAAGGACATCTTTTACGGAGAAAAAAATTTACGAGCTGAAAAATTTATAGCTGTTTGGAAGTGCATAGCAAATTTACAATTTAGGACCCCATCTAGGTGGTCCTGAATAACATTTAGCGAAAACCAATAAGAGATGAGGGGAAAGACGTCTTTACAAAACCACTGGAGCCAATAGACGGCCCAGTGACGAGGGAAAAGAAAAAAGTGAGCCCCAAGAGAAAATCTGGAAGAGGACCAGTACCTGACGTCCTGTCCGAGGAAGTAACATCTAAAAAGAAAGAGTAGAGTGCTGATAGTGTGTAAAAACGAAGATAGTTCCAAAAATGGTGTAGTGGCGACAAAAGACAAAAGAATGACCTAACAGATGATCTTTGCCTATCCCGTGGAGGTAGACTATTGCTAACAATGCAGACCAGAAGTACTCTGAAGGTACAGGTATCTGTAGTTTACTATTCCCTCATATTGAATGTGTATAATAATAAATAAATACTGGTAGAGGTACTTTAGTAAATGTAGAGAAATTGTTCCTTCTCTGAAATATAATTAATGCACGTAAGTGCGGTAGTGCGAGTCGGAAAAAGACTCACTAACTCTTTTAATGAGTATTCAATTGTTTCATCTTATTTTTTATACTTAAAATTTAACATTCTGTTAGGGATGTTTGTTTTTTATTTTTTATGTCTTTGTAAATAGATATGTAAATAAATGTTTTTTCGTTTACTTTTAACTCTTTGTATTTAATTTATATGGGTTAACACTCATATGTCATCGAGTAGTGTTTTTCTTCTTTTTCTTTAATTTAATTGTTTATTAATTTTAGTTGGTTTATCAGGAGGACTAGTTTATAATTTATGAGAGGTTAGGGATTTATATACTTTATCTAGTCCGGCTTCATAAGACGTAGGGCGGCGTAAATAATCACAACGTAATAATCTGATCTTTTTTTTTTACTAGAGTAGTTAATTTAATTCAATAATATGGGTAACTTTTATGGGATCATTATAAATTTTCACCGACGTCCAGAAGCCACGATCACACCTTTAACCTGATAATCCAACACCCAGCGTTTCCGGAAGAAGCATTAACCCGTGCTTCCTTTAACTAATGTAGGGAGTTTATGTAATTGGGCATTAGTATTCATCTCCAATTAGGAGGCCCAGAACTTACCAGCAGCATTAAATAAATTCACAGGTTAAAAATAAATTTTCTTACAATTTTACTTACCTTTTTTTTTTTTTTTTTTTAAAGTCCAGTAATATTGTTAGCTATAATTCAATAACTTTAACTCTTTAAAAAAAAGGGGGAATCTGATGTTTAGTTTCCAATTAATTCTTAACTTGTCCTTTCCTTCACAAATTTGATGAGTTTTTTTAACATATATTTCTTGAAGGTTAATAGCCATACGTTTGATCAAAATTCCAGGAGCATGTATACGAAGGGAAGGGGGAGATTAAGAAGGAATGCTTGCTACCCATAAGATTTTAAATTACTATTTTGTTGGTATTAAAAAAAGAGATTTTGCAAAGAAAGATGGTTTATCCTGAACAGACACTGACCATCAGAATTTTTGGCCATGGCAACAGAAAATATTTTTGGCTCTAATTGTAGATTATCACATTTTTACAAATACTGTGAATGAGAAGTGTATGAATATAAGTATGTAATGCACCCATTTAAATGAAAGACAGAATAAATGTAAACTGAAGTTGGATTATTATTATTATTATTGAAATTTCTTCGTAAAAATTAACTTGACAACCTCAAATATGTTAAATAAACATGAAGTATAATGTTGCACAAACTTTAGAAACATACACACCCCAAAAAAAATTATATTTTATAAATAAGATAGTCATAAAACTAAAAAATTTTTAAACAAGTTTAAAACACATATGAAGAAGCTGAAATAAATTGGGTGCACTATGAGAAACTTAAATCTTCAAATGAGAAGAAAAATTATAAATATACTTATGATATTACTGACAATTTTAGCTTACATAAGTTGGGTAATGAATCTAGAAATTTTAATTTCTTATTCTATTAAGATTGTTTACAATAAAATTGATTTGAAACACCTTAAAAGTTTGGGCTCCTTAAATATGTGGGTTCTGGGAAAGTGGGAATTTATTGTCATGCAAGAATCGTAGCCAGAATTTAGGGAAGAAGGAGACAACTTTATGGATTATAAGCTACAATGACTTTCTTTTAAATGAAAGTATATGAAACAATCCATTATCACTTTTCAACTTATTTTAGCGGGGGGGGGGGTTCGGGTTCGGCCCCGTACCCCCCCCCCCCCCTCCCCGTTTTTCTCTGCCTACGGCCTTATTGTCAAACATGATTTCTGTTTATAACGCAGTTCAACATGTTTCGTAAGACTCAGAACATTATCGAAATTTATGTCAGCCCCCCCCCCCCGAAATTAAATCCTGGATACGCCACTGTATTGCGGTATATGGGAAAAAATCATTTACGGTTTATTTTAATGATGTTACACAATTTCAAACATATTGAAATTGATATATATCACTGGGGTGCACTACAAGAGGCTTACTATAGAATATGGTGGGTATCGTACTTATAATTCTTTTAAAGAGACACTCAAAAGGAGGCCCTTACATTAAGGCCTATGGAGAAAAATCGTTTGGAGTTTATTTTAATAATGTTTCACTATTTCAAACACAGTGCCTGATTTACGGCAGGGAATTCGGGGCACGGGCCCAGGGCCCCCAATTTTCAGGGGCCCCCAATTTTCAGGGGCCCCCAAATGCTACTAAAGATTTTTCAATTATTGGCCAAAACAGTTTTAACTGTCAAAAAACAAAATTAAAATGGAAAAGTCTGTTTGTCAGAGATTGCCTAGTAATATGTCAAAGTAACTTCATTTTTTGCTGATTGTCTTTTAACAATTTATGTGCAGTAATGTACAGAACACCATTTTTGGGATCGCCATATTATTTCATTTTTATTTATTTTACATGTAAGTCCATCATAGTTAACATGGACAAAGTCGTGTGGTTCTGCTAGTTACTTGTGTAAATTTTTTTTTCATACAATGCTTGTATTTGAAAGAAAAAGTTGTTTGATTAATAGGATATGCTAATATTTTAAATAATTATAGCTTGGTACTGCGGTAAATTTATTATTAGTTGTTGCATACTTTATCATTCCAGTTATATGGACTTGCATAAAGAAAAGTAATCAGCACCACACAGTTTATTTTAAAATTCAATTAAAAATTCATAATTGTCAAATAATTATTTAAAAGCAAATTATTGATTATCAAATTTAATTTTTTTAATTAACTAGCGGGCTCTGCCCCTACGAGCTATGCTCGCCTACCTCCGTTCTGACACCGCAAACTTTAAAAACACTTTGATTTGATCAACTCTAAAATAATTACGGAAGATTGTATTATAATTAAACGACCAGTGGCGATCTGCTGTAACCGGATTTCCATTCATTTTCCTTTGACTGAGGGATTTTAAGGTCGAATCAACTAACAACTGTTTTCCTGACTGATTAAATAACATCAATTAAAGATTTAAAAATCAACTTGTGTGAAATGGTTAAGTAAACAATGTCGCTGTATCGGATAATTTTATAACGATGCTATAGAAAATTGGTTACTTCACCATTATCCCGTCGACTACTTTCTATAAAAAGAAAAGAACTGTTGCCAGAATATATCATTTAACACCAAACGTGCATGGTCGTGGCGTCGCGTTGCATTCAGTTGGCATCAGATGCGTTACACGTATTAGTTATTTCATTGAGGGATTTTCAATTCAACGTTTATTTGTCTTTTTGATACTCCTCCATTACCCCCGTTGATCAAAAAATAAATAAATAAATAAATAAAATAAAAATTATCGTCAAACTGTAACGCCAAATAAACAAATAGAAGAATTTTGCCATTGGAATCTAAAAAAAAATAAAAAATAAATAAAATAAATAAATAAATAAATAAATAAATAAATAAATAAAAAATATAATATAAGAAATTCGGAAAAATCCCACTCACCAAAGTATCAACTATCCGTAAGTTTAAACAAAAAAAAATTTACAAAATATTATTGAAAACAGAAAGAAAAATCTTGGATATTTATTTACATTATTTTTCTTAATTATCTCTCTCGGCTGGTGAATAAATGTTTGTGACGTCCGTTGAAACTGATCTTTGGTATGTAACTATTCATCGCAACATTTTTCAATGCCTTTTCTCTTTTAATATCATGGCACTGCCGTTTAAGGATGCAATTGTTATTTTAATTAATGAAATAATTAATAAATCAGTAAAACATAATGAAAAATATCTGTATATGTCGAATTAAAAACCACTTGATGCCATAACAAAACACACATGTAATGACTCTGATGTCAAGTGAATGTGACGCCACGATAATGCATTTTTAGTTTTGGTGTTAAATCCTATAGTTTGGCGATAGTTTTTTGTTATGAAAAGTGGTCAACGGTATAAAGGAAACACACCATATTGTTAATGATATTTTAACAATTTATTAGTTATTTTGGTATTTTAAAGGTAATTATTAAAAGTAAAAATATAGTTTCTAATTGAGAGGAAATATTATTATTTTAGCTGTTTTTAAAATTTGCAATAATAGGTAAAAAATTTGTCGAAATAAATTAATCTATCGTGTAAATATAATTTTTAATTGAAATTGTTTGGAAATATTGTTATTGGAGCATTTTAAATATGACGTAAGTTTCCTTACTTAATGTTTTGAAAACGCGTAATAATTTAATTATTTCTCTTTTTAATATTCACGCACAAGTATATTTTTATTAGTAAATTTCTACATTTACTGCTTTTAACACTTGATCATTTATTTATTATTTTAAAGTTTTATTTCTGTTTTTAATAGACACGCGTAAATACATTTCTTAATTGAAAGGGGATATTATTATGTGCGCTATTTTACAAATTGGCAACAATTCAAATAATGGATTTTATGAAATATGAATAAAATCTTCATCAAAATTATGAAAATTTTGAATAAAAAACTCAAATATAACCTCAAAAAATTACTCAGAAAAATAATTGCAGTCTGCACACCGCAAGCTTGTCAACTATATCCTTATAAATTATGGTTAAATTCCTGTGCATAGTTTTCATTCCTATAAAACTTTTTTAAGAAAACTATTTTGACCAACTTTAATATTAAATATCTCTTAAAATAATTCTTCGATTAAAAAACGGTCTGCTTCAGCGTGTTTGTCGAACATTTCTTTATAAAATTACCAATTTTTAAATTTTTATATGCAATAGTTTTCTGGATTTTAGTCCAGAAAGACTTCAAGGCACAAAATTTTCATTGACAGCGGCTTCGGCAGCGGTGGTTACTTTTTTTTTTTTAATATAGAGAAATATTTTAAAGAAGTTATCAAAGTCAATAGTGGTTATCTTAATAAGTACTGCTTTCGATATTATATTTTTTTATTCAAAGAATCTGTGCGAGCCCCCCCCCCCCCCCCCCCATACGCATCTGTGCCCAGGACCCCAAATTTCTAAATCGGTCCCTGTTCAAACATACTGAAATTGATATAGTATACCACTAAGGTGCATTACAAGAGGCGTACTATAAAATATTTTGTGTATAGTATTCATCGTTCATTTACAGGGACCCACAAAAAATTCAGTAATGTATGTTTACAATAATAATTGCTGGAAACGTGTTTTCAGTTGCTAAATGCGTTTTTAAATTTAACTCATTTTTTGTCTATTACTTGGTCGGTATGAATTCTACAAATCATATGCAGGGAAACACAAAAGTCCTTGAGTACATTTCCGTTTATTGACGGAAAATCCATAAGGGAATTTTAAACTGTGCTTCGCTTTTCCCAACTGAACTAAAATTTAGCATTCTATGTAGTATATATACAAATCTATAGATCATATACAGGGCTGAATAAAAGCATTCGAATATTTTTCCGAATATTATTGGTAATTCCTGAAATTGTGTTTTTAAATATGTCGTGTGTTTTCCAAGTTGTTAACTTAGATATCAGCTTTCACCTTATTAAACAGTAAAGACTTGTAAAATTATTTTGGAATTGTTGCAAAGTATTACATAATCTATGCTTGACGCAAGATTTTTGCTCTTGTTATTATAAGAAAGTATGTTTTATAATTCATACGCATCAAAGTTTAATAAAATGCAAAATGAAATAAATGAATTAAAGCGCTGTCTTATATCATATATTCAGTAAAACCTTTTTAATATCTTTCACTATGAACAACGTTAACTTCTGAAAAGTGGTCACCTTTTAGTAAAACGCAATCTATTACTTAGCCATCATACGTAGTATAGGGTAAGTCTTGTAATCGTTTTGAAAATGAAAAAAAAAAAAAAAATGACGGATTTACACGTTTCAGACACTGGAGATTCCGAAAAATATATTTTTATTGAAAAAAAAAAAATTGCCGTCCGTCGGTCTGCGTGTCTGTAAACGCTCTATCTCCCAAACAAATTGAGATAGAGACCTGAAATTTGGTATGTACTTAGTATGTAACAATGGGAAGAAGCTTATTAAATTTCAGTAACCTCGATTATCCGAAACTATTTTTTTCGGACTCTCGAAATATTCATTCTGATAAAAGGTACATAAAATTTTCGAAATTGTTTATTTTAAGGAGTGAATATAAAAGACAATAAAAAACAAATTTTGCATAAAGAATGAAGTCGATCGGATAATTACTTGCCGAGATATTTGTAATCATATTTTCCACACTCTTCGATTTTTCATGACCCTGTATTTCATTCAAATTTCAATTCAAAGATATATTTTAATTGGAAATGAGACGCTTAATTCGACGCAATAAACCGTTAGTTAATATGATTATCAATTTTGGAGTTATAAGGATGTTTCTTTTACGCAATTCAGTCATAGAGCATTTAAAGTTTATGACGTCATAAAGCCACGATTTTATTCGAATTGCAATGCATTTTATGAATAGTTTACATATATTTTATTTTCATATTTTATATTATGCATATCCATGATGAGTAAGTATTACGGTGGCCCCCAACGACTAGTTTATATAGTAATAACAATATTCTTAACCTATGAACAACGAATTCCGAATATGGCCATCCCTGTCCACAAAAATAAAATAAAAATTTGCAACGTTATACTTCAACTACAACTTTGATTGGCAAGAATACAACGGGAACATTTGTTGAATCCGACTGAAAATCTATAATTAAATAACATTTTGATTGTAGATTTTAACACATTGAAAATACAGAAATAATCGATGTTGTTGAGTTGAATGATATTCTTAAAAAATAATAATGACAAGAAAGAAAATTCATGCATCCGGCATAGATTATGAAACACTTTCTAACACTAACAGATTATTATTAAGAATTTTTTTTCCCCTTAGAATGAAACGAGATATATAAATAAGCAATTTAAAAAAATACATCACTCAGGAAAAATGCATTTTCAGCAATTACTGCCCATATTCGAAGTCTTTCGTGCAGCCCTGTATATGATCTACAGAATTTGTAAGCAGCACGTAATGCACTAAAAATTACATAAAATTGCATACCACAGCAGAAAAGGCAATTCCAGCAATTACAGATCATAGTCAATCTAACCAATTTCTTTTGTGCGTCTCTGTAAATGAACGATAAATCCTACGCACTCCATAATTTATAAAAAGTAAGTTGTAGTAAACCTTAGTTTTCCTTAAATATACTTATGTTTCAAGTAGCATAACATGCTCAAAATGCACCGCAAATGATTTTTCACTATAGATCATAATGTAAAGGAATTATTTTGTACGTCCGCCCGCGCAATTGAATTATAAATGCTACTAACTGTATACTCCGGTGAAAGCATACTGTAATCCCCCTCAGTAATGCAGAACAATCGCATCATGTTTGAAATATCGCAACATTAACAAAATGCGCCGCAAACTTTTTTCCCCAATACACCATAATGTAACGGAATACTTTCGTGTGTCCTTGTAAATGGACTATTAATGCCATATAATGTGTAAAAAATTCATGAAAATCCGATTATATTTTCGAGAGTTAGAGCACGGACAGACGGACAGACAGACAAACCGAATTCATAAACACTTTTCAACTATGTTGGAAAGTGTTAAAAATGGAATGGACATGTGTACGTCAATTTAAGTAGCAATTTCGAATTTTTTTCATACGTTTTCTATGATACAACAATTTATAGAAAGAAAGCTTTGTAACAGTAATAGTGGTAATGGAAATAAAGAGAAAAAGAATGGGGAAAATCCAAAACTTCCCGCATATAAAGTCATATTCTGATGTTCTCTCCAACTTCAGACAAATTCAAAATTTTTCATTTAACCGAAATGTTAAAAAACTGCTTAAAATAAAAAATCCTAACAAAGCCATAATTGAATGAACATATTTTTTAATAAATACCTTACATATTAAATTTTGTGAAATTCCATCCCATAAATTCCGAGATAATTATCATGGAAATCGAGAAAAACTCAGCAGAGCAGTACCGCTTTTTGAGCGATGTACACCGAAACGTATTCAGCACCAAATTATGTCAAGATCTAACTAAATATGCAATTTTATTAATTTTCATCCAATAGATGCCGTGATAAAGCTATCACACAAATCGGAAAACATACATCAGAGCAACACCGCCTGTTGGGCGATGTACACTCACACCCAATCAACATCAATTTATGTCAAGGTCTAACAGGATGAAAAGTTTAGTGAAATTCCGTCGATTAATTCTTGAGATAGAGCGCCTACAAATCTTGTACTGCATACATACAGACAGGCAGACAGACTTTTTTTAAAATTGTCGAATAGTGTTTAGAACATTCCGAAACGTGTAAATCCATCAAATAAACGGAAGTCTAAAATTTTCACGATTGTAACATTTCTTTCTTATGTAGAACATATAAAAAAGTAAAAGGCATTTATTAATCTTAACTACTCAGGCACGTAAATTAAATCTTCGAATAAGTCAATCATCATCATCAACAACAATAACAACAACAGCGGTATTTAACTCCATAATAAATTCTGTTTTTATTTTAACTTAGTTGAAAACATATTGTTTTCGCAGTAACTTATGAAACTCAAAAAACAAACTTTTCAACGATTGCAATGTTTCAAACATTGAAACATAATGCTTTTACGGTTTGAATTTATTGTCAAATTGAGGCAATTAACTCGTCAATATGTGAGGATTGACGAAATTTTTAGTGATATTTTTACGTCAAACTAAGATAATTAATTGTATAGTTGCGAGAAAATTCCACTATTATCTTTCTGGCTGTCAATTAATTTCAACAAATCTATTTCTTTTCGTAGGGGAAATTAACAAAGTCCTTTTACATTTATTTTGCAAGGTTATTCATTACCGAACGTCCTTATCATCTTCGGAATGAATTTTATTTAAACTGGTACAGACTTTAAAAGCAAACCATCTTTATCAATACAAGGATTTTTTTTTCTTCAGAAAATGAGCATGTTTTGTAATTATTACATCACTGATAACTCTGTGTACGGGAGAAGATATTTCCAAGACATGGTGCTAAAACTTTGTGTATGTGTATGCTGATATTTTTATAAACTGAAAGTAATTAGGTCACTGTCACTCTACTAGAAATATACGGTCAGTCAGGAAAAATAAATAAATAATAATAATAAAGAAAAGAGTAACCCGTTTGAAGAAATTTTATTTTCTGCAAAAGTTTTTAAAAAGCTATTGGTGTTGTATTTGCAAATGAAAAGCTTTAAGTTAAAAAAAAATATATTTATTATTAAAATTAGTTCAATGAAAAGCGCATGTTCAAACAAGTGGGTAAGTGTGATCGAAGATCGCTCAAAGGGTTTCGTTTAATATTCCTTTCAAAAAACTTTATCCTTTCTTTAATAAATTCAAATAAATATTATTTAGCAACAACAACAAAAAAAAAGTCATGTTTTTTAAAAAGTAAAAATTTACGGGTCTATTTTCCGTTTTTTTCGAGTATCTAAACCAGCCGGATAGCAAGCAAAGCCCGCTATTATATTCTGTCATAATAATATCCGTCATAGGGACTAAATGCAATATTTGAAAAAATAATTTCAAAATTAAACAAATTGTACACTTTTAAAATGTTAAAATATGCGAATATTTCCATAATCGGATTTTTATCACGATTCAATATGTTTCTCAAACTCATATATTTACTATTCTCTATTACTCATATCAATACTCGCTTTGTATTATTATCAAACATTTGACAAATTCGTTAAACTTCCAATAGGACGTCAGATTTTCTTTTTAATTCTCTAATGACGTGATATTAATCTGTTTTGT
The DNA here is from genome assembly GCA_963931845.1 of Maratus michaelseni. Classification (NCBI taxonomy): domain Eukaryota; kingdom Metazoa; phylum Arthropoda; class Arachnida; order Araneae; family Salticidae; genus Maratus; species Maratus michaelseni. The sequence goes on along the minus strand of OZ007587.1, from coordinate 300,492,928 downwards.
GTACTTACACATACTTATACTCCTTGTATTTCCTTGTATTATTGAGAAATCTTAGACATTTTCCGTTTTATTACCACTATGACGTCAATCAATTTTATTTCATATTTATCTTTTTTTTCAATTGGTGAAACTTTTTATTTCATTTTCATTTTTCACGCATAGAAAATTAATCACGTGATAGAAAATTAATTATTATAGAAAGAATTTCATTGTGAATTTTAAATTTTTGGCATCTGCTATAACGAATTTAAATTTAATAGGAAAAGGCTGTTAGAATTTTGGTTTTTTATCTCTATTTATTAAAATAATACGAATTTTTCAAATTTTAATATTTTGAGCTCTTCACAGCTGATATTCATCTATATTCACAAAGTTTCAACTCTATAAGTTATATAGTTTTTGAGAATGGGTCTGTGACGGACAGACAACGGAGCGGGAGTAATAGGGTTTCGTGAGATGAACGAAACCCTAAAAAACAACCGGCCAGCATTTTAAATAAGTATAAAAGCAAAAATAATTTTCTTTTTTAAATACACACTTTTATAAGCATTCAATGCTTGAAAACCACGCCTTTTTCATGATTGCAATTCATGATTTTTTCAAAAAATTAAAAATATAAAATCCGTTAAAAAACATTAATTTGATGTAGGTTCATCGGTGGAAAATTCACCGCTTTTTTTACGCTTGATAGACAGAGCGAGCTAGTGCACATTAAAAAACATATAATTTTTGTTCTTGTTTAAGCTTATGGCAACAGAAAAAGAAAAAAAAACATCATTTTAACTGCCTATTCAGGATTTGTAAATTGTTTTCTTTCATAAGTTAATTAGTATTAAACTGTTAATTGAGGGGATCGGGGCAACAAAGTGCCAAGCCACATTTTTGGTGAAATAAGTCTAACTCTGTAATCTGTTGCTTACTTTTGTAAATTATAATATCCTATAAATATTATTTGTTTTTAATGTCACTTGGTGACAGCATATGTCCCAGGTTTCGTTTTTGTCACAGATGTTTATGCCCCCAATGAAGATAGCTAATTTACAAAGAACGTAATGGTAATATCATTAAAGTAATGCCATGTTGTTATTCAGAATATCTCAAATGTTACTAAGACATTGTCAAAAAAACTATGTTATATGTCTTGATTTTGAGTATTTGATCTAACTTTCAAATTGATATATCTCAGAAGCTTAGAAATGTGGCTTAGCACTTTCTTTCCCCGACACCCTCAATTGATAAAAGTGTTTTTTTTTTTTCTTTAATTATTACACGCTTTTTTTATTATTATTATTTAGTTTACTACTTTTTAGTGTTTAAAATATTGCATTGTTGTAGTTTCGCAGCCAGTTGGCCCTTTTTGGCGAACGCAGTTTTTCGCTTAATTAAATTCATTATTGTTGTAACTCGTATATAGTTGTAACCATAAAGCATATTTGACTATTTATCACCTATGACCGACTAACAGAAAAATGCCTTAAAATTAAGTTATGAATTTATAATAAAGCTCTAAAAATATTAAAATCTTGTAATGTCATCAAAAACATACCCTTCTACATATACATTTTTTAAATTCGAGCATATCAGGAAGTGTGTGAAAAATCGATTACAAAATTGTTAAAATATTATCTTAACATACAAAAAACAAGTTGACTAAATAAAAGACTTTAATATATTATAGATTATGACTTTATTTTAACTAATGTAGAACAGCAGTTCCCAAATTATGAGTCGTGGGACACGTTTCGGTGGGTAACAGTTGAAATAGTTTAAGACATTTCATGGGCTTCCTATTTGATGCAGAAGGATCGATCAGTTTTTACAAATGTTATTAATTTTATCTGCTGTAAAACAAACATAATATGTAACATCTTTAAAATAAAAATTGTGAAGATATAAGCAACTTCGTGAAAAAACAGTTTTTTACTAAGCATTGTGTAGAGAGCGACTTGAAACTAAAATTAGCTTGCCTCAACTCTGATACAGACAGTCTGGTTCAAAACAATGGTATAAATTGCATCACCTTTAAAGTGTATTTTCAAACGCGTTCATAAGCCCATTTCTCCATGTTTCGTAAAAGAAGGTTATGTTTTATATTAAAAGACGAGATTTTATGAAAGCATGATTTATTATACAAAATCCTTTATATAACTACTCTACACATTAGGTAGATCGTGAAAAATGTTCAAACTCCATAGTGATTCGCATTATAAAGTTTGAGAACCGCTGGAATAGTATTTCCGAAAGCCCATTTAAAAAGCACAATGTTATCCATTTTCTGTTTCCGCTGAAATTATATCGATGTCGTCGTGCTGCAATTAAGTAATAAACGTCAAGTCTGCAGGGGTTATTCCATTCAAAGAAAAGAATACATCCGGAAGAAGTATTTTTCTGTCTCCTGTACTCTCGATTATCAAACCATCTTCAAAGGGGATGAATCAGATCATTATCTTTGGTTACAGCAGCGACAAAAGAGAAACAGTAAAAAATATTTTGGGGAGACAGACCATCACAGACCATGCTTTGTCGAAGGCACCTTCGAGTTCAACAACAAGGGTGAAAACGAATGCTAATTATTGTGAGTTGTCTTTTTAGATCTAAAACAGGAAATGGTGTCAAATACGACCATCAAGAATGAGCAATTATAAGAATATCAGTATCTTACAGTACTTTACACTGCTTGCACAGGTTGGTCACAAAAATGTTGCCCGAAACCCGACCCGAAGCCAACAAAAAAAATTCGTCAATTTGAAACCCCATCCGAATTCGAACCCGAAATGAAAGAAAATTAATACATGTTTTAATACAATTATGGAACAATAGTCTACAATTATGTATCTACTATGATTTTTTTTTTTTTTTTTTTTTTTTTGTATAAAATTGAAAATATATACACTCAATATTCAATTGCGTGTTTTGTTGTTTTTTGTTTTGTTTTTATTGAAAAATATTCAGGACTTTTTTTGAAAAATCGGGTCAACCCGAACCCGATACGAAAGAATCGAGACTCAACCTGAAACATTTAAAGTCAACACGACCTGCAATGAAAACAATTAGCGTCAACCCGACCCAATAAGCGGGCCGGGTGGGGTTCGGAGTGCCTGATGCAAGATTCTACAGCACGTCACACTTCTTCAATGCTATTTGCAATCCGATTTTTTAAAAGCTTTCAGCTATTAAGTGTTTTAATTTCTTTTTGTCTTTATTGTTAAATTTGAAATAATAATAATAATTTATTTTTTATTACAGTAAAACATACTAAAACGGAATCACAAGAAAGCAGGAAAACTTTCCATTTTAGAAAGGTTTCCATCTTAGCAGTACATCTTCCGTCATAAATTTATTGCATACTTTTCACTGGTATTATGGATAGAAAGTTGTAGTATTCTAAATTTCAATGCTGCATCCAATTTGATTTTTAAAAAAATACTTTTAATTTTAAACTAATATAAGTTTGTAACATTTTTTTCCCGTCATTTTTTAAAAATTTAAAATAATAATGATAAAAAATTCTATAGTTTTTCTGTGGTTAAAACAAAAAACACTATTTATTTTATTTTTTTATTTTTTTTTAATAGAAAGCAAATTAAATATTTGCAGACTTCATTGTTAACAATCTTGTGAATTTCGATGCTACTACTTGCAATCTTTTAAAAAGTATTTTAATTGTCAATTATTAAAAATAAAGAAAGCAAATAATTTCCATTGCAGTTTCTCTTAGTATCACATTATTTCTCGAAAAAAAAAAAGTAGTCAAGTTGAACGCAAAATTAAAACCAATACAAAAAATATAGAGAAAAAAAATTCAATTTAAGACTTTTTTTTTTTTTTTTTTTTGCAATTTCTCGAAAGATGTTAATAAAATTCTTTCATGGTAATTTCTAAAGTGTTTTTATTCGTGTATTTCTGTATTATACTTCTTAATATTTATTTCCTAAATATCATATTTTTATCAGTTACCCTGATGTTTATTTTTTAGAAATTGATTCTTGATATTAAATAAATCCTCCGAATTCTGGATGACACACAAGCAGAAATTTTATTATTATTATTATTAGCAGAAAGCAGTAACAGAGCGAAGTAACAGAGCATAGGTGAAATCCATTTTCTTTTAAATTGAAAACTGATTTTTTTTCTCTTTCCAACATAGCTGAAAAGTCTGTCTGTCTGTCTGTCTGCCCGTGCTCTAACTCGCGTAAATATATTAGGATTGTCATTTAATTGATATATGTTATTGAGGTTTACTATGGCATGTTCGGTATTGAAAATGAAGTGTGTAGTACTTATAGTTTTTTTTTTTTTTTTTTTTTTTTTTTTTTTTTTACAGGGAAACTCAAAAGAATTCCGTTATATTACGGTCTATGGGGGAAAATCGTTTGCGGTTTATTTTAATAATGTTTCACTATTTCAAACATGTTGAAATTCATAATATATCACTAAGGTGCATTAGCTTACTATAGAATATTGTGTGCATATCATTCATCGTTCATTTACAGGGACACACAAAATAATTCAGTTAAAGTACTGTCTGTTAATAATCGCTGAAAATGCGTTTTCAGCTGCGGTATGCGTTTTTTAATTTAACTAATATTTCGTCTATTACTTGGTGTGTATAAACTCCATAGATCATATACAGGGCACCAAAAAACATCTCGAGTACATTTTCGTTTATTGACGGAAATTCCGGAAAAGGAATTTTAAACTGTGCTACGCGTTGCCTAACTAAAATTTAGCATTCTAGGTTGTATATATACAAATCTACAGATCTTATACAGGGCCGCACAAAAGAATGCGAATATTTTTCCGAATATTGTTGGTAATTCTTGAAATTGGATTTTTAACTATCTTGTGCGTTTTCCAAATTGTTTACTTAGATATCATCTTTCACCTTATTAAACGGTAAAGATTTGTAGAATTATTTTGGAAGTGTTACACATTTTATGCTTGACGCATGATTTTTCGTTCTTGTTTTTTACATTTAATGTTTTTTTTTCTTTTAGATTCCCCACTAACAACCCGAAAAACATTTTTATATGAAAAATATTAATTATGCATTCAAATAAAGTTTTGAAATTTATTAAAAGAGATACTTTCGTATTGGCCGCATGCCAAAAGTTAATAGCCGAAGAAATCGCCAAAGCTCATGACTTACAGCAGCCTTTTTGATTCTGATAATTTCAGTGGTAATCGCGTAGTTAGATTAGATGTGTATTAAATTTGTGTTTTACTTATATTGTTTTATTATTTTATTTTACTTATTGATGAAGTTTTAATTTCGTAAAATAAGATTTATTAGACTGTTGACATGTTTCGGCTCCATAGAAGTTAATATCAAAACAAATAAGAATATTCTACAATTGCAAGGTCTATGAAGTTATTATTTGAAACGGCATCATTTAATTTTTCACGTACTTTTTCAAATTTCGCACATTATTTTTTATTTTTACTTGGATATTTATTTACATATTTGTAACCATGGAGTAACTCTAGCCACAATTTTGGTAAGTTAAATAATGCTGCATCCGAGTAAAAATAAAAAATAACGTGCGTAATTTGAATAAGTACGTGAAACATTAAATGGTGACGTTTGAAATAACTTCATAGACCATGCAATTGTAGAATATTCTTATTTGTTTTGATAATGGCTCCGATAGATTCGAAACATGTCAACAATCTAATAAACCTTATTTTACTGTTTATAATGTTCTTGTTTTACGCCTTTTAGCAATTAAAAAAATAGCTATCACTTTAAAAACCCTCTCAAACTTGCATTTAAAAAAAAAAAAAAATGGAGATATACATGGAGTTAAAAGGCAAAGAGCTTCTCCGACCAAACATTCTTGCCCCCCCCCCCCTTTTTTTTTTTATTAGTTGTTTTGACACTTGGAAAGAATAAATATTATATATATATATTTTTTTCTTTTTAATCCTCAAAAATAAAGAAAATTTGATTATTTAATCCAGGGAGCGACAAGGTTTCGCATTTTGCAAACGCCCATGCATACAGTAAAAAAGTAAGCATATATTCTGTCTTGTTTATCCTTTCTCTCGACTCACCAAAATTAATCCATATATGTCATATAAATTATTATACAGTCTGAATATTGAAACTGAATGAATCTGCAATATTTTACCCCTAGGTTCTAAATTGATCAAATATTTCATCATAAATGAGAGACTTCAGACCGCATTTCATAATGCCATTGGCAAATAATATTTATGGATTATTAGAATGACATTTTATCGCATGGAAATTATTATATAATGAATGATGTAAATGATTTTACGACTTATGTCGAATATTACGAATATATTAAATATGCTCGCTGAAAAGATCTCATTTCGTGTATTGCAAAATGCCTAAGGAGCTGAACCAAGCGAATTTTGAATTTCTCAATTTCGAATCTATAATCAGAAAGAGTCAGTTTTGAAATTATTTTTTTTTTTTTTTTTTTTTTTTTTTTCTTGCCACATAAAATTACTTTTTTTGTCTCCAGAGATTGTTCTAAAGAGAATTCGGCAACTTTGAAATGTTATAATTATTTTCATCTTTTATTTCTTTTCTTCTTCTCCCTTTTTTTTTTTTCCCTATATATATATGCTAATAGGTTTATTACACTATAAGTCGAGGTTACCATAGATAAAAAAAAAAAAAACTTAAAATTTTTTCTAAATGTTTATTTGAAAATAATAAAAGAGAAATTTAAATTATGTATTTAAAAAGAGGGCGAGAGAGGGGGGAGAGAGAGAGAGAGAGAGAGAGAAGTGGTGATAACCCCAGTACAGTCAAAGGTGTTCTCTGAGTAGCATGCCCAGATTAATGCAGAGTAACATACTCAATAAGAGTATTATCACAGAGTAGCATACCCTCGATTACATTTTTAAAAAAAGAGAGAAGAGGAACAGCGGTGTTATTTAGGGAGGTCGGGGAAATTGCCCTTCTCAGAATTTCAGACTTTATTTTTATCAATATCAGTTTCTTAATTTTTTTATTATTATTGAACATTCTCACTTGTTTCCCCATATAAAAAAATACTTTTTAAAAATTTTCTAAATGTTTATTTGAAAATAACAAATGAGAAATTTAAATTATATACTAAAAAAAAAACATATGAAAAGAGAAGTGTTGGATACCCCCATATCAATCAAATGTGTTCTCTGGGTATCATTCCCAGATTAATGCAGAGTAACATATTTAATAAGAGTAATGTCATAGAGCAGTATACACTTAATTATAGAAGGCAACGAGAAAAGCTGCAGGTGTCCAGGGACGTCATTTAGGGGGGGAGCGGAGAGAAGGGTAGGTCAATTTCTGCTCTGCAAATTTCATATTAATTGCATGAAAATGAATTAGAAAAATGAAATAATCCCTTTGAAAATATGCATAAAAAAATTAATGCAAAAAAAATTACATAAAATCTGGATTTACAATTTCGAACAAAAGAAATTTACCTTCTCCAAGCAAAATCTTAAATGACGCTCCTGAATAGCTGGAGCGTGGATGAAGGGACTCAGCCAGTTTTGGACACATTGTCTTGCCATAGAAGGGATACTTTCACAGATCTAAATTAAATGATGAGAATAATTTGATTTTATTTATTACTTTATTTGCTGAAGATTTTACAGCTTGTAATATTAAGGTGGTTCTAAAATTCCCTGCTCAACAACGCGAAATTTTCTGACAAATTTTCTGATTTGTTTTTAAGTGTAAAAGCATAAAATTGGCAGGCCAGTCTATTGTAGCGATTTGGAATCGAATGGTGTTTTCTATTTTTTGAAAAATAAATTACCTATCGAGTTATAAACGATTGTGTTTAGGTTTGCACAACGCCTGTTTTTTCTTCTTTCCCACGCTGTCACGTTCAGAAATTCCGTTCAAAACGCCAACTTTGCTAGTATTTTCAGAAAAAGCTTTTGCCTTTACCGAAAATTTTAAAACCCCATTCGATTACAGATTTTCTGAATAAGAACACCAGCCAGTTTCATGCATTTTCGAGCAAAAATTAATTTAGAAATGTGTAAGAAGAAATGTGTCTCCTTGGGATTTGAGAACAGCCTTAAAAACTTTTGTATTTGAGGGATTTTTTTAAGCATCGGCCCATGTTGGTCATATTTCTGAAGGACAGGAGGATTCCACTTCCGGAGGACTTTATAATGGGGGAAGGACACATTTTATCCTTCGCGTGCAAGAAAACCCCTTGTGAGAAATTCACTATATCTCATCCAAAACCCTTGTTTGTGAAGCCTAAAGTTAGGTACAAGCAGATCCCATGTGCTTGGGATTTTCTTCCAAAATATAACTAAGTCCAGTAATTGGCCGGGATATTTCAAAAGTTTTGCTCAATCATCACCAATTTTACTACTTGAAAGTATAGAGACAGCTAGATGAATGGATAGAGCAGAGTGGAATCTCTTTGGTCGAGCCGCCAACCCCAGGTATCGTGGAAAACAAGATGACCTCAGTTATGAGAGAATATACATGGGAAATCCTTTCTCCATCTATCAAAACGGACTTTTGTTATTACCTCATCTGAAAGACGTTTTAGTGGCTGGAGAGAACCCTATTGATCGATGGGTAACACCGAGGATAGATGAAGAAAAAACAGTTAGTTAAGAGTGAAGAGTACTCGAGGTAGGTTTAAGATTTTTCTCAACCTTAAGGACGGAGTCATAACTCCGTAAAAACCCACTTTCGGGTGATTGTAGAATCCCCGGGCAGAGAAAACTTTTCTCTAACAAACTTTGAGGTTGTTACGTGACAGCCTTGTAAAGCGAGCATGGACATTCTCTAGAATTGCTCGAACAGCGACTATTTTAATCCCCTCTTGTATTACGGACGAGATTGACAGAATTTGTAATCCTTTACATTTTGTGAAGGGTCAGACGAGCAGGCCGACCCTCGACTTCCGCTCCTACCTTTGGAGAGGAACATGGCCTCTGTTTATCTTTGAAAGCATAGACTACGAACAATACTAGTCACTAACGTAGCTGTAATGTATTCATAAGCTGAAAGAGCTCGTAACATTTTATTGTTGTGCAATCCTTTTAATCAAGAATTTGTATTTTTATTTATTTGAAATGCTGAATTTAATAAAATTCATTTCGATGATTTACGGGAGCGGTTCATTTAAAGGTTCTACGCTACCTCTTTAATTCATAACATCTTGGACCTGTCACACCCTGAAAACCTTGCACAATCGCCTCTCTTAGACCGGGATGGTATATCGAGCCCGCGAACATCGGTCCAAGCTTCTTATTTTGTGGTCAGCATGATATCCACTGGGTTGAGTGGACCCAGCTCCATAGAAGAGTAATAATAACTTGAACCATGACGAAATGCACTTCTCGCTAATCGTGAAATAATCATTGCATAATTGTATACTTAGGCATATTCAATTACTAAGCTAAAAGATATATATATATATATATATTTTTTTTTTTTTTTTTTTTTTTTTTTTTTTTTACAAAATTCAATCTAATTTGAATTTATTTTTCATACCACGGCGTATTTTATCCGACCGTATCAACATTTCCGAGTGAAAAACTTTGCTGGAAGCACATAAAAATGATTTAAGCTCTGAGCAGAACTAAAGTCAGTAACTAAAGTCAGACTAAAGAGCAGAACTAAAGTCTAACTTTCTAGCAGAACTAAAGCCAGGTAGGGGTAAAACTTTGGAACAGACGGGTGTTTTTTTTTTTTTTTTTTTTTTTTATGACGAATACAGAATAGTGTCATTTCGGATTTTGCTTGGAGAGACCAAAATCCTTCCTTTGGACATTTCCAGATTTTTTTCCAAATTTCCTATCCACTTAACAGAAACTATTTTACTTGCAATATTTTTTCAAACATAGTTTCAAGCAAATATACAATTTACTGCAGTGATTTATTTACGTGACATCATTAATATACTCGTAAAATTCTCAAGTAATAATAAGAAAACAAAGATACAAATAAATAAATAAATAAATAAATAAATAAATAAATAAATAAATAAATAAAAATCTCAGAGAAGAAGCAAATAATCTAACATTGTCTTCCCTAGTATGATGCCTTTGAATATTTTTCAGTAGTGATTTATTTACTTTCGTGAATTACTACTGATTTATTACTTTCTTTGCACATTTTTAGAATTTTTTTCCAGATTTCTTGTCCACTTAAAAAGAATTATTTTAAGAATATTTTTCGTGTAATGATTTATTTACATGCAATTGTCAATATACTGGTAAAAACAAACGAAATCTTTCATCTAATAATAAGAAAACAAAACAAAAAAAATCAAATAATGGTAAAAAAGAAAAAAAAAAACTCAGAGGGGAAGCAATTAACCTAGTTTGATCTTCCTAATATGTCGCCTCTGGCGGTATAAACATAAAATAAGCTTATTTTTTCTCGGAGCATGTTATGTGAGTCAATTTTTAAACATATCAACATAAAAAGAAATGGAGAAATTCAACAAATGTAACAAACATTACGAATACAAAAGTAAGCTTCTCCCATCTTTTTATTTATTTATTTATTTATTTTTGAAACGGCTAATTGAAACAGCATGCTCTCATTTCCGAAAAATCTCCAGTTCCTTTTTAGGAATAAATACTATTACATTAAAAAAAAAATACCGATTTACATCACAGTTAATTCATATATAAAAATTTAATTGCTAAATTAAAATAAAGGCCTTATTAAATAAATAATTTTGATAAGTTAAACGCCAAATTTACCACGACATTACAATAATCGTCGTTCCCCTGAAAAAAAAAAAAAATGCTTACAATATACGAAACAAATCACAATGTACGAGGTGAATAAATCAAGTGTTATTATATTTTGATTTTAACAAAACAATCTTAATGTTGTTAACTTTTTGAAAGTATACATATTCGAATGCGCAATATAATGAGAGGTTACTGTATATTAGATCAATACTAAACCTTCAGCCCACGCTCCGTATGTAGCCCGCCTATCTGTTTTGTGCGGTGTATGAAATGCGGATAATATATATCTAAGACCTTCTCACTATTAAAAATTAAAAATAAATGAACAACGTGAAATAGCACAAATAAAAAAAATATATAAATTGGCAAACAGCTGTTTCGGAGCCCCTAAAGCTTCATCATCAGTGCCAATTCAAAAGATTAAAACTCGATTTAAAAGTTTAAGCCATGCGTCTTTCGCACGCGCCAAGATGGCGGCGACCTTTTCTCACTATTGTTTTATACATTTTTATGGGAAGATAAAATCTGTTCTGTTACTTATAATTAATTAAATATTACATTAAAACATTCTAAATGTCATTTGCTCAGACAATTTTTTTTTTTTTTTTTTTTTTTTTTTTTTTTTTTGCGTTATAATAGTGGTGTTAGACATGTTTTAATTTTCAGTATTAAGGCTGTTCTCAAATCCAAACTGGCTACTTTATGACACATTTTTTTATTCATTTTTGATCGGAAACGCATGAAATTGGCAGTTGTTCTTATTCAGAAACTATGTAATCAATATACGCTTTCTATTTTTTGGTAAAGGCAGAAGATCTTTCAGAAAATGCTGTCAAAGTCGACGTTTTGAACTGAACTCTCGTCCCGCCGAAGTGAGCAAGGGGAAAAACGCATGTGTCACGTCAGACAAATCGCTTATAACTCGATAAGTAATTTATTTATCAACAAAATGAAGCACTCATTTCGATTCCAAATCGCTTCAATAGCCAGGCCTACCAATTTTACACCTTTGCGTTTAAAAATGAGTCTGAAAATGTGTCAGAAATTTTTACTTTGTTGAGCAGATCATTTAAGAACCCCCTTAATCAAGCATTACTTAAAATTAATTAAATTTGTCCTACATATATTTATATTTGAGAAAGATGAAAAGTTTTTGCATTGTGCAAAAGGATTTCTTAGGGCTGTTTGTTCTCAAATCCAAAATGGCTACTTTCTGACATATTTTTTAATTCATTTTTATTCGCAAAAAATATACATCAAATTGGCAAGTAATCATACTACAAAACTATGTAATCGAACTGTTTTTTACGTTTTCCGCTAAAGGGAAAATATTTTTGTAGAATATGCTGTGAAAATCGGTGTTTTGAATCGAATTTCCGATCGCTACAGCTCAAGAAACGATAAAAACTGCCGCCCTGAGACAATAATCGATTATAACTTAAGTTTTAATTTATTTATCGGAAAATGATTTTTTTTTTTTTTTCGTTTACAAATCACTTCAATAATATGCTTGCAAGTACCACGCTTTTATGCTTAAAAATGAGTTAGAAAAACCGTAAGAAACTTTCGGGCTGTTGAGCGGAGAAAAATATTTTAAAGAAAATCTCCTGATTTTTTCTGTTTTTTTCCTTTTTAGAACTCGGAAATTTTGCATTATTTTATCATAAGGCTTTATATGTTGTTTAGAGTTAACACCGATTATTTCAATTTTGTTATATTGTTTCGTTATATCATTTTTGTTATCGTGCAATTTTAAATATATTTCTTTATTGTTATTATCTTAGTGTGCTCCGGCCCACAGAACGTAGTGACTAGTATATTATTACAGTGTAAGTAATCGTTCAATAACATCAATTATTCTGAAAATTGTAAAAACTAATTTCCGAAGCCGAAAAGTAATCCGTTATCTAGTAAAAAAGGGATTCCGGAAGGTGATTTATCAGACACTTCCGCAGTGTCAATTCATTGCTGACCACCCAAATGGGTAGAAAGTTTATTGTCGCCGAGTCGATAAAAAAGCAATAAGCAATAGGACGCCTTCTCTGCAGGATATAATAGTAACTAATCTACTGTACATCTCCTACAATCCAATCAAAACTACATACATACATTACAGCACTACATCTGCGGTTCCTTTTATGAATCAGATGCGGTAAATTCAGTGTTTGCAACGGACGTACCAGAAAAGTGATATTTTTGAGAAGTTAAAACATATACATACAGACATATACATTTTGTTTTGTGGATTATAGTTAAAAATTGCAGAATGGTTCTCAATTATTCCAATTCTTGTGGTGCTAAGCAAGTCTGTAGATATGGATCTTGTTCTCATGCACAAAACGTTTATATTTTACCTATAAAGGAAAATCCGGAGGACTCTGATGGAAATCGGCAGGAATTGAACCAGGTATGTACCACTTGTATTTTTCTTTTATTATCATTCTAAAAAAAGTAGTTTTTTGATGGAATTTAATTTATACATATTTCAGAAATTTTTGTTTAAAATGCATTAGAATAGCGCTTACACGTTTCTTATTTGTATGTTTCTTTTCCCTTTTAAATGCATCGTGTTCAGATTCATTCCTATGTGTCCAAGTAATGAAATGTTTTGTTTATACGACACAATTAAATTGATAGTTTCATTTTTAATTTTTCACTTACAATTTTCGAGATTTTCATTCGTCCTGCCTCTCATTTTTTCTTCCTTGCTTTTTTTCTCTCTCTTTTCCTTTCTTTTTAAAAAGATCTCTAAAAAAGATTACTTGGGAAGAAAAGGATGGGAATAACTTTTCGAAAAGATTGAACGACATAAAATTGCATTAAATATCACATGCGTATTTAAATAAATTTTAATTTTATTAAAAAATCTTAATCACATAAATAAAAAATCACGAAAATACGTTATCAGAATTTTATTATTGTTATTTTCACCTTCTCATTATGAAGTAATGTTTATTTTCACACACCGTTTAGACGTTTCTTATTTGTATGTTTTTCATTTATGTGCATCATGTTCAAATTCATTCCTACGTGTCGAAATGATAAAATGTTTTATTTATCCGTCACAGGTAAACTGATAGTTTCATTTATTTTTTTTTCATATAAAATTTTCGAGATTTTCATTCTTTCTGCCTCTCATTTTTTTCCTCGTTGCTGTTTTCTCTCACATCCTTTTCTTTTTTCTTTTTTCTTTCTTTCTTTTTTTTTTTTTTTTTTTTTTTTTTTTTTAAGAAAGGGAAAAGTGAGAAAAAACAACAACGAAAAGATTGAATGAGATAGTAATGTATTAAATATCACATGCGTAATAAAATAAATTTAAATTTTATTAAATTTTCTTAATCGCACAAATAAAAATGTGCTTTATCATCACGAAAATATATTATCATAATTTCTTTTTGCTTTCTTCTTATTATTATGGATTAGTAATGTTTATTTTCACATACTACTTACACGTTTCTTATTTGTATGATTTTCATTTATATCTGTCATGTTCAAATTCATTCCTACGTGTCCAAATGATAAAATGTTTTGCTTATACGGCACAATTAAACTGATAGTTTCATTTTGATTTTTCACTTAAAACTTTCCAGATTTTCATTTTCCCTGCCTCTTATTTTTTCTTCTTTGCTCCATTTCTCTTTTCCTTTCTTTTTGAAAAGATCTTTCAAAGCAATAACTTGTGCAGAAAGGATGAGAATAACTTTTCAAAAAGATTGAATGACATAAAATTGTATTAAATATGACATGCGTATTTAAATAAATTTAAATTTTGTTAAAATATCTTTTCGTACGAATAAAAAGTTGCTTTATCATCACGAAAATGTATTATCAGAATTTTTATTATTTTCTCCTTCTCATTATGAATTAGTAATTTTCACGTACTATTTACACGTTTCATATTTGTATGATTTTCATTTCTATGTGTCATGTTCAAATTCATTCCTACATGTCCAAATGGTAAAATGTTTTGTTTATGTGACACAATTAAACTGATAGTTTCATTTTTGGATTTTTCACGTAGAGTTTTTTAATTTTTTATTCTTTCTGCCGCTTTTTTTTTTTTCTTTTTTGCTCTTTTTTCATTTTTTCCCTTTCTTTTTAAAAAGATCTGTAAAGAGATTACTTGAGAAGAAAAGGATGAGAATAACTTTTTGAAAAGATTGAAATACATAAAATTGTATTAAATATCACAAGCGTATTTAAATAAATCTATTTTTTTTTTCTTTAAATAACTTTAACGCACAATTAAAAAGTTGTTTCATTATAACTAAATTATAGTATCAAAATTTTATTATTATTTTCAGCTTCTCATTATGGTTTTAGTAATATTTATTTTCAGATATACGTTTTTCCTATTATGAATTTTTTTATGCTCGTTAATTTTAAATTCGTATAAATGATGCTTCACTGTATTTTTGATTTTATGAATTCTTAAAACTATTTAATAGATTAATAAAGAAATATTTTAGGACTTTTTTTAATGAAATTATGAACTTGCTTTTAAGAAATTCTTAATAGTCTCCACGGTTTATTTTAATGAGTATAGATTTTGTTTCACAGTATTTTTTATTTCATAATTGTTAAAGAAATAAATAAGTATTTTTCATGAATTTATAGATTTGATTTTTAAAAAGTTCACAATATTCTCACGCTCCCTTTAAATTCGTATAAATGGTAATTCAGTGAATTTTAGTTTTCATGAATTTTTAAAATTATTTTATGAATTATCTAACAAGTACCTAAACTTTTTTATGAATTTATAAATTTGTTTTTTAGAAATTCGTAATTATCTCGCATCTCTTTAAATGCGATATAAATAGTGTTTATTAATTTTTGGAATTATTTTATTGATAAAAAAAATCTTTTTATGAAATTTTAAATTTGTTTTTAATAAATTTATAAAATTCTCATGGTCCCTTTAAATGAGTATAAATGGCGTCTCCTGCATTTTTGATTTCATGAATGTTTGAATTTATTTTATGGATTATTAAGGAAATAACTAATTAATTTTCATGAATTTGTGAATTTGTTTTTAATAAATTACTAATGTTTTCAAGGTCTCTTTAAATGCGCATAAATATTGTTGCTCTATAATTATTTATTTTATTTATTTTCGAATTATTTTATGGATTAAAGTAAACAAGTAAATAAGTCTCCTATTTTTGTGAAATTTTGGATTTGTTTTTAAGAAATTCATGTTCTTACGATCATTTTTATAATCAATCTATTGTTTTATATAAAAAAAAATTCATTTTATAAAAATATTTTTTGGTGTCTAACATTTATGTAAAACATTCGTATGATCGCTTTAAATGGGTATAAATGGTGTATTTTATTTCCTTGAATTTTTCGGCACATTTTATGGATTATTAAAGAAGTGCATGAGTCTTTTTATCAAATTGTGAACTTCTTTTTTTTTTTTTTTTTTTTTTTTTTTTTTTTTTTTTTTTTTTTTTAAATACATAATGTTCTCGTGTTTTTTTATTATTTTTTTTTAAATACTTATAAATGTTGTTACATTGTATTTTTGATTTCATGAATTTAAAAAATTATTATATGTATTATTAAAGAAATAACTAAATATTTTTATGAAAGTAATAAATATTTTTCATTATTTATTTAAATTATTTTTAAAAAAAATCATAATATTCTCTCGGCTTTTTTAAATACGTATACATAGTGTTTTGATATACTTTTGATTTCATGAACTTTTAAAATTATTTTATGGATTATTAAATAAATAGGTAAGTCTCTCTCTCTCTCTCTCTCTCTCTCTCTTCATGAAATTTCTAATTTGCTTTTAAGAATTTCTTAATCTTCTCACGGTCTCTTTAAATACGCATGAATGAAATTTTATTGTATTTTTGATTTCAACAGTTTTTCGAATTTTTTATGAATTATTAAGAAATAACTAAATCACTTTTTCCCTTTTCAAATTATGAATTCGTTTTTAAGAAATTCGCAATGGCCTCATAGTCTCCTTAAACGTAAGTATAATGTGTTTCTCTACATTTTTGATTTCGTGAATTTTTTTAAATATGGATTTTGCGGATATAACTTTTTTTAATGCAATTAAGAATTAGATTTAATAAATTAATCTTATACATTTATTGAAAAGAAATCCATATTTAATATTCAGTAGTTAATATGAACGTTTTCAAGAAAGGGGATATTTTTTTTTCCTTCCAAAATAAGTACTTTTCCAAAATATTTTTAAATTATTCTTTGAATTTTAACGAAACTTATCTACACTGTGATCTAATATATATATATATATATATATATATATATATATATATATATATATATATATATATATATAATTAATAATAATAATAATAAGCATATTCGGTGCATTTGTTCAAGAAAAGGATCGTTTTATGTTTCAGCGATAAAATAAATTTAAAAGTGATTATAAAAAAAAAAAAAAAAAAAAAAAAAAAAAAAAAAAAATTCGTCGCTCAACAACGCGAAACTTTCTGACTCATTTTTAAGCCCAAAAGCGTGACACTTGCAGGAATTACTATTGGAGTAGTTTGTAAACGAACAGCTTTTTTCATTTTTCGATAAATGAATCACATCTTTAGTTATAAGCGATTATTTTCTCACGGTATTAGATTTTTTTTTCTTTTCTTTTTCGTGCTGTCGTGTCCGGAAATTTGGTTCAAAACGCCGGGTTTGACCGCAT
This sequence comes from Maratus michaelseni, assembly GCA_963931845.1. Taxonomy (NCBI): domain Eukaryota; kingdom Metazoa; phylum Arthropoda; class Arachnida; order Araneae; family Salticidae; genus Maratus; species Maratus michaelseni. Next base: position 300,475,530 of record OZ007587.1, on the reverse strand, counting down.
TTTCTGAAAGATTTGCCTTTTCCGAAAATTAAAAAATCAGTTCGATTACCAAGTTTCTGAATAAGAGCACCTGATAATTTAATGCGTTTGCAAACAAAAATTAATCAAAAAGTAGCCAGTGAATCTATTTTTCTGTTTCAGATTTTTTTTAAAATGCATATACTGACTAGGAAAATGTGACGCTTGGCAGATACGTTCATTCAATTACAACAAACGTATGTTAGCTCCCGACTTTAGTCATTGCTACAAAGATCAAAATGAGCTCGATAAGTAGTGTTAGATAAGGATAAGGAGTCTTAGATAAGTAGAAATTTGTTTTTAAAAAATCGTAAAACAATTCTGTTTTTTTTTTTTTTTTTTTTTTTTTTTTTTTATTATTATCTTATTGTCTCCGAATAGAGTATAAAAAAGATAAGATATTATGATCTTTCTTCCTTGAGAGGCTACTTCTCTCAAACGAAAACACCCGCTGGCTAATGTTAATCCTATGGGGGGAATATTTTACGATATCTCGTTCGCATTTCAATATTTGTAAATTATTTTATTTTATTTATTTATTTTTTTTTTTTTTTCATTGTATAGCTGAGGACAATCTCTATGTACGCTCCTTTGTACTTTTTCGATTTTGATCACAAGTTTTTAGTAATTAAGATACTTTCACTTTCGAAACCGGTTTTAAAAGTAAAAGTATCCTCAATAAAAAATAAACTACAACAAAAATCGAAAAAGTACAAAAAAGCGTGCATTGACTTTAGCTATCCAATGAAAAAAAAAATCATTTAAAAATACTGAAATACGAACGAAATATCGCAAATTATTTCTCCCATAGAATTAACATTAACGAGCGGGTGTTTTCGCCTTAGTGAAGTAGCCTCAAAAACTGAGAAACGGGTACCTGAGAGACCATTTAGTAATATTTAATAAATTAAATATTCGGGAGTTCAAAAATTTGATATATATTTTCATATATATATATATATATATATATATATATAACTCTAACAAGTAGTGATTTGAATTAATCTTATGTAAATAGTGTGTCACTTTTACAGATTGTCCACTAATCACGGAAACGGAAGTAATCTTTGATATCAGTTTCTTGGCTGCGTCTTTAATAGTTTTCACTTCACAGATTATTTACGACTGTTATATTGCTAATCGTTTTCTAATTGCTTTTCTTCTAATGGTTTCTTGTCAGCGGGAAACAAGTGATGATCTGCGCGGAACTACTTTAAATTTAGCAATAACATTGATTGCTGGAAGATCTCTTTAATTTTGTACAGAATTTAAGTGCTCAAATAAATATTCTCCTCACGCTCGAAAAGAGCGAAACTTTCAGACACATTTTCTGACTAATTTTTAAACGCAAAAGCATGGTATTTACAGACATGATTATTGAAGAGATTTGTAATAGATCAGTTTTTTTCTTCATTTTTCCGAAAATATTGAGTTATAAGCGATGATTGTCTCAGAAATGCCGTTTTTTAGGGTTTCGTTCATCTCACGAAGCCCTATTACTCCCGCTTCGTTGTCTGTCCGTCACAGAGCCGGTTCTGAGAAACTATAGAACTTGCAGGCATGAAAATTCGTGAACTTATAGCTGATTATCTACTATGAAGCTCAAAATCATAAAATTTGACAAAATCGTATTATTTTAATATATAGAGATAAAAATCCAAAAATCTAACAGCCTTTTCCTATTAAATTTAAGCAATTTTCGTTATAGCAGTTGCCAACAATTAAAAAGCCACAATAAAATTCTTTCTACAGTGATTAATTTTCTGTTGAAAGATTTCCACGTGAAAAATTAAAATGAAATAAAAAGTTTCACCAATTGAAAAAAAGATTAATATGACGTCATATTGGTAATAAAACGAAAATTTTGAAACATTTCTCAATAATACAAGGAGTGTGAGTATGTGTAAATACAGAAAGCAGCTTCATATGACGTCATTAGAGAATTAAAAATAAAATTAATATGACGTCATATTGGAAATTTAACGGATTTTTCAAATGTTTGAGGATAATTCAAAGAGAGTATCGATATGAGTGATAGAGAATAGTAAATATATGAGTTTGAGGAACGTATTGAATCATGATAAAAACCCGATTATGGAAATATTGGCATATTTTAACATTTTGAAGGTCTCTATACAACATGTTTAATTTTGAAATTGATTTTTTTATTAAATATATCGCATTTAGTCTACATAACAAATATTATTATGACAAAGTATTATTTATTGCAAAGACAGCCTTTTCTGAAGAAATTTCTGTCGTTACCGAAAAATTTAAAAACAGTTCAATTAATTTTTTAATAAGTTACTGCCAATTGTCACCTGCCAACTTGAAACGTTTGCGAATAAAAATGAATTTTAAAATGCGTCAGAAAATAAACAGTTTGTATTTGAGATAAATAATAATCATAAAAATATATAAAATAGCCTTAAAATAATAATCATATCTAGCAAGTTTATACATTTAATTACAAAAACAAAAGTGTCTTATTATCACATTCCTATTATTCCATCAAAGTTGCTAAGATTAATAAATACTTAATACATTTTTATTTAAAAGATACATTTTTTTTTCGCTGGTACATCAAAATATTTAGATGAGAATCTCTTTGTAAGTTGTTTTCGTCCTCATTTCCATATTCGAGGTGGATGTACTTTTTCCATGTTCGGGACTCCTTATCGTCTCATCAAATGACATGTGTCCATGCAAAAGTTAAAATTTCAATTAAAATTCATGACTTAATTGCAAGAAAAGTATGATATAACGTAAATGAAAAACATATTTAATTAATTATTTTTATTTTTTTGCTCTGCCGCAAGTTTGTATTTAAAAAACTCCCAATCCATCTAAAACAATAAATGTACTTTTAAACTGTTTTTAATTTGTGCCGGAGCCCTGCTCCTGTGCTTTCACTCTTTTAGTGAGTATTTATTAGTGCTCCCTATTAAACGTTTATGCGAGTATACGTATAATACGTATTATAGGGGGTGCAGATTTTGGATATGTATGATACGACCAAAACGGTTATACGTATTATACGAAACAGCATATACGGTACATCGTATATACGAATCTTACACCAGCGGTTAAACGTATCAACGTTTAAACGGTTTTCGTTCATTGCTTTTGCTAGTTGCAAATGTGCAGTTGCTAGTGAATTTGAGTACACGCACCAAATATATATATATATAATCAAAACAGAAAGAATATACTTAATAAGGTTTCCAATAAATCTGAAACGTGTATATTCTCCTTATTTGCTCAAAAAGTCGTTTTACTTTCGTTATATATTTACAACTAGCAACTGCAGTAATGTCGACATCATATTGTCGGTAGCAACGACCTACCCATTAAATTTGGCTTGTTCTGCATATTTGTAACTACTAAATATCGCAAAATTTCATTTTTTAAACTATCGATTAGAAAAAAAATACACTTTCAAATGTAGTTTGAAAGTTTATCTCAATTTACTGATTTTTTATGGATTTTAAAGTAATTTTAAAGCATGTATATTTTTAAATCTGTGTCAAATCCAATTACGATAGATTAACTTATTTGATCTTTATAAAGTAAAGACATTTATTTCTAAACATAGCACATTCAAATTTTATGCAGTCGAATAAAATACATGTACTCTTCAATGTTATTCGTTTGAAAAGCGTATCTCAATTTACTGATGTTTTATGGATTTTAAAGTAATTTTAAAGTAATTTAATATTCTTGAAAATTGTACGGAAAAAGAATATTAAACATATACTTTGGCGACCAATACATTCTATGCAAATTATGCTACTTTGTGTAATTGCTATAAAATACTAATATTTTGTGAATGAAAACAGTCACATGATTTAAAATATGACAACACTTTCACCGGAATAAATTTTCCTCTGAACCGATACGTGTCTAGTTAAAACAAATTCTTTTACTTCATGAATCATGCACAGATATGTATTTATATTTATAGATAATGTGCATGTTAGTCAAACGTTGAGCTAAATTGCTTGAAGTTTCGTCAAGTTTTTCGTAATTTTCAAATAGTTAAAATACATTATATTATGTGTAGGAAATATTACATTTTAAATTACTAACTCCGCAAGAATTGTTACTTTTCGCCTACAATTAATTGAGAAAAACGACTTTACTTGAGTGCGTGACGTCACATGCACATTTGTATTTAAAACATGAAAGAGATTAAAGAAATCCAATACTACTGTACTCATAGACAAATTTTAAACAACATTATTAAATACTAAATTTAACTCCGAAATTATATTTACAATGTAATTTAAACAGAAATTGCTAAAATTGCGTTTTGAAATTATGTGATTTTTGATGCAAAACATTATTTTTCAAAAATATAGTGTTCTTTTAAGAATTTAATAATAATTTCGAAGCTAGTGAAATAAAAATGTCGCCACGTTGTCGAACTTATAAAAAATATATTTATTTTTAAAATTAAAATTAATGTTTTATATTAAAAAAAAATGCATTTAAAATTTTTTTTCCCGATAAACCATTTTACTTTTAATCCCATTTGTTTTAACACCCATTTTTGAAGAAAAATAATGGAAAATACTGCATTGTTTTTTTAAATCCAGTTTTTATTAATAGGACATCTACTGTCCACCTGCATCTGAGGAATTTAAATATGCCTCCTTGGTTGAGGCTCAGGCTGAAATAAGTTACGCTGTAATGATTGCAAAATGTCAATATTTGACAGACGATTCTTGATTATGTAGAATAAAATGAATCATGGAGTTTGAATGCGCAAAAATATCTTTTTATTTCTTAGAAAATTTACTTTAATTTTAACAAACCAGTAGAAACAATATGCCTTTGTAAAATTAGGAGCTAAGTTATTTATTTTTCACCAAACACTTTAAATATTATGTACGATGTCGTTTAAAGCACTTATAGTAATCTTTGTACTATGCGAAAAAAATCACATCTGCCAAAATTGACGTCAGTTTCGGATTTCAAATTATAGCGGGTTAATCTGAAATTGGTTTATAAAAATATTGTCCATACGCAGTTCCTTTGAACGGCAACGGGAAAGAAATTGCATTAGAAATTGAGAAAAAAAAAGATTTCTGTAATGATAAACTATGGGAGTTGTTTGAAAAAAGTGGTAATGATTCGTCTGAGAAAATTTTAAAGTTGACAGTGATTTTACTCGTGATCTAAAACGTATGTACATGAAGTTTCGTTCAAATCGGACAAAAACTGTAGATTTGTATAAGGAACATACATACCAAGAACGGCTTTTATATATATAGATTTGTTTGAACACCCATTTTTGAAGAAAAAATAATGGAAAATACTGCATTGTTTTTTTTAAATCCAGTTTTTATTAATTAGGACATCTACTGTCCACCTGCATCTGAGGAATTTAAATATGCCTCCTTGGTTGAGGCTCAGGCTGAAATAAGTTACGCTGTAATGATTGCAAAATGTCAATATTTGACAGACGATTCTTGATTATGTAGAATAAAATGAATCATGGAGTTTGAATGCGCAAAAATATCTTTTTATTTCTTAGAAAATTTACTTTAATTTTAACAAACCAGTAGAAACAATATGCCTTTGTAAAATTAGGAGCTAAGTTATTTATTTTTCACCAAACACTTTAAACATTATGTACGATGTCGTTTAAAGCACTTATAGTAATCTTTGTACTATGCGAAAAAAATCACATCTGCCAAAATTGACGTCAGTTTCGGATTTCAAATTATAGCGGGTTAATCTGAAATTGGTTTATAAAAATATTGTCCATACGCAGTTCCTTTGAACGGCAACGAGAAAGAAATTGCATTAGAAATTGAGAAAAAAAAAGATTTCTGTAATGATAAACTATGGGAGTTGTTTGAAAAAAGTGGTAATGATTCGTCTGAGAAAATTTTAAAGTTGACAGTGATTTTACTCGTGACCTAAAACGTATGTACATGAAGTTTCGTTCAAATCGGACAAAAACTGTAGATTTGTATAAGGAACATACATACCAAGAACGGCTTTTATATATATATAGATAATCGTTTATAGGGAAAAATAACAAGATTCTATGTATGAAATATATTATACAGATTACTAAAGCAACGCCACCGATTTCCAAATTCTTCTCCTTTCAGTGACGTAACACTGATGAGATCCATTAGCATTAAAAGTAAGTACGATACTTGAAATATACGTATACTTGAATTAAACGTATCCTTGAATTATACGTTTAACCGATATACGCTTATACGTACCTGGATACGTTTAAACGTATATTTTAAGGTATACGTATTTCTTAAATACGTATTATACGTATATACGTATATCGATTAAACGTATAACTAAAATACGTATCGCATCGGGAGCACTAGTATTTATAATATTAACATGAACCCGTAGGAGCTTATAAATCCCACTATAATTTATACTTCACGACGTGCTTCACCAAAGCAGTATCAAATTAAATGCTTTTTAGACTACTCAGTTTTATTTTATTATTAATAAATTTGAATCAGGGTCATATGTCCGTTCATGGTTAGCAAGTAGCCATCATAGTGGAATTGATAGGCTATAAAAATGTTTTTTTTTAAAGGACAGAAATCCTGATATATGAGTTCTATGGAATATTTTTTATTAAAGCGGTAGTTGATGTATATGCATTCACCTTACCATTAAGGCAAGGTTTTTTTTCTTTTCTTCGTTATATGTTATATACATCTCATATATATATATATATATATATATATATATATATATATATATATATATATATATATGCATATATTTAAAATATATAACTCATTTTCTTTTGCTGCAGAAATAATTGCTTTAGTTTTTGAAAACAATGCATAAAATATAAATATGCGCCTAGCAGAGGATGGGTGGGCTACCCTACAGATGGTCAATAGTACTGCAGAATGTTAAGGCTCCGGTACTTTGTTTGTTAGAAATTAAGCCCTGCCTTTAAACCAAGAAAATAACCAATCTCTAATCAAATGAGAAACCAGCCAAATTAATTTGGTAATGTTTTATAAATATTCATCAATTTATAAATTCGACGCATAACTGCATAAAATAATAATGTAATATTGTTAGTTTGAACTAAAAACCAATTATTTCGATTTCATTCTTTATGCAAAATTTGTTTTTTTATTGTATTTTATATTCACTCCTTAAAATAAACAATTTCGAAAATTTTTATATACCTATTATCAGAACGAATAATTCGAGAGTCTGAAAAAAAATAGTTCCGGATAATCAAGGTTACTGAAACTTAATAGGCTTCTTCGCATTATTACATACTAAGTACATACCAAATTTTAAGTCTCTATCTCAATTTGTTCGGGAGGTAGAGCGTTTACAGACACACACACACACAGACAGACGGTCAGCAATATTTTTTTGTTCTAAAAATATGTTTTTCGGAATCTCCAGTGTCTGAAACGTGTTTATCCGTCTACATTTTTTTTTTCGATTTTCAAAGCGATTACAAGACTTACCCTATACTACGTATGGATAAGTAAAACAGGACGAGATTAGGCATAAGTTTCTTGACTGTGTCTTCAAAAACTGCTTCTGGAAATAGTTTTTATTTACAGATATTTTATTAGTTTTCGAAAATTATATTGATAATCATTTTCTGATTACTTTCCTCCTAATGATTTCGTGTCGGCAAGAAACAAGTGACGATCTGCAGAATACTTAATTTAGTAATAACATAAATTACGGACGTGACTGAATTTTCTCTGGTTGAACGAGATCTCACTAATTTTGCGCAAAATTTAAGTAAAGTAATATCTAGAATATTGGTACATTTAATTGTAAAAATAAATAAATAAATGAAATAAAAATAAAAATAAAATGATTTCACGCTTTTCATGGCTGCTTTCGTGACGGCTAGAAGCAAATGATGTCTGCGGAACTACTTTAAATTTAGTAATAACATAAGTTACCTCCGTGATTAAAATTTCTGTGATTGCTGCATGATCCCTTTAATTTTATGAAAAATTTAAGCAGAATAATCACATACAGAAGACTGACTTTCATTCGATATTAATTTATTTTATTTATAATTAACAATTAATTATGAAAATATTGTTTTCATTTGAAAAAAAAGTCAAATCTTCAGAAATATTTTCCAATTATTCATATTCATTTCTTTTTCTTTCTTTTTTTTTTTTTTGTCTAATCGCGTTTTATCGGATGTTGTATTGGCATAGAAACAAATTAAGTTTTGATATCCAGAACGTCTTTAAATTAACAGTAACATAAATTTTATATAGAAGAGGCTAATCAAAGTGATTTATGAGCCAAATATATATATATATATATATATATAAACTTATTGCAAAAATTAACCATTGAAACAGAAGTAACTGACCAAATGCAATGAAATTATTACCCCAAATAGCTATGTCAAATTACACATTACACTGCAAATTCCCAGCACACATTGGGAACACATTTGGAACACTTTGATTCAAAAAATGTGTTCCAGTTACCTCAATGTGTACTGAAATGTGTTCCGAATGTGTTCCGCTATAAAGAAAGTGTTCCGAAAAGTGTACCGAAAGTGTTCTGCTCAGGATATTTGTTAAATCTAAACTCGGAACACATTTGAGAACAGATTGGGAACACATTTGAGAACAGATTGGGAACACATTTGAGAACAGATTGGGAACACATTTGAGAACAGATTGCGAACACATTTGAGAACAGATTTGGAACACATTTGGGAACGCATTTGAGAACAGATTTGGAACACATTTGGGAACAGATTTGGAACACATTTGGGAACACATTTGAGAACAGATTTGGAACACATTTGGACGCACTTGTTAAATCATCTCTTTCTTTGTTACAACGACGCTTTGTTACAACCTACTTTGTTACTAAGAAGCCTTGATCGCAATCAATGCGGATTTCAAGATCATTATTTTTATTACTTGGGTAAGTTAAACTTTAAAATTTATTTTACAGCGCACATGAGCTCGTTATATTAAGGGTCCTATTATAGTGGCTCCACCAGTGGCTGAGAAGTTCTGCTTTCAAAGCTGGTAGACGGGAGGTGCTGGGTTCAAACCACTGTCGCGCCCGTCGACCTAACCGTTCGGAGTTTTCCGTGGTTTTCTTCGAACCTTGCGTAAATACGGGTTAGGATCCCTTAGAAAGGTCCGTCATGGAAGGCACCCTCCCCCCTCCCACCGTTCTATATCTCTGGCGCAGATAATTTGCCGTAACAAATAACCAACCAACCAATTGAACCATTATAGTGATTGTCGTTTGAACGATATACACTCTAAAAAAATCCGTGAAAATACAAGAGATTTTCCGTAAAATTTTACGTAGAAGTTTCATTTTTCCAAAATTTCCGTACAATTTCCGTAAATGATATTAGTTCCGTTAAAGAGACTTCACATCCGTAAATATGCAGAAAGTTTTCCGTAATTTTAATGGATTTTTTCCGTATTTCTTTCAAAACAGTACAATTTCCGTAAATGACGTTTAAAGGTTGAGTACAGAAATCGCTTTTTTTGAAATGCGAATTAAGATTGTTATATTTACTAGAGTTCTTCTAGGATACAGGCCTGGCCCGGCTCGACCAGCTGGCTAATTCTAATCGAGGCCATGTCAATTTATTGTGAAAATAACAGTAATATTTATATTTTTTAATGAAATATTTAGAAATTTATTTTATTTTTATAAATTACAAAAAAAAAAAAAAAAAAAAAAAAAAAAAAAAAAAAAAAAATCTAATCTACTTATTTTTTAAATTTACTTATTTTTTTTTTTTTTTATAGTACTTCAAATTTATGATTTTGTTTCACTATTTTTTTTTTTTTAATTTATCTTTTTTAATTAATGTGAGGCAATATTGTGTTATTTAAAGGTTTCATAACATAATATCTCTGCAAATTATAGCTATGCAAATTGGTATTAAACTAAACTGTTTTGGCTTACAAATTTATGAATTACGCTAAAATTTATTATTTTATAATTTATAATTTTACAAAGTTTACAATTTTTTCCTTAAATTTATAAAATTAGTTGATGTTTTTTCTTTACTTTTATAAAAATCAAGTTTCTAATTTTATAACGTTTTTAATTTATTTCGTCAGTTCATATTTTTATAAATTAAACTAATTTAATTTAAAATAAATCAGTTAGTCCATATTTAAACTTACCTATCCCAAAGTCATTAATTATTTTTATTATTATTATTATTATTATTATTTTTAATGTAATGTTAAAAATATAATGTTTAACAGAACCGTACGCAAAAGCTCTCAGCATAGCTGAAATATAATAATTTAATTTATTATAAAATCGTTTATTTACGTAAGTTTTTTTAAATAAGAGATAAAAAAAAATATTTCAATAGCATGTAATAAATAAGTCTGATTAAGATAATTGATGTTTTTATTGGAATTGATAAATAGATAATCAGGCAAATAATTTAAAAAAAGTATACGTTCGAAAAAAGAAAATGTTGGTACCGCTGTTGAATTCTGGGGGTGGCCCAGAGGGGACATTATCCCCAGGAAAATTAAAATATCCTCCCCCCGGAAGATTTGAGATTTTATACTTTTAATTATCAAAAAGTGCAATACCCCCCCCCCCCCCCCCACACACACACACACAGCAGAAATCCCTCCCGGAGAAAAATGTCTGAATTCAACACTAGTTAGTTCTGTTGCAAAAAGAAGCAATTATTACTCTTAATACAATTTTTTTATAATAAATTAAAATTTATCTGTTATAAGGCACACCAAATAATACAGTAAATTATTGAAAATTATGAAAAGAAAATATTAAAAACATTTGAAAAATCCATCTACAGATGAAATCTCAAGTAATCTTTGCATCATAAAAAGCGATTCAAATAAGTTACAGCATTTGAGCGAAAAGCGCGACGGGTCATAGCGTTGGGGTCTAGGTCATCGGGTTAGTACACCGGACGTTATGCGTTCGATTCCGATCTTCGGTAGGGTTGGGCAAATTCTATAAACTCACTCAGAAATGGAAAAAAAGATGCCGAAATGCATCTGTCCCTTATAAGGTTGTCCTCGCGAAGTACCTTTTTTTTCTTTTGGGCCTATAAATTTTATTTCAACGACATAAAAATTTCTATAAAATACGGAAGATGTGTTCCGAAAAGTGTTCTCAAATGTGTTCCCAAAAGTGTTCTCAAATGTGTTCCCAAAAGTGTTCTCAAATGTGTTCCCAAATGTGTTCTCAAATGTGTTCCCAAATGTGTGCTGAACAAATTAAGTGTTCTCAAAGGTGTTCTGAAAAGTGTTCCAAAAAGTGCGCTACAAAGTGTGCTGAAAAAGGGGACAAAATGTGTTCCGAAAAGTGTTCTCAAATGTGTTCCCAAAAGTGTTCAAAATGTGTGCTGAACAAATTAAGTGTTCTCAAAAGTGTTCCAAAAAGTGCGCTACAAAGTGTGCTGAAAAAGGGGACAAAAATGTGTTCTCAAACGTGTTCCCAAAAGTGTTCAAAAAGTGTGCTAGAAAGTCTCAGAAGTGTTCTAAAACTGTTCCAAAAAGTGTGCTAAACAAGGGGACAAAATAAGTGTTCTAAAAAGTGTTCTGAAAAGTGTATAAATATTTGCAGTGTATAATATATATATATATATATATATAGAATTTTTTGTTGGTTACTAGATTTTATGAAATTTGTAAAGTCCTGTTTATATCACTTATATGTTTAATCCTTCTAATTTTTCTTTTCTTTTTTTTTTCTTTGATACAAACAAAAATATTGCTTAACTTCATTTTAATAGACTTAAATTAGTTTTAATCATTTTTCACTCTTCATACTTCCCGATTTTTTATCTAACAATATATGATAATTCTACAATTTTTTCCTGAGTATTAATAGATCAACTTCGTTATCCTCCACTCTTGCTGTTTATTATACTTCCTGTAAAACTTCGAGGATAACTCTTCTAGTGTATAGTATTTGATTCTTTATTTATTATTTCTTTGCCAAAGTTATTTCATTCTCTCAGTGTCTTAACAACTACTGAATTTTCACAACAATCTCATAAGGAACCAAGTTTTACCTCCAAAAGTTCACTAAACTCATTGGATGCCGTATCACGTCTCCAGCCTGATCTTTACTGTAATCTTTTGATCCTGTATCCAGAGCGGAATTTATTTTTAGTAAAGAAACAAGGCAAACGGTGCCGAAAGAAAACATAAAAATTGGAACCTACGCGATTGGAATTTATTTATTATTCAGATATCGGTTTTCAGGTATTTTTGTATTATTTTCTCTCGGGATTCAAGAATTCAGCTTAAAAATATATATAATTCTTTTAAGGCGGTTCTCAAAAAATATTTTTACCCGCTCAACAATGCGAAATTTTCTGACACGTTTACGAACTCAATTTTTAAACGCAAAACCATGGCATGACTATTGAAGCGATTCGGATTCGAATGGGGTTTTCCATTTTTATGGAGTTTATATAACTTATCGAGTTATAAGCCATTATTGCAGGGCATGAAATTTCCGCTCGCCAGCTCGCCATCGGCGAGTAAATATTTAAGGGTGGCGAGTAAGTTTCGTCTTTTGAAATCTTGTGCTTCAAATCAAACTGTATACGCTCAGAATATCAGGCCTCAATCTACCGACACGCAGAAGTATTTTAAAATCAAGCGACGGCCTTTATCTTCCAAAAGAGCAAAAATGCGGCGTCACCCACTTCCATTTCTCTCATACAGAGGAACGAACTTCCCCGTCTGCATTAATTCCCCGGCTTTCGCACTGCTCGCTGCTTTTTTCGCTTCCGAGGCTGAATCTGATCACTCTTCACTCCTGCGCAAAGTGAATCAGGTTTCGCCACCTAAGCTCAGCTGCTCCCGAATTTTTAACATTTAAAAAATTGTTCATGTTTTTCATGTATGTAAAATATTCTGGATTTAAGAGATAGCTCCTTCTAATAATGGTCAATTTCAATTCAGCTTGTCATAAATTGTTCATTTTCTGGGCAGGTGTAGTGGCCGACATTACTGTCTGAATAGATGTAAAATAGTGGCGAGCAAAAATTTTAGTCTGGCGAGTACCTTTTCAACTGAAATTTCATGCACTGCATTATTGTCACGTGACGATAGGTTTTTCTCCTTTCCTGTGGTGTCGCATCCGGATATTCGGTTCAAAGCGCCAACTTTGACAGTTTTTTCTGAAATATTCTCTGCCTTTATCAAAGAAAGGAAAACTCTCTTCAATTACATAGTTTCTGAATAAAAACACCTGCCAATTTCATGCGTTTAAGAATAAAAATTAATTCAGAAATGTGTCAGAAAGTAGCTCCTTTAGACTTGAGAACAGCCGTATAAGGCGATTCTCAAAAACACATTTATTTCCGCTCAGCAACGCGAAACTTTTTGACTCATTTTTAGACATAAAAAACATGACACTCGCAGGCATTATAATTGAAGTGATTTGTAACCAAAGGCCTTTTTTTCCGATGAAAGTATTATATCTGGAGTTATAAGCGATTGTTGTCTCAAGCTGACAGTTTTTTCCCTTTCCTGTGATGTCGCGCCCGGAAATTCCGTTCTAAACGCCCACTTTGACAACATTTTCTGTAAAATCTACCTTTACCGAAAACAGGAAGAAACAGTTCGATTACATTAGTTTGTTAATAAGAGCATCTGCCAATTCGAAACGTTTGCGAACAAAAATAAATTGAAAACTGTGTCAAAAGAAAAAAAAAACCAGTTTGGATTTGAGCAGCCTTAAAAATATATATGATTCTTTTAATGCGGTACTTAAATCCAAATTGGCTACTTTCTGCCACATTATTTAATTTTGGTTTGCAAACGCATGAAATTGGTAGATGCTCTGTCTGTGAGTCTACGTAATCGAACGGTTTTATTTTATTTTGTTTTACGGTAAAGACAGAAAATCTCTCACAAAATGCTGTCAAAGTTTTCATTTTGAACCGGACGGACAGCTCGATCGAGTACATCGAAACTATGCCGTCCTAAGACAACAATCGCCTATAACTCAAGATGTAATTCATTTAATGGAAAAGGAAAAAAAAATCAAAATTTTTTTGATTACAAATCACTTCAATAATCATGCTTGCAAGTGATGTCATGCTTTTGTGTTTAAAAATGAGTCAGAAACTGTGTCAGAAGGTTTCACGTTGTTGAGAAGGGAAAATATTTTTTTGAGAACCACCTTAAGGAAGTATGCTTCCTAAAAGTATGCTTAAATCAACATATTGCCTCCGAATTTCTTTTTTTTCTCCATTAAAATTAATTTGGTTGTTTAAAAATAAAAATAATAGATGAAAAGTAAAATAAAAATAAAAAATGTGTTTTTAATCCTTTTACAAATAGTACTGATTTAAATGTCCAAAATACTGCAATAACCGGAGAAATTGTGTAACACGATTTTTATACAGTTTTAATAATTTTTCTTTTTATTTATATTAAGGTTTTTAAACAATTTTTTCGGTCACTTTTATATTTTAGAATATATTAGACTTTTTTAACCCATTAACCCTATCACTATGTCCTGCGGACCCCAAGCACTTTCAACAAAAGTTGTCAACAAATCTATCACTCACTGAATAGTTTCAGCTGGTGACATCTCATATCATAATGTTTGTAACACACGGTAAAAATTAAACTGTACTATAATAAGTGGTACTTTTTTTTTTTTTTTTTTTTTTAAATAGGTAGCATATTTATAATAGGCAACAACAGGGCATGTTTTGGTAGGACATAGTGATAGGGTTAATTAAATGAGCTTTTTCGTTCTGTGCACTGTTAAAACTACAGGTGACACATGGCACCCAAAAGGGGTGAAAGGCTTGTCTCACTGGTGACACCCCTAGGGGAGCCAAAATGGCACCCTTAACTAGGGTGAAAGGATGGCACCCCTAATACAGGGTGCCCCAAGGGGTGAAAGGATGGCACCCAGGGGAGAATAATGGCACCTCTACTCTAAGGTGCCCAGCGGCACTCCACAAATGAAAGCATCTCTCCCCCCCCCCCTGCCCTTGTCTAGCAATTATATTGAAAAGAGTTTGTAAATTCTCATACATAAAAAAGAAAAGAAAAAGCTAAACATATATAATTATAATGCAATGTTTAACTTTAGCTGCAATAAACTGATCAATACTTCATTTTCTCTGTTGAAATTTATACAAAGTTAAAAGTTGATCATCTCATGTCAAGGGTCGATCCCGGCAAAATTTGGGGCCTATTCAGAGCTCCTTCACAAAAATCTATTTAATAAAACAAGCTCCTTCACAAAAATCAATTTTATAAAATGGGCCCCTTCAGAAAAATCAATTTGATAAAATGACACCTTCCACAAAATTTCTTTTAATAAAACAAATCCCTTCACAAAATTCCTTTTAATAAAATAGGTCTTTTCACAAAATTCTATTCCATAAAAACATACTATTTTTATTAATTATTTATTATTTTGTTATGTTTTAAAATGTGCAATTTGTAAACAATCAAGTTCACCAGAAAGGAAAACAAATAGGACTTTAAAAAGTTTTTGTTATGTTAATAAATGTTTGGTTCGAAAGATTGTTTACAAATTACACATTTTAAAACATATCAAAATAATGAATAATTAATAAAAATAGTAAGTTTCTATGGAATAGAATTTTGTGAAAGGGCCTATTTTATTAAAAGGAATTTTCTCAAGATACCTGTTTTATTAAAAGGAATTTTGTGAAGGGGTCAGTTTATGAAATAGATGTTACTGAAGGGGCCCAATTTATTAAATTGATTTTTGTGAAGGAGCCTGTTTTATTAAATAGATCTTTGTGAAGGAGCTCTGAAAAGGCCCAAAATTTTGCCTGTATCGACCCTTGACATGAGATGATCAACTTTTAACTTTGTATAAATTTCAGCAGAGAAAATGAAGTATTGATCATTTTATTGCTGAAAAGTTAAACATTGCATTATAATTATATATGTATAGCCTTTTTTTTCTTTTTTAAGTATAAGAATTCTCAAATTCTTTTCAATACAATTGCTAGACAAGGGGGGGAGGGAGGCATTTTGTGAAAAATATAATAAATTTCAATTTCACAAAATGCCCCCCCCCCCCCTACAAAAAAAAAAAAAAAAAAAAAAAAAAAAACTTGCATCGACCCCTGCATGTGCAGGTTAATATCTATGAGAAATGTATTATATACATCATCAGGTCATTTTTGTTACCTTCAAAACCGGTTAGTATTTATTACCATATATATTAGTATTTATTACCATATATATTAGTATTTATTACCATTTTAAGTTAGATGTAGTAGTACAGAGATATTTATTTATCATTATTATTTTAAGAGGGGAAAAAAAATCTTCTAGCTATGCGAGTTAAATATATTTACATAAATCACTCAATCATCTAAGCCATTCTTACATCCAGCCACACTACTGTGAAATGTTCCAGTGTTTTATTAATATGTTATAGTACAAGAGACTCACAAAACATTTTTCAAGAAGACACATGTATAAATGTCAAATATCAATTCAGGAATTACGATTTATTTATTTTGTTAATAATTTATAATATGTAATGAGGTATATTTTTAGTTCATTTCATCATCAAACACAAGCTCTAAAAATTTCGATAGTAAAAAGTATTTGATTAGTAAAAACATCTGCAGAAATTTATATTTTATCAAGTTTACTATTTCTTATGTTACAAAGTTTACTATTTCTTATGTTACAAAATTTATTATTTCTTATGTTACAAAGTTTACTATTTCATATTATCAAATCAAGTAATTTAAAATTGTCAAATATTCAAATTAATACGTTTCAAGTTAGTAAAAATCAATTCCCTTTAAAACTTGTAAATTCTTTAATTGTTTACAAATTGTTTGTTTATATATCAGAAAAATAAGAAATTAAACTTTTTTTTTTAAATATAACAACTTATGTTTCTCTCTCTATATTTTTTATTACTATAATAATGCATCATTAAATTTATTTCTAGATTGTAAACAACAAAAACTGTGCGAGAAAATTCATTAGATAAAAATATGAATAAAATGAAATTATTATAAGCTCTGCATAAATAATAATTTAAAAAACAAGCAAATAGGTGAGGCTACATCATTCTACTTTCACGAGATACAAATTTCAACTTTCCACATCAAGATTATAACTTAAAATGTCTGCTTGAAAATAATGTGTGGAGCCACTTGTAATACAACATAATATAAAATCTTTTTATAATAATAAAACATAATATACAAACAACACTGAAACATTTCACATACCTGTATATAAAGAGTGATTCTTTTTATTGACTCCCTGGTTTGTTTATTCTAAATAAATGTCGTTATTTAGTTATTATATTAATAACTATGCGGCAACGATTACGCAGCAGCGATGCACTGAAATTCAAAGTCAGCCATCTTGTTCGATCTCCCCTATGACTTGCGAAAAATGAGAGGAAACAAGTCAACACCTCATGAAGAGGAAACGAATCAGCGCATGCGCAAGATACCAGTCGAATGGCGGGGTGAAAAAGTTCGAGCAATATGCATTGTACGGCACCCTAATTAGCTTCAATCACCCAGTGAGTGACCAAATGGCACCCTAATCACATTTTCAAGCCTGTACGGCACCCTAGCGTTTCAAACGGCACCAGAATTTCACCCCAGGTTCCCAAAAGGCACCGAATTGTCACCTGTAGTTTTAACAGTGTGACTGGACGGACATCAGCAATATCTCAAACGAAATCCTTATACATATGAAACTACTTGAGAGCATTTACTTTAAATATCTAAGAATCAAGTTATATATCCACCTTAGAGTCAGGTGGGGTAAAAAAGTTATAAAAACAGCCGCTCCCCCCCCCCCACGCAAAAATAAATAAATAAATAAATAAATAAATAAATAAATAAATAAAATAAATAAATAGATAATTTAATTCTTCAAAAAAAAAAATTACATTGAGCGTGCAAATGAATATTTCTTTCATCATTTCAAAGACAATTTCAACAATAAAATTGCTATTTTTTTTTTTTACAAATAATGGTATTTTAAAACACATTGCCAAATAACTATTTTACTTACTATTACATTATTTACTATTTTACTATTTATTTCTTTAATTAAATAAATAATTGCACATGCATCTGATTAAAAATGTTTTTTAGAATGCTGAAAATATTAACCAACAGCTTTTAGAGAAGAAATAGCCTGGATTATGATTCATTGGTGGATCAGAAAGGACAGCTGAAATTTGTGATATAGGGAAGATGGGGGATGAATGGGACATTTTCACAAAAATGTTTATTTTAAATATTTAACTTAAGTTATTATCAATATTATATATCACATTTCATACATTAAGTGTTTGACTACATCTTATGCCCAATATTTATTCAAGATTATTATTATACAGAAATATATTATGAAAATAAAAAACAATTCCTCTATGTCCCAATCATCCCCACAGCAGGGATGAATGGACACAAATATTTTCCTCCCTTTATTCAATGTTAAGGACTAAAAGCTGAAAAAAATGCCTTCTGGACAAAAGCTGAGAGATTGTAAATTGTAATATGATCTCCAGAATTATTTGTTAGCCAATCATATTGGACTCATCTCAGCTTTGCCTTAAAAGGCCCACGGAAGCATTCAATGGCTGAAGACGGTAACTACAATCAGATGAAATGTTAAAAGAAAAATTACCATAAATTATTAATTTATCAAACTATATAATATTATTTAGCTAATAAATATATTTTTCAGCATTCTCTAGGGATGAATGAGACAATCCCATCCATCCCATTTGAAATGTCCCACTCATCCCCATGATGCATATATTCAATTGTCAGCCACTTTGTCTCAAAAATTATTTTGTTATACAATGGTTAATATTCATTCATTTTAATTACCAATATTGAGCTTTGAAATACAAAACTACAACATATCTTAAATGTTTATATTGCATAAGACATTTCAGTAACTTCAAATGTAAAACAAAAAAATTACTTTTAAGCAGAGTTTTTAGGAAAATGCAAATTTGAAGAAAACTGAAAACAGCCATGTGCTCTTGCTTTTGGTTCTGAAGCACACTATGGTAGTGAAATCTATGAGGATAGGAAGCAACTAAAAAAAAAAGTTTATTGCCTGAAATATTGAGAACGTCCCATCCATCCCTTGTCCCATTCATCCCCCATCTCCCCTACGTACATCAAACATGTCATATTTCTCAGGAAAAGGGAAATAGGAACATCCACTCTCTTTTGCGAACTTAACTATATGTTCTTGATTATTATGATCGCAAAAAATGTCTAATTTCTTGTGTTGTTCAAAAACTCTGACCTAAAATCCAATTATGATAGTTTGTTTGCTACTATTACTATTTAAATTAGATAAGCTTTCCTCTTCTAAAGAAACAAAACCTCTTCTAAATAATCAATAACTTTGTTGGCCTTTTAATCACTTTAGACTTTTAATCATCTTAAAGACTTTTAATCATGATTTAGTTATTATTTTGGCCCCTGTTACTTTTTTAATTTTCATATATAAAAATTAGTATAAAGTAAACATAAAGCTGAAAGTTGCATGTTTCTTTTACTATATATTAATTTATCAAATTAAATTCATTTTTAATACATTTATTAAAGCAAACAGTTTTCGAGAACTATATTGTTTTAATGTCAAATGTTACATTAAAAATATATAAAATTATATATAAAAAAAAATGCTTTTTGTTTGCTTATCCTAACAGTATAACTATTTCATCCCATATAGTTTCTTTGATCTAAAATATTTATTTTACATTATTTTGTAATAAAACAAGTTGGAAATTGTACGTCAAAAGTGACAAATGAGATTACGTTCGTACTGTTATTATTTCAGTGAAATGAATTATATCGTCTGTTATTATGATATGATTAATTTCTGTAATAAAATAAATACATTTTAAGTTGGCAAAATTTTATCTTTTGTTGACATTTACTGAAAATTCCAATCGGAAACTTAAGCCTAGCTTTGAAAATTTCAGATCTTGAAATCCATATTTAGACTCTTTTTCCATTTAATATCTCTTTCTCCGGAAACATCTAACCAAAAAACTGTCAGTAGATTATAGGATTTCTATAATTAAACAATTTTAGTATACAAATTTGGTTTTTAAATTCAGTAATAAGGAAATAATATGACTCCATCTTAAACGTAATCACCATGGCAACCTAGAACCATTACTTATCATGGGATATCATTTAATTAATTACGTATGATAGGATTTAATAGAATGAAGAATGTGACTATAACTTGGTCATAGAGGTTACAAAATGTTATATACGTCATACATAAGGTAAAGCTAGGATAGTCTGCGCACAATTCAGAAGAATAATAAAAATACATATAAATATTAATTTTTTGCTAAACTATGCATGATTAATTTTGACTTTATTTGTTTTTTATGCATTTCCATTGTTATTTTGTTGTTATGTTGCAATTTAATAGAACAGTTGTAATAAAACCAAGAAAACTATTTTGCGCAATCTGTCCTTACAGGGTTGGTGTGATTGCGCACATGGGTAGGAGAGATTGTTATTAATAATAACTACAATTTAATCGTTAACAATAACAATTACACTTAAATGGCATTGTTGTAAGGCTTTTGTGAATAAATATTATTGTATTAAAAGTGAATATTTCAACCTAATGGTACAATTCCAGACATTCAGTTCACCCATCCTGATTGCCCAGTATTTTTTTAACAAACGAATTTATTGCCAAATTTAGTTTCGATAATCATGTGTTTTTTAAAATTATTTCAAAATTGATTCATTCACATGTTTTACATGTAATTTGTAATATATGCAAATTTACCATTAAGCTCCGTAATCTATCCTAGCATGAAAAGTAATGAGAAACAATGCGCCATCTCTCCTAAGTAGCAGATGCGCAAACTCTCCAATTTCGGTAGGGGAGATTGCGCGGCCTTTTATTTAATAATGACCGCTACTAAAACGAACCAGTGGGGTTCGCACAGTTAGTCTATGTTAGTAGCTTATGGGAAATCGTTTAAGTTTAAAATATTTTGTAATACTGATACTATATAGAAATTCTGACGAATAGTTATGAAAATTCAAGCACTTACTTTTGGAAAACAAAACAAAATATAATGCTTTATCCTAGACACTCGAAACAATCGACGTGCACATTCAAGTAGACACTGCTCTACTGCTGTTGTACAACTACCTGGAGTCGCTGCGCGCTGACTCTACTCCTTCCTCCCTAACCTCTTTGTGCGCAATCTCTCCGACCGCGTCATCTCTCCTGGCTTTACCTTAACTATAACGTCATACATGTCAGAAAACTTGACGATACATCTCGGTCGCTTGACGATTAATCCTCAGAATCTGCTATTAACAAGGAAGTACCGATTTTTTAAAAATTCAATTTACTTAATAAATATTTTTATTAATATATTTTTAAGTTTTGATTCTATTTTCATAAAATTTGAAATGACTCGACAACATTCTGCAACTATTATATATATTAAATTTTAAACCATTCGGTTGGGTAGTTTTTGCGCTATTATATACGGACAGACGGAGCCTCATAACCCCTTCCTTTTTTACGTTTGTTTTCAAAAATCTTACTCTAAGAGATTTCTCATAAGTCAAATGGGGTCAAAGCGGTCATTGCTTAATTAATCAGGGATAATAATAATAAAAAAATTACTTTACTTAATGTATATTTTCTTAAATAATTCAAAATGTGTTTTCATATAAACTAAATTCCTGAATTCAATCTATAAAAATTCTTAAAAGAGAGGCGACAATATACAATACCTGAAAACTGATATTTGAATAATATATAAACTCCGATCGCATAGATACCAATTGTTTTACTTTTTCTTCCAGAACCTTGTGTTTTACTAAAAATATTTCCGTCCCAGATGCCGGACAGCCAGACTGCAAACGTGAGATAAAACTACAAACGTAAGTAGTATCTAATGAGATTAGTGTATACTTTTAAAGATAAAAGTTTCTGTCTTATGAGATTGTTGTAAAAATTCAGACGTTGTTCGAGAAAAAAAAAAGCTTTGGCAAAACAGTAAACTTTATTAAGAACAAAGGAATAGTTAAACAAAAATACAAGAAAATGGTATCAGTGAACTTTTCTAAATTTCATAGGAAACATAGAAAATCTGCAATAAAGTAGATAAAGAAAACGATTTTTGGATGTTTAGATTCTTTTAAATTCTTTGGATCAATGGGGTATTAGTATAGTGAGTCACTTAAAGACATTTATCTAATTTAATTATAAATAACACATCATAATTAACTCCAAAAAATATATATTGTTTTAGCGTATTCCTAACCTTCATCTATCAGAATAAACATTCGAATTTTCAAAATATGTGACCTTAAAAAACTGAAAAATAAAAAACGGTACTTTCTTCTCTGCAGCAGCAGTGGCCTTGGCATAAAAAATGTATTATGCACCAGTAGCGGGTCTCCAAAAATAAGACACTCAAGTTTTGAAAGAAGTGTGTACTAGAGGCCGAAATTTTCAGGTCCCAGCCCGGGCCAGTCCTTACAAAAACTTTATTGATCCTGACTAGCCCATTATGAAATTTAAAAATTCGGGCCGGGCCCGTACAAAAATTTTTTTCCCGCCCCGTTGGCCCCACCAGTGGTTGAGAGGTTCTGCTCTCAAAGCTGGTAGACGGGAGGTGCTGGGTTCAAAGCCTTGTCGCGCTCGTCGACCTAACCGTTCGGAGTTTTCCGTGGTTTTCTTCAAACCTTACCGTAAATACGGGTTAGGATCCCTTAGAAAGACCCCCACGGAGGTCACTCCCCCAGTGCCTATATCCCTCGTGTTGATAATCGGCCGTCATAAAATTAACCAACCAACCAACCTCCCGCCCCGTTATTAAATCTAAAAATTCCACACCTGAGCAAAACCAGACCCGACTCAGCTGGTCTCAATTCCTACAACACATGCCGATATTTTCGAAGCAACATTATCCAAAATTTAAATTATGTAAAAAAAAAAAAAAAAAACACTCTTACTTATGCATAGTTTAAAAAAAAAAAAAAAAAGTTTTTTTTTTTTTTTTTTTTTTTTTTTTTTAATTATTATTATTTTTAGATTATATGTCTGCAATTCATGGAATACACAATATAATAATATGACCACTTCCAATGTTTGCTGACAACTGACCAATCCAATATAATGGCCACTTAAAAACAATTATGTACATAAATACTTATTAAATAATTGACTTAGACAATTACATTCTAATGGAGATTTCGTAAGGCAATCGGTGTAGTTTAGAAAGAAAGAAAGAAATCGCAACAGAAAATCGCAATATAAAAGCTATACAAAGAAAAAAAAAAGTGGGTTTTAAAACTATATCTCTAAAAGTGTTAAATCACATTAATTTAAAAGAAAAAAAAAATCGTTAAACAAATATACAACGACACTTCATTTTAACAAAAAAAAAAAAAAGCTTTTTTGAAATCTAAATTGCTTGCTTTCTGACATATTTTTTAATTAATTTTTTTTTGAAAACGTATCAAATTGGCAGGTGCTAAGGGCAAGAAACTATGTAATCGAACTGTTTTTTTTCGTTTTTCGGTAAAGACAGAAGATCTGTCAAAGTTGGCGTTTTCCACCGAGTTTGACCCAACAACGCAAGAAAGGAAAAAACTGCCGTCCTAAGATAACAATCGATTATAATTCAGGATATAATTATTTATCGTAAAATTAAAAAAAAAGTTCGATTACAAATCACTTCAATATCCATGACGGCAAGAATGTGTCAGAAAGTTTCGCGTTGTTGAGCGGGGGTAAATATTTTTTTGAAAATCGGCGTAAATTATTTAAAAGAGTTGCTTAGGTAAAACTTTTTTTTTAAGCTGCGTAAAGGTGATAAAAAAGGACGTTACATCCGAACTAACGATATAAAGAGATACGATATAGCGAGGGATAGCTGTATTTCATTTTTACATTTGATTAGCTGACATTGCTGCGACCACTCTCATAAACAATATAAATTGTTTTTAAATATATAATATTCTCCAAAAATGAAATCTTATTTTATGGGTTATTTTATGTCGTAGAAAAATGACTAATAATATTATATTTTACTATAATATCTAATCAAAGTTCAAATTAATAATCTTATGCAGAAGAGTTATCATGTTGCCTTTATTTAATTTTATTTATTTATGAATTTAATAAAAAAAAATGCCTTTATTATCATTTAGACATTATTTTTCTACAGAAATGGAGCTTTTATTTCAGTACGGAAATTTAAAATCAGTTTAGTGGCGACATCTGTTAGATCAAGTTTGTATTAAAATCTGGATATAATATATGTATTTATTATTTTATTTTTTCTTTAGTAGAAGAATGTGCCTTTTAAATAAATATTTAACCTTATTTAAAATACGTTTTTTTTTTTTTTTTTTTTAATATAGTTTAGAGTTACTTTGATAAGCTTTGCACATCAGTTCAAATCATTTTAAAAAAAGAAATCAATGAACTGCAACTGCTCGTCCATCTGTTTTAATACTTATAATTGTTTGCAAATTTGTTTCAATTTTATTATAATTTATTTTCAAAAGAAGCAAAAGTAATATCAGGAAGTAATTAAAAAGAGAATAGTATACCTCCAATATGTGCATTGGAAAGTAAATTTGAAGCAATACTAAGATAAAGATAACTATAATTAAATTTGAGGCATTTTCAGTTAAAAAGTACACATAATACATATTAAAAATAACAAAATAGATGCTTCGGATGAAAACTTATCCCTCATCAGTATCAGAATTTACAGTTAACATCATGCGCTACGCTTGAGTGATGTATATATATTACAAAATGTTCGAGATCGTGTAACAGTGGCGCCAAATTTTAAATAATATTGGGTGGGCTCAAAAGTTTTTCAGTAAAATCGCACGGCGAATTGTTTACTTTGGATGGGGAGGGTGACAGGAAATCGTTGTATCAAAGATATTACTCACTTAGAAATACAGGGCGAGTACAAAGCCTTTCCCTGAATACATATATATATATATATATATATATATATATATATATATATATATATATATATTGGCAAAAACTATTATACTTAGACCTAAGTTAATTTTTGTAAATTGCTAATGTAGTACTCGAGTTTGTAATAAAACCAATTATCAATTAATATTTCAGCATTCACCCCTTTGAAGCTCGGAGAACGTCAAAGCGGTATTCTAGTTCTTGCCATGTGTTGTCCAACGTTTGTTTTGTAACACTGGACACAGTATCTATTACCCTCCTAGCCTTTAATGATTTAAGAGCCTACGCTAGTCACGCGAAGAAACGCTCAAGCTAATGTTAAGTCTATGGGAAGTTTCTTGCGTGATTTCTCGCTCAAATTTTAATATTTTCAAATGATTTTTTTTTTTTTTTTTTTTTTTTTTTTTGCATAGGATAGCAGAGGCCAATCCCTAACGTTGTTAGTAATTTTTCGATTTTAATTACAGTTTTTTTTTATAAGCGGACATTTCTAATTTCGAAACCGGTTGGAACCGGTTCTGAAAGTGAAAGTACCCTTATTTAAGAAAACTGGAACCAAAATCGAAAAAGTAAAAACTAACAACGTTAGGGATTGGCCTCTGCTATCCTATGCAAAAAAAAAAAAAAAAAAAAAAAAAAAAAAAAAATCATTTAAAAATATTAAAATGCGAGCGAGAAATCGCGCAAAAAC
Organism: Maratus michaelseni; assembly: GCA_963931845.1. Lineage (NCBI taxonomy): Eukaryota > Metazoa > Arthropoda > Arachnida > Araneae > Salticidae > Maratus > Maratus michaelseni. The sequence goes on along the minus strand of OZ007587.1, from coordinate 300,449,796 downwards.
CTTCCCATAGACTTAACATTAGCTTGAGCGTTTTTTCGCGTGACTGATGTAGGCTCTTAATATGACGAATTGGTCTGGCAAATACTCTGTCTTTGATATGTTTCTTGATACTATAAAAGAAGAAGACGAGAGAAATAAATAATAATGATAATGTTTGTCGAGAACTAGAATACCGTCTTGACATTCGCCGAGCATCAAAAGGGGGGAGGGGGATATAGAAATTTACTAACGTGATTGTTTCTTATTACAAACTCGATTACTGTATTTACAATTTACAGAAGTAAATATATGTCAAAATATAAGTTTTTGTGGAAGATTTTTTGTAAACAGCGAATGAATTTGTATTCACCCTGTATATATTTGGTAATTAAACCCACAGTTCAAAATTATTGGGTGGGCTCGGGCCGTACGGGCCCACATAAGTTGGTGCCTTTGTAGTGTAACATCATTAAAATACATTGCTCACTCTTTTCCCCCATAAACCATAACATAACGGGGTTTTTTGAGTGTCCCTGTAACCGAACTGTACAAATTACGCATGCATTTCATTTTCAATAGTGATTATGCTATATGTAAGCCTCACCATACCACCATAATCAAAGATAAATTTGCATTAAGACTGTTCTCAAATCCAAAAGAGTTACTTTGAGTTGATTTTTGTTCGCAAACACATGGAATTAGCAGGTGTTCTTATTCAGAAACTATGTCATCGAAATGAGTTTTTTATTTTTTGGTAAAGGCGTAAGATCTTTCAGAAAATACTTTCAAAGTCGGCGTTTTGAACCGAATTATCGAGACAGCAGAACAAGAAAGGGGAAATTTGTGTCGTCACGTGACACGAATCGCTTACAACTCAACAAATTATTTATTTATCAAAAAATGGAAAACTCATTTCGATTCCAAATCGCTTCAATCATCTGACCTGCCAATTTTATGCCTTCACGTTTAAAAATAAGTCAGAAAGTTTCGCGTTGTTGAGCAGTCATTTGAGAACCACCTTAAGTGCAAAGAGTTTTTGTTATTAAAATTCAATAAGTCCAATAAAATAAAATCTATCAGACAAAATAAATATTGCACATATAAGTTATTTAAATTCAAGCTTAACAAATCAGCTGTTTTAAAGGAAGAAATCAGGATAATTTTGGCTGTAGTTTTCTTTAGAAAAATTTAATATTGAATATCTCGAAACTTGCACACTGCAAATTCCCAGCACACATTGGGAACACATTTGGAACACTTTGATTCAAAATAAGTGTTCCAGTTATCTTAATGTGTATTGAATGTGTTCCCTTAATGTGTTCCGAATATGCTCCGCTATAAAGAAAGTGTTCTGCTCAGGATATCTGTTAAATCTAAATTTGGGAACACATTTGAGAACGGATTGGGAGTACATTTGAGCACACTTGTAAAATCATCGCTTTCAAAAAGTGCGCTATAAAGTGTGCTGAACAAAAGAAGTGTTCTCAGAAGTATTCTGAAAACTTCCAAAAAGTTCGCTTCAAAGTGTTTTAAAAATGGTGACAAAATAAGTGTTCTAAAAAGTGTTTACAGTGCATTTTGTTAGCTACCTTATTTTACACCGTGCCCTTCAATCTTAAAATGTATTTTTATAATAATTCTTAATTTATTTTTCCCACATCGATTAAAATATCGTTTTGAACCCATTAACAGATGTTTCTGTTTGAAGGAGGAGTTCGTTTAAGCGCGAGAATGTCTCAAGAAGATTAAAGTACTTTTGAAAAGGATAAGATAAAATTCTCTTACCTTTTCTGAAGGTGCATCTCACTTCGAAGAGTAATCCAGTTAAAGTTAATCCAGGTAAAGGTAATCCAGGGGTTAAATCCAAGGCATTGCACATATCACATTATTGCTGAAAAAACTAATTGGTTTGGATTAGATGAGTCAGAGTAAATAGACTGGTTGTTCCATTTAAGATACAAAGATATTGATCACAAAACATTACATTAACGTTACAGCTTACATTTAAACATTAATAGTGGTTATTTCCCATTATAATGGAGCTAGCATCTGCTCCTGTTTACGCGGTTACATTTTGGTAGAGGACTGAAGAAATTAAAGTCAAAATAAAGAGAGTTCAGAGTTTATCATTACATCATTGGAAATTACGCATACGTCAGTGGAAAATACACATTGCAGGGTTTCAGCGTAAGAACGCAACTGGAATAATAAAGTTTCGTTTGCTGCCATAATTATTGTTTTAATGTCTTTAATCTATTTCATACAATAATAGTTCATCAATCCAGAAGAGCTCCCGAACATTTATTTGAAGTTGAGTGGTCATAAATATCACTCTGCAATTCATTATGCGTTGAAAGAAATGTTGAAGGTCTTTCCTTCTTCCCCCTGTGCAAGAGGAAATGAAAGAGTGGGTTTTCTGTAAATAAATTTCTCGGATGAGGTTAATATTTATAATATTCCCCCTTAAGCTCCTCCGAGGAATTGATCATAAATAGTTTCATTGAATTTCTATGTCTTTCCAGTGCAGGCTTGGGTATGGGCTTGGTTAACGCGTCTGCTATCATCTGATCTGTAGGACAATATTTTAATTCTATAATACCTTCTTCTCTAAGCTGTTTTATGGCATGAAATTCGACGTCTATGTGTTTGGTACGCTTACCAAACTTTTCGTTGTGTATCATCTTTATGCAACTTTGGTTGTCTTCATGTATTTTAATTGGTTTTTATTGAGTTAATCCAAAATCTTCTAATAATTTAATTAACCATAAAGTTTCTTGACAAGCGTTTGCTGCAGATATATATTCTGCTTCAGCAGATGATAAGGCCATGCATGTCTGCCTTTTTGGGATCCACTGTATTGGATTGTCTCCCAACATGTAAATACTGCCAGAAGTTGATTTTCCCGTTTTTGTATCTCCCGCCCAATCGGAGTCTGTGTAAACTTCTAATTTTGGTTTCCTTTTTGTATTTAAAACTAAATTTAAATTTTTCGTACAGTGTAAATATTTTTTTACTCTTTACTGCATTCCAGTCCTTGTTCCGCGGTGCTTCATTACGTCTACTAAGGATGTTGACTGGTGCTGATATATCTGGTCTAGTAACTGTCGCGATGTAAAGAAGTGAGCCTATGGCTTTGCGATATTCTGTGTTATTTGGTAACAAATTTTCGTCATCTTCTATTTATTAAAACCGGGTTCCATTGGTGTACCGTATGGTTTTGCATTTTCAAAATTAAATTTCTTAGCTAATTCTTCAATTTTTGATTTTTGGTTTAGTGTATAACCGTCCGGTATTTTTTCTATTTCGGTTCCTAAGTATTTCTTTATTTGTCCTAAGTTTTTCAATTCATATTCTTCGTTTAGTGTTTTTACGATTTCTTTAATTATTTCCGGGTTACTTGCTATAAGAATATCGTCTACGTATATTATTACGTATGTGAAATTTTCTTTTTCTTTTCTTATGAATAAGCATGTATCGGCTGTGCTTTGCGTGAAGTTAAGTGCTTTTAATGAAGTTTCTATTTTCATGTGCCAGGCTCTTGCTGCCTGTTTGAGACCATATATGGTCTTATTTAGTTTACAAACTTTATAATTAGAGTTTGTTTCTGTGTAACCCTCTGGTTGTTGCATGTAGATTTCCTCTTGTAAATTTCCATGAAGGAATGCCGCATTTACGTCAATATGGTGTACATCTAGATTTTTGTAAACGGCTGTGGTTAAAAATGCACGAATGGTGGTGTGTTGCACTACTGGTGCAAATGTTTCATCATAATCTTCACCAAATTTTTGGCTAAATCCTTTAGCAACTAATCTTGCTTTATATATGGGTGATTTTCCTGAGCTATCGACTTTTCTTTGAAAGATCCATTTTGATCCTATTATTTTTCTATTTGGTGGTGGTTCTACCAGTTTCCATGTTTTATTTTTCATCAGCACTTCTATTTCCGCATCTGTGGCTTTGAGCCAATTTTCCTTTTCTCTAGGATTTCTTATTTCGTTAATTTCTTTCCAGTTTTTCGGTTCTACTATTTCATCGTTTTTTACTATACAGATATAACTGTCGGTTGTATATCTATTAGGTGGAACTCCCCTGTTTGTCCTTTCTGACCGTCTTAATGTAGGGATGTTTTGATCGGGTTCTGCTTGTGTTTGTTCTGTATTGTTTATTTCCGTTTCAATATAATTTTTGTTATCAAGCAGGCATTCTGGTTCATTATTTTCTTCATTCAGAATGTGTGTGTTATTCTCTAGGAATTTTATTGTTCTCCCGATTATGATTTCATTATTTTTAGTGTATACTCTATAACCCTTTGATTGGTTATCATATCCCATAAATATTCCTTCCCTGGCTGTGTTATCTAATTTTCCTCTATGTGTCTTATTTATTATATATAAGCTTTACAGCCAAATACTCGAAGGTAATGTAAGTGTGGTTTCCTCTTGAACCAAATTTCGTACGGAGTTTTATTTGTAGCCTTTGTTGTAGCCTTACGTCTGTTTTGGAGATGTGTTGTTGTATTTATTGCTTCACCCCAGAATCTGTGGGGTAACCCAGCTTCTGAGAGCATAGCTCGGGTCATTTCTATCAAGCTCCTATGCTTTCTTTCAGCAATCCCATTCTGGCTCGGGCAGTGTGGAACAGTAAATTGGTGTTTTATACCTCTTTCTCTAAGAAAGTCCTCCGTAATTTTGCCTATATATTCGCCCCCGTTATCCGATCTGAATGCTTTGGGTTATCTCCCGAATTGTGTGTGAACCATTTGTGTATAGTCCTTTATTTTTTCTGAGACCTCATCTTTGTGAGATAGTAAATAAATTACTGTGAATCTTGAGTGGTCGTCAATAAAAGTGACGAAATACCTTTTTCCCCCTAAAGAGATTGTTCTTATCGGTTCACAGACGTCTGTATGTATCAGGTCGAGTACCTGTGTCGTTTTATTTTCAGATAATTTCGGATATGCTGCATCAGTAGTTTTTGTCTTGATGCATGTTTCACAGTGTGTAGTATGACTGCAGTTGTTTATTTTTATGCCATTGGCCAAGTTGTTTTTCCTCATTTGTTTTATACTTTCGTAATTCCTATGACCTAGGCGTTTGTGCCAAAGTTCTACACTGTAAAAAATTTCCAACCCTTTTCCGTTTCGTAAAAGATAAATTTCCTTTACGATACGGAAAACAACCGATAAAATAATTATTCCGAATCACAACAGAAAGGTTTTCTACAGTCATAAAAATAATCTATTTATATCGGATTAGTTTCCGAAAGGATGGAAAACAACTTTCTCCGGACTTACTGCGCAGTCTCGCTCTCTGCTGACGTATGAAAGGCGTTGCGTCACGTGATTGATAACAGAACAGAATCGAGTTTTTGGATGAAGATGGACGCCATGTTTTTAAATATTGGACAACTGTTGCACGTACTTCTAACTTCGCAATAGTTTTACCTCTGGTAGGAGTCTGGTTTTTGCGGAGTAAGACAGCTGTATAGGAATAAAAAGCTCCTCACGGGCCCATGGGCCAAACCAACAACAACTTCGCAATGGTAAGTACTAAAATTTATGTGATTTTTAATATTTTGGATTTGATATGTACATATATTTATAGTGCATGATTATCAAATCGAATAACATGTTTAAGGAGCTGCGTAGCCTGAAATAAAATGCATGTTATCTTATTTCTCGCTCAGTTTATTTTTTATGAGAAAAATATCCCCGAAGTAAAAAATATTTTGATGTGCCAGAAATTTCTAACTTAGATATTATCTTAATGAAACTTATTTTTTGTAGGCTGTTTTTTTAAATAGTTTTTAACTTATTCTAAATTAAATTCCTTGTTTATTTGTTTAATTCTGTAAGACATCCAGTGTTGAATTCAGGGGGTGGGGCGACAGTCCCCCCCGGAGCATTGAAATGTACCCCCGGAAGATTTCTCATTTTATGCTTTTAATAGTCAAAAAGTGCAATCCCCCCCCCCGGAACTCTATAATATCCCCCCCCGGAACCACAGAAATCCCTCCCGGAGAAAAATGTCTGAATTCAACACTGAAGACATCAATAACATACGTATGATCTTAAAATAAATTGATGATATTTTTCTATGTTCGATGCTATATCAGAATCATATTGTCTTTTTTCAGGTACTGCATTATTATAGAATCAATTTTACATTTTATTATTTGTTGGGATGTAACGAATAGTGATTTGGCCGAATAGCCGAATACCGAATATTCGGCCAAGTTTTAGCCGAATACTGACTTTAAAAAAAATTATTTTATTTGTTTATTTTTTTTTTTTCAATTTTAAAATCAAAAATTAAATTAAGGACTAATTGAAATAATTTTTTTGTTTGAGTGTTCAAAAATCATAACAGCTGAATATAGTAAGCACGGTATATAGTGAACGTTTGTTTTCTGAAGCTGGTAATATTATATGAAACCAAACGAAACAGACTTCTTCCTGAAAATGCTGAAAAGTTATTTTTGCATCACAATTTCAGGCTTTACAGTGATAAATAATTTTGTTACCCCTGTATGTTATTTTGAAGTAACTCATTAAATGTTTTTTCAGTATAGGTAATAGTTTTTTTTTCTTTTCAATGTATCAAACTCATTAGTTCGTTTAATCAACATCTAATGTTTAATTTTTAATTAGTAAAGTAATTATATAGTCATATATTTATTATTTAAAAGTAAAACTAAAAGCTAGAAAAATGATTTAATTTGTGAAAGATTAAGCATTTTTACAAGACAGTAAAATATTTGTTTTTAATATTTATGAATTTTATTGTTTAAGAAACTTATCATGATTATAAATCAGATTAAAAAAATAGATATAAAGTTAATTTATTTTAATTAACTGAGGAGAGAGAGAGAGAGATTTAAACTTTAAATGCAGTATATATTTTGCATTTTAATGTAAAATAAATTAATGTTGCAATACTTACTTAAATTCATATGATGCCTAAATATGCAGCAAGAAAAATATTTTTTATTTATGTAGTTTCATTATATACAGTTATTTATAAGTTGTCATGAAGCTTTAAAATTGAGTAAGTATTAGGATTTATTTTTCTTATAATAATTAATGTATTTAGATATCATTCTTTAATATTGTTTGTTAAAAATATTTAAAATCACATTTTTTTTTCTGGAACTTATTTAACCAAATATCTTAGAATATTCGGCCAAATAAGCAAGTATTCGACAATATATCTAAATATATTCGGCTACATGTATTCGGCAGAATATCTGTTCAATATTCGGCAAAAGGACCGAATAAGCCGAATACCGAATAGTGGTCGAATATTCTTTACATTCCTAATTATTTGTAGTGTATTAAAATTCAATTGAAAAGGGGAGTCCTTTAAATTCTATAATGTTAATTAATAAATTGAGAACTTTATGTTAGGACTATATAATGAAATTTATATTGGTATATGGTAAAATAAATTTCAGTATTCTTTGCATATCAGACAAAATTTTAGTTGTAACAAACGTAAAGTTGAATATGCTGAATATCTTGAGGTTGATATTATCTATATTCATGCTGTGAAAGCTTGCATGCAGAAGCTTACATCTTGGGCAGCAGAGATCAACTGCCTCGCCCTGGATATTCAAGTTTAATTGGCTAAATTTTATTTTTCTTACATTATTTTGAAAATAAAAAATGACATTTAATCTTTTCTAATAATTTAAAATAAACAGAAAAAGGAAAAAAAGCAAACAGGGAATTTTTGTCAGTAGAGATGGAAGGGGGAGATCTCCACTGCTGAACATCATGTCACATGTGGAAAGGAAGACAATTTTTTGTTCTGATTTTTATTTCGTGTTCATGTCTTGAAAAATTATATTGAATGGGCTTCAGGGAGAATAAACCCTCAAAAGGCTTGAAGTTTTTTTATTTCAAAAATATAAAGCTTCAATTCTTCATTCATTCATTAAAAAAAGAAAAAAAAAAAAAAAAAAAATGTGGTGTTTTAGCAAAAAAAATTTCTTACTTGATTTTATTTCATATTTCTGCTTTCATTTAACTAAATCTTGTCATGTATTTAAATGCACGTGTTAATACTGTTCAAATTTCAAGAAATAAAAAATGTTCAAAAGAGTCATGATGTCAACATATAAATCATAAATGTCACTAGAACCCAACTTTAAACTTCAGAGTCCTTAGGCACAGCATTTTTGCGTGCCCTTCCAAGCACTATTCTTAAGTAATCTCAAAGCTTAGAATTTTTGTGATACGTCCTCATCCAATCATTTCTACTAGGGCTGTGGAGTCTGAGTATAAGTCAGGCACGTTTTTTTTTTTTTTTTTGGGGGGGGGGGGAGATTCGGTGTCGCTAAAAAACTGGCCGACTTGACTCAGTCTCTAGCTTGTTTTTTGGACAATTCAAAGTGAAATTAAAATTAATTATATGTGATTTTAAATTTATAAACTGAATTATTATTTTTATTTTGGGTCTATATACCGCATAGATGAAAATCTTTTTAATTAAAAACTCTTGTTGATATTTTCCATTTAGTATACGGTCTTTTCACTCAGCTTTTTGGGGTTTGCAGAACCCGAGGTAAGGCAAAAATTGAAAATTCTGCTACTTTTGGAGTCTACAGAACCCGAAATATCATTGTAATAGAAACCTTTTTTAGCTCCCAGTCTGTCAAAGCCAGAAAGGGGGGGCTAATTCGCCACCCCCTTAATTTAGATAAATAGGTTTTTCATACAGAGTTATCCGATTTCAATTTTTGAAATTTTGTATATAGATTGATTCTGATAAGGCGGTTCCTTGATTAGTTATGGAGGTTCATTGGTTAAATATAAAGGGGGAGGAAAAGGGGGCTGATAGCCCCCTTAATTTAGATAAACGGTTTCTTTTATGCAGAATTATCCGATTTGTTTAAAATTTTGTATATAGGTTCATTCTGATAAGGCGCTTCCCTGATCAGTTTTGAGGGTTTATTGGTTAAGTATAAAGGGGAACGGGGGGCTAAACCCCCCTAATTTAGATAAAGGGGTTTTTCATGCAAAATTACCCAATTTGCTTCAAATTTTGCATAAAGCTTCATTGTGAAAAGGCGCTTCCCTCATTAGTTTTGAGGTTCATTAGTTAAGTTTAAAGAGGGAAACGGTGGTTAATACCCTCCTCCTTAATTTAAATAATTGGGTTTTTTATGCAGAATTATCCGATTTGCTTCAAATTTTGTATATAGGTTAATTGTGAGGCGCTTCCCCTTATCAATTTTGGTTGTTCATTGATTAAGTATAAAGGGGGGAACGGTGTCCAATCCCCCCCTTAATTTAGATAAATGGGTTTTTAATGCAGAATTATCCAATTTGCTTCAAATTTTTTATATAGGTTCATTGTTAAAAGCCGCTTCCCTGATTAGTTTAGGGGGTTCATTGGTAAGTATAAAGGGGGGGGGGGATGGGGAGCTGATACCCCCTTAATTTAGATAAATGGGTTTTCCTGATATCTGATTTGTTTCAAATTTTGCATATAGGTTCATTCTGATAAGGCGGTACCCTGCTCAGTTTTAGGGGTTCATTGGTTAAGCATAAAGGAGGGAACAGGGACTAATCCCCTCTAATTTAGGTAAATGGGTTTTTCATGCAGAATTACACAATTTTCTTCAAATTTTGTATATAGCTTCATTGTGATAAGGTGCGTCCCTCATTAATTTTGGGAGTTATTTCGTTCAGCATAAAGAGGGGAACGGGGGCTAATCCCCCCCATAATTTAGATAAATGGGGTTTTTATGCAGAATTATCGTATTTGCTAAAAATTTTGTACATAGGTTCCTTCTAATAAGTCGCTTCCCTGATTAGTTTTGGGGGTTCTTTGGTTAAAGATACAGGGGGAACTGGGGGCTAATGGGTTTTTCATGCAGAATTATCCGATTTGTTTCAAATTTTGTATATATGTTCATTCTGATAAGGCGCTTCCCTGATCAGTTTTGGGGTTCATTAGTTAAGTATAAAGAGGAGAACGGTGGTTAATCCCCTCCCCCTTAATTTAGATAAATGTGTTTTTATGCACAATTATCTGATTTGTTTCAAATTTTGTATATAGGTTAATTGTGATAAGACGTTTCCCCATATCAATTTTGGAGGTCGATTGATTAAGTATAAAGGGGGAAACGGTGTCCAATCACCCCCTTAATTTAGATAAATGGTTTTTTTATGCAGAATTATCCGATTTGTTTCAAATTTTGTATATAGGTTCATTCTGATAAGGCGCTTCCCTGATCAGTTTTGGGGGTTCATTAGTTAAGTATAAAGAGGAGAACGGTGGCTAATCCCCCCCCCCCCTCAATTTAGATAAATGTGTTTTTATGCACAATTATCTGATTTGTTTCAAATTTTGTATATAGGTTAATTGTGATAAGACGTTTCCCCATATCAATTTTGGAGGTTGATTGATTAAGTATAAAGGAGGAAACGGTGTCCAATCACCCCTTTAATTTAGATAAATGGGTTTTTTTATGCAGAATTATCCGATTTGTTTCAAATTTTGTATATAGGTTCATTCTGATAAGGCGCTTCCCTGATCAGTTTTGGGGGTTCATTGGTTAAGTATAAAGGGGGAACAGGGGCTAATCACCCCTAATTTAAATAAATGGGTTTTTAATGCAAAATTACCCAATTTGCTTCAAGTTTTGTATAAAGCTTCATTGTGATAAGGCGCTTCCCTTATTAGTTTTGGGGGTTCATTTGCTAAGTGTAAAGAGGGGAACGGTGGCTAATTCCCCCCCCCCTTAATTTAGATAAATGGGTTTTTATGCAGAATTATCCGATTTGCTTCACATTTTGTATATAGGTTAATTGTGATAAGACGCTTCCCTATATCAGTTTTGGGGGTCCTTGATTAAATATAAAGGGGAAACCAGGGGGCCAATCCCCTCTCTTAATTTAAATAAATGGGTTTTTTTATTCAGAATTATCCGATTTGCTTCAAATTTTTTATATAGGTTAATTGTGATAAGACGCTTCTCCTTATCAGTTTTGGGGGTTCATTGATTAAGCATAAAGGGGGAACTGTGTCCAATACCCCCTTAATATAGATAAATGGGTTTTTAATGCGGAATTATCCGATTTGTGTCAAATTTTGTATATAGGTTCATTCTGATAAGGCGCTTCCCTGATCAGTTTTGGGGTTCATTGGTTAAGTATAAAGGGTAGGGAAGGGAGGCAAATCCCCCTCCTTAAATTAGATAAATGGGTAGTTCATGCAGAATTATCCGATTTGCTTCAAATTTTGTAAATAGGTTCAATGTGACAAGTTGCTTCTCTGTTTAGTTTTGGGGGTTCATTGGTTAGGTCTAGAAAGGGGGAACAAGGTCCAATCCCTCCCTTAATTTAGATAAATATGTTTTTCATGCAGAATTATCCAATTTGCTTCACATTTTGTATATAGGTTCATTGTTATAAGGCGCTTCCTTGATTAGTTTTGGGGGTTCAATGGTAAAGTATAAAGGGGGGATCGGGAGGCTAATCTCCCCTCCTTAATTTAGAATATAAAGAGAGGGAACGGGGCTATTCTCCACCCCCTAATTTAAAGAAATGGGTTTTCATGCAGAACCGGTAAATTTTTACTTTATAAAAAACATGAGTTTTTTTTGTTGTTGATGCTAAATGAAATTTATTTGGATTTATTAAAGAAAGGACAAAGTGTTTTGAAAGGAATATTAAACGAAACCCTTTGAGCGATGTTCGATCACACTTACCCACTAGTTCTATTATATTACTGTGGCACCATTTTTTTTCATTTAATGCTGATCGTGAAATCCCATGGTAACCTATGTAAATTTTAAAGAGGTAGTAAATTCCCTTATACAATTATCAAAATATAGCTTTCACCAGCAGGAAGCAGATGTCCAATGTGCATCTTTAAATTAACATTTTTAAATTGTACATTTTAAAAAATTTTCTTAATTTTTAAGTATTTTTAAAATTTATGAAATTTGAAATTTTTACTTAAAGGAAAATTTTCAAATTTTATGCTCTTAAAAATACTTATCGCTGAAGACGAAGAGTCCTCTTAATCATTCATTGCTGTTGTGCTGTTTTTGTCCCATTAAATATACATGATCACTAGAAATTAGTAAAATAAAAATATATTAATATTATTATTGTTATTATTGCAGGATATTACTGCAGTGATCAGTGTCGCATTCCAGCTAGAGCATATCATCCTTGCTTAGTAGCGAATGATGATGTAAGAAAGGAAATCATGCTGTTCTCGAATAATATTGATGGTTTGACAGTTTTTTCGGAGAAATGTCCTTAGGACAATTTTGTTTTGGTAGCATCATATTGTGTAATCAATTAAGGCCTGGAAGAAATTAAAGAACCTAGGCCTACTTTTTTACTAAGTGCAGCTATTCGGAGGCAAGAACTGTCAATGGAAGTAATATCAGTATTGCTGTAATTTTTATTCATTATAACATTTTGATTTATAGTTTTGTTGCAAATAAATGTTATTTTTCAGTATAAATGTTTGTTTTATTTTTTCTGTCTTTGGTAGTTAGCCAGAAAAAAAAATCGAGTAACTTATATATATTTTTTTAAATAGTATTTTGTTAGTATCTGCAATTTAATGTTTGTGCAGATTAAATGCGATTGATTTATTTTACTAAGTTTAAGTTTAAAAAAAATAGCACATACACATTTGCGAAGTCAGATTTTTTATTAAATAGACACTTATTTTTTATATATTTTTCCTGAATTATTTGTAATTTTTAATATTCTTCTATTAAGTGATCTGCCATTGAAGAATAAAAGACTCACAAACATTTCTTTCTTTGTCATTAATGATGATAAAATTTTGACTTTAAATATACATAAATTTTTACAGGCAACTGGACTTCATAAATATAGTAAAATAAATATAGGTCAGTCAACAGTATATTTATTGATATTTATGTAGATATCTCATGACTTCATTGTGCACATGTAAATAACAAATGGTTCAATATTTCAACGTAATTTATTTATGGAAAGATTCGGAAAATAAAGATTGCATGGTAAGTAATATACTTTGAAATGTTATATATATTTTTTTCATACAATTTCAATTACTTGCAAATGTAAACTCATAAACAACTAAAGTTTTAAAATCTTAAAAAAAGGCCTGACTTAATTATTTTTATTTTAAATTCAAATCAATCAAACTTTAATTCACTGTAAACTCTGTAATCGCTTAGGAACTCATAAAGCTGGAAAATTGGTGTTTCTTTTCAAACATTTTAATAACAAAGAATATTTTTTTCATATCCATTGAAATTTATAAAATATAATCATAACCATCTTAAGTGTGTTTAATATATGCTCTAAATTCATTAAATGAATAAAGAAATTTGGTCAGAACAAAAAGCTTTAGCTTTTAGTAATGCAGAGTGCATATGCTTTTTATTTTATCAAAGGGGTAATTCAAGGTGGTATATGTATTTTATACAGAATAGGATATCTGTTAAATTGCAGTTTTTGTAAATAAGTGATGACACAAGACAATTTGTTTTATTTATTTCATGTTTTCAAAAGTAAAAGAGAATTCACATTTCTAAATTAAATCTTTTTCTGTAGCTCCATTTTTTTAAACTGTATATTTTTAACTATTTATATGATTAAAATATTTTAATTTAACCAAGTGAATGAGTTTCTATATATTTTTTTAATTTCAAATATATTTAAATGGACACTTCTAATTGTTAATTTTAATTATTTAGTAAAGTTTATTTTACTGTAAAATGTATAATTTTAAAATTGTATTTTGAATTTAAAAAAATAGCTGATTTAAATAATTAAAAATATATATGATTTTTTGATTAAATAAATAAGTAAAATCACGAACCCTGTTTTTAAAAAGGATTTTCATTTAGCAAGGCTTTTTGTTATATAATTTTCAGTTGAGCTTCAAGTTTAAAGTCTTGTACATTTTCAAATTGCATGGCTTCTAAAATTTGTTTATCATCAAGCTATTTATTAGGATTAGCTGAATTCTGTATATTCTTATAAGTTACATGGCTTCAAAAGTTTTTAGATTTACTTTATTAATATTACACTGGTGTCCAGAAATTAAGGGGCAGTGACCGATTTCAGACGTTTCGTCGATTATCTTACTGAAACTCGTGAGGAAATGCCCGGAATGCCCTTAAGCTTTGAGGATGTAAAGAACATGTTTGACTTGATGTTTTTCAGTGAATATTTTATCGCGAGGACAACTATGGGGGGGGGGATAATAACTTTAATAATAAAATAATATTTTCGATCACCCAAGTAACGAAAAATGCTAAAATGGTCTGTCACTGTAGTAAATGACTATGTAGGTTCTGTTCAACATTTGTGTGCATTTTTTTGTAAGTATAGCATGTATATTCGTGAATATATTAACGTTTCTGTGAAAAATTCAAAAGTTTTTTTTATAACATGCAGAGTTTTTAGCCAAATTTAACACCACTTTCCAAAAACTTGACAAAGAATCGTAGAAATAGTATACTGTGATTAAAATATTAAAATATTGAATATTTGATGAGATATAGGTATTTTTATGAAATTAATTTTAACTGCGCATGCGCAAACTACAGCAACCATTTTTGTTATGATCTGATAGCAATACTATAGGGCAACTCATATAAAAAGACCAGTGAACTATCGTGAAAACTCAAATAGTTACAGCATTGATAAATACATTGATAAATTGAGAAATAAGTCTCATATAATTCTATGTTTTAAGCATAACTCAAAAACTACTTACCAACTATCTGTGATTTTGGATTTGCATATTTGAAGCCTCCAGAAATCCACCTCTATTAAAAATTCATAGGTTATTATTTTTATTTTTTGAAATGAATTTAAAAATACATTTTTTTTTTTTTATATATAAGAGAGAACTAAACATAATCTATACAATTTTAACAAATAGATTTTGAAAATCTTCAAATAAGCGAATCCAAAATTATTATGTCAAGTAGTTTTTGAATTACGCTTAAAAAGCTACCCGCATTGCAATTTGTTTTTCATCAATTGCAAATTAATTTCACATTAAGACCTCCAAATTTTAAACCTTCATATTTCTTAAACCACTTGACCAAGTGATTTCTTGTTTCGTATCCTTGGGAGAAATTTACAGAAAAAAAAAGTATAACGTCAAAATTAGGTGTATGTATTGAAAAGTTGGAGTTTGGTACAATTTAAGAATGATGACGATCCCCTAAGCTTATTTTTTTAAAACCTATTATTGGAAGAAGATAATTTTCAGTCAAATATGGCTATTTCTGTTTTTTAAGGAGGGGTGGGCAATATTATGATTTAAAAAGATAGGTTTTGTATGTCCTTTGTTTTAGAAATATAGCTATAGAAATTCTTTCCAGCAACAATAAACTTCAAAGTAGTTGCATACACCTCATATGCATAGAACATGTTTCATACTTGTGCTACACTCAGTGGAATAAATTTGAGCTTTTTGAGGATACAGGCTTGTCCCCTTTTTTTTAGTAATATTGAACAGTTGTTTGGCACTGTATTGAATTCAGGGGGTGGACCGCTGGGACCCCCCTGGAACATTGAAATCCCCCCCCCCCCCAGAAGATTTGAGATATTATGCTTTTAATGGTTAAAAAGTGCAATTTCCAAAAAGGAAATATATAATTCCTCCCCGCCGGAGCCGCAGAAAAGGCTCTGAATTCAACACTGGGTTTAGCATCATCTGAATATTTAGTTATATTATACCCATGAGCGCATCAGTATACTTGTAACAAATAAATAAAATTTCAAGCTGATTCTGTATTGTAAAGAAACTTTTGTTATAAAGAGTAGGACCAATAACAGATGAAAATATTGCTTTTGGACACTGTTTTGATTTCCTTTTATCTCAATTAAATATTACTAAGAACTTTTTTGAATACATACACACATTTCGTATCATAAAATGCATTTTGTTAACATAAAATGCATTACATGTAATGCATTTTATGATAACACATACTTAAAATGTGTGTATGTATTCAAAAAAGTTCTTAATAATATTTAATTGAGATAAAAGGAAATCAAAACAGTGTCCACAAGCAATATTTTCATCTGTTAATGTTCCTACTCCTTAAAACAAAAGTTTCTTTACAATACAGAAAATTTTCCGATCATAATGAAAAAAAATTCCGTAAAGCAAAGAAAAAGTTTCTATTCTACACAGGAATTTTTAATTTTTTCAAGATTAGTTTACTGACTGATTCGGAAAAGTTTCCTTTTTAAAACGGAATACTTTCTATCTATTCTCCCATTCCTCCAAAACGTTTCTTTATGTGAATGGAAAGTTTTCCTTTTTAAAACGGAATACTTTCTATCTATTCTTCCATTCTTCCAAAACGTTTCTTTATGTGAATGGAAAGTTTTCCTTTTTTAAACGGAATATTTTCTATCTATTCTTCCATTCTTCCAAAACGTTTCTTTATGTGAATGGAAAGATTTCCGTAAGATCCAGGAATTTATTCTGTGTCTAAAGATTAGTTTCTGAATCAAACGGGAAAAGTTTCCTGACGGAAAGAAAAAACTTTCGTTTTTTTCCGTGTTGTTTCGGAAAAGTTTCCTGTACTATACGGGCAACTGGAAATCCTATTCCTACCGGAAACTTTTCCGAATTTTTTTTTACAGTGTAGACATTCTTTATTTTTGCAGTCGTTTGCGATATTTGCTGTGTCTGGGATATCTTTTTCTGAGAGAATTACGTTACATAAATTATTTTTCTTTTTCGCTTCCAGATACGTTTTGCCGCGTTGATACGTTGTAACTAGGTGGAAGTGAGCACCGTAATAGTGCTGATATGTGCGATTCACTAATATTTTCTCCAATTGCGGAGAGTTTGTCGATGGTTTCAAGAATATTTGTTATGTGACGTTGCATGTCTCACTTCGAAGAGTAATCCAGTTAAAGTTAATCCAGGTAAAGGTAATCCAGGGGTTAAATCCAAGGCATTGCACATATCACATTATTGCTGAAAAAACTAATTGGTTTGGATTAGATGTCAGAGTAAATAGACTGGTTGTTCCATTTAAGATACTATAATTGATCACAAAACATTACATTAACGTTACAGCTTACATTTAAACATTAATAGTGGTTATTTCACATTATAATGGAGCTAGCATCTGCTCCTGTTTACGCGGTTACATTTTTGTAGACGACTGAAGAAATTAAAGTCGTAAGAACGCAATTGGAATAATAAAGTTTCATTTGCTGCCATAATTATTGTTTTAATGTCTTTAATCTATTTCATACAATAATAGTTCATCAATCCAGAAGAGCTCCCGAACATTTATTTGAAGTTGAGTGGTCATAAATATCACTCTGCAATTCATTATGCGTTGAAAGAAATGTTGAAGGTCTTTCCTTCTTTCCCCTTTGCAAGAGGAAATGAAAGAGTGGGTTTTCTGTAAATAAATTTCTCGGATGAGGTTAATATTTATAACACTGTTTTACTGCAGCACCAAAGTTTATCTGTGACCTCAACAACATTGGATGTATGCTACTATCGTAGAAAATTATATATTAATCCACATAAGCGAAATATGCATTTACATATCTGGCATAAGTTATCAGTGCCCAGAAAAAATTGTTGCCGTTTTAAAATATAATTATATACAATATAATGGAGAAGTGAAAGGATAATAAACTCATATACAGTAAAATAACTCAAACACTGCTGAATCTTTTAAAATCATTTATTATATTCTTTACTTACTCTCACTGAAAGCATGGTAAGCAGTACAGTCCTGCATCGGGTATAGGGTTACACGATTTTACACAAACCCGACCCAACCCGCTGTTCATGTCGAGTCGGATTGACGCTATTTGTTTTCCCTAATGATCGGATTTGGGTCGAGATGACTTTAAACATTTCGAGTTGCAGTTTGATTCTTTCGGGATAAGTTCGGTTTGACCCGACATTTCAGAAAAAAATCCTGAATATTTTTTTATGAAAAAAACTACAAATTTGAATATTAGTGTATACGTGTTCATTTTTATACAAAAAAAGCTAAAATTTATATTAGAGATACAATTGTAGACTATACTTTTCTATAATTGTATTAAAATACGGATTAATTGCTTTCACTTCGTGTTCGGGTTCTGGTGGTGTTCGTTTTGAAGTATGTTGGGTTCGTTCGGGTTTCGGGTTAACGTGTTTTTTTTTTTTTTTTTTTTTTTTGTCTGGTTTGGTTTGGGTTTCGGGATGACATTTTTTTTTTTTTTTTTTTTTTTTTTTTTTTTGTCGGGTTCGAGTCAGGTTTTGTGTTTACTTTACACACGTAAAAGGACTTGTTAAGAAATTATCAGAACTATTTATTTATTTTTTTTAATTCATTCATTAATTAATTATTTTATTATTATTATTATTATTATTATTATTATTATTATTATTATTATTTACAACGCCTTCTGCCATGCCTCGTGGTTTCTGTTATTTGGGTTTTAGAATATAAGATTTTCTGTTCATAAATGCTACACCGTGAAAAATAGATAAATGTTTTTGTTGCTTAAGAATTCCTTTCTTTTCTGCTTCAATTCCGTTGAATTATTAGTTCTCTTTTTCTTCTAAATCCATGTTATTATCGTCGTACTCAACCTTGAATAAACATTTAAAAATATTTGAAGGCCGGTCACGTTCTCCTGTTTAAAGATTTAATCGCTCTATTTTGCTGCGTATGACTATCTCATTCCACATCTGTACAAATAGTCAAGGTAAATAATAGTATTTTTCGTGCATTAATTATAGTAACTCCTTTCGCAAATTCAAAAAGAATTATTTTCAAATACCATTTCAAATATCTTGCACAATCAGATAGTGCATTAAAACTTTATTTGTTTTTGGGAGGCAAAATTTTAGTTTAAACAAGAACGAAAAATCATTCATCAGACATAGAACGTTAACCCTTTTGCTACTAAACCGCTCAAGAAACCCGGACAAGCTAACTACTGCCAGACCGCTCGAGCGCCTGGTGTTCTCATTTCTGTCCTTTGGAAATATCCAACTATTGTCGCAAATTAGGAGATTATTGCAATGAACGGATGGAGTGCTTTTTGTATTAGTGATCTTAGGAAAGGTTCCACTTTCGAAGACAGTGAAGATAGATGATCGAAAATTCGGCTTCGCCTTCTTATTGTGCTGCTGACAAGTAGTTAGGCAGAAGAAAAGCGGAAGAAAAAATATCGCAGCATATTCCAGCTTTCAGGCATTTGCCATATTTTGAATGCTATTGCATTTTTAGACTTCAGTGTTCAAATGGTTCAGCATTTTCCAACACTAACAGAATATTATTAAGAAACTTCTTTCTTCCAAAAATGAAATGAGGTATCCAAATAAACAACTTGAAAAAAAAGTACATAACTCAGTTAAAATACATTTTCAGCAAATGCTGTCCATATCCAGTAATGTGTGCAAATTCTTTCGTGTAGTCGTATATATTATCTAGAGCATACATACACCCTACATAATACACTTGAAATTAGATAAGTTTAAAAATGCATACCACAGTGGAAACGTACTTCCAGCAATCAGTCTTAATCAGTCCTGTAACCGTATTCTTTTGAGCATCTCTGTAAATGAACGATAAATGTTATGCGCTCTATAATCTATAGAAAACATGTTGTAGTGCATTTCATTGAATTCATTATGTTTGAAGTATTGTAACATCATTAAAATGTACCCCAAACGATTTTCCTCCAAAGAACATAATGTGCTGTAATTATTTTGTGCATCCCTCTAAACGAACTATAGATGTTACTTATTTTGTACTGCTGAAAATGCACGTTCTCGTCCATCTCATTAATGCATATCAATCTCATTATGTTAAAAATATCGTAACATCAACAAAATGCACTGAAAACAATTTTTCCCCTTTTACCATAATGTATAACGGAATTATTTTGAGCGTCTCTGTAAACGAGCTATAAATGCAACACAATTCATTTTCAATATCGAACATTCTATAGTATACCCCAATAACATATTAAATTTTCATAGCGACCCGAATATACTTACACGGACAGACGTCAGACAGACAGACAACCCGAATTTATATAAGCACTTTCAACTGTGTTGGAAACTGTTAAAAAGGTAAATAATTTGGTTGAAATGTTACTTTAGTGGGTGACTATCAGTGAATGGTGAATAAAAAAAGTTTGTTTAAAAAATGGAATAAACACCTGATTAATAATAAAATATGACGAGTTACTTTATCAAAGAAATTAATAAAAGGAATTTGCAAAGTGGCCTTTATCTTTTCAAGTCGGTGTACAAAATTTTAAAAGCTTGATATATATTTTTGTAATATTTCAAACACCTTGATGGTAATAATAAAACAACCTCTTTTATTAAATATAAATAATATCTGAGTTATATGTAATTCACCCAAATTTCTGCTAAAATAGTAACTCATTGTTACCACTGTTAAATGTAGATTTTTAATGAGACAACTTTAAAGGTTTAAAACATTATCGATGTATAAGTATTCCTTTTTAAATCGTTTTTCTTTTCGCTACCTTGGTAAAATAAATAAATAAATAAATAAATAAATATGCTACAGGTGAAAATTTATAGAAAATTATATTTTCTCTTTAGAAATAAGTAAAAACATAAATATGGTTTCAGGAACAATTAATTAGCAAACCTCTTCCTCAGTTGAAAGAAAGTAGAGCTAATAAATGGAGCTACCGACTAAATGACTTTAGTTGTGATGTTACTGATTTTCTGGAGAGACAAGAATCTCCTCTTGTATGTTTGGTAGGTTATTTTAATGGAATTTACAAGACTGATAAATTTAAATACCAGGGTTTAAATTCTTATTCATAAAAAAAAAAAAAAAAAAATACAAAAGGCTTTTTTTTTTTCGAAAACTTTTACTAGAAAATAAGCAAACTAACATCCCTGCCCTCCCCCCTTTCCTCCCCGTTTATGCAGTCAAATGATTGTAGATGCAAAGAAATTAAGTTGGAATTTGGGAATTATTGCTCGAAATTATTTTAAATCCGGAGATTACATTACACAAGAAAAATGTCGTTGCATAAACTTTTATTTAATTTAATTTAATTTAATTTATTTATTGCTTTGTTAAACAATTTTTATTTTCAAATTTGGCCAGTGTCATAAAAATAAAATCTATTTAAAATGCACTCGATATACATTTTTTAAAATTATTATTCAGGAATATCGATAATTTAACATAATATCGACATTTTAAAATAACCAAACATAATTAACAACATCATAAAAAAAAAAAAAAAAAAACTTTGTCTTTGATTTTTTTTTTTCTTTTTTCGATACAGCATCTTAATGGTCTTCCTTCTAAGGGAATTTGGCTCTCATTCCCTCCAAAAGTAATATGACCCATAACTGTCGATACCTACTATTATTTGAGGATTTATTTATTTTGTAAATTTTATAGCTGTTTTTAAAGTAGCATTAATTTATTTAGATTAAAATCTAAGCTAGTTGAATAATTATTACATACTTTGATAAAGAAGAATGTTTCATTTTTTTTATATCAATATTATCAAAGCAACCAAAGAAAAATATTAATATGATCTTGATTATGCAAAAATAAAGGCAGAAAAACAAACAAAACAAATAAACTTTTTTCTTCAATCGCTGTTTTTATATTTCTCCTGTCTGTATAAGGTCTGTGATGTGATGCAGCCATATCAGGCAGCATATCATTAATTTCGTTTAGTATGTTTTTATCATAACTTTGCGGCGGTGTTTCAAAGACTTTTCAAAATCGCACAAAAATCAATTGATGTGTAATTTGGTGGTTTATCAAAACTCTGTACTGCAGTGGAAACTTCTTGATTATAGTAATGGTTAAGCATATTTGTTCTTTGAAATCTGGTGGTATTGTGAACTTCGGTAGCATTCTTTCACACCTTTGCTTCGGGTTTGAAAGGGCTTCTTCCTAAATGAGATCTGTTAGATTTTAGCAGCACAAAAATTTCAGCTATTGTGCTTAAAATATTGTTTTTTTTTTCTTTTTCTTTTTTTCTCTTCTACATAATGCATTTAAAGAGAGTCTCTTCATTAGTAAAATCTAAAATTCCCCTCGCTAATGTTAAACTAATGGACGTGTGATGCATTCGTATTTTTAAAATATCTCTTTAGGAAATTAATGTTTTAAACTTCTTTTTTTTTTTTGTATATTCTTCTTGAATGATATGTCCTTCTTTCTTAGTTGTCCAGTTATTTTTAAAATATGTGCTTAATTTGTAATTTTATGTGTTAAAATCTTAGCGAAACTCAGTCGGGTTTTAACACTTCAAATAAAATAAACAAACAAACAAAAGGAGACGTCCTACAAGAAGAGTACACAGAAAAAAAAAAAAGTTAAAAATAATAATTTTCTAAAGATATATATATTTTTTAAATACGACTGCATCTCACGGCTATATTGGTTTAACATTAGTGAGAGGAATTTGAAATCTCATTGATGAGGAGCCTTAAAGATTATGTCAATTTAATGACCACCCGTTACTGGGGTAAACAGCCAAAATTCTAATTTAATATTTTGATAAAAGAGATCAAAATGTCTTGTCCTTAAAACTATATTTATTATATTAATTTCGCTAGAAGATTTAGAAGAAATTGTAAACATATCTGAGATTCTCAAACACAAGATATTTCAGTTTTGTGACTGAAAAAAACTTTTTTTTCTAAAACTATTGTCACTACACTAACATACTTTTGATTGTTGATTCTGATTTGCTACTTTTGATTTTAATTACTTGTGGAATTATTGTAATTAACTTTTGGTATCAATTACTCCTTTTTTTTAAGTACCATTAATTTCAATTATAAAATAAGTAAATTGAATACTTATTACAAACATATTTATTTATATGAAAAATATCTCATTTTATAAGTATTTTCGTCAACATTATCAAATTACCGAAAAATGAAGAAGACAAAAAGCATATTACTATAACCTTGATTATACAAGAATACAAACAAGCAAACAATATAAACAAACTAATTTTTAAGTTCTCTATTTTAATACATTGCGTTCACCTATCTGTAATATAAGGTATATCACGCGACGCCAGAATACCATTAGTTTCATTTAGTATATTTTCTTCATAACTTGGCGGCGGTGTTTCAGGAGGTTTTTCACAATCCCCCAAAACAACTGAAGTGTAGTCTGGTGGTTTGTCGGAACTGTCTACTTCAGTACGGACTTCCTGATTATAGCAATGATTATGCATATTTGCTCTTTGAATTCTGGAGGCAATATGAACTTCGGGTAACATTCTTTCATACCTTTGTTCTGAGATGAAAGTCCTCCCTAAATGTGATCTGTTAGTGTTGTAATTGTAACATCTTGTTGCTCTAGATCTGTTGGCGAGATGCCTTCGGTGATTATGTGATGGTGATATCGCTAAATTTGTGTAAACTTTCACGCAACTACAGCACTTGCAACAGTAATAAATTAATATGAGAATTGCTACAGCTATCAAAATGTATAGAAATGTATAAAACGTTTCATAGTCACTGTGGTTTTCGTCGTTATGAAGCTGGAGGAGTTTTGGTACGGTTATTCTATTCCAAGGAAATGGTTTTGGGGTAGTGAAGACGCCAGGATTATCGTTTTTGCCGGTCCAGGGATTAACTGAAAAATAAAAAAAAATACATGTAGAGAAAAAGAAAATACTATTGCTGTTTGTTGTATCATTTAATGATCGGCTTCGAAACACATTTTTGAAAAAAGTATTTTTTTTTTCCGAACTGGGATTTTATAAATAATTTTTAAATACACAGAAGTTGCACAAATTATACATAGGCAGAACAAAATGGATATCTTTCGTTTTATCTTCTAAGGCTTCTAGCTTATTTTCATTTTTTGGTTAAAAAATCTCCTGTCAATTAATCTAAAAGTAAAAAAAAAAAAATCATCTATTTCATTTATCAATCATCTACTTATACTGCATCTTTTTACGTAATATGCATTGTTTAGTAGCCAATCCATGAAATCACAACCAGGGTTTGGTGATATCTATCAAAGGATATATAAAATGATATATATCATAATATATATCCTATATTTATTTTCAAACTATCATGATGTTTGATATTTTCGAAATTTTTATATATTTGATAGTTATTTTCGAAGTATTGTGCATGATATTTTTGACACTTTCAATCGAAATAAGTACAAATAAATTTTTCCACTACTATTAACTGTGTTGTTCTGTAGAAGGGGAAAGAAATCACCTCTGGCATTGACTATTTTAGCCAAAAGAGAAAAAAAAATATTTTCCAAGCTTTATGTTTGAAGCTGAATTTTTAAATGAAGAATCAATAATTATGTGGGACAATATTAACTTTAGAACAGCCATTGAAAGATAAATTGTCTAATTTAGATGCTTCATTAGAAATAATCTTTTCCGATTTTGATTTAGTTTAGTTTAAACTGTACAACATGTTAAGGAATAGAAAAGCAGACAACCTCACATTTACGTTCAAGTTTTGTTAAAAGTAAAAAAAAAAAAAAAAAATGTAAATATTTATAATCAGCAGTAAGCTGATTATTTTAAAAATATCAGATACATATATATAAAATATCGGATGTATATCAAAATATCACATATATTTTACATTTTTGAAAATATGATATTTACGAACCCTGATCACAACTGTGAACGTCTGTGATTTTAAATATTCAACCAAAAATTAAACAGTAAGTACCTCTCATATGAGTCACTTATTAATAGAATCGGCTATTTTAAGAAATAGATTGAGTACAAAGCGCAAAATGTAATATTGTTTTATTGCGAATTAAAATCAGCCGTTCGTTTCAATCAAAATATTTGGGGGAGGGCATGATTCGATGAGACAGCATCTATTGTATTTGAAATGTTATCAATAAAACTCTATAAACTAGTTTACAAATCTCTTTATAAGGTGCATGTTACAGTAGATAGAGGATTTTAAAATAGTGTTTCTTAATCAGTATAGTTGCCATAATATGAGATAACATTTGGCTATTTTAACATTTGGTTAGTTAGTTAGTTTGGTTGATTTTGGAGTGCTGTGGTCATCTTTTGCACACGAAAGTTAAACCAACACATCCTAACAAGGGATGTAGGATGTGTTCGATGTATAGGTTAAACAGAACGGGACTTCCATATGAAAAGGTTAGAGGAAAATGATTTGATGGAAAAGTTTATTCAGTATATGATTTAACTCGGTGATTCATTTTTTGGATCGCTTAATTTCAATCCCTAAATTTCACATTGGCACCAGAAGTTTGGAATGAAATTTTTCTTTTATTAAGTACGTGAAGAAAAGCTTTTACTTATTTTCAAATAAATATGTTTGTAAATTCTGGTGCCATTCAATCATTTCAATATTTTACGAATAGAAGTACTTTGCTCCTGAAACGGTTAATATAAAACAAATCTCGGTCTGTTTGCGTACGAAAGCTATACATATATACATACAAAAATACATTTCCAAAGTAATGAAATTAATACATTACGTTCTTCATAAATATTTCCATGTAACAATTTGTCCATATATGAAAGATTTGATTCAAAAAGTTACTATATAATTGTTTGAAGAGGATATTTCACATTTCAGTGATTCTCAGCGATCGTGAAATCCCGTGTTAACCTAAGGAGAACATTGATAACAGTATTATTCACTAACCTACCTAATATGTTTTTCAAAACTAGGTTTACATCTTTAGAAAACTTACGTCTGATAACAACGTATTACATTTTAGAATAAGTCACCTTAAATTTTAAGTATTTTTTAAACAGCAACATTTTAATAAAAATCAGCGAAGCATACTGTCATATTTCAAAAAAAAAAAAAAATAAATAAAAATAAAAAAAAAAATCAGCTGTGTATCGATAGATATTAGCTGTTTAACAGCATTTTCTGAAACTTTGAATTTATGTTTAAAATAAATAAAATAAATCAATTTAAAATAAATCAATAACAAGATCTATTTGTGTATAATTTATGTACACATATATAGACGTTTATATTCCAAAGTTTTGAGCTTTAAATTTTTAGGAAAACTAATGTCGTTGTAAATACTAAATGTTATGTTTTTAGGTATCTAATGAAAAAAAAATTCCTCTGTGGAAATCTTCAGGTGAAAATAAACGTTCACTTTCTCCTAAAACTGCATAATAATAATAATAATAATAATAATAATAATAATAATAATAATAATAATAATAATAATAATAATAATAATAAATGTTTCTTGACCAAAAGAAGGATTACAAATATATATAATATAAATCCCTTCAAGTTACCGACGATTCCGAAAACCGTTCGCTTATCTTCAAAACCTCAAAAGCCGATAAATTTCTAAGATTTAAAAAGCATTTCTAAAACAAAAGTTTTTTTTTTTTTTTTTTTTTTTTGCCTGTAATTTCGGGAACGTTTCCGAGTAGCTTGTAGAGTGTATTAAACAGTTTTTCAATCCTGTATCAACACGAATTTTGATTTTTCAAGTGTATCAATTCTAAAGTAGACATTTTAACTTTCAACAAACAAACATGCTAAATTAACAGTGTAAAATGAGCATTATTTTGTTACTCTTGCATATATAAATTCTCCTACGCAGCTGAAAATGCTTACTTGAGAAAGGATACCATTCGAAAAACCGATATTTCATGTTGATATCGTCTTAAGAAAAATTATTAACACGCTGTAAAAGCTACTTGGTAGCGTTTTTTAAAATTGCAGGGGACCTTCTTTCTGAATCAGGAAACACCCCCCCCCCCTTTTTTTAATTTTTATTTTTTTACAGTTTGTAATCAACACTTATGCACACATGCAAGGCCGTAACCAGAAAAATATTTTGGAAGGGGGATTTGTAGGTTAAAAATTTTATTCTTATTATCGTATTTTATATTTGTTTTGTAATACTTTATTAAAGGTAAAATTATTTAACATAATGTTAATAATTAACATAACGTAATTAATTAACGTAATTAATATTAACGTAATGTATTAATTTCATTACTTCGGAAATGTATTTTTGTATGTATATATATGTATAGCTTTCGTACGCAAACAGACCGGGATTTGTTTTATATTAACCGTTTCAGGAGCAATGTACTTCTATTCGTAAAATATTGAAATGATTGAATGGCACCAGAATTTACAAAAAAAATTTATTTGAAAATAAGTAAAAGCTTTCCTTCACGTACTTAATAAAAGAAAATTTTCATTCCAAACTTCTGGTGCCAATGTGAAATTTAGGGATTGAAATTAAGCGATCCAAAAAATGAATCACCGAGTTAAATCATATACTGAATAAACTTTTCCATCAAATCATTTTCCTCTAACCTTTTCATTTTAACAGTTTGTGAATTCGAGTAACCGATAATCATCACAAAAGAAAATTGAATATTTGAGTCTTCTTCATTGCAAAGAAATTTTTAATTTCATTTGTGTTGCTGGTGAACAATAGTGTCAACCAAATTAAAGATTTTTGAAGCTTTTTACATATATTTTAAAACGTCTTTCGTCAGAAATGTATTCCCAGGAGCAGCTTTTAAACAGTTCGATAAAATAATAATAAAATAATAATAATAATAATAATTAGGAATTTTAAAACTTTCTGTTGTTTATTATCTATTTTCTATTTGCTTACTTTATGGCTTATTTATAGTCATACTGAAAAAATTTCGAAGGGGGATCAAACCCTGATGATCCCCCCCACCCCTTTGGCTACGGCCTTGCACACATACGCAAATAGAGATTAACAAATCAATATTATGTTTGTTAAAATATTTTTTTCTTCTAGTATAAAAATGTAAGTATAATTTCAAATAAATTATTTAACAAAATAGAATAGAAATAGAATATTGATTTATCAGGTTGCAAATTGTTTTTAAGTAATTGCTTTAAAAAATTCTGAGTATTTTAAATCCTATTAATATAATAATTATATTCGTGATAATGATAATGATAGTAATTAAAGCATGCGTGTGCATATGACGCAATCAACTCCCTTTTGTTTTAGTTAAAATTAATATCCTGACAGGATTTAGTTGTAGCACAGTTAACGCAACCATACCCATAGGTTTCTTGAATTTTTTAGCTCTAAATTTGGTATGCATTTTTAAAGCTTAAATTAATTTTAAAATTACAAATGTTACTAATTTTTAAACAATATTTCAAGAAATATTACTTTTAAAGACAAATGAAAAGTACAGAAAGTTGATTATTTCACTCAATATGCACTCTGTTTATTTCTGACATTCAATTCTTCAAAAAAAAAAAAAAAAAAAAAAAAAAAAAAAAATATATATATATATATATATATATATATAAATATTGTTATTTTCAAATATTTACCTTATGAAGTAACGCTTCGCGAATCCAAACAAAGTAGGGCTTTTGCTAGTAATTAAACAAATTACAATAACCATTGGAAAAATGTTCCGAAAGCTTTAAAAAAAAAAAAAAAAAAAAAAAAAAAAAAAACGTATTTTTGTGTTATAGCTGCGCCCACAGTTATGATTATGCCAAGGTTGCACTTATGATTTCGCCAAGATCATCGCAAAGCTTATATATATATATATATATATATTCGAAACACTCCTACATGTGCCATATATACGTCATTATACACATATTATTTACGTCTTATATGTCGTATATACATCATATATTACTATAACTTGGCCACATGCGTCAAGAAATGTTATATATATATATATATATATATATATATATATATATATATATATATATATCATATATTATTACAATGTCATACATGCTTTATAATTTGGAGATAAATCTTGGTCGCTTGGCGATTCATCCTTGGGGGCCGCTATAACACGAAAGTACCAAATTTCTACTTTATGTTTCATATCTGATAATTTGCATCCATCCTTTTTGCAACTTTAACATTTTATGTAACGATTTTATGCAGTTCTATTGTCTATTCAAAGAAAAATTCTTCTAAAGTTAGAGAATTTCGTTAAAAACGCTTAAAGAATTCTTCTAAAGGTACAGAATTTCGTTAAAAACGGTTAAAATAGTAAAATGCGAACATCATTTGGTCCATTCTCGACCGAAACCAACAACCATTTTCCCAATGGTTAATAATAATAATAATAAAGAATAAGAATAAGTATAACAGTTTAAAAAAAATATTTTTTTTTAAGTACACTCTTTTATAAGCATTCAATGTTTATCTTGAAAATCACGCCTAATTTCATGAGTGCTATTCA
Organism: Maratus michaelseni; assembly: GCA_963931845.1. NCBI lineage: Eukaryota > Metazoa > Arthropoda > Arachnida > Araneae > Salticidae > Maratus > Maratus michaelseni. The sequence goes on along the minus strand of OZ007587.1, from coordinate 300,420,581 downwards.
TTATTTTTACAAAATAATTCCATTGTAATACGTTAATTTGGCATTGGTAACGAACCCGATTATGGGAAATGCACCGTTATTTTTTACGCTTGGTGGAAAGCGCCAATTAGTGAATTTATTTTTAAAAAATTACAATTTTTGCTCTGTTTCTTTTTAAGACATCGCAACAGGAAAAAAAAAGAAAACATTAATTATATATTTATTTAGGATTTCTAAATTTCTAAATTTTCTTAACGCATAATCACAATTTAATTAATATGAAATTATTACTTGATTAAAGCGTATTTTTAAAAATATATATTACACCTTATGATTTTTTATTTATAATTTATACTTTTTTGTATTTAAAATATTTGCAGCTTCACTGCCAGTTGGCTTTTCTTTTCTTTCTTTTTTTTTTTTTTTGGCTGACATAGTTTGGCGCATTTTTATTGTAACTCGTATACAATTATAAACATAATGAATATTTGGCGATTTATCACCTCTGGTGGGCTACCGGAAAATTGCCTTAAAATTAAGTTATTAATTTATAATTATTTTCTAAAAAATAATCAAATGTAATGTCATCGGAAACACACCTTTGTACATTTTTTTTTTTTTTTTTTTTTTTTTTTTTATAATTCTAGCATATCGAGAAAGGAGTAAAAAAATCGATTACAAGTTTTAATCTTTATATACAAAAATCAAGTTTCGTTAAGTGGCCATAGGACTTTTAAACCTTCAAAACATTCAATCTTTGAATATATATTAAAGAGTCATCATTTCTGAACACTTTAAAACAAAATGAATGACACTCTTTATATTTGTTAAATATGGAATATCTTTAAAGAGAGAACGTAGTCCTTTTCCTCAAAATGTGATTTTGAGGCATTGCGGGCAAGGTATTTAAAAAACTTTTCAATATATTTTCATGAAATTTTCGGGATATATAGTGTATGACAGGTTCTATAAAGTGAACCTAAATTTTCATCCTTTTTGTTGTTGTTGTTGAAAACATATTTTTTCTTCGTGTTATTGCTAAAATTTTGAAAATTTTATATAAGCAAGATACAGTTTTGTTTTTAAAACATAAAAATGCTATGAATAAACAGTGCAGTATAATCACAAGTGTCTCAAGTATAATTATATATAACAAAAAAATTGTTTTGTTCATGAAGAAATTGTTTTGTAATTATATGCCTTCAACCTTTAATTCTAATGTCTTGCTCGACAAGTTTAAAAACCCCTGTAACAACTAATTTTTCCTATTAGGATATGGAAAAAAATGAAATGAAAGAAGAAACATGTATCTATTACCATTTTCAAAAATTGTGTTTTTGTAATGTATACATTTAAGATATAAAATGACAAATTTTAAAAGTTCTATGACCCCTTAAATAAGAGAGTGCAATAAATGATATGTTTATCTAACAATGTAATCTGTATATGTTCATATATGTATTCTAAGATACGGACCATTATTATTTTTTTTCTTAATCGAAAAGAGGAGCTCGAATAAACACTGTCGCCCAGTACCCAAATCCAGAAGTTAAATTTGGTGCAAATAAATAAAAATTTGTTTTATTTTGAGTTTCCTTACGTTGGTAAAAATCTACTTAAACTGATCGTTAGAGTAGATTATTTTTTAACACGATTATTTCACGACTTTTATCCTGGCCCGGATATTTTTCGTCCAGTTGGAAATTTACAACTTGTATGATTACTTTACCAATTTGAAATAATCGTGTTAAAAAATAATCTAGTGTATTCCGTATCCAGCGTTTACTGGAGTTCCATTACCTGCGATCTTTTCTGTTGAGCTGATTAAAATATCAGACCAGATGCTTCGATCAATAAGGTTAACTGGATGAATTATGCCCTCCAGATTCGACCGGGATAGCTCAGTGGTAGAGCGTGGCGGCTTCAGCCAAGCGATCCCAGGTTCGTATCCTGGCCCGGACATTTTTCGTCCAGTTGGAAATTTACAACTTGTATGATCGTTAGAGATCCATTTGTTCAAGAATAAAAACTAAAATACAAAGTAAAAGAATACCATACAGTTATTTTTATGCCCAATAAAACAGTTCAACATAAAAATAAGTAACGGAAGTTTTCAAATAAAATTTCATCGTAGAAGTAGGGAAAAAATTGCTACCATTGCAACAAATATCTCATTTAAACTTCAGCATTTAAGCGTATATAAAGCATTACATCCTAATTAATTTGGGAGCCCTGAAGATATTTTGGAGTAAAATAAAAATATATATAAATTACAATTTTGATTCAAATTTCCCCCAAACACTTAAACTTACTTTAACGAAAGCTTATTAAGATCATTATATGAAAAACAATAAATATAAAGTTTAATTGCGGAAACAAGTACATTGTCACGTAAACTCGGATAAAAAGACAATGTACGTTTTAATCTCTAAATTGTCACCTAAAAAAAAAAAAAAAAAAAAGAAAAGAAAAGAAAAGAAAAGAAATAGCCATTTGACTGGAAATTGCGTCTTCTTTCAATTTATGATAAGAAAATAAACTTAGGGGGCGATTTCATACAGAAATTCTACCATACTGTGATATTTTCAATACAAACAAATTATTTTAATATAATATTTGGCTTTTTCGATAAATTTTACCACAGGATACCAAACGGAAAGTCATTCGGTCAATTAGTTTAAAAATGAGGAAAGTTCAAAGTTTGGAACTCCTAATGTTAAATTCATTTTTGATCATTGCAAAACAGATTGCAAAGCGGGTACTTTTGTAAGCATAACTCGAAAATTACTTGGTGGAATGAGCTATATTTTCGATTTCCGTACTCAAAGCTCATAGAAATTGATGTGTTAAAAATTTTATAGGTTGCAATTCATATTTTATTGGAAAATGCATATTTAAAAAATACATTTTTCGAAAAAAATAAGAATTGTAACATAATGCTTTTTAGTAAAAAATCTATTTCTCGAAGCTTCAAATATGCTAATTCCGCCAAGTAGTAAAACCCCTCGCATTTGAACCTGTTTTTCAACTTGCAAATGAATTTAACATTAGAAGTTCCAAACGTTAAATTTTCATAATTCTTAAACTACTTGACGGGATAACTTTCCGTTTGGTATCCTAAAGTAAAATTTACCGAAAAAGCTAAATATGATGTCAAAGTTCGTATTGAAAGTTTCAGAGTTTGGTACAATTTCATTATGAAGACGACCCCCTGAGTTTATTATTACTTTTTTTTAACATAATTTAATATAACATGAAAAAAAAAATCCATAATGGCATCGAATGGCTATTTTTTTTTGTTCTGTATACAATTTTATAATTACAATGTATGAGGTGGATTTGTTTTGTTGTTGTTCTTTTGGCTGTTATGTACTTAAACATTGCTAAAATAATCTATTCAACAGCATTGAAATCATATTTTATAATGCAAATACAAAGTTATTATCTAATTAAACAATTTACTTGCCTCTTTCAATCCCTCCTGCATTTGTCTCCGGTAAAATTGCAATACACAAACTAAAAATCTTAAAAGCGTATGAGTTTGTTATGTCCCATAACATATCTAAACAATGAAAGCTCACATGCTAGCAAATAGCTGCGAGAATAGGGGAAAGTTCAAATACATTCTGTTATCAAATAACCGATAAGCTGTCGCGTCATCAAATCTATCTGAGTACCTATCTGAATTTCTCGTTTATCCAGTATTTCGAGACAATATCGCAGAAATAATGATTAAATAAGTAACGATTTTTGTAACGATACCGTAATCTCAGATCTGTTTGTTTTGATATCTTATGTTGTGGAATGTTGCGAATGAGTACGATTGAAAAGGCAAGAATAAGACATAATAAATAAATAAATATATGTTATTCGATGTATTATTTTGATTTTTGTATACAATTACCCTATAATAATATTTAGTATTATCTGAAACTAAAAAAAATGTAATTTTTAGACCATTTAAAAATTGTGAAGATTTTGTCCCACCCCTCCTTCATGGATAGAAAGGGGTAAATACAAAAGGCGTTCTATAAAAATTGAGAGCAAAATCACAAGAAATCAAGAAATATATTTGCAGCAAAAAATACATCATTCTTTTTCAAATACCTTCCTTCAGATGATATGCAATGGTCTCATCGTTGAACTCACTTTTCAAAACAAGTAGAGAAGCCTTTTTCTGGAAGCTGCTCCAAAGAACCATGCACTGATGTAAAAACTTCAGAATTGGACTTGGTAAGAGGATCAAAATGATGGACCAATTAGTTTCATCACCTGTATTATAGTCTTCAGGAAATTCGGATCATTTTGAAGCATCTGTTTCCACTCACAACATTGGTGAATTCTTGTTTGAATTTGTTCTTTAGTAAGGTGATGAGGGACCCATCTGGAACAATAGTTTTACTTATCGAGTTATAAGCAATTCGTGTCATGTAACTACGCGATTTTCCCCATTCTCGTTCTGTTGCCTCGAGAATTCGGTTTAAATCGCCGACTTTGACAGTATTTTTTGAAAGCTCTTCTGCCATTACCAAAAATTGAAAAACTCATTTAAATGATATAGTTTCTGAATAAGAACACCTGACAATTTCATCTGTTTCCGAACAATAGTGAAGTCAAAATTGTGTTTAAAAGTAGCTCCTTTGGATTTGAGAACAGCCTTAACTGTATTAGTGATTTGAAAATCTATGGAATTGTGGTAACAATTCATTAATTTTCTTTTACAAATTTACAACTTTCGAAATCGATTTCAAAATCGACTATAATTTCGATATGTTAAATTATGACTTTTCTAACTGCAAATGTTTTTAATATTGAGAATTGTAAAATTTGTAGCATTTATAAATAAGTTTATATTTACTAGATTTGGCGTAGAAATTGGAAAAAAAAAATAACAGTGTTTTGTTTAAGCAAAATTAGTTTTGTTCCAAACCTGGAATGAGCCAAAAATTCAATAGATGTCGTAGTCATGAAAGACCTAGTTCCAAGCAATAATAATAATAATAATAAAAACAATTAGAAAATGCTTTACAGGAAGGACTCAGTGAACTCATAATAGGCAAGAGGCACATTTAAGAAAATTACAAAGTATTAAAAATAATAATACTGATTTTATACAGGATTATGTAAATGAATTAGGTAAATAATTCTGCATTCACATCTATTATTTTTACAAAAATTTTGCAACGAAAGTTTTTCTCTATTAATAAGTTAGAAAGTTGCTTATAGTGACGAATTCAAGGGATGACCATGAGAAAACATATCCCACCGAACCCTCGTTATCCCCATCCTCGATAAAAAGTGTCCTCTGTGGGAAGTTTTCTGATTTGTTTATTAATGGTATGAAAGGGCAAAATGTCGTACCCAAAAACCAGTGTTTACAGAGTTAATAAATTTACTTCATCGTTAGAACATCTTTCACTTTTTCCAAATTAAATATTTACAGTTCGAATTATCCTTTAAATACATTATCCACTTTAAAAGACAATACTTATAGGAAAAATACAGATGTTATCAAACATTTACAAATTAGAAACAAAAGAACAAATAGTGTGTTAAAAAAACAAATAAAATTGTCGGTTGAAATCACGAAATAATTCACGTCCAAAATTGTATTTACGTTTGATCGCTAAGTAGTTAATAATCGATCATCTTTCTTTTTTTTTTTTTTTTCAATGGAAATATGTACAGCTCAAATCACTCGAATTTAATGGTTTAAATACCTTATCCTGCTTAAAAGCCTACACTTATAGGAAATGTATATAAATGTTATCATAGACATTTACAAGTTACAAACAAAAAATAGTGCGTTAAAAAACAAACAAAGTTGTTAGTTGAAATCATGAAATATTTCACGCTAATAATTGTGTTTAGATTTTATAGGTCGTAATTAATAATAGATCATATTTTTTTTCTTTACAATTTAAATTTGTACAGCTCGAATCACCCAAATTTAATGTTTTAAATAATTTATCCTGTTTAAATTAAAAGCCTACATTTATAGGGAAAAATACAGATACTATCAGACATTTAGAAATTAGAAACAAAAAGAAAAATAGTGATTTAAAAACAAACAAAATTGTTAGTTGAAATCACGAAATATTTCACGTCGATAATTGGGCTTACATTGGATAGGCAGTAATAATAAACATGCTTATTAACCCCTTAATAGTTTTGTTCACGGTAAGTAGAATACTACTTACCGTGGTTTTGTCCATACACCGTACGTGCAAGAAGGTTTTTTTATTGCTCTGTTACTAAAAGCTTTTGTATACCATTAATTTTTAATTGTAATCTTCGATTTATTTAATGACCGAACAAAATTTTCTTGATTAAATAAGGCAAATATTTTAGTTCGGAAGAGTGGTGTTTTGCCCATATTTTTAGTTTATTGTATAAATAAAATAAAATAAATATAATAATAACAATAAAAATAAAGGAAAATGTTGAGGTGTTAGTAAAATTATTTAGTACTTATTATTGTGTGTGTGTGTGTGTGTGTGTGTGTGTGTGTTTCTTTTGTTAAGATTTTTCAATTCATAAAATTATTTTTTTATGTATTTTAACTGCATGTTTAAGTACATAAAAATATATATACATATATTGTTTAAATAAAATAAAATAATCATAAAAATAAAGGAAAATGTTAAGGTTTAATAAAATAATTTAGTATTTATTATTGTTTCTTTTGTCAAGATTTTATAAAATTAATTTCTTTATTATTTAAACTCAATGTTTAATTATTATTCATTCTTATTTGAAATGTACTAATATTTAAGAAATGTCCTAAACAATTGTAATAAAAATTTATTAGTACCTCTATGGGTGGAACATCCCTCTAAGTTGGGTGTCTTTTCATAGAACCTTAGGTGCCGAGCTTAGAGAAGTTTCACAATATTATATTAAGTACAAATCTTACAAGTATTTTTAAAAATGATGGCAGGGCTGATGGTAAATCATTGCCAGTTATAAAAATTCCAATATGAGACCATACAGATCCACCGTTTACTTAACATGTTATAAGACAATTTGAAAGACACAAATATGTTAAAATGTTTACAAAAAGATGTTAAAGGGTTGTTTAAAACTGTCCTAGTACTTTCGGACGGCTACCGCCGGCAAACCGTTTAACCGTACCACCGCCTAACGAAAGTACTAGGACAGTTTTAAACAACCTTTGAACATCTTTTTGTAAACATTTTAACATCTTTGTGTCTTTTAAATTGTCTTATCACATGTTAAGTAAACGATGGGATCTGTATGGTCTCGTATTGTAATTTTATGAATAAAGCAAGGTGAAAATTGCATTTCGTCCTATGTGTTTTGATCATTGCCAGTTATATAATATCACCTCCAGATATTCGCGCTGCAGCTGAAAAGAAAAAAAAATCGGAGAAAATAGAGAATTTGTTTTTTAGAATAAAACTAAAATATTGAAAAATGAAAAATAAATTCGGGAGGACACATGCGGTTAGATTGACATGAAATCCCATCTATTAATTTAAATTACATTTTGTTCTCCATGAGAAAATTACGTAAATCTTTATTTTGTAGGAATTTTTCTTTCAAAAATAGAGAGGGCGAAAATTACTCACGTAAATATAATAGTATAGTCAGATAACGAGAAATCAGTTGATTTTTCTTCAATTTTTGAAAAATAAATTGCCAGATAAAGAAAAAAAAACATGATAAATATATATATTTTTTAAACCCTTATTATTTATGCTTATAATGTTACACCTATAGAAATTTCAGAAATATAAGATACAAAACAACAATATTGATCTCCATTTGCATTTTAAATATATTTTAAACGGATACAAATGAAGCAATCTTACGCTTTTATTTCAGATAATTCAAAGTACTTTTTCATGTAAAGTATAACACTTATTTTACACGATATATATGTTGCTATAATAAAATAGACTAAACTCATTTATAATTCCAGCTACGAGTTAAAAAAAAAAAATAATAATTTCATTAAATACAAATTATATAAGCATTCTTAACATCAGGAAAAAAAAAAAAAAACTTTTTATAGATATTTTTGACATTTAAGTCTGCTGAAATAATTTAGTACGCCGTTTTATGTACTTTGCACAACTACTATTTAGAGGACAAGTTAAATAGCAAAAACATCAGTAAATATCACCAATTATTTATGGTTATAATACAGCAGCTACAAATAAAATTTTAGAAATCAAAAATACAAAATAACGTATGCTGCTGTTTTGCATTAAACTAAACAGCTTTAAAATATATCAAAATGAATTTTAAAAAAGATACTGTGTATCTATTTTAAGTGTTACAAGTACTTTTAGCGTAAAGTATCATAACTCTTTTACACACATTACTTCTTTAAGATGGCCTATACATGCTTTTATAATGCTCGCAATGATTTAAAAACAAAGATTTACATTAAATACAGATCGCATGAGCATTCTTAAATATTCAAAAAATCGTTTTTATGGATAATATTTTAGTGAACTTGCGAGGAATTTGTGAACATTTTCATGTATTCTGCGCTGCTGATGCTATTTAGTAGTCAAATAAAGGACAAGTTTCAATAAAATAACACCAGTTATTTATTGTTATAATGCTACAGCTATAACCGGAATTTTAAAAATCTAAGATACAAAATAACATATGTTTGCATCTTAACCCTTATATTTTCCATCCATTAAGCAGACGCTTAAAAGATTTCAGAATGCTGATAAGTTTCTTCTTTATAGCTTCCTTATGTTTTTTCTTGACTAATAGACCCGGTTTTTCATCCATTTATTTCATAGACAACACATGATTTAGGGTTTTTTCTTTTCTCTTTTTTTTAAGCACCCTATTTTTATTCGATGTAAGAAGTCCTTTAAATTGTTTGGATATTTTTAAGGTATTTACTGATAAGACTGCCAAGTGTATAATTTTTTCAGTTATGATGCTTCTCGTTTTAAGAAAATGTTGTATAATGTTGTCAATTTTTGGATTTCTTTTTCCAATAAAAAACGTGGTTTTGAAATCATAAAAAAAAAAAAAAAATCTCGATCTTCATATCATATGACGAATTCCATATTATGTAAAGCACCAGATATATGTAACAGATAAAGACTGTTCGAAAAAAATGATAATATTGCATTAGTCTTGACTGGTGAAAACAGAAATTATTATTATAAATTATATTTATAGGAAGCGTGAATTTGTAATGATGTTGGTTATAAAAAAGTCTTATGTGAAGGATTAGTTTTGCGTTCGTAAAAAAAAAATCTCGATTTTCATATCATGTGACGAATTCCGTATGTTATAAAGTCCGAAATGTACGTAAGATATAGAGATTGTTAGTAAAAATTATATTTTATTAGTCTTGCAGATTTGCCAAGTATCCTGATTTTGGCAAGAGACTCCTGATTTCTGATTGATTTTCCATACTCCTGATTTTTTACGTAAATCTCCTGATTTTCTTACACAGTTTTTCTCATTCTTATTTAAATATGCTAGGAGGATAATTACACACTTTTTTTCTCTGTGTCCGATTAGTGCTATTTCATATTATAGCAGTTCAGGTCAAATATATATGATGGATATTTGTAGCTCTTGCTATGAGCTAATTTTCAATTTCATTCTTAAATGCAAAATCTGATACCATTAATTTTTCGATAATGAATTAATTGTAACTTTATGTTGGAAACTGTAAATTCATTTTTTTGATGTAATTGCCATGCACAAAATTATTTTTGTTATTGATAATTTCGTTATTAATAAAGAATTATCATTCGTGACTTTTATAATTGTATATTTTTATAAGAAGACGAAATCCATTCATGGTATTTGTAATGTAAATCTTTAAATTTATATTCTTTAAATTGTTTTAAAACGTAATTCATGCAATTAATTTACTTAATTAAAAGCATTTTTAATTTTGTAAAATATATATGTCTGTATTATTATTTAAAATGAATTAAATTATTATTTGTATGATTACATTAAAAAAAATATCATTGAAAAAAGTATCCTGATTTCATTTCAAAATTCTCCCGATTTTTGCCCTTTGGAACTTTGCAATTCTGGTCTGGACAATGGAAAATTGCAATTATGATTATAAATTAGATGCTTAGAAAGCGTGAAATGAATGAAAATGATTTAAAAATTACTTTTATGCGAATTATCCCATCTCCGGTTTGCTGATGGCATTTTCATTTTCAATAATAGCCCTGAAGAATTGGAAAATATGCTAAAAGATTTGGCAGAAGCTAGCATTAATGTGGGATTAAAAATAAATATTGGAAAAGACTAAGATGGTGTTCAATTCATTTGCATCAAAAAAGTCAATCGTCTACGCAACAACACTGAGAATAAAGAAGTGCAAAGTTATGTGCACCTTGGACAGAAAATATCATTGGACAACAGTATCACGAATGAAATGAATAGAAAAATAAGAAATGGATGGAGTGATTTTGGGAAGAATAATATTATTCTGAAGAGTAACATGCCTCTTTGTTCGAAAAAAAAAAGTGTTTAACCTATATGTTTTGCCTGCACTAACTTATAGAGCAGAAACATGGACGCTAACAAAACGGACGTTACAAAGATTACAAACAACACAGAGAAGTATGGAAAGAAACTAGAAGAAACAGAAAAAGAATAATCTGGATAAGAAGTCAGACGAAAGTTTTTTACATCATTGAGAGAATTAAACGTCTAAAATGGAAATGGGCTGGACATATTGCAAGAAGACAAGACAATATACGGATCCAAAACATCCTACAGTGATATCCCAGAGATGTAAAACGACCAAGAAGACGACCTCAAGTAAGATGGAGTGACGAAATCAGAAAAGTGGTCGGTGTTAATTGGATGAATAAAGCATTAGACAGGAAACAATGGGAAAATCTGGGGAAGACCTACATCCAGCAGTAGATTGAAAATGGTTGTTAATGATGATGATGATACACATAGTTAAAATGAAATCACATGTGCGAAAAACAAAGGAAGAGATAGTATAACAATCAAATGAAAATATACCATAAATTAAACACAATAAAATGAAAATGCAAACATGAAATATTATGAATATCTTATGAAATCGTCGGAGGAGCTTCATAAGAACAATTCATATTAAAGATGTGTTATTTCTTCAAATATTGACAGAATTAAGCCTAAAAATGACAATGAGTAACTTATATATATATAATTATATTGATTAACGTAATTTTCATATGAAGGATAATAATTAATTTTAAAATATGAATACTTTAATAAATTAATTCTGCTAATTACATATTTATCTGTTACTAAAGTTCTATTATAAAAATATTTTTAATGTAAGTTTAAGAGATATTATTGCGTTTTAATAAACGTTAATTTTAATTATTAAAAAATAGCTTTATTTTATTTTATTTAATAAAAGTTAAATTTAAATTTCATTTAATTATAATTATAATTTAATTAATTTTAATTGTATTTAACTTATTTAAAAATTTAATTTACGTATTTAATTGACTATAAAAATTACAAAGCACTGATCTTTATTAACTGACTTAATAAAGAACAAAACAAAACTCTGAAAAAAGGGGAAAACATCAGCGAGGAAATAACCCGAAAACCTAGAACTAGATGTCTAGTACCTTAACCACTGAGCTAGATTGCACACATATAACTTTTACCAAAACAGCATGTACCCGCTAGATAAATACATTCTCAAAACGCTTGCATTTCATCGCTAATTCATTGGCAAGAGATGCAACCAAAATAACAGTTGATGAATGGGTTGTTCAATGGAGGAAACTCATTACCTTGTCGCTCGCCCTCTTCCGTGCCTTTTTGTAATACCTTCAGATCTGTGTTGCCAGTTGGATGGATTTTTTTAATTCAGATTTCTTGATTTCTGCCACTTTTTTGAAATAGTAATATACATTCAATACAATATGGTGAATATTACATTCACCATATTTAATGACAGAATAAATAAGTCGAATATCACTGTTTCAAACAAATGGTAGCGTTCAAATACTCTGAATATCCCCTCCCCTCCTACTGCACCTCTCCAACTGGTAATACTGCTTCAAATATAAGTTCATTCTAATCATTTGAAATATTCAATAATCCTTTCTTTCCTTTTTAAATAATATATATATATATATATATATATATATATATATATATATATATATATATATATATATATATATATATATATATATATATATATATGTAATTGATTTCTAAAATATAATCATACTACACAATAATTGAACCACCAATTGGAAGAAGGGAATAAACGCCACTTTTTGACACATTCATTTTTCTACACTTTTACATTCTTTAGACTTGGCACTTAGTTGTGAGTTCGAAGAAAAGAACAAAAACCAATCGCTTCGTATAGATTCATGCGGCCATAAAAATAGTTACTTGGAAGAAGGAAACAAATCCTTCCTTTATTCCCTTCTTCCAACTATCAACTGTACGAGTATAGAAATAGTGTTTCTTTTTGCCTGTTTTTTTAAGTTTATTCGAAGCTTTTTATGAAAAACTATACAGAACATGGAACCCTCTGCCAAAGAACTACACGTTTTTAGCGATGCTTGTGGGGGACAAAATAGAAATAACACCCTTATAAGATTCTTTCTCACTCTTGTTGCAATGAATCGTTTTGAGAAAATATATGAATACTTTCCTGTGCGTGGCCATTCGTTTTTACAGTGTGACAGAAATTTCGGGACCGCTAAAAGACTCATTAGGAGAAAGGACAGAATTTACGTTCCAAATGAATGTAATGTTATTTTGGCAACCAAAATCAGGGGTTTTTCAGTTAAACTTCTAACGACATACTTGATTTTAAAAACTCATGGCAGCGATGTTTCAAGAAAAGCTGTAAGTCAACAAGGCAACAACATTCAACATTTCGCAATATTACAAGCTTTGAGTACAGTGCAAGTCATAAAGGTTACTTGACATGTTCCGAATTTATCGATGGTTTCATTAAAGCTACATTTTTGCTCCAAAAACCTTCTACAAACCCGAAAATACCAGAAACTCTTGCATATGTTACTGAAATACCCATAAATGAGAAAAAAAAATGAACGACATACAAAAAATAATGCAATATATTCCTGACGAATTCAAAGATTTTTACGATATTATGCTGACCTGGCCAACTACAAGATCCGAAAGTGAAGAAATAGATGATGAATAGAGTGTCCTTACGTTTTTTCTAATAAATAAATAGTTTATGTCATTATATTGTTTATTATTTCAAATTATTTTGTATAATATGATAAATTGGAAGAAGGGAATAAATCCAACGCATTTACATATTCATATCTAAATGAATATTATATATTTCAGCCAGATCTATTAGAAAATAAATCAGAATTTATATTTTCTTCATTATCATTGATATCACATGAGCCTATAAGTTGAAAGTAAAAAGTTATAAAGTTTTTTTTAATTATCTCCATTCTTATTTTTTGGATTTATTCCCTTCTTCCAATTGGTGGTTCAATTATAAATAATCAATTACACTGGTTATTTATAATTACATTTTGTTATTTTATTATCAATTTATTATTATCAATTTTATTATCAATAGTCATTTACACGTTGATATTCTAAATTTCTAATATTAGCTACTATTCATTAGGTTTACAAATTACTGAGAACCTGTTAATTACTTTTTAACTAATCTGTGAATAAATGCAGATGATCTGAAGAGGAAAAAAAATCGTGAACTGACATAAAAGCAGATTCTCAGCATTCTCCTTTCTCACTAACTTTATCTAATGTTTCACGATATACATTCACCCTGATATACATTCACCCGCTTTGCTATCGGTCTAAATTATGATTGACCGCGTAGTGCATGCTAAACAGTCATGCGATCTGAATAAAAACAGTCATTATTTTGCATGACAGATTGGCAACAGACGTGAGTGAGAAGTGCAAAATATTTTTTTTTTTACCTTCTTCAGTATCTTTCTCTGCTTTTACTGAAGCCGATGCCAGTATATATTATGAATGAATTACAAATGAGTACACAACTTCTTATATTTTACTGATTTCTTTTACGGCGAATGTGCTTGATCTTTCAAGATTAAGATGGATAATCATTCTCGTGTCATGAAAGTATCTCTTGTTACAGAAAACTTCAGTATCTATTTTCTAAATTCTGTTCCCAGCTTTCACCACTTTGTCTACATCAAAACGTAACTATCGACCAATTTTTTAAACCTTTTTTTTCATTTAAAACATGTTATATAAAATATTCTAGTCAGATAAAAATTGTTTTTTTTTTTTTTTTTTTTTTTTGTATAACAAATATAGTCCATCTTATGTGGAGAGTTAATGACCGACCTGGAGACGTTTTCGGTGTCTCTAAAGGCAGCTTCGATAATGCGCTTTTTTTCCTGTTTTTTTTTTTTTTCCTTTGAAATTTATAAGATTCACTTTGACATTTGTTATTCAATAGATAAATATGCAAGCATCGCTCACCAAACTAGTGAGTGGTTGTTCCACTAATGCTCCACTAATACACACATATGTAAAACTGGTTACATGGTATTTTAAGACAGATAAAAATTGGATTTTTTTTTTTCTTTCGATTTTAGCATAACAAATTTAGTCTGTCTTATTTGGAGAGTTAATGACCGACCTGAAGATTCTTTAGATCTCCTGTTTCTGTAAAGGTAGCTCCAATAATATAATATATCTTTCTTTTTTTCTTTTTTTATAGTTTATAAGGTTCACTTTGATATTTGTTATACTCAGAAAAGTCACAGTACACTGTAAAAAATATTTCCTGAAAAAAAAAAAAAAAAAAAAAAAAAAAAAAAAAAAAAAAACGGAAATTGTACTGGCAATCGGGATGCCAGTACTATTTCCGTATGTTAACGGAAAAAAAATCCGTAAATTCCTGGAAATTTTCCTTGATTTCTGAGACATTTTTAAATTTCCGTTTTAGAACAGATGTCTTCCGTATTTTTTAGAAATTTTTATGTCGTTAAAATAAACGTTAAAGAACTAAAAAAAAAAAGTACTTCTCAAGGATAACCTTGTAAGGGATAGATACATTTCTGCTTTTTTTTCTTTTCTGGGAGAGCTTTCAGTAAATATCCAACCAACCCTTGCCACGAAGAGAATCGAACCCGCAATCTTCCGTTTACTAAACTAACGATTTCGACCATTACACTATGACTGGGCACGCCGCTTTCTCAAATGTTATTACTTATTTTAGTCGCTTTTTATGATGAAAAAACTTTAAGGTTTCATCGTCAGATGTATTTTTTTTTTCAGAGTTCCAATGTTTTTAATATTTTCTTTTCATGATTTTCAATATTTTTCTTTATTATTTGATACTTTATAACAGATAAATTTTAACTTATTATGTATTATATGCGTAAAACATTGTATTAAGATTAATGTGTCTTCTTTTTGGAATAGTACCGACATTTTCTTTCTTCGAACATATATATTTTTTAATTATTCGTCTGATGATCAATTCCAATAAAAAATAATAATAAATAGCTTAAGTAAGCAGACCTTTTTTTTCCTTTGCTATTAAAATAAATTTTCTTTATCTCATATTTAAAAAAATTATGTAAATAAACAATTTTATAATAAATTAAATTATTATATTTGAGCTATGCTGAGAGCTTTTGCGTGTGGTTCTGTTAAACTGAATAGTTTTAAAAATATATTAAAAAAAACTAGATTTTAGAGAAAATTTTGAAGTTAATTACTTTAGGATAAGTAAGTTTAAATTTGGTTCTATTAATATAGTTGAATTTACAAAATTATAAACTTCATTTTTATAAAAGTAAAGAAAAAATTATTAACTATTTTTATAAATTTAAGGAAAAAATTATAAATTTTGTAAAATTATAATTTATAAAATAACAAATTTTAGTTTAATTCATAACTTTATAAGCCAAATCAGTTTAATTTAATACCCATTTACATAGCGATAATTTGCAGAGATGTTATGTTATGAAACCTTGAAATAACCCAATATTGCCTCACGTTAGAAAAGTTAAAATTAAAATTTTAAAAAAAAATTGTGAAAAAAAAATTATAATTTTGAAGCACTATCAAGGGAAAAAAAAAAGGGTAGATTTAAAAAATATATTTTTCTGTAACTTATAAAAAGAAAATTTCTAAATATTTCATTAAAATATATAAATATTACTATTATTTTGACAAAGAATTGATGCTTGAAGAACTGCAGGAAATGCAACAATCTTAATTTGTATTTCAAACAATGTTATTTCTGTAAACAAACCTCTAAATGTCGTTTACGGAAATTGCACTGTTTTTGAAGAAATACGGACATTGTACTGTTTTGAAAGAAATACGGAAAAAATCCATTAAATTTTCGGAAAACTTTCTGCATATTTACGGATTTGAAACCTGCTTTACGGAACTAAAGTCATTTACGGAAATTCTACTGTTGTTTTGGAAAAATGAAACTTCTCCGTAAAATTTTACGGAAAATCTCTTGTATGTTCGCGGATTTTTTTACAGTATATGACCTCTACTGACCAGGCTATTAGTCATTTTTTACGGATTTGTGCAGCAAGTCATTTGTTACTCAACAGAAAATTGGAAGTATTCACCAAAGTATAGAATGGCAGCAAATGTGCCGATGCAACTATATATTATGAATGAATTACAACTACACGTAAGACCTTATGTTTTACTAAATTCTTACGGCGAATGTGCGTAATCTTTCAGAATTAAGGCGGATAACTATTCTCGTGTCAGGAATCATGTTATCGAAAAGTTCTGTATCTATTTTCTGAACTCCGTTCCCAACTTTCACAATTGTCCCTACATCAATATGTAACTATATCCACCAATTTTTAAAAACCTTATTTCATGTACAATTGGTAATGTATTTTAGTAGGATAAAAAATTACATTTTTTCTTTTCTTTTCTTTTCTTTTCTTTTTTTTTTTTTTTTTTTTTTTTTTTTTTTGCAGTTTTTTCTTCATTTCTGAACTAGTTTAGAAAATAAAAATATTTCACAAAAAAAAAAAAAAAAAAAAAAAAAAAAAAAAAAAATCTCGCAAATAAAATTTAAAAAATAAAAAGCGTCGTCGATCATAGAGATCTGCCTTAGCTATCCTCACAAAAAAAAAAAAAAAAGTCGTTTAAAAAATATTTTAACATTAGAATACGGGTGTTTTCGCGTGAGTAAATTAGCCTCTTCACAATTAAAAAAGTGATAACAAAATATTCTTTTTTTAATGCATAATATAGCAGTTTGGGATTTTAGTTTTAAAAAAGTGAAAATAACATTCGAAAAATAAATGAAAACATATTTTATCACTTCATTACGCATGGGATAACGATTGTAAATGATTTGATAAAAGTGATTTTTTTTTTCTGCTTTGTGATTGCATTAATGTCATTGCCTAAATACCTGAAATTCCTTTTTACTTACCCATCATACATAGTAATGTTGTAAGTCTTGTAATCGTTTTGAAAATCGATTTTTTTTTTTTTTTGACGGATTTACATGTTTTAGACACTGGAGATTCCGAAAAACATATTTTTAGAAAAAAAAAATTGCTGTCCGTCTGTCTGTGTGTGTTTCTGTGTGTCTGTAAACGCTCTATCTCCCGAACAAATTGAGATAGAGACTTGAAATTTGGTATGTACTTAGTATGTAATAATGGGAAGAAGCTTATTGAATTTCAGTAACCTCGATTATCTGGAACTATTTTTTTCGGACTCTCGAAATATTCGTTCTGATAAGAGGTAGTATATAAAAATTTTCGAAATTGCTTATTTTAAGGAGTGAATATAAAAGACAATAAAAAAAGCATAACTTTTGCATAAAGAATGAAGTCAATCGGATAATGAGTTGTCGAGATATTTGTAATCTTATTTTCCACTCTTCTATTTTTCATGACCCTGTATTTCATTCATATTTCAATTCAAAGATATATTTTAATTGGATATGAGACGCTTAATTCGACGTAGTAAACCGTTAGTTAATATGATTATCAATTTTGGAGTTATAAGGATGTTTCTTTTACGCAATTCAGTAATAGAGCATTTAAAGTTTATGACTTCATCAAGCCACGATTTTATTCGAATTGCAATGCATTTTATAAATAGTGTACACATGTTTTATTTTCATATTTTAGATTATGCGTATCCATGATCGGTAAGTATTAACTTACCGATGGTGGCCTCTAACGACTAGTTTACTTTCAATCTGTAATATATTATTTTTTCATAAAGCTGTGGTTTAAATTTTTAAAGTGCGCATAAAGGTATTTGTCATGTTTATAATGTAATTTTCTTGAGAATGGGGGCCCAACATGGACTTTGTGCCCCGGGTCCCAGATAGAGTTAATTAGGCTCTGTGGATAAACAATTATGTTGGAAAGTGCTAAAAAGAATTTTTGAAGTATGCATTTGTTAAAAATCTGCATGGTTTCAAAGCATAAATCTTAATCCAAGATACAGGGGAACTCTCTTTTAACGAGGATGATGTGATCACTGCATTTGAGCGTTATAAGAGATTTCTATCAGTAACCAGGTTTAAAAGAGGACTGTAATGATAAAACATAAAAAATAAATAAATAAATAAATAAAAAAGATTAAAAGTTCAGATGAGTTATTAAATATTGCAAAACACTTGCTGGAATAAATTAAACTTATTTTTATTAATGTATTTAACAATCCATTTTTTATTAATTTTTAATTCCGAATAGGCGCTTCTATAAGACTTGGTATTCTGCGAGCAAGATAACACTCGGTTAACTCAGCTAGACGGACTGCTTTTTTCTTTGTTGAATTTATTAAATTAAACATAAGAAAATAAGTAAAAGTTCAGATGTGTTATTAAATATTACAAAATGATTGCTCGAATAAATTAAGTTAATTTTTATTAATGTATTTAATTATGTATTTTTCATTAATCTTAAATCGTAAATAGATACTGGTATAAGACCTGGTGTTCTGCATGGGCTGCTTTTTTCTTTGTTGAATTTAAATAATGAAACATAAGAAAATAAATAAAAGTTTAGATTAAATATTATAAAATATTTGCTCTAATAAATTAAATTTATTTTTATTGATGTATTTAATAATGCATCTTTTATTCATTTTAAATCTTAAATGGGTGCTTATATAAGACTTGGTGTTCTGTGAGTACGATAACATAGTGGGAAATTCAGAAACATAAATAATAATAATAATAATAATAATAATAATAATAATAATAATAATAATAAATAAGCAGATACAGATTTTAAGAATAATATACTGACCTGTCTAAACATTCATTTATCAGATTAGGCGAACCCATGGCACACGCACCAGAAATGAAAGAATATATTTCGTTGATTGAGGTTCTAAATCAAGATACAGTGACATTACATAAAATATACCGATTTAGATTCGATTGATTGGAAATTGAAGAACTTAAATTTTAGCTTATTAAATTACAATCTAGCTCAAGATGGGCAGAAAATTTTATCAAACAAAGACAAACTACGGAAACTACCGAAAAGGAAAGATTATTATGAATTATAAGTAAAAATGTCGATGATAAAATTATAGCAACTTTGAATTTAATTCCCGAGCAATTTAAAGAAGCTAGCATTTGCTATCTTAACAAATTTTCCTGCTATCCCCGCTAGCGAATCTGTATCTTATCAAGTGAATCTCTCTATATTAAAAAAATAAATAAATAAATAAAATAAAGAAAGAAAAAGAAACCTCTGCTGTCACCACGACAGTGTCCGGAGGTCTTTCTAGACTAATATTAAAAAAAAAAATATTGCATATAAAACAAGTTGAAAATTGCACGTCAAACGTGACAAATGAGGTGCGTTCGTACTGTTATTATTTCGGTGAAATGAATTATATCGTCTGTTATGATATGATTAATTTCCGTAATAAAATAAGTACATTTTAAGTTGGCAACATTTTATCTTTTGTTAATATTTATTGAAAATTCAAATGGGAAACTTAAGCCTAACTTTGAAAATTTCACACTTGAAATCCATATTTAGACTTTTTTTTTTTCATTTAGTATCTATTTCTCCGGAAACATCTATTTTAAAAAAAAAACTGCCTGTAGACTATAGGATTGCTATAATTAAACAATTTTAGTATGCAAATTCGGTTTTTAAATTCAGTAATACGGAAATAAGATGACTCCATCTTAAATAGGACGTAATCACCATGGCAACCTAGAATCATTACCAATCATGGGACGTCATTGAATTAATTACGTATGATAGGATTTAATAGAAGGAGTAACGTGACTATAATTTGGTCATACAGCTTATAAAATGTCATACATAACTACAACTTGGAAAAAGTGTTATAAAATGTCATATACGTCATAGATGACTATAACGTCATACATGTCAGATAACTTGACGATACATCTCGGTCGCTTATGACGATTAATCCTCAGAAGCTGCTATAACAAGGAAGTACCGATTTTTAAAAAATTCAAATCACTTAATAAATATTTTTATTAATATCTTTTTAAGTTTTGATTCAATTTTCATAAAATTTGAAATGACTCGACAAAAGTTTGCAACGATTATATATATATTAAATTTCAAACCATTTCGTTGGGTAGTTTTTGCGCTGTTATATGCAGACAGACGGACGGACGGATCAGATGACGACTATAGGTGCTATACGTATTTATGTAATTATGAACACACCTAAGAAGAAAGAAAATTTGTAGTTTTATAGAGAAATGTTTGATAAACACGCTGAAGCAGACAGTTTTCAAATCGATGAATTATTTTAAGAGATATTTAATATTAAAGTCGGTCAAAATAATTCTCTTAAAAATGTTTATAGGAACAAAAACTATGCATGGGATTTTAATCATCTTTTGAAGGGATATAGTTGACAAGCTTGCGACGAACAGTGTGAAATTATTTTTTTAATTTAATTAAACTTTTGGGTGTTTTTTTTTTATTTTTTATTCAAAATTTCACCATTTTAATTGAGATTTATTTCATATTTAGAAAAGACCACTTATTTGTATTGTTGTCAATTTGTAAAACAGTCCAAATAACAATATTCATTTTCAATTAAACAATATATTTACACATGACTTAAAAACAGAAATAGAACTTTAACTTAATAATTAAATTATCACGTGTTAAGAGCAGAAAATGGAGAAACACGTCATAAAAAATGTGCTTACACGTGAATATTAAAAGGATAAATAAAACTTTAAAATAATAATTGAATGATTACGCGTTAAAAGGATGGTAAAAATTAAGCCATATATATTAAATGCACAAATAATAATATTTCCAACCAGTTTCAGTTTAAAAATATATTTGCACGAGAGGTTTATTTCATATTTTGAGATGGTCTTTTAAATGATTAAAAAATGTATTTTAACGTGAATACTAAAAGAGAAACAAAACTTTGGTGAAAATTACGTCATATTAAAAACGAAACCTATAAAATGTGTTATTTAAAGCAATCTTCTTATAGAGTCGTTGTAAAATTACGGAAGGTAGCAATATTGTTTACTTAGCCATTTTGTACAAGAGGATTTTTCCAATGTTTAATTGATCTTATTTAATCAATCACGAAAACAGCAGTTAGTTGTCTCGACAGCAGTTGATTCGGCCTTAACATTCCGAAAATCAAAGGAAAATTAATGGAAACCCAATTACAGGAGATCACCACTGGTCGTTTAATTATAATCCAATCTTCCGTAATCATGTTAAAGCATTAAAATTAGGTCAAATTAACCGTGTTTTTAGAGTTTGCCGTGTCGAAACGGGTTGGTGAGCTTAGGTCGTAGGGGACAGAGCCTCCTAGTAATTTAAAAACTCAAACAAAAACCACTTGTCAGATAATTCCAGTTCAGCGTGTTAAAAGCTAAGTTTGGATTGATATTAAATATTTTTCATTTAAGATGCAATAACAGAAATCGCATTTAATTTTAATCGCATTAATTGTTTATTACTTTCTAAAAAAAATGTCTATAATTATTACAGTGTAGTACCTACACGCACGTTACCCACATTTTTAAATTTTAATAAATAATTTTCAAGTAATTTTGATCAATTTATGTTTTTTATTTATTTATTTATTATTATTATTTTTTAAATCCACTAAATGTTTTTTAGTTTGTCACGTCATGCAAAATATTTTTTGAAAAAAAAAAATAGCACGCGGATGTAAAAAGGTACGCTATCCTTGCTATATAAGATGTTAAAATTTCATG
The DNA here is from genome assembly GCA_963931845.1 of Maratus michaelseni. Taxonomy (NCBI): domain Eukaryota; kingdom Metazoa; phylum Arthropoda; class Arachnida; order Araneae; family Salticidae; genus Maratus; species Maratus michaelseni. The sequence continues at coordinate 300,398,386 of OZ007587.1, read as the reverse complement.
CAAAAATATGGTAACTATTTCCACGAAATCGCGAGCGCAAACGTTAAAATAACCGTTTGGAATAAAATGATTTTTAAACTAACCATTCTTTATGCAGTATAATGACCATAGTTCAAATATTTTTACTCTAGCTTTTGTTCCATTGCAAAATTTGAATGTTATTTTAATTAAATTACAATAACTAAAATTTTATATATATATATATATATATATATATATATATATATATATATATATATATATATATATATATAACTTATTGCAAAAATTAACCATTGAAACAGAAGTAACTGACCAAATGCAATGAAATTATTACCCCAAATAGCTATGTCAAATTACACATTATAAAACATAGTCCTAACAAATGAAGTATTTATTCAAAAAGTGAAACATCAGTAAAAACACAAATGTAAGCTTATAATGTAATTTACTTTTTCAAGGGCTGGGAAACCACATTATAAGCAAAGAATGATTGTTTTCTGTAACTGTCACAAGCTTAAAGCCAAAATTTTGTGACAATTCCAAGCCCTAACAATCATTGGAAAAAAAATTGGAAAAAAAAAAAAAAAAAAGGATACCTTTGAAAATAGAACACTACAAATCAAACGGAAGAAAATAAATCCATTTATAAACAAATAAATACAAAGGAAGACAAAGAAAATCTATACATTACAACATAAATTTGTCCAGAATCCGAAGCCAAAAATGTTTTGTGCTAAGCACATGGTAAAGTGAATAAGTGTATTCAAACGTACAAGTTAAAATTACAGTTAATTTTCTAAAAGTAGCAGTTATTAATTTAACCATTGTGATTTTAACTATTTCTAATTTAAAATATAAAAATACAAATAAATAATATAAAAACTATAAATTCATTTACTAAAAATATTTTTTAACTTAAATAATTTTAATATATATATTATATTATTGGAATATTTAAAAATTTCACTTGTATTCCAAGTTTTCAGTTAAAAGAGAAAAAAAAAATTGTGAAAATTTATATGGTGCTGCCATCTGGTTTTATAATAAACAATAACTAAAAAATAATACTAAAGAATAATAGTAATAGTTTTTTTAAAATCATTATATGGTGCTGCCATCTAGTTAAAGATTAAAACAATATCTAAATAACTATTAATTATTTTGATTAAGTAAATTTTCAGTATAAAATTATTTTATCTATTTATTTTTACATATGTCAACATTTAAATAATTTCAAAACATAAATAAACCCATAAAATCTAAAATATTATTGTAGAAGTCAAATTAAATTTTCATTTTATAAATAATTATATGCAAGCTTAAAAGATTTACCAATATGACTACATGCACTTATTGGAACTAACATCTTGCAAAATTTTATTAACCCTGAAAAATAAAATTAGATTTTCATTTTATAAATAACAATGCAAGTTTAAAAGAAATACCAAAAAGAGGAAGAGGAAGAAGGAGAAGAAATCGATGTTCTAGTCAATTTTAAAGTATTCGCTCCCTTAACTTTGTGTGATAAATCATAAAACTATTCCTTTTTCCCTGTGCTTTCAATACTTCTAGAAAATATTGTTTCTGTTAATAGCATTAAATTCATTTTTTTTTTAAATAAAATAAGTTTAAAATAATATAAAAAATAATAACATAACGAAATTCAAAAGTACTTTCACTTTATTTTACTCAAAATCTCTTAACTTAAAAAAAAAAATAACTTTAAGTGTAAAAGAAAAAAAACTTTTTATTTTCATTTATTTATTTATTTTTGTATATTCAATTACATACGAATCCTCGTGTAAATGCGTAAACGCTTAACAAAATTTAAAGGCTACATTCAGAATAATCCACAATAAAAGATGTCTTTTAGGATCTTCCTCATTCCTTGCACTTCTTTTTATATATGCAAGTGCTATTATTTCGCAAGAAATTTTCCCCTTTTCAGATAAAGAATGGCTTGATGATAGTTTATTCATGTAAGATTTGAAAAACGTTTTTCTCAATGCATATGGAACAGCGAGTATAAGGTTAATGACTTTTATATTATACTTTATAAAATCACAGAACAAATCTCCCATTCTGTTAAAGGATTTCTCCTTTTCAAAATGCACTGGGCTTTCATTTAATTTTTAATGTTTTATTTTTTTTAAATTATTATTTTAAGTTGGTGTAAAGCTTCACTAAAGGAAAAGAAAATCATGTAAATGCCAAACAACCAAGCATTCTTCGAACACTAACAAGGAAAATCTTCCAATTGAGAATTTTACTTCATTTGCTTGAAAATGGATTATTTTCCTGTAGGGTTCGAGGCTATTAAAAAATCAAATGTTTTACAAAACATTGAAAATAGCTCCATTTGAAAGCATTATGTTCTTGAAAAATTCACTTATTTTTTTATTATGTTACTGAAATTATAAAAATATATGAAGTAAATCTGAATAGCGTGAGAAATTTAATTCATGAATCCCTTTGTGCTAATTATTGAATTTATTATTAATATAAATTTGATGATAGCTGGTATCTATAGACATAACGCGAAGTTACAAGTTTTTAAATTAATTATTGTTGATAAGTTATTTAATTATAATATACATATTATCCGCATATTTACTCTTCAGTGCTTTAGTAATTTGGAAATTTTTCATTTAAATTTCGCAAATGAATCTTTTATATATAGGATTTTTCGTTAAATAATGAAATAATTTTTATTTACATTCATTCTGATTCTGATGTCCGTAAGTGTCAGTAAAATAACATGATTAGTAAAAACAGCAGAAACCATCCGCGGATACAAATGATAAACAAATAATCCAACAAATTTTACATACAAAGACCAGAATATTGTCCATTATGACTGAAAAAAAGACTTATTTATAAATGGCTTTTTACTCAAACCGTGTTGAACTACAGTTGGAAAACCGCAGATTATATAGTTAAATTTGGTTATAACAAGAACGAAGAGACGAGAATATTTGTTGTTATCACGACAATCAAGCTTTAGCTATGTGTAAATTGAATTTTAAGCAATTTAAATATGTAGTTTCCAAACTTTGACTTTAAGCCAAAAATGCATAAGCATCTGTCCCAGCGATGTTCACAATAACCGTGTTTTTTCAACTGTACGACAGAATTTGTGGAGGTTTTTTTTTTTTTTTTTTTTTTTTTTTTTATATTGAAATGTATTTTATATAAATAACAGTTGACGTTATAAAAAGGGAGTCAAATATTTAAATTTTAGCGTAATTAAATTTTATTTTTTTAATGTATCGCCAATTTCCTTTATAGAAGTATTCACTGCTTCCAATGCTAAGAACTAAAGATTATTCTTAAGAAAATTTATAATTATGCGTTATTACTATCACTAAAGAAAATATTTTACAATAAACATTGCTTTCTGAAATAATTTTTCAATATTATTTTTAATTAGATTTATTATTGTTATTATTATTATTATTTTGCTTATAACATTTTGCAATAAAAATTACTAGATGAAATAAATTTTTAATATTCTTTTTAATTTGTCATTTCTTTTTAGTTGTTTCTCTTTTTTGCATATATTTTCTTTTTTTTTTCAAAGTCTTTAAAAGATATTGGACTAATCTTCTGTAATCGGGTCACCCGCCAATTTTGCGTATTTACTATATTGTTGCAAGTTTCTTTTATATTTGAAGGGGACTCTGGACGGTGAATCCTATTGCAGAAAATTACACGATATTTGGACTTAGCGATTTGTAAATTTATGGTTTTTCATTATAAAGGAAACGGATAAAAGAAGATTTACTATTATATTATATATTTTTCATCTGCATTTATGCTTGAGTTCTTATATTTTATTTTCATATGCAAAAATTAAGTTAAGTTATTAAAATTTACAAAATCATTACTCATAGTTTTAGTTCTACATTTCTGAATTAGAAAGACTAAATTAGTAATAGTAACTTGAAATATTATTTAAAAATTGTCTAATTCCTTATTTATAAATATGAAAATTCTATAAAAATAATTAAAGATATCAGATGATACGTTTACTTATCAATTTTTAAATGTTCAATAAAATTATTTTTCTTTAATCTATTTTTTATGCATTATTTATGTATTTGCCTACATTTCTGAATTAAAAAGACTAAATTAGTAATGGTAACTTGACTTATAATTAAAAAAAATTTAATTCCTTATTTATAAATATGAAATATTCTATAAAAATAATTGAAGATATCAGAGCAGGTTACGTTTACTTATCAATTTTTAAATTTTCAATAAAATTATTTTTCTTTAATCTATTTTTTATGTATTATTTATTTATTTGCTACCTTTATATTATGTTTATTATTATTATTATTATTAATTCGGTGAACACAAAAAGAAAAAAAATGCTTCAGTTTATTATTTTGTTGGATAGAAGCTATGTAATTTAAAGGGGATAACTAACTAAATTATAATCATTTCGAGAATCCCCCTTTCATTAACAGTGTGGAACACACATAAAAACATTTTGTTAAGAAAATGAAGAAATCGGTTGTTATTTTGTGAATTCGAAAAAAAAAAAAAAAAAAAAAAAAAGAAAAAAAAACGCTATATGCGAATATTATATGCAATGTACTTTTTATATACTAGACGAAAAAATTATTTTCTTTTCGCTCGTTAAAACCCAATTCTCATAACAGCCAAGATTGTTTTTATCGAGTTTCAGTGGAAAAAACTTTGGTTCATTTTAGCACTTGTGTAAAATGAGCGCACATTTGGCACTAATAAGGAAGGTCTCCACAAGCGCATACTCAGAAAAATTTGAAAAAATTACAGAATATTCTTCTCATGAGGATATATACGTTTATAAAAAAAATTGCTGCGGAACCTCGATATAACGTCCGTAAACAAATTATGAAAATTTCGTGCTTTTGGCGATTTACTACTGGTTGGCGACACAATGAAATAATAATAATAATAATAATAAATACACTTTTATGATAAATGCTCTTTTAGGAAAAACTTTTTCTACTCATCATAATGAATTAATTTAAGGTAAATTTAACTTAAAAAAATACACTTTTATAACTCCGGTTTTACCATATGTATTTATATGTACATATAAGGAAAATTAACGATTTAGAACAAAATTTAAATTGATTAAAAATTCTTCAAACTAAAAATTAATATCCGATTCTGAGCACTGTCTATTTAACTTTGATATAGTTAGTATCGGAGAAAACAAAAAAAAAGTATTGTTGCCATGGAAACAACGGCTTATTCAATATCGAATGTATAAGGAGAGCATTCTTAATCGGGCAGTTGCTGTTAAAATACACTTAAAACTTATCAAGCCGTCGAAATCATGCAAAATTAAATAACTTTAGCAACATGTAACTTTTATATATATTATATAAGCTTATAGAAAAAATAATATATTTAATCGTTTAAGTATAAATTCACAAAGTACGTACGACTCATTTAAAAACTCATTTAACTTGGAATTTTTAAATGCATTAAAATCGTTTGTATTTCGCGAGAGAAAAGTGTTGCTCGCCAAATCACGTCTTTTTTCGCCAATTACTCGAAAGTATTTTATTTTTTTACAAATATTCTACTGAGATACCGCAGCTAAATTTGACTGATCCTTTAATACGTACATGAGTAGTTTCATTAGCGTTTTTTTTTTCCAAAATTTTCTGAGTTTGCGCTTTAAGGAGACCTTCCTTGTAAGTAAGGAAAGCCCACATAAAATCTGATCGATTGAGAACAAAAATTTCCCACTAACTATAGACAGAAATTTACCCTATAAAATTGCACTCTTAAAAATGTGTACCTAAAAATAAGAAAGATGTACTCATTTTTTGAGTATTTTTCGGTTTATAATAGATGCAAGTATTTAAGTCTCAATTTCGAAAAACACACGTACGCATTTTTTAAAGTGTATATTTTACTTTTATATAGCTCTTATAAATTACTGTGATAAAAGAAAAGCAAATGAAACGGGATACATACACGATACATTCATCAGAAAATATAATTCGTTAAGGCGATATATAACGCTGACAAAACTGATTATAAAGTATACTTTATAAATAAGTAAATACTTATAAAGTGTATTATGTAAGGTGTGCATAAGAGTGGAAATTCTTTTAAAGATTTGCTTACAAATATACAAAAATATTACGTTAGGATTCATAAAAAACTACTTTATAATTTATCTTTAATGTGGAAAGGTTTACTAAAAACACAAAGCTTGTGATGTTGCCCAATCCGAAGGCTATGTGATTTACAAAAATTATTTCTTTATTAAAAAAAAAAATCCGTTTGCTATTAACTTTATTTTGATATAAAATTCTATTGAAGCAAACTGTTCGACCAATGCATATTTGTAATTTTATAAAAATTGCCATTTTTTTTTCTACAGTTTACCGATGTTTTGGTTCTGATAACTAAGAGCGCTGACGAAGTGCCTGATGTAGGGGCCGCCGCTGCACCACCCTCCTTGTCGCTCAGACTGGCAACTAAAGTTTACTTTATTTAATATATATATATATATATATCAGGGGTGATTCTGTTCCGAATTTTCTGAAAAATTAAGGCAGTCATTTCCGAAAATTTAAAAAGAATCGGTCATAAATCCGAAAATTCGGACATAAAGTATATCGCGTTTTTGACAAATGGTCGCCGAAAAAAATCAATTTCGTCAATCGTTCGAAGAGAAATCGCCAATTTCATCAAAAGATCGCGGTAAAAACGCAAAATTCGTCAGAAGATCGCAAAAACGCAAATTTCGTCATAGGATCGCGAAAAAACGCGAAATCCGTCCAGGGATTAAGAAAAAAGCGTGAGTTTCGTCAAAGAATCGCCGAAAAATCGTAAATTTCGTCAAAGGATCGCAAAAAACCCGCAAATTTCGCCAAATAATCGCGAAAAACGGCAAATTTTGTCAAAAGATCGCGAAAAATGGCAAATTCCGTCAAAGGACCGCGAAAAACGGCAAATTTCGTTAAAGGTTCGTGAAAAGACGAAAAATTCCATCAAAAGTTCGAGAAATAACGGCAAATTTCGTCAAAAGATCGCGGAAACCGCAAATTTCGTCAAAAGATCGCGGAAAAACGCAAATATCGTCAAAGAGGTGAGGAAAAAAAACACATAGTTAGTGCCGGGATTGGATTCCCCCCCCTTGTTGTAACCTTTCAGAAAATTTGTTGTGAATTTCAGAATTTTTCTTTTTACTCACAATCACCCCTGAATATATATATATATAAGTTTCATTTTGATATTGAATATATATATATATATATATATATATATCCACAAATTTCATTCATTCGATTTTTTTCATTTCATTCAATTTTTAATTTAAATTCTTCTTTTAAATAAGTATTTCATATCTATATTCATTGTGTTGGGGTTACAATTTCGTTGTCAATAAATTATCACTTACTAAATCATAATTTCACGTTTCTGTTGGTATTTCGGTAATGTTTCATTAATGGTTATATATATATATACGTTTCATTTTGATATTGAATTCAACTTGAGCTAATTGTTCGCACAACGCGTATTTGCAATCTTATTTAAAAACAAATATATACTATTAGTTTCATTTTGATATTGAACCCGACATGAGCGAGTTTTTCGCACAACGCGTATTTGCAGTCTTATTAAAAAAAAAATTTAAATTTAAAAAAGTGGCTCTATTACACGAGACATACACTAATATGCGTACTCGATTCAACATACTTTTTTGTTGTTGTTGTTTTGCTTTTTTTTAAATACGTATAAGATTGATTCTTATTATTTTACAGTCGTCGAAATCTTCGGAACAAAATGCCCATTAAAATACCAAATTATACCTAGACTATATCGAGTCAGATTTCAATGACCTTTTCTTTTAGGTTTTCATCTGCTTGAAATTGAAAAATAAGGAAGCATACTTTTCTTTACTGTAATTTCCCTAAAGCTTCAAGGAGAAAAATAAAATATAATAAATTTAAGGGAGAGAACTGAAACCAGAAGCCAAAATATAATTGGTGAAAAACTAAAATAAACAAATAAAACGAAAGAAAAATACTTCTGTCAAAATGAGATAAACATAATAAGAGGGAAAATCAAAGAAAAAAATGGAGGTTGAAAATTACTTTAAAAAGATGTTGTAAAATGAAATAAATATAAATCGAATTATATAATTGGATATGTATAGTTTCACCAATAAACCATTATACATAAATTACCATTTTATCTTTTATGCTCATATTTCCGATTTTATAGTCATTATTATTTATTTATTTATTTATTTATCAGCCTTTAGGTCAGATATTTACATGTTTCACAACAATTCTTTTTAACCATTGGGAAAATGGTTGTTGTTTTCGGTCGAGAATGGACCTCTTGGCGTCGTCATTTTATTTTTTTAAGCATTTTTAACGAAATTCTGTAACTTTAGAAGAATTTTTCTTTTAATAGGCAATAGAAATGCATAAAATCGTTACAAAAATGTTAAAGTTACAAAAAGGATAGATGCAAACTATCAGATATGAATAAAAGCAGAATTTAAAAATTAACGTCGGATGAGAAATCATCTTATAAAGTAAAAAACGTGGTCTACAACTTTGATTTCCTCAAAATACCTTTAGCTCAGACATCAATATAAACATCATATATATAAGAGTTAAAGTTATTGTAGGAAGGATCCGACAAAATATTAAGGTATACATTAAGGATAAGGTATAATAATGGAAAATACGTTTCAATAACTGCGGCGATGGTTCAAACGAATATTTTTGCGAGGACAGAGAATGCCAGGATCTCTTCAACTGTAGTAATGAAAAATGCGTTTATTTGTAGATGGTTCCGATGAATATTTTTTAATAATTAATATTTTTAATTAATTTGAAAAAAAAAATATTTTTAAAGCTTTCGGAACATTTTCCCAATGGTTGTTGTAATTTGTTAAATTACATTTTTTTTTTCGTTTAGTAAATGTTAAGTATTTTTAGAGTTTTTCTAATTATGGACTTAGGTTACATTATATACGGGCGAATAAGAATTACCTTTACGTATTTGACACTTTATAAAACCTGAAAGATATAAGGTAGTCATGTGCTATGCTTGTGTGCATATAACAACAACACATAAAGTTTTATTTGTAAGCAAAGTTTTATTTATTATTTCTTTTAATGTTTAATGATTAATTTAATGTCTTCCTTTCACGCTTCAACATATCTGCGTGAAAGTAATTTCAGCTGTGATTCTTGTCTTCAAATGATTCATACTAATTAGTCACTGTAGTACGGTTCATGTGGTCTCCTTACAGGAAAATAAACCATACAGCATAATTATTTAGTAATCTGTCAATGCAAATTATAAGACTACCACTGACAATTGTCGATCAGATAATTCCTTTTTTTTTTTTTTACTGACAAACTTATAAAACCTTGTTTAATTAAAAAATACCTTGTTTGAAAAAAAAAAAAAAACTTTAGGTGTTATTTGTACAGCCACCTGAAAAAAGGTATCCCCCCCCTCACCACCACTAACTCTGCCACAGATCATCGTATAAAAATATAACTAGTACCAATTGATTAGTAATAAAATCTACTATGAGTTGTAATTTTCCAACTGGTCAAAAAATGTCCAGGCCAGGATTCGAACCAGGGACATCTTGGCTGAAGCTTGAAGCTGCCCATGCTCTGAGCCAACCAACTGTGCTATCCTGGACGAATCTGGAGGACCCAATTCACTCAGCTTACCTTATTGATCATAGCATCTGGTCTCATATCTCAATCAGCTCAACAGAATGAATCGCAGGTAATGGAACTCCAACAATCTTTCATCTGGATACGTAATTACACTAGATTAATTTTAACACGATTATTCTAATTGTTAAATAAATCAATTGTGAATTGAAAAAGGGATTTATTTACCAATTACAATCATTGTGTTAAAATTAATCTAGTGTAATTACGTATCCAGCGTTTACTGGAGTTCCATTACCTGCGATTCATTCTGTTGAGCTGATTCAGATATCCAGCCAAAATGCTATGATCAGTAAGGTTAGCTGGATGAATTTGGTCATCCATATTCGTTCAGGATAGCTCAGTTGGTAGAGCATTGACAGCTTCAGCCAAAAGGTCCCTGTTTCGAATCCTGGTCTGGACCTTTTTCGTATTGTTGAAAAATTACAACTCATTTGATTTACTTACTAATTAGAATAATTGTGTTAAAATTTATCTAGTGTAATTAATGCTGTACTGATTTTTCTTAGGGGGTGGTTTACATATTGAATTTTTAACAATCGTTAAAATTTTCAATACAGGTACCGAATTTTGACATCATATTTGGTTTCTGCGCCAATTTTACGTTCGGCTACCAAACGGGAAGTCATTCGGTCAAGTAGTTAAGGAATTGTGTAAGTTTAAAATATGGAACTCCCAATGTTAAATTCATTTATAACCGTTGCCAAATAGATTGCAATGCGAGTAGTTTTAAAAAATATATAACTCGAAAACTACATGGCGAAATAAGCTGTAGTTTTAGATTTGCATTATTTGAAACATTTCTAGAAATCGATTTCTATTAAAAATTATACAATTCCTATTTATTATTATTATTATTATTTTAATATGAAAAAAAAGATTATAACAACTATAAGCCAATTAGTGAGTAGGACATTTTTTCTGGTGTGTACATATCCGTTAAAAAAAAGGTTAAATTATGAGAATTTGTCATCATTGTAAACTTTGTCATCATTGTACCTTTTTTCCTTCGAGCCCTTTCCGTGCCTGTTTATGAATTAATGCTTAAAAAAACTATCCACATTTAAATCTTTTTCGCACCGATTAAATATGAATGGAACATTAGGAGAACTTAGAGGAAGAAAATTTTATGTAACAAAAACTACATTTCGAGAAAATTAAATTGAAAAGTGTACTATCTCAAAAACCTGTTTAAAAACCTTTCGTACGATATCTCACCCATCGTTTTGCGTTTGGTATGTGCATAGAGAAAGAGACATTGAAATCAGAAATAATATGTATGTATAAAATCAAAAAGCGTTTCAGTTTTTTTTTTTTTGTAAATTAAATCCCATTTTCAACTCTAACCCTGAGTATGGATTTATAATCTCTACTCAATAAAATATCCTAAGAAACACTCTTGTTTTCTTTAAAATTTTAAAATTTAGTTACAGTGAAAGCACAGATTTTTCTTTGTAATGTTACCATGTAATGTGAAGTTTTATTGATGAATACATAACAGAATAATACATAAAATCGAAAGAAAAAAAAATCACGTCAGCATGATGGATTATCCCATGGTTTTCAGTAATATTAAAAAATCTTAAACTTAAGTCAACAAATCCGTGTACTTTTTCAAATTTATTTATAGAAAATCAATCATTCATCTACTCCAGACATGCAAATACATGCATGTGTAAATTTAAGTATTAAAAATAAGAAAATAACACTTTTGTTTTCTTCAATTTTTTTTTCTAATATTTAGTTACAATGAAAACATAGATTTTTCTTTACAGTGATACCAACTAGTGAAAAGTTTTATTGATGCATACATTATAGAAATATACATAAAACTGAAGAAAATAAATCACGTACTAAGCATTGATTACCCCATGAATTTCTGTAACATTAAAAAGTCTTTATCTTTAATCAACGAATAATATACCTTTTCAAATTTATTTTGAGAAAATCAATCATTCATCTTCTCCAAACATACTACTTATATAAATGCATGTGAAAATTTAAATTAAAAAAATAACAAAATGACAAAGTTTTAAAATAAATTAACTATTTTTTTGGCTTTTGAGTCTATATAAATCACCCCAAAAGAATTTGGTTGTTTATAATTTAAACCATTAATAATATATACAATTGAAACACATTCTTTTATAACCAATCAAGTCAGAAAGCGTAATGTCACTATACACATAGCATAGATTGAAGATCTGATACTATTCCTTTCTTTTTAACACCACAATTCTTAGTGTTTTTTTTAGAATTAAGATGTGCATTAAAAAAGGAGCCATCTTTTTTGTTTTGTTTTTACGATATATAAAATGCATATGTACACTTTCGCACTTTTTGAAATTCCGATATTCACCGATATACAGCTGAATTCTTTTTAACTCCACCCTAGAAACTAATTAAATATTTTACAGTCCATCATAAGAACAGTGCCATGTTGACATGTCTCTAACATGAAAAAGAAAAAGAAAACATACAAATTGTAATTTAGTTCATTTTCAAAAACTAAACATTTTATTCAATTTTGCTGTCTTGTTTTTGCCATGTACAGATGGCGGAGTCTTACTTAATGATAACTTGACAGGTGGAAATTTACCTTGTCCTACCGATAAATCATCCAGAACAACTTGAATATAACTTGGTGGGTCATCTTTCCCATTTTGCTGTTTTATTAAACTTGGAGCATTTACAGCCCTTTGCAAATTATGACCCATATTGGTACTTGGCTGGGTATGAAGGTTGTATGAAAAAGTTCTGTTTATTTTACTGCAATTGCAAAGCATACATCTACAAAGTAACACTAAAATTGAACCCAATAAAATTGGCATTATCATTATAAGATAAAGTTTATAATTCTCAGTTGAAGCATGTGTTTCGCTATTATTATTTTCTGACGACATTTCTCTATAAGGAGACATTTTATTCCGAATCTTCAGGATTTTTAAAACACTATTGTTGAGGAATGTTTGAGTTGTAGCATTCAGTACGCGTGTATTAAAAGTTTTGATGAAGCTGGAACTATTGGAATTTGAATGATCCCAATGAGGCTTTCGAATGTTGAAGATTAAATCCCAGATATGACTATTGTTTGATGGAGACAATTTTTCTGTAAGAGGAAAGAAATTTCATTTAAATTTTTATATAGAATTTACAAATAGTTATCAGTAATAATAATAATAATAAAGATTATAATGAAAATGGCTAAAATAGACTAACTTTGAAATCATTTTTAAATCGAAATCTTTTTTCTTTTGCTCATTAGGCTAAGTAAGAGATAAATAGTAATGGCTGATTTGACAAAGAACAATAAAAACAATATATTTCAAATAGAATGTAAATATATTAAATGTTTAATGAAATATGAGCATTTGCATGAAATATTTTTAACTACGCATGTATGGACGATAACAAAATTTTATTTGCATAGTTTAGAAGACATTAGCCAGAAAATATCAAAAGGCCAGTCTAATATCGTGAAAATTCAGAAAAGTGTTGGCAATTGAGTAAGCTGAATTCGGATACTTTCTAAAAGTGGATAATAAGGGATTTGCCACAATTTGTCATTTCTCTCTCTCTCTCTCTTTTTTTTTTTTTTTTTTTTTTTTTCGTTTACTTTGGAAGAACTATCAGAACAAACCCATTCAAAGGGGGGGGGGGGGGAGAAAAAAAAAGAAGAAGAAGAATTATGAAAATCAAAACTTTAATTCAAAATCTACACGTGAACATACTATAAATAAATACTCATTTATTGGAAGTCAGATTATAAATTTGTGGAAAATTTTTTAATCACCCAGCTACTTTTACGAAGCGACTGAAATTCCACTTACTATATTGCCATATATTTCTGAATTTTCACGATATTGGACTGTCCTTTTTAGATAAGGTTCCCTACATAGTTTACTACTAAATTATAAAAAAATAAATAAATAAAATAAAATATTTTTTTTTCGCGCATGCGCATTTAAAATTTATTTCACACAAATGCTCATATTTAATTAGATTTTCAACATATCTATATTCTGATTGCAATATATTGCTTTTATGGCACGTAGTAAAAAAAAAAAAAAAAAAACTAAAAGTCATATTAAACTTTACTAAAAACCCGGTATAATATTAAAGAAAAAAGAAAGAAAAAGCGGATTTTTTTTGATATTTTAAAGAAATATTAATATCGTTCGCTCAAGGGAGACTCCCTTATTTTGACACTATCTCCTTCTCACCCATACGTTCACATTTGGCACCTACACATTCGGCAGGTATGATGTGATTACCTCTATCAGCACGTTATATTTCAATTGTAGAACTTAAATAAGGAACAAAGCAACACATTAAATTAATTTTCTTTGTAAAACATGGAATGATTCAGAATGACATTTAAAAAATATATTAATATTTTAAATGAGACGTAATTAAAAATTTACTGTCGTAAAGCCCTTCATAAAATCAGAAATAGAAAAAAACTATAAAAAACACCAAAGTATTTAGTTCAAATACAATTGCAGCCTTTCTAAAATAAAATCTGCCATGTCAAATCTCTATCAATGCAACATAATATAAAATAATCTCTATAATTGCTCGTAGATTTGCATTTTAATTTATCATATTTAAATATATATACAATTTAAATAGATTCGCTCTCTGATACATCATCATTTGAGTATATCCCCATATCTTCTAATAAATTACAGAAATTAATTACAAAATGTCTCTGTTATAATTTAATGTTTTGTAATAATAAATCTGAATTGTTTAAAGGAATTAAGACAATAGAAATGCATTATAATGAATCAAAAATGTTGACGCTAACAATATTTAACATTATAATGCATTAAGGAATTTATCTAAAAAGGCTTTCTACTTTATTATTATAATGGTTATGCATTCTTATTATCGTCTTGAATTACGGCATATCTTTTCGTATAACTGCGAATTTCCAGCCAAAAAAAAGGGAGCTAATTTGTTTTCGTTGAAAAGTAGGGGAGGGGATAAAAATTACAAAATGCCTAAAATATTTAGAAAAATGAACAAGAAAAGTAGTAAAGGCATACTAGCTTAAAATAATGATTTCGCGAATTTTTCAAAATTCATAATAATAAATTATCCCATAAAACCGGTCAATACAGCATTAAACTATTCAATATAGAGTATTTATTTAAAATTACCTATTTATTATATTTAATATATTGTTGTGGTGTTTCGTAGTCGTTTCCTATATGGAGATCAGTCATGTGCGTTTATAATGATCTTAATGATGATGATCATCATCGTGCTTTCATATAAATTGAATAATTTTCTTATGAAAAATGTAATACGTTATTACATTTTTCAAGAGACTGATAGTTTCATTTCTAAGCAAAACTGTGCAAAATATCCATATTAAATTGACAAGAAAGCTACATTTTGAAATAATATGGCAGATAATTTTAAATTTATCTAACGATATTCAAAAGAGCATATTACACATAAGTTTTATATAAACAAATAATATCTACTTCTTGTGAATAAGTGTGCGTGTCATTTAAATAAAGTTTTAAATAACAGGGGTTTTAAATTAGATTTTAAAGTTTTTATAGGTTCCAATCCTCATATTTTTGTGAATATTAATTTCATAATACGTAAATTATGAAATAAATATTCCAAAACAAATGCGCATAACATATAAAAATTTTAATTAAAATCGATTCTTAGAAGCTTAAAATATGCGAACACAAAATTTCAGTTCATTCTGAGAAATAGTTTTGGAGTTATGCTTAAAAAAATTACCCACATTGAAGTTTGCTTTACAATTATTCAAAATGAATTAGGAGTTCAAAATTTTACATCTACATAATTCTTAAAATTCTTTATCGTATTGGTATCCGAAGGTAAAATGCATCAAAGAATCCAAAGACATACAAATTTAAGAACATATTAATTCAGACACAATTAAATACAATAACCCAACATGAGTGAATAATTGACCTGGGCCAGGAATCGAACCTGAAACCTTCAGCGTAACGTGCTGCTCCTCCGACCACTGAGCCACACTGGTCGAAATCCTAGCCCTGCAATCTCCCACATTTATATTTGTTGGAAACAGTCACCAGCCAGCAAATCATGCAGCATAAATAAAAGCAATCAAACGTATTGTTTATGTGCTTTAATGTGTAATTTCTGACCGATGAATAATTATTAATTCATCGCCGCTATTATCATATGAAGCTGCATGGCCGGTGACTATTTCCAACATGTATAAATGAGAGAGATTGTCAGACTAGGATATCGACAAGGGTGGTTTAGTGGTCAGAACAGCAGCACGTTACGCTGAAGGTACCAGGTTCGAGTACTGGCCCACGTCAATTTTTGACTCGTGTTGATTTATTGTATTTAATTGTGTCTAAATTAATATGTTCTTAAATTGTAAACAAAGTAATGAGACGTATTGTTTATGTGCTTTACAATCCAAAGATATTGTCAAAATTTGGTGTTAATATTGAAAATTTTAAAGTTTGTCTCTGTTTCAAAAAGGGGATGGCCTCCTAATCTTGCTTTATTCATGCAGAATTTAAGAAGACACAATTCCCAATCGAACAGTTCTTTTAAAATATCTCGTTTTCATTTCAATATTTTTAAATGTTTTTTGTTGCATTGGATAACTGAGGTCGATCCATACGAAGTCCATTTTTTTATTTTTTTTCAATTTCGCTTACAGATTTTTTTTTAATGGGGATCACTTTCATTTTTGAAACCGATTCCGAAAGTAAAAGTATATTCTAATTTAAAAAAAAAAAAACATGTAAACAAAATCGAAAAAAAATTAAAAATGACCTTCGTAGAGATCGATCTGCAGCTATCCAATTCAACAACAATTGGAAATATTGAAATGAAAACGAGATACTTTTAAAAATTTCTCCCATAGGATCATTAACATTAGCGAGCGGGTGTTTTTCCATTTTTATTTTTGATGTAAGTTCTGAATATCCATGTAATGAAGTTATAATCTTATTAACTAATCACTACAGCTTAAGAGCCTACTCTTAAGGGTCTCTCACCTCACGCGAAAGCTCGCGCTAATATTAGTCCTATGGAACATTTATTTTACAATATCTCGTTTGCATTTCAATATTTTTAAACGATTTTTTTTTCCACTAGATAGTTGAGATTGGTCTCTACAACGCCTCCTTTTTATTTTTCCGATTTTTGTTGCGTATTTTTTTACGGAAATACTTTTATTTTTGGAACAGGTTTCGAAAGTGAAAATATCCTCATAAAAAAAGTCCGCAAAGAAAATCGAAAAAGTAAAAAACTGTGGTTGTAGAGATTGATCTCAGTTATCCAATGCAAAAAATATTGAAATGTAAGCGAAATATTGTAAAATAACTGTCCCATAGGATTAACATTTAGCGAGCGCGTGTTTTCGCGTGAGGGGAGAAGACCCTTGTAACGCGATGATAATTGCAAGCTGATAACCAACGGGAGCGTTCTTTTGAAATTCCTCAATTCCTCATTCACATTTCAATAAGTTTTTTTTTTTTTTTCCCTAGAAAAGTTTTTACTGTTGAAACCGGTTCTGAAAGTGTCCTCAGGAAAAGAAAAAATAATATGCAACGAAAATTAAAAAAATAGTACGAAAGTACGTGGTTAGACATCGACTTCAGCTATCCCATGCAAAGGAAATCATTTAAAAATATTGAAATACGAAGGAGAAATTAGACAAGAGCGCTTCCATTGGTTTAGCATTAGCTTCCTAATTAGCTTCCTAACTTCTTCGCGTAACTAAAATAGGCTTTTAAACCAAAATTAAGAATCAATAATGAAATACCAAACATTTAACATACCTGTTTTAATTATCGAGCCAGAAATTAGAGTCCAAGATACCGCACTTGCAACTATTAGAAGCATATTTGATAATCTTTCCGGTGTCAGAAGTTGTCTTAGAAAAATACGGAAATTGTACGGGAAGAGTCACATCCTCTAAACGCAGTTTTCCAAAAAAGAAAGAAAAAGCGAGAAAGAATGATGACGTTCAGATACAAAGAAATATCACTACATATCAAGAAATCGAATCATATAATCGGAATATTGTTCATTTCTGCATATACATATGAAGCGCAAAATATAAGAAAACAATGTTTGTTATTTATTAAGAATAGTGCAATGAACGTTTTATAATGATTCATTCTAATAGTTATAAAGCACTAACTTTACGCCTGATTACAAATGATTTTTTCAAGCAGTTCCTCCTAAAAATATATTTTTCCATTCAAGAACGTGAAACTTTCGGACACATTTTCTGGCTCATTTTTAAACCCAAAAGCAATGACACTTGCAAACATGATTATTGAAGTCATTTTAATCGAGCGGTTTTTTTTCTTTATCGATAAATTAATTATATCTTGAGTTGTAAGCTATTCTTCAATTTATTTTTTTCCCGTGCTGTCTCGCCGGGAAATTCGTTTCAAAATGCCAACTTTGACAATATTTTCCATATAATTTCTGCCTTTACCGAAAAAACTGTTTAATTACATTTTATTTTCTGAACAAGAGCACCAGACGATTTCATTCGTTTGCGAACAAAAATTAATTAAAAAAATGTGTCAGAAAGTAGCCAGTTTGAAATTGAAAACCACTTTAATGATTTTTTTTTTCTTTTTTAATGTTGAGGATAAATTTTTTAATAATTCCATATTTTGTGATCAGTCTCTCTAAACAAGTCAAGTATTTACCTAGTATCCACTCTAGAAAAAGAATGAACGAGATGTCAGTATCTAAAAAAGGTATTGTTGATACAGAAAAAGGGCATTAATGTGTAGTAGAAAGAGAAGTATTTCAAGAAAAAATGTATGATTTCGTTTAGTAATAGAAAATACATATGTAATTTTTAGGTATGATAAATAAAGTAATGCATTAATTTTTAACGATTTTAGGAATTATAGATAAAACAATAAATTATATTACAACATGAGTGTATTTTCTTCGGTGTTTTTCCTAAAGAAATGAGAAAATTCTATAATTTTTACAAGCTTTGTGAAAAATATTTTGACACGAGGCAGATTTTTACGAGTGATATCCTACTACAATTAAGGGTGCATTTCATTATTTTCTTTAAAAAAGGGCACAGCACTGCCCCATTAAATAATAGCCAAGTGATATCACTCATTTACACTGAGTGCAATTAATAATAGCCAAAACACTTTTCTTAACATAATTTTTAGTTAGAACTGAAGAATATAACACTTGATGGATGCATATATATATATTTTTTAATTTCTTTGTGAAACTCAGTATTCCAAAAATTTTTGACGAAATATTTTATAAATGCTTGGTTTATCTGCTGCATTGAACGCATTAGATACATTATCAGTACTTTCACCAAAAACAGTAAATAATGGTAGTGCTAATCCGGAAGGTTCGTTTTTTTTAATCATGATTGTTCTTGTATTTTCTGAATGATAACAGTGACTCTTCTTGGAGTTGGAATAGTCATTATGTGATGAGTGGATGATGGTGATGAGTTAGTAGTGCATGTGCATTCGCCACTTTCACTGATGTATTTTAGAAAACGAAACTACAAACGAAAATCAATGTTATGGTGGTTCTCGAAAAAACATTTTTCCCTGTTCAACGCAACGCGAAACTTTCTGACACATTTACGTACTCATTTTTAACCATTAAAGCATGGTATACTGACACGCATGATCATATGGAAGTGATTTGTAATTGAACAGTTTTTTTCTTTTAGTTAAATTAATTACAACTTGATTTATAAACATGATTGTTTTCTCGTGACAGCAGTTTTTTTTCCTGTCCCGCACTGTCGTATCCGAAAGTTCGGTTCAAAAGGCCAACTTTGGCTGCATTTTTTTTAAATTTTCTACCTTTACCAAAAAAAAAAAAAAAAGAAAAAAAGTTCGATTACAAAGTTTATGAATAAGAAAACCTACCAATTTAAGGCGTTTTTGAATAAATTATTATTAAAATATGCATTGTAGCCCGTTTGGATTTGAGAACTGCTTTAAAAAGAATTCTAACTATAATTAAAATAACAAAAGAATCGAACGCACTTTAAGGGGAGTAGGCCTTACCATAGTCAAGAGACTACGAAATAATTTTTTTCAAGTATTTTGTATTCTAAGAATTATAATCATCACCATCTCCATCGACATACCAGAACCAATCTGAAAGGGCATGAAACAAAAATTCTATTATAAAACATAAACACGTCTTTTATACTTTAAACTATAACACTGAAAATATTCACTATGCAAATAAAATAAAAAATGAATGCCACACTATAAATAAAACTTTATACTTTCGTAATATCAATAATTAGACGCGGTATATGAAGCATTAAGTCACAAAGCACTGCTATTAAAAGTGATAAAAGATTGCTATCAGTAACAAGATATCATCTAGAATGCTGTATACAAGCAGTGGCTAAGGTTTTCTTTATGCAAACCACATTTAAAATACTATGTTTTTAAGGTAGCATACTAAAATTTCTTTGAGTTGAAAAACTTGAGTCTGAACACACTTCCAACCATAAATGTATTATAGAATAGTCAAATAATGTATAATAATATATTTTTTTAATTCTGTACCTGTAAATATTACTTACAATACAGTCAGTAAAAACATGCTATTGCGAACCTCAATCATCCACATGAATTTCGTTGGTTTCATACGATTGTGTCATTAAAATGCGTTTCAAGCAATTACGACCAATTGGTTGATTGACTGATTCTCCCGTTTTTCCCATGTTTTCTGAAAAACTGTTTTCGCTATCGGAATGCGAAAAACGACATACTGTAAGCAGAAACGTTCTCTATTTGCACCTGATAAGTTTAGTGTTTGTCATGTAACCGTTTCAGAGCCTATTCCGGACAGACAGACAGACAAAAAAAAATTTAATGTTATTTTTTACTATACGTCACTTATATAGCCGAGTGAACTTAAAAATAGATATTTTCCTAAAAATCACAGACAGACACACCAATTTCATATAGATTACATCATACGGAATTTTTTTTTTTAAATCATTACATCCATCGAAGATGGCTGATTAATTCATTTGCTATTGCGTTATTTTGCTATTGTGTCACGTCTATTCAAATTGCATATTTATACACACCGTATCTGCAGATCATATTTCTTGTATGAACTTGTATGTATATCACTTGTATGTTAATCGAATCTACCTCTTTTACGAATAAAATTTTTAAATTGAGTAGGGAAATGTCCTTTGCACTGATTATGAACATAAGCAGATAATTTCAATTTATGAGTATTATAAACCACTTCTCTATGTAAATTAAGACCGTATATTTTCTGTTACATGCAGAAGAAAGTCGTGAGAATAACCCTAACAAAGTATTACAGAAACTGAAGAAAGAAAATGATTTTAGATACACGAAAATGAATTGTTACAATTCGAGCAAACACAAAAAATCCAGCAATACGGCCATAAAAATTAACGGATATTTACCGGGAACATCAAACGTTCGTTACAACTATATAAAATAATTAACAAAGAATAAATGAAGATTTAAAAAAGAAAAATGCGGTTTGCGTTAATGAGATCGGGAAAAGATCGGATTTATGTTAATTGCAAAATAATAATAATAAAGGATTGTAGTTCCAAAAACATCGATAGAGAGTGCTCGCATACAATGTACGAAGCAGATTTGTACAAATAAAGCCCTAAATACAACACTTAGCAGCACGTGAATTCGTCATTCATTGCTCACAGCATATTATCATTGCAAGGTAAAACATTCACATTGTTGATTAAACTTTTTTATATGAACAGCGAATCAACAGCCGAAACATTGCAAAAGTTTCACATGGCATAATGATTCAAAATCCGAAAAGGGCCCGTTTCGTTTCAACTCAGGGGCTGCTATAAAGCTTGTTAGATGTTGCAATGTTACTTTTTTCCTATTCATTATATTTCATTAGAGGCTTATTTGTTTGCATATCACAGTATCTGCTTCATATTTCAGCTACGCTCCTCATTCTATGACTTGAGTACTTGCAACATTTTTTGTTCTTAAACAAATCCAATTTCTCCCTGGTCCTATTCTTACAAACCACATTTTTTTATCATCAACATCTTTTATTCTTTATAATTATTTTTTTTAAGTTGTAACAAACTTTTGACGCACCCAGTATATAAATAGTAGATAAACAGATAAAGGATACTCAATAAATTGACAATAATCTTAGACATATATGTTTCTACTTTCGAAAGGATATAGCGTAAATTCAAAAGGATTTGCATAAGAATTAAAAACATCAGGATAATTAGACGGAATCGGTTTCGAAAGTAAAAGTATCCTCATAAAGGAAAAAAAAAAAAACTACAACCAAAATAGAAAACATAAATTAGAGCCTCTGTAGAGATCGACCTAAGTTGTCCAATGCAAAAACAAAAAAAACAACAAAAAAATAAATAAAAATATTGTAATACAAACGGGAAATTTTAAAAGAGTCATCTCATTGGTTTAACATTAGTTTACGAATGCCTTATTCGCGTAACTGGAGTAGCCCCTTAACGGCTCTTCTTAATGAATTAAAACCACACATATCTTGTCACATGTAAAGATAAATCCCGAGAAAAACCCTAACAAAAGATTACAGCAAAAAAAGAAAGAAAATCTGTTAAAGATGTTCAATAGACAATTTTAGACAGATATAATTCCATCCAAACAAATAGTTGTGGTAAATTTGAAAGGATTGCTTAAGACTTAAAGAATGAATCTTTTTTTTAACCGAACGCGCTCGTAAATCTATTTTAACATTCTAAAGATCGTAGCGATTTGTATTAATTATGAACATAAGCAGTAGATATGATAAAAGTATCTTCATAATTTCACTTAATAAGTGTTCCTAACCACTTCTCTTTAGAAATAAAGACCACACATCTCGTGTTACATGCAGAGAAATATAATGATCGTTTTGGAAGAGTTTTTGTCCCACCCATTATACCTTCTTCTCAGTAAGCAGAAATATTCATTATGTAAGGTTAGTACAAAGTTTACTTTAGGAATAATGCTTGATAAATAAAATATTATGCGCATTTATAATAAACGTTCAGTTTGAGCATCGTAAACATTTAACAGCCACTTTAGTAAATTATTACTGCTAACGTCAGTTTTGCAATTGCAATTTGCAGAAGCAATTTACAAAGCACGTTTTCCCAGGGAATATTCATTTTTCTTCTTTTCATTTCGTTTAAATAAGCAGTGTTATTCAACTACTACTATGCTGCAAAACCTCCGTTGCTAACAAATGCCAACAAAAGTTCCAAATGAAATACTTTTGTGATGGTTTTATGCTTGTTTTCATTAGATATAATTTATGTCAAATAGATAACATTTTAAGGGCCTAATTATACAACGTCTGATAAATGTCGGCAAAAAGAAAAAAAGAAGAAGAAAGCTTTGTATTACTATACAATGCGTATAAAAAATAACAACTTTTTTATATACATTTGTATAACGCGTTGACCGTCACAGATTGCGATGAAATGGCTTTTTCGGCAGAATGAGCCATTTCCGAACAACCCAATACATGGTACATGGATCTGTCCAGACTTTTCTCTCAGAATCCTGTTTTTTTTTTTTTTTTTTTTTTTTTTTTTTTTTTTATGTGAACATGAACAGGACATGTGAGACATGTTCATGTCACATGACATGCCATAAATCTACATCAAGGTGTTCAACATATACATTTGTAAAAAATCTAGTCATAATTTTGTGAATTTGAAATAATCGTTATATTCAGGTTCTAGTTTATACGTTTAGAAAGCGTTTTTCTGTCGTTTATCGAGTCAGTTCACAATTCACAATCGTGGCAATGTTTGTTAGTTTTATACATTTTTAATTAAAAAATATCCAATCTTACTTATTTTTGCACATTGAACACCAAACTGAAATCACTAAACATGCCAAGGGGCACAAATGTTTTTTTTTTTTTTTTTTTTTTTTTTTTTTTAATATTGGGTTGTTCGGAAAGTTCCTTCCATTTGGGAAAGTTGGTTCGTACCGGAAAATTCTATCACTTAATTATTAGTCGTTAATTCCGATAGCTAATGTCTAATAATTAACGGTCAGAATTTTCCGACACGAATTCATTTTCCCAAACGAAAGAAACTTTCCGAACAACCTAATACATGGTACATGGATCTGTCCAGACTTTTCTCTCAGGATCCTCTTTTTTTTTTAATTGTGAATATGAACAGGACATGCGAGACATGTTGATGTCACATGACATGCCACACATGTACATGAATGTGATGAACATGTACATTTGTAAAAAATCTAGTCATAATTTTGTGATTTTGAAATTATCGTTATACACTATATTGCCAAAGGTGATTGGTCACTTGCGATTTTAGACGTTTTGTTAACTATCTAGAAAAATACATGAGGAATTAGCTGAAACTGCAGGTGTGTAACCAGTATAGAGTAGGTTATATATTTCCGCGAAGATTTTTTTACGAAACCCCATAGGGGACTGTCAACAAATTGAAAAAGAACGATTATCTTTTGGAAACTAATGTAGCAAAGGCGTTCAAACACGAGATTATTAATAAGTGGCTTATTGTAATATACTGTGTTCATTTTTATTAGGATAGCATGTATACTCGTAGAGAAATTAAGGTTTTTATAAGAACAGTCCCAAATTTCGCATAGTTTTTTGCTCATAATTTGCAGAGTTCTTAATATAAAAAAAAGTTCTTTTCAGAAAATATGACAAACAACATTGTACATAATACTCTGCAATCAGAATTAAAAAATAATAAAAATTGGATAAAAAATGAGCAGATTTACTAAAAAATGTTTCACTGCGCATGTGCGAATGCAATCAAAATATAATATGCATAATGTATTAGCTAAGTATATAGAGCAACTTTTGTGAAAGTCTCAAAATCATAGCTTGAAAATTCTGAAAATTATCGTCGATAGAATAAGCTCGAAATCCGTTGTTCCCAAAAGGAAGCAAAAATGTGAGGGGTTGTATGCAAATATAGTAGTACGTGAAATATTGTGTACGCTATCTTGGCACTAATCAACAGATATTTGATACAACCCCTCATATTTTTGTTTCTTTTTGGGAACAACGGATTTCGAGCTTATTCTAACGATGATAATTTTCAGAATTTTCAAGCTATAATATTCAGACTTTCACAAAAGTTGCTCTATATACTTAGCTAATACATTATGCATATTATATGTTGATTGCATTCGCGCATGCGCAGTGAAACATTTTTTTAGTAAACCTGCTCATTTTTCATCTAATTTTTATTATTTTTTAATTCTGATTGCAGAGTTATATGTACAATGTTATTTGTCATATTTTCTGAAAATAACTTTTTTTTATGTTAAGAACTCTGCAAATTATAAGCCAAAAACTAGGCGAAATTTGGGACTGTTTTTATAAAAACCTTAATTTCTCTACGAGTATACATGCTATCTTCATACAAATGAACATAGTATATTACAATAAGCCACTTATTAATAATCTCGAGTTTGAACGCCTTTGCTACATTAGTTTCCAAAAGATAATCGTTCTTTTTCAATTTGTTGACAGTCCCCTATGGGGTTTCCTGAAAAAATCTTCGCGGAAATATATAACCTATACTATACTGTTTACACACCTGCAGTTTCAGGTTAATTCCTCATGTATTTTTCTAGATAGTTAACAAAACGTCTAAAATCGCAAGTGACCAATCACCTTTGGCAATATAGTGTATTCAGGTTCTAGTTTATACAGTTTATATATATGAATGTGAAATACATATATTTTCTTTTTATATGCAGAAGTGACAGTCAGATTTTATTTTTAAATGGTTATATTGGTGAAAGGTTCAGGTTGGAGGGAAAAAAGTTTTATAAAAGGTTTGTTTTTAAGACAAAGAATTTTGTGAAGAGCCTGTTTTTTTATTACAAATTTTGTGAAGGGTCCTGTTTTGCGAAGAAAATTTTTGTGAAGAATCCTGTTTTGAATTTTTTTTTTTTAATGTGAAGGGTCCTTCATAGGACCCAATTTCTTCCTAAATAGGTCCCTGTGGTAATAAATTATGAACAGTCCCGTTTCATAGTAATAAATTATCCTCAATGAAATAATTTATGACACACGTATTTGTGTATCATGGTGACAGAAATAAAAGTTCGTTGACTATTTTTCAACCCTGAGAAAGATGTTTCTATGCAACATAAATTCTTTTTTTTTTCTTTTTAAATAAATTAAAAAAATCTATATCTAGTTTAACTACTATTTTGCATTTTGTTGAAAATACACTGCTGTCCAAAAATTGACAGTGACCGGACGCTTTCGCTTTTTACACGGTTTGGTCGAATATCTACTGAAATTCTTGACGAATTGGCCAATTGTCCTTGCACTTCGAGGATCTAAAGCACATGCTTGACTTCAAGAACAGTAGAAACAGTATATTGTAATTAAAATATTAGTATATTGAATATTTGATGAGATATGAACATCAGCATTTGTATTAAATAATTTGTAACTGCGAACTATAGGAAATATATTTATTTTTTTTCATGATTTGGTAGCCAATTCTGTAGAGCAACTTATATAAAAAGACCAATCAAATATCGTGAAAACTCATAAACGTATCAACAATACAGTGAGCTAATTGACAAATTGGGGGGGGGGGGGATCCTTTATCATCCAGCAGTATATATACATATTAAATATATTAAGCAAATTTAATTCATATTTATAAACTAGTTATTTTATAATATATATATATATATATCTTTAATTTTCATTTATTTGAAATGATAATTTAAATACAAGGGTTAATGTAGAATACATATTTTAAATTCAAAAGTATGAATGTCATATTTTTTTTTAATGAAAAAGTGTGAATGTTATATATTTTAAATGCAAAAGTGTGAATGTTATATATTTTAAATGTAAAAGTGTGAATCTTTTTTTTTCTTTAAAAAAAAAATAATAATTTTGGAAAGTAATTATGCTGTTTTAAGTAATTATGAGAACTGTGTTTTACTTTTTTTATTTTTCGAAAAGAACTTTTCGCATTTTTATTTTTCAATAAAATAATTTTTTTTTTCTTTTTAAATAAATAAATAAATAAATAAATAAATAAATAAATATATATATATATATACAGATGTATTATATTTTATTAGAAAAAAAATAGTTAAGTAAAATTAATTCATCTTTATAAACTAGTTATATTTTATAAATATTTGTTAATATAAACAATGATTTGGAATGATATAGGTTAACAATTTGTGTACTATGTTTATTAAAATTGCGTACTATATCTATTAATTCATCTTGTTCTGATGTATTATCTTATCGTTGATAAAACGTATAACAAGGATGATGTGCACTATTCACACACTCTCGGTGGTTTTAAAATGCGAATATTCTTATTGTTTTTACAATTAAAGAAAATTAGTAGGTTAAATAATATTTCATCATGTATTGTAATACGAACAAATTTTGTGTCTATTTGTATGTGTGTTATATGTATATATGCGTACACTTTTTCTAAAAAACGGCTCCATGCATTTCCTGTAAATTGTTTTGTTTTATTTTTTATGTTAATTGTTATATACACGCACTTTTTTTTCAACTCCTCTAATGAACAGTTTAAAACGTATAACACAAAATTTATTATGTAATTATTAATTAGATATGGAAAATTTTATTACTAATTATCAGAAACGAGCCTTTACGTTTTAGTAATTTCATAAATAGCTGTGATTGTTCCATTAATATAATACGTATTATATTTAAAATTTTTATATCACCTTATGATATGATGGAGAGAAAAATGTGAAATCATATAAACAAACGTTAACGCATTTATATACGCTGCTACAGTTTTATATAATTGCTAAAATTGCTGGGACAGAGGGGGCAGAATGATACAAATATTTACATAAACATTTCCTACATAAAATAAGATTTCGTTCAATCAAAATTTATTACATTTCTTTTACAGTTTGGTACACTTTGTTACTCTTGCGTTTTTTTACAACAAAACTTCAACATTTCAAACACTTACATTTAAGGAAAAGAAAAAAAAAACTTATTATTTGTAATATTTTTCTCCGTTCAGAAACGCGAAACTTTTTGACATATTTTCTAACACATTTTTAAACATAAAAGCATCATACTAGCAGGTATGACTATTGACGAGATTTGTAATCGAACATTTTTTTTTAAATTTCCGATAAATGAATTACATCTTGAGTTATACGCGACTGTTGTCTCAGGACGGCAGTTTTTTTCTCTCCTGCGCTGTCGCATCAGGAAATTCAGTTCAAAGCGCATTTTGTATTTGAGAACAGTTTCTCTAGTAGTTTTTCCTATCGCTTTTCTAAATGTAGGGGTTCGTGTCATTTTTACATCATTCTCTATGCATGATATTGCTAATTTTTAATCTGTCGATATATTTTAAACAACTCAGTAAAAACAAATTTAATATCCCGGAAATATAAATAAAATTTCCACTAAAATTAAAATTTTAAGAAAGCATAATTAAAAGTCTTTATTATTTATAAAATGCTGGAATGAATTGCGTCAGTTTGACTTACAATGTTCTAAAAGTATGGTGTAAGGTGTAAGGTTCATATTGTTATGCTAAAATAACAATGTAGTAACATTATTTCAGATAAAAACAAAAGTAAGTGAGTTAGACTGTAAATATCGTAGACCATTTATAGATAAAGAGAAAAAAACTATCTGGAAAATTGCCCAATGTATTTTAAAACTTATTACTTTTTAAACTTTAATAGTGTTACTGCTTATTCTTCATAAATAACAATAAATAAGCTATAAAAAGGCAAAGTTATTCATAATACTCCCTTGCAAAATATAAATTACAGTGTACAAACTATAATAATCATACATATTTTTAATAAATAAAACGTGTCAGCTTTATTGGTGTCACGTTTATGCTTCACTACTATTTTTGTGAATAAAAACAATCCATAGAAAAAAATAGTATTTTTAAAACGAGATTTACATTCTTTTGAGATTCTCGAAATTATATTAATTTTTTGTCACTATTTTGATATTTTTCGTCGATTTCTTAATAATTTAAATCACATGTATTTGTCACAATAGTGCCAATGTTAATGCTTCAGTGAAGGATTAATATATTTTGTATTGGGGACATTTCATAGAAAAGTTGCACGTTTGATAAGAAATTTACCCTATTAAATCCCATGTATTTTTTTTTTTAAGGATACTACGGATTAATATTTTAAATTTATAAATAGACAAATAAACAAACCTTAAGCCATAAAGCTTTTGTCTTGGGTTAAAAAAGACTATATGTGTATTGATGGAATAAAAAATAGATTTGCCTTTGTCGTATATTATTATGAATTATAACATATTACTGGAACCTTTTCTAACAACATAACACTGGAAATCATGCAAGTGGTCATCGCCAAAAAAAAAAAAAAAAAAAAAAAAAAAAAAAAAAAAAAAAAACATGTGTAATAATGTCTGATAATAAATTGGTAAGATAAATAATAAATTAATTAAATACAGACATTAAACTAAACATATAGAATATCTTTATTATTATTATTATTTACATTCTTTTCAGCTCCTAGAAATCTTTAAATTTTTTTTAAATACTTTTTCGGCAATTTTTCAATGAATTAAATCACATGTATTTACCTTAAAAGTATCATGTTACGCTTTACTATCATTTTTGTAAATGAGAACAATTCATAGAAATAATCTTACTTTGATACGATATATACGTTCTTTTGAGATTCTCGAAATCATTTCAGGTTTCTTTACTATTTCGATCATTTTCATCAAATTTTCAATTGATTAAATCCTTTGTATCTACCTCAAAAGTATTATGTTAACTACTTACTAACATGTGTAATTGAAGACAATCCATATAAAAAACAACACTTTGGGAGCGAATTTTATACATACAGCCGTGGAAAAAAATATAAAGACAAGTGTAAAGTCACCAAATGTAGGAACCGCTTGGCTAGGAAAGTATGCAAATATTTGTATAATAAAAATGCTTGAAACGGAACATTTCTAAGCAAACTTTAAGTTCAAATTTGGAAAAGCATTAAAAAGCATCAATTTAAAAAGGTTTTAATAGCTTACTGCTCGAAAAAAATAAAAAAGACACATATTTCTTTTGAAATCGCAAACAAGATTTTGCATATTTGGTAATATCATAGGACTGTTTAAAGTAGCCTAAAACTGTTGCGTAAGAGGGATTGTTCAGTTTCTCTCGTTCTTAATCATGCCAAAGAGAACACAACTATCTGAATTTGAAAAGGAAAAAAAAAATATTGCTTCTAGAAAATCTGGAATGAGTGAACGTGAAATTGCAAGGAATATAAATAGATCTAAAACAGCAATTTATAATTTCTTGAGGAATCCAAAAGATTATGGCAAAAATAAGCATACAGGTAGGCCTGTATCTCTGGCAATGCACCAGAAACGTGTAATTGGGCATCGAACTTGCTTAAAAAAACAAATTTCTACACAAATTAAAACAGAAATGAGTCTCCATGCATTAGCCGAACAGTGCGTAACGTTCTGTAGAAAAAAAAAACTTAGATATGCTAAACCACGGTCATGTCCATCGCTTACAAAACTGCATAAGAAGCTTAGTTTGAAATTTACCAAGAAACACGTTTCTTTTGGATCTCAATGAAAAGATATGGTATTTTCGGACGAAATTTTTTTAATTTGGACGGACCAGATGGTTTTTGTCATTATTGGTATGATTTGCAAAAAGAAAAACCTTTTTAACCGAACCGCCGATTCGGAGGAGGTTCTGTGATGTTGTGGGCAGGTTTTGCAGCCAACGGAACAACACCAATCGTGTTCATTCGCGGTCGCATGAATTCAGAAATCATATGTGGATATGCTAGCCAAAAAATTATTGCCTGAAATACCCCTTATTACAGGTGGTGATTATTTGTTTCAACAAGACAATGCAAGTTGCCATGTGTATCGCGCATCACGTTCATGGTTCGAGGAGAATTATGCCCATGGGTGCCAAGATATTGGCCCTGATTTAAACCCCACAGAGAATCTGTGAGGCATTTTGGCTAAAGAAGTATATAAGCATGGTACACAATATGCAAATACAAACTATTTGTCAACATCCATCGAATTACAGTGGTAAAACATTTCTAAACAAACTTTAACTGGACTTTCTTAGTCAATGACTGTACGATTAATAAGGGCCCTTGATAAAAAAGGATGATTTTGTAGAATATTAATTTATTTCCAGACATATTTCATTATATCCTTATAATTATTTCCATGTTTCACGTCATATATTTCTATTAATATGTGATTTATAAATTTTGTTCTAATTTAATTTCGTATTAATAGGTTCCTAATGTTTCCTAATTGCAAGTAGTAAATTATGTTTGATTATGTTTTCAGTTGATGATTACTTTAATGCATTTTACTCATTTTTCAACGTATCCGTATAATTTTTTCCATGGCTGTACATTTTTTTTTTCATTATAGCTTTATATAATTATTCATATTCTACACTATTTGGATTTTTTTCCCCCCAATGTTGCTAAGTTAACGCTTTACTTTTATTTTGCTAATTGGGTCGAGAACAAGTTTCTTTTAATGAGAACGATTCATATTTATATTCTTTTGAAAAATTCGAAATCTTTTTAGGTTTTTCTTATATCGACACTTTTCGTCAATTTTTCTATAAATTAAATTAACGCTTTACTATTATTTTTGAAAATGAGAACAATTCATAAAGAATATTGAGATTTTAATGAAAGATTTAAAAAAAAAAACTGAGACTTTTGAAATTATTTTAGGTTTCACTATTCCGATAATTTCATTCCGATATTCCAATTCATTATTTTTTCAATAAAGTAAATCATATGTATTTTTCTCAGAAGTGTATGTTATTTTAACATTTTTCCATTATTAATTTAAACTGGAATAACTCATAGGAAAAGTACCACTCGTACTACTTATTTGTACGAAATTTACATTTATTTATGTATATTTATTTTAAGATTGTCCAAACCATTTTATGTTTTATTTTAAAGATATTTCTTACATAGTATAGATGCAGTCATTACATAGCTATAGATAGTCTTTTTTCGATTTTTTTTCTTTTTCACATTTTTGAGGCTGAAATGTTTCCGGTTTAACACCTGAACCTCCTGATCATGCTTGTTTTGGATTGAGATCATACTTAGCCACGTCAACATAACTGGATGTTTTATTTACTGCATTGCACGTATTAGATATATTATCAGTACTTTCTTCAAAAACAATGAATAATGGTGATGCTGATGCAAGAGGCTAGACATTTTGAATAATAGTTGGTTTAGCGTTTTCTGATGAGGAAAAAGGCTTCTTCTTGGAGTTGATATAGTCATTATGTGAGGAGTAATTGGTAGTGAGTCAGTAGTGCACGTGCATTCGCCACTTCCACCTATATGTTTTAGACAACAAAACTACATACGAAAATCAATATTAAGGTCGTTCTCGGAAAATATTTTATTCTGTTCAAGAATGAGAAACTTTCTGACACATTTTCTGACTCATTTTTAAACGTAAAAGCATGACAATTGCACACATTATTAGTGAAGTGATTTGTAATCGAACAGATTTTTTTTCCCTCATTCGTTAAATTAATTACATCTCGAGTTATAAACGATTGTTTTCTCGTGACAGCATTTTCAGTATTTTCATCAAAAACAATGTATAATGGTGGTGCTGATGCAAGAGGCTAAACATTTTGAATCATATTTCATCATTGTTGGTCTTGCGTTTTCTGGCGAGGAACAGTGATTCTTCTTGGAGTTGGTATAGTCATTATGTGAGGAGTAATTGGTGGTGAATCAATAGTGTACGTGCATTTGCCACTTTTGAAGATAAGTTAATAAGTTAAACCACATACAAAAATCAAAGTTAAGAAGAAACCTCCAGTCATAATTAGAATAGTAGAAGGAACAAATGCGCTTGACGAGGCGAAGGTGTTTTCATCGACATCCAACCACCAATCTGAAACGGAATTAATATATATATATTGAAACCATGAATAATAATAATATATATATGTATATATATATATTATAAAACATAAGCACTTTTGTGTATTTAAGCAATAATGTTGAAAACAAATTTCACAAGGGAAATTAAAAATTATGAATACAAATCATAAATGAATATTTATACTTTTGAAAGATTAATGATTATATAACATGTAAGGAGAAGCATGATGTCCCCAAACACAATACCGCAATTAAAATATTGTAAAAATATCGCCATCATTACAAATATGTCATCTGAGATGATGTATTTAAACAATGGCTAAAGTTTTATTAAAAAAAAAAAAAAAAAAAAAAAAAAAAAAAAAAAAAAAAAATCACACTTAATAATACATTTTGTAAGTAGTATACTACAATTTCCGTAAAATTTTTAACGTTATTAGAACACACTTCCAACAATAAACGGTTATTGAATGTAGAATCCGAATATTTTGTGAATAATGTTAAAGAATTATAAATATTACTTACAATATATTCAGTAAAAAAAAAATTATTGTGTACCTCAATAGCATATATAAATTTCGTTAATTTCATACTGTTATGTCGTTAAAATGGGTTTCAAACAGTTATCACCGATACGTGGCGATACGTGGTACAATGTATTCTATTGTTTGGATGCGGTAATGTAAAATCACTATCAATCTTATGTCCTTCATCTTCAATATTAAACATTCTGTAATCTGTAGGCAATCTTAAAAATGTACATAAATTTCGTTAACATTCACGTTCTAAAATCTCCCCGTTTAAAACGTTACAAAAACATTTCAATAGCTATACCAATCACTATACCCTAATACAGCTATACCCTAATACAATTAATTTTTTTTGTGTGTAAAGTTATAAAACTATATATGCTACATGCACTACCGTCAATACGAAATATGCTGTAGATGAGTATAATTACATAATTAATTTTCGTGGCCGCCCTTTAAGGTATGTTTAAATATGGCCAATTTACCGCAAATATCACGGGATTGTTTTGTTTGAAAAAAGGATAATAGTAACGTACCCTCCCCCCCCCCCCCCCCCCCCCCACCTGCTTAATATATGATAAGATAAATAGCAAAATCATGAGAAATGTGAATACAGTATTATATATTTATATTGCCAGGTTGTATCTCCTTTCTTTGAAATTGGTTTAAAATTTGTTGAAAGGTTTTTTTAATAATAAATGTACATAAATATAACTTTGGAATATTCATCATGAACTATATTTAAAAATACATTCAGAAAAATATTTTTCTTAGCCTGAATTTATTTGGCTAAATATCTGTTCAGAATTCGGAAAAAGAACCAAATGCCAAATAATGGGCAAATATTCGTTTCATTCCTAATCCTTAACATTGAAGACCTTTAAATTTTTCCAATGGGATCTTGCATAATTGGGACAACCTTCCCTTCCCAGGAGGCTTTAAGGGGCTGGGATTTCGCGCGTCTGTTTCGCGCGCCTATACAATTAGCTATACAAAACCGCTTTTTTTTCGTACGATCATTGGAAGTGTAGTTATGGCTGTTTTTAGCACTTTCCAACCTAGTTGAAAAGTGCTTATGACTTCGGTTTGTCTGGCCGTCTGCCGTCTGGCCGTCTGTCCGTGCTCTAACTCCCGTAAATATGCTCGGATTGCTCTGCAATTTTTATATGTTATTGTCGTTATCTATAGCATGTTCCCTATTTCAACGGAAGTGTGTAGCACTTATAGTTTTTTTACAGGGACACTCAAAAGAATTCCGTTACATTGCGGTCTATGGGGAAAAATCATTTGCGGTTTATTTAAATAATGTTTCACTATTTTAAACGCATTGAAATTTATATATATCACTAAGGTGCATTAAAAGAAGCTTAATATGGAACAGGGTGTGCATAGCACTTATAGTTACTTTACAGGGACAGTAAAAATAATTCCGTTACATTACGTCTATGGAGAAAAATCGTCTGCGGTTTATTTAAATAATGTTTCACTATTTTAAACGCATTGAAATTTATATAGATCACTAAGGCGCATTACAAGAGACTTACTACGGAATATTGTGTGTATAGCAGTCATCGTTCATTTACAGGGACACGCAAAAAAATTATCTACTGTCTGTTAACAATAATTCCTGGAAGTGCGTTTTAAGTTACTGAACGCGATTTTAATGTTAACTTGCTTTTTGTCTATTACGTGATGTGTATAAATTCTGTAGATCCTATACAGGGCAGCACAAAAGTTCGCGAACACATTTCTGTTTATTGACAAACTCCAGACGGAGAATTTTAAACTGTGCTACGCGTTTCCTAACTGAACTAAAATTTAGCATCCTATGTAGTATATATACAATTCTATAGATCCCATACAGGGCTGAATAAAAGTATTCGGATATTTTTCAGAATATTGTATATGTTGGAAATTCCTGAAATTATGTTTTTAAATATGTTATGCGTTTTCCAAATTGTTTACTTAGAAGTTATCTTTTAGCTTATTAAACGGTATGATTTGTAAAATTATTTTGGAAGCGTTGGAAAGTGCTACATAATCTATGCTTGACGCATGATTTTTCGTTCTTGTTTTTTTTTTGTTTCATCTCTCAAACCGGAATTGTGTATTTAAGTAACCGTAACAAAGAAAACATCTAATATTGAAATTGAGGAAGGTACAAAATCTAAATATGGAGATTTTTAAGAACTTGGGACGAACATTTCTAATAAATTTTCAAAAACAAAAACTCCTAAATGTGTTTCTTGAAAAATATGATTTTCGTGAACAATCAGTTGCGAAAAACGTTCTCTCTTCAAAAATTATGATTACGTTTATAAAAAATTTATCGTCTAAAATTTATGTGATGTCGTGAGTGTAATAAACTGTCAATTTAAATTTATGAGAATTTTTTTTTAATTTTTATAGTTATTTTTATAATTTAACAACTGATCACCAAAAGGATAATTTAAATGGGTGTATCTCTGGAAGTTTTTATTTTATGGCTTACATTGTGGTTTGTTACATTTTTAGTAAGTTATTTGTATTCTTATGGGGGGTGGGGGATGAGAAAAGTATCACT
The DNA here is from genome assembly GCA_963931845.1 of Maratus michaelseni. NCBI lineage: Eukaryota > Metazoa > Arthropoda > Arachnida > Araneae > Salticidae > Maratus > Maratus michaelseni. The sequence continues at coordinate 300,362,556 of OZ007587.1, read as the reverse complement.
ATTTTTGTTATGAGGACATTTTTGGTTAAAGTCAAATATTGCATTGTTTTTCTTTAAATTTTTTTTTTTTTTTAATGCACTTATAGTTATTTATTTAATAAATGGAATTGTCTTTTTATATGAAACAATCAACAATTTACTTGAAATAATCAATATTATACTCATTTTTGCTTTATTTTAAAAATGATTTCAAACATAACTTAGTACCATCGTGACGACCGTCGCGTATACGTGGCGACAAGGCGCTCATAATTCTTTATTATTCCTATCAGTAATCTTTAAATGGAAATTTTGCCTTATTTAACCAAAGGCGATTAAATTTGGCAAAAATTTATATTTTAAAAAACCGATGCGAAAAAGATTAAAAATTCTGTAAAGGTCGCTCGTCGCGAAGAGGTTAAAGCGTGTTGCGAAAAAAAATCATTACATGTCTGTTGGTTTATGACTTTATATTTTATATTATAAGTTGGTTTATAATTTTAATATCTATACTAATAAAATAAAGTTTCGCTCGGTGTGTGTGTGTGTGTGTGTTGGCGATGGCTAGGAAAATTTAGCGCACCTAGAAGTCTGTAAATTTAGATTTAGGCAGTCCAAACCCTCTCTTGGTGCACCTGAGCCTCAGAATTTTAATATTTTGATAATTAGAATAGATATTAATTAGATTCTCATTAACCATCGCTTCTAAAATAACATCTTTTAAATCAAAATGGCGAAAGAAACGAACTGGCGTATTGGATTTGAAAGCGGAAATGAACGAATTCGAAATTATTTTACTAATTAGCGAATTTTAAGAAAACTAATTGAGATATCAATTCGAAAATTTCTGAGCATATGTAAAAAAAATCCCTGACGGCTCGGCCTACAGGCACAGGTAGATTTCGAAGACGCAGACCGTGGGGCGCCTGTTTGTCGGGAATTGCGGAAGAAATGACCTTTTTGCGATGATGCTGCAGTTGGAACCGCCTACTTCGAAACCAAACTTGTTTGCAGGCGGAGCCAGCAAGGATTTTTTTTTAAATTTTTTTTTTTTTTTTTTTTTTTGCTATAACGGTTGGTCCTATAAAAAACTTGTCAATATAAAAGTAGATAATATTAAGAGGATTTATAATAAATTTAAGCGGATTTGAAATCTTGGGAATTGACGAAGTTCTGATTTTTTTTCTTCTAAAACCCCCCTTAAGGCAATTTTTAATTATATCAAAAATCTGTCATACATAAGTTTTTGCCCCTGTTCCTAGAAGTAATAATAACTTCAAACGGATTCGATATGTATCATAATTAAGAAATTATGGGGAGTTTTCTGTTTTCACAAAAAGTCCCCCCCCCATTCTCACCCCCCCCTGGTTCGATTTTGCCCATTAACGAACTTGACCGAGACTTTATGCCCCTTGATTTTATGTATCAGTTTCGAAAAGAAGCGGGAGTTGGAACCGCCTACTTCGAAAAATAACTTGTTTTCAGGCGGAGCAGTCAGGGATTTTTTTTTTTTTTAATTTTTTTTTTTTTTTTTTGCTATAACGGTTGGTTCTATAAAAAACTTGTCAATATAAAAGTTTTAGATAATATTAAGAGGATTTATAATAAATTTAAGCGGATTTGAAATCTTGGGAATTGACGAAGTTCTGATTTTTTTTCTTCTAAAACCCCCCTTCCCTCCCCTCCTTAAGGCAATTTTTAATTATATCAAAAATCTGTCATACATAAGTTTTTGCCCATGTTCCTAGAAGTAATAATAACTTTAAACGGATTCGATACGTATCATAATTAAGAAATTATGTTTTTTTTTCTGTTTTCACAAAAAGCCCACCCCCCATCCTCCCCCCTTGGTTCGATTTTGCCCATTAACAAACTTGAGCGAGATTTTATGCCCCTTGATTTTATGTATCAGTTTCGAAAAGATGCGGGAGTTGGAACCGCCTACTTCGAAAAATAACTTGTTTGCAGGCGGAGCCGGCAGGGATTTTTTTTGTTTTAAATTTTTTTTTTGCTGCAACGGTTGGTCCTATAAAAAACTTGTCAATGTAAAAGTTTTAGATAATACTAAGAGGATTAATAATAAATTTACGCGGATTTGATATCTTGTGAATTGACGAAGCTATGATTTTTTTTCTTCTAAACCCCCCCTTTTTTCCCCACCTTGGGGACATTTTTAATTATATCAAAAATCTGTTATACATAAATTTGCGGCCCTTTTCCTAGAAGTAATAATAACTTTAAACGGATTCGATACGTATAAAAATAAAGAAATTATGAGGGTTTTTCTGTTTTCACAAAAAGCCCCCCCCCATTTCCCCCCCTTGGTTCGATTTTGCCCATTAACGAACTTGACCGAGATTTTATGACCCTTGATTTTATGTATCAGTTTGGAAGAGATTTATGCAGAATTTTTCCAGTTATCGTGGTCAGAAAAAAGTGACATAGATAGATAGATAGATAGATAGATAGATAAAGTTTTGAACTGGGGGCGGTTTTGGGTTCTGGGAGCCATGATCGGCGTAGATCTGCAAAAATTTTTCAAAATTTCCAACTTAGGTGAGAATGTAATAGGTAGTATTTCTTACGAAATCTACCTAAAAATATTCTGCATCGGACTACGTGATTTTTGAAAAATTCGGTTGGTAATTTTTTTTTTAATTTATGCAAAAATCTGCCGGCGCCAGTGAAAACAATCCGAGGAAGTTTCAGACAGGGATCTGCTTTCATTAAAAACTGAACTGCAAAGAGATCTGTTTCTCTGGCCGATCCCTCTCATTTAGTTTGCGAAAATGAAAGGAAATAATTGCCAATATTTACTATTGAACAAACATTTAGGTAACTAATTAAGATATAGATTTGAAATTGAGGTCGGGAAGGGGTGTCATCTGCCGGCTATTTTAGCGTAGCGTCTTCGTTATGTTCTAATTATCAGAAAAAATGTAATTATTTTTTTAATGATCGCGTTAATGTAGGTGACGGTGGTTCTCTTGAACAAATTATTCATTATATTTGGGGGTATGGGGAGGGAGAGGGTTAACGCCTTTCTCTGAGATTGTAATTATCTCGGGCCCAGGCAACGCCGGGTGGGTTAGCTAGTATATTATAAAAGTAAAATGAGTTTCCTACTCACAAGGGCATTGAGATTCTGGTATACAAATGAATTGGTGATTCCTGAAGAATTCTGGTCTGCAATCGCATCCTTCTGAGCAGGACAATAAGAAACAGTTTCCTCTAATAATGCAGGTATTGCACGGTTTCGGCTTTGCGCAACTCACAACAATTTCATTTGTTCTGCATTCTATAAATCAGAAGAAAAAGAAAGAATTGAGAAATGCATTTTCACTTTCAAAGTCACTTTATGATATAGAAAACTATATCCATCTCAAACATGAATAATTTTGAAATGGATGAAAAACATACTATCTTGCACTTAAAATGGAACAAGTAATGTTGAATTTTTAAAAAAGCTTACATTTATTATTACAAAAATTACTAAACGAACCTCATATGAAGTTTGTAAGCAATATAAATATACTAACAGTTATTATTAACATATTGTTGCCAGGTCACGAGTGTACTCGTCTTTTCATAGCGTTTTTTTTTTTTTTTTTTTTTTTTTTTTTTTTTTTTTTTTTTTGAAAAATAATTTTTGTTTTATTTAATAGCAGAGGGTTCTCAATGTAGCCTAACCTTATGTGGGTTATCATGCAATATACGTAAATTTAAAAATTATTCCAAGATTTTCTTTTTTTTTTTTCCTTTTTAACACTTTTTTTAACACTTTAGGATTAAAAAAAATCCTAACTAATTGTCCACAATTTTCCTGATATATAGTTAGTTCTCTTTTTTGTTGAGAATTCGATGCAACGCTAAATAAATGTCACACGATCCAATCAAGAGTGCACGTACAGGGTGTAAAAAGAGAAGACAATTACTAAACCGAGAAAAAAAAGACAAATGTTTCTTAATCTACGAAAATATAATAGTAACCACGAACGAAAATATGCAATAACCTCTTTCGAGTTACCCACAACTCCGAAAAACATTCTTTATCCATAGAAACCTCAGAAACATATATATTTTGAGACTAAAGAATCATTGTTAAAAGCAAAGTTTCTTTGGCTGACGCTGAATTTCGCGAACGTTTTCGAGTAATTTTTATAGAGTTATAATCAGTTTTTTCAAGTCAGGATATCAATTTTTAGGATGTTGTCAATTCTTAATTAAACATTTTCAGAGCTCAGTAGCTGAATCCAAGAGTAGCAAAATAATTTTAATTTTAATGTTAAGGCCTTAACATTAAAATTAAAATTAAAATTATTTTTCTGACAATTTACAGAATTTATCATGTTTGTCTGTAAATTGTCATGTTTGTCTGTTTGATAAACATGAAAATGTTTACTTAAAAAGTGATTTTAAAAAAAACTATATTCGGCGTTTATAAAATTACTCGGAAACGTTTAAAAAAATCAGTGGCAGCAAAAGAAACTTTGTTTTTATAAATTCTTCTTTAAATCTCGAAAATATATTGGTTTCTCAGGAATTTTAAAGATAAAGAAGGTTTTCCGGAATCGTTAGAGGACTTGGGAGAGGTTATTGTATATTTTCGTTCGTAGTTATATTATTTTATATTTTCCTAGATTGAGAAAGAAACATCTGTGGGTTTTTTATTAATTTATTTACAGTGTAGACTATTTTAAAGCGTGTTATGGTTCGCGATAAAAATGTTCCATTTTCTGCATTTTTTAGAATAACAGTAAGGTTTTAACCATACATAATTTCAAAATAAGTCACAAATTCCGCCGAGAAATGGAGCTACAAGCAATATTCCATACTGTAAGAATGGGAAAACTACCCATATATGTAGGCAATACGTGAGATTACCACTTTTCAGTTGTTCCTGCGTGAGTGGAAACTGTGAAAAATTAATTTGTAAGACAGATTTTCCTTTATGTGTGTATATATATATATATATATATATATATGGTTTAAGTTGGTGTTATGATAACGTTTCATTTATGGTTATATATATATATATATATATATATATATATTAATTTCATTTATTCATTATTTTCATTTTATTACCATATTTACTCACCATTTTTGTCGAAAATCGAAACAAAAAAAAGTTTGATCACGTAGTTTCTTAAGTTCACTTGCCAATTTGGTACGTTTCCAAACAAAAATGAATTAAAAAATGTTCATGTGATGTTTTAAGATTAATTAATGTAATTAGTATGAAATAATTTAACTTAAAACATAATTGAGGAATTTTAGTTAAATTTAAAATCATAGATATTTAAATAATATACTACTTTTAATTGCTGAAATGTGTAAAATAAAAGCTTTAAAAACAGTTAAAAGAGGTTTTAATACACTGTTTACATGTTTCGGCTCCAACGAAGCCACTATCAAAACAAATAAGAATATTCTAAAATTGCACGATTTATGATGTAAGGGTTTAAAACGCTATCATTTAATTTTTCACGTACTCTTTCAGATTACGCAATGTTATTGATTTTTTTTTTTTTTTACGGATGTTTAATCCCATATCAGTAACCATGGATTAACTCGAACCGTAATTTTGGTAAATTAAATGATGCTGCATCGTTTCATATTGTTTTTTTACGTGTTACAATCTCTATGGTTTCTCTTACAATGGATGAATAGTATAGACTGGAGAGAAAAAATATTATACTTTCATTGAAATTTATTTGATGGTTTCTTCTTGAATCGTGATATAATCTCGCCAGTCTGTTAAAACCTTTTTTTACTGATTTTATTTTACACCTTTTAGAAAATAAAAATAGTATATAATTACAGGGTGTTATAATTTGTATATTAAATAGTTTTATTATTATTGTTGTTATTATTGCTATTTTATTATTATAATTCAATATTTAGGATATTGTATCGACGACTTGCAAACTTTTAACAATGGTAAAGTTATCAATATTGTAAAGAAATAGGCGTCACTTTGACGATCCTTCCAGCTTCGTTATAAGCGTTTCCTCTGCATAAATAAGAATAAAATACATCTTCAAATTGCAATTGTTTAACACTATATTTTTACGATATTTCTAATATACAAAATGTCCCTTCTTATCGTAGACCAATAGCTATAATTCCTACCGTTAGTTTTAGAATTCTAGCTCCAATTTCAAAAATGCTTTAAATGTTGTTCTTCATAATATGAAAATCGATATACGTCAAAATAGTTTTTTTTTTTCTAAGTTGCGAAACTGAAATTTTTGTATGGTAGCTGTGGATCTCTTTTGACCGATTAGCAATCATAACCAATATTTAGAAAATTTTTATCTATGATCTAACAGGTAATACAGTAAAATTTTCATTTTTCTACGACCAAAACTTAACGACTTATGATACTTTGAGTTTTACGAATTTTTGGTATTTTCTGTTATTTAAAACGCAATTTTCAGTTTTTAATGCCAGAAAACGCCGACAATTCATTTAATGAAAAAAGTATCATTTAACTCTTTAAGTTTTCACCGTAAACAAATTTGATGCCTATCCTTTTGTACTTGATAAAGTATGGAAAACGTTTTTATAAATATAAGACGTAGGATCAAGGGACAGTATACAAATCTAAATTTCGTAACGTCAAAATAGCAGAAACCTCAGAAACCAATAAAATTTTGAGATTTAAAGAATGCTGCCATTGACTTTCGAAAATGTTTCCGATTAGTTTTTATAATGTATTAAATAATTTTCTCAACCCGGAATATTAGGTTTTTTGGATGCTATCCATTCTCAAGTAAACATTTTCCTGTTCAACAAACATGTTTTAAACACGATAAGTTAACAATATTAACATTAATGTTAAAATTAATATCAATATTATTTTGTTATTCTTGCATGTATATAAATCCAGTTACGCAGCTGAAAATGTGTATGTGAGAGTTGATAGCATCCAAAAAACCTAATATTCCGGGTTGAGAAAACTAATTAATACGTTATAAAAACTACTCGGAAACGTTTCGGAAAATGAGTGACAGCAAAAGAAACTTTGTTTTTATAATTGCTTCTTTCAGTCTAGAAAATATATTTGTTTCTGAGGTTAAAGATAAAGAACTCTTGTTGCTGCATATTTTGCCACATGCTTATATTATAATTTCCTAGGTTAAGAAACATATCTGTATTTTTTTATGGTTTACCATTGTTTAAGATTTAACTATTGGTCAACGATAAGAAATGGTTACCTGTATGTATATTTTTATAATAAAAAAATGAGTTTTTAGTATTTGGAAACAGATAACTGTGCAAATGATTCGATGTACTAAAGAACGATTCGTTATTATTATTTTTTTATTATTATTTAAAAATTACAAATGGAAAAACAAACATATAAAAAAATGTCACATTTTAAAAGATTTCATTTTACATTGTTAATAGAAATAGCGCTAATCTTACCTTTATTGATGAAGTCACAATTGCTTGAAGTGAAAAGCAAGGAAAAAATTGCTAATATCAACATTTTGGAACACTTTTTGAAAACAGACTAAACTTAAATTTTAAGCGTAACTTAAACGTAAATTTTAATTTTTTTTCTTGGATTTAAATATATATATATATATATATATTTTCTAATTCGAAGTTAACTAATGCCCCGTACCGCTTAGTATTGTTTTACCTATGACGATAATGTAAGTAGGTCCATTGCTTGGGTATTTCCTATATTAGCAATAGGTATTAATAAATGTTTGAATCAAACATATACCAAGTAAATTCCAAGTGATTTCCTTTCAATTATCATATGTTACCTTAAAGCCAAATTTCTACTTTTACAAATGAATATTAACAATTAAATATATTTATGCAGAAAAGAAAACCAGCAATCCAAAAAGTTTTCATTATTATTAATTTTTTTAATTAATTTATCTCTAATATGAAAAGGCTCTTGATATGAAGTTTTTGATATGTCTATCACAGCAAAGCATTTAAAATATACAGTTAAACTTGGTTAATATGAGATTCAGGGAAATTATAAAATTCCTTATTAGCAGTTATTAGCCGTATTAGCAGTTACTTGTAACACCCGTGAAGAGAATAAAAAACTTTAAATGATAATCATTAAACAAATTACCGCAATTAATTGGTCTAATATCCTCGCTGATAAAATTAACCAATTATCATTCAGTTAACATAGACTATTTAGTTGTCTTTCTGACTGTCGTGAAACTGACATGCAATGCATCTGATCACTTCCCTTTTTCTCGGAAAAACTCTGCAAACATTCGCAATATTCTTGGAATTTTCACGTATCCGTTCTGATTTAACAGTGCGATAAAAGATGTGAAAAGATTGGTTACTGAATTTTTCTGGTTACAGAAACCATTATATTTTTCATTCGATTACTTTGATGACCCACCAAAGTCCGAATTTTAAGGCGGTTCTCAAAAAAAATATTTTCCCTTTTAAACAACGTGAAACTTTTTGACACATTTTTAAACGTAAAAGCATGATACTTGCATGCAGGATTATTGAAAGTATTTATAATAGAACAGTTTTTTTTTTTTTTCATTTTTCGATAAATAAATTACATTTTGAGAATATTAACAAAAATATCAACACTAGGATTTTATTATTTTTTTTAATTGCTATGAAATGAATTTAGAAAACCATAGTACATTCTAATGACTGACCTGCAAAGATACGATAATTAAAAAGATGTGAAAATGAAAAAAGATTTTCATTGCACGCATTTCCCTTTACATGATTCAGAGTTACTGTATAATCAGTTTCATTATCAGTATAATCAAGATTCTTAAACTTCAATATATTAATATACCAAAATGTGAAAACTGTGGGAAAAGTGTGGTTTTAAAATTTTCTTAATTAAAAAAAATAATTAAAAAAAATTTCCAAGGATCTATAAGGATTGTATTTTTTTCTTGGGGAAATTATTTTCCTTCATTTAATATTTTAATAATATGTAAAACAAATATGAAATAGGAAAAAGCAGGATGAACGCGCATACCTTATTTTTAGTTTTTTCTTGAAGCCAGAATTTCACACAAAATTTAATGTAAGCAGGAGTACATACTCTGCACTTATTCTTATACCATAATATCATTTTAAATATATGATTAGTTCATCATATTTTTAATAATAAATGATTATTTATGAAAAAAAGATCAAATCATCCTGTTTTACCCCGGTACAATGGCCGCATTACACAAATTAGTACAAAGTTTACTTTAGGAATAAAGTTCGAGCATCATAAAATTCAGCAGTCACCTTAGTAAATTATTACTGCTAACGTCAGTTTTGCAATAGCAATTTGCACAGCACGTTTTTCTAGGGAATATTCATTTTTTCTTCTTAAATAAGCTGCGTTATTCAACAGCTATGCTGAAGAATCTCCATTGCTTAACAATAGGCAACAAGAGTTTTAAATGTAATAGTTTTGCGACAGTTTATGCTTACTTTCAATACATATAATTTCTGTCAAATAGATGACATTTTATGATCTAATTATAATATTGGATGTATTTGTGTAACCTTGTGAAAAAAAGATTAAATATCTCCTTTTTCTAAAACTAATAAGTAAAATCTAGTTCCTTTTTGTTTAATACGTTTAAGTTCTGTTAGAGTAATTTATTTTCCAGGATTTTTTATGTAAATATTAATAACTCCCGTGTACTAATTTCTCTAAATTTTATATATCCCCCCTTTTATGCTTCCCATATCTAAGTTAACTTACATAATTGTTATAAATAAAAGTAAAAATATTTTAATTAAAAAGTTACTTCTCATTTATGTATTCATTTTGTTATCTTATTAAGAAAAAAAATCAATCAAGTTAATCTGTTTAAAAACAAAGAAAAATATAGATGTGGTAGATCTCAATGGAGTAAGATCTTAAAAATCTAGATTCTTGAAAGTAAAATAAATAAATGTTTGAGTAAATTGCAAATGCGGGTATTGCATATTTATCCTTTTAATTTTTGTGCGTTGCATGGCACAGCAATATACTGAAAGTCATAAAAACACCTCCTAGTAAACAATATCTAATAAATGTCAGTAAAACGAAAAAGAAATGGAAAACTTTGTACTGTTAGACAATGTGAATTATAAAACAAATTTTATATATATGTTTCTTTAAATTGTTTATTTTTATACAACACAATAAAGGAGACAGGTACATAAGTTCGCCGACTGTTTTACAACAATGAGAAAGAGATTCCTGTGCAAAAAATATACCTATCCGAATTCATAGATAATGAATATTACATAAGAATGAAAAGAATGAAAAATGGAATGATTCATTAAAAAAAAAAAAAAATCATAATCATAATTTTACAAAACATATGCTTTATTAGGCTCAAAAAAGTTTGAATCACTATTTTTCTTTCTATTTTTTTTTTCTAATTTTTTGATTAAAGATAATAACATTCAGTCTACAAAGATTGTTAAAACATTCTATTATGTCCTGTTTATTAACAAAAAGGAAAACAATATAAACAATGTTTATTTTAATATCAACTTTTAAAAAATTCTCAAGATTTCATCTATTTTGTTAGAAGACGCAAATAGCAATTTCGAAAAATAATGAAGTAATTTAGGTAATTGCTAAGAGAGACAGAGAGAAAATGGTGAGTTCTGAATATTTTCTCCGCGTGTGTTAATCCAGACATGGTGTGAATCTTTCAGAATATAATACTGCGCAATTATTTTAAAAGAGGCAGATTATTTTTACGGTAAGATCAGAAAATGTTTTCAAGAATGAAAATAAAAGAACAAACTGGAAAAGGAATTAATTTTTTTTCATTATTATTATTAAGAATCAAAAGTGGCTTATTTATTTATTTCTATGAGTTTCAATGAACTTTCAGAAAATGTGTAGGTAGTGCATTATAGTAAATTGCAGATGCTTTTTCTCATACAGAAGAAACATTTACGAATATTCAGTGTAACTTCGTAATTACATGCGATTTTCGAAATGTTTCTCTTATCTTCAAAACTATTTTGGAAATATTAGTCAGAAATATCGAAAACCTATAGGTTTTTGAAGTTAACGGAAATATCTTTAAAAAAAATTTCGGTTGCAATAAGGACTCTTTTATTTGACAAACATTTCTGTGAACTTCGGAAACCTTTCTGAATAATGTTTAAGATTGATATTTCTTTAAATAGTTTCTTAAAAAAGGGGAGAGGTGTTTGGAACCATGGTTAACTGCGACGTTTTATTAAATTTTCTTAAACGTATAAATAAAAAAATGTCTGAAATTTTATGCAGTGTAACGTTCTGCAATGAGAGACACGAAAAATTACAAATAACTTTCTAAGTTAAAATTAAATAAGTATATATGATTTTAAAGGCACTTTAAAATATTCTTTCGTGACTCTCTTGTTCAAAGATGATAATTATCATATTTTCAAACGTTGGATGTATGATTTTCAAATAATCAAAACATATAAAAATTTTCCTCTGGATTATAGGGATGATATTATTGTTTCCCTGTACTAAAAACAGTAACTGGCATTCCAGAATAAGGTATGTTTTTCGTAAAATCTCCCGATTTTATCACTCAGCATTATTCCATTAGGGCACATTTTGTATGCACAAAAGAAACTATATCGTAAGTGTAAATACCGCTTTTCTTTGCCACCAGTTTCATACCAGTGTTTCCACTTCTCTGTTATGCTTTAATTGTTTTTCAATATTTCTGTACAATACTTTCTTCATAATTTGGGGGTGGGCATTCAGGTATGTTAGGTTTAACGTCCGGATACTTAGTCTGTTGAACACCCAAGTCACTGAGAACAACAACGTCGTAACTTGGTGGTTTATCTGTCGCATTATTTAAATTACCAGAGGCTTCAGTTAAATTTCTTGCTGGAGGAACAATGTTTCTATTTATTCTTGGGGGATGAGGGTTAGTCAATCTACTATCAGCGGCTAAAGTAGCAGTGTTACGATCCATATCTTGATTAACACGTTTTATGCAATAGATAGCACCAGTTCCAAACATAAAAAACATGAAGACAAGACCCACTACAATTACAGCAATATAACCATTATTTCTATTATGTGGATAGATATCTCTTTCGTCGAGTGGCTCGAAAGTAAATCTTTCTCGAAAATCAAAACTTTCCTTGGTGGTGGTAAAGTACTTTCTCCTCCAAAAATCATCATCAACAGTGCTGCTAGATGTATAAATATCTATTTCATCAGATGGTGTTGGTGTAAATCTTTTCCACCAAAAGTCGGGATCCTCGGAGGTGGTCAAAACTTTTCTCCACCAATTTTCATAATCATCGTCAGTGCTGCTAGGTGTGTAAAGACCTCTTTCATCAATACTTGGAGTAAATTCATCAGGTGGCGTTGGAGTAAATCTTTTCCACCAAAAGTCGGGATCCTCTGTGGTGGTCAAAACTTTTCTCCACCAATGTTCATAATCATCGTCAGTGCTGCTAGGTGTGTAAAGATCTCTTTCATCAATACTTGGAGTAAATTCATCAGGTGGCGTTGAAGTAAATCTTTTCCATCCAAAGTAGTGTTTCTTTATGGTGGTCAGATATTCTCTTCTCCAATTTTCATAATCATCGTCATAGTCCCATTCTGATAACTGTACGGCTGGAAAAAATAAAAATAAATATTTTGTTCATTTAAGTAAAACAAGAGCAGCATTAAATACTAGCTTATGAAAAATTGTGAAAACACATTGAATACCAAATGATTTCAAAATATTTAATAATGTCTCTGCAAGAGAAAAATTAGCATTAATATGTTAACATTTTTAATAATACACAAGTATATATATACTTTTTTTTGTGTGTGTGACCCAGGGAGTATCTCCGTATATATACGTTTTCATACTTTAATGTATGAGGAATAAAAACGTATATGTATGTACACTATTAAAACTTTGCAGCAAACTGTCCAGTCATTCGAAAGTTTTTATAGAAAACTGTTACATAACCTTAATTTATCTCTATTCTGACCATAATTTAGTCAGGTGTGCTTTATAAGTAACCATTATCTTTTAAAACGGTGGAATAGCTTGGAAAGTTTGCTGCAGATTTTTAACAGTGTATAAATGTGTTGAGGTTATTCAGGGAGTTAATACTGGGGGAGCATGATGTTTAAAAACAACATGATTAGCACACAGGGCCATAACCAGCCGATAAAATCGGGATGGGGGGGCTTTAAAATTTATTGATGGAGCTAATTCACGTCTGATTTGTTCCCTGCTAGTCTAACGATAAATAAAGAGGTAAAGGGGTAAGTCCCCCGTGACATAAAACTTTTAATTACAAAGTTTTAAATTTTTTAAATGTAATATAGGTGGTATAATTATTCCAAAATTATGAAGTCTAGAGCGGGCTCAGCCCACCCTGTCCCCATCTGGTTACGACGTTGTTATCACATACTTTGCCTTTCAGAAAATTGCACCTTTGAAAAAACGTACTTTTGAAAGGGTTAAATTCGCTAATTTTCTCTAAGTCAATATTTTCTTTACTATTATTATTATTATTATTATTATTATTATTATTATCATTATTATTTTCTGTAGCAATCAAAACAAGTATCCTCAAAAAGAAAAGAATCAGAAAACTGGAAAAGAAATAATGAAAAATGGATCGCATTATCTGTCCTTTACCAATAAACCACATTTTATTTTTAACTTTTTCTTTATTTTTTAAGTTACAGAACTGCCTATTGGTTTGAATTTCCAGAAAAACGTTGACTCATCTATATTTAGGATAAAAGTATCCCGATCATAAAAAGAAACTACTGTTGAGCTATTATTGTACTGTGGCGAAGAATCTATTACTGACATAAATTCTCTATATAGACTCTCTGCAGTCTATTCATCTTGTACAGAAATTTATATCTTTTGCATAAACCTAATAGATTTATGAAGATTTATCTAAATCAGAATTATGGAAGATTTTTAAGAAATCATTATTACTTTCATTTTATGAAATAGGTCGTTATGTATGTATTGGGAATTTTTATATTTGTATGTATGTTATAAGATTATTGAAAGTATGGACGTATGTAAACATATAAGTGCAGGAATGTATTGTATGTAAGTACAGAGATAATATCAGCATGAAGGTGAATCAAAAATTACGTATTCATTAATATAGAATACTTTGGGGAGTAAAATAAAATGCACCAATAAAAACTTCTGATTTTTACTGCGAATAATTTAGAGTTAACATAAAGTAATCGAAACAAAAAAGTAGGATCCCGTGTAAAATAAAACAAAGGAAAATGACAAGGAAAAAATAAGTAACAGTAATTTCTAAGTTACCAGATAAACGTAAAATCAATTAATATTTATTTTTGGTAAATCAAAGCGTCGAAATGTTCTATGTTTTTATGACATACACTTTTATTTTTGATATTTTATAATATCAAATATGTGATAATATGTTATAACATTAAGTTCTTCAATAAATAAATAAATAAAGACGTGTTTGCACTTGTAAAAATAAATAAATCCTGCAACTCTTACAGGGAAAAACAGTCCTCAAAAATCTTTGATTTTATAGAGAAATTCTGTTTTAATAATGTAAAAACAATACTTGACTTTTAAAAGTAGATTGTTCGCAAAAGAAAAGAAAAAAAAAAACATTTTTTTTCCGTAATGCTAGAATGCTCTGCTGCTACGAACAACACTTGCCCCCCTCCCGCCAAGACCTCCGCAGGCTCTAAAAATTTGTTAATTTGCTCTTTTTAAAAAATATTACCCGATTATGCAAGATCGAATGATGTTATCACGTCCAGTGGCGCTCCTCCACAATCGGGTAGCCATTCATTCCCCTTTAACTAGGAGTTTCTTCGGTTCTCGATGCAGCATCCACCACTGTCGTGAAAACTGGCGGCTGTTGTCGTGATTGATTAAATAAGATCAATTACACTTTTAAAAATCAGCTTGTATAAACGGCTAAGTAAAAAATGTTGGTTCCTCCCGAATTTTTATACCGTCTAGAGGAATTTTTTTCTTTTAGACGCTATAAGAAAATCGTTTTAAATATGATGTTTGAAATTCGGGAGTCCTATCGAAATTTTTGATATGTGGAACAGGACAATTAAACTAACTATTAGGGGGTGGTCAAATTAGTTCTCTCCAAGATCAATGCATTTTTGTTGGCAAATTTTTGAAAGATTGAATTCCTCAAGAAATCCATTTCTTGGAACAGATGAAAAATATGCTTTTATATCCTCATCTTTGGAATAAAAAATGACGACCACGTAATTTTTTTTAGGTTAAAAAAATTCCAAAGTCACACGTAGCAAGATCAGGAGAATTGAATGGATATTCTATCACTTGGATGTTTTTCTGTGCAAGAAATCCGAGTGTAATATTTGCTGAAGAGGAGGATGCATTGTCATGGTCAAGCATGAGTCTTCAAACATATACATCTTGAAGAACTTTCTGGAAGACATTTCATGGTGTACCAGTTAGCTGTAACTGTCTTCTGTCCCTCTCTCTATCTTTGTGGTTTTGACCAGCCCTGGACTTCTGAAGGACACAGCATACCATTAATTTTTCATTGCTGGTTGTCTTTTCACCATTGTTGGTTTGAGGTCATCATCAAAGATACATATTCTACGGGAACGTGAAAAAAAAGTATGTACATCTCATCACCAGTTATGATTTTAGAATGAATGTGGTGACCACCCTCATTAACTAATTTTAGGGTTTCTTTTCTGATTGTGACATACACAACTTTTTGGTGTTCTGTTAAATTACAGGGGACCCAGCAACAAACTATTTTTTTTTTCATGTGCAGTTCTTCATGAATAATATTATGTACACCTGTGAATCCAATGTTAAGATCTTTCTATATCATTTGATAGGTACAGCGATTATCATCGATTAACATACTTTAGACGGCCGACGTATTTTCTGGAACTACAGTTGTCAAAAGTCTCCCTGTGTGTTCTTTATCCAGGAGTGAATTTCGACTTCTAAATTCTGTAAAACATCTGAATTCAGTGGCACGAGATTGAGCTTCATATCCATTACTAATTGTAGGCGTTGAAGGAATTCTTCTTGATTTAGCTCCATTTTCAAATCAAAGAAAATCTTAGCTTATTAATGCTGTTTAAGATGAAACCAAAACAAAAAATGTTCCGGAATCCTTGTATCACAGTCTAACTCTTAACGGAATAATTTTTCCAATTTATAAATTTTTCGTTCATCTTTTTGAATTTTTTAAAATTTAAATTTTTTTAACTGGCCGCCATTTTGAAACAAGATGGCGGATGAAGCTGGCTAACGAACTCAGTCGAGATTTTGGTATGTTCTGTAAACATGATCAGTCACATTCATATCGGTTCATAAATACGAGAGTTACAGAATAACAAATATCAGGTTGTTTCAAAATCTCAGCCACCTTAGAATTTCAAACTGCCATATCTCAGCCATTTTTAAGATATAGCCAAAACAAAAAATGTTCCAGAATCCATGTAACACGTTCTAACACTTAAAACAAACAAATTTTTCAATTTATAATTTTTTGTACATCATTTTGAATTTTTAAAAAATTAATTTTTTTTAACTGGCTGCCATTTTGAAACAAGATGGCGGATGAAGTTGGCCAACGAACTCGGTCGAGACCTTGGTATGTTCTATACACATACTCAGTCACATCTGAATCGGTTCATAAATAAGAGAGTTACAGCATGACATACGTCATATATATATATATATATATATATATATATATATATAACCATAAATAAAACAAAGAAATTAAATAAAAATTGAATAAATGGAATTAAATGAATTAAATGAAATTTGTGGAATTTAGACAGAATTATCAAGTCCCAAATGCCTAAATACCACAAATAAAATGAAATGAGATGTTTCATCATCATATTAGCCATACATTTCTAAAAAATATGATTTTGGGACTACATCTCATAAACAATGAAGCAAACCAGTGATTAAATGAAAAATAAAATACAATATTAAAAAGGAAAGAAGCCATACTTATAATTTACAGAGAAAACATTTAATAGAGTCAGTAAGTATAAAATCCATAAAGATTAAAAAAGATACCTTGCACCTCAAGAACCAGCATGAAACTCAACCATGACTAGGGAATGAATTGCAAAAAAAAATCATTACATGTTGCCAATTTTAGAAATATAAATTGCTTTACAATGATGCCAGAAATAATGTTAGAATATTATGGATTGTAAACAGGAACATTAGTGTTGCCATCTATTGGTAAAAGTGAATATAATCTGAATCGAAAGTATTGGATGGAAATTAATGTTTAATAATTAAACCAAATTACTATCTTAAATGATACCAATTAGTTAAAGAATAAATAAAAGAAATTAATTAATAAATAGAATATCGAATTATATTAAAGTAATGGATGTATTAATGAATAATTCTATGTTATAAATAAGTATTAAGATGGAAAAATTAATTATTAAAGCAACTTAAAATAGTGCTGCCATCTATTGGTAAAAGTGAATATAATCTGAATAGAAAGTAATGGATGGAAATTATTGTTTAATAATTAAACCAAATTACTATCTTAATGATAGCCATTAGTTAAATAATAAATAAATGAAATTAATTAATAAATAGAATATTGAATTACATAGAAGCAATGGATGTATAAATGAATAATTCTATGTTATAAATAAGTAGTAAGATGGAAAAATTAATAATTAAAGCAACATAAAAATATATGTACCTTTAAATGACAAAAACGATTATATATATATATATATATATATATATACATACATACAGGGTGTTTCAGTTAAACGTTTCAGAACTTCTAAGAGGGGTAGGGTACATCCTGACAACTCGAAATCATATAGCAATGTGGGGTCGGAAATGCTTTCCTGAAGCGGTGTTGTACACAGAAGCACTATAAAGAAAAGAGACCGTAAGTGAGAAATCATTTTAATAATACATGAAAAGAAGCAAAAGGTACATGGATTAAAGTAAGTGTTCGAAGTTGCTTCCACGGCTAAAATGCACGCCTCACATCTCCGACGCATGGACATCCGAACATTATGGAATACTCCAGGCGAATTTCGAATTTCTCCGGCAGCTACTGCGATTCTTGCAACCAGCTCCTCAGCATTGTCAACAGGGGTGTCATAAACTAGCGATTTCATATGACCCCAGAAATAAAAATCAAGACATGATAGGTCGGGTGACCGAGCAGGCCAATGCACGGGACCACCACGTTCGATCCACTGTTGACCAAATGTGACATCCAAGTAGTTACGAACATCTCCGATATAATGGGCAGGGGCTCCATCGTGTTGGACCCACATTGTCTGTTGCGTTGATGCAGAAATCTGTTCATCTCTCAAAAGTTGTGGCAATACTTGCTGCAGAAAGAGCAAGTAGTTATCTCCGGTTAGACTACACGGTAACAGGTAAGGTCCGATGTGGTGATCTCCCATAATACCGGCCCATACATTGACCGAAAATCTAATCTGTGCTGCACGACATCGTATTGCATGCGGGTTCTCGACCGCCCAGATATGGTCGTTATGCGAGTTGAAAATTCCTTCCCTTGTGAAGGATGCCTCATCGGAAAACAACACTTCAGCAGGAAAAGTGGGATTTGTAGCACATTTTCCAAGGTACCACTGTGCGAAAGCAATACGAGGTGCATAATCCTCCGGTTGCTATGCCTGGACACACTGCATGTGAAACGGATGCATGTCTTGTTCTCGGAGAATCCTCCAGACGCTGCAAGGGGAAACCCCGACTACGTTTGCTAGACTTCGTATACTCGTTCTTGGATTCCTCTGTACATGCTGCAGCACATTCTGTTCGACGGGTGGAATCCGTGCTGTTCTTACCCTGACCCTGTCAGCTCTTTTAAATGAACCTGTCTCAGCTAACCTCTGGTGCAGTCTTGCAAATAAATTATGACTGGGAATACGCCTCGTCGGATATCGTTCCGCGTACAAACGCTCTGCGGCTGGCCCACTACAATTTGCATCCCCGTACACCAAATGCATATCGGCTAATTCTGCATTCGTGTAATCATCCATCCTACTAACTTGGCGTTCTTGTGCGAAATGAAGATTCCCTGCACGAAAGCTCGGAACTTTCGCACAACGCCATCTACCGCGTCAGGAAAGCATTTCTGACTGCCCATTGGTATATGATTTTGGTTCGTCAGGATGTACCCTACCCCTCTTAGAAGTTCTGAAACGTTTAACTGAAACACCCTGTATATATAACCATTAAATGAATGTTACAACCACCAATAAAAAGTGTGTAATTATGAATAAAATAAAAATAACAAATTGACAACAAAACAGAACCCCCCAACCAACTGAACATATATACCAAAAACATAGTATTAAAAAAAAAAAGAAAAAGAAAGAGAGAGAGAGAGAGCAGAAATTGAATAACAAAAATTGAATAATGGAAATATGTGAAATTTAGACAGAATCTTCAGGCCCCAAATGTCTAAATTTCACAAATAAAATGTGTAGTTTTATCTTCATATTAGCCATAAAATAGCTATATATATATGGATAAATCAACATTTGAACGGAGGGTGGTTGGGGTGTCTGGGGGTCATGATCGGTGAAAATATACCAATATTTTTTGGAACTGCTTTCCTCCGAACGGCTGCAATAGGTAGCTTTTTGTAATGAAAGCTACCTAAAAGAAGTAGAAGCTTCCTCGAAAATCTTAATCCTCTGACCACTTATTATTATTATTTGTTTAAACCATTTCGACCAATATGAAATCGACCAGTATTTTCTGTTATTACATATTTAAAATTATCATGTATTTGAAATATGTAGTAAATTTATCATTTGCATTTTCACCCTTTGACTGTGGAAGTTTTCAACAAAATTTCTTCAATAATTGCGTATTATATTAATTTTTCTACAAATAGCGAGCAGAGTGTTAATCTGCTGTATCTGCTGTTTCTGACATTGTAAGATTCTCAAGAGAAATATTCTTGTTCAGCCACATGCTACGCTAATTCTATTGAAGAAGAATCTTTTCCACCTTTTTCCTTTTTAAGCAAATGTGATATTTGCAACTAATTACGGGATATTTGATGTAAGAAATTGTTTTAAATATATATATATATAATTATATATATATATATATATATATCAATTATGAATTACAAATGATAAAATCGACAAATTTGATATGAATCTTTAAATTTGGTATTAATCTGTCTCTATACAGTTAAAGTAATTTTATAAAGCCTTGTATGTTTTTTGTGCTATTTTATTAAAGGATGAACAAAACAAGTATTTTTATGTAGCAACATTACGCTAACTAATTCTATCAGAGTTTTATTTTTATTTTGTTTATCTATTTCTTAAATTTCTTGAAGCACCTATTATGTTTTCTGTTGATCTCTATAATTATTTGACCTCTATATGTATTTCATAAATTCTTAATAAACTATAATCACATTTTTTTTTTTAAAGAAATATAAGTTATCTCATAAAGTCTTATCTGTTTGTTACATTTATTTAAGATTCTCAAGAGAAATATTTTTATGTAGCAACATGCTACGCTCACTAGTTCTATCGAAGTAGAATCTTTTTTCCAACCTTCTCTTTTAATTTCTTGAAGCACGTACTGTGTTTAGTGTTGATCTCGTAAACATGGAAAACGCATTTGAACAATTTCAAAATAGATAGAAATCCGAGATAAAGATGACAAAACCTGCTGTCAAAAGATGAGTTCGTTGTCAAGCTGTCTTTATTATTATCATCATTGTTGTTATAAAGTTGTTGTTTTTTATCTTTCTTTCTCATTTAAGCTAAAATACATAGCTGCAAATTCACCTCTTTCGCGTGAGAAACAGTTTTTGCGAGAAGAAACGAAAAAGAAAATAATAATAACAAAATAGAGGCAAGCTTAGAAATGATTTTCTTTGGCTGTAATGGAATTTGTTAAAACTTTTATTATTGTTGTTGATTTAGTTGTTTTCTAATCTCACTGCTTAAATATCATAGGATTAAAAATGCTTTATTCGAAAAATGTTTTCTTGGAAATGAGTAAAAATTTTGTTGATAAAATATTTTTATATTAAAAACTACTAAGCTATAGTACAATCTGTTTCAATTTTCTATAGATCTATATATTTATAAACTTCTTAATTTTATTTTGGGTCAATTTACATCTACATACATACGCAATTTTGAAAGATTTATAGTAGAGGTGTATCGAGTACTCGATATATACTCGGTACTCGGCTTGCAGGCCGAGTACTCGGTATTAGGACAAATTCTAGCTATGTACTCGGCTAATACCGAGTAGTTGTAAAACTCTGCTTTCCATACCCAAGTGGTTTGTAAAAATTTATTCAAATATAAATATTAATATATAATATATAACATACGCAATGACTCATAAAAACTATTACCAGGTATACATAAAATGTATCTAGACAAAGGCAGACCTGTACAGAGTGGGTGGGGGGGGGGGGGGGGGTAGGGCCGGTACAAATTACCGGGGCCTTCTTTTAAATAAAATACGAGGAAAAGTAGATTAGTACTTTTTTACATAAAAATGCTAAACTAAAATAATTAACAAATATTAAAACTCAAAAGTCTGATTTTTCTAGAAAGCCATTACGGGTCAGCCGGGGGAGGGGAGGGTGGGCTCAGGGCAGGTACTCTTGCGTATGTATCAAATACTTGACAATTGGACGTTTTAAGTTTGAAAAACAGTCCATATTTTATTAAACAGCAGCAGAATGCATGTAGCACAGATGCAAGCATCAGACAATCGTTGATGAATTCAATTAAAATTTATCAATATTTTCAATTTTTATTTAAAATTTTCAGATGAAAAAATGTTGCAAATGCACCATAAACTGTAATACTCTAAAAGAAAAATATAATAAAAATGTAAGCAAATACTATATAGATTTTCTAAAAAAGTACTATTCATTTTCTAAGGCAGTAAAGCCCGTTTATAACAGAATACTACTATCTGTTATAAACGGAAATGTAAAAAAAATCGTGGTCCAGCCAAAAAAAAAAAAAAAAAAAAAAAAAAAATGCAATTATACCTTTTAAGACGAAAACAATCAATATAAAACAGAATTTTTCACTGCTCGTTTGCGTTTTCGTCTAAGAAGGTTTTATTGTATTGTACTTATGCTGGGGGCCCAGCATTAAAATTAATACCAGGGACCGCGGTTTCTCTATACGGCCCTACACAAAATTAAAAAAAAATACAGTTAATATATAACAAAATTTTAATGACTCGAATTAATACAAATTCTAGTCATTTACCAAGTCATTTGTCTTGAAACAGCAGGGAAAAGATAGGAAATTTTTGTTAAAGAATAATTTTCTATTAAATTTATTCTATTTTAAACTATCCATGCAGAAATATCAAACATTCCACATTTGTCAGTGATATCCACTCGATGCACCACTAATTTATAAATCAACTTTTCCTAATCGAATCAATGATTATTTTTTCTGCTGTAAGGTATTACGCCTTAATGGACAGAAACAAAATTGTAGATGCTTATGTAATAATTTGTCTAGTCGACTGTTATGCATAACAAATTCCACCAAAAATATTTCTTTATAAAGCTATTACTGAAATATAGTTTATTCGAAAAAAAAAATTAACAACTCTATATTCGTACAATCGAAGTAAAACTTCTATCTGCGTGTGTGAATTATTATGCGTATGAGAGTGAACAGCAGTTTGTCTGATCAAACTGACCGGGTTTTAAGCTAATCCCCTCATGAACAATGAGAGACATGCTACTATCAATACTTGCTTGAAAGTCTCCAGATTATCTAACAGGGTTGATACTATATTATTTAATTTAAAAGAGAATTGGCATTTTAGAGCCAGGTTGGCAATGTTTTTGACACCAAATTTGGTAATGTTTTACAAAAATGCAGTTAAAGTTGGCGATTACTTGGAGCACGTAAGATGGTGAATGCATGTATGTATATGCTTACACGCAAAAAATATTTCTGTATGTGGTAATATATGTTATGAAATCATGTATGTTTAAATCATGGAACTGTAAAGGTAAGCATAGAAATTGAAAATCCGATATCATAGAACTGATAAAGAGTGATATTTTTATATAAATAGAAATTATCATCATAACGAATGCTCTGAATTAGTTCAAATATCCATTTTATGGAAATCAGAAAAATAATGAACAATAGCAAAATAAATCACTGTTTGAAAAGGTTTTCAATGTTTCTAGAGGGATTTAGTTTTACCATTTTACGTTATGGATATCTAATGTTGCATAAGACATAATTTAAAATTACTTTTAAATATAAACAATAGCAACTTAATTAGAATAATAAACAAAAACGAACCTTCATATACAGGGTGTCTCAAAAGTTCGTTTACAAACTTAACAGGCTGGTCTGTCATATCATGATGAACAAGATTTACATAGGAACTTGTGTTTAAAAATGCAAACGGTGACCGCTAGAGGGCGATGAGCGCAGGTGTGGAGGGGAAGAAAGAAAAGATATCGAAAGAGGTATTACTATGACTTTTATTAAAGAACATGGTTTAATTTACAGAAGATGTTCAAAATTCCTTCCATTCGCCGCAATGCATGCTTCATAACGTCAACGCATGGATTCACGGACCCGTTTAAAATGGGCAGGTGTGTCACGGACACGTGCCGCCGCTTCCTCGATCCTGGTGACGAGATCCGTATCCGAAGTTACGGGCGTCTCGTACACTATGGACTTGTAAGTGTCCTCATGCAGTATGCGCATAATGCTGGAACGATGTACACCCAGGACGCGTTCGCTTGCTCGGAGACTTGTTTGCGGGTTCCTGTCAAATTTCCATAGCAAGGTTTCCTCTACGACAGGCGTGCGTGATGTGCGTTCTCGACCAATGTGGCTACGTACTTTGAAAGATCCTTCTTCACGCAATATGCGGTGCAATTGTCCAAACAAAACATGACTTGACTGACGTCTGCTTGGGAAGCGCTCAAGGTACATCCGTACCGCGGCTCGTGCATTTCTATCCGCGGCGCCATATACGTAATGCATATCGGCCAATTCTGCGTTACTAAACCGATTCATCCTTCTCCTGCAACGTCCTCGCCTGAAATGATTACGCTATTCCCACTCTCCCGTAAACCTGCACTCATCGCCCTCTAGCGGTGGCAGTTTGTATTTCCGAACACAAGTTCCTATGTAAATCTTGTTTATCATGATATGACAGACCAGCATGTTAAGTTTGTAAACGACCTTTTGAGACACCCTGTATATATTTTTTGGCAATATATGAAATGATAATATTGAATAAAATGATAATATTGAATTATACGAAGGGACGGCGTAAACAGCGTTGAGTTACTTGTCCGCATTGAACATTTTATATAATAATCAATAGTAATAACAGCATGTACATATTAATGATCTATTGCCTTTAATAAATTAAAGTTTTCCTAAAACTTTTATTTTTGTGATAAACATCTAAACAGAATATAACTTTATTTTTTCAAAAATTACTTTTTTAAAAGTTTAAGTGGGCGAATCATTAATACTTATGCATAAATTCTATATATATATACATGAATAAAGCTTAAGCAAATAGTATCAGGACAAAAATTTAGCGCTTTTAATTTGATTGCTTTTAATAATATAAAATAAGAACCAGATGCGTCGAAGCTTAACAACACTTAAACTATTGTGAATATGTAATAAACAATGTGTCAATTTTCGGACACAAATTGAATAAATTTATTTAAAAAATAATAAATAAAATGGAACAATAACTGAACTACAAAGTTTTAAATTACGCATACAGACAAGACCGGTCATAAAGAGTCGAGGCGTTCGGCGTTCGCAATACAGCATGACCCCACGCTTTTACAAGTTTTTAAATTAAAGTTTTCTTAAACTACCTTATTTTATAAATCTTTAAAACTTAAAAATAAAGGTTCGATTTTTTTTTCATATCTGACCGAACTTAGTAGCCACGTTTATAAGAGCCTCCAACGAGATTAAAATATCTTCTTTTTTACCTTTAAAATTAATTTTCAGGATTCAAAATCTGTTATCATCCGGATCCGGAGCCTGTGCGTGGACAATACATTTATATATGTATCTGTGTATGTACGTATGTACAATTATATATATATATATATATATATATTATATATATATATATATATATATATATATATATATTATATATATATATACATACATATAAAGACACAACACAAATGGGGCAATAAAAATATCATAAATTGGAAAATGAACTCATACCTGTGTTGAAAAATATACAGAAAAGGAGAAAAAATATATAACTAAGAAAAGATAAATGAAAATTGAAATGTATGTATTATAATAATAATTAACAATTATTGGGATATTATTATAATAATAAGTGGCAAATTTAAGGCTACGTGTAAACCAAATACTGCGACAAGAGTCATATATTATTTCTTTGGCGTTTCTTTTCCAAAGACTTTGTGATCGGCTATGCCATTTTATATTGCTCTTCAATTGTTTCGAAGCAAACCGCACAAAATCAACAAAAGAAATTCTCTCCAGGAGAAATGATAAACATCTCAGGGACCCTCCTCCACTAGCCTTGTATTCTTTTGTTGTTCGACTAAAAAAATGGTCTCTTTAAACAGGCCTAAATGTTGCGGTGGTTATTTTCAATCTTTAGCATTCTGCTATAATAGCACATTTTAGCCCAAGAGCAACATAGCTCCAGAATCAATCGCCAGAGATAGAATAAAAATGCAATAGGAGCACGCTACCACGTTCATTGTCTTTGGTTCATATTACTCTCCAATGAAACCATGAACATGTGAATTTTGCTCCTAAATCAATATGAATGAATTTTTACAATTTTTAAGTATTCTGTTTGTAACTCTACTGCAAAAATTATACGACTACGGGTTTTGTAGGACAATATTGTAAAGCTGACATTCTCCAACAAAACGAAGCAAATTTTTAAAAATCTAGTAGTTTTCAAAAAATAAAACTAGTCGTTGGGGGCCACCGTAATACTTACCCATCATGGATATGCATAATATAAAATATGAAAATAAAACATGTGTAAACTATTTATAAAATGCATTGCAATGCAAATAAAATCCTGGGCTGATAACGGCATAAACTTTTACTGATCTATTGCTGAATTGCGTAAGAGAAACATCCTTATAACTCTAAAAATGAAAATCTTATTAACTAAAAGTTTACTGCGTCGGATTAAGCGTCTCATTTCCAATTGAAATATATCTTTGAATTGAAATTTGAATGAAATACAGGGTCATGAAAAATTGAAGAGTGTGGAAATTTGTGATTACAAATACCTCGGCAACTAATTATGCGATTGACTTCATTCTTTAAGCAGTATTTATGTTTTTTTAATGTCTTTTATACCCACTCCTTAACCCATTTAGGCCAAACATAGAAATTTTATAAAATGTGGTATTATTTGCATTGAAATTTGCTTAAATTACATTCATTAAGACAACAAAAAAGTTTCGTGCATGAAAAATAATATTTTATTTAATTTGACATTACCATTATTAATTTACTATTAAATTTAAATAAAAAATTTTAAGTTTTCTTATGGCATTTGTTTTATTTTTATTTTATTTACAGAACTTGCAACTTTACTCAATTATAAAAACATATGATTAATCTCAAGTGGAATAATTATACATTTTCAAAAAGTCGAATTTGTCAATAACCGTTTCAAGTAAAAAACCAGCGTATTGTGAAAATTTCTCAACAGAAAGTGATTACTTCAATTGAATAACTAATATTTTATAGATGTCTTCAGAACCCTTAAAAATAGCAGAAAAATAAAATTAGTGAAAAATATATGTCGCAGTGTTAATAAAAATATATTTATTGAAATGGTGCGTTTACGCACCTTTGGCCGAAAATGGGTTAAAAAAACAATTTCAAAAATGTTTATATACCTTTTATCAGAACGAATATTTCGAGAGTCCGAAAAAAATAGTTCAGAATAATAGAGGTTACTGAAATTTAATAAGCTGCTTCTCATTATTACATACTAAGTACATATCAAATTTCAAGTCTCTATCTCAATTTGTTCGGGAGAAATAGAGCGTTTACAGACACACACACACACAGACAGACGGACGGCAATTTTTTTTTTCTAAAAATATGTTTTTCGGAATATCCAGTGTCTGAAACGTGTAAATCCGTCATTTCTTTCTTTATTTTTTTATTATTATTATTTTTTTTTTCGATTTTTAAAACGATTACAAGACTTACCCTATACTACGTATGATGGGTAAATAAAAAAATCTATTAGAAATACATCTTTTGTGACATAGCTTTCGATTTAGTACCTTTTGTGATTCAATACATCGTACTCCAGACTAGAGTCATCGGGCCGGGTATCCCCGGGTCGGGGAGGCGCAATTACTTTCGTTTTGGGTCGAGTTCGAGTGGGGTTTTGTCTCTTTCAGGTCCGGGTGCACTGAACATATTAATATAATGATTAATTAATTCCAGAGGTAATTGTTGTTGTAAAAGAATTTAGCAGCAAAATTTTATTTTAAAAAAATTAATGAATTAAAAAAAAATTTAACTGCAAGTTTTTTTTTTCTCCCGCAAATCCCGTAAAGTCTGATGAGATGACCAATAATAAAATTTAAAAAATAAAAATTATTTAAATTTTTGTACTAGTGACGAAAAATTATTGCATATATGCATATATATCCTTAACATTATTTCATCACATATTTACTATTTTGAAAATTAGTACACAATACACTCATTGACAGCTTTGTTTTTGCAGCTTTAAGCGCATACATTTCCTTTTTTTATAAATTACTTATGTGTTAAAAAAAGGATCTATATTTAAAAACATATATATATAAGAGGAACCTAAAATTATAATAAAATACAAAGAAACATATACAAAAATGTGATACTCTCAAAATGAAATAAATATAAAAAATAAAGCTATATGAAGAAAAATCCAATGTGCATACGGTGAAAAAATGACAGGAAGCAAATTGAAACTTATATCGTGGAACACTATATCAAGGGCAATATTCAAGATATATAATTGATTTTTGGTTGAATAAATAAGCTTGAGCCAAATTTTAGTCATTCAAATTGCCCGATCAATTATGGTCTCACCAATTAAGAAAATTGAATGAAAATGAGCAGATATTAGATATCTAAAAATAATAGGTGTAATGGAACATCTGAATATACATGAAGAGATTTATTTATTTATTTATTTGGTACTTTTCGGTTAGCCGGGCGCCAGTGAAATTTATATATCTATGTATACATATATATACATATATATATACATACACACATTTATATATGCATGTATATATATATACATATATATACACATACATATATGTGTGTATGTATACATATATATGTATACATAGATATATAAATTTCACTGGCGCCCGGCTAACCGAAAAGTACCATTTATTTATTGTTTTACTGCTACCGCCATCTTTACTAAAAGTATGTAATTAAAATGCAAGTAATATATAATAATAATAATTAATAAAACAAAATAAGATTAAATATAATAAGTCTATTTGAAACAAAAGGAAATGCTAAAAATTATATTTATTTATGTCATTTTAATTAAATTATATTACATTACAAGTAATTTGTTAAATTGAAGCAAGAAATAAAATACATAATAACTTATTACTGCAGCCTAAATATTACAAGATTATAAATGATGTAAAATAATAAAATGTTAATTAATCAATTAATTTGAATACTTTTAATTAATGACCAATTAATATAAAAAATAAAGTGAATATAAATAATGATAGTTAATATTATTTAAACATATCCTTACATTAACACACAAACCCACCAATGCATAATTTTACCTTACCTTTTTTTATTTCAGCACAAGAAATGAATGACAAATATATCGTACACACTATGCACACTAAAGGAAGTAAGCATCGGAAAAATTTACAAGTGAAAGCCATACCAACAATTTTCCTTGTTTAAAAAATTCGCAGGTGTGAAATGAAGGAAGTATTGCATATCAAAAGCAAATATTTTTTATCAGAACTTGGAGATATTTCAAACAATTGATAAGCATTTAATCTAGATGACGAAATTCAATGTAATTTTTTTCTTGTTTATTGCCGTTTTATTAAAAGGGTTTACTGAATGCTATAAATAATATAAAAATAGTGTTTTAAAATAATAATATTATTTGCTAAGAAACAGTCATCGTTATATTAAAGAAATAAAATTTAAAAAAAAAAATCTTATTTCGTATCTACTATCTCAAGAAATTTCGATTTTCAATTATTCATATCTATGAGTTGATAAATATAACAAAAAAAATCAAATAACATTATATATATATATATATATATATATATATATATATATATATATATAGGATAAGTCAAAATGAATTATAGCGATTACAGACGGCTATAACTATTTAATGGAAATAATTTATAGATAACATTAACACAGAATGTAGACGGAACTTCAAAATTTTGTATACATACGTCATAGATGTTCTATGTGACTTCCCTTAGTCACACGGACAACATCTAGGCGGTAGTCCATTTCACGCCATACATTCTGAAGCATTTGTTCAGTCACCGACGCAAGCGCATTACGAATGCGTACTTTGAGTTCTTCAATTGTTTTGGGCATGGAAGGCACATATACACATAACCCCATAGATCGGTCGAAGTGAAGATGCCGACGATGTCATCTGATCTTGGCGACCGAGATCGCCGGATTTGGCACCCTGCGATTTTTTTCTATGGAGTTATGTGAAAGACGTGCCTCCCATGCCCAAAACAATTGAAGAACTTTTGAAGAAGAACAATTGAACAATTGAAGAAGACGTATGTATACAAAATTTTGAAGATCCGTCTACATTCTGTGTTAATCTTATCGACAATTTCTTTTCTACTAAATAGCTATAGCCGTTTGTAATCGCTATATTCATTTTGACTTACCCGTATATATATAATATATATATATATATATATATATATATATAAAACCATTAAAACATCACAGAAACATCGTACAACATGTGTGAAAGAATATATATATATATATATATACATATTAAATATGAAAAATATGAACATGTACCTGTTTGAACAATATCCATAAATATGCAAAGAAAAAATCATGAATAGAGTCTAACACAAAGAGAATATAATATAGATTGTAGGGAAAAATAAAAATAAAATTAAAAACCTGAAAGATGAAACACAAATCTGTAATGAAATGTAACCAAAATTAACAATTAAAAAAAAAGTGAAATATTGAAATTATTGAATAGATCATATAATTAGAAATTATTCTGGAACCATGTCAGAATTATCAAGCCCTAATTACCATAAATTCCACAATAATGTATGATTTCATCTTTGTACGAGCTATTAAATTAAAATTGTACAAAATTTGGGCGATCATGCATTAAAAAACGGAAAAGAAGACATTAGAAATGGAAAATATAAAAATATGTGAGGATAATTTCCCCATATTTAAACTGGAAGAAACGTGGTTAAACGAAAAACGCCGTGAATGATGATTCAACAAAACTTCACCTGTTGACATATTATAGTTACTAATTTATTAGATGAATAAAAAGAGGAGTGTAAAATGAATTTCATACAAGCGTTATACTAGAATTAAGTAACATTATGAACAATGCTGCCACCTATTGGCTGTTCAATAAAGAGTATTATAGTCGGATAAATAAGAAATTTAGATTCATTTATGGATATGCCATCTTGTGTCAGTGTAAGAAACTATAACATAAATTAGTTATTGAAAGTGCAATTTTAAAATTTAAAAAAAGTGTCGTATGAGAAATTAAGAAAATTTAATGTAAATAATGAATAAAAAGCTTAGAGGAATGTGAAAGTGTTATTTAAATTGATATTATGTAAAACATTAATAAAAAGACAAAAAAAATTAATACATTGTCATTGCATAATAGTATTATTTCTATAAGCAAGTAATAATAAAAATAAAGTGGTGAAGGAAATAGTTATAAAGGACAAATATAGAAATTACAGAAAGACTATTAATAAAGTTTTTAAGATATGACATTGTGTCAGATGAATCAAAGAAGTAAATAAAATTTTGTAGATTAAACTCAAACTGCCTATGAGATGATATAAAATCATAACTATTTTACAGAAAGGAAGCATTATGCAAGAATAATTATTAATTAGTAGAAAAAAAAATCAGGTATAATAAAGTGTGATAATTTATGAGATGATTAAAGTGACATTGTCCCAAACAAATCAAAGAAGATAATTAAATGAAATACAACATAAAATGAATGCTATGAAACGAATTTTGTTAAAATTGAATTGAATAAAATCAGCAAAACAATAACAAGTAATGAAAGGATGCAAAATAAACAGATAACCCACTCTCTCACTTCCCCCCCCCTTGTTTTGTATGTTTTTTTTTCTAATTAACCACCGCATTTTTATTATCCATATAACACCTCCCCACTCTAACATCTACCCTCCCATCCGTCCTATTTTATTTTTATTACTTTATTTTTTTTCATTTTATTATATTTATTTAATATTTTCCATTTTTGTTATTTTTATTTTGCAATGAATTAATCATTTTATTTTTTCCAGACAACACCTCCCTCCTCCATACTCTAACATCTACCCACCCATCAGTCCTGTAGATTCGATCATGGACTAACTAATACAACAAAGAATATATTAATTTTTTTGGAAAGCCATGTTGTAATGTATCATAAATAAATTGTTTCATATTTTTATTAATAAGATGAGAAGCGCATAGTCGTTTTATTCTAAAGATATGGTTAAGAAGTATATTACGGTAAACAGAAATGTGCAGACATGATTTAAAATTTGTTAATGTATTAACTTTGAATTTAAAGTCTTTACGTTTGTCATATATGTATGTAATAGTATTGTTATCGTGCAGTATAAGTTTAAGGTCTAAAAAGTTAATAGCATTATTAGATAATAGGTTTTCCGTTGATTCCAAATTAGTAGGATAATTTACTGGAAATCGAGAAACGCTTGATTGAACGGTATCGATTAATACGATGTCATCAATGTAACGATATAAATGAATATTACTGTTACAAAATGTACGCTCATAGTTATATAAATAAAAATCTGTAAGTAAACTTGATGTGTTTACAGACTTGTAAGCACCTTGTCTGAAGTGTTGTTCTTAAGAGCAATAGTTAATTGATCAATAACCAATATTTTCCACTGATTAAAATATTTAATAGGTTTATTATAGGAGATTGAAATTTTATATATAAATAAATCAATGTCATATGTAAACTGTTTAACAATATTATTAACATTGAATGTAGAAAGGAGCAAATACTTTGTTCCATAACACATTAGTTTTTTTTTTTTTTTTTTTTTTTTTTTTATGCAAGATCATTTACAATATCTAAATTTCCAGTGATTATGTGTTCATAATCAGTGTTAGTAATTTTTTTAGAGAGGGGTCATTCCATTTACAAGGAACAGTATTGACAGAAGATGATTTTTTTTTTTTTTTTTTTTTTTTTTTTTTTTTTTTTTTGAAAAAGTGTTGTAGTTAAAAATCTTTCTACCAATTGTAATTGAATATTTAAATATTCTTGAAATATGAAGATTATTTATAGGAAAGTTACATTTTTTGTCATTTACTGTAGAAGTAATATTAATTTTATCAAAAATTTGATTTGAATACTTAAAATCTTTTAATTGTAGTTTTTATTTATCCTAAGAGCTAAGAATAGCTACACAATTAATCTATGTTTCAGACGCGAAAATTTTCGAAATAATTATTGTTAATATTTTTGTTTTTTCTTGGCAACGTAGGTGACAAAAACAGGATGTATATATATTACAGGTGAAGGGGAACACTGCATGCACAAAAACGAGTTTTAACCATGCTGTGAATGTAGTTAGCCATGCCGACTGTCTTCTGGTTTATTCAGGGACCGATTTAAAAATTTGGGGTCCCTGGGCACAGATGCGTATGGGGGCCCCCTCGCACAGATTCTTTGAATAAAAAAATATAATATCGAAAGCAGTACTTATTAAGATAACCACTATTGACTTTGATAATTTCTTTAAAATTTTAATTTAAAAAAAAAATTTTTTGATAATCATTAATTTACTTTTAAATAATTATGAGTTTTTAATTGAATTTTATAATAAACTGTGTGGTGCTGATTTCCTTTCTCTATGCAAGTCCATATATCTGGAATGATAAAGTATGCAACAACTAATAATAAATGTACCGCAGTACCAAGCTAGAATTATTTAAAATATTAGCATATCCATCCTATTAATCAAACAACTTTTTCTTTCAAATACAAGCTTTGTATGAAAAAACTAAATTTACACAAGTAACTAGCAGAACCACACGGCTTTGTCCATGTTAACCATGAGGGCCTTACATGTAAAATAAATAAAAATGAAATAATATGGCGATCCCCAAAATGGAATTCTGTACATTGCTGCACATAAATTGTTAAAAGACAATCAGCAAAAAATGAAGTTACTTTGACATATCATAGACAATCTCTGACAAACAGATTTTTCCATTTTAATTTTGTTTTTTGACAGTTAAAACTGTTTTGGCCAATAATTGAAAAATCTTTAGTAGCATTTGGGGGCCCCTGAAAATCGGCGGCCCTGGGCCCGTGCCCCGAATGCCCTGCCGTAAATCAGGCACTGGGTTTGTTTTCTCCTGGTTTTGTTTTTCTGTTAGTCATTTTTAATTTGGAATTACAGTTTAAGTCGGTTTTATTTTAAAGTATGAGGGATTTATTGTTATTTGATCTTAGTCTATGTAGTGTGGTTGGTGTGACTATTTATATTCGAGTTTGAATTATATATATGTGTTACGGTCAATATGATTAATCCGGTCATTATTAATAATAACCGTGGTCATTATAATAATAACCGGTTATTATTAATAATGACCGGATTAATCGTATTGACCATAATATATATATATATATATATATATATATATATATAATTATAATATCTATGAATTTCAAAAAACATATCAAGTTCTATTATCATTCTACTTAAATCTCCAAAGAGATAATTAATGATATTGTGTATACAGAATACCACATAGCTAATAATTAACATGTGCAAACATAATATTACCATAGCTTGTGCTTCAATGGTAATTGGCCAAATTTTACTCATACCTAAAAAACATTGAAAAAAGAAAAAAGAAATAGAGAGAAAGGGGGAAAAAATATATATATAAATTGGAGTTGCAATTAAGTAAATACAAATGGATTAATAAATTAAATATGAACCATATACAATGGAAAATTGGACCACATGAGAATTAAATATGAATTGGATATGAAAAAACACATGCACATGTACTCATCAGCCTGGATGCACCCACATGTGTTTTAAATAATAATTCAGTGTTTCATAATTCTACTGGTATATCCATCTGTGTATTATGTATCTATGTTGTCTTATAATGATTATATACACTGCAAAAAAAAAGTGTTGCTGAGATAACAGTATTATACTGTAAAATCAACACTTTTTTTTGCAGTGTATATATATATGTGTGTGTGTGTGTCAGTCAAAACACCATAACGGACAGCTATTTATCGAAATTTTTTTTCGATCCCGAACGTTTATGTATACATACCGCTAAATAACAAATTCTGAGCTTCTAAGGTGTCCGTGATTCAAAGGTTTTACTGCATATATAAGCATAATAATAATCTACATAAAATATGACAGCTTTGGGAATAATGAAAAGCTATAAATATTGCACGTCATCGTAGTTCAATAAAAACTTTTTCCTTTTTTAAATGCAAATAACAGATATTAAATTTAGATTTTTCTTTTTTTTATTTTAGATTTTTATTTTAGATAAGACGTATAAAATACATTTTTATCTGGTATATTTTATCTCAGATAAGTAAGCTAAGATAAAATGTTGCTCATTGCCAGTCATTGATGAAACATTGGGAAAAACGTTGTGTTAATAATTTTTTAATTAGGTAGAGGTCATAGTTGAATAAATTTCCTAACAGAGTGAAAAGGATTTGTGCCAGGATTGAAACCTGGGACCTTGGCGATCTACCCAGATGATATCCGGCCTGCCACAATTCATTCCCTTTTGGTATCACAGGGGTGATTCTAGTCCGAATTTTCCGAAAATTCCGAAAAATTAAGGCAATGATTTCCGAAAATTAAAAAAATATATCGGTCATAAATCCGAAAATTCGGGCATAAAATGTATCGCTATTTCGGCAAATGATCGCCAAAAAAAAATCAATCTCGTCATTCGTTCGAAGAAAAGTCGCCAATTTTGTCAAAGGATCACGGGAAAAACGTGACTTTCGTCAGAAAATCGCGAAAAAACGGCAAATTTCTTCAAAAACATTATGATAAATGGCAAATTTCGTTAAAAGATCGCGAAAA
Organism: Maratus michaelseni; assembly: GCA_963931845.1. Taxonomy (NCBI): domain Eukaryota; kingdom Metazoa; phylum Arthropoda; class Arachnida; order Araneae; family Salticidae; genus Maratus; species Maratus michaelseni. Next base: position 300,327,126 of record OZ007587.1, on the reverse strand, counting down.
AACGGCAAATTTCGTCAAATGATTGCGAAAAAACGGCAAATTTCGTCAAAAACATTGTGAAAAACGGCAAATTTCGTCAAATGATCGCGAAAAAACGGCAAATTTCGTCAAAAACATTGTGAAAAACGGCAAATTTCCTTAGAAGATCGGGAAAACACGGCAAATTTCTTCAAATGATCGCGAAAAAACGGCAAATTCCGTCCAAAACATTGCGGAAAACGGCAAATTTCGTCAAAAAATCGCGAAAAAACGGCAAACTTCGTCAAAAACATTGCGAAAAACCACAAATTTCGTTAAAAGATCGCGAAAAAACGGCAAATTTTGTCAACAGATCACGAAAAACGGCAAATTTCGTCAAGAAACTGCAAATTTTATCAACAAATCTCGAAAAAACTGCAAATTTCGTCAAAAGATCACGAAAAAATGCAAATTTCATCAAAGGAACTCAAAAAAAAAAAGTGGCGGGAGTGGACCCCCCCCCCCCCCCCTCTCTGTGTTAACTTTTCAGAAAATTTGCTGTGAATTTCAGAATTTTTTTTTTTTTACTCAGAATCACCCCTGCTGGTATCATCAGAACTGTAGCCCACAGCATTAAATATGAAAACATGTTAAACATAGAAAATCTATACAATAAGGGTTGATTTGCTTATTATATAATAACTTTTTTATTTCTTATATTGAAAATTTTCAATTATTCGACACAATGCTATTTATTTAAACGAAAAATGAACAAATACCTCTCCGATTTTTTTAAACCCTGTACTGTAAACCATTATATTTAAATAAACTAAAATAGTTTACATTACATTATTTAAATATTTTTATTTGTTTTTATAAAACTTAAAAATATATATCATTATCGAAAACAAAGGTTTGAACGAATTATTGTTGTAAAACAATATACCAATCGTTTTAAAATTTAAAAGATTGCTGTTGTTAACAGTAGGTTATAAAAAAGGATATCTCCACATACTCCAAGGTTTATTTTATTATTGTTTTCACATTAATATTTACCGTGTTACCGTCTGTGATAGGATATTTTTTATTTTTAAGAATTTCCATTACTTCTAAATAGCTAAAAAGAGTTTAGAAATATTTTTCATTTTCCATTGTTTTGTTTACAAAATGGGGACAATAGAATTCTGCCAATTTAACGAGGGAAAAAATAAAACGCTACACAGGTGACGCAAACACAGAGTAAGGTTATGTTAGGAAAAGTTTAATACACTTTTTTATTTTATAAAGTAACATGCTTAAAATTGAAAAAAAGAAACCAACGTTTCCGTTATCTCCTTTTCTTTAGAATTTCTTAGACAATGCAATTCTGTGGGTAATTTATATATTTATTTTTAGTGACTGGGAAATTACAACAAATTCTAGAAGTTCCATTTCTAAATTATTCTAGTACTTTATTCTTAAAGATATTGAATCCAGTCATCCATGAACTCTTCATGGATTTCAGTTTGAGAATGGTTAATCTTCGGAGTTTGGTTGCGTTTTATTTATTTATTGCAGTTGAGGGCAATATGGTCATCTTCTGCATATGAGAGCTAAACTAAGATTCCTATAATCTTTTTTAAATGTTCAAGTTTTAAGATGAGGTCATTTTTACTGGTAGAAGCATGCGTCATTTCCATTTGAACCATTCGTCAAAGGCTATATAAACTGGACAGGATCTTCCTACCTCCACGGAATTACCACGATAATACGACCATATAAACAAAACCGAATGTGGCAGCTTATCGCTAAGCTCGGCGATCGTACCCGCTGCGGAAGTTGAGCCCATGTGGTAGGATCATAAATTAAGCATACAATGATTAAAAATTTTAAAAAATAAAATTTCCGTCAATACATGTCAGTGTGTTGACTTTTGTAAAAATGCTCAAATCAACCAACGAACGTGTAAAACTGAATCGGAAAAAACTAAAGCTTTCATACTAAAATTTTAAAGTCTTTGAGCATTCTTAAATATAGTGACTGCATCGCCATCTATTGACTAAAATTAGAATTTAAAAAAATAAATATGTATACAAAGTTTTTGAGCTGCTTTATAAACGTTTAACTTATTTCATCAATATATTTATTATAATTAACGAATTATTAAAGTTCGGATATCCTATTTGAGATACCCTGTATATGATAACTAGCCTAGTAGCTATTGCTCTGTTATCCAGTTTGTCTAATACCAAGTACTATAGCTACTGGACAAGAAGATGATCTAATTTTGAACCTTGATATACTGTTTACAGAAGTAATATGAATACCGGCCAATTTTTTTCAATGTAGATGTCCATAAATATTAATTTAACACGTCTATCTTCCAGACTAGCTTTGTATTATCTAATCTTAGATGCTTTTAACTTGTTCATTTTTCACCTCGCAACGTCTGGTTATTCGTTACTATTTTTTGCTTTATTACTACTAGCTTTCAAGTTCAAAAATGAAACGTGAAGTATTGCACACGTCAAATAAATCAGAACCAGGAAACGAGAAGCTAAAACATAGCGCAAAATGACCAATGTTCAGAATATCATGAAACGATTAACTTTTACGCGTAATACACAAACTTACCGCCACCAAATGCTTACTAACTCAAAAAAGCACGATTCTTCATTACATTTTGATTTATAACCCACGAAAATTTCATGGTACTTTGTGCTATAATTATTTATTTCACAAGGATGCTTATCACTCCCTTGTTTTTTAGGCCGACAAAAAGTTATTAAATCTTTTACTTTGTCCACAGAAACACATGTTAACCCCATCTGTTTCCCTCTTCAATACAAGCGATTAGATTTTCCCATCGTCAAAAAGAAAACAAACAAAGCTACAAAAAAATAGGATGTTAAAAACTAGTCCTTAGCATGGGAAGACAAAACAATCCCTAATTCGATAATAAGCGCGCTCGGTCCCATTTGGTATGATAATGCTTAGATAACATACCATCGTTCAAGTTCAGAGAGGTATGTTCTTTTCTATACCGTGTTTTAAAGACAAGGTCTTGCCATTGTAATAGTTTCCAGGTAGTGCTATAATGACACCGGGCTAATTTGGAAAACTTAGAAACATGTTATCTGTTAGAAGTCGAAAACAAATGGTCTGGGTGATCTGAGTAAATGGTATAATGTTAACATTATGAGTGTTGAATTTTTCCCCGGATTATTACACAGATATACATAGATACGCGCTAAACGTTAATTTTACATTTGCTCTATAAGTTTTTCTGTATAAGTTTTTTTAGGCGAATTAGTGTTGAGAAAATCATCAACAATAACATATTGAATATAAAAGATTTCAAAATGCCAACCAAATAATGATAATCACCAACAACTCTTTTTTTAAAGTGAAATATAAATTGAAAATTTAAATAAATAAAAATTGATTCAAATGAACAAAGAAAAGAGGAAGGAAACGATATAGAAATAAATCTTGTGACATATCCATCCCATCACATATACAGCATTCAATTACATGGTAGCAGGATAACAGTTGCAGTTAATAAAACCACAGTCATGGTAAAACTTAAAAAAAAAAAAAAAAAAAAAAAAAAATAAATAGAACAATGTAAAAAAAAAAATGATATAAAACAGCAAAATGTTCATATACTCAAAAAGCTCAAATGCAAAAAATAACCTTTAAATCAAATTAATATGAATTTGCGCAAAAAACATGTTGAAATAACTTCAATAAAAATTTGCAAAAAAGCACAGAAAGCACAGAAACATATTATAAATGATTTTAATGACCCATAGAAATGAGTCAGCCATGTGCAAGGATGGGCAAGTTCCCACAATTAAAAATGAAGAAAAAGAATTTCTTTCAAATGCATTTTTTTAACGGTATCCCAATTTACTGATTTGTATGGTTTTAAAAATAATTCCTCAGCATTTTTTTTTCTTTTTTTTTTTTTTTTTTTACTTTCTCTGATGTGTGCAACCCTATTGTGAAAGATTAATCCATTTGCACTTAAAACAATATAAATATAGTTCAGCAGTTGTTTCCAGTTAGTATTCCAGTATTCTGTAACGAAATTGAAATTCCATCAACAAATAAATAATATAATATAATAATATAAATAAAGCACAAATTTTAACAGATATGTAATCGAACTGCACGCTTGGTCCACTGAAATTATCAGAATCAAAAAAGTTGTTGTAAGTTTTATGAAATCGTTGGCGATTTCTTTGACTATAACTCTTAATATCCGCTAATACGAAAATTATATCGCTTTTAATAAATTTTAAAACTATATTTAAATACATCATTGATAATTTTTTTATAAAAAAAGCTACTTGGTGTTAGTGGGAAATCTAATATATATATATATATTTATATTAAAAGTAAAAATATATTAGAGCTTTAAATTAAAAAAAAAAAATAGTTTGAAACCGGGATTGGATTTCTTTAGTTCACTGATGTCCAGAAATTAAGGGGCAGTGACCAATTTCAGACATTTCGTTGAATATATATACTGAAACTCATGAGGAAATGCCCGAAATGTCCTTGAACTCAGAGGATGTAAAGAACATGTTTGACCTCATGTTTTTTATTGAAGATTTTGTCGCGAAAACAATTAGGGGGAGGGGGCAATAATAATTTTAATAATAAAATAATATTTTCAATCACCCAAGTAACAAAAAATGCTAAAAATGGTCTGTCACTTTAGCAAATGACTATGTAGGTCCTGTTCAACATTTGTGTGCATTTGTGTAAGCATAGTACGTATATTCGTGAATATATTAACATTTCTGTGAAAAATTCAAAAGGTATTTTTTTTTATAGCACCCAGAGTTTTCAACCGAATTTAACACCGCTTTCCAAAAACTTGACAAAAAATCGTAGAAATAGTATACTGTAATTAAAATATTAATATGTTGAATATTTGATGAAATATGGGTATTCGTGTGAAATAAATTTTAACTGCGCATGCGCAAACTACAGAAATTTTTTTTTCTGTCATGATTTGATAGTCAATACTATAAGACAACTCGTATAAAAAGACCAGTGAAATATCGTGAAAACTCAAAAAAATACAGCAATAATTGATAAATTGAGGAGGAAATCCGTGAGATTTTCTCCTCAGACAGATCATTATTAGCATTTTCTGTTACGTGGGTGATCGAAAATATTATTCTATTGTTAAAATTATTATTGCCCTCCACCCCCCCCCCCCCCCTTTGTCCTCGCGACAAAATCTTAAGTGAAAAATATGAAGTCAAACATGTTCTTTACATTCTCAAGGTTCAAGGTCATTTTGGGCATTTCATCATGAGTTTCAGTAGATCGTCAACGAAACGACTGAAATTAGTCGCTGCCCTTTAATTTCTGGACACCAGTGTATATGTAATGCAAAACTCAAGACAGTAAGTTTTGTACAAGTGAATCTAATAGTTTTAAAACATTCGGTAACTTTTGGTATTTTAAAGGTATGTGACCCCTGAAAGAAAAAAAAGAAGAACAGAAAAAAATGACCATTGTTTTAACATGAGTTCAAAATAAAATGAAATAAACAAATTTTCATTAAAACAGAACGTTTTAAAACGGCTTGTACCTTAAAATATTTACTTATGCTTATTTCAAGGAAATTGAACAGATTTTTCATTTCTTTATGCACTATTCAATCAACATAACTTTAAATAGTCGAATTATTTCTCAACCAACAAAAACTTTTAAAAATTTTGAAAGAATGCTTTTTCTGTCATTACACATATAATTTGAATTTTTCTTTTAAACTCATGTAATCTCTAACATGCTCTCTTTCAAGTAATCTCTAACGATAAAATATGCTGTGGGAAATGGCATCATTTTCTCAGTTTCATTAAACCGTAGTGGAAGAGTCTAAGGAAGAAGAGTAGCGTAATTCAGAATTTTGAATTTACACATTTTTGTTTAGTAATTATTTTCGATAACTTTTGTAGAAGCTTAGAGTTAGTTAACTCTGAGAAAAAGAAGTTAGATTTTGAATGAACTACCACTTATTTTAAATTGCATTCAGTTTTTATTTTCGGAATTTTCTACGGACAGCGAGCTAGAAAACATTGCCTTTAGTAAACGAATAAAAAATTTCTATTAAAATTCTTTCCCTAGTATTCGTATAAACAAAATTGCCACTAGCAGTATATGTTTGACTATTTCCTGTTTATTGACTAGTAGTATAGAACATTTAATTTTGATTAAATATTTCCAGCTTCAAAAAGATTAATTTCATTGTTCACTTGGTAAAAATTTTAGTTCAAAATTAAACCGTCAATAGTGTAAAATAACTAAGGGCATGTTCTACTTCTTTGGCCTGAAATTCCCATGATTTTTACCAAATTTTTCAGTTACAATATATATATATATATATATATGTATATTACTTTCGGACTTATAGCATTAGATTTATTGACATTACACTTATATGGATTTTTATGTGTAAAAAAATGAACAATTATCCTGCGTGACGGGGAGTACCTACAGGTGAGCGCCGTGAACGTCCAATCGGATGACCGTTTTTTTTTTTTTTTTTCAGTAACAAGCATCTGAAACAAATTTGGTCGTCAAATTATGAGAGGTCATTAAATTCTCTGGAGTATACCAACAATTAGTTTAAAAAGTTGATCTTTGACAAAATGACAGTCATTTGTACAAAAAAAGGTCATTTTTCTCTCTTTTTTTACCTTTTCGCGAACTCGAGAAAATAATTAATAAATGAAAATTATACTTTTTAATAGTATAAGCTCCGGCAAAACTGATTACCTTTCTTTAAAAAAATGATGGAAATCGGTCGAATAGTTATCGAGAAAAATTGGTTGCCAAGTTTGAGAAACAAGGTTTCGAGACGCAATAAACTTCCAGCAAAGAACTGTGAGTGGGAAGCCGTTTTCTGACTGCTGCGGCGTTAAGTTCAACGAGAAAAAAAGATTGTAAGGAATTGAAACAAGGGTGGTGCTTGAGGGGGTCTGCGGCCTCAACAGGGGGCATACCTAGCCCCCTATTTGGGTCAAAATTGAGTTGTCGTCGAGGAAAATATTTTAACTTGGGAATAGAGTCCTGAATTGGGTCAGGTAACCCGATTTTACCCGCACCCGATCCGACCCGCAGGTCGGTTTATTGTCTAAACTTTCTAATTGTCTAAAATTTTCTGTCATCTTAAAAGCGCTTGAGAATATGGTAATTAGTTTATATAAAAACCTATTTGTAGGAAAAGAATGTCCGTCTTCTTTAAAATCTTTAAATTTATCAGCTTTTACATTTTCAACAAGAACGAAAAATCATGCGTCAAGCATAGATTATGTAACACTTTCCAACGCTTCCAAAATAATTTTACAAATCATTACCGTTTAATAGGCTGAAAGATAACATCTAAGTAAACAATTTGGAAAACGCATAACATATTTAAAAACGTAATTTCAGGAATTTCCAATATAAATTTCCAACATATACAATATTCGGAAAAATATCCGAATACTTTTATTCAGCCCTGTATATGATCTGTAGATTTGTATATATACTACATAGGATGCTAAATTTTAATTTAGTTAGGAAACACGTAGCACAGTTTAAAATTCTCCTTCTAGAGTTTCTGTCAATAAATGGAAATGTGTTCGCGAACTTTTGTGCTGCCCTGTATCAGTGGCGGCGTTAGGCGTCGGCGACGTCGGCAACCGCCGACGGCCTCGCGCCTGTGGGGGCCTCGCAAGAAAGTTTTTCAATTTGTTAAAAATTTAGTTATCCGTATTTATTTCCGTACGAGTGTAGTAGTACGTATCTAGAGTCGTCTGGCAACAGCATGAAAGTTATTCGATTCACGCGCGATACTCAGGAAATCCCAGAATCGTTAATTCTTTGTACCATTCAATCATCTGTCACAAAACTTGGAGACTCGCATACGCAAAACTTCTGGCTATGTTTCTTTTCATTACTAACATAAGTTAAAAATTGTTCATTTGTTTATTTTAAAGAAGTTATTATATTTTTATACATTTATTATAGTGTTGTGATTTATTTCATACTAGCTGTACCCGGTCACGCGTTGCTGTGGCTCAGCCTGGTTAAATGGAAAAGAAAGAAAAGAAAAAGTGCATAATTCTAATACGTTTAACTTAACAATGCTTGTGGGTATACAGTATTTTTTGTTGTTCTATTCTCTGTGCCGATATAGAGATTATCTGGTTTGCCGACACTCTAGAATACGCAACATATAAATGATTGTCCATGTGAGAAGCAATCCGTGTCTAGATCTAAAACGAACAATTTTAAAGATTGGTCTTGAGCTTTGTTGATGGTGACTGCAGACGCCAATCGAATTGGGAATCCCAATCTCTTGAATTGAAATGGTATCCGTTGAAATCATAGGAATGCAATGAATGAGGACATCTTCACCTTTGAAAGGTCCTGTCAAGACTGCTGCTTCTACGACGCTGTTCATTATTTTTTTTTTACTGCAAGTCGCTTGCCGTTGCAAAGCTTTGGCTGGTTGATATTTCGCAACATGATAGTTGGCACGCCGATATTCAATTGCAGTACCTGCGGTGGCATCCCTGGCAGATTGAGTGAATTCAAAAATTCTGTTTGATAATTAACCGCTTCATCTGTTTCCACAACACTGTCAATGGATGCGACTGCCTCGCTTTGAATGTTATTTGATGTCCCTGAATAATATTTTTAAGTTCGTAGACGTCTTTGTTCTTGGCCGCAAAAATAGCTCGTTCACTCAACTGATCGTGATTCTTATAATTGTTTTTTTGACATCACTAAATTGCAGAAATTATGAGGCAATGAAATTCGTCCTGAGGTCAGATCAACCGGCACCTTTCCATTCCCTATTTCCAGCAATTGATGTGGAATATCTCAGCTGATCCATTGTTTTGCAGCTGGACATGTATATTTGTAGTTAATTTTAAAGTCTGTACGTGTCACCACAAATTAGAGTATTTCAGGCAAGCATTTTTTTCGTCCGTTGTTGTCGATGAGGAATTACAGGTAATGTTTGCCTGAAATCTCCTGCAAGCAATATTAATGTGTTCCCAAATGGTCTGGTGTTTCCACGAAAAATCTTGCATGATCGATCAAGATCCTAGAGCGATTTTTTGTGCGCCATTGTGCATTCTTACCAAACAATAAGTTTGCATTTCTGCAATACTTTTCCCATGCCGGATGCTTTGGAAATATTGTACGTGGGAGTTACAAATAATTACATGTTCAATGGCAATTTCAAAGTGGAATGAGCAGTTCTTCTACCGGTAGCAATATCGCAGCTATTCCGGACAACGCAAGCGCTAAGGCTATGTTATTTTGGGATCGAATTGTTGCCAGAACCAATCTAATTAGGAACGTTTTACCAGTTCCTCCTGGCGCATCTAAGAGGGAGATTTCTCAAATCCAGTTATTGACAGTTTGCATTATTTGATCGTAAATGATTTTTTTGCAAAATCGTTAGCTTAGGAATATTTGATTGCACATACGACAAAAGATCACCCGTGTTGTAATTTTGTTCACAATGAAATTCTACATCGAACGAAGCAGCAGCAGATTTATTCGGTGATGGCATTCCCAATTGATTGAGAACTTTGTGCGCGATTTCTAAGCACAAATCATCAATCATTATCAGCGCTTCATTGTAGATTTCTGCTGTGAAATCCATGTTCATATTTGAATTTCGACCGGAAATATCTTCAGCCATGTGCGATTTATATTTCTCCCATAACTCTGTTGAAGATGAAGAAGAGAATGCGGTCAATATGATTGCAAAAAACACAAACTATATAACAAATAAAAAATAAAAAATATATTAACGAAATATATTAGAAAATTGTACCCCGGATTTGGAAAGTGGAGGAGGGGGGACGGCAGGTGTATAATATGAAAGAATGGTCAAAGGGCTTTCTAATGATATATCACATGATGGGTGTTGGAAAAAAAATAAAAAGTGCCCCCGGGTACTATCAATTGAAGCTGAAATTGCGGCTGGTATTAACATGATGTAATCTTTAAAAAATTCAGTGAAGCGAAAAGCCGTAAAGTTCGTCTATTTTAATTTGTGTTTGTTTATGTAATTTTTGTCATTATTTGATTAGCAATAATACTTGTTAATATACTCATAAAAATAGTGTATAATTATTATTAGTATATAATTCAGCTCATTTAACATTTTTTTTCTGACTGGAAAATAAAAGAGGCACCGCAAATCTGATATCGCCGACGTCCACGTTTTGTCTAGCGCCGCCACTGCCCTGTATATGATCTACAGAATTCATACACACCAAGTAATAGACAAAAAGTGAGTTAAATTTAAAATCACGTTCAGCAACTTAAAACGCACTTCCAGGAATTATTGTTAACAGACAGTAGAGAATTATTTTGTGTGTCCCTGTAAATGAACGATGACTGCTATGCACACAATATTCTGTAGTAAGCCTCTTGTAATGTACCTTAGTGATATATATAAATTTCAATGCGTTTAAAATAGTGAAACATTATTTATTTAAACCGCAGACGATTTTTCTCCATAGACGTAATGTAAAGGAATTCTTTTGAGTGTTCCTGTAAAAAAACTATAAGTGCTACACACTTCAGTTGAAATAGGGAACATGCTATAGATAACGACAATAACATATAAAAATCGCAGGGCAATCCGAGCATATTTACGGGAGTTAGAGCACGGGCAGACGGCCATACGGCAGACAAACCGAAGTCATAAACACTTTTCAACTAGGTTGGAAAGTGTTAAAAACAAAAACTTATGCCTTCAATTCATAAGCATTTCAACTTCAACGAAATGGGAAAGCTATTTGCGAATAGGAGCTATTTACAAAAATCAGAATTTATATATTACTGACTGTGTTCTACTTTTCGTGGGAAAAATAGCGTCAATCTTTTAGAAATCCGAATCGAATATTTTCAAAAGGATGTCATTGTCTGAAAAAATTTCTGTCATCTTAAAATTGCCTAAGAAAATTGTAATTAATTTATATAAACACCTTATTTGTAGAAAAAGAATCTCCGTCGTCTTTAAAATTTTTAAACTTATCAACTTTTACCTTTTTAAAAAGGAAACTCATATTACATTAATTTCATAAACATTTCAACTTCAACAAAAAAGGAAAATTATTTACGAATAAGAGCTATTTCCAAAAATCAGAATGCTTAATTTATCCGTTATGTTATTGTCTATTCTGTGAAAAGAAATTCAAATCATAATACTAAAAAGTAAGGTAAAGTTTTAAATTTACTAGATGATAAAAAAGCCCGAATTTTACTAGAAATGTATTACCGACTGTGTTCCACTTTTCGTGGGAAAAAGAACATCAATCTGTTAAAAAATCCCCCTGTTGTATCAAATATTTAAGCATACGGCAATTAAATAATGTAAAAATCTATTCTCAGAGCAAAAATGGCTAATATTTAAAAAGAGAAAAAATTTTGTAATTCAAAGACTACTTATTGTCATTTTAAAAAGAAATGTCACAGATTTAGTTCAAAAACATTCCATGAAAAAAAGGAAAGCCGCAAACTATTTGTTAGTATCAGGATGTGTAATTGATCGGCATGTTATTATCACTACTGTGTAAAGAAAAACATGGCATCAGAGTACACAGTAAAAAAGTTTTATACGAAATGAGATACAAGAATGGATGCGGGAAAATAGATTTGCGCCAAATGTGTGCCATGGCATAGAAGCAAATACGGATGTTCGACCATCTGGTCCAATTATTGTTTAATGCTGCTTTTATTACCCGATAACTTTTATAGTATTATTTGAATTATTAACCTTAAAACTGATGCCTAGATTCCTTAAACAATTACAGTAATTGTGGCTTATTTCTTTTTTTTTTTTAGGTACGGCTACACTTTTCGAATAATATCAGGTTTTCTTTTTAATGGCTCATGATAACATATATTGTAAAATAGCCAAAAAGAAAACAAAATTAATGAGTAAATGTATTGAAACGTCCTGAACGTTGAAATGTCTTGAACGTTTAATTCCAAGACGTAAAGATCTTGTGCCCAATTTTTTTTTAAGAAAGTTGAAAAAAATCACTATAGGATAGCTTAAAAAAAAACATGTAGGGATGGTCTAGATATCCAAATTTTAAGGCTCAAAGGAATATTTTTCACCGCTCAACAACGCGAAACTTCCTGACATATTTCCAAACTCATTTTTAAACATAAGAATAATACATGCAGGTATGATTTTGAAGTGATTTGTAATCTAACCATTTTTCTATGCATTTCCTTCCACTTTTCTATATAAATGAACTACATCTTGATTTATAAGCAAATGTTGTCTCAGGTCTACATTTTTTTTTTTTTTTTCCCTTTCCTGCGATGTTGCCTTCGAAAATTCGGTTAAAAACTCGCCAACTTTGATATCATATTCTGATTTTTTTTTCTTTTAATTAAAAAAAGTGTTCGATTACATAATATCTTAAAGCTGTTCTTAAACCAAAATTGGCTACTTTCTGACGCAGTTTTTAATTCATTTTTTTTGTCTGGAATTAGCTGAAATTAGCAGGTGCTCTTACTCAGAAACTATGTAACAGATCCGTTTTTCCATTTTTCAGTAAATGCAAAAGATCTTTCAGAAAATGCTGTTAAAGTTGGCGTTTTGAACCGATTATCCTTTCGCAATAGCGCGAGATAGGATAAAAACAGCCGTTATAAAAAAACAATCGCTTATCTCAAGATGTAATTCATTTGTCGAAAAATGAAAAAAAAAAAGTGTTTCATGACAAATTTACTTCAATAATCATGGAATATGGATAATCCATTTAATAATCCTACCAATTTCATACGCTTGAAAACAAATATGAATTAAAAGTCAGAAAGTAGCCAGTTTTGATTTGAGAACAGCTTTAATGGAACTTAAGATAACCAGAAATCGTTGAAATGACGAAAATTGACTGAAGTTTGATGGTGGATTAGGAAGCCTAATTTACACTTGCTTCTTTTTGCATTTTTTCTTTATGTTTTACAGAAAAAAAAAAATCGTTAAAATTAAGAAAATAATAACAAAAGATTTATTATTGTAACGACAAAATGAATCTTACAAAAACAGTTCTACCACGAATTTGAAGTCCAGGTTTCATATTTTTGAGCCACCATTTCTTATTTGTACTGCTAATTATGTTGTTTCTCGATTATACCTCAAATAAAAATAACCTTGCAAAAAAATTTTTTTAAAATGTGATAAAATTTCAAAATTCATACAAATTTTTGATATTTTATCTTGAAAAAAAAAAAAAAAAAAAAAGTTTGTTTGAATTTTATGTAATAGTTTCCAGGACATTTATTTTGCTTTATTTAAAAGGGGGACGGGGTGTAAATCCGTTAAATGGAAAAACCACTGATATAAATAGTGTTTCGAAATAAATATGTTTAAAGTTTTGCCTTTCGCAGGTATCGTCTTTATCCACGGCTCAACTTTTAGGGCTTTTACGACCGTAATTTTAAGAATTTTCCTATCGGACTAAACGTAAGATATTCTTAAAGGTTCAAACATTATCACAATAATAGTATTATTAAATAATAATGCCCTTTAAAAGCAAATAAAATCGATTCTATTTTTTTTTCTTTGCTTCATAATTTTTTGTAAACTATATGATTGTTTTTTATTTAAAAAAAAAAGTTGTTCTATGCATATAGTTAGCTTAAAAAATACTCAAACTAAAGATATATTTCTTCTGGCTATTGCTAGCATGATTTATTTCCTTTTATATATGAAGGGGGTTCTAAAGAGAACGGATAGTTTTTTAAATTCTGTTACAAGCAAGCGGAGACAACTATTGAAGCTATTCTTGCAGGATATTCTTGCAAAATTTCTTTTACACGTATCCTTGTTTTAGTTCCAAATATCACCGATAGATGAGCTGCGCTGTTAGAAACTGTTAAAACACTGAAGCAAATAATACAGATGAGTCAAAGCTCATTCAGTTTTTATTGTTCATGTTGTTTAGCTGTCGAAATGCGAAAAACAAAATGGTTCTGCGTTTTCAAATTGCAAGGTTATGTTGATCAATATTACTACAGTTTGAGACAGAGAAGTGCCATCTATCAGTGATATTTGGAGCTAAAAGAAGGAAGCTTAGTAAGAAAAATCCTGACTTCACTCATTTATTCTCCTGCAATAATAACTTAAACAGCTGCCATCACTTACTTGTACTGAATTTTAAAACAATCAGTTCATTTTAAGACACTCTAATAATTCTCATGTATCAATAAACTAGTCGTTGGAGGCCACCGTAATACTTACCCATCATGGATATGCATAATATAAAATATGAAAATAAAACATGTGTAAACTATTTATAAAATGCATTGCAATTCGAATAAAATCGTGGCTTGATGACGTCATAAATTTTAAATGCTCTATTACTGAATTGCGTAAAAGAAACATCCTTATAACTCAAAAATTGATAATTATGTTAACTAACGCTTTACTGCGTCGGATGAAGCGTCTCATTTCCAATTAAAATATATCATTGAATTGAAATTTAAATGAAATGCAAGGTCATGAAAAATCGCAGAGTGTCGAAAATAGGATTACAAATATATCGGCAACTCATTATCCAATCGACTTCATTCTTTATGCAAAATTTATGTTTTTTTTTATTGTATTTTATATTCACTCTTTAAAATAAACAATTTCGAAAATTTTTATGTACCTTTTATCAGAACGAATATTTCGAGAGTCAGAAAAAAATAGTTTCGGATAATCGAGGTTACTGAAATTCAATAAGCTTCTTTTCATCAGTACATACCAAATTTCAAGTCTCTGTCTCAATTTGTTCGGGAGATAGAGCGTTTACAGACAGACGGACGGCAATTTTTTTTTTCTGAAAATATGTTTTTCGAATCTCCAGTGTCTATGAAACGTGTAAATCCATCAAAAAATTTTTTTCGATTTTCAAAACGATTACAAGACTTACCCTATACTACGTATGATGGGTAAGTAATAACTCTACATGTGCGTATCTCCATGAAAAAAGTTATGAAGAGAGCGAAATGAAGACTGTTTTTTTTTTCTGTAAACAGAATGTCCATTGATTTATACATTTATTAATATTGAGTTAATTGTTAAGTTCGTAGCGCTTTCTATCTTTAGCGTGACAACACTAGTGTGTTAAGAATTCATTTATTGTTTTTCATGTGTCGTGGCAAATTTAAGAATAATGCCTTATTTGGACCGTAGCTCTTATAAATACGCTTTCAATTTTGCAGAGCTGGAGAAAGTTTGTTATTTTTTAAGCTAGAAATGATGCGGTGTCAACTGGAGTAAAACGATTAAAATATTCTGGTACCAAAAATTACAAATGCATCCTAGATTGAGCGTATATGTGACACCCTTTCTGAATGGGTTAAATCTTGGAAATTCACTAGTTTCTGAAGTTTCTAAGATAAAAGAACAATTTTCGGAATTGTGGGTAACTCGGAAGAGGTCATATTATGTTTTCGTAAACGTTTTTGCTAAATCAAGATTTTTTTTTTTCCTTGTGGCGTAATGATTTTAAATATTTTTTTTTTTTTATTATGCTACGATCTTTTAATACTTATAAGTAACCAAAGAATATCACTGCTGGTGAAACAGAATATTGAGGCATGCGTAAATAATATATAATAGAAAATCAAAACCAATTTAAAATCACGTCCCATTGGATTGGATTTTCTAGTGCTATATTTTTTTTTTCCCCGCTGAATCTGGATTTTACTTTTCTTCAGTAGTTTTTGACACTTACCACATTTATCTCACATTAATAAGTTATATTCCTTTGTACTTTTACTTTTCTGTTCTTAGTTTATGGTTTCTATATCTATACAGGGTGTCTCGGTGTTTGCAAAATTTAAGAAGCGGTAGAGCATAGTACAACAAACAATTTTACATAGGAAACCAGGTTTCCAATATTCACTTATTTTTTCAAAAATGTAGGTAAAAGGCCGTCTCACTTCAATCCAGAATGTATGATTGCTATTTGCGACTTCTGCTAATCATTTTTTAAAATCGTACATAAATCTTGTCTGTTCGTTTTTAAAAAATAATAATAATAACATATATGTACATGTAGATGTACTTTAACCCTTAACTTGTGTGACAGAAATTGTCGCATACCTATTGTGAGCGGACTCTGAGACCGCTTGATAATGGGATAAATAAAAGGCTCGATTAACTCATAGGATACTGTTTCTGTACTAAACTTTATGTACAGGACTGTTATAATTAATGTTCACCTATTTAGAAATCTCTCTCTCTAGCGATAGTACTAAGGCTCCAAACGAATACAATTTCATTAGTATCTATGGTTAAACCTAAAGTTACATTTGAAGTAAACAAAAATATTACGTCTGAACATATTTATATTTATATTGAAATCATTAAAATTACAGACATTACATTACAATTACATAAAACATTAAAAACATATTAAAATTGGACGTTTCGGATTTTCATGAAAAATCCCTCTTCAACAAACATTTTTCAAAAATATCAACAAATAGAAAATGCAACGTATCAAAATTTCGGTGCAGCAACTACAGAACTCTTACTTTCTTAGAAGTATGGCATACAAAAATTACAGATTTACCTCTTAATGAAACAGGTGCAATCCCGAATGAATACTCCGTGTTATTATAACTGTAATTTTGACTTCGAAATTTTGATACGTTGCATTTTCTATTTGTTGATATTTTTGAAAAATGTTTGTTGAAGAGGGATTTTCCATGTAAATCCGAAACGTCCAATTTTAATATGTTTTTAATGTTTTATGAAAGTGTAATGTAATGTCTGTAATTTTAATGATTCTAAAGTTACATGTTAAACTCGGGAAATTCAAAAAAAGTAGTGGTCTGTGAGTTTGCTCTTATAGGTTAAATTATCATCTATATTTTCTACAGGTGAACACATGTTTGAAAGAACAAAGGCCTCGAACAGAGGAAGCTTAATCTGTTAAACGCTTTCAAGCTTCTGAATACACAAAGATAAAAAAAAAAAAAAAAAAAAAAAAAAAGATAAAAAAGAAAAAGAAAAAGCTGAAAGAGACAAACACACGGAACAAAAATAAATACCTATTCGAAATAAAAAGTGATAGCTATGAATAATATTAATGACTGCTATATAGAAACTAATTACTGGTTACGCTTCCATGCATGCCAGAAAAAAGCCTTTTTAAATCGTCTTTGAAAATTAAATGCCATTAAACCTGATTGACGGTAATGGAAATGAAAATAAACTGAAATACCTAACACTTACAGAGCAAATATAAACTTATTCTGAAAGGGCCATAAATTAGAAGTTGGACTTAATCATCATAATTTCTTTAAAGAACCTAAGCAAAACTAACTTGAACATTTGACAGCATATCGGAGCTCGCATACCTCTCCGTGTGCGAGCGAAATAAAGAAAAGCATGACCGGCAATAATTAGTCTCTTTTCACAAAGCATATCACTAGCTAAGAAAGAAAAAAGAAAATTAATAATTCTCAAAAATAGTTGTTACCAAGTGTCAAGAAATATAATCTGCCTAAAAAGGAACTTATTTTCAAGAAAATAAGATGGATGCTTTGATTAACGTATCAGTTAGTAAGTAAGCAAGCATTATCTGACAATTCCTATTAACAAGTATCAGAGCAGACGATAGCAGTGACCGTGAAGCGAAGTGAAAACAACTGACGCTTTTTTGTTCTTTGCTGTGCTTAGTCAATCGGCTATAATTTGAGCTTGTATGTCCATTTTGTTTTCCGGATGGTAGGATATGCTTTTGGCAAGGCGTGAGAACTTTTGTTTTCTTTTTTTATTGTCACTTCTCAATTTACTTCGAGCTTCATATAGTAATAAAAATATATTGTTAAAAAATAATTGAGATTAAATAAATAAGCTTACTTTTTTAATAGCACCTGCAACATAATAACACCTGCTATTTCTTATTTAAATGGCAAAGTAAAATATATATGTATATTACAAGAATAGTTAGTCTTGAAATAAAAACTAGCCCCTTATACCCAGGATTGTAACCAGATGGGGGCTTGTATGTCCATTTTGTTTTCCGGATGGTAGGATATGCTTTTGGCAAGGCGTGATAACTTTTGTTTTCTTTTTTTATTGTCACTTCTCAATTTACTTCGAGCTTCAAATAGTAATCAAAATATATTGTTAAAAAATAAATCGAGATTAAATAAGCTTACTTTTTTAATAGCACCTGCAACATAATAACACCTGCTACTTCTTATTTAAATGGCAAAGCAAAATATGTATGTATATTACAAGAATAGTTAGTCTTGAAATAAAAACCGGCCACTTCTGCCCAGGACTGTAACCAGATGGAGGCAGGGAGGACTGAGTTCCCTCCCTCTCCTTAAGAACTTCCTGAGCTCCCTCTAGGCTTCAAAATCTTTCAATACTAATATCATCTATATTACATTTAAAATTCCTAAAACTTTATAATCAAAAGTTTAAGGACAGGAACGGGGGGGGGGGGGCGTTGATTTGCCATTTAGTTCTGTCTATATTTATATATCATTACAGTAGAGAGAAAAATATAAACTATGAATTAGCCACACCAAAAAAATTCAAAGCCCGCTCTGACTTTGCCGACTGATTATGGCTCTGCTTCTGTCCGCTAACAGGTAACTGAAGTAACAAACTTTTGAACTGCACCGAGTGGAAGTGCAGAAAAGCTATCTTATCAATGGTCAGCTTATGTTTTGAGTATCTAAAAATCATGTGAATAAAGTTGTTTAAAGTGTCTTTCCAGAGTGATTTTTTTTTTAGACAGAGAAAGGGAGTTTGCATGCGGTTCTTTTTGGAATAGAAACACGGTAAACACGTAATACATGTCTAAGTTATGAGAATTTGTTGCCATTGTAGAGATGGAAAAAAAATCCACCTTTATTTCTATTTCCCACTCTCAGGTCTGAAATAGTATACCTTATAACTTTTTGCTACTAATAGTTATTTTCTTCCCTGAATGATGACGAAAATATTTTTTAATAATCTTAATCTTCAAAATTTGATTATCAATCAACCACCTCATAAGCAATGTTAATGCAATCTTGTTTCCTTTCTCGGAAAATTAACAAATTTACAGTGAAGTTATTTTTATTTCCTTCTCTTTCTTTTGTTTTAAGGAATGTTAATAAATTTAATGCTACTTTACATAAGAAATAAGGTACCGAAGTTTTCATTAAACCTTTCAAAAATTCTTATCATAAAAGCATCATTTCAGATATTTGCTGTTGCATTCGTTCAACAGAAACTCTCGTGATCACCACGCTTCATGCGCTTGTTTCATGGGCCATTAAATTCAGCTTATTTAAGTCCCTGGATCGGTGCACTTAACATTAATTGCGTTTATTTTCCAATGGTGAATCTTTGTGCGCAAGAAAATAAATGCAAAACGAATTCAATAAAACTAATGCCAAAGTCATATCCTCTTTTTTTGACTCAGGTAATAGGATACGCAGATGATTATAGCTCTAGATGATTCGTCTAGTAAAAAATGTCATTCGATGAATGACATTTTGAAATGGCTTGGTGTGGAGAAATTCAGTGAGCTAATTTCAAATATCTTCAAAACTTTTTTTTCCCGTTTCTTTCATCTTTTACTCCTCACCTTGATCACAAAGCCTGATAGAAGCTAGAGCCTGGAGTATGCTATGCAGTCCTTTGTCTTTTACTTCCATAAATATATATAGTTTTCTCATGGTCATCAATACGGCAATTTTTGATTTCCTTTTTTACCTATCTTTCTCTCCTCGTTTCATGTATTAAGGGGCTACTTCACTCAGACGAAAACACCCGCTCGCTAATGTTAATCCTGGAGGAAATTTTTGAAGATATCTCGATCGCATTTCAATATTTTTAAATGATTTTTTTTTTTTTTTTTTTTTTGCATTGGATAGCTGAGGTGAATCTCTATGCACTCTCCTTTCTACTTTTTCGATTTTTGTTGCAGTTTTTTTTTATTGAGGATACTTTCACTCTCAAAACCGGTTTCGAAAGTGAAAGTATCTTAATAAAAAAAACTTGTAATCAAAATCGAAAAAGTAGAAAGGAGCGTGCATAGAGATTGACCTCAGCTATCCAATGCAAAAAAAAAAACATTTAAAAGTATTGAATTGCGAACGAGATATCTTCAAAAATTTCCTCCAGGATTAACATTAGTTATATAATTATATATATATATATATATACAGGGTGATTCTGAATTCATCATCAATATTTGGTGGGGAGGTAGGGAATAGGAAAAGAACACTATTTCACATAGGAAAGCATGGGCGCAGACGTCATGTAGTAGGGCAATATGAATCCGGTTAAATGATGGAAACAAAACATAACAAGAAAGTGGTAAGAGAAAAAACATTTATTTGTGCATCTTTTGTACAGACTTACAAGAGGTGCTCGAAATTCTGACCATTTGCTAGAGTACATGCCTCACAACGACGTTGCATGGACAACCGAACTTTCTGGAATATGCCTGGCGTTTCCCGGATGTTTGCGGCGGCAACCGATATGCGTGCTACAAGGTCCATAGCACTGGCAACAGGGGTCTCGTACACCATGTTTTTCATGGCACCCCATACAAAGAAGTCTATTGGAGATAAATCCGGTGACCGTGGTGGCCAACAAACCGGTCCACCGCGACCAATCCATTGAGCTCCAAATTTTCTGGTCAGGTAACAACGCACATCATTTGCGAAATGTGCTGGAGCGCCGTCATGCTGGAACCACATTCGCCGGAGAATAACAGCAGGAACCTCGTTCATAAGACCCGGTAACACAGTCTGAAGAAATATGTGGTAGTTTGCGCAATCTAAACGGGATGGTAGTAAATACGGTCCCAGCAAACAGTCGCCGACGATCCCAGTCCACACATTGACGGCAAAGCGTTGTTGCGCAGCTCTAACTCTCGTACCGTGTGGATTCTGATTAGCCCACACATGCGAATTGTGTGTGTTGAAGACACCTTCACGAGTGAAGGACGCTTCATCTGTGAAAAGAACATACGTTGGGAAATTGGGATCAACGGCTGTTCTCTGCATGAACCACTGACAAAAAGTAACACGCTTGGGATAGTCCTCTGCTTCCAGTAACTGCACTCTTTGCAAATGAAAAGGATGTAAACGTTCCTCGTTTAGTATCCGCCACACTGTTGATTGTGAAACTCCAAACTGGCGAGCCATACCTCGTGTGCTAGAACTTGGCTGTTCTTCGATAGACTGTAGGACAGCTTCCTCGACTGAAACTGTCCGTGTTGATCGGCGGCTGCCTCGATCAACATTAATACCAGCAAATGATCCAGTTTCGCACAGTTGTCGATGAACACGTGAAAACATTTGATGCTGTGGCACGCGCCGGTTGGGGTAGCGCTCTGCATACATTTGCCTAGCTCTAAGACAGCTTTCTCCTGCGGCACCGTAAGTTAGATGCATATCTGCAAGTTCTTGAAACGTATACCGGTTCATGTTACTTCTGCGAAGTCACCTTGTCGAATGACGACTGGCTGCACACGGCAGACAGCTATGCGCGTTCATGGGAGATGCGGACACAAAGCGCCCTCTATACACCGTCATGCGTTCGTTTGTGCCTATGCTTTCCTATGTGAAATAGTGTTCTTTTCCTATTCCCTACCTGCCCACCAAATATTGATGATGAATTCAGAATCACCCTGTATATATATAAATCAACATTTGAACGGAGGGTGGTTTTGGGGTCTGGGGGTCATGATCGGTGAAAATATATCGAAATTTTCCGGAACGGCTGCAATAGGTAGCTTTATACTTTTTTGTATTGAAAGCT
The DNA here is from genome assembly GCA_963931845.1 of Maratus michaelseni. Classification (NCBI taxonomy): domain Eukaryota; kingdom Metazoa; phylum Arthropoda; class Arachnida; order Araneae; family Salticidae; genus Maratus; species Maratus michaelseni. The sequence continues at coordinate 300,305,357 of OZ007587.1, read as the reverse complement.
ACCTAATACTAACCAGGAAAGGGTTTCAAATGACCAGACGCTCAAGATGTTACATTTTATATGTAATAAATCTTGGACGAACCATATTTCTTACCAAGATGTAATTTCCAGCCTAGAGTACCAGAACAGTTAACAGAGTAATGTTAGAGCACAGTTAACAGAACATTGGGACAAAATATATATATTTCTTAATTAAACGAAAATACTGTATAGTACAAATAATAATAATAAAAATTTTCTTGTTATTTATTTATTTACTTATCTGATTCCGTTTCATTTTTTGGATGATGTTTTTGCCTCTTCTGTCTTAATGTTAATCAATAAAGCAGCATATGGAGTTAAATGTAATTTACTAAAATTCTTTAATTACGGAAATTTAAATGTACTGCATTAAAAAAAAAAAAAAAAAAAAAAAAAAAAAAACTGCATGACATAATTGTATTATAAATATTATTCTCAGCATGCTCATAATTCAGAATACCTTAACACTCTGCGATCACCATTTTAATATGTTCTTTTTTTTTCTTTCTTTGGTACGGTCAATTTTGGATTTTTTTTAAAATATAAATGCTAAATAGGGAAAAGCGTTTGTGAGAACTAGACATAATTGCTTGTGACAAGAACATGTACTCGTAAAAAATCTTGAACAATTTTTTTTTCTTTTTTTCTCATTTTTAGGGTTTTGTTCATCTCACCAAACCATATTACTCCCGCTCCGTTGTCTGTCCGCCACAGAGCCGTTCTCAGAAACTATATAACTTACAGGCATGAAAATCTGTGTACTTATAGCTAAATAACTACTATACAGCTCAAAATATTAAAATTTGAAAAAATCGTATTATTTTAATATAGAGAGATAAAAAACCAAAATTTTAACAGCCTTTTCCTGTTAAATATAAACATTTTTCGTTATAGCAGTTGCCAACAATTAAAAACCCACAATAAAATTCTTTCTGCAATAATTAATTTTCTATTGAAAGATTTCCGCGTGAAAAATGAAAATGAAATAAAAAGTTTCACCAATTGAAAAAAATATTAATATGACGTCATATTGGTAATAAAACGGAAATTTTCAAACATTTCTCAATAATACAAGGAGTATGAGTATGTATATGTACAGAAAGCAGATTAATATCACTTCATTAGAGAATTAAAAAGAAAATTAATCTGACGTCATATTAGACGTCTAACGGATTTTTCAAATGTTTGAGAATAATACAAAGCTAGTATCAATATGAGTAATAGAGAATAGTAAATATATGAGTTTGAGGAACGTATTGAATCATGATAAAAACCCGATTATGGAACTATTCGCATATTTTAACATTCTGAAAGTGTACAACATGTTTAATTTTTAAATTATAAATTTTTTTTTTTAATATCGCATTTAGTCCACATGACAGATATTATTATGACAGAGTATAATAGCGTGCTTCGTCCGCTGTCGGGCCTGTTCAGATATTCGAAAAAACGGAGTTTGTTATAAAGAGAGTTACATATGTTTTTAATTATCGGGGGTGAAACGTTTTCCTTAATTAATGCATTTATTTTTCTTTTAAAGTTACGTGAATGACGTCACGGGTAACAGCTAGTAAAATAAAAAATAACTAATCTTCCATAATCTGTGGGCAAGGTTAGCTCCAATTGCTATAGCAACAATATAGTTTAAAATCGATGTAGATACTTTTAATGAACTGTCACAAAAAGTTTCACTTTCTAAAATACGCAATTTGGCAGTAGAACCTGGATTACAGAGGATTACGCAATGGGTTTAAATATCTATTTTATATAAACTATTTTTTTTTTTAATATCGAATTTAGTCCACATGACAGATATTATTATGACAGAGTATAAGAGCTGGTTTCGCCCGCTATCGAGCCGGTTTAGATATTCAAAAAAACGAAAAAATAGACCAGTAAATTTTTACTTTATAAGAAACATGACTTTTTTTTTTTTTTTTTTTTTTTTTTTTTTTGCTAAATGAAATTTGTTTGGATTAATTAAAGAAAGGATAAAGTGTTTTGAAAGGAATATTAAACGAAACCCTTTGTGCGATCTTCGATCACACTTACCCACTTGTTATTTATTTACTTACTTTGTTTTTGAATTCAATAATAATACGTGATGTTAATTAATATACAGGCATGAAAGAGTTCCTCCTAAAGAAGGAATTCCATCTCTTTTAAAACAATTTTGGACATTCTCTGGATTAATTCAAAAATAAAAATAAAATATTAGAAGCATATGGGAGGGGTCGGGGAAGGTGTGGAAAATTTAAAAATCAGACATTTTGTCTGTTCAAATCCTTGGAGTTTATTTCTGAATTGCTGTGCAAAAGAGTCATCATATCAAAGCTGAGTTTATTATTATAAGCATCTGAAAGTCATGTAAATAAAGTTTTTTAAAGTGTCTTTTCAGAGGGAAAATTGTTTTAGACTTTAAAAAGGAAAAATATTTTTCATAAGGTTCTTTTTGGAATATAATATTTTGTCCTACTTATACTACATTTTTGAGTAATTTAGTGATATTTTTGAAGAGGATTTCTGGAGCAAAAACCAATTTGACATGTACATGAATATTTACCATGGAGATTTTTTTTTCTTTTGAAAGAAGGAGAAAACTCTTAGACAGCCAAACCATACAGAATAATATTTGTTTTGAAAAATTAATCAATGTACTTCGCATAAGTTGATCAGATATATTTGGATTTAAACCTTTAGCAAACTGTCTTCAGTTTTCTTTTTTGGTTCAAAGAACCTATATAATTATTGTTTCTGTTATTGTTACTGTTATAATTATTGTTATCTATGTGTTTTTTGTTTTTAATACTTTCTAAGTTACAAAAAGAAAATAACAATCATACGTACACAGTTATCTTTATTTTGATTGCATAAAGAACTGTTAAAATGTGTCTAAATTATAAGAGTTTGATGCCATTGTATAGATGGAAAAATAATTCTACCTGTTTTTCTTGTTTCCCACTTTCACGTCTAAATATAGCAGCTTACCAATAAACAGATTCTTATGCTTTTTATATTTACAGAAATTATTTAATTGCTGAAAGGTCATCCTACTATTTCTCAAAAAGAAAACCACATGACATAACCGTACGATAACTGCTATCCTCGATATACTTATGTTACAATGACTTAACATTCTACGTTCACCATTTTAATGTTTTTCTTTTTTTTTCTTTTTCTTTTTCATATAGTCAATTTTGATATATATTTTTTTATATAAACACTAAACAGGGGAAAGGGTTTATGACGGCCAGACATAATTGCTTGTGACATGAACATGTAATAAATCTTACACGAACCATATTTCTTTCCAAGATGTAATTTCCAGCCTGAAGGACCAGTTAAGAGGATATTGGACAAAAACTATCTTCCTGTATTAAGTGAGAAACTTCACAAACATTTGATTTATTATATATATATAGCCTTAGGGTATCTTAACTCTTCCTGAAAGAAAAAATCCATCTATAAAAGATTTTTTTTTTTTTCAAATACATTCATTCCATTGATAAATAAAAATCATACTTTTTGTCTTTGTAAATAAGTATGCAACAAAGAACCTCATAACAATCTATTATGGGCAGTTTTGTTTTTCAAAAGTACTAAGGCTATTATTAGATGACTAATAGTACAGCTATGGACAACATTTCATCTTTAAAATTGGCTTCCATACCTACGTCTATGAATCAAATGGTTTAATTAATCAATTAACAGGGACATCGCTAATTATTAGTCACAAACACTTCAATAAATTCTCTGAATTTTTTTTCTTTTATTTATTTATTTATGTTTGGCAACAATGACAGGTTTTTAGCTTAAAGGTTTGTTCGACAGAAGAGGGAATAAATCACAAATCAGGTATTTTGTGTTAATTTTTATCACAAGCAATTAACCTGCCAATATAAAATATATATTTTTAAACATTGAACATGGAGTTTTTTAACCAACTGAAATAAAATACATTTTCACAAATATGGATGTGGATAAATATTCAAATTTGCTTTCATCAATCCTTATATGTATGATACATAGTTGTCATTCTTCCATTTGTTGTTATTGTTATTGTGGTTTTCAAGTCAAGTAGGACCAAAAAAGTTTATTAAATAAAAGGAGTTTATTAATAACCACGTAGAAGAAAGAAACATTTCATTAAAAAAAAATTTCTGGCTTGAGTTATGTATACTTAACTTAAAAAAATCTGGAAGGTTAGCAGCTAGCTATGCAGATAGGAAGGATAAAAATATAATATATATATATATATATATATATATGACTTAAAAATTAATATTACTAATAATTATAAATTAATTTTTGATATTTATGATAAGAGATTTGATTTCCCATTTAAAGTAAATATTTTTACCAATTATGCTTCATGTTTACATAAATCTGTTTATAAAAATATAATTATCAATTATCTACATCGTATAAAATACTTATGCTCAGATATAAATAAAAACAAAAATATTAGATATATTCGAGATCAAGCAAAAATATATGGATATCCAATTTTTATGATAAATTCAATCATCAACTCTTTTAAATAACATTTATTATATAATTTAAATATAAACATGGTATGTAATAAATTATTGTTTTAGTGTGCGATAACATATAACAAAAGATATAGAAAATAATAATTATAACATACATTATTACAATTATAACATATTAGGAAATTTAATATTTAATATTTGTTTGAACATTATATACACTTTATGTAGAAAATTACAAATATAACATACATAATTACAATTATAACATATTAGGAAATTTAATATTTGATTGAACATTATTTATACTTTGTATAGTTGTGATTGTGCGTTGCCGATCACCTCTGTTTAAGGTATTATTGATGTGCAGTTTTCATACATTTATAAATTAACTTATACAATAACAAATTAAATTATACAATGATAACATTGGTGATTATAACTCATATATATATATCTATTTGCAATATATATAAAAATAAATATATATAGTTTTTATTTTTGTCTATGAATAATTAAAATTAACAAGTATTTTAATTACTGCATTGCATTAATTTGATTGAAAAACAGTAGTAATACTATTAATTATCAACATAATAAATTTTGAGATATTTTGAATTGTTTATGAATTATTTAATTAGATATTTAAATTAATCTATAAATATAAAATATATTTACAATGTAGTATAAATTAAACATTAATTATTTAAAAACAAGTCTAATATATATTTAAGTAGTAGTAAAAATAAAACATTAATTATTTAATAAATGTCTATAATATCAGTGGATTAACACAGCTGGCAGCAAAAATAATTTGAATTAAAATAATATCTCTTTTACATAATATATTCTTGTTAAGAATATCTGAAATGCTGTGCAAGTTGAATTAATTCTGTGTAGATTTATTCATATAGTAGTATTATATTTTATTTGAATTTTAAGTAAAACTACAAGTTAGTATTGTTTTTTAAAGTTTATTTATATAAATAAATCTAATGAAGTGAGTATGTAACTAATAAAGTGGATATTTAACTAAATATTAATTATGAACTATTATAATACCAATAGATGGCGACACTTTACCTTTCAGGTAGTTGTAGATAATATTGTTAATATTATATTTAATTTAACTATAGACGGAGCTATTGATTGTATATTAATTTTACTTTCAGGAATTAAAATTGGATGGAGTAATATATATTCACGGATATAAATTTGTTATAAGTGTATTAAAACCAGAATTATTTTGAGTGTTTTTGAATCATTTTGTGATTGGGTGCCATTTATGGGGTTGTGTTTTAAAAAAAGTGTGCTCTCAACTTGTCTTACAAATCATTTCTCTCAACTCGACTTAGTTAACATGTATGATGCATTGCCATGTGGATGTGAATATTATGTAGACGTTGTGACATTTTAAGGATTCTGTATAATTATTGTGAGTAAAATATTTTATCTACACTTTACGCGTTCATATTTCCAATTTTATTATTTCAAAACTGTTATCTCGTGGTAATTTAGTGAGGTGTTAATTACAGTTTTTTGGATAATCGATGTGAGTGAAATATATTGTATTTTCTTAATGGTTTTTTATTTCCTATTTAAATATTTCCAAATTTTAATATTTCCAATTGTTGTCTGGTAATAATTCAGTGTACCTGGATGATTCTACTGATCTTAGCATTATGCCAGTAGAATTATGAAACACTGAATTATTATTTAAAACACATGTGGGTGCATCCAGGCTGATGAGTACATGTGCATGTGTTTTTCCATGTCCAATTCATATTTAATTCTCATGTGGTCCAATTTTCCATTGTGTATGGTTCATATTTAATTTGTTAATCCATTTGTGTTTACTTAATTGCAACTCCAATTTATAATTTTTTTTTTTCCCCTTTCTCTCTATTTCTTTTTTCAATATTCTTTTGGTATGAGTAAAATTTGGCCAATTACAATTGAAGCATCAGCTATGGTAATATTATGTTTGCACATGTTAATTATTAGCTATGTGGTATTCTGTATACACAGTATCATTGATTATCTCTTTGGAGATTTAAGTAGAATAGAACTTGATATGTTTTTTGAAATTCATAGATATTATAATTATATATATATATATATATATATATATATATATATATATATATATATATATATATATAAGAAGTTGTAGCGCAATTGTTTTCTTTTGCGAACAGTTTAATTTAAGTAGAGTAAGAATAACTTCTCAAAGATGTTAACAATAAATTACACAGCTTTGTATTTTTTTCCTATCAAATATATTATTAGCGAATAAAAACGATGCTTAAATGTCTTTTAAAACTAAATATATACAGAGTGATCAGAAAATATCTGGCAAAATTTTAAACGGTGGTTGATGGAACGCTAAACAAGCCTTTTTCGTTATAGAATGCGTGTCTGGAAATGACGCGTTAAAGCGCTGGTGACGAAGCGAAATTTGAAAAGTGGAATGAAAGACAGCACATAAGCGCCAATAGAAGGCGCTTATATTCATCAATTCCGGAACACACATTTTATGACAAAAAATTATTGTTTTGGACCCCTCTACAACCGTTTAAAATTTTGCCAGATAGTTTCTGATCACCCTTTACATATGTATATTATACATAGAAATTAAAGAAATAGACTTGAAGGTGCTTATTTCCAAATGTGATAAAATACAACAGCTAAATTCAAATTTAAATCTTTATACATAGATTGGTATACATTTCATACTTACTTTGTGGAATTTTTAAACGAGAATTCGTGGTGCTTTTTTCAAAATAAAAGTCTCGTTAACATCGAATTCGAAAATTATGTCCCCTTTTGTCATAATATTTCCTTAAAACTGCTGTTCTGGAATCCAAAACTATATGTTTGTAAATCAAATTTATATATAATTATTATTATTATTGTAATATAACAACCGAATGCATTTTTTTTTCATTCTTACATGTTCTTACACATTTTATGCTTACCTTTCTTAAATTTAGCCCGAGACTTTGTGGTTCCAATTTCCAATTATAAATCTAAACTACTATAATTAAATAAACTACTTAAACATTGAATTTGTACATTATCTCTTCTCTCATTTCTTCCCCGATAATTCTTTCAAATAGTCATTTGAAGATCCAGGCTTAATTTTCTTTTAACCAAAGTTATTTATAACTGTCAGTTTTTATAGCTTTTATATGTTGTATTGTAAATCGATTTAATTATAATTATTCCGTGATTATGGCAGTGATTATTATTTCTAAGAAATTACATTTCCTTGAAAACTAGTCAAGTGTAGAAACACTAAAGCACCGCAAGTTAATCTTGTATTAATTTTCTAGATGTGTGTGTTAGTCTTTTCAAAATGGATACGAATTCATCACGTATTTGTATTATAGCTTTTAATAATCTATAACTATTATTTTTAAATATTTATAGCTTTATTTTTCTTGTATACCTATTAGTTTTGTAGTTTCTAAATATTGTACCCAGTGATTATACCATTATACTAATGAAATTATATTTTTTTGAAAGCTAGTCAGCGGGAGAAATCGCAAAAATACCGAAAGTTAATTTTGTATTTAATCATTAGATTAAAACCCTCAAATTTAATAGAAAGATGCCACAAAAATGCAATATGTAACGATGTGGCATGTTTTAACTTAACGAAATTGTGGCTCGAGTTACTCCATGGTTTCAGATATGAAAATAAACAACCAAGTAAAAATAAAAGATAATGTGCGTAATTTTTAAAAAGTACATCAAAATTAAATGATAGCATTTTAAATAATAACTTCAAAGACCGTGCAATTATGGAATATTCTCATTTGTTTTTGAAAATAGCTCGGAGTGAGCCAAAACATGTCAAACAACCTAATAAAAGTCATTTTACTGTGTATTATGTTGTTAATTTACACCTTTTAACATTTAAAAGAAATATATTATTTAAAGGTGTTATAATTTATTATATTGTTATAGAAACATTTTCATGTTCAACAAACATGTTCAGACAAACATGATAAATTAACAGCATTAACATTAACATTCAAATTAAATAAGATTTTATTACTATTGCATGTATAAATACAATTACGCAGCTGAAAATGTTTAATTGACGAGTGATGAGATCCGAAAAACCTATACTCCTGTTTGAGAAAACTGGTTAATACACTATAAAAACTACTCTGAAATGTTTCTAAAAATCGGTGGCAGCAAAAGAAACTTTGTTTTTATAAACGCTTCTTTAAATCTTCAAAAATATATTGTTCTTCCAGCTTTCTAAAAATTATTAACTCTTTTCGGAATCGTAGGTAACTGGGAAGAGGTTATTGTATCTATTCGTTCGTGGTTATACAGTCGAATATATCTATAACGAACTTCCATATAACGATTTTTTTGCAGGAGCGGTCTCTTTTTTCCCATTGTGGTAGTCACACACATATAATTAAGCATACCAGTTCGTATTAAACGAAAAAGTTTTATTTAAAAACAGCAATCGTAAAAAACATGATAGTAAAATTTTAGATGATATTACAAGACATTTTGTACATCCAAGGAATCCCAAAAACAAGGTCAGCCTACCTAGAACACCAAAAACAAGTCTGCCTCTTAATGGTGAAAAACTCCCTCTCCTTCCCCTCTGCGTAATCCTTAAATCTTACTTGATTGATGCACCCCTTTTCCATTCTCCTACCTCTTCTTATCACAGGGTTCTTCGAAATCCATTTCTTTTGTCATGCTATTCATACGAATACCTTCCTGACACATTTTAAACCCCTTTAAATAATCTTCTTATAGAAAAATTTCATACGTATTTAGCAAGGCTATACAAAGCATGAAAGTCTATCATTCTTACTAGAAATGAACAAAGGATATCTTCTCTCTATGATAATCCTCTTACAATAGGTGCCAATCAAGACCTATCACTTCGCTTTATTCCGGGATCACTTTAATCCTATCAGAATGAATTATGCTGATGGCCCCCAAGCCATCACACCATGATTGCTTGGGGGCTGCTTGAATTTTTTCAGACTTTTTTTTTTATTTGTTCAGAAAAGGCTTCAAAACCACGTGGAATCAATTTCCCTTAATTGATTCCTGGTTTATCTTTCAAAGCTGAGTACCTCTATCTTGTTCTTTATTTTGTTTATCCAGTTCATTTTCACAACAATTTTGCGAAGTTAGTTTATTTATCATTGTTGATATTTATATCGAAAATGTCGCCGATTGCGCATACGAAACTTGTTGATCTCTTTATCAAAAGGTATTTTTAAGCCTTTATGTGTAATGTTATGACTTTAAGCATATACATTTTCACTTTAATGATAATAAGTAATCTTCTTACACTGCAAAAATAAACTGTTGATTTTACAGTATAATACTGGCACCCCAGCTGCCAATATTATACTGTAACATCATTTTTTTTTTTTTTTTTTTTTTTTTTGCAGTGATATAATTCTGCATTCCTTGGATTTTTTTTTTTTTTTTTTTTTTTAGTGATATAATTTTGCATTCCTGTAAAAAATTTTACGAGGGTGTAACAGTTTTGAGGTCAAAACAACTAAAAATTACACTTGTCTTCGCCTAAAACACGTGTAAGTGTTTCTTATACTTTCTTTTTCTATGCTTTCAAATAAATATTTATTTTTTTGTTTTGAAACTGTTTAAATAATTTAAAAAATATATTATTTAGTTAATATTTATAGTTAAACATTTCATAATCATAATTAAACACCTCAAAAACAATTTTTTTTTCACAACTTACACATTAAATAGGGTTTGTTTCGTTATTCTCTGTATAATGAATTTTTCTATATAAAGAAATTTTTGACTGGAACAATGGATTTCATTATATAGAGAATCAACTGTATTATATTTTCTTATAGATAAAGAAATATTTATTTATTTATTTATTTATTTATTTTTATTTTTTTTTTTACAGTTTATCCTATTACTTCTCTGAAATTGCATTTACTAGAAACCTAAGTCAACTGGTGAGATCACAAAAACACCGAAAGTTAATCTTGTATTTAATCTTAAGATTAAAAAAAAAACCCAGAGTGACTTATAGTATTCACACTGGATACGAATTCATCATTATATTTGTATTCCAAGAGCTCATTCTTCTGGATTATAAAACAAAATCAACCGAATCGTAACAAAACTATTAATATACTTGATAGAAATGCAATAACACTTGCACAGCGTGTGATTCTTTCATGGTCATAATCTTCAAACTGAAAACCATTTGTTTCATAGTATCAAGCACGTATATAGAAGAAGCAGAAGAGAAAACATTATTGTTGAGAAATACTCTTTCGGAACTGATGGCTACTCCCAGCAGGGTTCGATGTGTGGCCTGGACTTCAAAATGATTCACTTTGGATTAATCCGTGTCATCAGAGGAAAATCCTCACAAGTGAAATTTGAACTTCAAGATATTGCGGAAATTTTCAGAAAAGAAAGAAATTAATGCCATTTGGTGAAGTTTTTAAGTCATAAAAATCCTTTGAAACTGCAATAAAGTTTTTTTTTATTGGTTTAGATGAATTTAATGCGACTGTGAAAAAGGGATGACCGTATTTTGTCTTAGAAATTTCAAAAAAGACACACTAAACCATGCCCTTATGATTGAGTTAAAATTCTGGAAATATTACAATTAGTTTCGAAGACTTTAAGGTCTTTAAATTAAAGAGGATTTTCTGTTTAATGTTTAAGAAAGTAATAAATTCCATTCAGTTTTTGTTGCAACAGGTTATTTAAGACAATAATAAAAAGTTTTCTTTTATTGACTTTCTTGTTATCATCTTACATTTTTATCTCCAACTTGGGAAAGGCCCTTCAATTGATCAAACAATAAAATTATTTAGTTAATTAATAAGTTATTTAAGAAAAATGTTTGATAAAACTAATTTTCAAATTTGTGGTATCTTATAATCATGAAATATGTTTCTGGGATTTTGTCATTTCTTATGTTATTAGATTTTTTATATTTTACTTTCACTTAGTGCGGTTCTCAAAAATATATTTTCCCCACGTTCAACTGCGCAAAATTGTATGCCATATTTCCTAACCTATTTTTTAAACTTAAAAACATTATACTAGCAGGCATGGTTATTGGAGTGATTTGTAAAATCAAACAGTTTTTATTTCCGATGAAGGAATTAATTACATCTTGAGTTATTATCTATTTTTCTCTCAGGACGGCAAATACTTATTTATTTTTTATTTTATCTTATTTTAATTATTTATTTATTTTTGTTTTTCTGCGCTTTCGCGTACGGAAATCCGGTTCATTTTCTGAAAAATATGCCTTTACAGAGAAACGAAAAAATAAAGGTTAATTACACAGTTTCTTAATAAGAGCATCTGCCAATTTGATACGTTTGCGAACAAGAATGTCCCAGAAAGTAGCAAGTTTGAATTTGAGAACAGACTTAAAAATATACAGTATGTAGAGGAAACAGGTAGGATGAAGAAAAAAGAATATTGTTGAGAAATACTCTTTCAGAACTGATGGCTACTCCCAGCAGAGTTCGATGTGTGGCCCGAGCTTCAAAATGATTCACTTTGGTATTAATCCGTGTCATCGGAGGAAACCCTTTACAAGTGAAATGTGAACTTTTGGGTATTGCGGAAATTTCCCTGGAAAAAAAAAAATGAATGTCGATTGATGAAGCTTTTAAGTCATAAAAATCCTCTGAAACTGCAATAAAGTTTCTTCTTTTATTGGGTTAATGAAATTAATGCGACCGTGAAAAAGGGATGACCATATTTTGTTTGGAATTTGACAAATGTACGGTGAACATTTACAACACAACACGGTACACTCACTTATGGTTGAGTTCAAATTCTGGAAAGTTTGCAATTAGACATTTCTAAATTTAATTTGAAGAATTTAAGGTCTTTAAATTAAAAAGTTATGTGGGTGTTTTTTTTTCTTTGATGTTTAAGACAGCAATAAATGCCATTCGATAAATTTCTTAACTGTCAGAGATTATTTAAGGCAGTAATAAAATATTTTCTTTTGTTGACTTTGTTAAAATTATTGTGCTGATTATCCTTCAATTAACTTTTAAACTCTAACTCGAAAAAGAGTTTCAATAGATTCAATAATAAAATTTATTGCCTGTGCAATTACCTGTGAAAAGATACCTGTGAAAATGTTTGATAAAATCAAGCTTCAAATTTTCGCTTTTTGCCGTGAAATATATGTAAGGATTTTTTTCTATTAAAGTAAAAAGTTGTTGCAGATTTTTTTCTTTTACACTTAATTGAAATAATTAGATATCATTCATTTGCAGTTTATAAATTCTATAATAATAATAACGAGCAGGGAAGACCGAGCTATGCTCGGTCAAAATTAGCTTTGAGTTCAAATATCAAGACCCATGACCAAAATGACCCACTAATCAAATTTTCTCGAAAATGTGATCAAGCCCAATTCTCTTCTCGTGCCCGAAACCCGCAGGATTTAGTCAAAATAATCTGAGCCGTTTTCTAGATAAAGTTAGCTTGACCCACACTGACCCAAAAATTACCCACTAATCGCATTTTCTCGAGCATGTGACCTAGCCAAATGATTTCCTCGTGCCCCAAAACCGTAGGATACTAAATTTAGTTCAAATCCTCTGAGCCGTTTTTAAGATAAAAAATAGCTTGACCCATAATGACCCATGACCAAAATGACCCACTAATCGAATTTTCTCGAACATGTGATCTAGCCTAACAGTCTTCTCGTGCCCGAAAACCGTAGGATACAAAATTTAGTCTAAATATTCTGAGCCTTTTTTAGATAAAATTAGCTTGACCCACGGTGACCCAAAAATGACCCACTAATTGGATTTTCTCGAGCATGTGACCTGGCGCAATAATTTTCTCGTGCCCAAAAACCGTAGGATACAAAATCTAGTTCAAATCGTCTGAGCCTTTTTAAGATAAAAATAGCTTGACCCATAATGACACATGACGAAAATGACCCACTAATCGAATATCTCGAACATGCGACCTATCCCAATAGTCTTCTCGTTCGCTAAAACTGTTTGATACTAAATTTAGTTCAAATCCTCTGAGCCGTTTTTAAGATAAAATTGCTTGACCCATAATGACACATGACCAAAATGACCCACTAATTGAATTTTCTGAAACATGTGACTTAGCCCAACAGTCTTCTCGTGCTCAAAAATCATAGGATGCAAAATTTAGTGTAAATAGTCTGAGCCGTTTTTAAGTTAAAATAGCTTGACCCATAATGACTCATGACCAAAATTACCCACTAATTGAATTTTCTGAAACATGTGACCTAGCCTAATCGTTTTCTCGTTCCCTAAAACTGTAGGATGCTAAATTTAGTTCAAATCTTCTGAGCCATTTTTAAGATAAAATAGCTTGACCCATAATGACCCATAACCAAAATGACCCACTAATTGACTTTTCTCGAACATGTGACCTAGCCCAACAGTCTTCTCGTGCCCAAAATCCATAGGATGCAAAATTTATTGTAAATAGTCTGAGCCGCTTTGTAGATAAATTAGTTTGACCCACAATGACCCAAAAATGACCCACTAATCGAATTTTCTCGGATATGTGACCTAGCCCAATGATTTTCTCGTGCCCGCAACTCGTAGGTATCAAAATTTAATCAAAAACGTTAGAGCCGTTTTTTAGATGAATTTAACTTGACCCGCGTTGACCCAAAAATGACCCACTAATCGAAAGTTCTCGAACATGTGACTCAGCCCAATAGTCGTCTCGTGCCCAAAAATGGTCGGATATACAAAATTTAGTGAAAATCCTTTGAACCGTTTTTTAGATAGAAGTAGCTTGACCATAACCCAAAATGACCCACTAATCGAATTTTCTCGAACACGTGACCTAGCCCAATGGTTTTCAGGTGCCCCAAAACCGTAGGACCCAAAATTTCGTCAAAATCGTTAGAGCCGTTTTTAAAATAAAATTTGCATATATAACCACACGCACACAAAATTTGCTCGTATTAGAATATATGATAATAATAATAAACATTATACATTGATACAAAATCCAAGTAATAGTATCAAATCAGTTTCAAAAACAAAAGATTTCGCTACTTAGAACAGCTTTTTTTACCCTGATAATTTCACGGGTTTAAGCGCGTAAATTCGATTACATGTCTGTTAAATTTGTGTCTTATTTACATTATTTTATTTATTTATTCATGAAGTATTAATTTCGTTATGAAATATTATATAGAAACAAATGGTGAACTATTTATATTGTTTTAGGTGAAAACGGGTTAATCTTTTGTAATCGGGCTGGATGCGATAAAGATAGATTTCAAAAAATTATTTCTTGAAAATTATTTTGAAAACCATAAAAATCAGTAAATTGAGATACAGTTTTCAGAACTTTATTTTCAGATGTTCTTTTAGTTTGAAAGAATATATTTTTTTTCTATTCAACGGGGCACTGTTGAAATTGTACGATGTTTAGAAGTTTAAAAAAAAATTGCGTTAAAAGCGAAATTTATTTGTCAGGTGTTGTCGCCGAAAATATGAAATCGACGTTTCTCATGGACATGTTTTTGCTTTATAATATATATTAATCCAACATGCTTAAACTGCGAATTTATATTGCGCAGATAGAGTTATAAAATTGTATTTCTTGAATCTTTATTTTACATATTTGAATACTCTTGATAAAAGTGTGCGGTTAAAACAAAAGAAATAATAATAATTCTCTCATCGTCAAATAACATTAATGCATTCAAGGAAAAATTATTATTCTAGAAACAAAAATGTAGTTAAATGCAGTAAAAATATTTTATCTAGTGAAAAGGGGTAGACTTAAAGAAATATCTTGAACAAATTTTACAAAATTTAGAATTGTTACACACAAATTTCGAAGAATATACCAATCCAACTTTATACAACGTCTCTGAATTTAAAAAAAAAAAAAAAAAAAAAAAAAAAAAAAGAAAAAAAAAAAAGAAAGAAAGAAAGAAAGAATTATTATGTTTTAAATGCCGTTTAACTATATATTTCAGAACATTTAAATATTACAGAACTGAAAAGGTTGATTGTAATTAGACATTTTAGAGGAATGCAATGAAAAAAATTAACTACAGATATTATAAACTGTTGGTTTTCTTTTAATTGTATATTTACGAGTATTATTATTATTATTATTATTATTTTACTTCTCAACATTTTACTTATGCAAATTTCTGTAAATTAATTTTATCAAATGAAATTTAAAGTCATCGATCGAATTAAGAGCTATAATATATCTCAGTTAGATATTTCGAAGACAATTTAAGAGTATGCATATCCAAAAATTAACTAGGATTTTTCTCATCGTCTTACAATGTTTGTAAATGACAAATATGAAGCTATATGTACAAGATAATGTTAAGAAATCTGCCAACCAACATTTGGGGGCAAGTGAAACGAAATTCTGATAATATTTTAACCATACTGATGCACCACGCTTCATAGAAACCTGGAGCGAACTGCGCATGGGCGAAAATGGTTAGTCCATGTCGAAAATGGGGAAGTCCGTAAGCCGTAAGTACGCTGCCTAAGATAAAGAGTGGTGATTTCAGTCTCCCTACAGTGTGAATGGAATCGTCTTGGCATTCTGCCAACCGGGGTTCTTAGAAGCGTGGTTGAACTACTCACATACAGACATACTCACCCTCATTATATTATTCAATAAAATTTAGTATAAGCTCTTTGCCACTTTGCAAATATACGTAGATCTTTAGTCATTTTTCTATGTATATAAATTAAAATATTAAAAGATTTGCATATGAGCAATTTTCAGCATACTGTCGTATAATAAATGACATTATAAATTAGCTCATAAATTTTGCAGGAATTTTAAAATAGTTCAAATTTTAATAATAAATGTCACTGAGTTTCAGAATTCTAATCAGAATGCATGAAGTGGCTTTTGATCCAGAAGGTTGCTCAGTACCCTCTGTTGTCTAAAAGTTTAACTATTTTTTTAATTATTGTATACAAAATTTACGTGTAACCGGATAATAGGCATTCCCATTTCCTCATCTTTATATTTATTTTACTTAATTTTTGAATTTTGAATTTAGTACTCTTTTTTTTTTGGGGGGGGGGGGGGTCACCATAAAATTGAAATCGTAAAATTATGCAAGTTTGTGTCAAAAAGAATAACCCTTCTTAACGAGCATTGAAAAAACATGTGGCTGAATTGCAGAATGCATTCGTTGCATAGTGTAATCTAGCCGCCTAATGTTTTTATAAACCTGTTGAGGTGGTAGATTAAATTTTTACAATCAGAAAGTTGGCCGTTTAATGGTATACTAATAAAAATTTTATATATTTCATTGACGTGTGTTTTATTTTTCTTTTCTACTTTTATTTTATTGATGAATCGACAGATAATTAGATATTTCTATTTATTTACATTAGGAAACTATAAACCAGCGTTTTTTGTACGCTATCCAATATCTAACATACAAAACACCATTACAAGACCTAGAATTTATGACATTCATTTGTTTTTTTCCTTTTTAAATGGGAAAAAGTAAATTATAATGCTCATTCATAAAATTATCACGTTCGTCATTTTGTTATGCGTCTTTTATTCAAAATACTTTGTGGATGAAAGATGAAACACATAATGGCATTCTTTTACTTGAATCGAACATCCACTACTCCATCCATGTTATTTATGCATGCATACCTGTTTTAATGACCACATGCAAAGGAACATTGTACAATCATATATCATTTTCTGGCGGATAACTATCAAAGAGTTCGAAAAGTTTTGAGAAAGTACAACAGACTATTAAGACCATTTTAATTACATTTCTGTGCAAATAGCGCTATAATACAAATCAATTAGATATATGTAATAGTGAAGTTCTAAACGATTATAGCAATGATGATTTGTTCTGGCTTTATATGCGCATGGGTTTTTTAGAATAAAATTCGACAGACTATTAAAGCCATTTTAATTACATTTCTGTGCAAATGGCGATATAATATAAAACAATTAGATACACGTAATTGTGAAGTTATCAACGAAGATTATGGCAATGATGATATGTTCTGACTTTATATGCACACGCGTTTTGAAAAATAAAATTCGGATAAATTTATATGAAATTGGGGCTCTATTCAGCCTATAAAAGGTCAGCATATTCGACACAAATTGAGGAGTTTGGACTCTTCACATAGTTCAATATCAGTGTGGTCTGAGCGTAGTAATTATAAAAGGTTTTCAGGGTTGCGTTTTTCTTATACAACAATAATAGGGTCACTTTTACTTTAAAAATCCTTCCTGAAGGTGCCATATATATATATATTACGAAATTTAAAATTCCGCTCTATCTTAAAATATTCTGAAAATGTTTCCCGTCTGATATAATTTACAAACATAGTTACTTAATTCTTCCGTGTCTCAAAATATTTCAATCATTCATTTTACATTACTTCCGAATTCATCTTAATTACGCACATTAATATTTTATTTCTTTTTTCAAAATCCTTCTTTAAAAGAACAATTCACGTATTAATTTTTTTTCATTTCAATCTGAAACACCGATATGAGTTCTTTCAATTAAAATTATTTGTTCTGCAAATCTCATTTTATTGCCTTTTTTTTTTTTTTTTTTTTTTTTTTTTTTTCTGTATTCTAAAAATTTTTGCACAATTTTTCAGGAATGCCTATTCACGAATATTTTTCCTACGCCTCCTGAGTATGTAGTTCCTCTTTCTTTTTTCAAATAGTTAAAAAATAGACTCGCATTACTGTAAAAAAAATACTTACGAACTGAGTATAAATCGCATTGCAAGAGTCTGGGAGCTACAATTTTGTGTGTTTTGGGTTATTTTTAAAAATTACAAGCGTTACCAGGAAATTCTGTCATCCTTAAAAATTCGGGAAGCTCTTTTATTCAATGTCTAACCATGTAGATTATGATGGATTAGTAGAGTAAACTTATGAAAAATGTGGAATGTTGTATTTCAACTTCTAGCAATATGATAAATTCGTCGTTCATGGCGGATGCTCTTTTTATATGAAATATCGAATGACAAATAAACATGTTTCCACTATGTCTATTACTACTTGTGTCTCAGTCAGATTAATGGGTAAACACGTATAATTTTCGATCCTGTGCCCAATTATACAGCAGCAACTGTGAAAGCTTACGTAATAATATGCTAGTACAGTTTTTCACTAGCAATGCCTTCTAGAAAGAGAGAAAGGTAGTTATCCCCGAGTAATTTGTTACAACTCCAGCTGCAATACATTTATGAATAAAAGAAAAGTGATTCCAAGCTAGTCGATTCCAAATCACGTGAATAATGATAACTGTAAATCCAATATATTTCTATGTGGAAAAATGATTCTATGAATGTGTCAGAAAGTTTCGCGTTCTTGAGCTGGGGAAAATATATATTTGAGAACAGCCTTAAGGCTGATCGTCAGTAAACTTCCCGATTCACCTTACTAATGTTAATCCTATGGACGTAGGAGGCATTCGTATTTTTAAGATATCTCCTCAGGAAATTAATATTTTTAACTTCTGTTTTCTTTGTACTGTTCTTAAAAGATGTCTCTTTTTTTCTTAGTTATCAAAATATTTCTAAAATATGTGCTTAACTTATAATTTTTTGTGTTGATATCGTAGCGATACTGAATAAAAATGTAACACTTCACATAAAATTAAGTATATATTTCAGAAAAAAATTGACAACTAAGAAAAAAAGAGACATCCTTTAAGAACAGTACAAAGAAAACAGAAGTTAAAAATATTAATTTTCCGAGGAGATATTTTAAAAATACGAATGCCTCCTACGTCCATAGGATTAACATTAGCGAGGGGAATCGGGAAGTTTACTGACGAGCAGCCTTAAGAAAATCCCCGCCTTATTCCGTTGTATAAAAAACGGAGAAAATGGATTAACAAAAATAAAACAGTCATAGATATATCCATGTATTTTTGTTAGTAAGCTCATTTTGTGGTTATTTAAGCTCATTCATACTTCGCAATGAATCAACAATTATATATTTTATGTTATTCATTCAAACAATAATTAACACCCAATGGAACAAAAAATAGTGCGGAATGACAAATTTGCACTGAAAACGATGCTGGGAGTGCCGGGCTCTGAGGAATTTTGATAGATTTTTGTTTAATGTACATTCAGCTGAAAAAATAGAAACAACACCGCATACATTTTAATCACCAAATTCTCATAGAAACAAACTAAGATAGTCGTTAGACTGGAAGTTGTACTTCCTTTCAACTTATGTAAAAAAATAAGCTAAAAAGGATGCGGAATCCATATACATTCATAATTCAATTCATACGAAAATTGCACCAACTCCGAATTTTTGCAATACAAACACCGAATTTTGACAGTGTATTCGATTTTTTTCTGTGCATATTACCGTCGGGTGCGAAACAGAATGTCATTTGGCCAAATAGTTTAGGAATTATGATGGTTTGGCTGGAGTTCCTAAATTCTTTTTATTCGCAATGGAGATTACAATGGAGGTAGTTTCTGAAGCATAACTAAACAAGAACGAAAAATCATGCGTCAAGCATATATTATGTAACACTTTCCAACGCTTCCAAAATAATTTTACGAATCATACTCTTTAATAAGCTAAAAGATAACATCTAAGTAATCCGAATACTTTTATTCAGCCCTGTATAGGATCTATAGATTTGTATATATACTACATAGGATGCTAAATTTTAGTTCAGTTAGGAAACACGTAGCACAGTTTAAAATTCTCCGTCTGGAGTTAAATAATACGGAAATGTGTTCCCGAACTTTTGTGCTTCCCTGTATAGGATCTACAGAATTTATACACACCACGTATATACAAAAAGCGATTTAAAATTAAAATCTCGTTCAGTAACTTAAAAGAAATTATTCCACTTCCAAGAATTATTGTTAACATACAGTAGAGAATTCTTTTGTGTGTCCCTGTAAATGAACGATGACTGCTATACACACAATATTCTGTAGTAAGTCTCTTGTAATGAACCTTATATAAATTTCAATGCGTTTAAAATAGGGTAACATTATTTAAATAAACCGCAGACGATTTTTCTCCATAGACGTAATGTAACGGAATTCTTTTCACTGTCCCTGTAAAGTAAGTATAAGTGCTATGCACACCCTATTCCATATTAAGCTTCTTCTAATGCACCTTAGTGATATATATAAATTTCAATGCGTTTAAAATAGTGAAACATTATTTAAATAAACCGCAAATGATTTTTCCTCATAGACCGCAATGTAACGGAATTCTTTTGAGTGTCCCTGTAAAAAAACTATAAGTGCTACACACTTCCGTTGAAATAGGGAACATGCTATAGATAACGATTATAACATATAAAAATTGCGGGGCAATCCGAGCATATTTACGGAAGTTAGAGCACGGACAGACGGCAGACGGCCAGACAAACCGAAGTCATAAACACTTTTCAACTAGGTTGGAAAGTGTTAAAAACTATGCTTGGCGGAATGAAGTATATTTTTGGATTCGCATATTTGAAGCTTCTATAAATCGAATTCAGTTTTTTTTTTTTTTTTAAACCTTTTTGAAAATTTATTTTGAAATATGTATATTTCAAAAATTAATTTTAAAAAATTATGAATCGTAACCTATAATTTTTTTAAACAGACATGCTTTAAAAACTATACTCGCATTGCTATCTGTTTTGCATTGATTGAAAGTGAATTGAACATTATGAGTTCCAAACTTTAAACCTCCGTAATTCTTAACATAAATTGAAAGAATACATAATTTCCAGTTGAATGACTTATCTAATTTGTTTCGTGGACAATTTGGTAATTAAAATGTATAGGGTCCTCTCTCTCTCTCTCTCTTTTTTTTTTCTTTTTTTTTTTTTTTTCTGTGGATTGTACAGTTTGACGTGTCTGATTTTCTTAAAATTTCTTTTGTTCAGGCATTTCTTCCCGCCTTTTCTCTCAGTAAGTGTACAAATATCCTGAACTCTGACCCCAAATAATGGTCAACATTTTGCAGGTGAATATAATCAAGACAACGTAGTGTTTAAAGCTTTCACCAAAATTTGGGAAGAACTTCGCTTTGGTCCCAGAAATGAAGATCCGATAAGCCCCCCCCCCCCCCAAAAAAAAAAAAAAAGAAAGAAAGAAAGAAAAAGAAAAAAGTTCTTTTACCAACTCAACTTTTTTTTAATTCACTATTTGTAAAAAAATTTAATTCGGTCAAGTGGTATATTTTTTATTATGTAATTTTTAATTCCGAATTGAATGGCGCCATCCGCAGATCATCTGTTACAAAATTACGGCAGGTTTTATGAATAAAAAGTCGAAAATTATACTTTAGTACAGGTAAAATACGGGTTTACAGCATAAGCTGGTAGCCATTCGCGAAAATTTGGGATGAAAACTTTGTTTTGACACTAGAAATGAAGTCCTGATGTGTTCCGAAAAATTAAAGTTGTTTTATTTTGGCAAAAGGGGGCATTTTAACTCAGAGGAGAAGGAACTTTTTTAAATAGTTCGAGGTGTTTACCATGCATTTTTTAATTCTGAATCGAATGACATCATTCGTAAGTCAATACAATCACTTGTTACAAAATTGGGACTTTTATGAATAAAAAATTCAAAATCATACTTCATGAGCGAACACAAATTTATTACAATTATTTTACATGAATATAACAATAAAACAAATTTTTATTGATTTATTTTTATATGCACCATTTAGACTCGCTTTTCCACGGCGTGTAACTTTCTATGGTATCAGAAATTTCTCTGAATGGTTTCATCTGAAATTAATGAAACAAAACATAAATTCAATTATTGCTGAAAGGTATTAAATAAAACAGTAAAAAAAAGTTTTATATAGAAACTGTCTACATGTTTCCCCGAAGCCATTTTCAAGACACATGAGAATAATCTACAGATGCACGATTTATAATTCCATGACTTGAAACGCCAATCATTTACGTTTTTCACATTCTCTCTCAGATTACTGACTTTATTTTATTTTATTTTTACTTTGATGTCTATTTCCATATGTGTGACCATGGATAACTCTTGAAAATGGGATTCGATGAAGCCGAAACGTATAGACAGTTTCTATATAAAACTTACTGTTTTATTTAACGCACTGTTAAAAAAAATCTGAAATTCACGGGTATTTTTTTCCTGAATTTCACAGAAAAAGTCCTTTTTTGCGACAAAAGGGTATTTTCCGTTGAAAAAGAGAAAATTTCCTCGTATTTCCTGAAAACAACGGAACGGACGGAGACGAAAGGGGATAACGGAGATATTCCGTTATCTTATCTGCTGCATATTTATTTTCAATGTTTAAAAAACTGACATGTTGTTGCACAGAAAAACTAAAATTTAATAAATTAAAATTTCGAGTTTATTAAAAAAAAAAAAAAAAAAAAAAAAAAAAAAAGTACTTTCGAATTAAAAAAAGTAATAATTTTCCCATTCTTTTAAAATTATTTGCAATTTATTTTTTAAAGTTATAAGAAAATATTCGCACTTAAAATATATTCTAAACAAGAAGATTAAAAAATATATATAATAGTTAAATTAAGTGAAAAAAAAAAATCTATTTTACTCAAAAAAGCAACATACAAAAATAATGATTTCAAATAAAAAGAAAATAATATTTTTCTCATTCCTTTAAAATTATTCGCAATTTAGTTTTTAAAGTAATAAAAAGTACTCCACTGAAAATATATTCTAAGCGAACACATTTAAAAAATATATAATAGTTGGAAAAAAAATCGCTTTTCTTAAACAAGCAAACATTTTTTATCGAATTTAATTCAAATATAATATTCATATTTTACATCTAACAATCAAGTTAAGAATATATATAATTCATCTTTTTATCCTGTATTAATATTACAATTTTAAAACATCAACATCATCTCATAACGAAATCTCCTCGCAATTAACTTCAAAATTACCAAGCTTCTAAACCCCAAATTATGTCTGTTCTAAGCCGCCATTTTGAGAATTTCCAAATGATCCGTTCAAACTGCTAATCTAGCAAGTGCCCGCTGGTCAAACCGGCAAGACGCTGGACTCGAGGCATTATCACCCCTGGTACAAAACCCAATGTCGACCAAAAGCTGTTCTTTACGTATGCCAGATAGTAAATACTCCCGCAAAGTCGACAGATGGCAGCACCAAGTGAGATGTCAAGATTTTTTTAAACCGAGTTTATCTAAAACGGAAAATGTCCTTTTCTGTCAGTTCTACGAGGAATATTTCCGTGATTTCTGAGAGCGTTAACGGGAAGTTACCGCTTCTGCAAACGGCGATTTTCCTTCTTTTATTTTTCAAAAGGGAAAATCTACTAACGGAACGGAAAAAGTCCGGCAACTTCGCTGCCAGTACTTTTACCATGAATTTACGGATTTATTTTTAAAGGCGCGCCTTTGGGCAATTAACGAAGTATATTATCTCTGAGCGTCTGGATTTGTTATAGATTTATAAAAAAAAATCACGTAAAAATATATTGTTTAGTCTTACACGACGATTTTTAAAAAATTTCTATCTGTAATAAAATGGCAGACTGGTAAGATTAATGTATCAGTTTTCAACAAAAAAAAAAAAAAAAAAAAAAAAAATGTATTTTGTTTTATTTATAAAAACGAATGATAAATAATAATAATAATAAAAAAGGGATAGGTCAGGGACTAGGGGAATATATAAGATTTTGGTTCATTTTCAAAACAGTCCTTCGTAAAATTCACGTTTAAGGTATTTTTTAATCATTGTTTCCATAGAGAACACCTGACACATTTGTAATTACAACTAGTGTAACTATAAGAATTCCTTTTCCCATAGTACACGTTGCTGTTTCATATATATGTGTGTGTGTGTATATGTATATAATACCTTTGAAATCAAAATACAACAAACAAGTTCGTATGGGGCCGTTCAAGTATTACGTAAGCACCTAGGTGGGGGGGGGGGGTTAGCGATTTGCTTATTTTTGCTGACAAGGGGGGAGGGGGGATTTGAATTATGCTTACGTAAGACATTTTCCAAAATATCTTAACTTGTAAAAAAAAAAAAAAAAGAAAAGAAAAAGAAAAAAAAAAATTAAAATTTCAAATTGAAAAAAAGAAATAGTAAAAAAATATTAAACTTGAAGTTCTGATGTCAGCTATTTTGACCGCACAAGGAAAACATAAACGATCTCTTTTATCTAGAGGTGACTGTTCATGTTTGATGCATGAGGACTTATTATCTCTGAGAACTTACTACTATTTCCAATTGTGAGAATAAAATAGAATGGAAGCGCTGCAGATGCAAAAAGAAGCGAGTCAATACGAAGTGTCAAAACTCTCGATGACTTGACTGCAGAACCGAAAAAGATTGGTTTTGCAATAAACAGGAGTGGAACATATCTTCGTTTGCTTCCAAAAAAATTTCTCAACCATCAAGGGTCAAAGATATGTCACCACAGTGCTGGTAAAACTTTCTCGGGCTCAAGCTGACTATCACCGATCTCACATTGATACCCAATTTGCAGTAACATCCATCCGCTATTTAGAA
This sequence comes from Maratus michaelseni, assembly GCA_963931845.1. Taxonomy (NCBI): domain Eukaryota; kingdom Metazoa; phylum Arthropoda; class Arachnida; order Araneae; family Salticidae; genus Maratus; species Maratus michaelseni. The sequence goes on along the minus strand of OZ007587.1, from coordinate 300,280,288 downwards.
AAATTAGCATCAGTTCTTGGACCCATGCAAGCATTTTTTCTTTCACAGGATGACAAAGCACGTGTTCCTTTTTGACAAAGCACGTGTACCAGCCAATAAACAGGCTCCGACACTGATGCATATGGAGTATCGTGTATCCTTACCCGACCACGACTGGGTCATCGCTGAACGCCACAAACTTATCCCATCTGTTTACACTGGTATTGTGATTGCTCCCAAAATGGCAGGTCAAAGTAAAGCCATAGGTTATTCTGGTCCAACGTTTATAGCTATAAGATGTGGGAAACACAGTTCTTCCACAGAAAATACTCATGCTCAGGATTTTGAAACTATTAACACTCAAAGACTTTGGAAAATTAGTGAAAACAGAAGAGGGTTTCATCAAACCTGTAATCATAGTTACGGTTGATGGAGGTCCAGACGAGAATCCCCGCTACCAGAAATTTATATCGTTTGCTATTAACCATTTCAAAAAGCATGATTTAGATGGAATTTTCATAGCGTGCAATGCTGCTGGAAGAAGTGCATATAATCGAGTAGAAAGGCGAATGGCACCACTCAGTCGAGAACTGTCTGGTCTTATACTCCCTCATGACCATTATGGTTCCCATCTCGATGAGAACGGTCGCACTATTGATGAAAATATGGAACAAAATAACTTTGCATATGCTGGTAAAACTCTCGCAGAAATCTGAAACTCATTAAACATTGTTGGTTATCCTGTTACTGCCACATATGTTGATTCAGGTGAACCAGACTCTCTTTGTTATGACTTGGATTAATATTCGAAGCACGTACAAGAAAGTCAATACTTGCTGCAAATTGTAAAATGCGAAGAAAAGAATTTTTGCTCTCCTGCACGTAGTGTATTATTTCGTATATTAAAAGGACGATTCGTTCCTCCTCCAATTAAAATGATACAATCGTCAAATGACATCATTACAAGTGAGGAGGGGGGATTTATAGATTTAAGTCTCCGTCTGGCCTTAAATCTGAATATTACAGCAAAGGGATTTTTAAAGATGCCGTATAACTATTTTTGCCCTTTCATAAAGTCGCAATTATCCGCAAGAACTTGTGGAAGTTGTGGCCAATATCATGCACCTCAGAAGTCAGCAAACAGACACGAAAAAAATTCAACACAGTGAAAAAAGCGAGAAGGCCTGCCTTATACGACCATTGAGAACTGCTGCTCGTCGATCAAATGAACTTATGTGTGTCGTAAAATTCCTAGAAGATATGGAAGATGTTGAGTGGATCAATGAAGATGAAGTTGATCAAGATTGCATCCGAAAAGCAAGCGATGAAGATAATCAAGTAAAACTGGAAACCAATATCATAACAGATTTGGAAAAATGGCTTGAGCAGCTGTGGTCAACATCGGAATAGATATGGGCATGTTCAAATTTAAATTTTACAAATGGATAAGTTCAAAAATTGTGATCTAAGAAATTTTCTTAAATAGAATTGTAAGGAAATAAAACAAGCATTTTTTTATTATTATTTTTAAGTCGAGTAGAGTTTTTTTTTAATTTGATTTAAGTCCTAATTTTTTTTAATTAATTTATTACTGTTAAAATAAAGTGTGTGTGTGTGTGGGGGGGGGGGTTGCAATTTGCTTACGTAATTATTAAGGGGGGGTTGCGATTTGCTTATTTTTGCTGACAAGGGGGGAGGGGTCAAAAATTGCCAAAAACATGCTTGGGTGATTCTATGCAAATAGGCCATTTTCATATTAGTGATGAAAGAAAAAAAAATCTTGTCAGAAGTTTCTAATTTTTTGTAACAAGATACTAGAAGAGGTATTTAATAGATAAAAAATAGCCGTCACTCTTAATATTAAGAAATACCATAATTCTTAGATTTTTAAATTTTTATTAGAATGAGGGAATGACAATTTCGTGAAAAAATGTTTCATATAATAATTTTAACAAAATTTTTGCCCAAAAAATTAAATCTGCTTCTTCTGCTATCACAAGGAACTGGAGGTTCAATTTTTTTAACAATGTCACATAATGGGTACTCATGAATATCCTCTTTCATAGGCCACTTAAACTTTCCATTGCCTGTAGATTCTATAGCATTTACTTTGACGGATTAATCATCAATTTCCAATATTTCCCCAGGATACATTTCATTTTCATACTTCACAATTATCCAATTCAAGCATTTAAAATGCCCTGTTAAATGAAATGTATGCAAGATTGTAACAATTATGTCACTAAAATTAAATTGTCAAATCACTTAAGTTTATTAACAATAAATTCCATATTTGCATGTATAATACACTTTACTGTATCTCTGTCATTTGCATTTTGTTTAATGATCAAAAATGGTTTAAGCTTGCAGAATGTTGAATATCCAATAACGTAACCTGTTTGTCTGAAATTTTTGTGTGCAAATTTCTTAATGTATAATTCATAAATCTTTTTTGACGTTTGTCTTTATTTATTACACATTCTTTCTTTCCTACACACAGCCTAGTGTTATCATCACTGTAAAAAAATCAAGAACTTTAATTAATCTAATATGAGACTTTTTTTAGCCCTAGAATATTTCGTGAAACCATCTTTAATGTAATTTTCGTATGTTTTAGTACTTTTACATTTCATGAATGATATGTGTTGCTTAATTAACCTGTACTGTTTGGTAATTTTGACCCCAATCAATTTTGATTTTTTTTTTTTTTTTTTTTTTTTTGTGTGTGTGTGATTGGCTTAAATTTTTATAAGTTTCTGTGAGTTGGGCATTTAAAGCTTCTCCAAAAATTATTTTTTTCCTTATGGCTGGAGAAACACTTTCTTTTCTTAGCAACTTATTTACCTTGCTTCTAAGCGTAAGTTGGTTATCTTAATAATGTATCTACTTTCATTCAATAAAATTTTGATTTATATTTACTTGCATTTCTTTGCTGCATATGTAATTGAAGTTTTAACGATTGTATCTCCTGTATCATTTTTGCCCTATTTTTTCTTCTAAGTTTTCCCCACTTTCTAATCTAAATATACTTTTAGATGTTGATGGCACACTTATTAATTCATTATGGCATTTATTAGTCTGGATTTCCAAAATATTTGATAATTCTATTTTCTTTCTATATTTTGCTAACTTTCCTTCCATTTTGTCTTTTTGTTTTTAATTCTCGCCTAGTCATTTCTGAAACTGATTTTATCTGTCTTTTTGTTTTATTTAAATATTTTATTCGCTCTTTCATTTTCATTTATTTTTTTGCCACAAGATCATTCTTAAGTTTTTCTTTTCTTTTTTGTCATATTCCTTTTTTTTTCAACTTTACATGAACTCTTTTTGATCATGATAACTATAAGAAAAAATATATATATATATAAATCTGACCAAATTTATAAATCTTATTTTTAATTTATTATAATTAATGTTTCTTACTTAAAATTTATATAATTTAAACATTAAATTGGGAAATTAAACAAAATCTCAATCCATTGACATTTGTAGTTGTTACTAATATTAATCCTTTATTCCAAATTTTTTTTCTTCTAACCTTTGGCTCAAATATACTTTGATTCATTTGAGAACTTAGTTTAATTATTTTAGTATAAGCCAATCACTAACAACTTTAAAAAAAAAATAACAAAATGGAACAAAAATACCTTTTCTACTAGTTTTTAAAAATAATGGAATCATTCCCTCACATAAGCATCATTCCCTCATGTGAGGGAATGACCAGTGAGGGACTGATAAACTTAACATTATTAGCTTCTAAAATTTTTACTCATTAATAAAATTAAAAAAACAATACATATTCTCAAATTATTCCTTTAGGGGAAATTAAACTACCCATTAATACATTTTTAAGAAATAAATTAACTTTATAAATTTAAGTGAGGGAATGATAACATCATCTTAACACTTGCCCAATCTGTTTACTCAATTCTTCCTTACACACAGAAGTACTTCTCCAAGAAAGCTGAAAATTGTTTTACAGACAGGTAAGAACATGTGCTCAGTATATGTGCACTGTTTCTATTTACAGTAGTGTGCCACCTAGCTGAAACATCCTGAATTACTAATGAGTGAGGGAATGACTTGAAGTATGAGTTGCAAACTTTTTTGCCAAATAAAAATTGCATGTGAAGACCAAAAAAATAATTTAATACATAGAAATAATACTTCATGTGTTTATTTTAAAAGGCAAAAGTCAGAAAACAAAAGTATAAGTATTTCAATAAGAAATAATATTTTTTGTATTTTTAGGTGGTAATAGTTGCATGTGAGGGAATGATATTTCATAAGTTCTAAAATTAAAAAAAATATATTTTTTTAATTAATTCTTCAATTTTTATGAGCTAATATAATAAAACCAAGTCTAAACTACATGTTTTTTTTTTTAAAAAAGTTAACTTTTCTGTTGTAAAAATTAAAATATCATTCAGTTTCATCATTATGGCCTATTTGCAGAGAATCACCCGCTTACGTAATACTTGAATAGCCCCTATAGCAAAATTTGACCAAATCTCTAATTTAAAGATGGGATGTAGTTTTATACATTCATTGTCATAGTAAAAAATACATTATATGGAAAGTTTAATAATAAAAATAAATTACCATGATTTTCAGTATAATCATTTTAAAGATAGATTATGCCAAACAAAAATTTCAGGCTGTTCTCAAATCCAAAAGAGCTACTTTTTGAATTCATCTTTGTTCGGAAACGTATAAAATTGGCAGGTTTTCTTATTCAGAAACTATGTAATCAAAATACATTTTCCATTTATTTATTTTTTATTTTTTTATGTCAAAGCAGAAGATGTTTCAGAAAAAGCTGTCAAAGTCGGCGTTTTAAAACGAATTCCCAACGCGGCAGCTCCAGAAAGAGGGGGGGGGGGGAGTTGTCGTCACGTGACAATAATCGCTTATAACTCAATAAATAATTTATTTATCAAAAAATGGAAGACGCATTTGTATTCCAAATCGCTTCAATAGTCAGGCCTGCCAATTTTATGCCTTTACGTTTAAAAATGAGTCAGAAAATGTGTCAGAAAGTTTCGCGCTGTTGGGCAGGGAATTTGAGAACCACCTTAAATAAAAAGCATTTAATCTTAAAATATAACGATATATATATATATAGATATTCGAAAAATGAAATTGTTGGAAGATTAAAAGTCGCATGCCCCTTCAATACAAGGGAAAAGGGAAAATAAGCCAATATCAACCTTTTAATATTCCACGAAAAAGTAATTCTTCTTTCCTGGTAATCCTATTATCTAAAAGTACAATTTGTTTTCCCTGCTCTGATAGCGTAAAGATACTTCACACAAGATCTGTTTGAAAGTTTCTTTGGAGATTTTTTTTTCACTAAGAAAAAAGCACCGGGCGCCGGGCGTCAACGTTTTTGAACAATAGCCATCGATTAATCTTCCCAAAGGACACTTTTCTTAAGATCCTCATAAGTCACTGTGTCACTGGCACATCAGTGAAAGTCGTCGGCAAGTGACCGTAGTAAAAGAAAACAATGATGTTTTATAAAAGTACAAGTTGGGCGTGTAAAGCTCGATTTCCGAACCTTTTTTTAGTAGATGTTGCCTTTAGTTAAAGTGAAGTCATAAAAGCGAAATTTCCATAGATTTCTACTGTTCTCTTTAGAAACGATGGCATGGTTCAACTTATTTTGACCGTTTTCAATAGAACACCTGTGGTTACTTTTTATTTTGTCTAATAGAAATATTTCTCTTTTTTGTCTTATATAAATTTAGATTAGAAATATGCTATCAATCTTTCCCACGTGAAGAATTAATATTTTGATTATTTTTGCGTATAATGTTCAGATTTTTTTTAATAAATGCTAGTGTACATGCACTCACTCAAAATGTAAAATTTAAATGAGGCATAAATCTATTATTTATTTATTTATTTAAATATTAAAGGAGAAAAGCTTAAATATTTTTCTTCAATACATTTTTTTAAACATCAACTTTATTTTTTCAGGAAAATTCAATTTACAGTTAACGTACAGTCTTTCATATTTAAAAAAAAATAATAATAATTTCTGAAAAGATATATTTGAATATTTTCTTTAAAAAAAAATACTTATATGTATTTTTCAAAATGGTTTATAAATATTATTTCCGTTGAACATTAATGTATTAAGTTAGAGAAAAATTACCAAAACAATGCCAATGAAAGTTCTTCTGTAGATAAGATAAAAATAATAATAATAAAGTCTGAAATTATGATACCGTTTGACTCTATAAGAAGCAAACTTTTGATAAAATAACAAAAACCCTCTTTGGGAATTAATAGTATTCATTAATTCTACATCCGTACTTATGAGATATTATACTGCATCCATTAAATTCCTGTTATAGTGCATCCATGCAACAGCGTATATTTAATACATAATCTCAAGAATAAATTGATATTGTCATAATTTGGATAATTTTAAGTCAAAGTGATTTTTTTATTCGTAGCCAATACATCGAGACATTTGCCTATCTTTAAGCCTTGAATTAAATAACTAATGGTATTTATATATGATTTAGATTTTTTGTGCTAACTTGAGTACCACTTTCGTAAAATACTACTACTACTAATAATAATAATAATAATAATAACAATAACAATAAATAAATAAATTACAGAAAAAAAATGAATAGAAATTTGAAATTTTTTAGGAGGTGAAATAGATTGTAATTGGGCCAGGCATGAAAGAGCTATTTTGAAAACAATTTTGGAATCCTCTGGATGTATGCAAAAATTCAAAGAAAATATTGGCTGCATATTAAAGAGAGGAAGGGGTTTTAGCATAATAGTTTGCTTTATCCATATCTAAATACTTTTAGATAGTTTATACACTTTTATATGTTTTATATACTTATATATACTGTTTTATACTGTTACTTATATGTACTTATATATACTTTTATATACTGTTATATACTTTTAGATAGCTTCAGTGTAAGTGAAGATGTATTGCTGAAAAAACACAGTGAAAAAAAAGGTAACAGGAAAAAAAGTAATCGGAAAAAAATTAAACGGAAAAAAAGTAATTGAGTCAACAAAAGCGGAAAAAAAGTAATCGGAATAAAAGTAATCGGAAAAAAAGTAAACGGAAAAAAAGTAAACGGAAAAAAAGTAACAAGGTATTGATAAATATTGAACTTACTGATAAATAAGTGTTAAAAGATAACAAAGTAACATATGTCTGATTTATATAATTCCCGTTGGCGGATATTTGTGAATGCTATTAGGAATTGAGTAAAATCACCCCCGGAAAAAAAGCACCATCGGTAAAAAGCTCCCTGATAAAAAAAAGGGGGGTGTGGGGGGAAAGACTTCACGCTAAGATGGGAAAATACCACACATTTATGAATAACACGTGTTTGAATAAGCCAATTATAATTTCGGGTAAAGCACGTGGCACCACGTGTATTTACTAACCACGTGTTCTAGGAACATCAGAGTATTATATACATAATATATTCTAATACGAGATCAAATTTTGTGTGTGTGTGTGGGGGGGGGGGGGGGGGGTTATATATACATGCAAATTTTATCTTAAAAACGGCTCTAACGATTTTGACGAAATTTTGTATCCTACCGTTTTGAGGCACCAGAAAATCATTGGGTTGGGTCACATGTTCGTAAAAATTCGATCAGTGGGTCATTTTGGATCACCATCGGTCAGGGTCAAGCTAATTGTATCTAAAAAACGGTTCAAACGATTTTGACTAAACTTTTGCTACCATTTTCGGGCTCGAGAAGGCTATTGGGCTGGGTAACATAATCGAGAACTTACTATTAGTGGGTCATTTTTGGGTCAACGCGGGTCAAGTTAATTTTATCTAAAAAACGGATCTAACGATTTTGATTAAATTTTGTATATTACGAGTTTCGGGCACGAAAAAATCATTGCGCTAGGTCACATGTCGCAGAAAATTCAATTAGTGGGTCATTTTTGGGTCACTGTGGGTCAGGGTCAAGCTAATTGTATCTAATAGACGGTTCAAACGATTTTGACTAAATTTTGCATCTTGTGGTTTTCGGGCACGAGAAGACAGTTGGGCTAGGTCACATGGTCCATAAAATTCGATTAGTGGGTCATTTTGGTCATGAGTCATTATGGGTCAAGCTATTTTATCTTAAAAACGGCTCAGACTATTTACACTAAATTTTGCATACTATGGTTTTTGGACACGAGAAGACTGTTGGGCTAGGTCACATGTTCGAGAAAATTCAATTAGTGGGTCATTTTGGTCATGAGTCATTATGGGTCAAGCTATTCTTATCTTAAAAATGGCGCAGAAGATATCAACTAAATTTAGTATTCTACAGTTTTAAGGAACAAGAAGACTATTGGGCTAGGTCACATGTTCGAGAAAATTTGATTAGTGGGTCATTTTGGGTCACCATGAGTCAGGGTCAAGCTAATTGTACCTAAGAAACGGTTCAAACGATTTTGACTAAACTTTGTATCCTACCATTTTCGGGCACGAGAAGACTATTGGGCTGGGTCACATGTTCGAGAACTTTCGATTAGTGCGTCATTTTGGGTCAACGCGGGTCAAGTTAATTTTATCTAAAAAACGGCTCGAACGATTTTGATTACATTTTGCATCTTACGAGTTTCGGTCACGAGGAAATCATTGCGCTAGGTCACGCGTCCGAGAAAATTCAATTAGTGGGTCATTTTTGGGTCACTATGGATCAAGCTATTTTTATCTAAAAAACGGCTCAGACTATTTTGACTAAATTTTATATCCTATGGGCTTCGGGCACGAGAACACAATTGGGCTTGGTCACATGTTTCAGAAAATTCAATTAGTGGGTAATTTTGGTCATGAGTCATTATGGGTCAAGCTATTTTAACTTAAAAACGGCTCAGACTATTTACACTAAATTTTGCATCCTATGATTTTTGAGCACGAGAAGACTGTTGGGCTAAGTCACATGTTTCAGAAAATTCAATTAGTGGGTCATTTTGGTCATGTGTCATTATGGGTCAAGCAATTTTATCTTAAAAACGGCTCAGAGGATTTGAACTAAATTTAGTATCAAACAGTTTTAGCGAACGAGAAGACTATTGGGATAGGTCGCATGTTCGAGATATTCGATTAGTGGGTCATTTTCGTCATGTGTCATTATGGGTCAAGCTATTTTTATCTTAAAAAGGCTCAGACGATTTGAACTAGATTTTGTATCCTACGGTTTTTGGGCACGAGAAAATTATTGCGCCAGGTCACATGCTCGAGAAAATCCAATTAGTGGGTCATTTTTGGGTCACCGTGGGTCAAGCTAATTTTATCTAAAAAAGGCTCAGAATATTTAGACTAAATTTTGTATCCTACGGTTTTCGGGCACGAGAAGACTGTTAGGCTAGATCACATGTTCGAGAAAATTCGATTAGTGGGTCATTTTGGTCATGGGTCATTATGGGTCAAGCTATTTTTTATCTTAAAAACGGCTCAGAGGATTTGAACTAAATTTAGTATCCTACGGTTTTGGGGCACGAGGAAATCATTTGGCTAGGTCACATGCTCGAGAAAATGCGATTAGTGGGTAATTTTTGGGTCAGTGTGGGTCAAGCTAACTTTATCTAGAAAACGGCTCAGATTATTTTGACTAAATCCTGCGGGTTTCGGGCACGAGAAGAGAATTGGGCTTGATCACATTTTCGAGAAAATTTGATTAGTGGGTCATTTTGGTCATGGGTCATGATATTTGAACTTAAAGCTAGTTTTGACCGAGCATAGCTGTCTTCCTTGCTCGTATCGTTTAAGAGTAAAACTTCCATATCAGACAGTGACTTATTATCGCAAGGGCGTAATATTATTAGAGTTTCTTTGTGGAATAAATTCCAGGCGACGTACATTAAAAACGACACGTTGCACTCGAAAAATGGTAACTTACAGGTTTATTTCTTGTATTTCATATAATTTTTTAAACTATTTCACATGTTTCGTTTTCGTGGGTGATATGTTATGTAATTGCAAAAATCGAAAATTAAGAAAGACATGATGGCACGTAAAATAAGAAATGGAAAACGCTATTCTATATCATATTTTCTGAATAACAAAGCTCTTGTCAATTTCATATGTCTAAGAATAAAAATTCATAGTTTAGTAAAATGGCTGACATTTATACTAAAAGTTAGTTTTCTTTTTCTTATTGCAATCTGTATTTGCAACATTTACTAATCCAGTTGATCTAACCTTCCAAGAGATTTTACCTTCGAATGGACAAAAGCCTTCGACCCTTTTGTTAGACACTAATTCCAAACTTTTGAAAACCAGTCAGTATTCACTCCCTGGCATTTCCCGATTCTCAGAATTTCACACATAAACGTCAACAACATAGATTTATAAATATTATGTTGTTGACGTGTATTGTGCACGTGAGTGCTGTGAAACTGCCTATTTCATTCTTCTCTTTATTTAGTTTGTAAGAAGATTAACATGCATTCCTCAGAATATTGAAAATTTCGCCTTGAGAAATACTGTAAATAATACACTCAAAGGAAAGATAGTATTATTAGAAAATCTATGATAATATAGCTTCTTAGCGTTAGTTCACCTCCTGTCCATATCCATTATAATCAAGCTAATCATACTTTGTTGCTTCTTTCATTGTGCCATTTTATGATTTCACAATACTATTTTTGTGTGGAAATTTCCAATTTTGCCATGTTGCTGTTTTTATTTGTCTTCCCAGAATAAACACTAAATTTTTCTGGTTGGTAGAGGAAGAAGATCTACCGTACGAACCTAAATTTATATCCTCGGGCTCGACCCGGCCCAGCTTGTAATAAAAGCTAAAAATTCAAACCGAAACTTTACGGAAGCTTTATTGGTGGTGCTCGGCCTGTTATAAAAGCTAAAATATCAACTCGGGCAGTTTCTTTTTTGCGTAGTTTATGAATCCAGCCAGACGCAGTTTCTGAAAAACATGTCAATAGTTCTTAACATTAAAGTTCTTTAAAAAATATATTCCTTACATTTTTATTTAATTTTTTTTAGGTACAGCAGATTATATGTCCCCAATTTATGGAATACGGAATAACAATACTAATGATTACTAAGAGACAATAAAATGGACACTCATTGAAAAATTTGTGTAGTTTAAAATAAAAAAAAAGGGTTAAAGAAAATCATAATTTTAATAATTTATAAAGGGAAAAAAAGTATATTTTGGAAAATATTTCTCTGTAATTTATTAAGGATTTAGTTAAGGTGGTTATCAAATTCCCTGCTTATAGTAATGAGCAACTTTCTGACTCATGTTTAAACGTAAAGGCATAAAAGTGACCAGTGTTGTAACTGAGCGCGATCATTCAGCGGAAACTAACGAGTTTCGCTCACTTTCTGTGAGCTTTGAGCTAAGTTTGACTCACTTTTTGAAAAACGAGCGATGAGCTGAGCTGAACTCAGAAAATCCGCGAGTTTGAGCGAAAATTACAACTCAAACTCATTAAATTTTTTCGCAATTTCCAGAAAATTTTTGCTGACTTTGCTAACAAAGATGACGTTTTTTCATTAGCGACTAATACAGTCAAACCTCGTTAACACGAACACGCTTAACGCGAATATTACTTTTAGCACGAACTGTTTCCGATTGCCCCTTCCAATTGTATGTAATGTATTTAAATTCGGATAACACGAACTACTTTTAACACGAACAAAAAAATGTTTCCACTTGAGTGTTCGCGTTAACGAGGTTCGACTGTATAAGCAAAAGTCAGGCATAAGTTTTAAAACTAAATGACAAAATGCTTATGAGTTTCAAAATAACATTTGGTTAAATCATTTTTAAAAAGACGTTTTCCCTATCACTTTGACCACCACGATGTCTGAATTTAGTAAAAAAGAAATGGAAAACAAAGAAGCAGTACATGAACTTGCTTGAAGAGTCGCAAGGAAAATAGGCTCTCCAAATAAAACGGGAGTTAAAACAAAAGTAAAGAAAAAGAAAAATACTGCCATTCCCGCTTTTTTCACATTTGTTTTAACAAATCATATATTTTGTAATGTTTTATTTTTATACAGATAAATACAGTAACGAAAGTCAGTAACACCGGGGGGGGGGGGGGGGGGGGGGGGGGGGTGCGCTAGTAACACGTCCCAAGAAGGGTAAATATCATATTTTCGAAAATATCAAAAATATCCGATATTTGTATATTTATTCGATATTTTACATATATCCAATATTTTCAAACTAGTCAACATAAAACTTATTATAAATATTTTCAATAACATAATTAACAATTTGGTTTTGGGATTATTTTGGATTTTTGTATTATAAGATTTAGTATCAAGTATCCAGATTGGCAGCCCTGACTATTGACGCGATTTGGAATCGAAATGAATTTCATTTTTCGATAAATAAATTTCTAATTATAAGCGATTCGTGTTACGTACGACACGTTTTTCTCCTTTTTCGTTCTGCGGACAATTGGACATGATAAAATGTACTATATATAAAGAAAAATGATCTTGAAGCTAGAAAATATTTCTCCTGCATGTTATTGAAAAAAATATATATAATTTTCTAATGACAATTTAGTAACTCTGGTATTACCATCTGATGTATATAAGAGAAATTACTATCATGAAAATATAATTAAAAGTATGAAGTTATTAAATGATATTGCATTAATATGTTTTTTAATTGTAATTTTCAGTTACAGGTATTACTGGTATGATTTCGCATATGAATTTTTATTTTTAATGACAAATCTTTAATTCTCTTACACATTATAATTTTGAAGTTAATGGTTTCATGTTAACAAAATGAAATATATATATGGGAAATGTTATGGGCATTTTAGCTTCAGACGGGGGACATAAAACTTGAAAAATAATCATAAAAGCATCCGAATGAAGTTATCATAAAATTCTGAATATTTTATAAATAAATTTTAATTTAAAAAAATTAAATTACTATTATATTTAGTTGCAGGATTTTTTTTTTAATTCTGAAAACTTGCTCAAAAAATAAAAACTACAATTAGATCCTATGTTCCATCTGTATAACATATTTAGATTTCAAGACACAAATTCATTTTGAAAGCTTTACGCTATAAAAACTGGAGAAAATGTAAATTAATTTTAATTTTGATTTTTTATTCTTTTTTCTTAAATAAAAAAGTTATTTGTAATAAAAAATGGAAATCAGAAAAAAGGTACAATTTAATATATTTACTTACATACAGTTAAGATGTATATTTAACACCTAATTAGTTTTGAAACTTGAATGAATTTTTCCTAGTTTTATTAAAAAAGAATAGATATATTTTTTAAGGAGAGCTAACACTTTCTATTAACTAGCTCTTACAATTATCATCTTATTTATATAAAAAAAATTGCCCATATGATCATCTTAATAATATATATATATAATATATATAATTTCTAAATGATATTGAGTTATTAAGATCTTTCCACACAGCTACTTTGAATTATTGATATATTTTTGTATATGAATTTTTAATTTTAGTGACAGATCGGTTAATTCTCTTACAGGTTATATTTTCGAAGTCAATGTTTTCATGTTAAACAAAATTAAATTTATGTTCGGAAACTGTTAAAAACATTATTGCTTAAAAAGGAATATAGAACAAGAAAACGAATCACAAAAGCATCCGAATCAAATTGTTGCGAAATTCTGAATATTTTATAAATGATTTTCAATATTTCGTATGGGAATGGATTTTTTCTAAGTATTTCCTCATGAAAACTTATTCAAAATACAAAAACTGTATTTACCGTATATACTCGTGTATAAGTCGATCCCCCCAATTCTTACGCAAAATTTTGGAAAAAATTAAGTTTTCGTGTATAAGTCGAACCACATTTCTGGTAGTATATTGAAAAATGATTTGTAATCGAGAATTAAAAAAAAAATAATAATAAATTTTCATTAAATTAGTAAACTTTTTTTTTTACGTTTCTAATCGGACTTCTCCTTTTTTTTTTTTTTTTTTTTTTTTTTTTTTTTTAATTCAACATTTTAAAATTGTATGATTATGTAAAACTGAAGAAGGTTAAACTATTTTGAAAGCTATTCACATCAATTTTGATTACTTTTTTGGAAAATCTATTCAAGCTTTATTTACAAGGGTAAACAACTTCTTAAACTGCTAAAATATTAAATTTTTTTTGTATTGTAGGACTTTTAGGAGAGAAATCTAGAAACATTCTCAAGTTGAACTCTTTTTAAAAAGGGGATTAAAATGTCGAAAGGAATGCCACTGTATTGAAGGGAATTCTATCCCAAGAGAAAATTATTGCAGAACAATTACAGAGACATTATTGTTGAGCTTTTTTTTTTTTTTTTTTTTTTTTTTTTTTTTTTTAATCAATCACCATTGTCAGCTTTTATCTGTCTGTCCAACCTAGACCCATATGTGATTAATTAAAAGACTTGCACATTCACAAATTATCTGCGAAAAAAATAGGACTCCGGTATTTCACTCACTTATTTATTTATTTTTTTTACTTACTCGTGTATAAGTCGACCCCCCATTTTCAGCTCCCAAATTTTGTCTAAAATTCTTCGACTTATACACGAGTATATACGGTATATGTATTTACTGTGTTCCATCTAAATAACATATTTAAATTTCAGGACACAATTGGTTCTTTTTGTATAACTATTTAAGTATGCTATGTACAAGATAAAAATAAAAGTTGTTTAGCAAATTTTAATATACTATTAACATTTTTACAAAAAAAAAAAAAAAAAAAAAAAAAAAAAAATCTTTCTTATCTATTTATTTATTTTAATAAGAAGGTCTCATAACACCAGCATGGTTTTTATGGATGTTAATATTTGAATAAAAATATAAAACATTCAAAAAAAGAATGAAAACTTAATTTATTATTATTATTATTATTGAAATATTCTATTCAAATGTTAAAATAATTTAAAGCATACTTAAATGATAGAAACTTGTACTTTCTACTAAGAAAATGAACTGCAAAATGAATTTATGCAGTTAAAATTTTCAATAGCGGATACCTCAGGACTGCTGGGTCTGTTCTCTATATACCTCCATTTAGCGAACTATAAATCAGGTATGGGTTGCTTACAGAAGCTGGACCTGATTATTGCACGGGCAAACTCTTCCACGGCTTTGACCCCCCTCTGATTTTAGGTGCCTCCCAAATTTGACATTTCTTTCAATATTTTAAACTTATAGAGTAGGATACGATTAAAAACAAAAAAATATATTTAGCTAAAACAGTAAAACCGTTCAATAGCGGACATTTCGAGACTACAAAATTTGTCTACTATTCGGAGGTTTCCACATTTCTGATGTAAAAATATTCAAACATGTATGTGTTGTGGATTGAAAAGGTGGATTTTCGCTAAATAGAGGTATTCGCTTTTACCTCTAAAACCGAACACTTCCGAATAGCGGAAAAATTCTGTGGTCCCGAAGTATCCACTATTGAGAGATTTTACTGTTTTTAGATAAATATAATTTTTGTTTTCAATCTTATCTTACTGTAAAAGCTCAAAACATTGAATATAATCAGTACAATGTCGAAAGAGATTTAAAAGATCAGCTTTACGAAAATTGCATTCTAAATTTTGGGCCTCATAAAATCGGGGGGGGGGGGGTGGAGGTAGAGCCATGGGCTAGTTTGTCCATGCTTTAATCAGGTTCTTCTTCTTAAAAAATTGCCAGCCCTGCTTTGTGGTCATATATAGTCCCATTTATTGAGGATGCAATGTGGTCAAATATGGCTGCATTTACTGCTTTAAAAAAATGTGGTCAGAAATGGCTACTTATTGCCGACAGATCAGAGCACGAAAATGGCCGCAATTCAGGCATTTCAAATGTCTTAAATTCAGACACAAATAAGTGTCTTAAAAAAATTAAGACACTTTAAAGTGTCTCTTTTTTGAACCATCCGTTTCAGACACTTAAGTGTCTGAATTTCAGACATTTCAGTTTACAGTGCAGTTTTAACAATTTTACACCTGGTTAAAAATTATTTTTATTAATACTTAAAATTATCCCAGTGTTTTGAAATACAATGTAAGATTTGAGAATCATGATTCATGATAAAATCATGATAAAATTAACTTGACCCGCGTTGACCCACTAATTGAATTTTCTCGAACATGTGACCTAGCCCAACAGTCTTCTCGTGTCCAAAAACCATAGGATGCAAAATTTAGTGTAAATGGTCTGAGCCGTTTTTAAGATAAAATAGCTTGACCCATAATGACTCATGACCAAAATGACCCACTAATTGAATTTTCCCGAACATGTGACCTAGCCCAACAGTCTTCTTGTGCCCGAGAATGGTATGATACAAAGTTTAGTCAAAATTGTTTGAACCATTTTTTAGATACAATTAGCTTGACCCTGACCCACAGTGACCCAAAAATGACCCACTAATTGAATTTTCTTCGACATGCGACCTAGCGCAATGATTTTTTCGTGCCCGAAACTCGTAAGATACAAAATTTAATCAAAATCGTTTTTTAGATACAATTAACTTGACCCACGTCGACCCAGAAATGACCCACTAATTGAAAGTTCTCGAATATGTGACCCAGCCCAATAGTCTTCTCGTGCCCAAAAATGGTAATAAAAGTTTAGTCAAAATCGTTTGAACCGTTTTTTAGATACAATTAGCTTGACCCTGACCCACAGTGACCCAAAAATGACCCACTAATTGAATTTTCTTCGACATGCGACCTAGCGCAATGATTTTTTCGTGCCCGAAACTCGTAAGATACAAAATTTAATCAAAATCGTTTTTTAGATACAATTAACTTGACCCGCGTTGACCCAGAAATGACCCACTAATTGAAAGTTCTCGAATATGTGACCCAGCCCAATAGTCTTCTCGTGCCCAAAAATGGTAATAAAAGTTTAGTCAAAATCGTTTGAACCGTATTTTAGATACAATTAGCTTGATCCTGACCGATGGTGACCCAAATGACCCACTAATCGAATTTCCTCAAACATGTGACGCAGCACAACGGTTTTCTGTTGCCTCAAAACTGTAGGATACAAAATTTCGTCAAAATCGTTAGAGCCGTTTTTAAAAGAAAATTTGCATGTATATATAACCCCCCTCTCCCCCCCCCACACATACACACACACACACACAAGATTTCATCTCGTATTAGAATATATGATGTATATAATACTCTGATGTTCCTAGTACACGTGGTTAGTAAATACACGTGGTGCCACGTGTTTTACCCGAAATTATAATTGGCTTATTCAAACACGTGTTATTCATAAATGTGTGGTATTTTCCTATCTGAACGTGAAGTCTTTCCCCCCACCCCCCCTTTTTTTATCAGGGAGCTTTTTACCGATGGTGCTTTTTTTTCCGGGGGTGATTTTACTCAATTCCTAATAGCATTCGCAAATATCCGCCTACGGGAATTATATAAATCAGACATATGTTACTTTGTTATCTTTTAACACTTATTTATCAATAAGTTCAATATTTATCAATACCTTGTTACTTTTTTTCCGTTTACTTTTTTTCCGATTACTTTTTTTCCGATTACTTTTTTTCCGCTTTTGTTGACTCAGTTACTTTTTTTCCGTTTACTTTTTTTCCGATTACTTTTTTTCCTAGATTCGAAAAAAAAAAAAATGATTTTTTTTTTTTTTTTTTTAAATAAAAAAGCGGAATAAACTGAAAACAAACAGTCAAACAATCCAGAGTAAAATTTGGCATGAAATATTTTTTACTCTACTTTACATAAATTCAAATATATTAGGATTTAACCTTTATTAAACTGTCTTTCATTGTCTTTTTATTCAATGATCTACTTTCATCGTTAGTTTAAATTATTTTTTCATTTTTAGCATTATTTTCCAAATTAAGAAAAAAGAAATAAAAGAATCATGCAGACATTATATTTCATTTTGCTTTATAACTATCCGTTAAAATATGACTAAGAAAAAATACCAGATATTTCTTAATCTAGAAAAATATGGTGTAACCACAAATGAAAATATACATTAACCTCATTCCAAATAATCCAGGATTCCAAAAAAGCGTTTTGTATCTTTAGGAATCTCAGAAACCAATATATTTTCGAGATTGATAGAAACATTTATAAAAGCATTAAAATTAATATTATTCTGTTACTCTTGCATATATAAATTCTCTTACGCAGCTAAAAATGCGTAATTCAAAATTGATACCATTCTAAAAACCTATATTCCAGATTGAGAAAACTGATTTATACACTTTAAAAACATCTCGGAAACGTTTCGAAAATCAGTGGCAGCAAAATAAACCCTATTTTTCTAAATACTTCTTTAAATCTAGAAAATATATCGGTTTCTGAGGTTTCTAAAGATAAAAAACGCTTTTCGAAATCATGGATAGCTGAGAGGGGGTTATTGTATAATTTTGTTCGTGGTTATATTATACTTTGATAAATTAAGAAACATTTGTCTTTTTTTATAACGTGTATAGCGTGAAAAAATTTCCACCTTTATTTTTTCCTCTTTGGCTCACTTTCATGTCTGAATTGGGTATAATAGGATATAATTAGTATTAATATCCAAGTTGGGACATAAACGGTGTAGAACATGTAACGGTCATGTAAGAAGAGTGTTATATGAATGTAAGGGGAGATAACAAAAATTTAATTTTCTTAAATAAGTTATACAAAGTATGCTTTAATTTTTATGTATATTGTTCTGTTTTTATTAAAGTATGTTTTACAGCATTTATTTTTTAACTATTAATCCAGGTTTATATACGGTTCTTTCGATTTTTTTTTTTTTTTTTCGGAATGGTATTTTTTATTTTACAATAAATTTTCATTTGTGGTAAAAAGGCTTTTTATGTACAATAAATTTCGTCGAGTTGTGTATTTTTACGATTGAATTATAATTCACAGTTTCTAATTAGAAATTCTCTTCAGAATTATAAACTTTAACTGCTATTGTTATATAGAAAGGAGAATTCTATATCTAGCCAGCTTTTCACTCGCGTTTTTTTCATATCAATTAAATTCATATATCATTGTACAAAATATATTCTTATAGGCGTTTTTTTTTTTTTTTTTTCTTGCGACATAGAAATGATTTTGTTGACAGAAATCTCTAGGTAGTCACCCATCTTCCAGACCGACAATACTACAAATGAAAAAAAAAAAAAATATGATAGATCCCTTTTTATGTTTGATAGATTGGATACCAGTTAAACCGGCTAACACTTTCGTAGGTGTTTTCTGGCATATGTACGACGTATTGTAAAAGATGATTCATAGTCTTGCCTGCTGATATTGCTCTTTGACTATACAAATTGGCTCATGAAATTTGGCGGGGTTAGTAGACTGCAGTTACTAACACTGTAGTCGACTTTGATTTTCCTGGCGCTTTTGGGTTACGCTGTCTGTCTGTAACTTTCTCTCATTTGTCATTTGTTTTCATTGTGTTTTGTCAGAATTGTTTAGAAAAGACCTCTATATTCTTCCATAAATATTGTAAAGCCGTTTCTTTACGAATATGAAATACTTTAAAGGTAGTAATGGGTGTATGGGGGAGGGGGGGGGGATATTCCTCCAAACAGACGGACTCCAAAACTGTTAGAATTGCCGAAAAGTGTGTCATCCATAGTTCAGTTAGTGTTTCCCACCTAGAAAATAACGATTTTGTTGTATTTTATACTAGAACCTCAGGTAACAAAATTAATATAGGGAAAGGTGCAGGGCCTGATTAACGCACAGGCCAACTAGGCTACGGCCTTGGCGCACTGCTGATGAGGGGCCCAAAATAAATAAAATGATTTAGAAAAAAGTTCCGTAAAAATGAAGTTTTCTGCAATTGTTTTCTCAAAAACTAAACAAAATATTTTGTTTAACTTGGCAACTGTATTATGATATCTGATACTAATAATGGAAAAAAATTTCTAGCTATTATTTTAATTCGACGGGGCCACAAAAAGTTGCTGGGCCTTGGGCCCCAGATGACCTTAATCAGGCTCTGGGAAGGTGGCCTAGTGAAAAATAACATAACTGTTTATATAAAACTTTGACCTTTTGCTAGTATGTGTTTTACACTATATTTTTCATAACATATTTTAATAATATTTTAAACCCAAATTGAGTAATGAAAAAAAATCAGATTTTTAAAAAGTGTCCAAAGGATCATTTTACCCTCACCAAGGGGCAAAATGATCTTTCATTTAAAAATAATTGTAAATTGTTTTTTATCGGTAAAATAAAGGATATAAAAGTAATTATGACGATACATAAGTGTAATTGGCATCTAAAAACATACTCCATTAAGTAAACCAAGTCATGTTTCTGTACATGAAAGACTGTATATATAAATAAATATGAAAGTTAGTGCTTACCTTATAAAATATGTTATAAAACCCAATTTTTCAAAGAATTCTATTCAGACGTGTAATATTGCGATCGCTTAAATACCGCCATTGCTTCTTCTTTACTTATCACAACAAGTTTATGTGTTACCCTGTAGATAGCGCGACCTGTCTGGAAGAAAACATATGTGGATCGTTTTGCCCCTTAGGATCATTTTAGGCCACCTTTCCCTATATATATATTCGCAAAAATATGTACAAACACATATCATTTTAGTGAGAAAAAAAACTAACGTAAATGAATGCAAAAATTCATTTACCATTGTAACCAGTTGTAGCTCGCCGTCTAAAGACTACAAATTTACTAAAGATGCATGTGAAATGTTTTAGTATAAAAATCTAAATATCGACATTTTTAGCAAATTTCGAATTTTTTAGGCAATAGAGCTCTTAATAATTTCCTTTGAAATTTCTTCTGAAGATTCTGAAGCGTGGATATAAATATATATTTTTTACACCATTTGTTATTATTATTATTATTATTATTTTGTTTATTGTTGTCATTCATATAATGCGTTCTCAGATACGTGCATATAAATGCTACACACAAATTCACGATCAATGAACAGAAAATGATTATTTTATTTTTCTTCGTTTACCCTCTATGAACTCAAATAATGTGTATTAAAATAATGTATACAAACACCATGACCAATAATTTAAACAATGTTACATATGCCTTTTATTTTTCGTTAAGAATTGCCGTAGGAAAATGTGCCAGTATTAATATGCAGCATGTGATTTCCCTTCCTATTTTATTACTTTGTACTCTTAAAAATACTTATTTAAACACGCATGATGTGCAACCACCTGCATCGCATAAGTTCTCATAGTCGCATTATATATTTATAGTATTATTGCCTTGCTATTTCTTCGCTGGATAACTCACTGATTAATATTCAGTGCTTCATTTTCTATAGTTTTGAATATCTTGCCAGACTTATAAATAATCCATTCATACATTTGCATATAAATGTATTACAGAGTTTGTTTTCATAGTAATAGTTTGCATTCGTAATTTTAATGAAAGGTAACTGGTATTTTTAATGTAACATATGCTTTAAAAAGAAAATTATGTCCGGATGCACAAGATTGCGTTCATAACGCAATAATAATAATAATAATAATAATAATAATAATAATAATAATAATTGAAATGCAGGTTTTTTTTTTTTTTTTTTTTTTAAACATAAAACTGCATTTTGATAATTTTGCAATACTATTGGATCCGATGACAGTATGCGATAAGGAGAGAGATTTCCATAGTTTAAATAATAAAATCTAGTTACCTTGTTTTAAATCGGTCAAGTTTGAAAAAAAAAAAAAAAAAAAAAAAAAAAAAAAGACTTTTTTTTTTCATATTTTTTCCCCTTTAATCTTCAGGTTATGCATTTATATATTATGTTTATTACAAATATATATACACATATATTATGTTTATTACAAATATTATGATTTGTCTGAATTATTTAGAAAAACCTCTATATTTTCCCCCAAATATAAAGATGTTTCTTTACTAACACGAAATATTGTAAAGGTAGTGGTGGCGTGTGAGGAGGGGAGGGGGGGGAGCTCCTAAACTGATACAATTGCCTAAAGGTGCGTCATCCATATAGTTTGTCTCTTACTTAGAAAGCGATGCATTTCAAATTTTGGAAATTGAACTTTTTATACTCTCAAGCTAAACTAAAGAATAACAAATATTTTGGTATTTACGTATTATCCGTGCCAGAACGATAGATCACCAAAAATGATTATCAACCGCCAATTGTGTTTATCATTGCCAATCACCAATTATGTCCAAAACGGTAATTTAATGTACATATAATAAATACATAAGATCGTTAAAAAATGATAAATAAGATAAAAGCAAACTAAAATAATGCAAAACAGTAATTTAATATACTTTTAATAACTGTATAGCATTAAATTGGCGACTTTTACCAATAAACGATGTTAACCATGGCAGTTTTTCCGGAATGTTATGCCCACCAAGCTAAATATAATATAAATATATATATATATATATAACCCACATCTTACCGTCCAATTTGCTTGCTCCCGACTCTAGGTAAACTCCTAGAGAAACTAATAGTCACCCGATTGGTTCATTTTCTGGAGAGCAACAACCTACTCCATCACAGACAGTATGGGTTCAGAGAGGGTCGGTCTTGTGACAAGGCCCTATTTGACATTCTTTCCACATGCACACAAAGTATAGAGGAAGGCAACTATACCTCACTCGTCTCCCTCGATATCAAAGGTGCTTTTGATAACGTGGAGTGGCGGGACATCCTACTTCAACTAATTGATATACATTGTCCGAGCAACATAGCTGGAGTCATCGCCTCCTACCTCAGCAACAGAAGCATTTTAATTAATTGGGGAGCAGACTCCTCATCCCACAATATACAGAAAGGATGCTCACAGGGGTCTTGCCTTGGGCCAGTTCTCTGGCTAATTATTGCAAATGTCATCCTTTTAGAACTAGAAAGATTAGGCTTCATTCTATATGCATTTGCAGATGACTTCAGTTTTGTTTTCTCGGGCCGCAGGCGTTTGGACCTGGAAAACTCGGCAGCTCGAGCTCTCCCGGTCTTTTGTCAACTCTTGGAAAGTCTCCACCTCCAGCTCTCTACAGACAAAACACAATCCCTAACATTCGAAAAACCCAAGAAGCTTAAGCGCAAACCCATAATGAAAATTTATGGGAAAAGCGTTTCTCATGTCACACACCTTAAATTACTAGGAATCGTCATAGACGAACACAGGAGCTGGACGGAACACATCAACAACCTCAAGACAAAACTAACTAAGTATCAACACAATGCACGAAGATTAACTTCTAAGTCTTGGGGTATTAAACCTGCAATGTTAAAAATCTGGTACCACGCAATCATAGAACGGATCCTCTTTTACTGTGTGGGCGTCTGGGGAGGAAATCTCACCAAGGCAGTCAAGGAAAAGTTGGTTTCGATCCAAAGGATGTTCTTTCTGCAAATGGTGAGAGGGTATAGGACTATCTCAACGGACGCACTCACAGTACTAACGGGGATCCCTCCAATCCTAATAACACTAGAATACGAGCACCAGAAAAACAGAATCCAACACCTAGAATATGAACCAACTACTACGCTACACTTCCCAAAAACAATAATACAGAGAAAAGTTTCAAGTTGGCACCTGCACCCCGCGGAGGAGACATCACAATTACAGGTATGCATCGCCAAGAACAGTCACAGACCCTCGCAGCATCCAACCATCTACACTGATGGGTCGCGCACTGAAACTGGCGTGGCCGCAGCCTTCTGCACCATGGTAAATGGAGTGCCGACCTATGAGTGGGCCTCCAGAGTTGGAGACGATAACTCAGTATATCAAGCTGAACTGTTTGCAATTCTGAAGGCTTTGGAATGGATTGCTGCCTCCCCCACGCAGGAAAATTTTAAAATTTTCAGTGATAGTCTTTCTGGACTTCAAGCAATTTTTGCCTTACGGACAAAACACCCTCTCATACTGGAAATTAAAATCAAACTTCACCAGCTGTACAAAAAAGTTACCCTTGGCCACGTCACTGCACACATTGGTATCGCAGGCAATGAGCTGGCGGGCAGCCTTGCAAAAGAAGCCACCAAACGCCAATCAATAGACTTCTCTCTTCCGGTACCCCCATCTTTTATTCGCAGAGAATAAATATATATATCTAAAATACTCCCCAACTGGCAAATCTACTGGGACACCTCCACAAAAGGTAGACACACTTACAACCTAATTCCAAAAGTTTCCAGGGAGCTACTTAACCTCACTCCCTATACAAGTGCTTTCTTATCCGGGCATGGCCCGTTTAAAAATTACCTCTTCAAATTTAAAATTTCAAGAACCAATGTGTGCGAGTGCGGCGATAGTGGTACCCCCATGCAGTATTACTTCTCCTGCCCACTGACTGTTGCTTGGCATCTTAGGCCTGCTCCTTCTAACCCACCTCCTTCTTGGCTGCTGAACATAATTACGCGTCCCATTTTAACTCATAAACTTTCAGAAATTTACAAATTACTATTAGACCTATCTAACAGAACTTAATCATTCAAAGCAGTTTTCTTTCTCCATAAATTAATAATAAATCGCTTATTTTAGTCATTGACGTAATCATTCCATCATTTTTTATCTGCTTAGCTTTCTCCTTTAGCTATTTTGCAGCTTAATTGTTTCTCTCATCCGCAAGTAATGTTCTCTTCCTAGCAGGGGCTGAGTCCCCATTAATTATCTATTCTTATCGGGAACCGCAAGTCTGGTCAGCAAGCAACATATCGTCACCTCTAACACAAAATGCATCCAGCCTCCATCCAGTGTGAGGGTTTCAGCGCAATTGTGTGGCGCTCCTTGTCGCGTGGGAATCTCACACTGGCACCTCCACATCTCAAGTGCCGTCATTTACGAACTGTACAAATGGTACAGTCTTACCTAAGAACTGCACCCTTCTACTAAATAAGCGGACTGTACAACTGGTGCAGGCGCACCGGTGGACCTCGAGCACCCTGTCTGTCGCTCCTTGTCGCGTAGGAACGCTGGTTCCAGCGACAGACCCTGTAATTTTTTTGTGTGTGTGTGTCTTTAGTTCCTGCCACCTGTCGCGTGGGGCTTTGCCCGGCAGGACCCGCCATGGCGAAGTCTGTACTGCCACGTTTAATCCCTGCATGCCGGGGAGCTAGTCGGGGAAGACATTAAACGCTCAACGGCTGGGTTCGCCCTCAGCCGAGTGGTCTTCCTCAGGCATTAAAAATAAAATTAATATATATATATATATATATATATATATATATATAAAGCATGATTTATGAATATATATATATGTATTCATAAATCATGCTTTATTTTTTATTACAACAAAAGGATTGGTCTCTTTTAAAAAATAGAAAACGAGAAAATAAAAGAAAAAATTAATTAATTTCATGTTAAGTACACAAAATTCTAAAATAAATTTAACTTTACAATATTTTAACTACTTTCTTTTTTTTTTAAATCCGACCTTTTCACTCCCAAGCAATTTCATCAGCACTTTCATTTTCATCCCTTGATTCCATCTACTTCAATTATTATTAATATCATCATTTCTATAGTTTTATCTTTAGTTTTTAACACAATAAGGGATATAATCACTTTTTAAAGCTTATAATTTCATAAATAAATAATTTGCAGCACAAAAAAGCTAAATATCTATTACTGTCGCGTTCGGTGTTTTCTTCATCAGCCATGGTTTACTCTTTATTCCAATGAAAGCCAAAAGAAAAGAAAAGAGAAAATGATTTATTTTCGTGTTACGTTCAACACGCAAAACCCCAAAGTAAATTCTTCTTTACGATATTTTGACTTCTGGGTGTTTTTCTTTTTAAAAAATTCTGATCACTTCGCTTTCAAACATCTTATCAGCATCCTCATCTCTATCTTTGTATCTCATCTTCATGGTTATTATTATATTTTATATTTGTATTTTATTCTCACTCCTAATAAAATAAATAAGCACTTTATTAAAACAGTACGTAATATATAATTTAAAAAAGTAATAATTTGTAAAAAAAAAAAAAAAAAGAAAGAAAGAAAAAACGAAATGTTTATCATTAAGTCGTGCATAATATATATATTTTTTCATCAGTCACATTTTACTCTTGATTCCAACAAAAGTGTTGGTCTCTTTAAATTGAAAAAATAAATAAAAATAATTAACTTACTGTTAAGTAACACAAAATCCTAAAGTAAGTTTCTCTTTGCAATATTTTGACTTTTAGGTCTTTTCTTTTTTATAAATATTCAGACATTTTTGCTCTCGAGCGATGTTCAGTGA
Source organism: Maratus michaelseni (assembly GCA_963931845.1). Lineage (NCBI taxonomy): Eukaryota > Metazoa > Arthropoda > Arachnida > Araneae > Salticidae > Maratus > Maratus michaelseni. The sequence goes on along the minus strand of OZ007587.1, from coordinate 300,254,092 downwards.
TCAGCATCTTCATCTTCATCTCATGATCCCATCTACTGTAATCATATATATTATTTCTGTTGCCAACATCCCTTTTTCTATACATTTATAAAACGTATAACAATGAATGAAGTATCACTTGAAAGATTTTTGAACCAGCTTCTGACATTCAGACATGTTTTTGATTAAAAACTGCAGTTAATTAAAAAGTAAATCATCATTGTTTTAATAAATGAAATGAAAGGTTTTTATCAGATCAATGTTACCACAAAAATAAAATACCGCATTATATCATGCTCAGCAATGATTTAAATGCTTAGAAAAAAAATCCATCATCGATCGATCGAGTAGTATTTTACGTGTAGCAAAAAAGATATGATTTGTTATATTATATTAAATTGTATTTTATATGTGTTCAATTTATTTTTCTTTGTCCCATTTTTTTTTTCGAAGTGCATGACGTCATTCTCTAATGCAATTAAAATACGATTGTTCATTTTTTTTTCGCGCGTGCCTTTTGGTATTTTCGATCGGTTTTTACTGTAACTTTGGTGAAATAAATGAGATGATATTCTGACTTGACTAATGTTGTTTGTAGGTACTTTTATCCTTAACTTTTCTTTAGATGTTTAACTTCCATCTAAAAAATATTAGACCGCAGTGCCAAATCCTCGCACCGATCCACTATATTTTATTTCTGATATCAACTTCTCTTTTTCTATGCACATACAAAACGCACGACAATGAATGAGGTATCATACGAAACGTGTAAACACAGTTATTTTTCAATAACTGATAAATGTGTAATTTAATGAAGCAATAATTTGTAAAATAAATAAATAAATAAATAAATAATCTAAATATTTATTTTATTGTCATGTGCTATGTTTTCTTCACAGCCATGGTTTACTCTTTATTCTAAAGAAAAGAAAAAGAAAGAAAGAAAAGAAAAGAAAGACGAATTAATTCGTGTTAAGTTCAACACACAAAATCCCAAAATGAATTTATCTTTGCAATATTTTGACTTTTCCTTTTTTATAACTATTCAGACCTTTTTCCTCTCAAGCAATCTTCAACGATCAGCATCTTCATCTTCATCTCATGATTCCATCTGCTGTTATTATTATTAATATAATTATTACTGTAGTTTTCTCTTTAGTTTTTGACATAAAAGAGAATATAATCACTTTCTTAAAACAGTTTTTCATTTTTTGTTTCAATAACATATAAATGTGCAATTTAATAAAGCAATAATTTGTAAAAAAAAAAAAAAATCTAAATATTTATTTTATTGTCATATGCTATGTTTTCTTCACAGTCATGGTTTACTCTTTATCACAAAGAAAAGAAAAGACTAAAACTAATTGAATTCGTGTTAAATTCAACACACAAAATCCCAAAATAAATTTCTTTTTGCAATATTTTGACTTTTCAGCATTTTCCCTTTTAAAAATTCTGACCTCTTCACTCTCGATCAATCTTATCAGCATCTTCATATTCATCTCACCTTTATAGTTATTTGTACTTTTTAGATCTGTATTTTGTTCTCATTCCTAATGAAGTAGAAAATAGTAGGCTGTCGCACTTTTTTCCATCAAAAGTGTTGGTCTCTTAAAAGAGAGAGAGAAGAAAAGAAAAGAAAAAGAAAGAAAGAGAGAGAGAGAAGAAAAGAAAAAGAAAGAGAGAGAGAGAGAGAAGAAAAGAAAAGAACTAATTAACTTCGTGTTAAGTTCAACACATAAAATCGTAAAATAAATTTCTCTTTGCAATATTTTCATTTTTTTTTTCAATCTTTTTAAAAATTCTCGCCTCTTCGCTTTAGAGTAATCTTACCAGCATCCCCCTCTTCATCTTAATTCCTCTATTTCATCTGCTTTATCATTATTACTATAGTTTTTTTCTTTAGATTTTATCCTCAATAAAGGTTATAGCCACTTTCTTAAAACAGTTTCTAATTTCTTTTATATAAGTAGCGTATTAATGTATAATTTAATTAAAAATCCCAAATAAATTTATCTTTGAAATATTTTGACTTTTCGTACTTTTCCTTTTTAAAGAAATTCTGACCTTTTCGCTCTGGATCGTTCTTATCAGAATCTTCATTTTCATCTCTTAATTCTATCGGCTGTAGTTATTATTAATATCATTATCACTATAGTTTTCTCTTTTGTTTTTAACACAATAAAGCATATAATCACTTTCTTCACCATTTTTTTACGTATTTTTTACTATTATTTGTACGTTTATTTGTATTACCATTTTTTCTCAACAACGGATACATGTTTAATTTAATAATGCAATAATTTGTAAAAAAGAGAAACAATTAAATACTTATTTTATTGTCATGTACTATGTTTTCATCGGCAGTCATGGTTCACTCTTTAATCCAAAGAAAAGAGAAGGATAAAACGAATTAAGTTCGTGTTGAGTTCAACACACAAAAGCTGAAAATAAATTTCTCTTTGCAATATTTTGACTTTTCAGCCTTTTCCCTTTTAAAAATTCTGACCTCTTCGCTCTCGAGTCATCTTATCAGCATCTTCATCTCTTAATTATATCGGCTGTAGTTATTATGAATATCATTATCATTATAGTTTTTTCTTTTGTTTTTAACACAACAAAGCATATAATCACTTTCTTGAAACAATTTGTATTACCATCTTTTCTCAACAACGGATACATGTATAATTTAATAATGCAATAATTTGTAAAAAAAGAAAAATAATTAAATATTTATTTTATTGTCATGTACTATGTTTTCATCGGCAGTCATCGTTCACTCTTTATTCCAAAGAAAAAAAAGAGAAGGATAAAACGAATTAAGTTCGTGTTAAGTTCAACACACAAAAGCTGAAAATAAATTTCTCTTTGCAATATTTTGACTTTTCAGCCTTTTCCCTTTTAAAAATTCTGACCTCTTCGCTCTCGAGTCATCTTATCAGCATCTTCATCTTTATCTTCATCTCTTAATTATATCGGCTGTAGTTATTATGAATATCATTATCATTATAGTTTTTTCTTTTGTTTTTAACACAACAAAGCATATAATCACTTTCTTGAAACAATTTGTATTACCATCTTTTCTCAACAACGGATACATGTATAATTTAATAATGCAATAATTTGTAAAAAAAGAAAAAGAATTAAATATTTATTTTATTGTCATGTACTATGTTTTCATCGGCAGTCATCGTTCACTCTTTATTCCAAAGAAAAAAAAGAGAAGGATAAAACGAATTAAGTTCGTGTTAAGTTCAACACACAAAAGCTGAAAATAAATTTCTCTTTGCAATATTTTGACTTTTCAGCCTTTTCCCTTTTAAAAATTCTGACCTCTCCGCTCTCGAGTCATCTTATCAGCATCTTCATCTTCATCTCCATCTCTCTTTCCCATCTGCTGGAGTGACGCAAGAGAAACATTCGAAGCTTCTATCGTTTTTCTGCCAACGGCCCCTGGCGCAATCAACCTCTTCTGTATGTGTACTCTATAACACTCTCCGAAACTGAACCTACTTGAAGATTCCGTGCCCGTAGGCAAGGAATCCCTTTTCCAGTTGAGTTGTGGATCGGGGTACGCAGCATTCCACAGACAAGTTTCCGATTTGTGGACGAGGCTAGGCAATAATTCATCTCTTCTTGCCCGAAATAAATACTGATGGTGCATAATGACTTGGAATGTAAAGACTGATCCTTTTTCATAGTACGATCAGTAAGGCAGAAATGTAATTGGTCTTCTCTCTTTGAAGAAGTTTGCTCGACTGAATGAATAAAGATGAAAAATTCGAGCAAAATTACAACAACAGAAGCCATGGAATAATGTTTGATAAATTGCGAAAAACAAAAGTAACTAGAAAGATTGTTCGTTTTCGATTTGTGAGCATCTTGGAGATTCAAGGAAATTGCTCGCCTTTCACGATTCCCAAAGCCGATGTTATCAGATTCAAGTTTCCACTTATAGAAATTACCGGAACAAATATTTTTTTTTCGGGAAAACGATAAGTTATTTGTCTTGTTAAATTTCTCTCAATTGTATTCATACGTGATTTGTCTTTATCCCTAGGCTGCAATATTTTGTTCTTATTTGGTATTTATCAATCTGTGCTGTTGTTTCTTTTTTCATTGGTTTTTATCGCTTAGTACATTTATATATATATATTCATTCACATGCTTGAATGCTTTATGGGATCCTATGCTGAGTATTTATGAAATGATAATATTGGGAAAATTGCTCCAATTTAACACCCGTATTAGATAGTGAAAATTAGGAATCCCTTTTCCAGTTGAGTTGTGGATCGGGATACGCAGAATTCCGTAGACAAGTTTCCGATTACTGAACGAGGATAGATAATAATTCATCTCTTCTTGCTCGAAATAAATACTGGTGGTGCATTAATGGCTTGGAATATAAAGACTTGTCCTTTTTCATAGTGCGATCAGTAAAGCTGAAATGTAATTGGTCTTATCTCTTCCGTGAAGCTCGCTTGACTGAATGAATAAACATGAAATATTCGGGCAAAATTACAACAGAAGTCGTGCAATAATATTTGATAAATTGTTAAGAGTAAAAGTAACTAGAAAGATTGTTATATTTCGATTTAGGAATTAAAGAAGACAGTGTATATTCAAAGAAATTGCTCGTCGTTCACGATTCTCAGATAAAATGTTGTTAATTTCGAATTTCCACTTACAAAAATTACCTGAACAAATATATATTTATTTTCAGAAAAAGATAAATTATTTATCTTGGTGAATTTCTCTCAACTATATTCGTGATTTGTGGTCACTTGGGTATAATCTTATTATTTTTTTTCCCTTACTTGGAATTTATCTTTTTTATATGTTTATAATGGCAATTCCAATATCTAAATATTAAATTGATTTGCTAACTTTCATTTATTACGGCGTTGTATGATGCGTATACCATGAAATGCAAAGATAATAAAAACTTTATTTTAATAGCTACATTAGAAAGTGAATGTTACGAATCCACTTTTCAGTTGAATTTGTAATCGCAATGTACAGTATTCTGTAGGCGAATTTCCGAATTTGTGAAGGAAATTTGGCAATTATTCGTCCCCTGAGATAAATAGTGTCCGTTCATAATGACTTGAAATATATAGAGATTCTCATGAAACATGTAATAAAATAGAATTCTGTACAGTGCCGTAAATCAGGATGTTACAGATTCCAGTGCGAGTGATGATTTAGAGGTCCTCTTCCAGAAATCATTACTATTGATTTAATGTTTTTTTTTTTGTTTGTTTTATCCCATGGAGATACAAAATTTATATTATACATGCAATATAATATTGCCTTAACAGTGTGTTAAATGTCATTTTAGATTTTAAAAAAATAAACCCAGTTTTCCATCTTTTTAACATTTTCCAAAATAGTTGCAAAGTATTTATGAATTCGGTTTGTCTGTCTGTCTGACTGGCTGTCTGTCCGTGCACTAACTCTCATAAATATACTCGTATTGCCAGTAAATTGTTATATATAGTTAGGTTTATTATAGAATCGGTCCGCAAACAAAAATTGATTTTTTAAAAATACTTTCTCAAATTAAACATATATTGCGGAAAAGATAACGACAAATCTGTATTTTTTCCTGTATTGCCTGAAACATAGATGATTTTTTTTTTCAAGTGATATAATAAAAAAATATCTTTAAAAAAAACAATATTAATAATCCAAATTTTCTGCCATGCAGGTTTTGCAGCATAAAATGTAGTAATAAGGGGAAGAAATTTCTAAAATTGCGGAACAGTTTGAAATATACTTTAGAAGTAGAATAAATTTCGCTGAAACTGAACGTTCTTCTTCGCATTAAAAAACTATAAATGAATACAACAAATAGCATACAAAAACTTTCTTCTGTTGGAAAATATATAATACCATTAAAATTCACTTCAAAAACTATAATCCATTATAAAGTGAATATATTTGAATATTTTTGCATTATTCCATATAAGAATCATAAATGCTATTACACACCATTTTAATGAGGGGACATGCTGTAGAAACCTATATCGAATTCAATGAGCCTGGAAAAACTCAAGAAATGAACATTATGTATATAATACCATTAAAATTCACTTCAAAAACTATAATCCATTATAAAGTGAATATATTTGAATATTTTTACATTATTACATATAAGAATCATAAATGCTATTACACACCATTTTAATGCGGGGACATGCTGTAGAAACCTATATCGAATTCAATGAGCCTGGAAAAACTCAAGAAATGAGCATTATGTATATAATACCATTAAAATTCACTTCAAAAACTATAATCCATTATAAAGTGAATATTTTTGAATATTTTTGCATTATTCCATATAAGAATCATAAATGCTATTACACACCATTTTAATGAGGGGACATGCTGAGAAACCTATATCAAATTCAATGAGCCTGGAAAAACTCAAGAAATGAACATTATGTATATAATACCATTAAAATTCACTTCAAAAACTATAATCCATTATAAAGTGAATATATTTGAATATTTTTGCATTATTCCATATAAGAATCATAAATGCTATTACACACCATTTTAATGAGGGGACATGCTGAGAAACCTATATCGAATTCAATGAGCCTGGAAAAACTCAAGAAATGAGCATTATGTATATAATACCATTAAAATTCACTTCAAAAACTATAATCCATTATAAAGTGAATATATTTGAATATTTTTGCATTATTCCATATAAGAATCATAAATGCTATTACACACCATTTTAATGAGGGGACATGCTGAGAAACCTATATCGAATTCAATGAGCCTGGAAAAAACTCAAGAAATGAGCATTATGTATATAATACCATTAAAATTCACTTCAAAAACTATAATCCATTATAAAGTGAATATATTTGAATATTTTTGCATTATTCCATATAAGAATCATAAATGCTATTACACACCATTTTAATGAGGGGACATGCTGTGTAGAAACCTATATCGAATTCAATGAGCCTGGAAAAACTCAAGAAATGAGCATTATGTATATAATACCATTAAAATTCACTTCAAAAAGTATAATCCATTATAAAGTGAATATATTTGAATATTTTTGCATTATTCCATATAAGAATCATAAATGCTATTACACACCATTTTAATGAGGGGACATGCTGAAAAACCTATATCGAATTCAATGAGCCTGGAAAAACTCAAGAAATGAGCATTATGTATATAATACCATTAAAATTCACTTCAAAAACTATAATCCATTATAAAGTGAATATATTTGAATATTTTTGCATTATTCCATATAAGAATCATAAATGCTATTACACACCATTTTAATGAGGGGACATGCTGTAGAAACCTATATCGAATTCAATGAGCCTGGAAAAACTCAAGAAATGAGCATTATGTATATAATACGATTAAAATTCACTTCAAAAACTATAATCCATTATAAAGTGAATATTTTTGAATATTTTTGCATTATTCCATATAAGAATCATAAATGCTATTACACACCATTTTAATGAGGGGACATGCTGAGAAACCTATATCAAATTCAATGAGCCTGGAAAAACTCAAGAAATGAACATTATGTATATAATACCATTAAAATTCACTTCAAAAACTATAATCCATTATAAAGTGAATATATTTGAATATTTTTGCATTATTCCATATAAGAATCATAAATGCTATTACACACCATTTTAATGAGGGGACATGCTGAGAAACCTATATCGAATTCAATGAGCCTGGAAAAACTCAAGAAATGAGCATTATGTATATAATACCATTAAAATTCACTTCAAAAACTATAATCCATTATAAAGTGAATATATTTGAATATTTTTGCATTATTCCATATAAGAATCATAAATGCTATTACACACCATTTTAATGAGGGGACATGCTGAGAAACCTATATCGAATTCAATGAGCCTGGAAAAAACTCAAGAAATGAGCATTATGTATATAATACCATTAAAATTCACTTCAAAAACTATAATCCATTATAAAGTGAATATATTTGAATATTTTTGCATTATTCCATATAAGAATCATAAATGCTATTACACACCATTTTAATGAGGGGACATGCTGTGTAGAAACCTATATCGAATTCAATGAGCCTGGAAAAACTCAAGAAATGAGCATTATGTATATAATACCATTAAAATTCACTTCAAAAAGTATAATCCATTATAAAGTGAATATATTTGAATATTTTTGCATTATTCCATATAAGAATCATAAATGCTATTACACACCATTTTAATGAGGGGACATGCTGAGAAACCTATATCGAATTCAATGAGCCTGGAAAAACTCAAGAAATGAGCATTATGTATATAATACCATTAAAATTCACTTCAAAAACTATAATCCATTATAAAGTGAATATAGTTGAATATTTTTGCATTATTCCATATAAGAATCATAAATGCTATTACACACCATTTTAATGAGGGGACATGCTGTGTAGAAACCTATATCGAATTCAATGAGCCTGGAAAAACTCAAGAAATGAACATTATGTATATAATACCATTAAAATTCACTTCAAAAACTATAATCCATTATAAAGTGAATATATTTGAATATTTTTGCATTATTCCATATAAGAATCATAAATGCTATTACACACCATTTTAATGAGGGGACATGCTGAGAAACCTATATCGAATTCAATGAGCCTGGAAAAACTCAAGAAATGAGCATTATGTATATAATACCATTAAAATTCACTTCAAAAACTATAATCCATTATAAAGTGAATATATTTGAATATTTTTGCATTATTCCATATAAGAATCATAAATGCTATTACACACCATTTTAATGAGGGGACATGCTGTGTAGAAACCTATATCGAATTCAATGAGCCTGGAAAAACTTAAGAAATGAGCATTATGTATATGAAGATCAAGAAAGATATCAAGATCAGAGAAAAATAATGTAATAACACGTCGAAAAATTCGTTTTTAAAATTTTATTCCCATAGAAAAAAAAATTAAAAGTTAAAATAACAATAATAATAATAATAAATTTAACCGCCACTTTTGTCTGATCTTGTTTTATTAAAAAAAAAAAAAAAAACCTCAGTTTATGATACTGGACGAAGCTGACGATACTAGAAGTGCTTTTGTTAATATCTAAGATCTATATTATAAAGCAAAAACATGCCCGTGACTAACGCTGACGTCACATTGACGATGAGAACGAAAAGAAACAAAAAATTCCGATTTTACTGCAATTTTTTTTTCTCTTTTAAATAACATCGCACAATTTCGATTTTTACACCGTCGAATAAAAAAAAAAAAAAATGCAATTTGTTTAAAAACTGTATCTCAATTTACTGATTTTATACGGTTTTCAAAATAATTTTTAAGCATGAATAATGTTCTATCTGTTCTACATGAATAATGTTCTATAATGATCTATCTGTATCGCGTGCAGCGCAATTACGGAAGATTACCCATTTGCACTTAAAACAATGTAAATAGTTCAGCACTTGTGTTAGTAATAATTTTGTTATTCTCTATGAAACTAATCAGAGAATGGGCACTGTGTGGTATTTTCTACATAATTACCACAAACATTGAGTGCGGTGATAGTGAGAAATCGTAAACATTTTGATAATTGTATCCAATATGAGAGGGGATTCTTATCGGAAAATACATAACTTCGTTTTCTTCTTTTTATCTTTGGGTGTAGAAAATCCAAGAAAAGAATATGCAGTAGAAGTATTTTGGTATGGGATCTTATTTGCTAGGCTATGCTTGCGAAGTCTACAGTAGTGCCTCTCCTTCACCACAGAGGAGGGACACTATCAAAAACTCAGAATTTTCTTATCAAAACCTTTTCTTAAAAAAAAAAGTTGGGGGTAAATTATTTTTTGATTTAAAAGTATTTCCAAGATGATTATGGGTCCACGGTCGGTATAGAAACTCATATTTGACTGGAACATGGAAAACACGAGTGAAATTACAAAAAAAGTAATAGAATACTGTCTGATAAATTTCGAAAAACAAAAGTAACTATAAAGACTAAATATCCTTCTTATGATTTGTGAATTAAGGAGCATCCTTGATATTCATAGAAATTGTTCTTCTTTCACCATTCTCAAATGCGATGTTATCAGTTTCAAGTTTCCACTTACAGAAATTAGCTTTACAAGCATTATTTCAGAAAAAAAAACAATAAGTTATTTGTCTTGTTAAATTTCTCTCGTATTCGTACGTGAATTGGCTGTAATCTTTTGTTCTTATTTGTTATTTGTCGGTTAGGTTTGTTCTTTATTGACTTTTAGCGGTTATTTTATTATCTAAATATTTTTTATAAATTCGTTTGCTTATCCTCATTTGTTATACGTGGTATTCTGGGTGTATATGAAACGAAACGAAAGGAAAAGTTACATTTTAACAACCGCGTTAGAAAGTGAATATTGTTACTATTCTTTTCAACTGCACTGCGTAATGCAACATTCTGTAGACAAGTTTCCAATATTTTTTCGCGGGTTATGCAACAATTCATCTGTTTTATACGAAATTATAACTAATTGTTCATTATGAGTTGTAAAGTAAAGATTTCTGTTTTTCATAGCTTATTTAATAACGCAGAAATGAGTAATTGGTTTCATAGATAAAGTTCTCCATCACTTAATGAAAATAATTACACATAAAATGGAAAACGTCATATATCCTGTGCCAGAAAAATTTGGTGATGTTTTTTTTTTTTTTTTTTTTTTTGGTGTGGTTGTTGCGATCTTTTGGCATCTGGTAAGATGATTTGCTAAATTTAAAATAAAATATAATATAAATAAACATAAATAATATAAATAATAATATATATATACTAGGGGGCTCAGCCCCCTACTCGCTAACGCTCGCCAACCACCGTGAATTGCGAAGCAAATCACAATTAGACCGCTACGTGGTCCCAAGCAATTCTAGCTGGAATGAGTACTACCATAAATCATTTTAACATATGAAATTGACATTTTTTTTTAAATGTAAAAAAAGTAATAGAAAATTTCGTTGAAAACCCAATTAAAAATGCATTTATATTGGTGCTACCAATGGGCATAAATCATTTAAATACTATGAAAAAAGAATCTTGGAAAATCAATTAGTTTAAAACTCATTGCTCCTATAACATTGTACAACACGGCTTAAATTCATTAAAACAAACAAACAAACAAAAAAACACTACGTGTTTTATTTCACCAAGACAGCAACAGATGGCAGCACGTGCAATCAAGTCAGTTGATATTTTTATTCTCTCCGGCTTTCAAGTGAGTGAAATTCGTAAATAAAGTCTAAATAAGAATTGAGAATTCATTTGGAATTAACGATATTACTCATAATTAAAATGAGGAATCATCTCAAACGCTTTGGATTACGTACATGTTTTTTTTTTTTTTTAAATAATTGCTTGTTTCAGTTTCACTGCTCTCTCAATGGCCGCCACATTGGAGCTAGAAACTACGGTTGTTGCCAAACGATGATTTAGAAATTCAGCCTTTTTTTCGCGCCACGTAAGAGAAATATATATAGAGATAACTAATAGATACTACAATCTAATACTATAGTATAATTATGCATTATTAGATTATATTATATTATACTATTACCTGTAAAATTTCTACAGAGGTTCGATTAATCAAAATTAATTAATTGGATATTTGCATTGCTTTAGTGCGCTATCAATTCTTATTGTTGAAGTCTTCTTGAATATTACTTTTATTAATCTTGTTAAATGAGATTGTGTGGCGAATTTCGCTGAAATAAATTACATAGCCAATAATTCCATTGTATTAAAAATCTGACTTTGTGGTTCTATTTCACATTTTATAATCCGGGAATAGAATGTATTTTATGTTGGAAATGACATCAGTTTTTAGTAAGGACCTGAGTAATGTTATATTAACTCTCGCATTTTTTTTTATTTAAATTATTTTCCGAGATATATGTATATATATTAGGGTGGTTCAGCCATACATGTAAAATAATAAAATTTCACATGCATACCAGGCCACCCCTCATTTTTTTTTTAAACTTGTAATATATAATAATATATAGATAATATAAATATAATGTATTTAAAGTAAAATATAATTAAAAAATATATAACTGAAATAAAAATTTGGTAAGATGCTAAAATGGCCTTTTGCTGACATTCTGGATAATTTCGCCAACCGCCCTAAGTGGCATAGGATGCGAAACTCTTCATTGTAAAATATTTCACATATATTCATTCAATAAAGTATACGTTATTAAATGAATAACCATGATAGTATCTGATAAATTACTAGAATAAAATGAAATAAATTACTAACTGGAAGGATTATTCTATTTTGATCTATAACTAATTATAATTTAATAATAAAGTAATATACTTGGGAATTCGGGAAAGTTTGCCTGATTTTACTTACCCATCATACGTAGTATAGGGTAAGTCTTGTAATCGTTTTGAAAATCGAAAAATTTTTTTTGACGGATTTACACGTTTCAGACACTGGAGATTCCGAAAAACATATTTTTAGAAAAAAAAATTTGCCGTCCGTCTGTGTGTCTGTGTGTGTGTCTGTAAACGCTCTATCTCCCGAAAAAATTGAGATAGAGACTTGCAATTTGGTATGTACTTAGTATGTAATAATGGGAAGAAGCCTATTTCATTTCAATAACCTCGATTAACCGGAACAATTTTTTTCGGACTCTCGAAATATTCGTTCTGATGAAAGGTATATAAAAATTTTCGAAATTGTTTATTTTAAGAAATGAATATAAAAGACAATAAAAAAAACATAAATTTTGAATAAAGCATGAAGTCGATCGGATAATGAGTTGCCGAGATATTTGGAATCCTATTTTCCACACTCTTCGATTTTTCATGACCCTGTATTTCATCCAAATTTCACTTCAAATATATATTTGAATTGGAAATTTGACGCTTAATCAGATGCAATAAACCGCTAGTTAATAGGATTATTATGTTTGGAGTTATAAGGAAAAACCTCTTTCAAGCAATTCAGTCATCGAGCCTTTAAAGTTTGTGACGTCATCAAGCCACGATTTTATTTGAATTGCAATGCATTTTATAAGTAGTTTACACATTTTAATTTTAATATTTTACATTATGCATATCCATGATGGGTAAGTATTACGGTGGCCCCCAACGACTAGTTTATAATTGTCAAAAGATATTATAATCAGTTTTGAAATTCCTCGTACAGACTTAACAGAAACAAATAAGTTTTTAGAAAAATCATTTAATTTATGATGAATAGATGTTAAAATAAATTAATTAATTAATTAACGTAAAAATAAACATACAAATAACCTTCCATTATAATGAAATCACAGCAAAGTAATTCAATTTCTTAAAATAAGAAAGAAAAATTATGTATCAAGCATAGATTCTGAAACACTTTCCAACACTTCCAGAATATTGTAACGGAACCGCACCGTTTAATAAGGTGAAAGAAGATGTCTTAAGTATACAGTTAGAAACACAAAACAGCTGAAAATGTATAAAATAACAACCCATAAACGGCAATGTATCCAGTTCTTTGTGTATACCTGCATATGAATTTATTTATATTTTACGAACATATTTTAGTATATTAAATTTAGTTCAGCTGGAAAATTCATAACTCATTGAAAAAACACCCTAAAGTAATTCACGGTCACACATAGTAAATCGCACAAATTCTTTAGTGTAAACTTTGTATATGATCTATAGAGTATATACACGCCACGTAGTACGCAAAAAAATAGTTTAAAATACCAAAACTGACAACGAACTTCCAGCATCAATCGTCCACGTACCTGTAATGTTTGTCGCTGTAAATGAAGGATCATTCTTATGCACGTTATATTCTACAGTAGGTATCTTCTAGTGCACCTCGATAATCTATATATATATTACGCTATCGTACGTAGCACAGAAATCACGATTATTTGTTAATTGTTTAATGGGAACACCAGAATGAAACGCATCTCATTTTTAGGTGCTGCCATCTACAGGAATAAAAGCGAAACAAACAATGATTTCAAATTGAAATTATAATTTGTCAACATTAACAATTAAATAGATATGTTTTTATACATTTTCATCTGAAATATTGATTTTTGTAAGCATTTAATATTTATAATTTAAAAAATACAACTAGCAATATAAAATTTAAAATGTAAACAAAGCAATGATTTTTAAAAAGGGATTTTTCGTAAAAAGGGAAAAGTAAATTCATATTTAATACTTTTGGAAATTTTTCCATAGAAAATTTCACACGCCTTGCATTTATAATAATCAAATTTTAATTGCTTAATAGGCGTATAGCCAACATATGTACACAACATTTCGGAACAGATGTGTTACACTCACGCTAAAATGTAAACAAAAGATTGGCGACTGTTTGGTTGGCGCGATTTCCAAGACTGCGCCAAACGAATAACTTAATACAATGGCTAGGTTGCCATTAAAGGAAAAAATCCCCTAAATTTGGCGACTTTTTTCTTTTTTTTAACCGATTAAATTTTTTTTTTTTTTTAGCGTGAGTGTAAAGCATCTAAGCCAACATTTCTATGGAAAAATTTCCCAAAGTATTAAATATGAATTTATTCAATTATCGATGCTGGATTTTCTTTGATTTCGTGTTTGCCCCAGGGTTGGTGGCTCACGGAAAATATTCCATTTTGTGCTGCGTTTGTAGCCTTGCCAACATGTTATAGTGAGAAAGTTCCAGGCTGAGTATCGTTCCCAAGTGGTTCAGTTGGTAGAACGTCAATGCGCTATACTGATGACCCGGGTTCGAGTCCCGGCTTGGGTACTTTTTCACTATGTTGGCTATACACCTATTAAGCAATAAAAATTTGATTAGGGAAAAGTAAGTGTAATATTTTTCTCTGACCGTTTCACTTTTTTTTTAACGTAACCGTTATACTTTTGAAATTTTAGCTCTTATTTAATTTTTGTTTTACAAGTTTTTAGAATAAATAATATTATTCAGTCTTTTTTTTTTATGAAGTCCACTCCACTGTTATATTTTCCAATGACAGTCTGCCCAGGCAACGCCGGGCGGGTCAGCTAGTATACATAAATTTCACTATGTTTGAAATCGTGTAACATTATTAAAATACGCTGACATTTTTTTTTCTTTGTAGACCATTATGTAACCGAATTATTTTGAGAGACTATGTAAATGAATGATAAATGCTTTACACACAACATTCTATAGATGGTGCACTCCATAAATGCGTATGAATTTGATTATGTTTAAAATAGTGTAACATAATTAAAATGCAATGCAAACGATTATTCCCTATTGACCTTAATGTTACAGGATTCTTTTGAGTGTCCCTGTAAACGAACTGAACTATAAATGCTACACACTCTGCATTTCAAAACCGAACATGCCATAGTAAACTCCAATGACATATATGAATTATATGACATTTCGTGTATATTTACGATAGTCGGACAGAGACAGACAGACAAACCGAAGTCATAAGCACTTTTTAACTAAATTGGAAAGTGTTAATAAAATATGCAACTTTTGTTGCTTTTAATTCTGACGTTTTCAGTTCAAAACCTTACATAGTATATTCTTTCAAAGGATTTCCCATGCACTAAATATAGATTTTCACTGCTCTAGCTTGAAAAATTTGTTAAATAAGAGCTAAAATCTGTCATACTGACAAACATATTTTGAAAATTTACTGAAACTGCTGTTCAAACCATTAAAAGAAGAATATTATTTTTATCATCATTATTATTATTTTATAGATATCAAAATTGCTTACCTGCAGATCCCTAAATATAGCGTTGTTTAATATTCTTAGCATATACCTAAAGTAACGGGAAATGGATTTTCCTCTTTGTCTTTTAGCAACCAAATTTTACAAACATTTACTTAGCAACCAGAATTTAGAATAAAGCTGTTCGAAAACACAAAGCAGTCGATATTTGGTGCGCGATGTTTCCTGTTAAAAAAAAATCAATTCTGTTTTTCAGTACCTGCACTGTAAAAAAAGAAAAGAGAAATGTTTCTTATTCTTCGTATTCTTATCTTTTTTAAGGACCACGATTTCGAAAGACGTTTTTTAATCTACAGAATCCTCAGAAACAAACATTTCTGAGAGTTAAAGAAGCATTTACGAAACAAATGTTTCTTTATTCAGTATTAATCAGTTTTTATAACCCGAAATATCAGTTTTTCGAATGCTATCAATTCTCAATTAAAAAATTTTATATGATAAATTAACACCATTAACATAAACATTAATATTAATAAAATTAAATTAACATTATTTTATGATATTGCATGTACATAAACTGGGTTACGAGGCTAAAAATGCTTGTTTGAGAATCGATAGCATCCGACAAACAGATAGTCCAGGTAGAGAAGTGATTAACGCACTGTAAAAAATACAAACGTTTCCGATTAGCCAACAGAAAACGTTCCGGCCAGCAAAAGAAACTTTTATTTGAACTTATAGTTGAAGTGGTCGGATAAGCGCTGGAGGGGGACTGAACCAGGGACCTTAAGAACAGTAGGCGGGCCACATAGCGTCGAGCAAAAGGCCAAGCCTACTCTAAGTTAGTGACTCGCTATATACTTTTCAGGTGAGATGAGATCTCTGCACAATCCATCCCAAGTGAGGAAGACGTCTTGTAATGTTGAACGAGCGATGCTGCCGTGTGCATGTGCGATATGCGGGCGTGAGCGACAGGATTTGTGCTGTGAGCATTTCACAGGCTTCGCCGTGCTGTGGATGATTTATTTGGTGCGGCCATCAGTTGTAAAAATTGCGAGTTTGATCACATCCAGATCACCAATGAAAAGGTCGGATAGGCGTTGGAGGGGATTGAACCAGGAACCTTATGAACAGTAGTCGAGCGACATAGCGTCGAGCAAAAAGCCACCTAACTTAGTGACTCGCTATATACTTTTCAGATGAAATCATATCGCTACAAGGTTATACGTTTAGATCTTTATTTAGTACATAAAATGATATTCCCTTTTCCTATTCTTCTCTTCCTTCCGCCTTTGGTATTTATCTCTCACCTTAAACAGCTATTGGCTTTACTATCGTCCGTTGTTGCACTTATGGCAATCTGGTCTATGACCATAGTTTGTTACATCTTTATGAATCTTTTATTTATCTTACACCCGCCCATTGCTCGTGTTTATTCGGTGGCTCAAGTCTACAGACTTAAAACTAAATAACCTTTTTCTTGCTTGTTTGTTTAACACCTCAATAAAAATGTTCGGGGGGAGGGGGGGGGCATCTATGCTTTACAGACGTGGTTTCCACGTCTGAACAGTCTCTCTTAGGAGTCAAAAAAAAAAAAAAGACAAGAGCTTGATTAAGAAATATTTGTCTTTTTTTACAGTGTGCCGCTATTTTGTTAAACACTATATTAAAAAAAAAAAGTTTCTCAGTCTAGCACTTGTTTTTCTTAACGTTTATGAGAATATAATATAACCTCTTCCCAGTTACTCGCGATTCCGAATAGCGTTTCTATTTCTTTATAGGCTTCTGCAACTAATATATATAGCCGGGATTTAAAAAAATATTTCTGAAACAAGAGTTTCTTACGATACTGGTAATTTTCGGAAACGTTTCCGAATAGTTTTTACAGTTTTCTCTACCCGAAATATCGTTTTCACTGATGCTATCAATTCTCAAATAAACATGTTCAACAAACATAAATTACAGCATTTTTCAATTTGTGAATAAATAAAATTTTCTCTTTGAGCCCGGATCCAAAACCCCAGGCTCGGACAGAGCCCGTCTCAACTCTAATATGTTGTACTGCTTAAAATTAAAAAAAACTTGATAGCGACACACAATTAATTACAGTTAGTTTGTAATGTTTGTATCAGGATGCCCGGGTTCGTTCGGGCCCAAGATCATAGCCTCCGCAACATCTTGCCGTAATCTTTCCCTCTAAGCGAGACACAATAGGCCTGCTCTCAGGCCGCACACTGAGACGATACAAGCAACATGTCCCCTGTCTTACGGAAGAAACGGGTTGGGAAAAAAAAAAAAACCTGTTTCAAAGCGTTCTTCTCCGCAGATTCGAGACATGTTACTTGCGTCGTCTCAGTGTGCGGCCTACCCAAAATCGCATCTCCCTAAAAAAAACCTCCAGGCCTTCGTATATATGTATTTTAAGTGGAGCTGAAGAGGATAGTAATGTTCTCAAGTACTGGAAATTTATTGATTAATTTCTGTCTTTGTAATTTCAAAGCTTAAAATTATATGTAAAATTATGAAGGTTATAATGTCGGAAACAGTCATTAACAGAAGATGATCAGTCTCTTCAAAAAGTTTATGAGATAGCAGATGGTGAACTACACTTTTTATTATTTGAAAGAGAGAGCTTTTTACGGAACCATATGCACACTTATTTTATATTCCAATTAGTTGTAATTAATAAAAATTAGTAAAGAAGTTACACTCAAAATCTATATATAATATATATATAACCTTAATATGACAACACAGAAACATCATACACAAATGGTATAATAAATATAAAAAAAATGTGATATGGGGAAGAAGAAGAACGCGTATGCAAAATTTCGCATCGATTAAACATAAAAGCCGCTGATCCGCGTGTGCAACTGTCAATCGCGGTAGGAACGTATCGGAAGATGTTGCCCTTCAACAATAGGGAAAAAGGTGATATCCATTTTATTTACAGAACTGCGAATGGAAATGGCTCAGAGTCTCCACGATTGTACGGAGAGCAGTTCTCCAACAGGCAGGCGATTGCCCGGGCATAAAACATTTGAGCGCTTCCACGGACAGTCGTGTGAGACGGGATCCTTTCTCGCTTCTCGGTCGGATGCAGGTCGTGCAAAGACAAATGGGACGTTAGTTGTAGAAGGACCCATTCTGTATATGGTGGCTTACCAGCCACGTACAAGTACACGAGCAGTGGCTAGGCAATTACATGTATCACACTACACGACATGGCAAGTACTGAAGGACGAAGGTTTGCATCCTTATCATGTTCAACAAATCAAGAAACTGACTCAAAGGGATTATCCTCGTCGTGTGGAGTTCTCCTGCTTGTTTCTGCAGTAGAACGCAGTAAATTCAGAATTTGGACAACTGTGGTTTTCACGGATGAATGTACCTCCACATAACACTCACACGTGAAGGTGCATTTAAAACTCACAATCAACATGTATGGGCGGATGTAAATCCACATGCCACTTATTCACATGCTCATCAGCGACGCTTTTCTATAAATATTTGGTTAGGAATAATCGAAGACCACCTTCCCGGACTTATCTTCTACCAGAACATATTGACGGGAAAAAATACCTCACATTTCTGCAACAGGTGTTGCCAGACATGTTGAACGCCGTTCTCCCATACATCCGGCGGGTAATGTGGTTCCAGCAAGGTGGAGCACCAGCCCATTATGTAGAGATGTACGAAACTATCTGGATATGACATATCTCAACGATGGATTGGGCGAGGTGGTCCTGTAGCTTGGCCACCGTGTTCGCCAGATCTTTCATGCCTCGATTTCTTTATGTGAGGGCAGCTGAAGACTCTTATGTATGAGACCTCCATTGGATCTACAAAAGACCACGTCGCCAGACTTTTGGCTGCAGGGAAAGTGCGCGATATGCTTGTTGTTTTTCAGAAAGTTCGCCAATCCTTTTTTTTTTTTGCCGTTGTACCACATGCATAGACACTGCCGGTCATTATTTTGAACACTTATTGTAATCACATGTCATTAAACTTGCTTTTGCCACTTAATCGTTCTTTGTGTGTTTTTACCTCGTACACTGAAAAAAATGAAGTACTCAAAAGTGAGTAAGTCCATGTACTCATTTCGAAATGAGTATTTTTGGATCAAAAATGAACATGTACATTCTCAAAAATGAGTACGTTCATGTACTCATATCGAAATGAGTATTTTTGGATCAAAAATGAACATGTGCATTCTCAAAAATGAGTAAGTTCATATACTCATATCGAAATGAGTATTTTTGGATAAAAAATGAACATATGTATTCTCAGAAATGAGTAAGTTCATGTACTCATTTCGAAATGAGTATTTTTGGATCAAAAATGAACATATGATCAAACCCAACATACTTGTATATTTCAGAATGTGTAATGACGAAATTTCGGAGCCTAAAAAGCTATTATTTGAAGGAAAAACGAAGAGTAAGAGAAATGAAAAGTGGATCTGGTTGTTCGGGATTTTCATCAAAGTGGATCCACTACAACACATTTACTCTTTTTTTTTTCCTCACATTTTACACATCTACTTTTTTTTTTCCCTTGATAGTACTTCAAAATTATAATTTTTTTTCCCACTAATTTTTTTAAAAATTATTTTAACTTTTTAACGTGAGGCAATATTGTGTTATTTAAAAGTTCATAACATAATATCTTTGCAAATTATAGCTATGCAAATTGGTATTAAACTAAGCTGATTTGGCTTACAAATTTATGAATTATGCTAAAATTTATTATTTTATAAATTATAATTTTACCAAGTTTATAATTTTTTCCTTAAATTTATAAAATTAGTTAATATTTTTTCTTTACTTTTATAAAAATAAAGTTTTTAACTTTATAACGTTTTTAATTTATTTCTTTAGCTTATATTTTTATAAATTAAACTAATTTAATTTAAATAAAATCAGTAAGTCCAGATTTAAACCTACCTATCCCAAGGTCATTAATTTCAAATTTGTCTCTAAAAATAATTTTTTTTTTTAAACTAGTTAGTTTAACCGAACTGTACGCAAAAGCTCTCAGCATAGCTGAAATATAATAATTTAATTTATTATAAAAAAATTTATTTACATAATTTTTTTTAAATAAGACATTAAAAAAAATATTTTAATAGCATGTAATAAACACGTCTGATTAAGATAATTGTTGTTTTATTAGAATTGATAAATAGATAATCAGGCAAATAATTTAAAAAAAGTATATGTTCGAATAAAGAAATTGTTGGTACTGTTGCAAAAAGAAGCAATGAGTATTCTTAATGCAATGTTTTACGCATATAATACATAATAAATTGAAAATTATTTGTTATAAGGCACCAAATCATACAGCAAAATATTGAAAATTATGAAAAGAAAATATTAAAACATTGGAACTGAAAAAATCCATCTGCTGATGAAACCTCAAGTTTTTGCAAGTTTTGCAAAATAACTAACAACATTTGAGAAGGAGGCATGACCACTCATGGCGCGTAGGTCTGAGTCGTCAGGTTAGTACACAGGATATTACGGGTTCGATTCCTGTCATGGGCAAGGGTTGGTTAATTACTATAAACTCACGCAGAAATGAAAAAAATGAGCAGAAATGTATGTATCCCTTTTAAGGTTGTCCTCGCGAAGTATTTTTTTTTTTTTTTTTTTTTTTTTAATCCTATAAATTTTATTTTAACGACATAATTTTTTTTAAATTTGAATACATCCATGGGATCAAAAATGAGTACATAGCAGTTCATATTTGAATACATTCATGGGATCAAAAATGAGTACACGCGTTTCTCAATTTTGAGTACATTTGGATCGGAGCTATTTTGAGTATGTGACGTATTCAAAATTGAATACTTTTTACTCAATTTTGAGCACTCATTTTTTTCAGTGTATAACAACATCACCTTCGGCGCCCTCTAACACCCTTGCGTTTTAATTCGGACCATGCATTCTTTCATGAAAGTTGTTTGTTTGGATGTGTACTACTACCTCTTAAAGTTTTGCCCATCTTTTATGAAACACCCTGTATATATATATATATATATATATATATAATGAATGAAAAGTTAAGAGGTAGGAGTATACTTAATTAATTTAATGATTAATAAAATTATGTATAAAAAATAATAAAAGAAAATAAATCAATTACCGTATATACTCGTGTATAAGTCGAAGAATTTTAGACAAAATTTGGGAGTTGAAAATGGGGGGTCGACTTATACACGAGTATATACGGTAATTCAATGACAGTGCATAATAATATTACATACTTATCTATAAATAATAATAATTAAAAGGGTGAAGGAAACATTTAAATAAGACAAATATAGTTATATTAAAGTAAGATGTTTGATGAAGTTATTTAGATATGGCATTGTCCCACACAAATTATATACAGTGGTGGCCAAAAGTGTGGACATTTTTTGAAAGTTTCATGTTTTTCAACTTTGTGTGCTTGTAGAATTTAATGTAGAAATTAATAATAAAAACAGTATTACAATATCTGTATTACAAAAAACGTATATGTATTACTAATAATAAGATCTATCTTAGATTTGCATTTTTTTAAACTGATACTTACACAATCAATACTTAGTAGGATAACCCTTATTTTTTAAGACAGCTTCACAACGTCTTTTCGTCGAGTGAACGAGTGTTTGGAGTTCATCTTTCGTAATCACATGGTGCCAAGAATCAATTATAAATTCAATAAGTTGTATTTTATTGGAGGACGTTTTTTTCGTACAAGAATTTTCAAACGTCGCCATAAATTTTTAATTGGATTGAGATCAGGGCTATTTCCTGGACATGGTAATATATCTATGCCTTTATTTTGAAACCATGCTTTGCATACTTTTGCTATGTGGCTTGGAGCTGAATCCTGCTGAAAAATAAATGGTGCGTTGTTGGGGAAGAGATCCCTGATGGAAGGTATCAATTTTGGTTCCAGGACAGTTTCGATGTATTTTTTGGCATTCAGGATGCCATCAATCACTTGAATTCGGCCCACACCATCTGCAGACATACATGCCCAAATCATGACACTTGTTGGGTTTATTGTAGTTGCTTCAATGCAATCAGGATGAAGTGCTTCTCCTACTCTACGTCTCACGTATTTTCTACCATCACTACCAAAGGCGATATTTTACTCTCATCGCTCCAGATTACTTGCTTCCATCGATTTTCTGACCATTTAATGTGTTCTTTTGTCCACTTAACTCGTTTTTCGCGTTGCTTTTGATTTAAATATGGTTTTTTTCCTTGGAATTCTAGCTTGTAGTCCAAATCCTGATAATCTTCTTCTTATTGTTCTTGAACTTACTGCAATACCCGCTGCATTCATTTCACATCTAATGGTATCTGATGAAATTTTACTATCTTGAAGGCATAGCCGTTTAATTTTTCTACCGGCAGTAGCACTTGTGCATTTTTTTCGACCTGATTTGGCCTTATTTTCTACTGATTTCGTTTTTTCATAACGTAAACAGAACTTTCGTACACCAGAACAAGTCACTGAACCACCAACTTGTCTTGCAATTTCAGCATAAGAGAGGCCATTTTCTCTCAATATGACAATTCGCTTCTTTTTGTAGATGTCCAATTAGTTCTTCTTGTTGATGACATTGTTTAAAATTAATTTAATTAAAAAAGGGGACTTTAAATATTCAAAAACAGCAATACTCTATTTAATTGTACTAGTATGCATCATTCCGCAAAATATATCCACAACAATAACTCTTTTACCATCCAAATAACCTAAACTATAGTTACAGACATTTGATTGGTCCTCCGAACAGTGTTTGTGATTGGCTAGTACGCTTTTATTACAAAACACGTCCTTATTCAAAACGATTTGTGTTTGTTTGTTCTACTAAAATGAGCATAACTTTTTTTGTAATACAGATATTGTAATACTGTTTTTATTATTAAATTTTACATTAAATTACCTTCAATTTGATATATAAAAGTTTGTATTTAAGTGAAAACTAATATATTCTACAAGCACACAAAGTTGAAAAACATGAAACTTTCAAAAAAAGTCCAAACTTTTGGCCACCACTGTATATATATATATATATATATATATAAAATATTTTTATATTGCTTTCGTTTTTAGACATATTTCGTATGATTTTGCTTTAGCTCTCTTTGTCTAACATGGTGTCTAACGGTCACGAATTTCACCGATCGCTCACGAAGTTTCGTGAATTTCGACAATTTATCATGTATTTTTTGCTTCGTATAGATAAGGAAATCTTCATAAATCGCCATCAAACACCGTGTTATGGCTTATGGCGCCGGCTTATGGTGTTTAATCGTTCTTCATCTATAACATGGATGTCAACATTCACATTAAATTCATTTTATTAGAATGAAAACCTAAATGAAAGTAAAAATACATCCTATTTTTTACACACCTGTATTATTATTTTTTTATATAGAAGTTTTATTATCACTTGAAATCAAAGTAAAATTCATCATTGAATTCATTGAATCTGTTGTAAAATAGCTATAAAATGTGTATGCATACTTAGTGTTGAATGTAATTCTTTGGCTCATTATGCAATTATAAATTGTCATTCTAATACATATATTTAAAAAAAAAAAGAATATTGCATTGTTTATTAAACGTACTAAAAAATAATTTTAGAAAAATATTATTAAACCATTTTAATTGTTTAAACTAATATAATTTTACTACATAGATATCAAAAATTTTTTGCTTCATCATCTGGTTTCCTGTTTTTGGGCATTTTACTCGTCTCATCTCTGGACGGGAATGGATATTGTGTTTAAGGATATTGATTAAAAAAATTATAATAATAAATTAAAAAAAATCAGTAAAATAGATTTCTACATGTAAAGAATTTTTTTAACTCTTTAAAATTATTTTGAACCGAGAATTGTATTTAAGTAGGATTCATTAGTTCATAAAAATTGTATTGTTTTTTTCGTGGCAAAGAAGGAAAAAGTTTTAATTAAAAATATATTAATTCTACATACATTAAATTTTAATAGAGAAAAGAAAGAAATTCAAAGATAATTTCTGAGATGATCTTTTAAACTCTTTATTAGAAATAAACAGTAACATTTCATTTGATACCTTATCCGACTACTAATTAAGGGGAGGTTACCCTTCATCGGTCCGAAAAGTAGGTAAACTGCGGTTTATATATATATATATATATATATATATATATATATATATATATATATATAATTATAATATCTATGAATTTCAAAAAACATATCAAGTTCTATTATCATTCTACTTAAATCTCCAAAGAGATAATTAATGATATTGTGTATACAGAATACCACATAGCTAATAATTAACATGTGCAAACATAATATTACCATAGCTTGTGCTTCAATGGTAATTGGCATATATATATATATATATATACATATATAACCATTAATGAATCATTACCGAAACACCAACAAAAACTATGAAATTATGAATTAGTATGTAATAATTAATTGACAACAATAGTGTTCCCCAACACTCTGAATATAGATTCCATATACATATTTATCATCTTGATCTATTTTCTTATACATTTTGGTATCGTATATATATTTTTAAATATACATATATATATACCATAAAATTCCGATTGTAAGCCCCCCTTTTTCAAAATCAGAAAGGATTAAATTTGGGAGGGGGGCTTATAATCGAGATTTTTTTTTAAAATCATTTAAAAACCTGTTTTTATCATTAATTTAGAAATAAAAAAGGGACAATAATCTTCCGTATTTTGGCAGATTTAAAAAAATAAATTAATTAATTAAAAAATAAATAAATTTCCCCCTCCCTCCCTAATATCCTGCCCCCCCCCCCCCCCCCCTTCCCCCTCATTTTTTTAAAAATCATTTTTTAAATATTTTTCTTATTTTTTTATTTTATTGTAACAATAAATAATCAATCTTCTAACTCTCCTCTCAAGATTACTGTTTCCCACTTTGCCCTCCCCCCCTCTGGAACCAAAAATGCATAGTTTAATCTTTAAAACTTTTTAATTTAAAACTTCTCTTAAGACTTATTAAATTAAGACTTATTAATTCTCTATATTAAAAATATATAACTCCAACCTGCCACCTAAATTAACCCCTCCTCCTAAAATATCTGCTTCTCTCCCCCTGCCCCCTCCCCCCAATCTTATTTCATGAAGATCCTCCCCTCCAAATGCATCTCGTAAAATTAAAAAAAAAATTAATTCTTAATTTTTTCTGCTCTATTTGTGATTTTTTTCTCCCATCAATATTTAAATAAAGATCTACATTATCCCCACCCCCATTTTTTAATCTATTTATAACTTTCTTGCAACTATAATTAAATAATTATCTAAATTTCTTCTCCCCAGTACACAAACTTTAAAATCTTTAAAACTATTTTTTAAAGATTTTATGCTGTATTGTTACTTTGTAGCAACAATAAATAAAATAAATGATCACCTAACTCTCCCCTTAAAGTTCCATAATCCATCCACAGAAAAAGGAGTGAATTTCAAGACATGGAGGAGGGGAAGAGCAGAGAGAAGATTTTAGCTTTTTGTAGTTTGGCTGTTCTCACAGCTGATATTTTGTTAATGGATGGGGAGTTATTTTAGAGAACATATTTATTTCAAAACATAAAATACACATGTGATCCAGGGGAGAACAGTCAAACTGCTAAAAAGATGAAAATTTTGCTGTAGAAAAATGTTGGAGTGGGTAGAGAAGGGAAACAGACAATTCATGTGAGGGGAGGGATTTGATTAACATCATGCAAAAACGTAAGTGGAAATCTGCCAAAAATGTCAAAAGTATGAAAATTCCCTCCCTTAGATTTTTAAAATCAATTTTTTGTGCATAAAAAATTTTGTGTATGTGAGAGGGGGGGTATATTTGGGAATAGAAAAAAAAATCAAAATTGCTTAAAAGTGGTTGGGGGGCTTACTTTCGGGATTTTACAGTATGTATATATATATATATATATATATATATAGGTATATTCTTAGAAAGAACAAAGTAACACAAAAACATAAATTACCCACTTCCATAGTCTTTGGCATTAAAAAATATTTTTATTATACAATAATTATTAAAATTTATATGGCGGTATATATTGTCAGTTGCATTTGGGTATGCTGCACCGTGTACTGCACAGATTGTGGAAGTCTAGACCAACACGTGATACGATTATCACATGTTGATCTGGGTAATAGTCATCTGACACAAACAAAATATAATTTTTTCAAAAAACATGCTGATTTTCCTTTTTTTGGGGGGGGGGGGGGGAGTGGGGGACTTGAACCTATTTTTAGTGAAATTGAATTAAATATTGTCGTTTGAAAAAAAAAAAAAAAGTGTCATTTTCGCCCGTTTTTCTCTAACTTCAACATGGCTTATTTTTTTTTTCTTTACATATGGAAGGTTTATGACTCCACATGAATAATCTTTAATTTTCAAAGAGAAAAATTTGATTGGTTGATCCATTTAAACACTGCTTTACACGGCTTACAGAGGGGCGTTTTAATGATCTAGGTGGACAAAATTCATTTTTCCGATTATCTTGGAATTTAACAAGACCACGTATACTGATAGCTGAATGTATCTTTCGTCGAGATCCGTACGAGTTTTGTCGAAAAAATTCGAGGTATCGGCAGGTGTTGGAACTGGTTTCAAAAGTAAAAGTATCTTTATTAAAAAAACTGCAACGAAAATCGAAAAAATAAAAAAGGGCCTGTATAGAGATGGACTTCAACTATCCAATGCAAAAGAAAAAAAAATCGTTTAAAAATATGGAAATGCAAACGAGATATTGTAAAATAACTGTGTCATACTGCCAGACTCAAGCCCATTGCTATGACTGCTTGGCCATGGCGTAAGACAAACTATTAGGAATATTTTTGAAAGATTTGGTATTTATACTCTTTAGAGTATGCGGAAACGAGTTAGGCAATATAAATAATTAGTTCGAAATTTTACCGATAGGTAGCGCTTACATATTAGGGATGCTTTATTAACAATATTGACAAAAATAACTCATTTTAAATCAATAACTTTTGAGACAGCGATATGCTTTCATAGCAGCGCTATAATTACTACCATTTTAATTAAAAAAACAACAAAAAAAACCACTTTAAAATCTTCTGATTGTCCAGCAAAAGAGATAGATTGTAATGATGTTTCCCCTGCATTTTATTTTAAATGCTAAAAAAGGTGATTATTCCCAAATTATATAAAAACTTAATTATATATATATTTATGTTAACCTTGACGGTATCAATCATTACTCAATGTATTAAAACTTCATTATATTTGTAGAATTATATTAATTTAAAAAATGATTGCTTTGCATTGAAACTTGGAGCTTAGTGAACGTGTTAACATGGGCTTGTCAGTGAGAGGGTTAACAGCGCGTCTTTTTTTTTAGCTAAAATTTTAGTGCTCATAAGGCGAAAACTTTAAGGCAAAACATCGCGGCGAAAACTTTACTCCTCTCCCCTCACGCGAAAACACATGCTCGCTAATGTTAATCCTATAGGGCATTATTTTTTTATCTCGTTTGCATTTCAATATTTTTTAAACTTTTTTTTTTTTTTTTTTTTTTGCATTGGATAGCAGAGATTAATTTCTATTTCCGCCGTTGATTACTTTCTCGATTTATTTTTTTTATTTTATTTTTTTACGAAGATACTTTTATTTTCGAAACCGGTTTCGAACACACCATAACATAATAAAATTCATGGCAATCCGAGTATATTTATGAGAGTTAAAGTACGGTCAGACGGCAGACAGACAAACTCTCTGAAGTCATAAAAACTTTCAACTATGTTGGAATGTGTTAAAAATAAAAGAATTTTCGATATTTTATGTAAAAGTATAGCTCGGTGCATTATAAATATAGCTCATGGAAAATAGCACTCACATGTTTAGAGAAGTCTGTATTAGTATAAATATTTAGGTAGGATGATCACACCAGTATATTGGCCGGTGACGCATAAAATTATAGAAAACAAAAATTAATGCTCGGATATGTTAATTTTGGTTGATAGAAAATGCAGAATGTTTCATAAATAATCATCCGATTAAAAAAAAAAAATCATAACTATTTAGCTTTTAATCCGTTTTGATCGAATAATGTATAGGTTCAAAGAGGGAAATCTTGAGTTTCACGCAGTTGTCGACAGGTAGGGGACCTAACGATTCATCACTGGCGTGGCGCCCAAGATCAACGAACCTCCCAGTGTGTGATTTCTTCTTCTGGGTGGTTATAAAAGACTACGTTTATGTGTCTCCCCATCCAGCTACATTAGCCGAACTGAAGATACACATACCAGCAGCCGTGGAACAGCGGATGCAAACATGCTCGCAAAGTTTGGGACGAATTTGACTATTCATATAGAAAGATTCCGTGCATCCAAAGGTAGCCATATTGAGCGCCTTTAATTTGGTTTATAAAAAAAACTTTATGATTAGCCATGTAATATAAAAATATTCTTAACTGTTTATGTTCAATACTTTTCATAATACATGCACTTCCAATCGGGTGATTCTTTTTAAAACACCCTGCATATCTGATACCATTTTCTACGCATTGTGCACTGTTTTACCGATCCAATTTTTTTTTTAAAGACCACAACCGACACTTAAAAGATTGAAGCTAAATATTTATACTGATACATACTTTGACCCTTATCGCGTATCTAAGGCTTTTATGGCTTATTCAACATCCACTCGTACACATCAAAAATCCATTATCCCTCCCATAGCTCTACGAATGCTACTGCAGTTTATTCACCATTACAGAGGAATAACCCTTCTTTCCCCCTCCTCGATAATCCCCCCCCCCCATCTGAACGTATACCGATACCTATATCATGAATAATACACATAAAAGTGACAACCATCATAATTACCCCAATCTACCGTCTTCCCAAACTTGTATACCTGAGAGCCCGGAAGGTTACTGCGGGAACGAATCTGATTGGAGCAGGTTCTCCCGTTCAAAGAATTCCGAAGAACTCTTTTTTAGCTACTAACACAAAACCAAGAGAGCGGGTTACAATGACAATAGATGGATGCGAAGAGCTAAGATGTGATCCTTAATATTTATAAGTGGCGGAACTGCTCAGATAAATTCTATATAATTTATTTATAATATACCTCTGGATTAAGTGTGGCTTCGATATTTTTTGGAGTTAGTGGCATATTCCCCGGATATCTAGGATGTAAGAGCCCAGAAATATTTCTCATTTAATTAGAGTGAGGCATAGTTACTTCCTTTCCAATATTATTCTCCTCACGTCTCAAGGGATATTTTATCTGCTTTAAATAATGAAATATAAAGAAAAAACAAAATCATTAAATGAATTATAAACTCAACATATTCATTTATAAAGAACATGGACAGCTATATTATGAAGAAAAAGATAACAAAGAAAATATGTTAAAGAATCATTATAAATATATATTAGTATCAAAATATGTGTAAATAAATTTTACGTTACACGAAAAAAAACAATAGTTATGAAAAACTTTCACGTTGGATTACATGCATGAAATAATTATGGAATTTGTGAATTATGATGAAACGTACTTAAAAATATCATAGCTGGTCATAAGATGTAACTAACTCATCAACGGATTAAAAATTTTTAGTGTTCAAGTAGGAATACTTAAATTTCACTGGATATTCACAGGATTTTATTTCAATATTTATTGTATGTAGGACTTAAAAAAAAATCATCTTCTGTTTATAAGAAGCAAATTCTGATATTTTTACACTGCTTTGAAAGAGAACTTTAACCGAATATAACATTCTGAACAGTCTTTACGATATTAGTGATAAAAATTGACTAACATCTTTAGCGAATTTTCTGCTTACTGCCATTTCTTTTTATTGGAAATACTTAAAAATCTGCGGGACTTAACAATCAATGGATATTATTCATTAGAATCAATTTCAATATTCACTGAATGCAAGACTTATCATCTTCAATTTACAGAAATATACCTGATAATTTTGGACTACGTAGAAAAAGAAGTTTAGCGGAATATAAAATTCTAAACAGTATTTACGATATACGATTTTTTAAAAAAAATTATCAACATCTTTAGAAAATTTCACACTTACTGCCATTTTATTTTATTGAGAAAAAAAAAGTACAAAATGACTTAAGCTCAATATTAAAAAAAAGCAAAAAGATTAGAATTATCATCATAAATATTAAGAATACGGAAGTATATTTCGAAAATTCAAGAAAGCACCTCGGCACACCTTTGGAACATTTGCTTAAAAAAACTCAGAGAAAAAAAAATTGCCATTTTTGTGCAAAATGAAAGAAAACTTCCAGAATGCGAATATTGTTTAGATAGCCGACGTGTGCATAGTTCAAAACTATCCAATCGAAAAATTGACTTATTCGTCGTGCGGAAACAAGTTGGCTTAGCAAGTTTCTACCGCAGAAAATTGCCGATTATATATCCTCTTCACTGCTTTTCCCCAACTTTTTCGCATTCTTCACTCGGCTTTCTGAAAAACTTTAACTCAGTTTTATCAGGCAAACTGAAACTGAATGAAGTGAAGGATTTCACGCTTTGTTCACGAGTGATGCTGCACTTTTTCTGAACTCGCAGTTGATGATGCTCAGTTGATGAAGGAGAGCTTCTCATTCAAGAATTCTCTCTATCGATTGGATTTCACGTGCTTCTGTTTTGACGAACTGGATTAATTTTGTCTTAGCCTTGGATAGATTGTTTAAGCGATTTTTCTCGTCTGAGGAAGAATTTTTTTCCCATTCTGATTTATTTCTGTTATCGTCTGCAGACTTATTCCAATTGAAAATTTCATATTTCGGAGAAATGTCCCAATTATATGCTGGATTACATGTTTCTAGAACAGGAAATTTACTTATTGTTTGAGATATTAATAAGGATTTACTACGAGTATTATTATAAGCAATATTACGAATCACAGCTTCATTCAATAATATAGTGATAATATTGTGATTTGAAAGTATTGCAATTTTTAAAGTGGCTAATAAAGAACTTGGAATCCAAAGAGCATCACTTTAAATATTAAGAGCATTATAATCAACTACGAGTATTGTTATGAACAATATTGTGAATGACGGTATCACTCAGTAATATATTGAACGTGGTGTGATTTCACGGAATTATATTTTTAAAACCCGATTTAATAAAACTGCTAATTCAAAAAAGTATATTGTTAAATAAATCGACATATATAAGGAATATATTTTATGTTTCCAAGTTTGTGACAATTGTAGAATAAATTTATTAGATGCGATAAACAAGAGTTGTTTCAACAAGATCCTGTGGATTAAAAAAAAAAAATCAGCAGTTTTTACTCATTCAGGTTTGAGTATTCGGTGATAAGTGTAACAAAAGTTTATGGCTTTTCTTGGGGACCACCGACCAATGACGATTACTCCGAGAATTTCGAGAAAGCCGGGCGTGTCCTATGGCATTACAGACTACTCTCCAATTAATTTGCACAGGTAAAAGTGAACTGACAGGTGTGCGGCTATACAACAAACAGTAGTTCGTAGAGCTAAATGGTGTTTGAGTAAACAGTTTTACAGCAGGTTAAAAAGGATTTTGCTTTCCCTATAATTTTTAGTGTATGACGATTTTAAGTGGGAATAAAGACACAGAAATGAATAATAATATGGTAAGTTAATATTTTTCTCTGAAATATACTATTTTTCATTTCTTATACTTTTTTTCTAAAATAACTAACTGCCTTTATTGAATGTATATTGATAGAGTAATACAATACAGTAGTGAGTTTATTATTTTTTTTATTAGCGGTTCTTTGTAATTCCGTTCATTAATGATGTATATTTTTTAATGCTTTATTAAATAGATGTAAAAAAAAAAGAGTGGGAGCCTATAATTATAATAAAACAATTGCTAAAAATCTGGAAAATATTTATGAAAAATATTTACTTAGCATCAAACATTTTTTTCTAACTAAACAATACCGAAGTTGTCTTATTTATAATTAGAAATATTCGCAAATACGTCAGTGTCACCTGTACGAGTTTGTACGCGTATCATTTCTCGTTGAAAGCTAATATATTGTTTTGAAATAAACAACAATAATAAAAAGTATATTATCCAAAAATAAAATAGTAATAATAATAATAATTAAAAAAAATTAAGCTTATATTGAAAAATGAAATTTTATATCGTCTTAAGAAATATTTAGTTATATTTTGTTGTGCTTTCATATTTGTGGCGAAAAAAATATCCGATTATTATTTTATTAATGTTTTTTTTAATGCATTAAATTTTCGCATATTTTTATTATATTTTTATTCTAGTTTATTTTAACTTAATAGTTACATCACTATGGAAAAAAAAAAAAAAAAAAAAAAAAAAGATGCACTTGCTTGTTTGATATGAATAAAGTTTAGGAATACCACTTTCGTATATAATAAATATACGCAAGAACAAAGTGACCTCTAATAATTGCTAAATTATGCACTTAATAATTTCTTATATTAAAAAGTGTCGAAAAAAACCTTGAAAAATGTTGGTGAGTGGTGGCATCTCTTTTTTAACGTTGAAATATTACGTTTATTTTTTCAAGACCTTGTATTTTAACCCATACAATCATGTATATATTTAATTTGAGCAGAAATTTTATTTTACTTAAATATTTCTTTTTTTTTTTTTTTTTTTTTTTTTTCGTTTTTATATGTGAATATTTTTACCCGATTGTGCGCAAATGTGAAAAAAGGGATAATGTTTTTGGTCGTGGACAGTGTAAAATTCGTTATACACTCATAAAATGGGAACGTATCGAAGGATTTTAATAAATAAAGCATCAAATTGTTAGTCGTCACGGTCTATAGTTATATATCTAATGTTTCCTGGACTAACCATGTAACTCTAAAATGTTTATAAATCGCTGTTCTGTTAAAATTATATTGCCACTAAACCTCTGGGGTCAGCGGTAGCCTCTTCAGTTTCCAAGTGCAAGGTTCCGGGTTCGAACCCCGCCCTTTCCAATGTACGAATAATGATGCAACGTGAAATCATACGGCCCTCAATTATGAAATGCTTTTATTATATCATCAAAACTGAGTCTTTGTGCTTTTCTTTTCTTTTTTTTTTTTTCTTTTTGTTCAATTTGAAGTAATTGATGCAATAATTTTTCGCAGTTTTTTTATTTTTTTTATATATATATATATATATATATTTTTATTATTACTAATTAAATGTTATTTTTTTTTCTCTATTGATAGAAAAAGTAAATAGTTAGATAAGTATTGAAATTCTCCCACCCCCTAAAAATATATGGAAACGTGTCAAAGGATTTTAGTAAATAAAGGCACCAAAATGTTTATTTTCACTCCCCGATTGTCACGGTCTATAGTTATATATCTAATATTTCCTGGAGTAACCATGTAACTATAAAATGTTTATAAATCGTTGTTCTGTTAAAAGCATATATTGCCACTAAATCTCTAGGCTCAGCGATAGCCTCTTCAATCAAAGGTAGCCTCTCAGCCCTTAGAGTCAATTTTTTCCCCACGTTGTTTTGATTATTTTAATTATATTTTGTTCAATTACTTTTTCGGTCTTTTAAAAATGTCTATTTTTTATAAGCGATTTACAGCAATTTTCTCCCATTCTCGGTCATTTCTGTTTTCGAAATGATGCTGTCAAATCACCCTTTTTACTTACCCATCATACGTAGTATAGGGTAAGTCTTGTAATCGTTTTGAAAATCGAAAAAAAATTTTTTTGACGGATTTACACGTTTCAGACACTAGAGATTCCGAAAAACATATTTTTAGAAAAAAAATTTTGCCGTCTGTGTGTGTGTCTGTAAACGCTCTATCTCCCGAACAAATTGAGATAGAGACTTGCAATTTGGTATGTACTTAGTATGTAATAATGGGAAGAAGCTTATTTCATTTCAATAACCTCGATTAACCGGAACATTTTTTTTCGGACTCTCGAAATATTCGTTCTGATGAAAGATACATAAAAATTTTCGAAATTGTTTATTTTAAGGAGTAAATATAAAAGACAATAAAAAAACATAAATTTAGCATAAAACATGAAGTCGATCGGATAATGAGTTGCCGAGATATTTGTAATCCTATTTTCCACACTCTTCGATTTTTTATGACCCTGTATTTCATCCAAATTTCACTTCAAAGATATATTTTAATTGGAAATTTGACGCTTAATTAGATGCAATAAACCGCTAGTTAATAGGAGTATTATTTTTGGAGTTATAAGGAAAAACCTCTTTCAAGCAATTCAGTAATCGAGCCTTTTTATGACGTCATCAAGCCACGATTTTATTTGAATTGCAATGCATTTTATAAGTAGTTTACACATTTTTATTTTAATATTTTACATTATACATATACATGATGGGTAAGTATTACGGTGGCCCCCAACGACTAGTTTAGAATTATTATTAATTGTTAGTTTTTTATTGCAGTTTTTCCTCTCGTGCTGATTTTTTTTTTAACCTTGCTTCTTTTATCTTTTTTTTTTTTTTTTTTAACCAGTTTTCTCCTATCATAAGAATTATTTAAATTTTTATAATAATGTTTATTGGCAGATCGAGGTATATTTATAGAAGAATAATGCTTATTTATTTATAATTTCAATTTATGTCTCAGACTTTTATTTTGTTTTTTCGCTGTATTTTTTAACATCAGGGAGCAATTTAATTTTCTATAGAGGAAAATTCAGGAATGTTCGCTATTGAAAATATTAACTAAAATCCAAATAGTATTTTTTTTTTTTTTTAAGTTTTTACAGAAAAAGAAAAGAAATTCATTATAAAGGAGTTTAATTTATACGTTAAATAATTCAATTTAACCTAATTTATTGCACAACAAAACATTTTTTCGTATCATTTTGTTACACAATGCCTATGAATATGTAGAAGTAAATGATAGCGCTTCGTAATGATAGAAATTCATCTATATATAAGAAGTAGTGACATTTTTAAATGTCCAAAAATATTACTATAAGTTTAATATATTTAATTTATTAATCCATAAAATATAAAAGTCTGTAATTTTAAAATGATTGCCATAAAAATCCCAAATTATATCTGAATAAATAATTAATTTTATATCGCGATTGCGTTTTCGTTTAAAATTTATGAACACTTATAATTTGATATTTGCATATGTAATTGTGGGGTTATTTTTTGCATACTGTTACTGGAGTCAAATAAAATATTTTGACTTTTAGAAAAATATTTTATTGATATTGGTAACGATACATTTTATTATTATTATTATTCAAGTTGGCTATATCAAAAAAAGATTTCGAGAAAATTGAAGCGTTGGTAGCATTTGAAAATAATCTCTACATAATAATTAACTAACAATTTAAGATTCAAAATTTTACTCATAACTAACCATATTTTATAAATACTAATTTGAAGAAGATACTTTCTTCTTATTATTATTATTTTCTCTCTTTTGTTATTTTGCGGGTTCAGAAAACCATTTGTTGCATTTCCATTTTTTGATAATCAGTAACAATTACAAGCATAACTTATGAAAAATAAATAGATAAGCTAAACTTTATAGTTTCATTTATAGAAATCTATACTTCTAATATCCTATATAGGTTTTCATTTTTTAAACGACAATAATTCTCCATAAATGCAGTTTTGCAACCCCCCCCCCCCCCACTCCAAGAAAAAAAAAACTTTGTAGAAAAATTTTTGACGAGTGTAAATAGCGTGCTTTTAATAAAATGTTATTAATAAAATGAAGAAAATAAATAAATGTTTTCTGTTATTATATTTCATTGAAGCAGTAATAAAAACATGTAATTACATATATTTTTAATAGCTGTTGAACGAAATGGAAAAAAAAAAAAAAAAAGAAAGAAAGAAAGAAATTATATAATTTTTCTTATTTAGTTGTATGATTTTGAAAATTTCTCTACAAAAAGGAGAAGAAAAAAAGAAAATTTATATATCTTATTTATTTTATGGTAACAAAATTTAAAAGTCTAACATCATTAATGTAAAACATCAAACACAAACATAGTTTTGCGCGACATATTTTGAACATGTTTGAAGAGGAAATGAAAATAAAAAAATAATTGTAATAAAGAAATATCAAAAAGGGAAAGTAGAACGAAAAAAAACTACAGATAAATCACTCTTTTCTGTCTTTAACAAACAATCGAAAATCAAAATCATTATATTTTTCAGTTCGTCTTTTAATTATATATATATATATATATTTTTTTTGCATTAAATGTTTAAAAATGTTTAAAAAAATTTTGTAATCGAAAACAGTAATATATATAGCATAAAAGTACGTAGTTTTGCATGACGTAGTTTTGCTTGTTCTTATCTAATAATTTTTTTTTTTTTTTTTTTTTTTTGTTTACACGGTAGAATTTCTTACAAATTATCATTAGTTTTCATTCAGAAATATGCTTAAAAATGTTTTGCACTTTTGATCATAGAATGAGATAAACAACTTCCATTTCTTAACTTTTTATTAAAGATATAGATACTTCTAACAAGTGAATACTAATGCTCCTTATTTAGATAACAATGCTACTCCAGAGAAGGTCATAAAAACGTCTAAATCACTGGAAGAAACATGACAAGAATTCATGATATGATCTCCCTCTCTTTCTTCTCGCGTAATGAGCGAGCGTAAAAGAAAAAAAAGGTAGTTTAATGTTTAATGTAATCAAACGAGTATACGTACGTTTTTGGCTTTGTGAAATGTTGCGAATAAAAGCAAATGTTCGAAAGTGTTTAGTGTTTCAACGATGCTCTGGATTCATCTTATAAAATTTCTATTTATTCTTATAAAATTACTATTTTTTTTTATTACATCTTATAAATATTATTACATATTATTACATCTTATAAAATTCCTATTTCTTTATTACATCTTATAAATATTATTACATATTATTACATCTTATAAATATTATTACATCTTATAAAATTCCTATTTCTTTATTGCATCTTATAAATATTATTACATATTATTACATCTTATAAAATTCCTATTTCTTTATTACATCTTATAAATATTATTACATATTATTACGTCTTGTAAAATTCCTATTTATTTTATTTTACATAATCATAAAATGTTACTTTTAATGAATGTGAGAAATAAAATCTCTGGTTCAAAGAGAATGGAGAATTCAATAAAAGACATGAACTGAAATTGATGTTATAAATAAAATATTAAATATATATTGAAGCATTAACAAATGAAGGAATAACGTTGCGATAATATATATATATATATATATATATATATATATATATATATATATATATATATATATATATATATATATATATATATATATATATATATATATTAATGGAGAAAATTCTAAAATTCTAGAGGAAATGTGTAGGAATGGAATGATTAAAAATCAATTTTTGGCACAGCTAGCAAGTTTTTGGCTTGAAAATAAAAATACGAAAGTAATTAGATGCATGGAGGAATCAACAAAAATATGCATTGGTATATATTAATTGATATTTATTTTATAATTGTTTATTCTTATAAACGCAAAATACCGTATTCTTTTTCTTATATAAATTTTACATATTTTAAAAATTGATTTGATTTTAAATTTAAGTCTGTTACTGCTAGAGGAATCGCTTAAAAAAGTCTACATATTCGGATTGGCGATTTTATCAATCATCAGTTACGGAAGTTTATAGCGAGTATTTAAAAATAGAATTTAATTACATTTAACAGATTACGGCAATCATTCTCATGTGGGTGAGAGAGTGGGATGTAGGTGGGAAAGGGGGGGGGCGATTAATCTCTAAAACTAAGAGAAACACAGTATCATTTTAGGGGAGTATTTTATTCCGCGGAAATGTTTTCTTAATTGTACATACATAGAAACTCGTCAATTCTGCAAGTGTTATTCCCAGGACTGACTTTGTCGAATTCATGCATATTTCATTAAACAGCCTTTTATTTATGTTTCCTGTATATACTTTAAATACAGTATATATAGTTCGTGTATGTTCAGTTATGCGACGCGGGTGGTTTCTATAAACAGCACATCAGGATGCGATATGATTGTTTAACATCCTATTGATCCAATCGTATTCCAATTTTCTCGATTAGATAAGTTTACCGAAGATGTGTGGATATTCTCTTGCATTAGGCAAACTTTTCACACCAAACATTTTTTTTTTTTATCGCAATTAAAAAAAAAAAAATAAAATTGGTTCCCATTTTACAGTCTTTTTGGGAGCCCTCTTAAGTTTTACAGGGGAAGATCATGCTTCATGTAGCTTTGTGGGTAATCAGGTTTTAGAGGAGAAGGAACATGACTTACTCCGAAAATATTTAAAAAAGTAATTTGGCGTATATTCATACTATATTCGATGGAAACTGTCTTAAGGCTGCTCGTCAGTAAACTTCCCGATTCCCCTCGCTAATGTTATTCCTATGGGCGTAGGATACATTCGTATTTTTAAAATATCTCCTCGGGAAATTAATATTTTTAACTTCTGTTTCCTGTGTACTGTTCTTAAAGAATGTCTCTTTTTTTTCTTAGTTATCAAAATATTTCTAAACTATGTGCTTAATTTATATTTTTATGTGTTAAAATCTTAGCGAAACTGAATACGATTTTAACATTTCATATAAAATTAAGTCTGTATTTTAGAAAAAAAAATAACAACTAAGAAAAAAAGAGACATTCTGTAAGAACAATACAATAAAAAGAGAAGTTAAAAATATTAATTTTCCGAGGAGATATTTTAAAAATACGAATGCATCCTACGCCCATAAGAATAACATTAGTGAGGGAAATCGGGAAGTTTACTGACGAGCAGCCTTAAACTTTAGAAAGCTAGACCACCTTCAATGTGGACGAATCTAAGATGAATCACCTGGAATCCAGTGCCTTAGCACTGTACAGCCATTGTGCGGCCATTAATTTAGGCTATGCAATTTATAAAAAGGATCGTTTTTCAGCAAACTTAATTGAGATATCTGTTAATAACAAAAAAGTGTCTTTTGTGAATCATGTACTTATTCTTA
This sequence comes from Maratus michaelseni, assembly GCA_963931845.1. Classification (NCBI taxonomy): domain Eukaryota; kingdom Metazoa; phylum Arthropoda; class Arachnida; order Araneae; family Salticidae; genus Maratus; species Maratus michaelseni. The sequence goes on along the minus strand of OZ007587.1, from coordinate 300,214,306 downwards.
ATTTTTCTTTCAAACTGAAGCTAATCACATAGTTATCAACCAAAGTGACATTTTGTTCCAACCACCAAAATTAATGGTCTTCGGTAACTTATTTATTACCAAAGAGAAGGACTTATTTATTGTAAAAGAGAATGCCTACTAATCATGAATAAAACATTTTATTATCGTAATGCCAAATTGTTGGAGGTTTTCAACTGATCAAACTACTGGTTTTTGAAATTAATTGATCATTAACAAACATTTAAAGAAAGCACAAAATTATTATTCATTGTTGCATTTACACAATGCTGGTAATTTAAAATAAATTAAAACTGAAAAAAAAATCCTCCAGCCTCCTTAAAGCTGCTTCGTCAGTAAACTTCCCGATTCCCTCCGCTAATGTTAATCCTATGGGCGTAGGATGCATTCGTATATTTAAAATATCTCCTCAGGAAATTAATATTTTAACTTATATTTTCTTTGTACTGTTCTTAAAGGATGTCTCTATTTTTCTTTGTTGTCAAAATATTTCTAAACTATGTTCTTAATGTATAATTTTATGTGTTAAAATCTTAGCGAAACTGAATAAGATTTTAACATTTCACATAAAAATTAAGTATATATTTTAGAAATATTTTTATAACTAAGAAAAAAAGAGACACCCTTTAAGAACAGTACAAAGAAAACAAAAGTCAAAAATATTAATTTCCTGAAGAGATATTTTAAAAATACGAATGCATCCTACGCCCATTGGATTAACATTAGCGAGGGCAATCGGAAAGTTTACTGACGAGCAGCCTTAACAAACTCTGTGTCAGTGTTTAAATGCGTGTCTAATTTATATGTGTCTAAGTTATATGTGAACTTGTGCCAGAAACAAAAACTAAAGATATCTTATTATTTAGGTTTTTAAAGCTATATATGTTCAAAATAATAAACTAATCCATTAAAAAAATACTGATGTGTTTTAATTAAAATGATAAAAATAAAATATTTCATCAGTTATCCATGAAGTTAAAGAAGAAGTGGTTAAACAAAACAATCACACTATCGTCAAATTACAAATGATCCATTGAAAATTTCTGGTAATTTTTAATTTAAAAAGATAAAAGTATTTATCCATCAGTAAATCAACAAAACAAGATATGTATGAACAAAATAATCACACTTTTTTTTTTTCAAATTACGGTTGATCTTATATAGACAAAAGCCTAGAAGTAACCTGTCAATACCCAATCATACTACTACGAAACAGAATAAAGATTAACTCCTTTTAACAATATCGATATCGTTCCATAATTTATCATTTCAGTCATTCTAAACAAAACAATTACACTATTTTCAAATTACGGATGATCTGTTATACAGACAACAGCTTAAAAGTAAAGTATCAATCTTCAATCATACTATTTAATGGAGAATATATTTATTTATTAATTACCAAGCAAAATATATCTGCTTAAAGAAACTGTTCATTCTCGAATGCTTACTTTCAGATAAAAGGATAAGCTCCTTTTAACGATATCAGTATCGTTCTAATTTAACGCTTCAGTCATTCTAAGCCAAATTAGTGCATTGAAAAACAATATGAAACGCGTGACGACTTAATAGGATGAGTACATTTTCAATAGCCGGAATCTACTTAAGTGAATTCATAGCATAAGACACGCATGCAGACCGGGAAATGTAGCTATTTGCACGCATGAAATTCATAACAAATAAGCTTCATATTTACAGTCACAGTGTTTGCTACACATTCGTGATTTGTTTGAATAGGTTAACATGGAAATATAAGAAATAAATGTATTTACTGTGGAATCTGTGCGCTTCCTTTATCGTAAAAGCATACGTATGCATAATTTCACTCATTGCATAAAAATGTGGTTCTCAGATTTTTAGTATTCTGCTAATGTTTTTGTATGATTATTTTTCACAGCTTGCATGCTGCAATGAACGAACAATATGTAACTTTCATGTAAAACCTTCACTTAAAAAATATACATACACACTTTATACTTACTTACCTTTAAAAAAAATTGGATATGGCCAGTACAATCTCTGTATTTTTACGGGTTTTTTTTTTCCGATGAAAGTGATTTTGTGAAAGTGTCAAAAATATGAATTTGAGAATATTTTTGATAGCTAATGCTAATTCCAAACTGCTTATTTTGTGACTTATTTTTAAATTTATTTTTGCTCTAAAATGCATCCAATTGACAGGTTCTCTTATTCATAAACTTTATAATCTCTGTATTGGTCGATTTTTTGATAAAGACAGAATATATTTCAAAAAATGCTGTCAAAGTGGACATTTTGAACCGAATTTCTCGAAGCGATAGAGCTGGAAACAAAAGAAAATTATCGTACTGTGAAAATAATTGTTTGTAAATCAACTTCTAATTAATTGAACGAAAAATAAAAACACAAGTCACTTATAAATCTCTTCATAAATCACGTCGCCAAGTTTCATGTTTTTACTTTTAAAAATGAGTCTGAAAATGTGTCAGAAAATTTTGAGTTGTTGAGCGTGGAAAAATATATATCTTTTTTTTAATACCGCCTTAAGCTGTGATATTTATTTTTATTAGTACACGTCAAAGTCAAACCGGGTGGGGAGGCCTAACTTTTGGCTTAAGCTCAACTAGCCCCGCCCATTATTACACTAAAAAATGAAAATCCGTAAAAATCCGGAAATTGTACTTGCAAAATACAGAAATACTTTTTAGAATGAAAAAACATAAAAAAAATCCCAAAGCCTTAGCAGCGTAAACGACAAAGTAACTAGATTTTTAGCACTAATCTGTCAATGATATTCTTAAATCCATATTCGCTACTTTCTGACACATTCACGAAATCATTTCATCGGAGAAAAAAATTCCGTAAAAACACGGAACTTGTTCTGGCAATCAACATTTGGTTTCTTTTTTTACATCATTTCGCGGAGAATATATTTAGGTAAATTTTACAGAGTGCTTAATACTAATATTTAGTCCTGTTATTCAGGAATGTAAATAAAATATCAAATATAAGTAAGATGGTATTCAATTTTTCTAGAATATCAAATTTCCAGAGAACAGACTGATAGATTATATTAAAGAACAAAAATAGAGTGAGTTTTTGAATAAAAGAGTAGGGGTGGGGATGGTACATAACTCCTTTCTGGTATTTTAGGGACTTAACAACATCAAATCCACATTTCAACCTTCGTTTCCAATTTTTACTCATATGCGTACAAGATGATTTTTCTTTTGTCTTAATGGTAAAAATATATTTTAAAATGCAAAAAATCTATTTTTTTTAAAATCTAAATTTATTTTATGTAATACGCTTGTACCTTACATATGCTTCCTACTATGAAAAGCCACTAATTTATCTATTTTATGAATTAAGTTCGCACAAATATTTTTATTATTATTATTTATTATTATTATTATTATTATCATTAGTTGTTTAATAAAATGAAAAAAAAAATCATCTTTATGCATTTTAAATGCATTTAAAATGCATTTTAAAACGTGAAGTTCTTAAAATATCGAGGAAACATATATTTCTGGAGATTTCTAAATCTTGTTAGTTAAATTGAGCTATTCAAAAATACCAAAAGAAATTTATTTGTCGTTTCTTTAAACGTTTAAACATATCAAAAATCAGTTCTGTACGATGATAAATGCATAAGAGAATAAATAAATATATTATCAGTATCGTAATTTCAATTTAATGAGGATAAATAAGAAACATTCATAAAAAGTGAATAACAAATATATAGTTCAATATTGAATAATAATTGAATAAGGAACTGGAGACGAAATATGTTAATTTAAAACGGTATTTGAAAATAACGGTTGCTTTAATACGGAAGTCGTGAACCTGCTGATTTCGAATTAACTATAGTTTGGCCTCTGAAATTAGAATGCCCGTAACCAATTATTTATAAAGGCAATGTCAAGGGTTTTGTTACTGTTTTCCTATTTCCGAGTTTTTCTATATTTTTAAAGAAAACAATCTCAATAAAATATGTGCTTTTGTCGCTTGTGTTTTACATTTTCACATTTTATTAAGAACTATGTACGAGATTTGCTTTGTTGCCAGTTCTATATTAATATTTTGATGAAAAATAGTATGTTTCTATAAAACACGTATCATCCAGTGTTATAGAATATACTTGAACTAACAGGAAAATCTTGTGGAAATCCAAAATTTTATCTTTTTTATGCGGATAATTTTGCTAAAAATTGCATTTCATTCAGCGCTCCCACTGGTTTATTTTTTGAACATACCAATATTTCTGAAGACAGTTTTTTGTGCTATGTTTTTAAAACATTCGCAACAAAAATTATCTTCTGGATAGGTTTCTACAAAATTTGTGAGAAAATTTTGGAAAGAAAAATTTTACTTTGTAAAAAGTGGTATTCGAAAAACGGACCTGGTGGAAGTCCTGCATTCTCGGCAATTAAAATTACAATGTTGTATGAAAAACTGTGCAAAAAAAATTCATTAATTTTTGTAATAAAATTTTATTTTATAGTTTTTAACTGCCATTTAAGCTATTTACTTCAGCAAAATAATTAATACTGCGGCAATAGCAATTTACTTATAATTTTTGGGGGACAAAACAATGTACGGCAATGAATTGTATGTTATGAAATGGAGTAAAATTAGGAAAATCTGCATCTCAATGTATTTTGCAAGAGTTTTACAAACAAGGAGATGGGAAAAATTCCTTGTACTACCTTTGTTTGAAGTTTGAACGTATGCAAACAACTGAGAATTTCAATTCATCATTACAAGTTTTAATTAATAATGGATTAATAATCCATTATTAATAATGGATTATTTTCAGAAAGTTACCAAGTATAGCTCCGAGTACAAATAAATGCTTTGAAATATCGATATAAATAATTTTTTGAGCTTCTAAAGAAATTCTTTGAGTACACTTTAATTTGCGATATAAGGCACATCATACACAACACGATGTTTCAAAATTTCATATTTCAAATGTCAATGAGCTAAGAGTTATTTTTTTCACTATCTCTTGTTCAGTCATAAACTTATATTTTTCTACAAAAGCAGGAGAGAAAACTTTCAGATTAGGATTCAACATCTGCCGTTGCCTTCGTGCCTCATTTGAAATTCAACAAGTTGAACTTGCGTTTAGTTATGCTTTCTGTTCAGTGTCACGAAATTTTCTCACCTGCTTTACTGAAACTTCGTGTAGATGATGCTAAATGGTTCAAATATTTCAGGATGTAAGTGTGAATGCTCCTCTCTATTGCGAATTTTCACGATACTATTCATGACTTATAGTTCTCTGTGTTTTTCGTGCTTGGTTCGTTTATTAAATCAGATATTCTTTGTCAGTCCGTACTAGGATATATTAACAGCTGGAATTTAAAACTGGAGATTCGATTCGAATTTACACTAATGACTATGTAATAGTGATCAAAGTAGTTTACAAAAAATATGTTTTGAATTAATTTTAAATTAAATAATATTACTGCTTTTTTTAAAAAATCAAAAAACATTTTATGAAAATAAAATAAGTCATTGTCTTAAGACGCAAGACTTATTTTAGTTATCCTTACGTTAAATTTCAAATAATTTAAACAAAATGTTTTTCTTATGTTCTATAACAATTTTTAACCTACCCTTTAAAGTCTTGGGTATTTTCAGGCATTCTTTTTTTTTTCATTCTTTCTTTAATTATTTTGCAGGGTTATTTTCATGGGGCCCATTTTGTGAAAAGTAAAAGTTATTTTTGTGAAATTTATTATATTTTTGTGAAAAATAACATTTTGTAATGAAAGATGAAATCCGGTTACTCAAATTCGAAAGCATTTATTAAAAATAACTTCTTTAAGACCTTCTGCTACAGTTTTCTTCCTTTTAACTTGTTTTGCTTGCAATTTACACATTTTAAAACCTAATAAACTAAAAATAATTAGTGAAGAGTATGTTTTTATAGAATGGAATTTTGTAATGTGGCCTATTTTATTAAGAGTTATTTTGTGATGGGGCCTATTCTATTAAGAGGAAGTTTGTGATGGGGCCTATTTTATTAACAGGTATTTTATGATGGGGCCTTTTTTATTAAGAGGAATTTTGTGATGGGGCATTTTTTATTAAGAGGAATTTTGTGAAAGAGTCCATTAAAAGGAATTTTGTGATGGGGGGATTTTTATTAAGAGGGATATTGTGAAAGAGACTGTTTCATTAAAGGGATTTTTGTGAAGGCGCGTCAAATAGGCCCCAAATTTTGCCTGGATTTACCCTTGTTTTGTACATCATTTTCTAGTCCTGCATTTAGAACGCCCTCAGTCTATTCCAAGAGTTAAATCATTGAATCAACCTAAAAAAGTTTCTTATTTGACTGTAAAGGATATTATATTATTTCTCATAGCAAATTAACTTCGCTAATTTCTTTGTGTTGTCTGGGTATTTGTGGATATGTATGTATATGAAGAGTGTTGCCTATTGCACTTAATCATAAAAGCAAACTCGACATGGACCAGAAAAAATAAAATTCAGAACTGGCAAAAAAAAAAGTAAGTTCGAACCCAAGCCCTTGCAGGTCTCTACCATCAGCGGCATTGGTCATTGTTGAAAGGCACTAAGTCCTAGTTTTGAAATTTCTCAATTTTCTCATTTTTAGTAATTCCTCCATCCCAAACATGCATAAGTAGTTCCCGGACTGAGTTCCTTTCTTGACGAAATGGCCAATAAACATGAAAAAAACATTAAAACCATCTTAAAATGAAAAATATCAAAATATGGACTTGGTTCCTTTCAACGATCACCAATTCAATTGCTATAATTTGAGCGCTTTTTAATTAAGGTGATCTCAAAATTTTCCGTGCAGTTACGGTTATACAAATTACTCATATAAGGCTAAAAGCTTTCTTAATCACATCATTCTCTTCCAGCACTAGATACCATATCACATAGCATCGTTCATCGTATGTCTTTCTCAAATTAAGTTAAATCATCGAATGATGTAAGCAATCGTATTTGCGTACCGTATTTTTTATACGGGAAAAACGAAAAAAAAAAAAAATCAAATCTCATGTATAATGCGCCTTTTGGTATTTTAAAGGCAAAAAATACAGGATTTTGGGGGGAAACATTCTGTTTTAATCCTCATTCACATTTTTTTTTCTCGAACCTAAATTACCATAAATGCTATAAAATTAATGTTGCTACAAAGAGTATTTTACTCTCATTGGAAACCTTGTTTGAAAATAATTATGGACACCAGAATTCGTGTTATCGTATATTTTCTAATCATATACTAACTAAGGCACAAAAAGTCCAATAAACATTTTTTTATCGTCTACTTTCTAATTTCGTGGATTCATATCACAATATCTACGTGTTGTATCAGTGACTTAGTGGAAGCATATGTGTTTATATATAGCGCATTATATACACGGAAAAGTTCCATGTATAATGCATACTCCACTTTTCAGACCTAATATCTTTTGGGGAAAAAGTATATTATACATGAATAAATACGGCAATACTTCACAAGAGATTCCTCCACTCCAATGTTATACATAAAATTAGTTTACCTCACAGCTGCTATCAATCAGCCGTCATTGTTTGAATCGGAACTTAAATAGAAAGGTTAAGATATGATACTTTTTTTCCCTTTTATTTCCCCTTTTCTGAAAAAGGAAAAAGGTGCGACTTAACCCTTACATAACCTCCTATCACCGCCTATCTAACTTACCCAATTTAACGCTGAATCACGTAATCATATACTCCTGATCCTGATTAATATGAATGAAAAGCCGCGTATTACTTTTCGAGGAAAGGATGCAAATTAAAACCGAATTAGCATGCCCATTCATAGAAGCGTGTTTAGGTTCAAATACAATGTTGCCGCAACAACGAGGAAAAACGTAAAAAAATTCTTTTTCACTGAACCTCCTCACGCTTCTGAACTGTACCGAATAGACACCCCGCAGCAAGGGGCTGTTCTAATAACCCTCACCTCTTGTTTTAAGAGTGACTGGCATTCACGTTATCCAATCAAAGGTCAAGAAACAGGGCATTTCCCCGTCGTGGCGAATTATTTCATCTTTTGCCCTAGGACAAATTCTTGGCGGACCAGCAGCTAGAATACAAACGGCGGAGAATGTAGTTAATTTTCTGCGACTTCTTTTTTGTTATTACTCCTTTCATAGATGCCCAATCATAATTCTGTCGTTAGCAAGCAGTGTTTATGGAAATATCGTAAGTCAAGAATTATCTTTCGGTGCACAGTCCTCTTTGATTAAAAGTCTTCTTTTTTTTTCTTTCTTTTTTCTTATTTCACTACATGGATCGGACTCTATTTCGAGGGAACAAAATTTTACGAGTTAATGAGCAAATACCTAAACGAGCATTAAATGCTATATATATATAATTAAAATGAAATCACATGTGTAAAAATAAATGGAAAAGATAATACAACAATTAAATACAGGAAATTGAAAATGCAAAAATAAAAAAACTATCAATGGCTTATGGATTCATCAGAGGAACTTCATAAGCATGATTCATAGTAAAGATGTGTTATTTCGTTTAATATTGTCAGCATTAAGGCTAAAAATGACAATATTAAGCTTCTTATATAGATAAATGGGAAAACTCTAAACTAATTTGAAATTAATAACTATGAGAATTGAGCAATAGTTAAGAACAGATAAAGTATTGAAGTATTACTACACAAATACTGAACGATACCATATGCTATATTATGTTAAGCAAAGAAGTTGGATGATACTAGAAGGAAGACACCTCTGTTTTACGCTAGAAGTACGCAGAGACTTGGTGCCACCGGAATTCTCTCAGTACCCATAATACCCAGAAATTCCTTGAAGAGAGGGGGATAGTCTGGCTTTTAAATTGTCTCTATTTTAACGTTTGATCATCGATTGTTACTTTATTAATCTATGAAGTTCCCCTTTTTAATCCTGTGGCTGCATCAATCACCCTTTTCAGTGCCACCAACGCCCTATTCTCTCTCCCCCTACGCCAGCCACACCCATAGGGGTCTTTGCCACCAAATTTCTATTGTGTGCTTTAAACAACCAAGTTTTCTCCAACAGCAGTAGGGTTGCAGACAGTCCGTGGGTCCATCTATCCCATCATCCTCAGCGCGCTTCAGAGATATTCACAGCGATGTCTTCCTTCTAGTTATACTATCCTACTTCTATGATATTAAGGAATATTGTCCAATTTCAAAACTAACTGAAGAAAATGTTCTTTCGAATGCTTGGCCAGAAAGCTAATATTACTTCTAAATAGCAAAAAGAATATCATACCAATGACTTTGACTTTTTTTACCAAAAATCATTAGAAGTAAATGTAGAAAAATTAAGCGTGAATTAAACAATGAAAATACTACAAAAGAATCGGACTCACCAGTGGGTGATTACCATATATATCTATATTTCTATATTAATGAAAGAAAGATGTTTGTTTGTGTGTTTGCTGGTGATGTCTAGAGAAATCTATCGCACGTAGTGGTAGTGGTCAGCAAATTTGTTTCCGGTTAGACAAAGACAGGTTCCAAGGTACCTGAACATCATATTTTCTAATTTTTATTTTATTTAGGACGAAAAAATTCGCGAATTTCAAGTTCGCCGGCGATTTTTGATTCCCTCATAAAAGCAATCCAAATTCAATCTTTTCGCCCAATTTTCAAAAAGACGGAAGTTGATTGATTGATTGACAATTGGCTTAGGTAGAGTATCTACTGATTTTGAAAATGCTTCTATAGCTCTAAAATTGCTTTTTCACTTTCTAACTAATAAAATGTGATTTTCGTGCATGAGATTTCTTTTTTCGCAATTTTGACCCAGTCAAAGTAGTGTTACCCTTTAAGGGGCTACTTTACTCACGCAAAAATACCCGCTCGCTAATGTTAATCCTATGGGGAAATATGTTATCTCGTTCGCATTTCAATATTTTTAAAAGATTTTTTCTTTCATTGGACAGCTGTGGTCAATCTCTATGCATGCCTTTTTTACTTTTTCGATTTTGATTACAAGTTTTATTTTTATTAAGATACTTTCACTTTCGAAACCGGTTCCGAAAGTGAAAGTATCTGCAATAAAAGAAACTGCAGATTCACCGAATCTCCCTGATCGCAAAATCCAATTAGGAGATTAATTTTTCACCACCAGAAAATATACGTCATATGCCGACTATGATAACGTAATTATCTAATCATCTCATATCATTAATTATCTTTCCAATTAAAAGTAAAATTCTCCTTTTACAGATTAAATAATTAAAACTTACTTCCCTTTTAAAAACATCTATTTCTCCATCTCTTTTGTAGTTAATAAATGTCATTCTTTTAAATTTCAGCCGTTAATTAAAGAAAACCAAGTTTTCTATCCTGGAATTCTAACAGTGGCAATTGCATATTTTTCTGGCTTTTAACTAATAAGTTAAAAGAAAATCCTTTACATATGCCTTTCATTCCGCATTTATCTATTTTTTACCCCTTACAACTGTAGCCTACACAATTAATAATTTCAAACATAAGTTATGTACGTTGTTTAAATTAAAAACGCTATTACATTCATAGCTGTCTCACTTTTTACTTCTAAATATAAATTTCCCAGCGCTTATTGACATCTTAATAGATACATTGAAATTTCAGTTACGCCAATCAATAAATTACTTGGCTGGATTGCAATTAAAAATTTACATTAAATGAGTTATCTATTAGGTTATAATATAGTGTAAGGGTTTCTATTTTTGGCTTGGTACTTCGCATTTGAAGTACACAACTGTTCATTAATCTTGAAATGATAGTTAAAGCATTCGCTCTCTGACTATCGGCTAATTAACTACATGCCCCGTTTGGGTCCCTCTCTGTCATTGCTATCTTTTCGTAGTGCGATACTATTAATTTTCCTGATGATGTATTATTCATCTAACCTAACGATGTCTGTCTCTGGAAATAAAAGTAATTCGATGTTGACTTTCTTCATTTTGTTTATTTCTTCAGGACTTCATAAAAAATATCAAAGATTTTCTCGAACCTGGATTTGCAATCACATATAACTCCAAAATCACAACCAAGCAGAAGCAGTTACTCCCCCGTACTGACAAGGTGTGTTTTTATTTATATACTTTTTAATTTTCTTTTAATTTTAAGTATTTAAAAAATATATACTACATATGAACTTTGAAATTTTCCACTTCATGAAATTATATCATCTTCTTAAAAATACGTAAAAATATTTAAAAATTAGGAGACAATTTTTAAAAACGCATCTCGTCGACATCTGACGACTACTTTCTGGGGTGGGGGGGGGGGGGGGGGAGGATGTATTTTTCGATAAATATATTTGGTAATGAGTATTTACGTACTTAAGTTTACCCGTAGGTTAACAACATGAAGTTTCGCGATCGGGGAATTTCAGTTGAGAATTGGCCCCTTAATATAAATCTAAACTTCTTTAAAACTTTATAAAAGTTAGGAAAATCTACACATCGAAGAGATACGTTCTTTGTCTTTTTCACTTTAAAGAATATTTCAAACTACCACCAATGCCACCGAACCACCGAGAAACAAAAATGTACCTAGCTTTGGCAATAACGTTAAAATATATTTGGGATCGTTCATCCTAAATTACGCACTATAAATAGTGATTGTTTTTTTGTTTTTTTTTTAATAACAATTTAATCGCCTTTGAAAAGATTTCGTGTAAAATAAGCACTCTAGACAAAATAGTTTGGAGTAAGGTTTGCGCTGTAATTTTTTGAAAAACAATATGGCCTAAGAAGATATTATTTTTCAAATAAGGTGTAAAATTCTTCTATTTTATAAAAAGAGAAAAATCTAACAGGAAATTTTTCGGACGGAAATTACTATTAACAATTTAAACCAACTTTCCAGTTCTCACGTAAATATACTTAATTTCAAGGGTTCTTTCTTTTCATTTTCTCTTCAATTGTTTTTAGTTATTTAGCTTCTAAATAAGACAAATATATGCAATTCCGATGGTTCTTTCATTTCAATTGTTTTTAGCTATTTAGCCTCTAAGACAAATATACGTAATTTCAATGTTTTTTTCTTTTCAATTGCTTTTAGTTATTTAGCCTCTAAATAAGGCAAATATATTCAATTTCAATGTTTCTTTCTTTTCATTTTCTTTTCAATTGTTTTTAGCTTTTTAGCCTCTAAGTCAAATATACGCAATTTCAATGGTTCTTTCTTTTCATTTTCTTTTCAATTGTTTTTAGTTATTTAGCCTCTAAATAAGGCAAATATACGCAATTTTAATGGGTTTTTTTTTTTAGATTTTCTTTAGATTTTTTTTTTTCAATTGTTTTTAGTTATTTAGCCTCTAAGTAAAGCAAATATGCGTAATTTCAATGGTTCTTTCTTTTCATTTTCTTTTCAATTGTTTTTAGCTATTTAGCCTCTAAATAAGCCAAATATGTGCAATTTCAATGGTTCTTTCTTTTCAATTGTTTTTAGTTATTTAGCCTCTAAATAAGATAAATATACGAAATTTCAATGGTTCTTTCTTTTCAATTATTTTTAGTTATTTAGCCTCTAAATAAGGCAAATCTACGCACTTTTAATGGTTTTTCTTTTTATTTTATTTTTAATTGTTTTTAGTTATTTAGCCTCTAAATAAGGCAAATATACGCAATTTCAATGGTTCTTTCTTTTCATTTTCTTTTCATTTTCTTTTCAATTGTTTTTTGCTATTAAACCTCTAAATAAAACATTTTTTTTTCTTTTTTTGTATAGTATTGCACTTTGCAATGTCAATTGGGCACTGGAGTAATAATTCCTTGAAAGTTTTCATACGCAAGTCTTTTAAAACTAATGTAATCGTAACGAAAAATCGTGAAAAAATATCAATACTCATATTTTAAATGTCATGACAAACATAAAACTTCGAAGTGTAAAGTCGAACAACGAAGATTAACATCAAAGTGTCGCTAGTGAAAAGAGAGCGAGGAAGTTTGGAAAGTTATAAAAAGCATCTGGATATAACAGCAAATGTTGATTCTGCACCAACACATTCATCAATTCCCCCAAGAAGCCAATACATATTCCTGGACTTCCCTGTGGCGATTTTTTTTTAAATTATTATAGCAAAAGAGAGTCGCACCCTGAATGTTGAATCGGGAACTGGAGAACCTCATATACTTATTACATGCGGAGGAATGTATGTGAAAATTTATATATCATACGTATTGCTATTTCATATTTAAATTTTGAGACGCATTATGATCCGATATTCTTTGAACAGATACTTCTTTCCCAGTCTATCCCAAGACTGACGTTGTAATTAAGGGGTCGGGTATCTTTGAAACTCACAAATTACATGTAAAAGTGACCCTAATATGGATTGCAATAACTCCACATCTGATTAACTTTTGGATATGAAATTTTAAACTCATATAAAAAAGGATAAGGTAACAGTTAATGTTCTGAAAAAAGTTTAGATGCATATAAAGCTTTTTTAATTTATTTAATTTAATTTAAAACGTAGTCCTTTCATAAAGACTGTGTTTGCCTTATATGCCTTGCCCGCACAATTTATCATAACTGAATTGTCACAGCAAGTTCCCCTCCCCCCAATATATATATATATTTAGAAAATCTCAAAAAAAAATTATTTTTTTTATAAAAACAGTTAAAATTTCTAAATCCCTTACTTGATGAACATAATAGCAGTCATTTTGTGCATTTATAAGTTTTATACCTTCAGTCCAAAATTTTCATGAAATTCTATCCAGACATTTTTTAGAAATCATACGCCTAATGACTAAAATCAACGTAATGAGAAAATTCACTTTAAATATCGAATTACCCATTTATCATATAATAAAAGGAGTCAAACTGTTTTGGACATAACTTCCCTTCAAAAGAAAATTTTTAAATGGGGTTTACTTTAAAATGTTCCAAAACAATAAAATTTTCATATAAGCTATTTTTAAAATAATAATAATATTATTATTTTGGAGCATTCGAAGTATCTGGCATCTGAAGAGACTCTTTCACTGACGCGAAAACATCTGTTCGCTGATTTTAATCCTATGGGATAATTTTTTTAAAATATCTCGTTTGCATTTGAATATTTTGAAATAATTTTTCGTTGCTTTGTATTGCTAGGGTCAATCTCTACAAAGGATTTTTTTTTTTTTTACTTTTTTGATTTTTTTTTGCAGGTTTTGTTTTTATTGGAATACTTTTATTTCCAGAACCGGTTTCGAAACTGAAAGTATCCTCAAACAACAACAAAAAAAAAAAAAAAAAAAAAAAAAAAAAAACCACAAACAAAATCGAAAAGTAAAAAGCGGCCTTTGTAGAGATTGACTTCAGCTATGCAATGCAGAAAAAAACCCATTTAAAAATATTGAAATGCAAACTAGATATTTAATTTAAAAAAAAAAAAAATCTCTCATAGCATTAACATTAGCGAGCGGATGTTTTCACGCGAATGAAGTGGCAATGCCAGGAAGCAGTAAGAATTGATCATGGCATTAAAAATTATTGCCGCTTTTTAGCATTCTCTATGGAATAGGATTGTGTAGAAAATATAATCACGCAAATACATTTTAAAACAATTTCGAGAATTTCTCACGAGCAGCTGACTTCTGCCAATAACCTCTTTTCAAATATAAATAACATGGGGTAAATCTCTGTAAGAACACGATGAAATAAATATTCCTGCCTCTTGGATCATTAGCAGTTCATCGACTGTGAAGTTAGGACCTCCCCTGTAATGCCATATAAAAATCAAGATGATAACAGCAACAATGGCATAACCAAGGATAGCTGTAAATATTTTTTCTTGATGGGGCCATTTTCAGTTGCCACCATTAAGCGAGCGATCTTAAAGGAGGTCTTTTAAGTGAAACGTGCGAATACTATCATTTGGATAGAGAATGGTTGTTTGGAATGGTCCATAGCCTATTTACTTTGAAACCTTGCATTAGCGAATCCAAAATGCTTGATATATTATATCTGCATGATAACGCCACATACTTGGATTTTACTGATTGAGAAAAAAAAATGCGTTTATTCAGAATAAGGGTTTAGTTTGACAATTCTTCAAAAGGTGAGATAATCGAACTTATACGCTATGCTGCACAGGGCCTGATTATGACAGGGGCACATGGGACCCGTGCCCCGGTTCTCCAGTTATAGGGGCCCCCAAAATGCATTTTGTGTAGTCCCTGAAATTTAACCATTAAGGGTCCTCTTCACGCAATTGAAAATGCCCGCTCGCTAATGTTAATCCCATGGAGCATTATTTTTCTAATATTTCGTTCGCATTTTAATATTTTTAAACGATTTTTTTTTGGATAGCAGAGATCAATCTTTATTTCCGCCGTTGATTACTTTTTCATTTTTTTTTTTTTCAGATTTTTTTTACGAAGATACTTTCACTTTCGGAACCGGTTTCGAAAGTGAAAGTATTTTTGTAAAAAAAATCTGCAAAGAAAATCGAAAAAGTAATCAACGGCAGAAATACAGATTGATCTCTGCTATCCAATGCAAAAAAAAAAAAAAAAATCGTTTAAAAATGTTGAAATGCACCCAGAAAAAAGTTTTGTTGAATCAACAAAAATTTGGTTGACCCAACATAACTTTTTGTTTAAATATAGGTCAATGGAAATTTTGTTTGAATCAACAAAAAAAATTTTTTTTTTTGCAATTCCAAAAAAAAAAATTTGTATCGTCAGCAAAAAATGTTTTGCTAATTCAAGTAAAATGGTTCAATTTTACTTGAATTTTGCTAAAACAACCAAAATGTACTCAACAAAACATGTTTTGTAGTTTTAATCAATTCCTTTTTCTGGGTGTGCGAACGAGATATTAGAAAAATAATGCTCCATAGGATTAACATTAGCGAGCGGGTGTTTTCAAGTGCGTGAAGAGGACCCTTAAAGAAAATTTCTGCTTACAATTGGTATTAAAACAGTATTTCATCTATTTGTCACCACTGAGCTATCTCAGTGTATACAAGGAAGTTTAAAAGAAACTGCCAAATTTCTGAAAATTGAATATTACACCAAACATGCTTGTGTGAATAACTAAAGCCATTAAGGTTTTAATTAGCATCATAAAGACAAAAGGACGAATATTTTTTTAACGTAAATTATGGTGTAAAACTTTAACTGCCTGTAAAGTTGTATGTTATGTTTGCATGCATTAATTTTATAACTCGGAATTATTTTGGGAAGGGGCCCTCAAATAATATCTGTGTCCCGGGACCCACGTGGAGTTGATCGGGCCTGTGCTGCATTTAATTTAAGTGGATGGGTACAGTTCCAAAATAAATAAAAAACAACTGATATTTATGTTCCATTTTCTCAGCAATTTCTAAATATATTTCATTATTTTTGTTTAATGTTTTTGCTTTTGTAATTATCTGCATTTTGATAGCTCTCACTTACTGGAAAATCAGTTGATGATTAGCAATGTAATTAAATAATAATACTAATTATAGATTTTTTTTTTAATTATACTATTGCCTGTTTTTTTTTTTTTTTTTTTTTTTTTTTTTTTTTTGCTGGGCTAGAAACTTATAGATTATTTATTGCAAAATCGGTAATTCTTAAGCAAAAGAAACAAGATATAGAAAAGAAGGGGAAGGCATCAAATATTCCAACTGCTTCATAAATTCTAGCGCTGTTTATTTAATTAAAAATCGCTTTATTATTATTATTATTGCTATTATTATTATTATTATTATTATTGTGTCCATAATTCAATTTCAGTCAGATTTGAAAATATCCGGTTATATACATTGAAACTGTGAGGGTTTTGTTCATTTTCAACTGTATTTGTCCCCTTAAAGGCTTCTAAATTTCATTTATATTTCATTTTGTCTTTTTTACAATTTATTTTTTTCATTTATTTATTTACTTTTGACACTTTCTTGACTAATATACACAAAATTTTTTCTAATATTTGCATCATAATATCAGTAATTTGCATGTCAGATGTTTGATGCATTATATCTGCATGATAAGGCCACATACACTATATGGCCAATGATGACCGGTCACTTGCAATTTTAGACGTTTTGTTAAATATCTGGAAAGATACAAGTGGAATTATCCTGAAACTTCAGGAGTGTAAACAACATGATAGACGTCATATATTTCCACGAAGATTTTTTCCCGAAACCCCATAAGGGGCCGTCAACAAATTGAAGAAAAACGAATATATTTTGGATAACCCTGTAAAAACTAATATTGCAAAAGCGTTGAAATGGTAGCACATGCTTAGGAGGCTTTTTTTAATAAACTATGCTAATTTTTATGAGGATATAACGTATATTCGTGGAGAAATTAAGCTTTTTTATAAAAACAATCCCAAATTTCACCAATTGTTTTGCTTATAAAATTCAGAGTTCTTAATATAAAAGAATGTTCTTTTCAGGAAAGATGACACAGAACATTATATATAATACCCTGCAATCAGAATTAAAAAATAATAAATATTGGATGAAAAATGAGCATGTTTACTAAATATTGTTTCACTGCCCATGCGCCAATTCAATCAAATTATACTGTGCATAATATATCAGCTAAATGTATGGACCAACTTTTCTGAAAGTCTCAGAAACATAGCTTGAAAATTCTGATAGTAATCGTCGATAGAATAAGCTCGAAATTAGCTGTTCCCAAAAGGAAGCAAAAATACCAGGGGTTGTATCCAAAGATACTAGCTTATGAAAGTTGACATAATAAGAATGAAAGTGTATCTCATTGTATATTTGATACAACCCCTCATCTTTTTGCTTCCTTTTGGAAACAGCGAATTTCGAGCTTATTCTATCGACGATTACTATCAGAATTTCAAGCTATGTTTCTGAGACTTTCAGAAAAGTTGGTCCATACATTTAGCTGATATATTATGCACAGTGTAATTTGATTGAATTCGCGCATGCGCAGTGAAAAAATATTTAGTAAACCTGCTCATTTTTCATCCAATATTTATTATTTTTTAAATCTGATTGCAGGGTATTATATATAATGTTGTGTGTCATCGTTCCTGAAAAGAACATTCTTTTATATTAAGAACTGTGAATCTTATAAGCAAAATACTTGGTGAAATTTGGTATTGTTTTTATAAAAATCTTAATTTCTCCACGAGATACATGCTATCCTCATAAAAATGAACATAGTTTATTAAAAGAAGCCTCCTAAGCATGTGCTACCGTTTCAACGCTTTTGCGATATTAGTTTTTACAGGGTTATCCAAAAAATATTCGTTTTTCTGCAATTTATTGACGGCCCCCTATCCCGTTTCGGGGAAAAAAATCTTCGCTGAAATACATGACGTCAACTGTGCTGTTTACACGCCTGAAGTTTCAGGATAATTCCTTATGTATTTTTCTAGATATTTAACAAAACGTCTAAAATCGCAAGTGACCGGTCATCATTGGCCATATTGTGTATCTGGTTTTGACTATGTATGTTGAATTTAGTCAAAATACTTACTTAGTTTGAGAACAGGCACTTCAGATGATAGTTCTTTGGAAAGGGGAATAATCGAAGTATAAATGCACAGAAAAAGTTGTAATACTTTCAGCAAAATATTAGTAATTTGAATGACTGTAATTTTATTTACTGTGTTAGAGTAACAATGCGTAGGGGAGAACTTTGTACTTAGGGCTATTTTTTGTTTAATACAAAAAAAATTAAACTACTAACCCTTTTTAAATATGTTACATTAATGTGCACGCAGTCTTATAGTATTAACTTCGTATTGGAAGTATCTTACACGTTTAAAATTAGAAATTATGCCAAACTTAGCCGTTTATCTGAAGCCATGTGACTGGTCTTAGGTACAAGAACACGAAAGTACCTAGAGCGGTAGTTGTTGTACCTAGGGCCAATCTTTAAAATTTTGAATTTACATTGTGTAAAGAACAAGAAACATACGGGGTGTCCGAAAAGTCCTTGAAACATTTTAAAATTCAACAAAAAGATCAAGTAATTGGCGTACGAGAGTGCGGTTTGGACGAAAATGCTTTTTATGATCTGGAATTTTGTTTAAGCAAATAAAAATATTAGTTCCAAAACATTTCTTCTGGAAAGTTATCTAATAGGTAGAATTTATACATAACAATGGCGAAAGACTTACAATGCGTATGCACAGTTTTTGTCCAAACTATGGCAACCCACATTCCAGAACTTAACAATACTGGCCCTCCTGAGTTCGATTAGACGAGTAGCTATTACCTGTAGATGAATCACGTCAATACTCTCAACACAGTAGATCTGGGACTGTTTTAAAACAACTCTTTTGTTGTTGTTGTTTTTGGATCAAGTAGCACTCCAGGTCCAAGTTGCACCTAATTTATGGTATATATATATAGAGAGAGAGATTGTAAACGAAATTTGGACACAAGCTGCTTATTGCATTTAAATATACTTTTTAATACATTTCAAAACTTTATTATTTGAACTAGGAGACTTTGCACCCTGCGCCCTTCGTGCGCCAAACCCCGGACTCCTTTTTGTTTGTCTGTCTGTCTCTCTGAATTTCGCACTGTCTCTCTCTCTGTCTCTCTCTCTCTGTCTACTTCTCTAACTTTCTGTCTGCATCTCTCTCTGTATTATACAACAAAACCGCGAATTTAAGTATTTCTTATATTCGTAGCATTTATTCGAATTCATATATTCAACGTATCATAAAATCATTACACAAATTCATTTCTTAAAATCGTTACATTATTATTTTATGTATAGGGTAGATAAATAATTGATAATATTTCATATAACTATACTTTTTGATATAGATAGATTGTATGTAGATATAGATATAATGCAATTATTACTGTTTGCTTATGGTGCTGTTACATTGCCAAATAAAGCTTAACCCTCTCGGCACCGATTTTTTTATGGTATTTTTATGGTACCGATTGTTTATTATGGTAATTATTATTAATAATGATGCCCTGATAAAGAATTATATTACGGATATATTCTTTGATAATAATTTCTCATGAAACATTTTTATTTATCAAACATCTTTTATAGGTAAAAATTAAATGCTTAAGGTAACAATTTTAAGAATGATAAATTTAGTTTTACAATCATTTTCTTCTATTCCTAAAAAGACGTATAAGTCTCAGTATATTCGGTAAATGCATATTTAGTATAATGCAGTGCTCGTTTTTAAGGCATTTTTCTTAGTTTTGAAAATTTGATTGAAACTAGGACCATGTACACATAGTCAACTTACTCTAATTTCCTTTTTTTTTTTTTTTTTTTTTTTTTTTAAGAAATTAGGAAAATATAATTTTATATTTTTAAAAGCAAATGAGTTTAATGAATGCTACAAATGATTTTACAAATACTAAAATGTCTGATAAATACTGTTCACAATACTATCAAAATTCTTAGTCGAAAAAAACTATCCGTATTTTCAACTTAAATGTGGTTCAGACGTTTTGTTTTCTTCTTCTTTTTATATCGTTCAAGTGTATTTGTTAGAATTTATTTATAGTAATTATTTATTAGAATAAGCTGAACGGTTAATCAGCTTATCCTAATTTCATTAAACAACATGAAATTAGGAAAAGAAATATATGTCTACATATTTCAGTTTACAGAAATATTCTTCTAAATCACTGCAATCGTATTAAACATTTTTTTCTCCTATTTTATAAGGCCAAATTTATTAAAATTAAAACATACAGTATTGTCTTATAATTATCCCCTTTCTTTTATTTCTTCTTGGATCAAACATTAAACATTCATCTAATCTTACCAGTAGGGCATTAAATATGCATAAAAATACAAAATAGGAAAACAATATTATATGGAGGGTGGACATGGATTGCTAAAAATAATTATAAAAACTGTATAAAAAATTAATAAAATTTCTCCCCAAATAATTATAAAATAGAAATGCCATTACGGAGGGTTGAAGCTGGACTGCGAAAAATATATTTGTTTAAATTTTTATTAAAAAAAACGCGGGTTTCATGCATCTAACACAATTTATTTATCATTATTTCATTAACACAATCACTATATCATTTACATAATGTCTCCTCACACATAGCTATATATTTTAACCCATTAAATTATTACGTTTTTATATTAATATATCATTTACATATTCATCTCTTTTTTTCTATTTATATATTTTAATCCATATTATCTTCTTTATCTATTAATTTTTAAGTTATTACCTGCATCATATTCCATATTCTTAAATCTATTAACTACATACTTTCTAATTTTAATTATTGTTTACTACCATATTATTTCCCCTTTAACCTTCATATCTATTTATATCTTGATTTACATTAATAACTACAGTGTTTAATTTATCTTAAGATAAATACTCTTTATTTTTAATGGTAGATTGTAGCATTTCCTTTTTTTATTCAACGCTAGATGGCAGCTCCAGCTTCTTCCTACTTTACTACCGTACTCTGTTTTGCCATGACAAAGCATTTACTAATCAGGCATTTTGAATAATATTTTTTAATCTGAATTAATCATTTTCTCTCTTTATTTTACTGGTGAGATGTGTCTATTGCTATTTAATTTTTTATCTATTACAGTTGGATCATTATTTATTTATTGGATCTCTTATTCTTTTCACATTTTTGGGAAGTTTTCGATATGTCATAAGGAGTTTAATATTGTCATTTTTAGGCTTAAGGCTGACAATATTTGATGAAAAAACAGATCTTTACTATGAATTATTCTTATGAATCTCCTCTGACGATTTCGTAAGATATTCCTAGTTTTTCATATTTGTATTTTAATTTTATTATGTTTATTTTTTCTAGTATATTTTCCTTTGATTTTACATTATCTCTTCCTTTGATTGTCACGTATGTGATTTCATTTTAGCTATATATATATATATAAAATAAAATCACATGTGTGAAAAACTAGGAAAAGACAGTATAAAATTCAAATGAAATGATACTACAAAATTAAACCTAATAATATGAAAATAAAAAATTATATACTATGAATAACTTATGGACTCGTCGGAAGAGCATCATAAGTATAATTCTTAGTAAATATATGTTATTTCTGCAAATATTGTCAGCATTATAACATATCAAATGAACCCAAAGAAATATTAAAGCCAAAATAAAACCAAATAATAAATAATTATCCAACCTGAAATTACTTTTGTACTTCTCAGAAATAAAGACCTCGTTTTCTTCTTCTGTTATTCATTTCATTTTTTTGTAGAAATTAATTTCTTTCCTTCAAGGAGACCAGAAAGTTTTGAAAGTTTGATCGTGGATCAGGAAATTTGTCATTAATTTAGATAATTACTTCCTTTTTGCATTTAATTATTTATGTTTTATAGAAATAAAAAATATTTTAAAAACTTGTAAAAAAAAAACAATAACAAAAGTAATAATATTGTACGGCAAAACTATTTTTACCACTATTTTATCACGATTTTGAAGTCCGGGTTCCATATTTTTGAGTCCTTTGATTTTTTTATATAAAAGAAACTATATTCTCTACAAATTATACCTAAAAAATAAACTCTTATCAATAACATATTTTATTATTATAATTTTTTGCATCCTCTCCCCCTCTTTTTGTTTTAGGTAATAATCGAGAGACAACATAATAATCAGTAAAAAGAAGTAATGACGACTCAAAAAAATGGAATCTGGACTTCAAAATCGTGACAAAACAATAGTTTCGCACGATTTATTTTACCGTACAATATTAAAACTTTTGTTATTATTATTATTATTATTATTATTATTATTTTAAAATTTAACCAATATTTTTTATTTAAAAAAAAACACAAATAAATAACCGCAAAAAGAAGTAATAGTCTAAATTAGTTACAAGCATCCTAATCCACCATCAAACTTCTGTCAATTTTCATCATTTTATATTTCTGGTCCTCTTAAGAGGCTATTTCACTTAGGCGAAAACACCCCTTCGCTAATGTCAATCCTATGGGGGAAATTATTTAGGATATCTCGTTCGCATTTCAATATTTTTAAATGATTTTTTTTTTTTTTTTTTTTGCAATGGATAACTGAGGTCAATCTCTATTCCCGCTCTTTTGTACTTTTTCGATTTTTGCTGCAGCTTTTTTTTTTTTTTTTTTATTGTGGATATTTTTACTTCGAAACCAGTTCCGAAAGTGAAAGTATCATAATAAAAAAAAAACTTGTATTCAAAATCGAAAAAGTACAAAAGAACGTGCACAGAGATTGACCTCAGCTATCCAATGCAAAAAAAAAAAAAAAAAAAAAAAAATCATTTAAAAATATTGAAATGTGAACGAGATATCGTAAATTATTTCCCCCATAGGATTAACGTTAGTGAGCAGGTGTTTTTGGCTGAGTGAAGTAGCTTCTTAAGGGGCCATATAGGACTTTTAAAATATCGAAAAGTGAAAAAAAAAAAATTACAATTTTTCACATTTTATATCTTAAAAAGTATACATTACAAAAACACAATTTTTAAAGATGGTATACATATATATATATATATATATATATATATATATATATATATATATATATATATATATATATATATATATATATATATATATATATACATTCTCCTTCTTTCATTTCATATTTTTTTCAGATCATAATGGGGAAAATTAGTTGTTCTAGGGTTTTTTTTAACTTGTCGAGCAAAAAATTGAAATCGCATGTTGCGCGCATGATTACGAAATAATTTCTGCCTGTAAAACAAAATCTTTGTTATAAAATTATACTTGAGAGTTTTGTGCTAACACTGAACCTAAAGAAAGTGTTTATTTACAGCATTTTTATGTTTTATAAACAAAACTGTATCTTGCTTATATAAAAAAAATTTCAAAAGTTTAGCAATATAACATCAACAAAAATTATGTTTCCAACAAAAAAAGGTGAAAATTTAGGTTTATTTTATAGAGCCTTACCCTACACTATGTATCGTGAAATTTTCATGAAGAAATATCGAAAAGGTTTTTAACTATGATACCTTACGCGCAATGCCGCAAAATCACACTTTGAGATAAATGATTTTAAAAATTCTCTCTTCGAAAATACTCCATATTTAACAACTATTAAGAGTATCATTCACTTTGTTTTAAAGTATTCAGAAATAATTATTTTTTTTTTTTTTCCAAGGATTGAATGTTTTGTAGGTTTAAATATAAAGTCCTATGACCCCCCAAATTCTGTTCTCAAATGAAAAGCGCGTTTGTTTCGCTGTACTTTCTAATTTTTTTTTTTCTTTTTTTACCTTCCCATGCCCCATGTTCAAGGAAAAAAAAAATCGAAATAGTAATTTAATTCCCTTAAAATCGAATTGTGTTTTTAATTTTCCTTTAAAACTAATGCTTTTGACCAAATATAAAAATGTTACAGTATTCCTTTTGCTCAATTTTTTAGGAAAGATTTTACACCTTTTTGTACGCATACTAAAGGAACTTTTTGAAAGATTTGATTTTTGATCAAATGGTGTTTGTTTTCAAAATTAATTGAGTCTTATAAACTTTTTTAATCTTTAATTTAAGTAAAACTATGAAATCCTCATTAACTTTTATAAAAAGTACAAGCAATATAATAAAATTAAATATGAAGTTTCAGCCATAAATCATAAGAATTATTTACTAAAGGCATTTAGTAAATAGCAAGATTATAAATACTTTGAAACGAAATTGTTGTTTAACTGGTAATAGCCATTAAAATCCGATCGTTCAGCTTGAATCATGTATAAGAACTAACAGGAATTATAAAATAAGAACCATTAATTAGTTAAAATTATTAACTCTAAACTTTTGTTTAGGTAAATATGCAAGCTTTCATTAAACAGAAAAATAAATAATATTTTGACATACATATATTATTTAACTTTCTTTGATGAAAGACTTTTTTTTTCCATCTAACTTCTACATGCTTATACAGAGTTCGACAAATTTTTAGAAATCAAAAAGGAATATTATCGCTTTTGCGTCATGACCGTTAAAGTCTGATGGTCTTGAAGGATAAAACTGTATAAAATATTTATAAAATAACAAACGTTAATTCGTAAAAATCATGTAGTCTAAACTTTTATTCTGATAAATATTGAAGTTTGCAGTAAACAGAAACATAATAAATGTTTTGAAACAACGAAATTATTTCATTTATTTTCAGTTACGATTTTTTTCTTTTTTCATCTAAATATTGTCATGTCATTAGAGTTCAGCAACTTTCTAAAAATAAAAGAATATATATCTTTTTTTTTTTTCTTTTTCTTTTTTTTTTTAATGTAGTCATTGTTAAAAACCGATCATTTAGTGATTTAAAAACTACTTACATTAATAAAATAACAAACGTACTATTCAGATGAATGTTTGAGTTTTTGGTAAATAGAAATATAATAAATAAACAATTTGAAACACAGAAATAATTTCATTTATATTTTGTAATATATATATATATATATATATATATATATTATAATATGTATATTATATATATATATATAATTAAATCTAAACATTCCCATGCTTTCAGGTTTTGGCAATTTCCTAGAAGAAATGTTTTCTTTCTTATGTAATAGTCGTTAAAGAGCGATCATTTATTTTGAATGGAGTAAATACTACAAAAATCTGTAAAATAACAAACATTAATTCATAAAAAATTGTAAAGCCCAAAATTTTCCTTCACATGAATGCGTAAGTTTTCAGTAAGTAGAAAGGTAAATATTTTGAAACTCGAATGTTATTTCATTTACTTTTGCTAAAAGACTTTTTTTTCCCTTTCTCTGAACAACGTCATATACCTTCTTGCTTCGGCAAATATCAAGAAATGAAAAATAAACATCCCCTTTTTATATTGCTCGCTAAAGTAGCTTCACTTAGTGTAAGAAAAAGAACTATATAAACTTTTATTAAGAAGAAAAAAAAAACTAACATTATTTCATAAAATTATAACTCTTATTCAGATGAATGTGTAAGTTTGCAGTGAACATAAAGTTAACAAACATTTTGAAACGCAGATAATATTTGATTTAATTTGATGAAAGACTTTTCTTTGTCATTGAAATTTTGTCATATCTTCAGTTACAGTCTCCTGCATCGGTCGGATAACCGATTTTACCCGAACCCAACCCGGCCCTATGTGCAGGTCGGCTCAGGTTAACGCTACTTTTTTCATTTCGGGTCTGGTTGA
This sequence comes from Maratus michaelseni, assembly GCA_963931845.1. NCBI lineage: Eukaryota > Metazoa > Arthropoda > Arachnida > Araneae > Salticidae > Maratus > Maratus michaelseni. The sequence goes on along the minus strand of OZ007587.1, from coordinate 300,188,171 downwards.
CTTAAAATGTTTCGTGTTCGGGTTTGGATTTGACTCTTTTGGGTCGGATTTCCGGTTGACCCGATTTTTCAAAAGAAAGTCCTGAGTTGAATATTTTTCAAATGAAAAAAACTTTATATTTGCATACTAATTAGTGTATATGTGTTCACTTTTATACAGAGAAAAGATACAATTGACATTAGAGATATAATTGTAAGCTAATTCACCATAATTCTTTTAAATCCTGGATTCATTTTCTGTCACTTCGGGTTCGGGTTTGAATATTTCAGGTTCGTTTCGGTTTCGGTCGGGATGACGATTTTTTTTTTTTTATCTTGTTGGGTTCGGTTTGTGCTTCGGTTGACTTTCAACAAAATAATCCTGTACAGGTCGGGTGCAACCCGTGCTTCTTCAGATTTTGGCAACTTCTTAGAAATCAAAAAGGAATATTTTCATTCCTGCATAATCAAGTTAATTAATTGGTCTTCAAAACCGATTACTTAACTTTAATGGGATAAAAACTACAAGCTTTTATAAAATAACAAACGTTAATTCATTAAAATTATAAAATTCAATTTTTCAATCAGATGATTATATAAGATTTCAATAAACAGAAAGGTAGATATTTGGAAACATGAATATTATTTCATTTATTTTTATGAAAGACTTTTCTGTTTCATCAAAACTTTTCCGTGCCTCCAGGTTCGGCAGATTTCTAGAAATCAAAAAGGAACAGTCCCGCCCTTTACAATGTTCGCTAATGACCGACCACTCAAGTTGAATGGTGTAAAAATACACGACGATTCGTCTATGGCAATAAAATTTACCTGGGTGGTGGTGAAAGTACCATTGAAACACAATTCAAAAATACCCCGACACAAAACTTACCTGTCGTAAACCGTCTCTGACCAAACAATAGCGATGGGTGAAAGTGTCGGCCACTTGACAACTTATTTACAATATACATTTGAAAAATGATAGGAGTTAGTTGTAATTCCCACAGAGCTAGTCATTAAAGATGCCGCTTCTGTCAAGAAAAACATTTTAAATTCCTTTCAAAATAATTCTCTGCCCTTTAAGTGAGATTCTTCCTAATGTTACGGCAGTTTCTACAAAAAAGAGCAATAAAATGGTTGATAATGGTTAGAGTAGACATGTAGACATACCTTCAGAGAATACTTGACCACTGAGTTAAAAATAGATGTTATGTTGACTTCGTGCTTTTAACAGATTAGAAAAATATTGAACTGACATGTAATTTATCGAGTTTTATGTTCAGAAGAGAGACGTATTGATTTAAATAACAAATTCAGAATGGCAGCTTTCAGTGAAGTTGAAAAGATAATAAAGCTAAAAATTAAATTGCCTTTTTAGAAATTTGACAGCTTTATATGTTTTTGTTTTCTATCCGTTCATTTGTTTTGCGATGAAGAATAAACATAGATAAAATGGAATTTTAAACATGTCACATTAACATAAATGCACTTATCGCAATTTCTTTTTAAGTAAATCAATATCTTTAATTATACAAACATGACATCTTTTATTACAGTTTTTATTATATAGAATTGTGATTAGTAATAAAATTTTTCTTATTAATTTTTCTCGTACATGCTTACTTAATAATGTATATATATATATATATATATATATATATATATATATATAACCATTTAATGAAACATTACCGAAACACCAACTGAAACTTGAAATTATGAATTAGGAAGTAATAATTTATTGACAACGAAATTGTAACCCCAGAACCACTATGAATATAAATATTAAATACTTATTTAAAAGAAGTAGAAATTAAATTAAAAATTGAATGAAATAAATAGAATGAATGACATTTGTGGAATTTATACAGAATTATCAAGTCCCAAATGCATAAATTCCACAAATAAAATGAGTGGTTTCATCTTCATATTAGCATTAAAATTGCTAAAGAATATGAATTTGGGACGACCGCATGCATATTTTTAAATGATTTATTCATAAATGATGATACTGTAATATATTGATAGTGTGCACAATGCAAAGCTTCTTAGGCAATTTGTGTTGAATATATTAAACAGGAGTTTAACAAAGACTCAATATTTATTATAGTAAAAGCATTTCTCGGTATTTTTGGTTAATTAAATTATAAAAGCAATATCTTTAATTTAACGCATTTGGGGCCGTTCAAGTATTACGTAAGCATATTTTTAGTCATTTTGTACCCCCTCCCCCCCCCTTGTAAGAAAATATAAGCAAATGCTAGACCCCCCCCCCCCTTGCTTACGTAAGATTTTATGACAGTTTATACATCAAGACTTCTTGACAGATAAAAAGTTACCAATAAATTACATTATTAATCATACAAATTTATATAAATAGGCATATAGGGATTGTGATATCAAAAAATACAAAATGGTTTTAATATATTGTTGTTTATTGCATTAAACAAACCATTGTTTAAACCACCAAATTCATTGTTTAATGCGTATGTAAGAACTGTCGTGACCCCCCTCCCCCTTGTCAGAGAAAATAAGCAGACTCTGGACCCCCCCCCTCCCCCTTTACTGCTTACGTAATACTTGAACGGCCCCTTTACTGTGCTATTTTGGACAGTCTAAATTTCTTGTAGACTGTAATTATTTCTGCAGTAAGGTGACGAAATCTAAACATAATACTGTATAAGGTGCATTATTAAAATATAAATTTTTGCAGTACCTGTTGTCTCTGTTGCGTAATTTATAGATTAAAAAGCTACATTTGAATTACAAAAATCTATAAACAGTTTTTAAGGGTACGGCAGTGTATATATATATTAATGGAATTCTATGCTTGTTTTAATATTATTTTCTCACTACATTGTATTTATAAATCTTAAAACATACCGAAGAAATTTATTACTAACACTGTATATCATAAGTATTTAACTAGATCATTTAATTGAAGTGTCATTAAAATGAAGTCATTAAGTCTTCATTAAATTGAAGCTAATCATTATTATTACTATTATTACTATTATTATTATTATTATTATCTTGTCACAATTTCAACAGCATCGTTTATCAGTCTCGACATTCAATTCATACTGTGATTCTTTAATCTTGATCATTTTGTTTTGGATATAATAGTGTCCATTAATTGTAGTACGATCTTGTAACTTTAAAATCCAATGTTTGTCTGCTTTGGTATTCGGTTTGTGTTTTGCTTCTCCAATTCTTCAAACATACCAAAGAAATTCATTATTAATATCGTCCCTTTTATACCGATCGTTTTATTTTAATATGATACTAGTCATTATGTTAGATTATGATCTTGTAACTATTTAAACAGCAGCGTTTCTGCACTAAATATAAAGGAAGGAACCACGCGAGCAAGGTCAATAGAACTAGGAAGCAACCATCATTTTGAAACTCCTCTCTTCTCAAATATCTTATCTATGCTACTTGGAACAACTCTATCACTTCACTGCATTAATCCCATGGCTTATTATACTCATTTCTTTCTAATTTCTTTTTTCAGAGCTATTGCGTGACTCTATATAATTTGGCTTGTAATCTATGTCTGATGAAATGATTACGATTATTATAATTATTCTGCATATATGCCGAAGAACAACTTGATGCGGTACTTCAATATCTGACCTTTTGATTGGTGGTATCTTACCCTTACAGAGTATGAGACTCATATCATTCATGTATGCAAATATATGTTTTATGATTCTTGGAATTTTTTATTAGCGCTAATAGTATCCTATGTTTTTTTTTTTTTCTTCTTCTTCTTCGAAATGAGCTGTATAAACATATTAGTTAGTAAAGAAGACGTCAAAGTTAACTGATGATAAAATATGGAAAAAACGATCAAGCATATTTGTGTATGGAAATTCGCGTGTGTGAAGTTCACTGACAAATTAATTATTCTACTAAATTTTAACCCCTTCAGGGGCAAACTATTCTTGGAGCTAAAATATTGAAATGATTGATTGACACCAAGATTCACGAACGAATTTATTTTAAAATAAGTAAAAGCTTTCCTTCAAGTACCTTATAAATTCAAAATTTCATTCTAAAATTCTGGTGGCATTTTCGGATTAAAATTAAGTTGTATATATAATATACCGGCGCACTTCAAGGGGTTAAACACGAATGATTTGCATATGCATATTTATTTAGCAAAGTCGATCCATGAAAAATTTGGGACATATTTTGAACCCCTTCACAAAAGTCCATTTAATAAAGCAAATCCCTTCACAAAATTCAATTCCAAAAAAACATACTCTTCATTAATTATTTTTATTTTGTTAGGTTTTAAAATGTGTAATTTGCAAACAAAACAAGTTCACCTGAATGGAAAACTTTAGAAGAAAGACTTAAAGAAGTTATTATTAATAAATACATGCTTCGAATTTGAGTAACGGGATTACATTTTTCATTACAAAATGTTATTTTTCACTGAAAATATAATAAATTTACCAAAACTAGCTTTTACTTTTCACAAAATGGGCCGCAAGGAAAAAACCCTGCGCTTAGTCTATACCTACAAATACTCCAAAAATATAAGCATCTATCTTCAATATTCAATTTGAAAATATATTCAATGCCAGTGTGAGGTCAGTAATTTCAGTGTTAGAATATTATAATAATTGAACACAAACATAAAATTACTAAATCAGTATGACCCTTTAATAACGAAACTGTATAGCCATTCAGGAAAACTTTCTGATTAGTCATCCAGTATAAAAGTGAATCTATAATTGATGAAATTAATACGATTATTGTAACTGTTCTGCATATATACCGAAGAACAATTTGTTTCGGTAACTGTTGATTGATGGTATCTTATTCTAAGAGGGTACACTGTAAAAAAAAAAAAAAAAAAAAAAAAAAAAAAACTCGGAAACGTTACTGTATCTGGTGGGGCAGCAATGTGGCCCATTGGTTCTGCTATGTTTCCGCATATTTCGGAAAAGTATATAGTAACGTTTCCGTATATTTCGGAAAAGTATATAGTAACGTTTCCGTATATTTCGGAAAAGTATATAGTAACGTTTCCGTATATTTCGGAAAAGTATATATTAACGTTTCCGTATATTTCGGAAAAGTATTTAGTAACACTTCCGTATATTTCGGAAATGTTTCTGTGTGTTTCGGAAATGTTTCTGTGGATTTCTGTATCATAATTTCTTTTATTTAGGAGAAGGATACACTTTTTTAAAAGAGTTAATATTATCCTATTCAATTTTATTGCATATTAATATTAACTTTGCAGTTAATATTTTATTGTACATACAAAATAACTCGTTCCATAATTTCTCTATACTCTTTTTCCATGAATCTATAATAAATATTAAATATTCGATTGATGAATGATATTATATAATACTAGTATTAATAAAGTACAGATAGCACCGTTTATACGTCTTTATCATCTTTTCGTTTTGAGATTGGTTCCGATTCATAACTTTTCTAATGATGAAATGTATCCTTTATATGACAGAACATACATTCCTAATTTCACTTATACTATACGTTTTTCACCCAGTGTTTATGAATCAGATATTTGTAAATAAATAACGTTGAAAATTTGATTTATAGATCTAAAATTTGATTTATAGATCTATAAATAATTATTTTTTAAATGCAGCCTCATGAGTTCCATCCTCTAAATAGATACATAATGAAATGTTTAATTTCCCTGTACTTATAAATAGATAGATTTTAGTAATACCTTTCAATTTTTTTTTTTATATATTTTGTAAATAGATATACTATTCCAAAATATTTTATATCTGTGGTAATTATTTTATTTTCATGAATTGTATACTTATAAATAGATATATTGTTAAAAATGTTTTGTCTATTTGTAAAAAAATTTAATATAGTGTTTTACAATTATCATGCTTCTAAATATATTCATTTAAAGGTATTATTTTATTCGTATAACTTGAGAAGTGCTGAGATAACCTGAGAAAATATATATCTTTTTATAAGTATACAGTTCATGAAATAAAATAATTATTTACAGATACGAAATCTTTTGACATAATATCTCTACTTACAAGATTAAAAAATATATTTATTTAAAGATATTAAAAATGATACATCTATTTTGGAAAATAAAGCATTTTCATAATGTATATGTATCTATTTACAGAATGGAATTCGCGAGACCGGATTTTAAAAGAGAATTATTTATAGATTTATAAATTCAATTTTCAATTATATTTATTTATAAATATCTGATTCATAAAAAATGAAGAAAAAGCGTATAGTATAAGTGAAATTTGGAATTTGTTCTGTCATATAAACTCTACATTTCATCATTAGAAAAGTTATGAAACGGAGCCAATCTCAAAACGAAAAGATGTTTAAGACATATAAACGGTGCTATCTGTGCTTCATTAATACTAGTACTAAATTATTATTCATCAATCAAATATCCAATATTTATTATAGATTTATGGAGCAAGAGTATACAGAAATTATCGAACGAGTTATTTAACTTTGCATGTACAACAAAAGATTAATTGCAGATGTAATATTAATATGCAGTAAAATAGAATCTGTTAATATTAATTATTTAAAAAAAGCGTATCATTCTCTCAAATAAAAGACAGAATATTTACAGATCATATAAATACGTTGCATCTGCATCTGTTTTAAGCTATGTCTCTCCTCTCAAGAACAATACAAATCACGTGATAATGACATGTGCAGTAGGTCGGAGTAGATGAGCTTGCGCAAATATTACTTCATTTCGAATTCCATTTTTAAACTTTACACGGAATGAGTGCAACATTTCCGAATTTTTCAGTAACCAACATTTTACTCTACCTATTCGGAAACATTTCCACTATGGAATGTAACGTTTCTGATTTCTTCAGAGTATTCACCGCTTTGAATATTTTTCCGAAAATACGTGTAACGATTCCGAAATAACAAGTAACTGAGGAGAACACAAAGTTTACTATAAATTTCCGGAAACATTTCCGCCTTGTGCCGAAACGCTTCTGAGTTTTTTTACAGTGTATGAGACTCATATCATTAATATATGAAATATATTTTTTTTATGATTCTTGGAATTTTTTGTAAGCACTACTAGTTTCCTATACTCTTTTTTCCCCCCGAAATAAACAGTATAAATTCCTATATTAGTTAGTACAGAAGACATCAGACAGAGCTGATGACAAAATATGGAAGAAATTATCAAGCTTATTTCTGTATGGAAATTTTTGTTTGTGAAGTATATCTGTGACATGATAGGTTATTCTGCTAATTTTAGGGCACAGCATGTTTTTATTTATTTTTCTGTTATTTTCTTTTATTATTATTATTTTTTTTTAAGCTTTGTGTGTTCTTGGATTACATTATTTAAACCAACTAAACATTTATTAAAATGAAATGAAAACTCAGTTATTATCCATTGTATATGTTAAGATACAGTGATTTTTTTTTTCTGGCTGCAAAGCTGTCTTTGGATGGAGATTTTTAGTTTTTGTGGTTACAGATTATAGGACAAAGAACATACACTTCTAGTCAATTACTACCTTTCCCTGAAATATCGCTGTATAAAGTGTATAAATAGGAAAATTACGCCATGTGATCTTACAAATACAGCGACAGCAATTTTTTTTAAATATAGCAATCGAGTGCTAAGAAATAAATATACTCTATCGGAAAATAGCATCTTTTTTTTTTTATATATTATTTCTTGAAAATGTAGATATTTTGAAACAAGCAAATTTAATTTATAAAGATTTTTTTTTTAACAAAGTAGCAATTACAACCAAGAAAAAAAAATTATGTTGTTTCAGAAATGTTTAGTGAATGGATTAATTCCACAAAATTAATAACTACTCGTATCACAGGTAATTACTTATCGTCCTCAGTGCTTTAAAGAACATAACCAGTTAACATATTCATTTTTTTTATCCTAACCTCAGCTGCTATATTACTGCACCATACACAGAACTTCAGGATTAATGTTTTTACGCATCTTTTCGCTTGTCTAGTGCCGTTTCTCTATCAAAATTCCAGCTGAAGACTTCCTCCCCATCAGTTTTAAGATACATGACTATGATAAATGCTTTTTAAAACTCTTCAGCGTTTTTCAATTTAAAGACGAAAAAATGTGAGGAGGAAGCGATAAATCTACAGTGTTTGGTATTTATATCCTATTGCGACATCCTATAGAGGTTGGATTAAACTTCCTCTAAAGAAGTGGGAGTGTTGGGTAATAGAAATAAAATTAATAACTTTAAAGAAACATTACATGGGAGAATATAAGTTATCTTGCTTCATATATGTTATAAAAGCATTTTAAAATACCTTTAAAAGGTTTTTTATTTATTATTATATATATATATATATATATATATATAAGTATAATCTCCAATGATTACTGAAGTAGATGATGTGATCCTCAGCAATTTTGTTCTTTAATTTTTAAACGCAATTTAGACAACTCCCTAAAACATTCTTTTAATATTTTTCAACATAGTTGAAAAGGCTTGGCCATTTTATTTGAATTTCATTTAAATGCAATTAATTATTATTTTCCTTCTTTTTTTTTCTTTCAGTTTCGATGAAAATTTAATATCATTTAAAAAAGTTTATGACTTTAGTTAATTTATCAGTCCAGCTTTGATTTCGGTAAAATTACTGGACTGCCAGTGATAGTGGGTTTTAATAATACCACAGCGTGTTCTCTGATAAAAGGGATTATTAATAAACGACATATATTATTATCCATGAGTTCAAAATAAGTATTTTAACTCAGTAACTCATTTCTTGATCAAATCAAACATGTACATGTACAAATCAAATCAAACATGTACATGTATACGACACCTTCCAGAAGAAGATATTTAGTGATGGCCCGGACCCCGGAACAAGCAGAAAAACAGAAACCAGAAGCAACCCAGGTCTACAAATTTACAAAGTCAAATGACTGTTTATGAAATACTTAGTAAGTTACTTATAAGTATTGATAAGTATGTGTTTATAGAGGTCTCATGGGGGAAGGAACTTGGTAGGTGGATGCGCTCGCATAAGACTCCTATAGGATCTCTTACACTGGCAGGCACATGGTTGACAACTGCTGTTTTATGTCATTTCCTTTGAAATTCCTTTGAAGAAAGGTCACAACTGACCAAATAACATAAAGCGTAGAAGTTTTTTTTAACTGACCACAATAAACGTGCTTACAAAGAATGCCGTGTGTTTTACTCAGTGTTCGTTCGATTTCTATTCTTGAGTGCCACTATTTCCAAATAGGAATTTTTGCCTTATTTAATAACAGAAATTCTTCAATTGAATAAGGCGAAGATTAACATTCTAAAATATGGCTACTCAAAATTAGGAGCCGCACGAGCCGCGTTACTGCTTCATAAATTTGTAGACCTTGGGGGTGTTTCTGGTTTCTATTTTTTCTGCTTATTACAGGGCCATCAGTAAATATACTCTTCTGTAAGGTGTTTTATAGTACAAGCTTTATTTAATCAAGAAATCATATCTTAAGCATTTTTCTTTACCTTAGACAAATTCCTTTTAGGTTTGAAATGGTAAAAATAAACCTCTCAATTAATTCTGAAAATCAGCATAGTTATTTAAATCATGTATGTTGGCAATACATTATTCTGCAACGTTAAGTCTTAGATTTTCGTAATGATTTCGGGAGATTTATTAACGATTTTTTACATTGCAAAGTAGATTCACGTGTTTCAGAATTGTAATGTTTTCCAACTGTTGAAACTACACGTATCCATCGTTACGAATAAAGTTACATATAATCTTAATTTATAGTGACAATCTAAAATAATTTTCACAATATTTATTGATTCATAGCTGCACACAGATTTCAAAGTACCTCATAACAGACTCTGTTTTACTAATCTTTCTACTGTTTTCTTTCAGTATTATTCAAAATTTATCCATGTATTTAGTTTCTTTGAAAGAGAGATTTGAAATTTTATGGCTGTAGAATTGACGAGTACTGATTTTAAAAACTGCTTGAAGTTTATGTACCTTACGAAGTATGGGAAACTTTATCATTTTGATGCGAAAAAAAAATGTAAAAACTGGTGAGAAAATGCAGATTTATGACAGAAATAGATTGAATTTGATCACGGTTGAAAAGTAAGCTGATGTATGTTTTATTAAATGGTTGAATTTACTGCAGAAAGATTTTAGATAAAGTGATAAGGCAGTTATGTGAAGCCGTAACTTTAGCTTTCTTTTTCTTTTTTTTTTCTTTCTTTTTATTTACTTACATTAAATTAGCTGGAGAGTTGCAGCCCGTTGTGTTGCATTTATAAGATCTTTGGAGTTTTTGGGAGAACATATGTACCAATCCAGTTTTAAATTATAAATTATAAGGTAAATATGTAATTATTATCATATATAAATCTCAATTAGAACCTTCAATCGCCGCAAGATTCCGTAAAATTTATCTATTAGTTCTCTAGTTTTTGAGCATTGATACAGTTCTTGAGGGATTTACGGATATTATCTCATTTTTTCCCCTGTTTTCTCAAAAACTATTTTAGACATCGAAATGCGACAAACTTCAGATTGTAGCCAGAATTATCATTAATAAATGTTAATTAGATCTTTCTATCACCGTAAAATTCCTTAACATTGATCAAAAACTATTTTTGACATCGAAATGCGACAAACTGCAGATTGTAGCCAGAATTATCATTAATAAATATTAATTAGATCTTTCTATCGCCGTAAAATTGCTTAAAATTGATCAAAAAATATTTTAGATATCGAAATGCGACAAACTGCAGATTGTAGTCAGAATTATTATTAATAAATGTGAATTAGATCTTTCTATCACCGTAAAATTCCTTAAAATTGATCAAAAACTATTTTAGATATCGAAATGCGACAAACTGCAGATTGTAGCCAGAATTATCATTTATAAATGTTAATTAGATCTTTCTATCGCCGTAAAATTACATAAAATTGATCAATTAGTTTCCGAGTTTTTGGGTATTCAAAGATTGGTTCATTGATTGACACTTCAAACAAGGAAATTTAAAAGGAGCACTAAAGTGCGCCACAATATGCTGTTTATAGATTATGGGGTACGTAGCATTTATCGTTCATTTACAGAGACACACAAAAGATTTCGGTTAAAGGACGGACTATTATCAATAATTGATGAAAGTGCGTTTTCCGTCTTGTGGTATAGATTTTTAAACTTATCTAATTTTTAGTCTCTTTACGTGGTGTGTTAGATTGTATACAAGGCTGCACGAAAGAATTCGTATACATTGCCGGATATGGAAAGAAACTGCTGAAAATAGATTTTTACTGAGTTATGTATTTTTATAATTGATTATCTTGATATCTTATTTCATTTTATGAAAAAAAATAAAATAATAATATTCTGCTAGTAATGGAAAGTGTTTCATCATATATGCCTGATGCATGATTTTTCGTTCGATTTTCATATGCTGTTTGGGTATAGATTTTTCGTTTGATTTTCATATGCTGTTTGGGTATAGATTTTTCGTTTGATTTTCATATGCTGTTTGAGTATAGATTTATGGTAATAGTTGTAAGGCAAGATTAAAGAAACATACAATTAAGTTTGACACACATATTAATGATCAGCTTGAACCTGATTCTAAAATCATGAAATTTAGAGGACAGTTCTTTTATTTTTCTTATTTTTATTTTTATTTTTATTTTTTTTTCGAAGCGTATAAGCTAAGAAAGAATAATTTTGAAAAATACTCAAAATAAAGGTTAATTTAAAAATTTAAAAATATTTATTTATTTTAACTATCTAGCAAGTTTTTTACTTTTTTCATTTTTGTATTATTTTGTTTCTTTTGTTATGATTTTCAAGACAAAACGTATTCATTCACTAAAGAAAATTTTTTAATATTTTACTCATCATAACAATGAAGAACATCAGCATGAAAGATAATCAAAAATGCTCTTTATTGTTGCCTTTAAAGGTATGTCTTTATTAATCTGTAAATGTTATATTAATGGACTTAAAATTTCTGCTAGGTTTTAATTACATCTCGTGCTAACTACACTGACTGTAGAGAAAAATACATGCGACCGGGCAGTTCTAGTTCTTGCAGAGTAAGTAAAATTGAAAATATTATAAATACTTTTGCATGCAAGTATGTGTATATTTTTGCATGCAAGTTTGCTGTGAAAAGTTATATAAACACCTTCTTTGGAAAATACTGCACTGAATTTCAGATGACCCAAACTTTTATTCTTGTTTAAAATCATGATGTAATTGAAAAGAAAAATCATTTGAATAAACAATCATTATAAAAATAGATTAAAACTTTCATCCCGTATTGCATAATTTACTTATTTAAATCTTTGAATTTACCTACATAAATCTAGTATTACATAAGCGCTAAAGATTTATGTTTTTCTCTTTTCTTCTTATTTAATATTTTCCTTTTTATTTAGTTTTTTCCATTAAAATTTTCTATAAAAATATAACAGTGTTCCATGCAAATGTGCAGCCCTTTTTTCTGATTTTACTTTTAAATGTTTAATTACAGTTCTGTATTTAAGAGATGGGGAAGTAGATTTTGAATATTGTTTCTTTATTTAAAAAAATGGATTTTAAAAGAAAGTAATAAATGAGAAATAAATCCTCTAAATCAAAAGAGTGAAAAATAATTACCTACATAAATCTAGTATTACATAAGCGCTAAAGATTTATGTTTTTCTCTTTTCTTCTTATTTAATATTTTCCTTTTTATTTAGTTTTTTCCATTAAAATTTTCTATAAAAATATAAGAGCATTTACTGTTCCATGCAAATGTGCAGCCTTTTTTTCTGATTTTACTTTTAAATGTTTAATTACAGTTCTGTATTTAAGAGATGGGGAAGTAGATTTTGAATATTGTTTCTTTATTTAAAAAAATGGATTTTAAAAGAAAGTAATAAATGAGAAATAAATCCTCTAAATCAAAAGAGTGAAAAATAATTACCTACATAAATCTAGTATTACATAAGCGCTAAAGATTTATGTTTTTCTCTTTTCTTCTTATTTAATATTTTCCTTTTTATTTAGTTTTTTCCATTAAAATTTTCTATAAAAATATAAGAGCATTTACTGTTCCATGCAAATGTGCAGCCCTTTTTTCTGATTTTACTTTTAAATGTTTAATTACAGTTCTGTATTTAAGAGATGGGGAAGTAGATTTTGAATATTGTTTCTTTATTTAAAAAAATGGATTTTAAAAGAAAGTAATAAATGAGAAATAAATCATCTAAATCAAAAGAGTGAAAAATAATTACCTACATAAATCTAGTATTACATAAGCGCTAAAGATTTATGTTTTTCTCTTTTCTTTTTATTTAATATTTTCCTTTTTATTTAGTTTTTTTTCCATTAAAATTTTCTATAAAAATATAAGAGCATTTACTGTTCCATGCAAATGTGCATCCCTTTTTTCTGATTTTACTTTTAAATGTTTAATTACAGTTCTGTATTTAAGAGATGGTGAAGTAGATTTTGAATATTGTTTCTTTATTTTAAAAAAATGGATTTTAAAAGAAAGTAATAAATGAGAAATAAATCCTCTAAATCAAAAGAGTGAAAAATAATTATTTGACAAGCTATTATTATTTCTATTAGATTGGTGTCAGATTTTGTTAAGCTTCTTTCTAAAATATCTGCTTCATATCTGTAACTTTTTCTTGTATATACTCATAACATTTCTTCTTCACTTATTTTTTTATATAACTTTTTTAAAGAAAAATAGAGAAGAAAAACTAATGACTAAAAATATAATTATTTAGAAGTTATTTTAATATTTAGCATTTTAGTAGTAAATTTTACTTAGCCTTATAATGACAGATTTCGTCTTATATGTATGTGTTTTTACATATTGACGTGTATTCTTTATTTCTGAAAAATAACTTTAAAAAGCACTTTAAAATTAGAAAAAAAAATTAAATAAAAGTATTTATTAAAAAAAAGAATCAGATAAATATTACCTGACAATTTATGGTACTTAATAGCATTAGATTTGATTGTTTTGTTTTTTCCCTTAACTAATCTGTTTTATGCTTGCATATTTGATTGTATAATTACTTTATTGCACATTTAGCACTTCTTTATTGCACTTACTTTATTGAACTTTGCCCTTCTTTATTGAACATTTAACCCTTCTTAAACATTATAGTTATTTTCCCCCCTTTTTATAAAAAAAAAAGAAAGAGAGAAGAATAAAATAACAAAAAATACAATTTTGCACTTAAAAAATTAACGATGAAAAAATGAAGCAAAAGAATTAAGAGGAATTATCTGGCAAGTGTTTTATTTTTCTTTAAATTAGGCTAAACTTAACTTTGGGTACCCCGACCCCCCCCCCCCCCATTTTTTCCCTTCTGTTTTTCTTTCTTTCTTTCTTTCTTTCTTTTTTTTTTTTTTTTTTTTTTTTTTTTATACCACTTCTTATACAAGTGGTATAATTTCCCAAATGGGAGAAAAATGTCCTGGCCAGGATTCGAACCAGGGATCTCTTGGCTGAAGCTGTCAATACTCTACCAACTGAGACATTCCAGACAAATCCCGGAATTCACCCAGTGGATGGGTGAATTAGGGTGAATTCCGGGATGGCTCAGGTGGTAGAGCATTGGCAGCTTCAGCCAACAGATCCCTGGTTTGAATCCTTTTCCGGACATTTTTCGCCTAGTTGGAAAAGTACAACTCATACGATTTCTTTACCAATTTGAATAATTGTGCTAAAATTAATCTAGTGGGCTTCTTATTTTTGTAGCTCCAGCCTAAACCTCTTTTATATTTGTACGAAAAGAAACTTTTGTAATTGTAATTTTACTTTTTCCTAAATCAAATAAAAAAATATTTTACAGCGTAATAATAAAAAGCTATCGTATTTTCAAAACTTTGTCGTTTCCTGATAGATTAGTTTTAAATTTTGCATGCATTGCTGTAGGAAAACCTGTCTTCTTCAAGCATTTTATATTTAATAGCTTTACTTTATTTCTGAGGTTGCAAAAAACTTTAAACTTTGCTTTTCGAAATCGAAGCGTAAAATCCTTTAAAGCAAGGTAATGAAAATTTATTATCTATCAAATTTTACTGTTTCTTAGTACATTAGCATTAAATTTTGCATAGGCACTTATCCTGGAAGAATATATCATTTTTGTACCTTTAACCAATTCAATATAATAAAGTCCTTCCGGCCTGTACCGGGAGGAAAAGGTAGCTTTCCTATATCTTCGTTTTAAAATTTTAGCTAATGTTACTCGAAAACAGCAAGCTAAAATGAAAAGAAACGTTTACAAAAGATTCGTTAATACTGAATTTGAATAAGAAATTTGCCAAATTATTGAGCTATAGCCAAGTTGGCTTCATTTATGAAGACTTATTTCGGTCGCCAAATTTGGCGATATTTCGCCAAATATCGCCAATTTTGGCGAGAATTTGGCGCTAACGGATATGAATATATAGTTTTATGCGTATGATTGGGAAAATTATGACAACAATGAAAGAAAATAATTTGCGAGTAATCGCGTTAATGTGCTGTTTTGTTTCAAAATGTCAGTCACCCTAAAATTTCAAACTGCTCTATCTCAGTCATTTTTTAAGATAGAGGTAAACTAAAAAAGGCTCTGGAATCCTCGTATCAAGGCCTAACACTTAAAAAAAAAAATTTCAATTTTTAACTTTTTTGTATATTTATTTTAGTTTTAAATTTTTAAGTGGCCACCATCTTGAAACAAAATGGCGGACCAAGCTGGCCAACGAACTCGGTCGGGACATTGGTGAGCTTAATACACACAATTAGTTTCATCAAAATTGATTTATAAATACGAGCGTTATCGTATGACATAGCTCAGATATATATATATGTAGGATTTCAGTTGAAACACTTCACGTAAATGATCATCCAATGAACTGACACTGAACTGACACATTATTATTTTCCATGACTTTGATGCGCGAGTTGTAAATAGTGGGAATCGCGAGATTTGGCTAAGAGCCAGTGTTCTAATTTTTATTATGAAGCAAGATATGTAAAATGGATATAGCCGTTAAGCCTGGTTGGATTATCGTAATGTAAATTTGTTGTATAGTTTCGACCAAAAGTGTAAGTGTTATTAGTTGAAATTAAAGTGCATATTTTGTTGTTCATCGATTATTTGTCATATTGGTTCAGTAAAGTGCCTATTTATATATCATTTACTTACATTTTTGGGGGCTCGGATGCCAAGATTATTAAAAGTAAGAGCCACTAGTAGTGAAATGGAAACCAAACGTAAAGTATTGTAAAACGCCAGTATCAAAAGTTGGGTTACGAATCAGCAAGGTGAAACCGTAATCGTATCACTTCAAGTACAATTTTTGAAAGATGGGAACTCTAAATAAAGCCAAGAGAATTGATCTAATAAACCTCTGCGAGGAATGTGGAATTGAAGCTCCAGAAAAACCGACAATACCTGTCCTAATAAAGCTGATCAAGAGTTGGGAGAGTTACGAAGAAGATTTTATAAGAGATCGATTGGATGTAGTGATAGCAAGTAGAAAAGAGAAAGAAGAAAGAGAAGAGAAAGAGAAGAAATTACAAGCAGAACTGGAAGAGAAGAAATTACAAGCAGAACTGGAAGAGAAGAAATTACAAGCAGAACTGGAAGAGAAGAAATTACAAGCAGAACTGGAAGAGAAGAAATTACAAGCAGAAGGAGAAAGAGAAGAGAAGAAATTACAAGCAGAGATTGAAGAAAATAGATTGAAATTGAAAATGGAAATGGAAGAGAGAAAATGGAAAATAGAATCGGAGCAGAATTTTGAAATTAAGAAATTACAGATACAAAAAAATTCAAGAGAACATATTAATGAAGACTCAAGGACAAATCCAGGTAAGCAATTCGAATTGCTTAGATTATTAACTAAATATATGATAGCTCGAATGATATTAGTTTATATTTATCTATGTACGAAAGGCAAATGGCGCAAACGGGCATTGATAAAAAAGAATGGCTAAATTATTTAATTAATCTAATGCCGTTAGATGTGATCAATATAATAAGAAGGGAAAACGAACCTGAAATTCACGATTATGATTATATAAAAAATATTCTACTAAAACGCTGCAAGCTATCACCAGAGGAGTTGAGGCTGAAATTTTTCTCATCTAAAAAGGAGCCATCAGCCAATTGGCGAGATTTCACTTATGAGATAAAGGTGTATTTTCAACAATGGATTGAAGGCCTTCACGTAAATAACTTTGAAGATTTGGCGGAATTAATTGTTGTTAATCAAATCAGGCATAATTTACCTATGGAAACAAAAACACATTTCATAGAGGAATTGTTAGTAATAAAGAAAATTGATGACTTAGTTAATAAATTAGATAATTACGAAACAGCACAAAGGGTTTACAATAAACAATCAGTTAAGGATACAAGTAGCGATTTTGATGACAGAAGATCGCGAGTGGCTGATTACGCCAATTTGAAAAGACGCCAAATTGACAATAGACACAGTATGAATTATGGAAGCAAAGAGTCGCATATAATCTGTTTTGCGTGTGGCAACCCTGGTCACGTGAGTGCGAAATGTGCCATGGCGAATAATACAGAACAAGAATATTCAAATTTTTACCCGCAACGTAATCAAAATTGGCGAGAAACAAAATATCAAAATGAGACCCAAAACGCGCAAAGAAAAATAGTTAATATGGGCATGTTAAATGGTAAAAAAGGAAGAATCTTAGATATTAGCGGAATAAAAACAAGCGTAATAATTGATACAGGAAGCGATATTTCAATCGCCAGTTCAAGATATCATACTGCAATAAACGCGCCAAAACTAACCAGAGACAATATATACATATCAGGCATAGGTGGAGAAGAAATTAAGCCAATAGGTTTTTTCTGGCATAAAGTCTACGTGGATGAAACAGAAATCCAGGATAAATTTTACGTGGTACAAGAGGCGGACTGCGATTTAATAATAGGTAGGAAAGCAGTAGAAGGCATGACGTTAAAAGTAACGGAAGATAGTGTTAGAATAACAAGCGGCAACAAAGTTCAAGTAGGATACATTAAAATTAACGAAGTACCGACAAAAATTAATGAAGCAAGTATAAACAACGATAATCGAGGTTATGAAGATATGGTTAAAATCGACTGCGTAAATGACGGTGTGAATTTGACACAGATTACGAATTTAGTGAACAGAAAGAAAATAAGGAGATTAATAAAACCGTATAAGCCGAATAGGACAAAAGATACAGGATTATCCGATGAATGGAATGCATCTCCAGAAGAAAATTATGAAAGTAGTAGCCCTGCACATGGTAGAAAAGACTATGTGAAAGATCGCAATAGGAATTTTGATCATCAGGGAAAGAACAGAAATTTTAATAGGCCATTTGATAACAGAAGCAATAATAAATATGGTCAGAGATATTTTAAACAGTCATTTAACCATGGAAATAACAATAAATATGGATATGGGAAACAGAGTTCCGAAAATTTTTACCAAAATAAATCTGAGGTTCCTGAAAACTTTGAGACTGAAAATTCTTTGATACCTCAAGACATAACAGAAAATGCTTCACCTAATTTTAAAGCAAGATATAATCCAAAATTTCCCCCTAGATACATGAATAGAGGCTACTATCATGGTCGAAATAATTATAATTATGGTTGCCAACGATCGTGCAAGGCTAGTTATAATGAACAAAGATATTCACAACCTTCACATAAGAATAATTTTCATCATGGATTTAAAGGAGCTTATAATGGACGAGATACTTATTCAAATTTTTGTCATTCTAGAAGCAATAGTTATATAGTTTCTAAATATAGAGAGCAATATCTGGAAAGGAATCACAGAGATATTGGATATGCTGATCCTAAAGACAGAGAGCAATACTCAGAAAGAAATAAAAATCTAAAAAAAAAAAAAAATAATAATAACTGTGAGGCATGGAAAAAACATAACAAATCAAGATGCTGATGTCGAGACGCCATCACGTCAGGATGACCGATTTGTAGGATTTCAGTTGAAACACTTCACGTAAATGATCATCCAATGAACTGACACTGAACTGACACATTATTATTATCCATGACTTTGATGCGCGAGTTGTAAATAGTGGGAATCGCGAGATTTGGCTAAGAGCCAGTGTTCTAATTTTTGTTATGAAGCAAGATATGTAAAATGGATATAGCCGTTAGGCCTGGTTGGATTATCGTAATGTAAATTTGTTGTATAGTTTCGACCAAAAGTGTTATTAGTTGAAATTAAAGTGCATATTTTGTTGTTCATCGATTATTTGTCATATTGGTTCAGTAAAGTGCCTATTTATATATCATACATACTTACATATCATCATACTTACATATATATATATATATATATATAAATCAACATTTGAACAGAGGGTGGTTTTGGGGTCTGGGGGTAATGATCATCGGTGAAAATATATCGAAATTTTCCGGAACTGCTTTCCTCCGAACGGCTGCAATAGGTAGCTTTATACTTTTAGGTAGCTTTCAATACAAAAAAGTCCTTCCGGCCTGTACCGGGAGGAAAAGGTAGCTTTCCTATATCTTCGTTTTAAAATTTTAGCTAATGTTACACGAAAACAGCAAGCTAAAATGCAAAGAAACGTTTACAAAAGATTCGTTAATACTGAATTTGAATAAGAAATTCGCCAAATTATTGAGCAATAGCCAAATTGGCTTCATTTATGAAGACTTATTTTGGTCGCCAAATGTCGCCAATTTTGGCGAGAATTTGGCGCTAACGGATATGGATATATAGTTTTATGCGTATGATTTGGAAAATTATTACAACAATGAAATAAAATAATTTGCGAGTAATCGCGTTAATGTGCTGTTTTGTTTCAAAATGTCAGCCACCCTAGAATTTCAAACTGCTCTATCTCAGTCATTTTTTAAGATAGAGGTAAACTAAAAAAGGCTCTGGAATCCTTGTATCAAGCCCTAACACGTAATTAAAAAATAAATTTGAATTTTTATTTTTTTTTGTATATTTATTTTAGTTTTAAATTTTTAAATGGCCGCCATCTTGAAACAAAATGGCGGACCAAGCTGGCCAACGAACTCGGTCGAGACATTAGTGACCTTAATACACACAATTAGTTTCATCAAAATCGATTCATAAATACGGGCGTTATCGTATGACATAGGTCAGATATATATATATATATATATATAAATCAACATTTGAACGGAGGATGGTTTTGGGGTCTATATATATATATATATATATATATATATATATATAATATATCTGACCTATGTCATACGATAACGCCCGTATTTATGAATCGATTTTGATGAAACTAATTGTGTGTATTAAGGTCACTAATGTCTCGACCGAGTTCGTTGGCCAGCTTGGTCCGCCATTTTGTTTCAAGATGGCGGCCATTTAAAAATTTAAAACTAAAATAAATATACCAAAAAGTTAAAAATTCAAATTTATTGTTTAATTAAGTGTTAGGCCTTGATACGAGGATTCCAGAGCATTTTTTGGTTTACCTCTATCTTAAAAAATGGCTGAGATAGAGCAGTTTGAAATTCTAGGGTGGCTGACATTTTGAAACAAAACAGCACATTAACGCGATTACTCGCAAATTATTTTCTTTCATTGTTGTAATAATTTTCCCAATCATACGCATAAAACTATATATTCATATCCGTTAGCGCCAAAATTGGCGACAAAATTGGCAAAATTTGTGACATTTGGCGAAATATCGCCAAATTTGGCGACCAAAATAAGTCTTTATAAATGAAGCCGGCTATTGCTCAATAATTTGGCGAAATTCTTATTAAAATTCAGTATTAACGAATCCTTTGTAAACGTTTCTTTACATTTTAACTTGCTGTTTTCGTGTAACATTAGCTAAAATTTTAAAACGAAGATATAGGAAAGCTACCTTTTCCTACCGGTACAGGCCGGAAGGACTTTTTTCAATTGAAAGCTACCTAAAATGAAACTTTGCAGGTATAAATCAAAGGGGGAAATGCGCTGATGTACGGTAATCAGAAATGATTACTTGCAGTGCTATGTTCGTTTTTAGTAGATTAGCATTGGATGTTGCTTTACCTTGTTCTAAAAGTATGCGTTTTATGCCTGTTACTTCATCCTCTTTGCACACAATAGTTCTTCTTTATCTCCTACTCACTAAACTTTCTATTAAGCACTTCATGCATTCCAAAATTAAAGCATGAAAAGCCTGCCTTGCTTTACATATTATTTTTATGACTTAAGACGAACAATTAAAATCCTTGTTTCAAGGCTATGATGATCATAAATGTAAGATCAGTTCGTAATCTTGTGTTTGTAAGCTGCGAGTTTCAGAGTTCGGTGATACATATCAGTGGATATATATCATGTTATACATCACGATATACAGTAGACTGTCGATTAACGCCTGTTAAACTGTCGGCAAATGCCTTGATCCCGGATAAGCGAATATCCCGGATAAACGAATTTGTGCAAATGTTGATGAAAATTTTTGGAAAAAGGATAGAAAATGTCAAATAATTATACAATAGGACATTAATAATTTAATTGATACAAAAGAAACAGAATGAACATAAATTTTAATGTTATTTATATTTACAATTAGTGCAATATTAAAAAAATAGAAATGTAGTTTACCTCACTGTTTTGTGAAGAATGAAATGATAGGTCTGTTTTCGTTTTCATTTACTCTTCGACGAATTTTAATACGCCAATTTTCTCAACATAGTTTTTTCAGCAGCTGTACTTTCATCTTCTTACCCCAAGTAATTAAGTAACGCCTCAATGTGTACTAATGCGTCACCGTGACTTAATATTTGACGAGTTACAAGATTTTCTTCATCGCTATCAGGATATTCTTCGAAATTCCTTGTAGCTTCTGAACCACAAGCGACACGCAATATAATATTACTTAAAATTTCGTAACATCCTAAATACGCGATTTTTTTTGTGTGTGTATGTATGTGTGTGGGGGGGGGGGGGCGTTTCGGTTAATCCGATACCGGTTAATCAAGAGTCTACTGTATATCCGATATTTATTTTAAAAATATCTTGATGCATGATATTTTTGATACTTTCATTTAAAACCTATATTAAGTAATTTTTAATATGAAATTAAAAAATAGTAGAGCTATAAATAAATAAATAAAAAATCAGTTCAAAAATTAAATTTAACTCCGATACCAATTTCAGGATCCTATTTTTAGAATACAAATACATAAATAAAGATAAATAAATTTAGCAAAATGTTCCTGTTTCGTATTTGTACATAGATATATATACTAATAAAAGAAAGTTTCACTCTGTGTGTCTGTCTGTCTGCGATGGCCAGCGAAATCTAGCGCACCTAGAAGTCTGAAAATTTATATTTAGGTAGTCCAAAGCGTGATCTGATGCACCCGAGACTCAGAACTTTAATATTTTGATAATTACCCAAACTATTAATTAGAATCTCATTAACATCGCATCGAAAATGCCATCTATTTTATCAAAATGTCTAAAGAAAAGAACACCTGTTCTCGATTTGCAAACAGGAATTAACGAATTTGAAATTCATTTACTAATTAGTTAATTTTAAGAAAACTAATTAAGATATCGATTTAAAATTTTCTGAGCATATGTAGAACAATTTTCTGCATCCGACAATGCAATTTTTGTAAAATTCGGCCTTTAATTTTTCTTAATTTTTACAAAAAACTGCCGAAAATCTGGCGGTGCCAGTCAAAAAACTCCGAGAAAGTTTCAGACAGGGATCTGCTTTCATTAAAAACTGAACTACAAAGAGATCTGTTTCTCTGGTTGATCCCTCCATTTATTTTGCGAAAATGAAAGGAAATAACTGCCAATTTTTACTAATGAACAAAAATTAAGATAACTAATTAAAATATAGATTTAAAATTGAGGATGGGAAGGGGTGCCATCTGGCGGCTATTTTAGCGTAGCGTCTTCGTTATGTTTTAATTATCAGAAAAATATCGTTCTTTTTTTAATGATCGCGTTAATGTAGGAGTAGGTGGTTTTCTTGAACAAATTATTCGTTATATTTGCGGGTATGGGGAGGGTTAACGCCTTGCTCTGATTTACACAAAACAAATTACATTAGCGAAATTAAAAATTTTTAGCTTCTCCCATAGCATTTTATAAATGTTATATATGGAGAATCCGGAAATTTCAAATAACGATTTTCGTAAAAATTAAATTTATGTTCCTAATAAAAGTACACAACCCGTATTTACTTGATGTATATGTATACCAACAATAAAAGTTATTATTGAGCTCTTGACAAAGTGCCCCCTGTCGGACAATCCTACAAGTTTTTTTTTTTTTTTTCTCTAACTGTGCATTCTTATCTCGGGATGTATGGGCCTGATCAAAACGAGTTTGGATGATTCGGCTTGGTATTCGATCGCGTTACAGATTTTAGTCCTACCTTCCACCGCCAGGGGGCGCATCATTTTCTCGAGTTCGATGGGCCCGATTTAGATGGGAATTGGTTCATTACACTCCCTTGATACAACGGGTTAGAACAAAAATCAGGTTGTTGCAAAATGTCAGCCACCCTCGAATTTCAAACAGTCATTTTTAGCACTTTCCAACCTAGTTGAAAAGTGCTTATGACTTCGGTTTGTCTGGCCGTCTGGCCGTATGCCCGTCTGTCCGTGCTCTAACTCCCGTAAATATGCTCGGATTGCTCTGCAATTTTTATATGTTATTGTCGTTATCTATGGCACGTTCCCTATTTCAACTGAAGTGTGTAGCACTTATAGTTTTCTTACAGGGACACTCAAAAGAATTCCGTTACATTGCGGTCTATGGGGTAAAATCATTTGCGGTTTATTTTTTAAATGTTTCACTATTGTAAACGCATTGAAATTTATATAGATCACTAAGATGCATTAGAAGAAGCTTAATATGGAATAGTAGGTGTATAGCACTTAGAGTTACTTTACAGGGACAGTCAAAATAATTCCGTTACATTACGTCTATGGAGAAAAATCGTCTGCGGCTTATTTAAATAATGTTCCACTATTTTAAACGCATTGAAGTTTATATATATTACTAAGGTGCATTACAAGAGGCTTACGACAGAATAGTGTGTGTATAGCAGTCATCGTTCATTTACAGGGACACACAAAAGAATTCTCTACTGTCTGTTAACAATAATTCCTGGAAGTGCGTTTTAAGTTACTAAACGCGATTTTAATCTTAACTAGCCTTTTGTCTATTACGTGGTGTGTATAAATTCTGTAGATCCTATACAGGGCAGCACAAAAGTTCGCGAACACATTTCCGTTTATTGACAGAAACTCCAGAAGGAGAATTTAAACGGTGCTACGCGTTTCCTAACTAAACTAAAATTTAGCATCCTATGTATATATACAAATCTATAGATCATATACAGGGCTACATAAAAGTATTCGGATATTTTTCCGAATATTGTATATATTGAAAATTCCTGAAATTACGTTTTTAAATATGTTATGCGTTTTCCAAATTGTTTACTTAGATGTCATCTTTCAGCTTATTAAACGGTAATGATTTGTAAAATTATTTTAGAAGCGTTGGAAAGTGCTACATAATCTATGCTTGACGCATGATTTTTCGTTCTTGTTTAACATAAAGCCAAAACAAAAAATGTTCTGGAATCCTTCTATCACGATATAACACTTAACAGAAACATTTTTTTTTTCAATTTATAATTTGTTATACATATTTTTGAATTAAAAAATTAAATAATTAACAAGATGACACACATGAACAAGATGAATTTCTTTGAAACAAGATGGCGCATGTAGCTGGCCAATGAACTGGGTCGAGACCTTGGTATGTTCTGTGCACATGATCAGTCACATTCGTATCGGTTCATAAATACGAGAGTTACAGCATAACAAATATCAGATTTTTTCAAAATCTCAACCACCCTAGAATTTCAAACTGCCATACCTCAGCCATTTTTTAAGATATTGCCAAAACAAAAATTGTTCCAGAATCCTTATATTACGTTCTAATGTATGACAGAAACAATTTTTTCAGTTTATAATTTTTTTTGTACGTCTTTTTGAATTTTTTAAAAAATTAAATTTTTTAATTGGCCGCCATTTTGAACCAGATAGCGGATGAAGCTGGCCAACGAACTTGGTCGAGACCTTGGTATGTACTACACGCATAATCAGTCACATCCAAATTGGTTCATAAATAAGAGAGTTACAGCATGAATATGTCATATGTAAATCAACATTTGAACGGAGGGTGGTTTGGGGGTCTGTGCGTTATGATCGGTGAAAATATACCGAAATTTTTTTGGAATTGCTTTCCTCCGAACGGCTGCAATACGTAGCTTTTTGTAATGAATGCTACCTAAAACGTGCAACTTATTTTTCTCTAAATCAAACGGTAAATCTTCTGAAGTACGATAATGAAAAATGATTATCCGCAAAGTTATGTTGTGTCCTAGCAGATTAACGTTAGATTTTGCTTAACCCTCTTCTAAAAGAATGTGCATTCTTTCATCCTCTTTGCATGTAGCATCTCTCTTCTTATATATATATCTATATAATTTCCTACTGGTTATACTTATTATCAAGCAGCTCGTGCATTCCAAAATTAAAGCATGAAAAGCATGTCAAGTTTTACATATTTTTTATAGCTTAAGCTGAGCAATTAAAATCCTTGTTACAAGACACAGCCGTGATGGTCATAAATGTAAGATCAGTTCGTAATCGCATGTTTGAAAGCTGTGAGTGTAGTATAAAGCATGTCAAGACTATTCATAAGAAATCAAAAGCATGAATCCCTTGTTATAACCATCTGGAAAAATTTGATCGGCAAGCTCGTAACAATTTATCCTTTTTTTTTTTATTTGAAAATAAATCACGCTAAGCATTTACGATTGCTTGGCCGAATCTCATCCATTACTTGCAAGCAATGACAACACAAAGAAAATATCAAAAGCAACAAACGAAACATGACTTTCGTAAAGATAATATGCTGTTAGATCTTGAAATATTACCATATCAATCGAAAGCTTTAGAGTCTTTTTGGGGGGCATAAATAATGATGTTAATAATAATCTTAATGGTATCTCAAACGTATGATTGTTACATATAGAAGTAGGCAGGATTTAATTGGATTCTTTAACAAGAAGAACAAGTTTCTATGTTGATACTTCATTTGGGTTATCTAATTTAATGGCATCAAGAAAAAGTTGTCATCGCACGAGTTCCACAATATCGCTAAAAAATGAAATAAAATAAAATAAAAAACATCCCAACGGAATCAGAACTTTTGATAAGTCGGTGATAAGTGAAATGCTAGAAATAGGAGAGAAAAATCAATTAGAAATAGTAACAAACAATAAAATCACAGCTTTTCTTTCTTTCTTCTTTTCTTTTCCTTTTTATTTATTTATTTATTTATTTATTATAACCGAAATAAAATTTTTAGAACCTCCCTTTCTTTTATTGTTAAGTTATATTTATAATGATTCAGAAAATAATAATTAAAAATTCTAAACAGAACCAAATTATGGTAATCATCTACAGAATAATATCAGCAAAATGAATAATTTATTTTGTCACACTTTTTTATTATTATTATTCAGACAACCGATATGCAAAACGCAATCTGTTTGAGACCGAACTTCATTAATAAAATTTGAAAAGGTTACGAACATTATCTACATATATTTTATTGAATTACATTCTACGATTTTCAATGCTAGAATTTTCTTTTGTTTCTTACTTTGAACGGACGCAATATTCTAAATTTAACTTTGCGATGTATCATAAACGGTTTGGGATTTTTATGTTTTTCTTAATTTTCTAACATTATTGTCATCTTCACACTCTTTCATTTTATTTATAATAGGATTTATATCTTTAAAAACGAAAAAATATCTTAATCATGAAGCTAGACACCTAAATTTTCTAGGAAAAATGGGAAATCATGGGGGGGGGGGAATGGAAAAACACATATATATATATCATCTCATATTTGATTCTTTTACATACCACATTTAAAAACATTGTGATTTTTAAAAAAAATGTGTGATAAATAAAATTGGTTACAAAAATTTGTCTATAATGGTCATCGCATAGTTGCCAACCTTACGTGTTTTTTTCAATCAAATAAACATATTTTGAAGCAAAAAAATTAATGTATTTAAATTTCAAATTTGTCTATTTAAAATTTTTAATGTAATGTCTCTTGTCTCTATGTGGTACTTATTTGAATTCATTTCTCAAGTAAAATTTCTGGTTTAAAATTTGTTTATTTGATATATATATATATATATATATATATATATATAGTATATATAGTATATGTGTGTGTATATATATATATATCATCATCAACCGTTTTCAATCCACTGCTGGATGTGGTCTCCCCCAGATTTTTCCATTTTTTCCTGTCTAGCACTTTAGTCATCCAATTAAGACCGGCCTCTTGTCTGATTTCGTCAATCCATCTTACTTGAGGTCGTCTTCTTGATCATTTTACATCTCTGGGATACCACTGTAGTGTGTTTGTGCTCCATCTATTGTCTTGTCTTCTTGCAATGTGTCCAGCCCATTTCCATATTAGCCGTTTAATTCTCTCAATGATGTCGAAAACTCGTCTGACTTTTTATCCAGGTTATTCTCTTTCTGTCTCTTCTAGTTATACCTAGCATACATCTTTCCATACTTCGCTGTGTTGTTTGTAATCTTTGTACCATCCGTTTTATTAGCGTCCATGTTTCTGCTCCATAGTTAGTACAGGCAAAACACATTGGTTAAACACCTTGCTTTTCAAACAAAGAGGCATGTGAATCTTCAGAATAATATTGTTCTTCCCAAAAGCACTCCATCCATTTTTTTATCCTTCTATTGATTTCCTTCATGATACTAATGTCCGATGATATTTCTTGTCCAAGATACACACAACTATGCACTCATTTAATCTCAGTGCTGTTGTAGACGATTTTCTTTTTTTTGATGCAAATGAAAAATTTATTTTTAGTCCCACATTAACGCTAGCTTCTGCCAAATCTTTTAGCACATTTTCCAATTCTTCAGGGCTATTACTGAAAATTAAAATGTCATCAGCAAACCTGAGATGGCTTAAATATTCCCCATTTACTCTAATCCCTTTGTTTTCCCAAACCAGCTTCTTGAAAATATAAGCCAGCAGTAAAAAGCTTAGGCGAAATAGTGTCTCATTGTCTTACTCCTCTTCCAAGCTTGCTCTTCGCTTTTCATTTGTCCAAACGGATGGTGGCTGTCGCTTTCATGTAAATCTCCCTTTATGATATTGATGTAAGGTTTGACTGTAACAAGATGTCCTCCAGAGATTCAACTTCTGCTTATGTCTTGTTGCAATCAAATGCTTTTTCATAATCAATAAAGGCAAGGCAGAGAGGTAAATTATATTCCTTGTGTTTTTCTATGAGTTCCCTTACTGTTTGAATATGATCCATTGTGTTAAATCTGTCGGCGGCGCAGTTAATTGAATGTGTAAAATAGTTTCTTTAATTGTATAAAAACATTTCTTCAAAAATAGAGTTAAGTAAGCATGCATTCGCTTACCTGATTATAAGGTGAAACCTTCGTAAAGAAATGTATATCCGAATCGAGCGCTACTTCTCCGTTAATTCACACACAATTGTATTCCTTTCTGTAGTCGCACATTATCGTAATCCATCGATCTGAAACTTTATTACTTTGCTGAAATTAAAATGTTTATTAACATGTGTTTTAATTAAATTAAGCATCCTTCACTTTTATATTTATATTATATTTAAACATTTAAACGGTATCTTGATTACAAGTTAACAGAGCATTTACATCGCTCTGACATTTTCACACGCTACATTTTAAAAAGAAATTCACACAACAACTGACTAAAATCTAAAGAGTTTTTTCATGTCCTTGGTAGCCTTGGATGACGTCACTGGGAAAAACACATGATAGCACGTGATAATCATTCTTTCACGTGGGCGTTTATTCCATGTACTTAGCTGAGTTGAAAACAGTTTATGAGTTGGTATATCCGACGAGATAATTAAAGTTGTTTACTGCAAATTTAAAGTACTTTATTATTATCTGACGATTGAAGAGTAGTTGATTCCGAATAGAAGATTACCCTTTAATTGGAATTTCCGTCACTCCCCCTTAATCTTCTATGTAGGATAAGGAAGTAAGTTCAGATTGTTTCGGTGTTTAATGAATTCAGGTTTGGGGTTGGGCTTGGTGAGTGAATCTGCGGTCATAAATTCTGTGGGACAATACTTTAAATCTATTATTCCATCTTCCTTGAGTTGTCTTATCGCGTGGAATCTGATATCTATATGTTTACTTTTTCGAGTATGTTTTTCACTTTCAACCATTTTTATACATGGCTGATTGTCCTCGTATATTGTTATGGGTTTCTGTTGTGGTAATTTTAAATCTTCCAGGAGTTTTATCATCCATAGTATTTCCTGTGCTGCGTTACTTACAGAAATGTATTCAGCTTCTGCTGATGACAGAGCAACGCATGTCTGTCTTTTCGTTGTCCAATGTATGGGACATTTTCCTAACATAAATATATTTCCGCTGGTGGATCGTCTAGTTTCTGGATCACCTCCCCAATCTGCATCTGCGTAAACTTCGAGAATAGGCTTATTTTTCGAACTTAGCGTCAGGTTGAGGTGTTTTGTGTTGTTTAAGTATGTTACGATTCTTTTGACTGCTTTCCAGTCTTTTTCTCGAGGGGTTTCATTTCTACGGCTGAGTATGTTGACCGCTGCTGAAATATCTGGCCTGGTTAATGTTGAGATGTAGAGTAATGTTCCCGTTGCTTGTCTGAATTTAATATTGTTAGGTAATAGATTTTCATCATCGTTGAGTCGATTGTAACCTGCTTCCATAGGTGTGCTGTAAGGTTTTGCGTTTTGAAGATTGAGTTTATCTACCAATTCTTCAATTTTTGAA
Organism: Maratus michaelseni; assembly: GCA_963931845.1. Taxonomy (NCBI): domain Eukaryota; kingdom Metazoa; phylum Arthropoda; class Arachnida; order Araneae; family Salticidae; genus Maratus; species Maratus michaelseni. The sequence continues at coordinate 300,158,220 of OZ007587.1, read as the reverse complement.
TTTTGGTTTAAGTAGAAATTTTTATCGTCTCTTTTTATATTTATTCCGAGATAGTTATTGACTTCTCCCAAATCTTTCAATTCATATTCCCTTTTGAGATTGTTTATTAATTCAATTATATCTTCGTTTTTTCCGGCGATTAACAAATCATCCACATATACTATAATGTATGTCGAGTTTTCACCATTTTCGCGTATAAAAAGACATGAGTCAGATGTACTTTGTACAAAATTTAATGCTTTAAGACTCTCGGAGATTTTCGTGTGCCATGCTCTGGCGGCTTGTTTGAGCCCGTATATTGCTTTTTGTAATTTACATACTTTGTTTTGTTGATTTGGAGCTATATAGCCTTCCGGCTGTTTCATGTATACCTCTTCTTGTAGGTTTCCGTGTAAAAACGCTGTATTCACGTCGATATGATTAACTTTAAGGTTATAATTTAATGCTGCTATGAGAAATGCACGGATTGTGGTATGAGAGACAACTGGAGCAAAGGTCTCGTCATAATCTACTCCGAATTTCTGACTGTATCCCTGTGCCACGAGTCGTGCTTTATATGTTTGCACTTGGTTTAGGTTGTCGCGTTTTAATTTAAAAGTCCATTTTGAACCTATCACTTTCTTGCCTGGTGGCGGATCGACTAATGTCCAAGTTTTATTTTTAGCTAGGCACTTGATTTCATTTTCGGTGGCTTTGAGCCAATTTTCCCTATCGTGTGGATTTTTCATTTCCATGATATCGTTCCAATTCTTTGGTTCATTTGATTGTGTGTCTTTAACTAAACAGACAAATCTATCTGGTGGTACTCCTCTGTTAGATCTATTTGACCTTCTTGGTTCTATTTGTGTTTGTTTGGACTCGCATGGTTGTTTTTCTTTATCATTAATGTCAATTTCAATGTAATTTTTATTCTTCTCTTCTTGATTTCTATCATCAGTGGAGATTTCTTCGAGATTTGAATCTTCCTCAATGTTGTTTGAGTGTTTTATTTCATGTTCTATGAATTTTACAGTCCTGGCAATTATTATTTGTTTGTCTTTTGTGTGTATGCGATATCCTTTGGAACGTGTGTCGTAACCTAGAAAAATACCTTCTTGCGCTCTATTATCTAGTTTTCCTCGATGTATTTTATTAATGTAAACAAATGCTTTACATCCAAAGGTTCTTAAATGTTTGAGATCGGGTTTGATACCTTTCCATAGTTCGTATGGAGTTTTGTCGTTCGCTCTTGTTGGTAATCTGTTTTGTAAATATGTCGCTGTGTGTATTGCCTCTCCCCAAAATTGTTTATTTAAATTTGCTTCTAAAAGCATGCTACGTGTCATATCGAGTAGGCTTTTATTCTTCCTTTCTGCCACGCCGTTCTGGCTCGGGTTGTGTGGAATTGTGAATTGGTGTAATATCCCGTTTTCCTTTAGATAATTGTCTATTTCGTTGCTATTATATTCTCCTCCATTATCGGATCTTATTTCTTTTGGTTTTCTACCGAATTGATTATTTACCATTGCAATGTATTCTTTTAATTTATCAATTACTTCGCTTTTCTTAGATAGTAAGTATATAGTTGTATATCTCGAGTAATCGTCGATGAATGTGAGAAAATATTGTTTTTCTCCTAGTGTTGGTGTACTTATAGGTCCACAGACGTCGCTGTGTATTAAATCGAGAACTTTGTTTGCTCTATTTGTAGCCGATTTTGGATATCGCGCGTCGTTTAATTTAGATTTGATGCAGGTTTCGCATAATTTATTATTGTGTCTGCAGTTTTTAATTTTTATTCCGGTAGCTAGCTGTTTGTTAACAATTGTTTTGATTGCTTCATCTGACTAAAATCTAAAGAGTTTTTTCATGTCCTTGGTAGCCTTGGATGACGTCACTGGGAAAACACATGATAGCACGTGATAATCATTCTTTCACGTGGGCGTTTATTCCATGTACTTAGCTGAGTTGAAAACAGTTTATGAGTTGGTATATCCGACGAGATAATTAAAGTTGTTTACTGCAAATTTAAAGTACTTTATTATTATCTGACGATTGAAGAGTAGTTGATTCCGAATAGAAGATTACCCTTTAATTGGAATTTCCGTCAAAATCCACTTCGGAATACTGCTTGTTCTCTAGGTTGAGCTGATGCACGTCTTGTCGTTAAAACTTTGGTGAAAATTTTATAAATCATTGACAGTAAGCTGATTGGGCGGTAGTTTTTAATGTTTTCCATCTCCCCTTTCTTGTAAAGTAGCACCATCACAGCATTATTCCAATCATCTGGTATATCTGATTTCTCGAGACATTTGGAAAACAGTAAGGCTAGCATTTTTGCAAATTTTTCTCCTGCTTCTTTGATAAGGTCAATTATAATTCCACCTTCTTCTAAGCATTTACCCTTTTTCATGTATCTAATGGCTTGTACAACTTCATATGTCATCATCGGTTTTATCTCTTCAGTTTCTGTTATGTATACTAGTGGATCACGTAGGTTGACTTCCCTTTGATCTTCACATTTATGTAGATCATTATAGAATTTTTCAACAATGTGTACTATTTTAATTATTGATTTTGGTGATTGTTCCATCTGCCCTCTTCTGTGCAAAAATACCTTTCCTTCCAACACACAGTTTGCGCTTACCTGATTCTAAACTTTTTTTATCTTCTAGAACTTTCTTGACAAGATCACAGTTAAATTTTCTGATATCTTCTGTAACACATTTTCTTACCGTTTTACATAATTCTTCATATTTAACTCTTGATTATGGATAGCTTCTCTTCATTTAAAATTCTCTGCGTTTCTTCATCAATTTTCTTGTTTCTTCTGTTATTTTCTTTGTCTGCTTTACTTGTGCTTCACCAGCTATCGTCCTTGCAATTTCTTGTAGGAGTATTTGTTATTTTCTTGTTCACTACTGTAACACCCTGTTCTTCTTCTAAGATTGATTGAAGTACTTGGAAACGATTTTTAAGTTCCAAATTAAATTCTTCTTCATGTTTCTGGAGATAAAAAATATCGACTGATTTCTTTAATTGTTGCAAAAGCATCATTCTTGCCACTTTAGTATTTAAAAGCAGTTTGCATCTAACCAACCTGTGATCACTTCCTGTATTGAAGTTATTGAGAACGCTGCAACCCTGAATAAGATGCTTTTTGTTTGTCAAGATGTAGTCGATTTTACTTGTTGAGCAATTTGCACTACGCCATGTCCATTTTCTTGAAAAAATTCTTGTCTATTTTCTTGTGGCTTTTTCTTGAAAAATGAATTCATGATATACATCTGTTCACATTCTGCAAACTCAATCATTTTCCTCTTTCATTAAGCATCACATATCCATGAATTCCTACTGAGAACTCACTTTTCTTTTTTTTCCCAATTCTGGCATTCCAGTCTCCCATTATTAATTTTATGTAGCATTTTCCCTTTTGGTGCACTGAAGCTACTTCTTCATAAAAATCCTCAATTTCTTTATCAGTATAGCTAATTGTTGGTGCATAAACTTGGGTAATTTGCATCTTGTATCTTCTTGACACTTGTATAACTAACCTTGTAACTCTATCTGATGCACTATCATATTCTACGATGTGATTCTTCCACCTTTTATGAATCAGAAATCCTACGTCACTTGTTTTTCCATCTTCTGTACCACTGTAGTACAATACATGTCCACTGGCAAGATCAATCTTCTCCTCAACTTTTCTTCTTACTTCGTATAATCTTGGGATGTCCCAGTTGATTCTTTATATTTCTTCTTCAAGTTCCTGTAAACGATTTTCTGAAGATATGGATCGTCCATTATACGTAGCCAAGGTCATTAACTTATGGAAGCCAAGCTAAGCCCGGTGTTTCTTAGCACCCTCTGTCTTCATGTCTTTCTGATCGCTGCCATAACCAGGAACATGCAGACTGCCGGGAATTGAGGGCCGTGATTTGTTTTTTGAATTCATTGTAAAATAAGGGGGGAGGTGACTAAATCCCTCCACGCTGGCCAAACGGGTTGGAGGAAGCCCATCCGCGCTCGTTCCCATGCACTAGACAAGGGTACTAACAGAATGCACCGGTGGAAGGTGCATTCTGTTGGACATTAAGTCTCTTCTCCCAGTCTATTCCTTTAAGTCCTCTCGGAGAGATTTAAAGGATCTCTCTCTCTCTCTCTCTCTCTCTCTCTCTCTCTATATATATATATATATATATATATAAAGAGAGAGAGAGACGGAAGGTTTGAGCTATCTCACTGTATACGAACTAAATTTTTGATTATTTGTCTTTAATTGACGTAAGAAAACAGATTATTATACTTCAACCTTGAACCTTGTGTTTTTATCTTAAAAATTCAGTGTATTTTTAAATTGGTTTTTCTTCCGCATGAAGGGAGCCTTTCCTTCTCGATTTCGAAATCCTATGTTAACCCAAGAGAAGATTTAATTACGTGATTACTTAATGCCTAATATAATGATCAAAACACGATTTTCAACCATCAGAAACTAGATTTTCATGTCGACGAGTGACGCACAGTGTGCCGAAACGTCGAATTTCCATAACGTAGGTAACAATTTTATGTATTTTTCCAAGGTTTGTAAAACTATGTAAGAATTTTTCTATAAGTCCAACAGCATAAGAAACCATATATGTTTTTTTCCCCTTACATACCGTCTAGTCTCATTTTTAGAAGGAAATGTATCAAAAAAGTAGGAAAAACATGTAAAAATCAAAAATAAATAACTGATGACAAAATTGTTATGCAAGTCCAATTTTTTATAGTGTTGTAATTTTTTTTTCGTCTTGTGAGCAATATCCCAAATCTATTATTATTATTATTATTATTATTATTATTATTACGTGGGCTTTGATAATTAAGTACGTTTTTTTTATTTTTATAATTTTCAACATTTTTGTCTTTTAAAGATCCCGCTATATCCCGCAAAATCATTGGTACATCTTTATAAACCATTGGCTATTCTTCTGTAAGGATTTGAAGAGAGAAAAAACGTGGGGATTACCTGCGCCCAGGTGCGATTTTCACAGTTACATGTTTGATTGAATAAAAGTCCAAGTAAAAAAAACATGCGTCTGCACCAATTTCATAAATAAAATTCTTTTAATATTTGAATAAAACACGAAAAAAGCATCATAGTTGCAGTTTTTAGGCATTTTTAATAACAAGAATCGATTCTACAAGAAAAAAAACACGCAACAAGGCATATTCAAATATAAGTTTGGGCTTTCGCACATTATATGCGGTCAATATCTGCAAGAAAAAAACTCTTCGTCACAATGTGCGACGTAGCGTGTTTTTAAAAATTGTCTCCTTCAATTTTAAGTAATTTTAAGAAAATGATAAATTTAAAAAAACATACACACGCAAAAATTTCAAAATTTATAGGATTTTTTAAAATATTTAAAATTTAAGCAGGTATTTTTTGAAAAATGCACAACAGCTGCATCAGTCCTCTTACTTTGTGATGGTGAAAACTGTATTTCGTAATTATACCTAATTAAATTTTCCCATAGGTTAACATGGGATTTCGCAATCGATGAAGCATCCCCTTCAAAGATAATATCATACATAACGCTAACATCTATATAACGCCTACCACTGAATGATGATGATGACGACCAAAAACTTGTTATCTATAGTATCAAGAAACCATATTAGGGTAAATCCAGACTAGATGTCCCATCGGGTTAGTTATTCTAGTTACTGTATTTCAGCTTTTGGATGTGTGGCAGAGCCAGTGACGTTGTTCAGCTGTCAATCGTTATAAAATAGCGTAGTAGACCAAGTTATAGCAATTTATTGATTCAAATAAACGTTTTATCCATCAAAGAATGGTAAGTTTGGCTGTTATCGTATGCTCTTGTCGGATAGAGAACAGTAGAATATGAAATATAATGTACTTACTTGAAATTTTTCATGAAATATTTAGTGAATTTTATTGAAGCAAGTATAGAATAATGTGTTGATTATAGGTTGCAGTCATATTTGTTCCTACTTAACAGATCTACCAGCTGGGACATTTATCTAGGATTAAAAGGATACATGCCCCACCTGCATTGGGGATATATGCCTTACTTTTGATTCGAGAAAAGACCCCCATTTATAATTATCAAATAACTTTGATGTGTGAGAATATTTTTAAATCTTCAGGATCGTGAGAATAAAATCTGTTTCTTCTTTTGGTTTACCATAGCCCTTCTGGAGGATCATTACCTAACAAGTCAGGAGGCGGTGTTAGTAGTGATAAATTATCCATTTAAGCAATGATTAAAAACTTCATTTGTTACATTTCAGAAAGTTGGTTCAAAGATTTCAATTCCTTCACATTTTTAAGTGAAAAATATTTAAATGTTTGGTATTTATAGCTGTGCAAAGAACATTTTAATTCACACATTCCGAACTTTCTCTCTCTTTATATCAGAATATATTCAGAAGCACTAAATAGAAATCTAAATACAAAATAGAAATCTAAAATCTCTTAAGTATACCATTCTCACAGGAAATTCGGAAAAAATATACCGGGGCACCATAATAGAGGTATAATTCTTCTTTATACTTATTTATTTATTTAAATATTTATTTTATTGTTGTCAATTTTTCTGCCATCCCCCTTAATTGAAGTTACACAAGTTTAACCTTACGTAGTATATATAAAATATTTTGAACTCATTTATTATGAAACATAAAAATCTAACGCATTTAAGAATTTTAAATTTGCTTCCCGATTTAGTTTTTAGAGTTTGTACATCGAATATAAGAATGGGTGGGGGCAGGGCCTGATTATCCAAAAGGCACGTGAAGCACATGCTTCCCCTCTAAAATTTAAAAGGGGCCCCAAAATGACTGTGAAGAGGGCCCTCCAATTTTAATTTTAATTTTTTTACATTGTATTTTTAATTTTTTTCGGAAAAGAAAGTCCAGGGAATTCCACAAAACTTATTTAACAAGGAAATTATGAATGTCAACAATAGTATGTTAATTAATCTTATAGCATCCTGATGTGCCTGTTAGAAAACACACAGGAAATTGAGCATACGGATATATATACTAAATATATCTGAAGTATATACACGGAACATACAAAAGCTGTTTAATGAAATATATGTGACCTCGGATAAGCTACTCCCGGGAATGATATTATTATCATCAGTGAGTTTTTAGGAATGAAGAATTAAGAAAACTTTTGTCAAATGAAAGGGGCCCCCAAAATGATACAATGCTTCCCCTAAATTCAGAGGTTAATCGGGGCCTGGGTGGGGGATGGTAGGTAATCCCTGTTAGTTTAGATTAAACAAGTTTTACATTCATTAGAAATATCCGATTGACTTCAAATTTTGTATACCCATTTATTCGAAGAATTGGAAATAGCAAATACCTTTGATATGGGAGTGTAACACAGGATTAATGTACAGAACCTGTGAGCTCAAATAAAAAAAAAAAAAAAAAAAAAAAAAAAATTATGTAAATAGGATATTAAGTCAAATGCATATCCAGATTTTGAATTATAAATGTTAATTACCTATGCTCCCTATTCTTTTACGAATGGGACATCTATCCCGATCAAGTGGGCGTCTAACCCTGAGGTCCGCGATAAATGACCAAAATCACTCATTACTCTTTTTTTTTATAAAAACGCTATTTTATATGGTATTTATATTACAGAAATATTTTTTGTAAAACTCTACATAAAATTTGCAGTAGATAGGTTACATGTGCGCTACAAAAATGATTACTATAAAAAAGAAAAAAGAAGTGGGGAGGCTTAAGGCGGTATTCAAAAAAAAATATTTTTTTTCCACGCTCAACAACTCAAAATTTTGAGACATATTCTCAGACTCATTTTTAAAAATAACAACAGGAAACTTGGCGGCGTGATTTATAAAGACATTTATAAGGGCCCCATGTTTTTATTTTTCGTTCAATTAATTAGAAATTTGATTTATAGACAATTATTTTCACAGTACGATCATTTTTTTTTTTTTTGTTGTTTCCAGCGCTATCGCTTCGGGAAATTCGGTTCAAAATGTCCACTTTGACAGCATTTTTTTAAATATATTCTGCCTTTATCGAAAAATCGAGACAATACGGACATTATAAAGTTTCTGAATAATAGAACCTGCCAATTGGATGCATATTAGAGCAAAAATGAATATACAAATATGTCTCAAAATAAGCAGTTTGGATTTGAATACACCCTTAAGTGGGGCAACTATCCCGGACTTACCCTATACCATGTATGTTAGTCATTCTCTCAATTTCTAGTCGTTCATAAAAAGCTTCTGAAAATGATGTGATCTTTACTGCATACGATCAAAGTTCTTCGACCTTGTCAGCAGAATTTTCAGTATCCATCTCTCCATCGTGAGACGCGTGCGTGCTTTTTGGAGCATAGCTTCACGATCACTTTCCAAGCTCGCGCGTTCCGCCTCAAGAACGTCGGAAGAATGCTAAATGGTGAGGCCCCGAAGGAAAAGGGATCCTGAACGACAAACGTCTGCGTTTTGTCGGATGACGTACTGCCAGCTCAAGGCGATCAAATGCGATTGAAGCAGTCTAATCCATATGCGTTATTAGTAGGGCTAAAACGACCCTAGGTTTTACACGAAGTGTAATTTGACATTACATTAGTGATAAGTTTGCTTTTCGAATAATGAAACATAATTGAGAACAAGTGATAGACTCAGTTTTACCAAAAAAAAATTCGAGAAAATACAGAAATCTTCATCTCGATTTGAACACATTTGAAATGAAACCATTCATACAACATAACACCACAAAGTAATCAACCGTTATTCCATTTAAGCATAGTTTGCTGAATTTGGAGCCTCAAAAACGTCGCAAAAAGGCTAAATGGCGAGGTCCCTAAGGAAAAGGGATCGTGATCGACATACGCTTTAGTTTTATTGGATGCTGTACTATCATATGAAGGCAATCAAATTGACATTAGGATTGAAGCAGTATAGTTGTGAATTCTAACTGCAGTGTTAACAGGGCTAAAACGACCCTACATTTTTCATGAAGTGCGAGTTTGGCATTGAATTTGTGGTAAGTTTGCTTTTGGATTATTTAGAGAAATAGAGGACAAATGATAAACTCAGTTATATATATAAAAAAAAATGCTGAAAATTACTGAAATCTTCATCTGCTTAAACACAAGTTTGTACATAATTAATTTTGCTCTATACAACATGTGTTTTCTATACAACACAACGACACCAAATTTAAACAGTTATTTCACATGTACACATGAGCTACTTACCTTTCAGCTGAAGTGGCAAAAAAGAAGCTCTGCTGAAGAACCATGACAAAGCGAGTAATGGGCGGCCGAGAACAACGGCAGCTTATCTGTTTTGTCGTAATGTAGTTTGTAAATGCACTGTACACATACCTCACTTGAAAATATGATTTATCCGAATAATACCATGAAGGGATATAGTTGAAAAACATAACCTCTATTGTACATAATTTTGAAACACCCCTCATTTGATTTAGATGAATCGTTTGGAATCACATCAGAGTGCATCTGTAGCATCACGAAGCGCATAATGTATCTTCGAGAACTACACACCTTAAATATTTTGTAATTTCATCTGAATTGCTATAGAAGAAGTATATTTCATTTGACCGTGGGGTGAGTTGAAGGAGAAATTTACAGAAATGTTAAGACTGGTCTATTTTAAAAATGAAATACAAAAATTAAAAAACGATGAATAATTGATGCTTTATCTCCCTCTATCCTCCCTTTCTCTACATCCATCTCTTGTTTTCTTAAGTCAATTACCGTATCAGAATTTAAAGACCAGACAATGACTTGCAACTTACGCAATTTCGAACACTAAACCAACCCAGATTAGAATTGGACGACACATCCAGAATCACATCAAATAGTGTAGCATGCTAAAATGAGCAATGAGTCGCCCAGAACGACGGAACCTTACCTGTTTTGTAACACAAAGTATCTTGCAAATGTACTAATTAAAATATTTTGCAAATTTTTCATGAATGTGTCAGAAAAGATCAAGGCTGGATTTGGGAAGAACTTTAAGCGAAAAAGTTGTAAAAACGCTACGACGTTTGATTTTAAAACTATTATTTTCAAACCCAGAATCTAAAAATATTAATTCCTTGATGTTTCTTCTCCATTACATTACCACACATCTATCTTTACCTTTCAATTCGCGCATCTATATTTAAAAACCAGATAATAACCCATCACTTTACGTAATTTCGAACACTAGGCCAACCCAGATTTGAATCGGGCGATTCGACATGTCTACAATCGCATCAGACAATTGTAGCACCTTGAAGCGAGTAATTGGACGCAAAGGACGACGATACCTTAACTGTAATTTCTTCCCTTTTTTCTTTAATTTTCATTCTCGCAAAATGTTCTTTAATTGAAAGTATTAATACTTGAATTGCAATTAACTGATAAGATGATATTATTTGGAATGCTATGAAGCTATGTTTATTTCTCTTGATACCTGAATGATTTAAATGTGAAATTTGCAGAGACGCTTTGGTTGGTAGGTTTAAAAACTGCACATTTCAACTATACAATCTAAAAACAATGACTCTTTGATGCTCTTTTTAATTTAGACTACTCCTTCTTTTTTTAAATCAATTGAGTATTTAAAAACCAGTCGACAGCCTGCACCTTATGTAATTTTGGACAATATACCAACCCTGATTTGAATTAGACATGTTCAGAATCACATCAAACAGTGTGGCATCACAAAATGGTAAAGGGTCGCTGAAAACGACGATACCGAATTTTGTTATTTCATCTGGAATGCTATTATAAGACATTTTATCTTAACTTTGAAATGAGTTAAGCGAGAAACTTTCGGATTGGTTTATTTCAAAAACTGTAAAATAAGACGTACTAAAAAATGTCGACTGTTTGATAATCTTTCTGGACTACACTATACATCCCACCCTGTCATTCCTTATTTTAAATCAATAAATATATCAATATTTATTGACTAGACAATGACCTCCATCTTGCGTAATTTCGAAAACTACGCCAACAGTGATTAGAATTAGACGACTGTTGATTAGTGCTGTTCAGAATCCCATCAAAAAGTGTAGCATCCTGAAGCAAGTTATGAGTCGCCAAGGATAACGACACCTTATCTGTTTTGTAATTTAAAGTATTTTGCAAATTATTTCATGAATGGCTCAGAAAAGATCGAGATCGAGTTTGAGAATAATCTTAAACGGAAAAGTTGTAGAAATGGTATATCGTTTCAAGTTTTAACAACTGCAATTTTTCTAATCCAAGATCTTTGAACATCGACATTCTGATATTCCTTCTGGATTACTTTATCTCTTTTTAACTTAAAACAATTCACGTATCAGTATTTAAAGACCAGACAATGACCTCAATGTTACGCAATTTCAAACAATACGAAACCTTGATTTGAATTAAACAACACGTCCAGAATCGCATCACACAATGTATCATTATGAAGCGGACATCTTAAGTATTTTATAATTTCTTCTATTTATTTATTCCATTTCCATTCCCGCTAAATGTCCTGCCACTGAAGTTATTAATTTTTGTATTTATAATTAATTGATAAAATTATATTGTCTTGACTTCTTGAAGGGAAGGTACATTTCTCTTGACACCGGATTGAGTTAAATGAGAAATATATAGATAGGGATCTGTTTTGGGGAAAATTGGGTAGGGCCCTTCACAAAAAGTTTCATCTTAAAACAAGACTCTTCATAAAAATCTTAATCCTAAAACAGGACCCTTTACAAAATTCTTTGTCTTAAAAATAAGCTTTGCACAAAACTTTTCCATATCCAAACTGAACATTTCACAAATTTAATCATCTCTGTCACCAAAGAACCTATTATCTAGCGTTTAGATATGTAAAGGGCCTTGTTAAAAATGCATAAACAAGAACCTGAATATAACGATAATTTCAAATTCACAAAATTAAGACAAGATTTATCAAAAATATAAAAAAAACTATTCACAATTTCACAAAAAAGAACCCTGTGAGAAAAGTCTGGACCGATCCCTGGTAGAAATACTATGGAATTCGATTTCAAAAACTGCCAGATATTCAGATACAAGATCTAAAAACGTTTATTCTTTGATGTTATTTCTAATTAACACTAGCCCATCCCGTCATCTCTCTTTTTAAAAATCAATCCACGTATCGGTATATTTAAAGACCAGACAATGACCTGCATCTTATGTAATTCTGAACATTACACCAACCCTGATTTGAATTAGACGACACGTTCAAAATCCTATCAAACAATGTAACATCACAGAGCGAGTAATGGGTCGTCGAGAACGACGACACCTTAAGTATTTTGTAATTTGTGACCACCTATATACACACGGTCATGGTGCAGTTGTTACGTCCTTGTGGGGGCGGCGACAGGTAATAGAAGGGGGGGCACGAAGGACGTTAAGTGAGCAGAGAAACTCACTCGCCCGTTTCTGTGCTTAACCTACCGTGTAAGCAACTCACATTTAGAGATGCAGGCATTTTTTTCATCGCGGCATTTTTTATCCAAAATCTCAGAAGCTTGTTTTAGCATTAAGAAAATTAGATTGCAATGTGAAGATTTTGTCTTTTTTTTTTCTTTCGAGATATGTCGGGAAAAATTAAGTCGTCAGCAGCATACAAATGAGGGCTTTTTACGATTATTTTTTCTTCGGTGAATATTTTGATTTTAATATTTCGGAATCATGTAAGCAAAGTATGTGAGGTATTTGTTTTTTAAAATTGTATAGAGCTATATTTATTTTATTCTAGCTGATAAAATATAATTCAGGATTCCTTTTTACTTTATTAAATTCAAATATAAAGATTATTGGATATGTTTTAAAACTTTCATCTGAAATACATCAAGGCGGTCGACCGTCCAGTAACGTTTTCAGTTCAAATGGGAATGAAATTAATGAGACATAAAAGTAATATAAAATTATGCAAGGGTTACTGGGAATAAATAGTATCGAAGTACATTAACATATAATAAATAACTCGTTCTTACTATATTTATGCTAAAAAAGAAAGAAAAAAAAAGACGAGTTTTGCGTAAGATAGTGCAAAATAAATAAATAAATAAATAAATAAATAATAATAAAAGACAGATATATATATATATATATATATATATATATGTGTGTGTGTATATAACAACTCCATACAAACTCTGCCACAAATCACCGTTAAAAATTTGACTGGTATCAATTGATGCTATATACTTAATGCTATACATAAATTTTGCTTTGTAGGTCTTCTACATACAGAAATTGTACCAAACTCGAATATTTTCAATACTAACACGTAAATTTGACATCATATTTGGAATCGGGGGTAAATGTTACCTTAGAATACCAAACGGCAAGTCATTAGATAAAAAAGTTTAGGAATAATGTAGGTTTAAATTTTGAAACTCCTAATATTAAATTAATTTTTAATCGTTGCAAAACAGATAAATACGGCGATCACAAGCTCTGTGCATTTTACGCCCATAAATCGTTAAAACGACAATAAAAATAAACTGATGTTACTTTGACTCAATCATAGTAAAATCACTCAGCTTAATATATACATATGTTTTTTATTCATAAAACAATATTCATTCAAACCTGTATAAATGTTCCAGATATTCTTGTTCAGAATTCAAATAATTGAATTATCTCTCCATTACCTGCAGGAAATAAAAGGAAATTTAGTAAAACATATACATATGTACACCAACTTATAAGTTCATTTTTAAGGTATTGAATTCTTAGCACTAAATATACCAAATGAAAATATTGCGATTCTAAATTCTGCTGTGAAATGTTCTGTACACATATTTCTCTTACGTGGCGCGAAAATAAGGCCGAATTCGTATTTTGTAATTTAGCAACAACTATAGTAACATAAAATTAATTTGCTTTATTACATTCCACCCATCAGAAGCGTCATTTAACCACTGAAAGTTCCGTTATATTTAAAACAAAAATGTCTATAGTTTTCGTAAAATGTAAACATATTAAAGTGATTGCGTTTAATTATATGCACCAATCACGGTGGTGCAAAACACAGATTATTCATTGAGAAATAATATTAAGTAACCTGTGTAAATAAAGTAACAGTAAATAATATATCATAGTAAGTAATATGTAAAGTGAGATGTTTCCAATGAAAAAAATGACGTCATTCGTAAAAAAAAAAAAAAAAAAAAAAAATGATACATTTTCATCCATGAATATAAAATATATAACTGTGTCAGTGATGACGTCATATTTTCTGACGCCTATTCCTGAACCTAAATTAGACTCTTGCTATTTATTTAAAGATCCTTGGTATGCACAAAATAAAATATTTCTGAAAATTGCAAAATTTCCAATTAATTATAATAAATATTTAATGAAACTCTAAACCATTGCTTAAATGACGCTGTAATTTCGGAAGGCATGAATGGTTCCGATGGTGAAAATGGTGTCATATTTGGAAGAAAGGATGTATAGTACACAGTAGAATTGTTTCAAACAAACAACCGATTTCTGAGTAGGTTTTCCTTTGTGTGAAAAAATTACCTCGCGGAAATACATAGTAACAGCCACGAAATGCATAGCAACAGTTTATTAGGAACTCCAAATGACGTCATGACCTTTAGAGTCTATATAAAGTTGAAATATTTTTGTACTATTTTGCAATATGACGTCATATTCACTGGTCTTTATTTCTAATTCAGCAAATCAAAATTCAGAGCAAGAGCTCTTTTTAAACACAGCACGATCTTTCGGCCGCTGTATGAATAACAATGGTCATGGTTCGTTTTACGGTCACATGATGTATTCAGTAAATCAGCATTTTGATCAAGGGTTTCTTTTAGACACAGCAGAAAACATGTTGTTTATGTTTTGTTAAATTACCAAGCATCTGAGAGATATTGTATTTTTCACATCAAACGAACTTTAAGCGATGATTATTGATTTATGTCCATTTAACTTGCTATCACATAGTGTTTTTCAAGAGTTTTCGAAATGAATTTAAGCTGCGTTGTACAATATTATAGGCGCAATGAGTTTTTAATTACTTGTCTTTCCAAGGTAATTTTTTTAGTTAATTATTTTACATTTAAAAAATTCGCAAAATTCGCAATGTTAAAATGATTTATGGCCATTAGTAGCACCAACTAAATGCATTATATTTTCAACAAAGTTTTCAGTTATTTATTTATTTATTTATTTACATTAACAAAATTTGTAAATTTCATATGTTAAAATAATTTACGATAGAACTCATTCTGTCTAGAATTGTTGAAAAAAGGCATGCGAGCGAAGCGAGATGGGACCGCGTAGCTGTCTAAATGTGAATTCCGTCGCAATTCACAGGCAGGGGTAGTACTTGTCCTGAAGTTCCGGATATTCCTGAAAAAAAATAAAAACGGCCTGAAATGTCCTAAAATATGGTAGTCTGTCACAAAATTCATGAAATTTTGCGAGTTTTATGCTATATTGGCATTTGACATCATCAAATAGGGGGTGGATGTACCTTTTTACTGATGCAAATTGAACCCGAAAGTTGCAATTTCCTTCAATTTATCGTTAAAAGTACTGATTTTCGTCGATTTGCGAAAAAGAAAAAAATGGTGATCAGTTACCAAAAATTACAATTTTTATCGATTAGTCATTAAAAAAAGCTTGCTGTTTTCGTCTGTCAGTCACAAAAAATCGCAATTTTTACCAATCAGTTATAAAAAAGAAAACATTTTGCGATTTTCGTTGATCAGCAAAGAAAACAAATCGATTTTTGTCCTTCAGTAATGCAAAAATTGCAATTTTTTAACAGCTTGGTCAAAGGGTTCTGGTAAAATTACTTTTCTTATAAATGTACCATACTTTTAAAACAAAAAAAATGTGTATGTACCCAGCAAACACAGAATTGTCAGAAACGTCACGAATTGATATAAGAAATATCATTATTGTCAGGTACATCGATTTTCATGTAACAATCCGATATATTTTTCATGGCAAAATACAGTTTTATCATATAAGTGGTGTCCGTACTGTAAAAGAATGGCGATAATCTTACGCAGCACAAAACCCGTATCAAATACTAGGTATCCATTAGCTATACCTACATAGGACGACATGTCGTCGTGCTAACATTGCGTCGAATGCACAGTTTCCATTTGACACCATGGATATGATAATTTTTTAACACCCATCGATACATCGCCGATACACTATCATCGGCTGGCATTTATCTAAACCGGAGTGGCAACACATTTGACCTTCAATTCAATGGCCGCTGTGTTGTGAGTGTTTCGTAGCGGCGATAAAAATTCTTCTATAGAACATCTCAGCTAAAGTAAGTTATTTGTCTAATATATTGACTGTTTAAGTTGTAAATGTTATCTAAGTTTTCTTTTTTTTTTAATGAATTAAGTATTTAATTCTTTTCATGCATTTTAAATTATGTGCTAGTGTACGTATATAAACAAACACGTGTAGTGTTTAGCGTTTGCATTAAATATTGAAAACAAAATTTGTACCTTTTTACGATTGGCTTTCAAATTACTTAATTCATGTTTTTTTATCTGACTAATAAGTATTGTTTAATGGGGAAATAGGAAATATAAAAGTATAACTTGCTTATTTATTATTATTATTTTTTTTGTTTGTGTAAGGTTAGAAGATTTTTTTTTTTTTTTTTTTAGTAGTTTACTAGTCAGCAAGATGCAATATAGGGCAGATGTGCCAGTAATGGACATCTTTCAAAGTGGAAAAAAAAAATCAATAAAATTTTAACTTGCATTATTTTTTTCTTCATAAATTGCATGTTTTATTTATAATCTATGTTACTGTTGACACTTTTAAACAAAGCAATCTGAGGCAAAAAATGTTTCACAGTTCCATTGTTTTTGAGTGAAAATCTAAATTAACATGCTAAGAGCTGGCTTGAATTAAATTAATTAAATCTTTTTAATTTTCTTGCAAAAATTGTATGGTTTTGTTTTGATAATAATATAAAACTTTGAATTTTATATATTAATGGCCAATGGCCATTTAGAAAATCGTATTTATTTTTTTAATTTTTAGGACCCATGCCCATTACTGGAATACTTAATTAGTCGATTTCTAGTAATGTACATCACATTATTAAAAGTGCAATTTCAGTAATGTTCATAGTGTTTAAAATCTTTTAATTTAACTGAACAGCTAAGTACTCTAATTTAATTTTTAAATTGTACTTACCAGAATGTTTGTAATAACCTTTTTCTATATATATATAAATAGACGCTTGTAAATAATTTCATGTAATTAATAAAATTTGGTACTGTTTGGTTAGCCGGGCGGCAGTGATATATATATGCAGAGGTAGTACTTGTCCTGAAATTCCTGATATTCCTGAAAAAAATAAAAACGTCCTGAAATGTCCTGAAATATGGTAGTCTGTCCTAATATTCCTGAAATTTTGCAAATTTTGTGCTATGTCTGTATTTGAAATCATCAAATTGGGGGTAGGTGTACTTTTTTACTGATGCAAAACGATCACGAAAGTTACAATTTTCTTTAGTCTATCATTAAAAATAATTTTATCGATTTGCAAAAAAAAAAAAAAAAAAAAATCGCAATTTTTGGTGATAAATTACCAAAAATCATTTTTTATAGATTAGTCATTAAAAAAAGTTTGCTATTTTCATCTGTCAGTCACAAAAAATCCCAATTTTTACCAGTCAGTTATAAAAAAAGAAACCTTTTGCAATTTTCGTCGATCAGTGAAGAAAAAAAAATTGAGATTTTTGTCTTTCAGTAATGCAAAAATTGCAGTTTTTTAGCAGTTTGGTCAAAGAGTTCTGGTAAAATTACTTTTCTTTTAAATGTATACTTTTACAACAAAAAAATTGTGTATATAGTGTATTATTTATGATAATAAAATGTATTGAACAGGGAGTTAAGGGTTTTTTTTGGTTTGGTTTTCAATCAAATGTGTCCTGAAATTGTCCTGAAATATCGTAAAAAGTATGTCCTGAAATATTTTCTGGGCTAGTACTACCCCTGTATATGTGTATGTACATATATCACTGGCGTGCCCGGCTAACTGAAAAGTACCTAAAGTTTTTATCATGCAATGAAATTAGTTTTTTAAAAACGGTGACTTGCATATTTTATAATTTGTATTTAAAGTTTTTTTATATCATGTTTGAAATTTCATGTATCTTTAACACATTTTAACCCCCCCCCCAAAAAAAAAAATAAATAAATAAATAAATAAATAGGTACTTTTCCATTATACGGACACCATGCCAAAATGTAAGCTAATGCATAATGTATGTATGTGTATGTATCAGGGTTAGAAATAAGCAGTCGTTAGTCGCCAAATGCAACTAAATTATTGCATTTGACGACCACAAAATTATACCTAATCGTCAAATTTAACACCTAGCTTTTCTTTTCTTTTTTTTTTTTTTTTTACACAAATGCTTTTATTCCTATTTTAGTATAAGTTTGCATCCACACCCCTTCCGCTGCCTGCACTTGAAACACCTGTTTTAATATACTGTATAAAGAATGTTTTAAAATTTCAGTGTTTTTCCTCAAAAAAAAAAAAAAAAAGTATTTATATAGAAATCAATATCTTTAAATGCCATACAAATATACATTAATTGGTATCCAAAAGTTCATTTATTTGCTTCTTTTTTCATTTTCTGATGTACTTTCAATCATAAGATTTTTTTAAAAATTAATACCTGGTTGTATCTAAAAGTTCAAATTTTCTTTCTATGGATATAAATGCTTGATAATCTGTTTTGTATGTATATTAGCTTTATAAAAAGAATTATTTAAACATTTTTCTAGAATCCAAATATTGTAGTTTAATGCTGTTTTAAAATTTTATCGAAAGCCAATTTTTATTTTGTTTTAGTGATTAACGCAGGGATAAAATGTTTAATATGTACAGCCCCCTTGCCCTTAACACATAAAGGTAATTACAATATTATTGTTAACCTGGGTTCGAAAAGAAATGAAAAAATATCATATAACATGAAATGCAGTTTGACACCTAGGAAAAAAATTGCAGGTGTCATTTGACGCCTTACTTAGAATTCCCAATTTCTAACCCTGATATGTATGCTTGGCGACAATGGCGCCTGTATAACAAAGAAGTACCATAAAAAAAAACTTTCCCAAGTTTTATATTTGAAGCTGAATTTTTAAATGTAGAATCAGTAATTATGTTGGACAACATTTACTTAGAAAAGCTATTGAAAGATAAACTTGCAGCTTCATTAGAAATATTTTTTTCTCGTTTTCGTTTTGTTCAGTTAAGAAGACCAAGCTTACTATATTTATGTTAATTTTTTTTAATAAAAACAAATTATTTTGTTGTGTAAAACAAAATTTTCTTGAAACTTGTTTACTAAATCTTAATAGTTTGTTTTTTGTGAGTGTAAAAAAGCAAATTGTGTCTGTTTTCAATTAGTTGATCTTAAATTTTGTTAAGTAAAAAAGAAAAATAGAAAAAGACATTTTCTATTAGTTACATTATCTATCTATAGCATTTTCATGCTAAATGACGTGTTTTAATGTCTAATTTATATTAACTCTGAAAATATTTATAATCATCAATAAGTTAACTATTTTGAAAATATGGGACCCAGAAGCAGAAAATTCTCCAAGTGTCTGCGACGGATATTTCAGCGGTAGAAAATAATCTGCAGGTAAACTATGTTACAATTCAGGATTGGCAGGTCTTTGACATGTGTCCGTTTTTGAGTTTTAACTGCTATGTCCAAAACCATCTTATGTCAAAAACCTCAAATACTGCATTGATATGTAAAATTTTACATTAAATAGTACTTATATTAGATGAAACAGTACAACATTATACGTATTAAATAAGTCATTTACTGTATATCATCAATAATTAATATCTAGTAAAGTATTACTGTTACATGCAATTTTTTAATTTGATTTCTCGATATTTACCAGCAACCTATTGGTGAATTGAGCTGTTTTTTTCCCGCGAGATATTGAAGAATTTCACGTTTATTTTTTGTAACCAACTGATGAATTTCGCGATTGTTTTCCTGTGATCGATTGAAGAAATTTGTGATATTTTCCTGCTACCAATTGACAATTTTTTTTTTTTTTTTTTTTTTTGCCAACCGATAAGCGAATTTCGCGCTTGTTTTCCCGCGTCTTACAGGTGAAACTCGCGTGTTTTTTTTTTGTTTTTTTTTTTTTTTAACACATAATTGGACAAATTTCACAATTGTTTTCATGACCGATCGGCGAATTTGGCTATTTACATGCAATAGCTTGACAAAATTTACAATTTTTCCTTGCGACTGACTGACGCATTTCGCAATATTTTCCGCTATCTATAGATGAATTTTGCAATGTTCTTCCGCAGCAGATGGAAGAATTTTGGGGGTTTTTTCTGCAACTGACTGAAGAGATTCACTATTTTTTCCCGTAACAGACAGATGAATTTCTAGATAGTTTTCTAACGACTGATTGACTAAACTCGTGATATTTTCCTGCAACTGATTGATGCTTTTTTCGGATTTTTTTCCACGTCTTGCTGGCGAAACTCGCAGGGTTTTTTTCACATGATCGTAGACGAATTTTGCTATTTCCCCCCTGTTATCGACTGGGGAATTTCGCAATTTTTCCCACAACAGATTGGCAAATTTTTCGATTTTTTCTTCACACGATCGATTAACAAATTTCGCAATATTTTCACATGACTGTTTAACGAATTTTGCGAAATTTTGCTGTGCCCGATTGACAAATTTTTTGGTTTTTTTCCGCAACCTATTGGTGAAATATGCAGACGGAGATTTTTTTTCGCAAACCCAAAATGCTATGCAGCTATTAACAAAAAAAACAGGCAGAGTGCATTTGCAGCTCTAAAAGAAAATATAGGGTCCGCTTTTTGCTGATTTCTTCAACCGCTTTTCACAGATTTTCTCTTTTGAACTTTCTGCCGAGATGCAAGCACGGTATATGAGCAAACGCTGTTGGTCCATTGAGCAAGGATGTCGGAGGGAAAAAAATGATATTTAGCTTGCAAAGAATGAGACAATGCACAGAAGATCATAGCGCTCTGCCAGATGCGAAGCGAAAGTATGGCTGCGGCACCGCACTCACTGACAAAGTAAAAAAATGTGCAGAAGGAGGGAGAAAAAATCTGAGCCGAAGAAAATTCCATGGAAAAAAATCTGCTGAAGAGGGGAAAAAATCTGCGACATACGTCGCCAGTCTCTATCTTTCTGCTACTGGGATATAGTATATTAAAAAAATATTGTATACTTTTGAAAATGCCATGATATTTACGAACCCTGATTTTTGTATATATAAAGTAAGACAAAATGCCTTCAGTATGAAATAAAATGTTTCTAGTTGGTTATATATCGGTACTTTTGGGTTAGCCGGGCACCAGTGATATCTATACACATATATATCTACACAGATACATATATACATATGTATATATACACACATATATGTATGAATATATATACATATGTTTATACACAGTTTCCCCCAGGTTTAAAAAAGGGCAGGGTGCTGATGATGAGAAAAGGGCACTTTTCAGATTCTTATTGGCACTTTTTTTAATTTTTAAAGTTATTATTTTGGTGTTTAAAGCCACTTTTAATATTTAAAAGTCAGGGCATTCTTTTTAAGACAACATTGAGTCAGTTTTTACTCTGGAAGGAAATTTTTTAATGCAAAAAGGACACTTTTTCTACTGAGGGGCAAGAAGTGTGCTAATTATTTTTGTGAAGGGCGAGAAGGGTGCTATTTTGTAAACCAAAGGGCAGGCAGGGTTCAGCACCCTTCTGAAACCGTCTGGGGGAAACTGATATACATATATATATGTACATATATCACTGGCACCCGGCTAATCAAAAAGTACCCAAAATTTTTATCATGCAATGAAATGAAAAGTTTTTAAAAAACCGTGACTTGCATATTTTATAATCTATGTATAAAGTTTTTTATATGATGTTTGAAATTTCATGTTTTGTTAGCATTGTACCCCCCCCCCCCCCAAAAAAAAAAAATAAATAATAAAAATAAAATAAAAAGGTACTTTTCTGTTATACGGACACCATGCCAAAATGTATGCTAATGTATGTATGTATATGTATGCTTGGTGACAATGGTGTCTGTATAACAGAAAAGTACCCTAAAAAAAACTTTACTAAGTTTTATATTTGAAGCTGAATTTCTAAATCTAGAATCAATAATTATGTCAGACAGTATTTACTTAGAAAAGCTACTGAAAGATAAAATATCTCATTTAGATAAACTTGCAACTTCATTAGAAATAATTTTTTTCTCGTTTTCGTTTACTTAAGAAGACCAAGCTTACTATATTTATGTTAAAATTTTTTAATAGAAACAAATTATTTTGTTGTGTAAAACATAAAATTTTCTCAAAACTTGTTTACTAAATCTTAATAGTTTGTTTTTTGTGAGTGTAAAAAGCCAATTGTCTGTTTTCAATTAGTTGATCTTAAATTTTGCTAAGTAAAAAAAAAAAAAAAAAGACATTTAGAATATTGTTTTATATAAGTTTTCATGCTAAATGACATATATGTTTTAATGTCTAATTTATATTAACTTTAAAAATATTTATAATCATCAATAAATTAACTATTTTGAAAATATGGGATATAGTACATAAAAAAATTCTATATTTTTGAAATCATGATATTTACAAATCCTGATTTTTGTGTGTATAAGATAAAAATGCCTTCAGTATAAAATAAAATTTTCTAGTTTATTATATCAGTACTTTTCAGTTAGCAGGGTGCCAATGAAATATATACACACACCCATATATATGTGTATATATATTTTACTGCCCCCCCCCCCCCTGGCTAACCGAAAAGTACCGTTATATCTTACCATTTTTATAATGGGCTTAAGTCTAATTTTTAATAGACCCAATTACATGCGATTTTTTTTTTTTATTGATATGTTTATTTTTACATGTAAGTTTTTAAAGATACTATATTGCAATGTTAAAATATTGGCTATTTGTTTCTAGCTCATGTTGAATTATTGGCAAGATTAAAATTAAAAAATATGGCTATCACTGGTCAAAGTATATCTTCATAAGCAGTCTACTAGTGTGGACAAAATGGGAGAAATAAAAGTAAGTTAATGTTTGTTTATTTATTTGATAAGTATTGTGTTATGTGCTTAAATTATAAGCACGGCGGGATTCGCGGTGAAAATTTTGAAATACCGCCCAAAAAAGATTGTGGGCGGGAGCCTCCCGCCCAAAAAATTTCACAATTTTAGGAAAAATTTGCATTATTTTATTTACCTGCAACTGAACGATAAATTTCGTGATTTTTTTTTTTTCCCGCAACCGATCGACGAACTTTGCGTTTCTTTCGCGACAGATCGACAAACTTTGCTGTTTTTTCCGTGACAGATCGGCGAACTTTGTGGTTTTTTCTAGATTGACGAACTTGGCGTTTTTTCCACAACAGATCCACGAACTTTTAGTTTTTTAAGCGACTGGTCTACGAACTTTTCCTTTTTTAAGCGACTGATTGACGAACTTTGTTTTTTGGTGACAGATCGACGAACTTTGTGTTTTTTCCGCGATCGATTGACGAAATTTGCTTTTTTTCCCACGACTGATCGGCGAACTTTGTGGTTTTTTTTGGCGACAGATTGACGAACAGCATTTTTTCCACGACAGATCGACGAACTTTGTTTTTTCCATGACAGATTGACGAAATTTGCGTTTTTTCCGAGATCGATCGGCGAAATTTGTGTTTTTCCCGCGGTCTATCGACAAAATTCGTGTTTTCTTTTTCACAATCGACCGACGAAATTTGCGTTTTTTCGCGATCGATCTACGAAAATCGCGTAACTTTCCAAACACTTCACAGAATACTGTGGGCTCAAATAAATGGCAATAACAAAAATGAAAATCCTAATTATGAATATATATGAATTAATAAAATGAATTTCATCAAAGTATCGCAAAAAAAAAATCCGAGAAATTAGTCAAATGATCGTGGGAAAAATTGCGAAATCTGTCAAATGAACTCTGGGGAAAATCATGAAATTAGTCAAACAATGATTTCAGTAAAAAAATCACAAAATCCATCAAGTGATTTCGGGGAAAAATCGCGAAAATAATCAAACGATCGCAGAAAAAATCATGAAATTCATTAAACGAATGAGAAAAAAAATCGCTAATTTTACGATCGTAAAAATCATGAATTTTATCGACCGAGCGTGTAAAAATCATGAATTTTCTAATGCATAAGTGCGATTTTTTCTTATTTTCTGTTCAGTTGTTCCAAAAATGCAAAATATTTATTCAAGGGAATTTATTTCTGTTTCTGCACTTGATAAATTTTAGGAATGTGTGTGTGTGTGGGGGGGGGGGGGGACTGAAACTTTGCACAGGGCGCAAATTTTCTTTTGCATGATCCTCTTTTTTTTTCCTCTCCAGTCGCTCCCCCTCTCCCACACACTTTCCTCCCATAAAATGGACTTTTGAAAACAGAAATTCTGTTGTTCTGATTGACTTACGTGTTGTGAGTTCTAAATAAATGTAAAAAAAAAAAAAAAAAACAGATGCATCAACTGCATAATTGCAATATGCATTTTCCATTTACGGCACGTTTCTATAAGTGGAACATTAAAAAAGTGAAGTTATTTTAATCAGATTATTATGAGATTCTTAAAAGTACAGCACGATTTCAGCTTACCTTGATAATGTGCACTAGTGAATCCAGAGTGTGGCGTTCTGGGGAGGGGGGTAATTCCCCCCCCCCCTTAGTTTAGATAAAATGGAGTTTTCATGCAGAATTATCAGATTTCTTCCAAATTTTGTATATAGACTCATTGTGGTACGGAGCTTCCCTGATTAGTTTTGGGGGTTCATCGGAAAAGTTTAAAGGGGAACAAAGGCTAACCCCCCCCCCCTCCCTCCCCTTAATTTAGATAAATTGGTTTTTCATGCAGAATTATCAGATTTGCTCCAGAGTTTGTATAGAGGTTCATTGTTATAAGGTGCTACACTGATTAGTTTTGGGGGTACATTGTAAAGGTGAAAATAAGCAGTCTCCACTCGTCGATTAAACTTTAAAAACTGACGATTAAAAGTATGGAAAGAACCAACCAAATTCAGGATTTCCTGATTACCATTTTCCCCTAAATTTCACGATTTTTCCGCGTCCGTTCGACGTAATTCGTAATTTGTACGCACCGTTGGAAGAAATTTATGATTTTCTGTACATAATCGACGAAATTCATGATCTTTACGCGTCTGATTGATAAAATTCATGATTTTTATGCGCATAATCGACGAAATTCATGATTTTTACATGCCCAGTTGATAAAATTCATGACTTTTACACGTTTGATAGACTAAATTCAAGATTTTTACTCTCCCGAATGACAAAAATCAAGATTTGTATTTAGCTGTTCAATGAAATTTAAGATTTATACTTAGCCGATCGACGAAATTCAAGATATTTATGTAGCCGATCGACAAAATTCAAGATATTTACGTAGCCGATCGACAAAATTGAAGATTTTTCTGCACCTGATTGACAAGATTGAAGATTTTTCTGCACCTGATCGACGAAATTGGAGATTTTTGTGCACCCAATCGACGAAATTGAAGATTTTTATGCACCCATGCGACGAAATTCATGACTTTTATGCACTCTGTCAATAAAATTCATGATTTTCATTCTCCCGATCTACGAAATTCATGATTTTTACGTTGAATGATGAAATTTATTATTTTTACGTAGCTGATCGACAAAATTCATGATATTTTTTTGCACCTGATCGACGAAATTTAAGATTTTTCCTCATCCGAAAGACGAAATTCATTATTTTTATGCACACTATCGACAAAATTCATGATTTTTATGCGCTTGATCGACAAAATTCATGATTTTCCATGCGATATTGACGAAATTCATGAATTTTACGCTCTCGAATGATGAAATTTGCAATTTTTTCTGAAACTAATTGCCGAAATACACACAATTCCTGAATTTGTGGAGATTTTGGCCTGCTGGCCACAAGTTGTGCATGTGTAATGCATTCATGATTCATATCATGTTGTGGGTTATTATTTAGTACATAAACATACCTATTTATTATTGTCAGACCTTCATTCTATACAAATAATTTTTTTTGAAAAGTACTTATGTAGTTAGTTAAAAAGTACCTAAGCTAGTGTGACTTATGTAGTTAGCTATATAAGCATGTTGTGTAGAACTTTACTGTTAACTTATTTTAAAATTTAAAATAGATTGGAAATTAATATCTGAAGTTTATTCAAAACAATATAAATTAAAACATTTTTATTTAGTATATAAATTACTTTTTTACTGTAAAGTCATTGTATTTAAAAAAAATAAATATTCAGTGACATACGTGTATTTACTGGCTACTAAAGAAATTATTCTCATTAGCCAGTAACTGGCTACTAAAACAAATCAACCTACCGGCCAGTGGCTACTAAATGAAATTCCTTATTTTCTCCTTTAGTTCATTGGTTACAAAGGGGGAACGAGGGGCTAATCCCTCCCCCTTAATATAGTAATAGCCTTTGAGCTCAATGCCATCAGTTTAACTGGACGCTTTTCTTTTTCTTTTAATGGTACTATCAAGTTGTTTGCCGTCAAATTTTGGTGGGTTTCATCTAGTTTTCTTTTATTTATTAGGGTTGAGTGCGCCAGGTTTTGTTTTAATGAAAATGTTTGTCTGATTCAGGTTGATGATTTTTAAGTTAATAATTTTTTTTTGTCTGGTTCAGTTAGAGTTGTAGGTTTACTTGATATAATGTTTAGCAGGCTTATTTTCAGGTTGGTTTGTTGTCTGGCTTAGTTCATTGTGGTCACTTATGGGTTTTGCGGGGCTGATTGCAACTGTCTTGATCCAGTGCAGTATTCTATTTTATGTGCATTAATTCCAGGGAAATAATCAAATAAAAGTATGGTGTCATTTAAAAAAAAAGAAAATCCAATCATTGTTAACAACAGATTATGCAATCTGATGCAGAATTTCACCTAAAAGTGTTAAAAGGAAATTATAACTACAATCATCAAAACTTACTCAAACCAGGGTTGGCAGGTTTCTGACAGTTTAAACTGTCACTTCAAAAACCTAATCAGAAACCTCGAATACTACATTGATATGTAAAATTTCACATTAAATGTCATATATATACAACATTAGATGTAATGTTTAAAATGTTACTATTACTGTAAATCAATAATTAATATCTAGTAAAGTGTTATTGTTAAGTGTAATTTTTTAACTGGCTAAAATTGTTTTTAAGTAATTGAAACTGCTCACATGAGCTGCACATTTTTTCCCTTACTTAAAATATCTTAAATGTGCCCGTAATTTAAAACAATGATATCATCTTCCTGCAGCATGGCTTAAAGAGTGTAAAGAATCATAGAATCCCAGCTGCCAAGTGATACCTGCTGGAATAGTCAACTGAACATTTTATGGAGCCCTGAAACATTTTATGGAATCAGAATATTTCAGAAAATTATGGAAGAGCATAAGGAGGATGCAAGGAATATTAGAATTTCCCAACTAGTTAATGATTTTAATTTATGCAGTGCAAATATCTTATTCTTCAGTTAAAACCCATAGGTGTTTCATTGCATTAGATATTCTTAAACGAGATACTGCTACAATTGTTAATGCATGTCATGTTTGATCAAGTCTTCAGAAAAAAAGTTCACTTAAGCCCCATATGGAAAATGTGCATAATAAGAATGGATCAAATCATGAAACTTTGAATTTTTGTTGTTTGATTTTGCATCTCAACCATAACGGTTGCAGAAATTTATTCAGCTTGCACATGGACTACAGAAAGCAAGGGTCGATGCAGGTTTTTTTTCTTGGGGCCCATTTTGTGAAAATTAAAGGTTATTTTTGTGAAAAATATTTTTTAACGAAAGTTGGAATCCAGTTAATAAAATTTGAACCAAGCATTTATAAACAAAAACCTTTTAAAATCCTTTTGCTGAAGTTTTCCTCTCTGGTGAACTTGTTTGTTTACAAATTACACATTTTAAAACATCACAAAATAATAAATAGATAATAAATAGTAATTTTTTATGGAATAGAATTTTGTGAAGGGAACCTATTTTATCAAATTGATTTCTGTGAAGGGGCCCATTTTATTAGATTTTTGTGAACGGACCCTAAATAGGCCCCAAATTTTTCCTGGATCGACCCCTGGAAAGAATAGATAAATGTTTACCTGTATGCTGGTAACATAAATCACATTTCTTAATAAGGGTGTATAATTTTAAATTAAAAATTAAATTTAATTACAACTATTGCAATTTAAACTTAAATTATTTACACTAGTTTGTATCTGAAATAGCAAAAACTTTCTTCTGGTCTTTGATAAAAATGCATTTGTAACTTTTTTTTTTTTCAGATTCTCCTTTTTTCAGCCTATGGTGGCAAAGATGCACATAGTGCAACCAGGAAAATGATGTCCTAATATCCAGTATCTTCGCAGAAGCAGAAAATTCTCCAAGTGTCTGCGACGGATATTTCAGCGTCAGAAAATAATCTGCAGGTAAACTATGTTACAATTCAATAAGTATGAACCCTGAGGGGGTAGTTGAACTGTTTGGAAGGGAGAAAAATAATCTATCCCACTATTTTATATGATATTTGAAGAATTACATTAATACAGACATGACAAAAAGTTTGAAAAAAAAATTAAATCTAGAACCGAGAACTCAGAATGATTATATGCAAAGTGTTTATTTTTAAAAAAAGGAAGAACATCAAGCTCTATATATACACAACATCTCTACGTTTTTCAACTTTCACCAATGTTATGGACCTTTAACAATTGGGTTGCTAAATGAATTTCTGATTTTTTTTTTTTTCGATTTTGTGCACTGGAGATGAGTTTCAGAACCTTTACAAAATCAATGTCTTTATTTTTAACTACTTGCATGAAAAATACATTTTTAGGATGATGGCATCAATATCCATTTCTGAATAAAATTGTTTTATTATATCCTTAATGAAGTATAGGTAAAACTTGAATCCCTGGTATTTTCTTAGGTTCTATGTGCATTGAAATTTTAAACTGATGTCCAAAGTTTGAAAGGGAAACAGTCAATTCATTTTTTCTGTTAGATGAGAAATGTTTGTTGACTTTAAAGCTCTTCTGAAATCCAAAAGAACTACTTTCTGACTTCTAAATTCATTTTTCTTCGCAAATACATGAAATTGCCAGGTGTTCTTATTCAGAAACTATGTATTCAAAAGACATTTTCCTTTTTTTTTTTTTTGGTAAAGGCAGAAGTTTTTTCAGAAAAAACAATCAAAGTCAGCAACCTAATTCTGATGCACAAGAAAGGAAAAAACATTCTCACGTAACAAGATTCGCTGACAAGTTGATAAGTAATTTATTTATCAAAAAACACTATTTGATTCCAAATTGCTTTAATAGTCATGCCTGCCAATTGGGTACCTTTTATGTTTAAAAATGAGTAAGAAAATTTAGCGTTGTTGAGCAGGGAATTTGAGAATTACTTTAAATTGTCAAGTCCTAATTTCTGTAAATTGCAAGGATCAACTAGTTTGTTGTTTCTAAATGTTTCCTTGGAGTTCAGGAAAAATAAAATTCCATGTGCACTACAAGTTCTGCACAGTTCTAATCTCATTTCTGCTTAGTGCTGACTAGGCGAATTTGGTGGGGCGCAGCACACGGTGGACCTTACTGTCCTTTTGGTTCTTTTCCTTTTTGGTAGCAAAAAAAAAAAAATCTTGAAATACATCTGTCTGTCATCGGAATGTCAGTAGGTCGAGGAAAAAAATTGCAAAATTTCTTGATCAGTTGTGGGGGAAAAAATACAAAATTTGTTGATTGATTTCATGGAAAAAATTATGTATTTCGCCAATCTGTTGCGGAAAAAGTTTTTAACTACTTGCCTCTGTTGTGAGAAAAAAACCACACCATTCGATAATCGGTCAAGGGAAAATATCAGTAAATTCGTCAATTGGCCACGGGAAAAATATCGTGAAATTTGTTGATCTGTCGGGGGGGGGGGTTGTAAAATTCACTGTTTTGTCACTGAAAAATATCGCAAAGTTTGTCAATTGGTCTCGGGAAGAAAGTTGTGAAAATTTTCGATCAGTTGCGGGGAGAGGGATGGTAAATCATGAAAATTTTCAGTCTTAACGCAAGGAAAATCGCGAATCTTGTCACTCTCGCAAGAAGAAACCATGCAATCAGTCGAGCAAAATATCACAAAAATTGCCCATCTATCACGGAAAAAAATTGCAAATTTGTCAATTGGATGCATAAAAATATTTCTAAATTCGTGAGCAGGTTGTGAAGAAAAATCCCAAAAATTTTCATTCAGACACAGCGAAAAAAAAGTGTTCATTTTGTCAATCTATCGGTCAGAAAAAACCATGAAATTCACCAATCGGTCGTGGGGGAAAAATCGTGAATTTCTTCAATCTCAAGGAAAAAATCATAAATGTTGTTGGTTGGTTGCTGGAAAACATCGCAAAATTGTCAATCAGTCGCTTGAGGAGGAAAAAATTACAAATATTTTCAGTTGAACACTGGAAAAAAAAAATCATAAAATTTGTAAATCATGTTGGAAAAAAAAAAGCATGCAAATCACTGATCACTCACGGAAAATATCGCAAAATTTGTCAATTGCTCATGAAAAAATATTGCAAAATTTGTTGATATGTTGTGGGAAAAAATTGCAAAATTTGTCAATATGTCGTGGGATCCTATCGTGTCAATCCCCACAAAATTTTTTGATCGGCATGAGAAAATATTCATCAGTTGGTTGCGGGACTTGATCTTCGCTTTAAAAAACAAATTTCTTCGGAAAATGGTAATTCTTTTTTGGGCCGGAGCCTTCCGTCCTCAACATTCTTTTGGGTGGGATTTCAAAATTTTGGGCATGAATCCCATCATCCGACCCTGAAATTCAAGCCTTGTATAGATTTATTATTTAAAGTGGTTTTTCTGTAATTTTCTACGTTATGAAATGAGACAACTCAATGTAATTAACTCTTAACAAAACTCAATACAATTAAATATTGAGAGTGTGCTATTGGAGGGTTTAGAAACAAATCTATTGGTAAATACTGTTTGATATTAATTTATATCCGAACGGAATAGCTGCTGCAATAATAGTAAATATTTATGCACTGTATGATTGTGCATAAATGTTATATACAGTGTTGTTATAACTAAAGTTACCCTGCTTAGACCTGGTTGACAGATATCGATGAAACTTGGAATATAAGTTATATGAGGGGGCGGAGGGGAGTTGCAAAATTCACCGGTCCATCACTGAAAAATATTGCGAAATTTCTGAAAAGAAGCAGACTCAGACTCCGGCTGTTTTTTTGTTTGTTTGTTTGTTTGTTAGACTGTTTGAAGTGAAATTAAACCAATTCTCAATATGCTGCCTGGTGTACATTGTAGATGAAAACTGTAGTTATTTCTGAACTAATAAAATTTTAATCTTTATTTTATTTTATTTTTCCTTTCCATCAAAAATTTTTCTGCTCTGGGGAACCTTATTAATCTACTTTCCCCTTTTCAAGTCCACAAATCCAAAATAGTAAAATTTCTGTTTTCTTTTCTTCTTTAGATTTCGATAGTTGGAATTTTTCGGGTTTGTGGGATATGAAATTGAAAAATTAGTAAATCATTTGAGAATTTCTAGCTGAGCAAGTTTATTGGCAGGCATGCCCAAAAAGCTGTTGGCAATATTGGAAACTTCATCATTTGATTGCGAAAAATAATTGTGAATTTCATCCATAGATTGAAAATAAATCGTGATTTTCGTCAATGTATCTCAGAAGAAAAAAATATGAATTTCGTCTATCGGTCATTGAAAAAGTTGCCAATTTTGTTAATCGATGGCTGATTAAAAAACGTGATCTTAGTCTATGAAGTGGTTATAAAAAGAAAGAAAAATTCTCCTGCATTAAAAAATTGTTGATTTTGTCAGTCATTGTAATATATCTGGAAATTTGTCGATCAGTTGATAAAAATCGTAAATTTCGGCATTCACTTTTCGAAATATCGTTTTTTGTCATTCATCTGTCTAAGAAAAAAAAAATCTAATTTCTTCAGTCTCATCAATCAGTCCCTGAAATGAATCTCAAAATTTGTCGACCATTGGTTGATAAAAAAAAAATCTCGAAATTTCAACAGTCACTCGCTGTGAAAAAAAAACATTTTGATTTTGCCAGTAAGCCATAACATATAATTGCGAATTTCTTCTGTGTCTTCAATTTCCTCAGTCAAGCAAAAAATCACAAATTCCTTCAGTTAGTCGTGGTGAAATATCATGCATTTCTTCAATCAGTCTCTGCAAATATTACTGATTTTGTCAATCTGTCATTAAAATATATCATCAAATGTGTCGATTGTTCATTGATTAAAATCTTATTTTTCAGTCACTTATGGCTTAAAAATATCGCTGATTTCGTTAGTTGGTCATTGAAATGAATCAGGAAAATGTGTCGATTGTTCGTTATTAAAAAATGCATATTTCGGCAATAGTGGAAAAAAATCTTTTGTCAGTCGATCATCGAAATATATTACGAAATTTGTCAATCATTTTTGTCAATAAAAATAGTAATTTATGGCAATCAGTCACGGTAAAACAAAAATCTCAGATTTCTTTCTGTAGCTTTCCGATATTTTTTAAATTTAAACCCTATCTTACCAAAACTAATTTGTCTTGTTAATTTATATGCAAATAATGTACTAATATTGTATTCTTAAATATTTTCTAGCTTCAGTGAGACACGACCAACTGTTTGAAGATGCTGCTGTTAGTGACATTCAAAGCTGGATAGCCAAGTGGCTGCGATATGCAACAGATAGAGTTGGGCTGTCGAAAAAAACAACCTAATGTATCAGAAAATTTTGATTTTAATAAATAAATAAATAAATTACCATGTATTAGTATTGTCATTTCTTTTTTTTTCCAAATCTTAATATCAAAATTTTTATTACATACAATTTCAAAGGTTTTGAAATATCAATATTTGTATGGAGTTAAATAAAATTTGTTCCAAAGTTGATTTTTCTTTTTTTTTTTTTTTATCATTGCAGAGGATGAAGTCAAAAAAGGATCTTTCAAAGTTTATTATACTTTAGCCAAAAATCTAAAATACTTTATAAAAATTATCTCATGTTTCTTTTAAGTATATCAACAGTTTTAAATTATCTGCACAAACTAAAAAAGTCAGTTTTTATAAATAGCCTTGACTTGACAATAGCTTTTGTAAGGTAGTTTATCAGTGAAGCTAATCTAAAAAATAAAAATCAAAGTACAACCAATATTATTGCAGTTTGACGACAAATTTAAACTTTTAAAGTATTGTTAAGTATGTAAACAATGCCATTTTTGAAAAACAAATTTTATTTTTGGCATAAATACTATTTTCAAATCTTCAATTATTACTAATTTGATACTGTGCATTTTGTTTTGGAGCAGCTTTTCAGTGTTCTTAAGGTCGAAATATGAAGCAGCAGAGATGTTACTATAGTACATTTTATGATGAATGTGATCAAGTTATTCATGTGAAATATAAATAACATACACAGACAGGTGTGGGAGAATTAACAGAAAATTTTATCAGACAATGATTTACTTCACTAGCCAACAAGATGCAAGATACAGTTGAACATTGTTATGACAAGATGTAAGTAACTGAAAAAGAAATAGTTTCATAATCTTTTGAATAAAAATATTGAAAAAAAAAACTTAGTTTACTGAAGATAATTGAGGTGGTCAGGGCAAGAAAGAGATAAGCCACATTTGTAAACTTCTGAGATATCAGTTTGAAAGTTATATCAAAAACTCAAATCAAGATATATAACCTAAAGTTTTTTCGCCAATGTCTTAGTAACATTTGAGATACTGAGCCACAATATGGCATTACTTTAATTATATTAATATTACGTTTTTTGTAAATTAGCTATCTTTATTGGGGTAAAAAACGAAACTTGTCACATAGGCTGCCACCAAGTGACATTAGAAACAAATTATATGTTTTATATTATAATTTACAATATTGAGCAACAGATTACAGTACTATATTTATTTCACTAAAAATGTGGCTTGGGACTTTCTTGCCCCGACCCCCTCAATTGTTGGGTAAAGCCAGATCAACTATTTAAAGTGTAGTACATTGGGAAAATTGTAAAGTTTTCTGAATAAACATGTTAGGAAGTCTGCCATTATAATTTTAGAAAAATTTAGTGTCTAGTGGCTAATTAAGCAAACATCACATTTTGCATAGTTTGTTCAAAATATCAACTTTTATCAAAGATAAATAAAATGTTTAACTGTTTTATTAAGTACAACTAAACTTAATGTAGAAATTTTTCTTTTAAAAAAAATGGTGGTATGTTCATTTAATACTAGTGATGTGAGAAATACAAGTCAATTTTTTTACAGTAAACTTGTAAATAGAAAAGACCGGCTAGAAAGGTAAAAGGGAGATGTATCATTTATTGTGTTGTCCTCTAAATGTTTCTTAATAAAAACCCACGACCCGTACTGCATCAAATATTTCACTAAAGTCAATTTTTTTGGTTTTGTTCTCTTTTTCTGCACCATTTATAATAATAAAAATACCTAAGAAGTCTTATTTAGTTTTAAAATGATTTAAATTAACAATTGCAGAATTCTGGCTAAGCATGAACTTATAAATTTTCTTGTAATAGAATTTTAGAATGATCTACATAATTTTTTTTTTTTTTACGTTAAACCATTAATATGTAACAAAATGCTCCATATTCTGCTGATTATGTGTGTGTTTTTTCAGGTAACAAAGATTATATATATATATTTTAATTCTTTATTAGATTTTATACAGAAAGAATTTCAAAAGTTTTTTAGATGACAGCAAAATATATAATAATAATATTTAAAAAAAATCAAAGCATTAAATATTTTTTCTGAATATCTTGAAATTTGATTTGCCTTAAAACCTTTTTTAAAAAAAATTCTGTTATGTATGTCAACTAGGAGTGATAAATGACAATAACGGAATAAAATAATTTTTTTTTTTGGGGGGGGGGGGTCTGAAAACTTTAAATGCATTTTTAGAAGAACTTTGATTTCACTGATTTTAGTATGCGGTAAATTAGGTTACTTGGAAATTTTACAGATATTCTTAAGAAATGTTTTTTTTTACATT
The DNA here is from genome assembly GCA_963931845.1 of Maratus michaelseni. Classification (NCBI taxonomy): domain Eukaryota; kingdom Metazoa; phylum Arthropoda; class Arachnida; order Araneae; family Salticidae; genus Maratus; species Maratus michaelseni. The sequence goes on along the minus strand of OZ007587.1, from coordinate 300,122,996 downwards.
GATTTGCACATAATGTAGTTATGCCATGAAAGTGGAAGTATCTGTCGTAAATTTTTAATTTTGAATCATTTATATTGAAAAATAGATTTTTTTAATTTAAAATTGGTCTTTTTGCTAAAAATTTCAAATTTCTAGTTCATTGCACAGAACAAGAACAAAAGAATGTGGCAATGAAAAAAAATTTAAATGAATAAAGACATTTATATAAAAGATTTACAGAAATCGAAAAAACAAAACTTGTTATCTGTATTTAGTTAAAGAATTGAAGTTAAGTACAACACCATAAAATGATAAATTGAGCATGTGAGTGGAAAAAGCATAACATTAGAGCTGATGTAAATGTTGAGGAAACGCCAAAAAAAAAAAAAAAACGTGCATTTCAAAGTAAAAAACTGATTAATTTTATTTATCAATGAAACTATTTCATTTCATTTTTTGTTTTTAGAATGTTATTCTTTTTCCACACACCTGTTCAGTTAACTGCAAAATGTGAAAAGGAAAAAAAAAATCTTCAGTTAGCTTTTGACAATAAAAGTTTAATTATTTTTATTTATAGAACTAGGATAAATTAACTTGCGTATTTTCCATTTGTTCCTTTCTTTATATAACAGTAGAGGAGAATAAGCTACTATAAATAAACTTGATTTTATAAGCTAAGAAATTTTTTTTTTAGTTTTCAATACTATGAAATTCAATATATTCTTTACTGTTCAATATTAATTAAATCACAAATATTCGCCGACATGCGTATAAATGTCGATAAATTGTCACAAAATCGATATTGATCATAAATATACGTCGAATATAAGGCACAAGAACGATATTCATCGCATATACGTCGAAAATAAAAGGCGAAATCATAACAATTAGATATAAGCAATACCAAATTAGTGTCATTTTGTTTACGTTCTTGTGTCGGTCAAATCTGAATTCAAGCATATTTGTATCGAATACGTATCGGATATATCGCCGGTGGCCGTCGTTGTGTCAGATTTTTGGCGGCAAATCGATAACCAGTCCACGTATCGCTAAAGATACCAGAAAAGTTGACAAAATCGAAACAGTTCTGTTAAGATTTGCTGTTATCGGTATAGCACCTCTAGTATTTGATGATAGGTATCTTTCTTGTATCAATCTGTCAGCTCTGTGTTTGCTGGGTAGTGTACTATTTATGATAATAAAATGTATTGAAGAGGGAGTTAAGGAGTTTTTTTTCCGTTAGTATGCCAAGTAAATGTGTCCTGAAATTGTCCTGAAATATCGAAAAAAGTATATCCTGAAATATCATCTAGGGCTAGTACTACCCCTGCACAGGGGTTGGCGAGTGTCACTGAGCAGGGGGCGGAGCTCACTAGTACTTTTATTCAACTGGAGTAAAATTCCCGGTATGTTTAGTTTTAGAAAGTTATAATCAGTTTCCAGTCAGCTATCGTATGAAATATATTGCAATGATGGGGTTTTATTTAATCTTGCCATTTCTATAAAAAAAATAAATAAATAAATAAAATAATAATAATAATAATAATAATAATTAAATTAAATACGATTTTTTTTAATTTTTCATGAAGAATGAAGAATATTTCGTAATTGTAACGGAATATTTGCGTAAAGAGATAATTCACATTTAACGCGTTAAAAAAAGTGGGTTTTCGATTTCTATACTAAATGAAAGATATTTAAGTTCTAAACGTTTGACATAAGTTTTCATTCCACTCAAAAGTTTTAAACACTTATGTCGTGGAATATAAATTGTGATATTGCGCGCAGGATAGGTGCACAATCACTGAATAAAAGGGAATTTTCATAACTGATAAATGTAATAATTATGTGTAAAATAAACTAAAATCTTTGAGATGGTTTAGAAAATTTAAAAGATTATGCCTTAAAATGCTTTAAAAAGTCTAGTAATATTCAATTTCTTCATATTAATTTTAAAAATTTAATATTAAATATTTATTTATATTTAAAAAAAATTAATTTAGTGTATAAGAAATTGAATTATTTATAACTCCCGAAAATTTTAAAACATTTCCTAGTTGTTAAAAACATTTTTTTTTCATCTCAGCAGTTTTCATCCAAAAAGTACTTTATCCCAGTAAAAAATTAGATTGCAATGGTAGAATTTTATTTTTTCTTTCGACATATGTCTGAAAAATCGTCAGTAGCATACAAATGAGTACATTTTACAATTATTTTTGCCTCATTGAAATTATTTTGATTTTAATAGCGTAGTATCATGTGAGAAAAATTTGTAATGTATTTGCTTTTTAACGTGAGTAAATTGTATTTATTTATTAAATATATGCGTTCATTATACCTGGGGTCCCAGCCCGGGATTCCCCGGTTACGTAACATAATGCTTGGTGCCCGGTGTACACAACACAACAAATCTGAAATTAATTTTTTATTGAAGATTCTAACAGATATTTTTGCATTTAATATGGATTTTTTTTTTTTTAGATTTTTCTTCAACTAGACCAAAAGGAAATTTTGAAACTTCTTAAATAGCCAAAGACATCGCTAAAGCAACTTTCTTCAATTTTGATTATTTCAGTATATAAAATCATAGTTCGGTTACACATCTGCTAAACTTGTTGTAAGAGACGTTGTGCCAGGGGACAAAAAACGGCATCGCCCATAGAAGAAGGAATTATAAGATCTTATAATTCCTTCTTCTATGGCATCGCCTAGCTTATACTCCCTGGACAAATTCTTCGGCAGCTGAACTTTCAGCGAGCCATAAATGGCAGAGAGAGAATGCGTTTTAGACAGCTTTTGAACAGGATGTAGGATTGTGTTGATAGTTGATATGGAACATTGAAGTTTTTTTTATTTTGTAAAATGATTATAATTTTTGTGTCGTCTGAATTGCGGGTTGTTGTTCTGTGATTAATAAACTTATGTGTCGTGAAATCATGTAATCATTCAGTGGACACTACAGCACTATTCTAAAGTTAAGAGTGTTATTGAAACGAAATTGAAAGTATTGTTTCAACTTCTACTCTTATTTTTTATAATTTTGTTATGGGATATTAGCCGGAAACAAATGCTTAACTATTTACACTGTTTTTCAAAAGCAAACGTATCAACCTTCTGCAATCGGGTCAATTTAAATAGGAGGATTTTAAAAAAACATGCTTGAAAATTATTTTTTAAATCATAAAAACTCAGTAAATAGAGATACAGTTTCCAAACAAATTAAATCTGAAGGTTTTTTTTTTTTTTTTTTTTTTTTTTTTTTTTGATTCGATGGTGTTAAAATTGAAACTGTGCTATATTTAGAAGTTAATAATTTTATGATGAATATAAAATTGATTGCCCAGTTGCCGCGGTCGAAATGACTTTAGTTCAAATTCTGTCCATAAAAATTTTCGAAATGACAGAAAGAAAAAAATACTTCCGCAGAATGCTTGTTTGACTTGCTTTTATAAATAGAAATTCCAATCTTGATAGGATTGCAAACACTATTTGTAGCAGTAATGGTAATGGTTGTTCCTGAGGCTAAAGGATGGAAAACAATCAACTTCTTACAGCTAAAATGAAGAAAATAAAGGAAATCAATCACAATTTTCAGTTTCAAGAAGCCTCCTTTGAAGGAAAAAAAATAACTTGTATATATTTGGTATAAAGACGAGTAGAATGTTTTTAACTTTTCAATTGAAAAATACATATACAAAATAAATTTTCTATAAAATAGTTTATAACTGAAATTGTTTTCATTTAACAGCATAGAAAATAAAAAAAAATCGATATTTTGACACATTAAAGGTAAACCCCAACCTCTTAAGTCTTTTCGAGAGAAAGAAGATGAAAGATTTGAGAACAGACTTTAATAGGCTTTGTTGGAGCAATTTAAGAATATGTTTGCGCATCATTGATTCCTTGTATAGCTTCTGGATATTAGAATAACTTTGTCTCATTTTACATTCCGTGAATTCTTTCCCACTCAATTCCGGCTAGTAGAGAAATAGAAGCGGACACTTGACCAAAAAACCTCAATATCTGCTTCTTTATCCACCATCGTCCTCCTCCAAATCTCTGATCTATTCACGGATTCAATTTTAAACGTAAAAGCATGAAACTAGCAGACATGACTTTTATAGTGATTTGGAATCGAATAGTGTTTTGCAATTTTTTGAAAAGGAATATTAAATTGTAAAAAAATAATAATTTTACAGAAAAAACTTTCAACCCGGACGCTAGTAAAAAAACTGTTTATTTTACGGATATAATCTGTATTTATTACGAACTTTGTTATTCTAACGGATTTTGTTTGTAAGTTCGTAAAATAAACATTTTTTTACTGGTGTTCTGGAGAACAGATTTTTCTGGAAAAAAAAAAAAAAAAAAAAACTTTTTATTACAATGTACATTTTGATTTCTAAGCGATTGTTGTCTCGGGATGACCATTCTTAGACTGTCTTGCCTAGAAATTCGGTTCAAGATGTCAAGTTTGACAGCATTTTCTGAGAGATTCTCTGTCTTAATAGAAAAATAGAAATGCTGTCCAATTTCTTAGATTCTGAATAAGAGTACCTGCCCATTTCGTGGAATTTAAAGTATGTAAAAATAAGACGCATTTTTTTTTTGTTGTTAAAATTAATATATATATTAGCCATAATACCAGTCATAGATACCTTGATGCACATTTCTATTTGGTTATACCTAATATTCAGAAAAGTTTTTAGTCTTGATTTGAATGGACTTCTTGCACCCATGTATATATCCTTTAGTTTTCATCACTATCATAATTTTATTTACTTTAATTACTACATTGTTTGAAATTTATTTTTAGCCAAAGCTCTTTATAGTTCCAGCTTTTCTTTTTTTCTGATAGATGGCAACATCAAGATTTTTCCTATAACTACAGATTGTAGTTTCAGTTTTTTCATTTATAAATTAGTGGTAGATGGCAGCACTAAACGTTATCATAAATTTTCATGTAAATGACTCCACTTTCTCAGTTATTTTGTACTTCATGGTGATGTGTAGTGCACCAGATATTGAAAAGCAATTAAAATCCTGTTCAATCTTCTGTACTCTATGTTTTTACGATGAATTGTATCCATTGCTTTATGATCTAATATCTCCTGCTGTTAACTCATGGTTTATTTATTTATTTAGTTATTTAGTCTCTTGTAAGTTTTTTCTTTAATCTTATTTTGGTTTTACTATATGTTATAAGGAGTTTAATATTGTTGATTTTAGGCATAATGATGACAATATTTGATGAAATAACATATATTTACTATGAATGATTCTTATGATGCTCCTCTGAAGAATCCATAAGATATTCATAGTATTTCATTTTTTATTTTTCATTTTATTAAGTTTGATTCTTGCAGTATCTTTTCCATTGCCTTTTATAATATATCCTCCTTTGTTTTTCACATATGTGATTTCATTATATATATATATTGCCAAAGCGACTTGACAGAAAATGTGTTTTCATATTTCTTAAAAATATATAATAAAAATAGTATATCACAATATACTTCAAACACACTTTTCTCGAAACAAATTTTTCGCATTCTATATTCTTTAAAATGAACCATGCGTTTTAATTTCTATTAAAAATTATTAATATATTTCAAGGATAATATTGATTTATACTACAACAAATCTTTGCATCCGTTTTGGAATATTGGCGTATTAAGCTCGTCAAATTAGTAATAAAATCTATTAACATGTAAATTTACAAAACAGTGAAAATTTAGTTTTGTACCAGTTATTTATTTGTTATGTTTGTAGGGAGAAAAAATGGATTCAAAATTTTTTAATAAAGTCCTTTTAAGTAAGAGGATGAAAAAATTGGAGGAAATATTATAAAAATTAGAACACATGGAGCATTTAGAAATTATTTTTTTAAAAACTATAAGCTAACAGCTTAATTTTTTTTTTTTAATTTTCAATAAATTGATTTTTGTTTAATTTCATCCTCTATTTAAAAGGACAGCTGTATTTCAATACACTTTAATGTTATAGTATTAATGAACGTTATGAATTGCAAGTGTAAATTGAAATTTGAAGTATTAACAATGAAAACGCATGTGGGAAAATAAATGTGATGGATCTCCATATTGAAGAATAATGTTAAAAGGAGCAAAACATATATTTTTTCCTTTAATCATCACGCGAGAAAATGTCACTACGATAATCATTTAGTATATTACAAAGAAAAAATATCGATAAAAAGTACTCAACAACGTTGTCCCGGGATAAAATAAATCTGGCGTTTATATACTTTTCTTATCATATATTGGTTTTCTATTTATTTATTTTTTAATATAATACTACTTTGGCCAGTTTACTATTTTGAAGATTCAATTTCTGATATTAAAAAATCAGTTGAAAATTTGCAAATAAAGTTTTTTTTAATCATGCAAGAAACTATTGATGCAAACATCTTACAATTTATTTTTTAATTTCTAGTTCCTATATAGGTGTGTAAAAATGTAAGCATATATGTAATACATTATGTATAGAATATTAAAAATGAAAGCCATTTAAAATTTGAAAAGTATTTATTAATCTTTATCATTAGTGAAAACCGCCGATAAGTTTCTTCTTTTTTAAACCTTTTTTCAATATACTTGTGTCTCGATCGTTTGAGAATTATACATAAAGCTTCATAATAAGTCTCTATCAAACATTCATCATTTCAAAATAAAATATAAAACAGAATACAATAAAGTTGTACACAATCGCATTATTTATTTATTTAAAAACAATATGATATTTTAACTAAACCGAGCGTTTCCCGTGATTAACTTAACGTATACACAGATTACTAATTAATCATCTTGAAAAAAAATATTGCTAAAACTAGTTTTAATTTTCTATATATAATCACCATTTGAAAATATATTAATACAACTTTAGTTTCAATTTTTAAAAGAAAAGAGAAAAGACGTTCTTTAAGATGTCCCGAAATGAATCAACTACTATTTTCTCAACTTGTGATTTCATTTAATTTTCAAATTACAATTGACTTAGTTTGCTTCAAAGTACAGAAACTTAATTTTGATTTTACTATGTTTGGTGTACACTTTTGGGTTGTGTAAATTAAATTATTTTTTCGCAGTCGAATGTTGATATTTTGTGTCAATTATTTTATTTTTTTTTTATCATTTCATTGGTAAGGAGATTCGTTCAGATCATATTCTGCGAAGGCGGTTCTTTTTCCGGTTTATTAGATGTGGGAATCTTTGTTAGGCTGGAAGAGAGGAGGGTCCAAGCATGAAAGAGGTCCTCCTAATGGAGAAATTCGACATTTTTTATTAGAGTTTTGGACATTCTCTGAATTGATGCAAAAACGCAAAGAAAATATTAAAAGCATAAAGGGGGATGGGGGGGGGGGGAGTCCTGTTAAATTTAACCCTCAGACATTTTGTCTTTGCATGAGTTTCTGAATTGCTGTGCAGAAGAGCTATTAAATTAAAGGTCAGTTTATGCTATGAACAACTGAAAATCATGCAAATGAAGTTGTTTGAGGCTGTTCTCCAATCCTAACTAGCTACTTCCAGACATATTTTTAAACTCATTTTTGTTCGCAAACGTATCAAAGTAACAGATGCAATTATTCAGAAATTATATATAAATCGAACTGTTTTTTCTGGTTTTCGGTACAGGCAGAAGATTATTCAGAAAATACTGTCCAAAGTTGTGCGTTTTGAACAGAATTTCTGGGCACAGCAGCGCAGGAAAGAAAAATAACGCCGTACTGAGTCAATAATCGCTTATAACTCAAGATGTAATTCATTTATCGGAAAATGAAGAAGACTTTTCGATTGTAAATCACTTCAATAAACATGCCTGGAAGTATCCTGCTTTTATATTTAAAAAATAAGCTATAGAAAATGTGTCAGAAAGTTTCGTGTTGTTGAGCGGGGTAAAATATTTTTTGAGAACACCTTTAAAGTGTTTTTCAAGAGTGAAATGCATTTTTTTTTTAAACTTTGAATGGGAAAGAAAAGTTTGTATGTCTTTCTTTTAGAAACAGAATATTTTGGTAGTTTATATGAGTATTTCTGGAACAAAGATCACTATGATGTGCATATAATTAGCATGGAGAATTATTTTTTATTTATACATTTTTTAGAAAACAGACAAACCACCAAGAATAATATTAGTTTGGAAAAATTAATCTCTGTACTTCACAAATTCATTAGATATATTCGAATTTACACTTTTATCAAACTTCCTTCTATACTTTTTTTTTTTGATTCAATGAACCTATATATTTATTGTAAATTTAATTTTTTTTAATATTTTCTAAATTGCAAAAATAAAATAATAATCATACGTACAATTTTATTTTATTTTATTTTATAAATACCCGTTAAAATGTGTCTACAATTACAAGAATTTTCCACCATTGTTTATAGATGAAAAAAAAATCCACTTTTTTTCCCACTTTCTACTTTTATGCCTTGGAGGGTTCCTGATGGTGGAGGGTCGTTGAAATGTTTATCATCTTCCCTTGAAGAAATTTCTTTTCTGAACCCTCTCGTTACAATTATTATTTTTTTTCACAAATTAATCTTTGAATTGACAGAATTAAAAAGGAATGCGATAAAAAATTAACCTGAATGTTTAAAAGACATCACTCAAAATAAAATTTAGTCGAAAGCCTTTTCTAAAGCATTGCGTTTTATCATTTAAGTTAAGAGCCTCATATGAGGATGAGGGGAACGAGAGGGTTAATTTTGTGAGTTTTGCTTTCAAACCTTTGAAAAGTAATAAAACAAATTTCACAACTGACCACAGCGCCTTCTGCAAAAGAAAGCTCAGAGAAATATTTTGACTTCTCGTCAAAGAATGTGATCTAAACGGACTTTTAGCTCGAAAGGGTGACGCATATTTTTGAGTAAATTATTATACAAGAGGGGGGAAACTACAGGCTTTCATTCTTTTTGCTTAACTTTTGTCTTTTTTATATTGGGTCCATTTAATATGCTCTATCTTGAATCGTATTCGTTTCAAAATCTTAAATGAAGCATAATAACAGGGGTGTATTTTTCAAGCGTTCACCTTATCCAAATGGAAGTTAAAATAGGATGCAGAAAAACACATGCAATCGTCTCAATATTTCTTTCACAAACAATAAGATATTTATAATAATAAAACTAGAATTGTTCTCTATTTAACTAAATGTATACATAGCTGCCAGAAAAAAGTCTCCCAAAAAAAATAGCGATTCTATGGTAAATGCTAAACTAAAGGAAAAATTGTTTAGTCACGGAAAAACATTTTAAGTTCTTGCGTTTATTTAGTTACTCTGTTAATGTTACTTTAATTCTTGAAGAGTTACATTCATGGCTATTGTAAACTGGAGGTTACGGTTTTAAATCTATTGATGTATCCCTTTATGTAAAAATGTGTACACGCTTTGCTTCCCCTGATATACTTAAAGATATATATGCACGCATGGATTGAGTTTCTTAGCATTATTATATATGATTTAGAAGTAACATCTTTCTGGGAGATTAGAAATTATCATTCCATAGTATTATATTCTGCACAGACGAAATAAACATTACATAAAAACTTCTTTGTTAAGAAGTTTCTTTTTTTTTTTTTTTTTTTTTTTTAAGAAGAAAAGAGCACAAAAGCGACTGAGAAATAAACACAATTAAGCAATGTCTCATAATTTTTAGCTCTTTATGTTCACATCATGCTTACGATTAATTTTTTTCCCTTCAAAATGAAGGGTGTTTCTTATGTATTTTTTATGCTGATTTCGGGAAAACTACTTGAAATTTTCTTTCGTATTACAGTCTCAACCCATATCGAGAATTTGTCTAGTTGATAAATTAAAATATTAGTCATAAAGACATTAGAATTTCATTGGAGATGAAAATTTAACAATTCAGTTGATAGATATTATAAATTTAGCTATAAAGTTCAGTTGCTTTTATTATACACATCAGAAAAGTCACTTATTATCAAAAAATATATATATTAAAAAAATGTACAGGATGTTCCAAAATTTAAAAGACAAACTAAGCGGGATGATAGAAGGCATCAAGAGGATGGAAACTTACCCTAGTATATGGGGTCGCAGACCACGTTGAGAGGGTGAAAATCATGATAAACGCATGTAGGTTTCGACGTCATACTGGAACGACAAAAGTACAATACTAACTACAAAGAAATTTATTTGATTAATTATTACAAGAGTTGTTCAAAGTGGCGCCCACTGACCTTATTGCACAATCTACAACGACGTAAGAACGAATCCCGGATGCTCTCGAAGATGCCAAGTATGCTTTTGATGTCTCCCACAGTGACGACAATTCGCACTATGATATCCTCCGCTGTGTCCACAGGCGTCGCATAAACGAATTATTTAAGGTGACGCCCATACGAAAAAGTCACACGGATTGAGATCCGACGAACGCGAAGGCTATGCAATGGGTCCCTCGCGTCCAATCCACCTCCTTGGGTATGTAACTTCGAGGTGATTACGCACCTGGAGGGGGAAATGTGCAGAGGCACCATCATGCATGAACCACATGCCTCGCTGTACTGCGGCCGGCACACTTTGCAGCAATTCAGGGAGGACGTGCTGCAGAAAAACAAGATACGTTGCTCCATTCAAGCGTTCGGGCAGAAGTACGATCCCCAAGAGATAATCACCGAGGATTCCTGCCCATATGTTGACACTAAATCTCTGTTGAGATTTCCACGTTACACTGGCATGGGGATTATCCATCGCCTACATGTGTGCATTATGTGTGTTGACAACGCCTTTTCGCGTAAAGCTGACCTCGTCAGTAACTAAAACAGTGGCATGAAATTGAGGATTAGAATGTGTGATGATGACAAGCATCCAGCGCATGCATTGTTCATGTCACGACGGGGATAGTTGTCTTCGGTTAGAAGTTGTACCTTCCGGATGTGGATGGGGGTACATCTTTGAAGTATGCAAAACATTCCAGACCGCCGTGTGAGGAACATCGCGTTCTTGTACTTGTCGACGGGGAATCGGCAAATCACTGCAGCATGGGTTCTTTCATTTGATCAGGCCGTGCTGAGTGGAAGGTCCCCATCTCCCGTAGTAGTCGATCGATTGTGGCGAAGGTAGTATGGTGCAGACAACGCCTCCGCGGATATTTCTGTTTGTACAACCGCTGCGCTAAACGCCCGTTGTCTTCTGCTCGAACGTACATCAAATGCATATCAGCGTATTCCTGGTTCGTGTAGTCAGTCATTGCGATACTCATTGAAACAGACAACTAAATGCTACACGTACTTACTACCTCAATAGCGCTAATTTACGTTGTCCGTGTTGGAACAGTTATTTATTACCAGTTAACACAGTTAAGTTATAGACATTTGCATATCTCTACTAAGAGTGAAAAACAAAAACCATGGAGTCAGGGACAGACACTTCAACAGTCCAGTTCATGGATTCAGCACGGTGGATTCAGTGATCGACTGATATCCCCTTTCGTCTCCTCAGGATTCAGAGCCTGCATGCGTTTTTCGCGATTTGCACTCTCTCAACATGGTTTGCGACCCCATGTTCTAAAGTAAATTTTCATCCTTTTGATGCCTTCTATCATCCCTCTTAATTTGTCGGTCGAATTTTGGAGCACCCTGTATATGCTACAGTAAACAAAAAGGCACAAACGAAAACTTTTAATAAGCAGGCCTACTAGTTTCATATACACAAATGGTGACATTCTCAAAATCAGTAATGATAAAATAAACAAATAGTTTTTTTTTTTTATCATTACTGATCCTGAGAATGTCACCGTTTGTGTATATGAAACTATTAGTAAGTCTGCTTATTAAAGTTTTTTTTTAAGCATTTTTGTTTACAGCAGTCACTTTTAGTATACATATATTTTTTTTAAATGCTTTTATTATGTATGAAAATCCCTTTGTACACTGTTAAAAAAAATCTGAAATTCACGGGTATTTTTTTCCTGAATTTCACAGAAAAAGTCCTTTTTTGCGACAAAAGGGTATTTTCCGTTAAAAAACAGAAAATTTCCTCATATTTCCTGAAAACAACGGAACGGAAGGAGACGAAAGGGGACAACGGAGATATTCCGTTATCTTATCTGCTGCATATTTATTTTCAATGTTTAAAAAACTGACATGTTGTTGCACAGAAAAACTAAAAATTTAATAAATTAAAATTTCGAGTTTATTTAAAAAAAAAAAAAAAAAAAAAAAAAAAAAAAAAAAAAAAAAGTACTTTCGAATTAAAAAAAAAAGTAACAATTTTCCCATTCTTTTAAAATTATTTGCAATTCATTTTTTAAAGTTATAAGAAAATATTCGCACTTAAAATATATTCTAAACAAGCAGATTAAAATATATATATATAATAGTTAAATTAAGTGAAAAAAAATCTATTTTATTCAAAAAAGCAACATACAAAAATAATGCTTTCAAATAAAAAGAAAATAATATTTTTCTCATTCCTTTAAAATTATTCGCAATTTAGTTTTTAAAGTAATAAAAAGCACTCGCACTGAAAATATATTCTAAGCGAACACATTTAAAAAATATATAATAGTTGGAACAAAAATCGCTTTTCTTAAACAAGCAAACATTTTTTATCGAATTTAATTCAAATATAATATTTATATTTTACATCTAACAATCAAATTAAGAATATATATAATTCATCCTGTATTAATATTACAATTTTAAAACATCAACATCATCTCATAACGAAATCTCCCCGCAATTAACTTCAAAATTACCAAGCTTCTAAACCCCAAATTATGTCTGTTCTAAGCCGACATTTTGAGAATTTCCAAATGATCCTTTCAAACTGCTATTCTAGCAAGCGCCCACTGGTCAAACCGGCAAGACGCTGGACTCGAGGCACTATCACCCCTGGTTCAAAACCCAATGTCGACTAGAAGCTGTTCTTGACGTATATCAGATAGTAAATACTCCCGCAATAGACGACAGATGGCAGCACCAAGTGAGATGTAAAGATTTTTTTCAAACCGAGTTTATCTAAAACGGAAAATGTCCTTTTCTGTCAGTTCTACGAGGAATATTTCCGTGATTTCTGAGAGCGTTAACGGAAAGTTACCGCTTCTGCAAACGGCGATTTTCCTTCTTTTATCTTTCAAAACGGAAAATCTACTAACGAAACGGAAAAAGTCCGGCAACTTCGCTGCCAGTAGTTTTACCGTGAATTTACGGATTTATTTTTAACAGTGTAATTCTTCTTGCCGTCTAAGCCTTTCTTTTAGATTCTTAAAATGATAAATACCTATAAAACACAATTTGCATGTGTCTATAACTTTTATCGAATCTCATATTTTGGGAAAATAAACTCAATTTACTCTACTAATTATACCCAGAATGGACGTGTTTCGGCCAGAGATTTTCATAATGAAACTGAAATAGAATGGTGGGGAAATTACGTGTTGTGCTGCTTTAGTCTTGAAGTAAAGTGATTGACTACTAAAAATATCAAACTAAGGAATATTAAAACGATTGTTAAATAAATAAGCAATCACCTAAAAAAATAAATTACTGTCATTAAAATTTATTTGGATGGCTATATATCAAGAAGAAACCATCCAAATAAATTTCAATGAAAGTAAAATATTTTTTTACTCCAGTCTATACTATCCATCCATAATAAGAGAAACCATAGAGATAGTAACACGCAAAAATACAATAGGTAAGGATACAGCATCTTTTAACTTACCGAAATTGTGGCTTGAGTTACTATATGGTTACAAATATGAAAATAAACAACCAAGTAAAAATAAAAGATAACGTGCGTAATTTTAAAAAAGTACATTAAAATTAAATGATAACATTTTAAATAATAACTGTGCAATTATAGAATATTCTCTCCCTCTCTTTTTTTTTTTTTTTTTTTTTTTTAATGGCTCGGAGGGAGCCGAAACATGCCAACAACCTAATAAAACTTATTTTACTGTATATTATGTTGTTAATTTACACCTTTTAACATTAAAATAAATATATTTCATCTACTTTAAAATCTTTCAAAATGTTTCATTGTTTCGCGCTTTGGCATATTTTGAAGCGTGTTCATTGGTACATAATTAAATCAACTGATGTTTGAACTCTCATACAATATTGTACGAATTACAGAGAGAGTATTTGACGATTTATCACCAGTAGCGGGCTAGTTGGAAAATGCCTTAAAATTAATGTATTAATTAACAATTAAGTTGTAAAATATTAAAATGCATTGTTATCGAAAACACACCTTTGTACAGAATTTTTATAATGTTAGCCTATCAGAAAATGAGTCAAAAATTTATTGCAAAATTCCATCTTTACACACAAAAATCAGATTGAATTAAATCAAAGAGTATAAAAACAACTTTTTGAAGTTGATTTAAGTCACTTGTTTATTTTTCTTTGCAACAATGCATAACAAATATAAATAAAATTGAATGCATATGTGATAGATAACGTTTATGATTTTTCCTTTTATCATATGTACGAATTCCTGATCTTTAGTAAATTAACTTTTATCCATCGATAGTTTTCTGTAAAAACGTTAAATTCCGAAAATATTTAGTATTTGCAATTTAAACTCATCATATAATAATAACAACAAACACTCAGTTGATTATTAATGTATAAGAATCACTTTGAATGTTCTGTTGTGGCCTAAGCTTTTCTTTTACGTTTTTTAAAATGATAAATATCTGTAAAACTTATTTTGCATGTGTTTAACTTTTATCTAATCTAATATTTCTGAAAAATAAACTCCATTTACTGTACTAATTCTACTTAGCACGAATGTATTTCAGTCGTAAATTCTCATCGTGATAGTTAAATTGAAACAGCATGCTGAGAAAATTATTTTTTTCTTAACACCCCCACCCCTCTCTCCTTAAGTTTCGAAGAAAAATTATTTTCTTTTACTGAATATGGGAAGTTAAATGCTTTTTCGAGAAGTTGTTATTTACATATTGATATTTATTATCTGCTGTAAATGCAAACTCTAATGCGATTCATTGCACTCATGACTATTCTCTAAGTTGTTTTCAAGATTTAAATTGCATCTTGAATTTATTTAATGGCTATTTATAATCTTTGTCTTTAGAAAAAATGAGTACGCCTCAAAACTAAAAATAAATTGGTAAAATAAATAGAAGTAATAAATTACTTCTAACATATGTGTTATTATTCCAATTGTGCGTGTATTTGTTTGTCTTGTGATATAGTTAAATTGAATAATACATAGACTTCCTGTTTTTCAAATTATAATTTGAATATTTGTCATTCCATCCAAACATATATTTTTAAAATACAATTTTGATCTTAGTTCTCTTAAGGCTGTCCTCAAGTCCAAAGGAGCTAATTTCTAATACAATTTTGAATACATTTTTGTTTGGAAACGGATGAAATTAAAAAAAAAATTGAAGAAGTTGAATAAATTGAAGATGAAACTGAAGAAAATTGGAGAAGCTGAATAAATTACTCCTAGCATTTGTTTTATTATTCCAATTGTGTGTATTTGTTTGTCCTGTGATATAGTTAAATTGAATAATAGATAAACTTCCTGTTTCTCAAATTATAATTTGACCAGTTGTCATTCCAAACATATATTTTTAATATACAATTTTGAACTCAGTTCTCTTAAGGCTGTTCTCAAATCCAAAGGAACTCATTTCTGATCCAATTTTGAATTCACTTTTGTTCAGAAACGGACGAAATTGGCATGTGTTCTTATTCAGAAACTATGTCATCAAAATGAGTTTTCCATTTTTTTGTAAAGGCAAAAGATCTTTCAGAAAATACTATCAAAATCACGTTTTGAACCACATTTCCGCGGCAACAGAGCGAGAAAGGCGAAAATCGTGTCGTCATGTAACACGACTCGCTTATAACTCAATAAGTAATTTATTTATTTTTTTTTAAATGGAAAACTCATTTCGATTCCAAATCGCTTCAATAGTCAGGCCTGCCAATGTTACGCCTTAAAATTGTTTAAAATTGAGTCGAAGTTTCGCGACTGAGGACTACTTTAATATCTTACTAGACAGTACTCGTCAAGATTTGACGATAAATAACGTGAAAGTTCCTTTAGAACTATACTTTTATTTTTAACTGGATTTTTAAAATTAATTAAGTATTGAAAATTTTATGAATTGTTATATTGTGCAAGCGATTCCTATACAGTCTCGTGTCGGCGTTGAAAGGAGGAGGTTGTGTTGTTCCCACCTCCGTTCGTTTTTCTCGTCCCCGCATCGGGACGCAGTTTTCCCGGCAGCTGCATGCTGTGTGCGTGCTGTCGCAGCGCAGTAGCATAGTTCTTTAATGGTGATTAAAGTTATTTATAGAATAGCTTAATCTTTTGTGATTGAGTTAAATCTTAGTAGTGCTACAGTGCGGCAAAGGACCTGAACTATATTGTGATTGTGTTAAACCGTTGTAGTGTTATAGTGACGGCTATGACCTGGACTATATTGTGAAAGAATTAAACCGTAGTAATGCTATAGTGACGGCTAAGGACCTGGGTTATACTGTGATAGTGTTAAATCTTAGTAGTGCCGTTGTGACGGTTCAAGGACTTCAAGTATGGGGTCTGACCCTTCTCAGTTTGTAGACTATGCTAAAAGGATAATCGCTGGTGAAAAGTCATCAGATCTTGCTACAGCATGGGAAGAATTCCCTCCAGCAACCACCGATGACCAAAGAAAAATTGTGGACAGTTTCCTGACGGATATTGACAAGATTATCATAGAGACGATCCAACAAGACGGATACCTTACCAATCCAGCTCTGCAAAACCTCGTGAGTGAGACTTTAAACACATCCAATTCTTATTTAGTGAGCCATTTGACCCCATTAGATTATGCAAACTTAAAGCTTTTAAAACTTTCATAGCTCATTATGATTTTGACATGATCGAAATTTTAACTAGACTAAAAGCAGTTGAAGTAAACTCAAACGAGGGCTTTGCCTTGGTTAATAATACCTCCCGTAAGCGTAGAAATGAAACAGTAGATTCCGAGATACCTCTCCATAACAAGTACTTGGTCTTGACCGATTTTTCTAATGATAGCTTTGAAATAGAAGCGGAAAATCATAATAATTAAGGTGAATTAGCCAGTGGCTCCCAAACTCCCACCCAACCTCAAACTTCCAATCAACCCCCAAATAAAATCTACCCCTTCTATATAGAAATAAAAAGTAAATGGCATGAACTTGCCTCCCAAATTGAAGAATTGAATGAAAACAACCCCCTAATTAAAATGGACGGTGAACGCTTAAAAGTTCATTGTAAATCTGATAATAAATTTAGAAAACCCCAATCCTATTTAGATTCTCATTCCACAGCTTATACTACCCTCAACTCAGCTGATCAGCGCCCCCGCAAAATTTGCATTCGGGGAATTCCCCCTTATACCGAGCCAGATCTCATAATCAACGCACTTAAAGAGCACAATTTCACAGCCAACAGGGCTGCTATGATGAAAAGCAGGCGCACCGGTAATCCTATGCCCCTCTATGTTGTTAATGCTATGCCAAGGGCTAATTTCGAAGAGATTTATAATATTAGAGAGATCTGTCATATGCACGTTGTAATCGAGCGCTTCAAAGGCACTGGCATTGTTAAACAATTTTATCGTTGCCAAGGGTTTGGCCACGCCTCTGAAATTTGCCGATTCATGCCCAAATGCGCAAAATGCGCAGAAAATCATTTAACCCCTGATTGTCCGCAAATTGGGAAGATCACCCCAAAATGCTGCAATTGTCCTGACCAACATCCGGCAACTTATCGCAGTTGCCCTAAAACTTCCCAAATTCATAGGAACCAACCTAATTCTCAGCCAAACCATAAGCAACCACCAAAAACCTACCCATCCATGATGTCAGAATTCCTTTCTAACTACAACTATGTTAAAAAACCTGACCTGATACTAAACCTAATGAAGTTGAAAACGCCCCGGTTCCGGACCTCACTCCCAACTCTAAAACTGATAATACTAATAATGCCAAAATTAAGTCCAATAACTCCCATTCTGCAACTACTATTGATTCTACTAATGATAGTTATATTACTGATATTAAAAAAAATTGTAATACCTTTAAAGAAATGAAGGAACTCCTGAAATTTAACAAGTTTATCCAATGTTTCAAAACTATTGCTCAACTTAGTAAGAAAACTTAATGACCCCATGGAAAAAATGCTTATAATAATGAACGCGTTTGACAATCTGGCCACGGAATTCAACTCAACCAATTATGAATTATTTTCCCTCCTCTTATTCCTCACTTATTATTCTCTCTTGGAATTGCAACTCTATCAAACATAAAATAAATGAACTTAAAATCTTTATTTCTGACCATCCTCATATTGACTTAATCTTTCTCCAAAAAACCTATAATCCTACTAATAACATTAATATTCCTGGATTTAGGTTGTACCATACACCTCGTGCCGACGGCACCAACAGGGGTGGCACTGCACTTTACATCAAACAACACTTAACACACTTAACAACTCAGAACACAACTTTCAATGATGTTGAGCATACTAGTGTTATGTTACAACTACCACACTTCAATATGAATTTAACTTCTATTTATGCTCCACCTAATGAACATTTTCCTGTTAATAGTCTCACACAGCTTTTCTCTCAACATCATCACTGCTTTTTTGCAGGAGATTTCAATGCCAAAAGCAGGCGATGGAACTGTCATGGCAACTCTCCTAGGGGTGCCTCTCTGCACAATCTTACCCAACACCTTAATCTAAGTCTACAAGCACCAACAACACCAACACAAATAAGCCGCCTAAAAACCACAACTCTATAATTAATCTAGCACTTTCTAAAAATCTTCCATATCCTATCACCCCTACTGTAATTAATGATTTCTCTTCTGACCACCTGCCGGTTTTCTTCAAAATTGACCTCATTAACACTCTCTCACCACCTCTTTCCGTGGCCATCAACTGGAATGATTGGCAACTGATTATCTTGGCAATCAGGATATCACCTAACCTGTTATCACTAATACAAATGATATTGATAATGCTGTTGAAGTTCTTAGCAACCATATCATTAATGCACAGAATCTTGCTACTTATAACAACATCAAAAACAATAACACTTTCACCCCTCCTCGCTATATTTATGACTTAATTAAAAAACGTAACCAGCTCCGGCGTCTTTTTCAAAATTCCAGAGATCCCTCCCTCAAACCTTTAATCAATAGACTTAACAATAGAATCAAAAACTGCATCTTCAATGAAAAATAAAAAAGTTGGAATAACTTCCTCAACAATTCTCTCTGGCTCATCAAACGTAAATTTAACAATAACTTTACATCCACCCCCCCCCCTCCTCTTTCGGTCATTAATTCCAATACTTATGCATATACAGATCAGGAGAAAGCAAATACACTTGCCAACTCCTATGCTAATCAATTCTCTCCAGATCCAACCCACGCTAGCGCGGGCCACCTCAACGAGGTCAGCGAAACTGTTCGCAGTTTCCTGACCATCCCCCCTAATAATCCCCCCCCCAGTTATCCAACCTTTCCATAATATCATTAGTAATCCATAATATCATTAGAAAGCTCAAAAAACGTAAGGCTCCTGGGTATGACAAAATTTCTTCACACAGCTCTTAAAAATCTTCCCACTAACAGTATTCTATATATAACTAACCTAACAAACTCCATTTTTAAATTTAATTACTTTCCCAAACCTTGGAAAACTCTTATCATTTAACTATTCCTAAACCCAGTACTAACCTCTCCGACCCTACCAACTACAAACCCATCTCACTTCTACCATATCTTAGCGAAGTCATCGAACGTGTCATTAGGACCCAGTTGCAGGACTTCATACACCAGAACAACATTCTTATAATAGAGCAGTTTGGCTTCCGCCCAAAACACTCAACACAACACCAACTGCTTCGTGTTGTAGAATTTCTTAGCGAAAAACACAAGAAAAAGACCCCGGCTGCTGTTATCTTCCTTGACGTCGCAAAGACTTTCGACAAAGTCTGGCTTGATGGCCTTATTTACAAATTAATTAAGCTTAAAATACCTGCCAGACTTATACACTTAATATACTCCTATCTTTGCAATCGCATTTCCGCGTCCGCATCAACAACATCCTATTTGTAACACTACTTATTTTGGCGGGCATACTTCAGGGGAGCGTGTTGGGCCCATTACTGTTTAATCTATACTTTAACGATATCCCACGCTGTCTACACACATACCTTGCCTTGTATGTGGACGACACATGCATCTAGGCTTCTGCTAACCACCTATACACACTATATCGTTACTTGCAGTCTCACATAGACACTTTCCTGGATTGGTGTAACCTATGGCGCGTCCTCATCAACAAAAATAAAACCTCTGCTTGTTTATTTCTCTCGCAAATTTACTTACCCTAACAGAATTATCATTAACAATACTACTATACCTTGATCGGATAATGCTAAATACCTGGGGGTCACACTTGATCGCAGACTTACCCGGAACAAACATATTCGGTCCATCAGGGAGAAAGTCGCCGGAGCCTCTCTTGTTCTAATTCCTCTTCTCAACAGCAAAACCCTTTCAATCCACAACAAACTTCTACTTTAAAACTCATGCATCTTCCCAATAATTACTGATGCTTCTCCGGTCTGGGGCTTCACCTATAAAACTTCAATGGACAACCTTAGCAGACTCCACAATAAAAACTTACGTATTGTCCGCGGTGCCTCTCGCTACCTGCATTACCTCAAAACCACCACCCTTCGTAAACGCATCAAATTTCTTGCCAATAAATTCTATGAAAAAATTTGTGATCTTCCTAACGAAATTGTAGTGGAGCTTCCGGACTTTGCTGTTTGCAGCTAGCGATTTATAAAATATATTTTTTAATTACTTGAATTTATATTTTCCATTTTCACACATTGTTGAGTTGTTAAATCATTGATATCAGAATAATTTAGAGTTCCTGTATGAATATTTTTCTTTCTTTTTGTTTTCTCTCCTTTTATTTTTCCTTTTTTACAAAAAATAATCACATACATATGTTATTATATATATGACATCTTGATAATGGTCATACCGAATATAATAAAAATTGTAGACCAGTTCAATTTATTTAATCGATATTACATGCACGATCTTTTAATTTAAATGTTTTTAATATAAATTTAGTAATTAAAACAAATTATTCTTGGGTAGTTAAATCTTACTTAATTGTAAATCATTCGAATAAAAAAAAATACAAGTTATATAACTTTTCCTCCTGAATTAAATATGGCATTATTAAAATGAATTAATGCCAATAAAATAAAGAAAATCATTCTGTCCGGAGTGGGTTTCGGACAGACATTATGATCGGAACAGAAAAGCACCGCGCTTTATACCACTCGGCCACTGTTTTCTCGTTCGAGTGTACTCTTAAAATTGGTTAGGTTGTAGATTTAATTTTACGCATTCGCAAATGGGTCGTTTTCATGTGAAAAGTGGATTTGATGAAAATACCTTTTCGTTTTAATATATATAGGATGTTTATTTTGATGTACAATGTGGCATAATTAAACTGACAGTACTCCGCATGCTCTGTAGCATGATTTAATTGTAAGAAAGGAGCCAAATTTTCTAGGATGATTAAACAAGACCAGGGTGGGAGGGGGGGGGGAGATTCCGCGAAGAAAACAACGCCACATTTTAGCACTAATTTTTTTTCGTCCCCCGTCTTGTTTTAACCTTCTGATTACTTATTCCCTCGTATCATAATTTAGAAATTTTTTTTTTATTTGTGGTAGATTTCTCTAGAAAATATCTTGGTACAAGTCAATGGCAGAAATTATTTTTCAAAAAGTAGTGTGAATAGCATAAAGAAATACTCGCTGGGACGACAAATGTCCCGACTCCGTAATCAAAGGGTTAATCATCCTTCAAAACTGGGCTTCATTTTCCCAATTAGATCATGGTACAGAACATGCTAAGTACTGTCGGTTTAATTATAGCCATCTTGTATATTCCATACATTGAATCCCTGTTAATATTCTGTAACACTGTATAATATACAATTATACAGTGTATATTATGTAGTTTAATATACACTACACTGCATATATGTAGTGGATCATTGTTTATGCTTATCTGATTTATATGTTTTCGAGCTTAGGTTCATACTATACTGTATATACTGGTTATTATTATACTGTAAAAAATTGCAGGAAAATATCGTGATATAATAGAAACATTTATCAAAATTCAATGTAATATCGTAGTCACTTACCAGAAATATTTCTCTCATTGGCGATAAAATTAACTGAACATGAAAAGTATATAGTTCATTTTTTTCTTTAGTAGATCTTTTACTTTCTTTTTAGCTTACCGCTTTTTTGAACAGCATTTTATATCGTCTGTCTCTGTCTCTTTCAATCTTCGATATTGCCAATCTTGGTCAGAGTTCTAGAAATCGTCGATATCTCTTTTACTTCCTCTAAGCGTATGTATGCATGTAGATGGTTATTTCTTTTCACCCTACACATTCCTTGAACCATGCGTTGTCTCATTGGTAGGTCTATTACTCGGTGTGCTCTCTCCTCTCAGATTTCAAATTTGAATCAAAGAATTGAAAGCATTCTTGTTGGAGTAACAACTCTCTGTTACTAAAAACCTGATGAAGACAGCCATTAATAAGTTGCTAATTAAATAATAGTAGTGTTTTATTCACCATTTGGTATACTTCTGTGTATTACCCTTATCGACAACATTTATATGAAGAAGAAGCAATCAGAAAGTACCAGAAAGCAATATATATCCACAGCTTATAGTCCAGGAGGCAGCGTCACATTTTTGCAACCAATTATAACGTTGATGATTTTGATATACATGATAGATTAGATGGTGCTGATAACGAAACTGCCAGTCAGATAGCGCATTAGCAGGGGATGTTGCCATAGAAGCATTCCGCTGCAATGTTAAGATGCTGTCAAAGTTGGCGTTTCAACCAAATTTCTGGACGTGACAGTGGAGAAAATGAAAAAACTAACGCCCTGAGACAATAATTGCCTGTAACTCAAAATGTGATTCATTTACCGGAAAATGAAAAACCTGTTCGATTACAAATCAGTTCAATAATCATCATGCCTACAAGTATCATGCTTTTATGTTTAAAAATAAGTCAGAAAATGTGTCAGAAAGTTTCTCATTGTTGAGCGAATAAAAATATTTTTTGCGAACTGCCTTAAATGAATGGCAACTCGATTACTGATGATGATTCCGAATAGCGGTAACATCAGTCATCAGGTCGACATTCATTTAACATTACAGCCGGCTATGGCAACACTCCCAACTGGTACGCAATCTGACTGGCAGTTTCTTTATTAGCACCATCTAATCTATCTTATATATCAAAATGATCGACGCTAAAATTGGCTGCATAAATATGACGTTATCTCTCGAATCATTACAGAAACAATTCTGAAATGAAAATGCGCCTTTACTGCCCGCAAATTTCAGAGAAGACATATTTGTTGATTTGGTAAACTTGTTGGTTTTTAAATTTTCCAGTTAGGTATTTTCTTCTAAATATTTCTGAAAATAAAATAAGTTTCCGAATCCAGAACAACTGCTATCTTACACTGAATCTTCATAGGCATTCCTTGTCCATCAGAAAACGTTTTTGTAAATCTTGCTAGTGTATGTGTTTTAATGATAAAACGCTTTTTTTGCACGAAAGAAGTAAATTCTTAATTTTATTTATATGAAATTATATGTAAGCTGTAAATGTAATATGTAAGCTGTAATATGTAATATATATTATATTTCATTTACATGAATTCATATTTAGGTTCTTCCTGTAACTGTCATCTCTCTTCATTTAACATTTTCACATAACAGTAACGTAAGGTATACCCCCCCCCCCCCCCCCATCATCCCTTCTTACTAATTCTGCCACAAATCATTGTATGGCACATATGGTATCACTGGCACTAACCGATATCTAATAACGCCTAACCATTATACATTATGCAGAGATTAAGCTTCTGGGGCCGTCTACGTATTAAAAAATATAACAATTTTCATTTTCTTAACACTCGCTTTATTTGAATGCCTTAGATTAATTCAGCCTGTACCTGGAAGTGTATTTTTTGTGATACCTTCTTAAATGTTCGCATAGCTATAAAAGAAAACAAAGGATTAAAAATTTCGAATTTTATAAAATTTTTACATATAGTTTTCAATATCTTTCTATGAAGAAAGAAATGGAGGTTCCGATTAAAACAAAGTGAGATATATTTAAATATTCTAAGTAATCACTACTTGAATAATTCCCTGGTGATATAAAAACATATATGATTAATGATTTTTTGAAAAATTATAAGTAAAGCTGAATAAAAAACAAACAAACTCTATCATGCAGTGTCATTAAATATTGTAGAATATTAAAAATCTCATTTAATAATCCTCAGAACAAAGAGAGAATCTATGCATTAAAATACTTCTCAAAACACCAAAAAATTTGTTTTTGTGCCCCTAGAAAGCATAAACATCATTATTTTTAGCGGAAACGCTTTCCGTCACATGGATTTTCTTTTTCCGCGTTATAATAGTTCTCATAAAAGTAAAAAAAAAGAAAAAAATAAAAGAGGCAAGCAAAATTTGAATAAAAGAATTTAGAAGATTTCAAAGGAACAGACTGTGATAGTAATAACTGCTATGCTAGATTTTACAAAACAAAGTTCATTCGGTGCAAATAAATGTGGAGTAAAATACCATGTATGTACCATGTATGTAATTTTCTCGCTGTTCTAAACAAAGTAGCTTTCATAAAAACTTCTTGATACCACACTGATTTTAACAATAGAATTACAAAATTTCGTCTAAGCCAGTAATGTATAATGCTGTACCAACCTGTAAATTCTTACAATACTACTTCAAAACGTTTACTTCCGGATTTAAAACAAGCCTTTTCTACTCAAGATACATAAAAAGAAAAAAAAAAGCTCTCCAAACAACCATTCTGTAAATATTATCAAAAGGCTTTTATATTCAAGTTACATACATAATGAATATGAATTTAAAGCCAAGATAAATAAGATAAAGTAAAGATGAATTTAATCAAGGTGTTTAAATGAAGATTTTTTTTTTATGAAGGCTTATGCTACACCAACTAATAACATCTTAGAATACTATTGCAAAAGTTTTTCTTCCGGTTTTAATATTTAACTCTTTACTGTGGAAGATAGAACGCAAAATAGACCAAATTGTCTGGGCTAAAATTCTTAAAATATTATTGCAGGGTCGTTATGCTCAAAGTACATATTTGATGTAGAAATGTAAATATTAATTTAATCAAGGTGTTTTGCTGAAGGTTTGTTTCAGAAATTACACAAAAATATTATTTGGTTATATTTCAGTTTATCTAACTATTCGTTATTTCTAGTTTTTATTGTGAACAGAAAATATTTTCATTCGGAATAATCAAACATGGTGAAAACACATCCAATAGTATTTTCTTGATACTCTAAACAATCTTCCTTACACAAAAAACGTCTTGATATCTCATTAATTTTAACAATAGAATTACAGCATTCCGTCTTCACTAGTTATTTATAATAAAGCACCAAATAATAAATTCTAGAATACTACCTCAAAGCTTTTTCTTTCGGTGTTACAACTTTTTCCTTTTCTACATACACAAAAGAAAGAAAAAAGGCTGTATGAATTACCATTCTTTAAACATTACCATAGAACTATTATAATGAAGATCCATATTTAATGCAAAAATTCAAAGATTAATTTAATGTAAGGTGTTTTAATGAAGAATCGTTTCGGAAATTAAAATAATAATAATAATAATGGATCCTATTATAGTTTATACAGTTAATACTTTTTAAAAACTTCATTCAGTGCAAAGAAATGTAGAGACAAACCCATCGTATGTCAGTTACGATGTCTTGCTACCAGTTTAGATACAGGTCTTTCTACCTTAATTAAACTGGCTTACGTAAAAACTTTTTGATATCATAAATATTTTAACAATTCGTAGCACAGAGTGATAACATATCATCTTCGCCAGATATTTTTTATGCTTCACTAACTAATAAACTCTTTGAATACCACTTTAATTTTTCTTCTGGTATTAACGGGAACCTTTTCTGTTGGAGATAATTAAAACGAGAAATTAAAAGTCCGGATTACCATTTTTGAATATTATCACAAGATTTTAAAATCCAAGATACATATTTAATGAAGAAATGTCGAGATGAATTTGATCAAAGATATTTAAATGAATATTTGTTTTAGAAATAAAGAAAAAATAATTAATTATATTTTAGTTTATCAAATAAAGTATTGGTTATTTCTCTTATAGTTTTTACTTAAAAGGAAAAAAACTTCGTTCAGTGTGACAAAAAAAAGGGGTAGAGGAAGAACACATCCTATATCATTTTCACGCTATTCTGAACAAAGCAGCTTACATAAAAACTTCTTGATACCACACCAATTTTAACAATTCGTAACATAGGATTACAATATTCCGTCTTCACCAGTGATTTATTATGCTGCACCATCTAATAAATTACTTCACTTTTTTTTTTCTTCTGGTTTTACAACTTTTTTCTTTGTGAGACGCATAAAAAGAGTGGGGAAAATGCTTGGACTACCATTTCCTAATAATTAAAATTCCGATTTTTATTACTAAACCAGCCGTTGGTTCATGACATGAAACCAAATACAAAACTGCTAGACTTCAAACCTATGTATAGAATTTTCGGTTGAAATAGGATACTAGATTCAAAGAAATGATACAGCGTTGGGGAGACAGGAAAGGTTAAAAATGCACGGTGAACGATTTATACTTTAAAATCATAAATTACGTTTTAAAACTTTTCGGCTGACATAGCCTTTGGCACCTGGTACGTGCCAGGAAAAATCACGCACCTATCGTGGATTGTTTGCGAAATTAGCATTTACGCAAAATACTTCACATAATTCAGATTCTAGTTTACCAAACAGTCTAAGTATTCCTAAAGCGCGCAATCAAATGTATTCTGCGCCACAAATACTTTACATTGTAATCTTGAGTGTAATTTATTATTTGTAAAGATTCCAGTGTTAGTGTCCAACGATTAGATATACATGTAGAGCACTTTTATCGCCATCTGAGAAAACGGCATGAATGCTAAAGAGCTGATTAAACTTTTTCCAAGAATTGAGTCACTTCAACTGCTTAGGACCCATTTCAATTCACAAGCGTGTATTCTTGAGCATCATTTTTTGACCTTTCAATCTCTATGTGACGTAAGTGCACAGAACAGATATGCCGAAAGAATGTAACAAATTTTCCAGACAAAAAAGTTAAATGATTTTCTTTTGTTTTACTTTATGCTCCTTTTGCCTCCTAATCTTTGACCAGATCGGATTATATAAATAGCTTACTTGAGTACCTGTGATTTTTTACATTAAAAATATTCTGTTCATGAAGTTATTTTTTTTTCACCAAAACTTTCAAGATATTCTTTAAAACCGCCTTTGGTAGCAAATTCCCTATCACATTCTGAACAATACAAAAGCAATCTATTTAGCTTAGGAAAAAAAAAAAAAAAAAAAAAAAAAAAAAACTTTTTTTTATAAGTAGAAAATCCTACTATTTATGTATTCTATATAACTGCCAACTCCTGTGCATTTTAACTCTTTTCCCCTTTTCTTATTTAAAAAAAGGAAAGAAAAAAGAACGAGAATGAAAAAAATCATGCGTCAGGCATAGATTATGAAATACTTTTCAACGGTAACAGAATATTATTGAGAAATTTCATTTTTTCCTAGAAGAAAATGAACTATCTAACTAAGCGACTTAAAAAAACAACTCAGTAAAAGTCCATTTACAACAATTGCTGGCCCTATCTTCCGGTAATGTGTGTAGATTATTTCGTATAGCACTGTATAAGATTTATAGAACTTATACACACCACTTAATACACTCAAAATTATATAAGTTTAAAAATGCATAATACCACAGCGGATAACACACTTCCAGCAATTGTCGATCTTAGTCCTTTTACCGAATTCTTTTGTGTGCCTCTGTAAATGAACGATAAAAGCTATGCACTCCATAATCTATAGAGAATATGCTGTAGTGCACTTCAGTGGACTCATTAAGTTTAAAGTACTATAACACCATTAAACTGCACCGCAAATGATTTTCCCCATTAATCGAAATATAAAGGAATTATTTCGTGCGCCCCTGTAAACGAACTACAAATGCTACTTATTCTATACTTCTGAGAAAGCAAGTTGTAGTCCATTGAAGTATGTCAATCTCATGTTGTAAATATCGAAACAGCGATAAACACACCGCAAACGATTTTCCCTCATTAATCGAAATATAATGGAATTATTTCGTGCGTCCCTGTAAACGAACTATAAATGCTACTTATTCTATACTTCTGAGAAAGCAAGTTGTAGTCCATTGAAGTATGTCAATCTCATGTTGTAAATATCGAAACAGCGATAAACACACCGCAAACGATTTTCCCTCATTAATCGAAATATAATGGAATTATTTCGTGCGTCCCTGTAAACGAACTATAAATGCTACTTATTCTATACTTCTGAGAAAGCAAGTTGTAGTCCATTGAAGTATGTCAATTTCATGTTGTAAATATCGAAACAGCGATAAAACACACCGCAAATAATTTTCCCTCATTAATCGAAATATAATGGAATTATTTCGTGCGTCCCTGTAAATGAACTATAAATGCTACTTATTCTATACTTCTGAGAAAGCCAGTTGTATTCCATTGAAGTATTTCAATCTCATGTTGTAAATATTGAAACAGCGATAAAACACACAGCAAACGATTTTCACTCATTAATCAAAATATAATGGAATTATTTCGTGCGTCCTTGTAAATGAACTATAAATGCTACTTATTCTATACTTCTGAGAAAGCCAGTTGTAGTCCATTGAAGTATTTCAATCTCATGTTGTAAATACTGAAACAGCGATAAAACACACAGCAAACGATTTTCCCTCATTAATCGAAATATAATGGAATTATTTCGTGCGTCCCTGTAAGCGAACTATAAATGCTACTTATTCTACACTTCTGAGAAAGCAAGTTGTAGTCCATTGAAGTATGTCAATCTCATGTTGTAAATATCGAAACAGCGATAAAATACATACCGCAAACGAATTTTCCCCCATAGGCCATAATGTATGAGTTTTTTTATGTGTCTGTGTAAATGAACTATAAATTCTACCCGCTTCATTTTCAATTCCGCACATTCTATAGTAATCCTCAGCATCATATAAAAATTTCATGGCAATCAGAGTATATTTACGAGAGTTAGAGTACGGACATACAGGCGGCCAGACAAACAGGCTGTCTGCTATAATCACTTTTCAACTATGTTGGAAAGTGTTAAAAATTAAATATCGTGCTTAGCAATATTTGAAGAAATAGAAAAAATAACTTATTGTAATTTGCTGCCTTAATAATGCTAAGCTAAGTTCTTGATCCCTATCTCCCCCCGATCCACTCCTTCCATTGGACATAGAAATCATCAGACATCACAGGCCTTATAAAATTATTCTTTTTAATTTTTTACTGCACCGCTTTGTGTCTTTCTACTGATTTTTGACAAGTTGAGTTATAAAATACCAATATTTTTTTTTCCTCCGTCACGTAAGATTTTTCTACAAAGTGAAGATGGAGACATAGGAAAGTTTATTAGTTCTTGTATCACTGCGAACCGCCTTTGAGATAATAAGTTCTTTGAAAAAGAGTGCTACAATTGCTCTATAACTTGCATTTCTACATACAGATTCCGTGAAATTTAAAAACAAATAATTTCTTATACTTTATTGCTAATTTAATATAAGATTTTAGAGATTTTAGAGAACATGAAAATTAATTTAAAATATCAAATTACATGACTTTTTTAAAGTACTTCTTTTTAATGATGTCGAACTCACAAATGATTTTCTTTGAGACAACATTTAGAGGAATTTACTTTAATAAATTATTATTATTATTATTATTATTTAGTTATTTGGAATCTGAATTCAAATAGTTGAGCCTTTTATGAATGTGTAGCTGGACTGCTACACAAATAGCTCAGAAGAAACTTAAACTTGAGAAAGCTGTAATGAAAAAATACCATCGACAGAAAATAAAAATTGGCAAATTAAAAAAATATATTAATAGAAAATGTAATTTGAATTTTGAAATAACACCTATAGTAAATACGTGTACCAAATTTCAATTATTTTTGCGGCGCAAACAATCCATCTTTAATAGAACTAATAATTTATTTAATAATATATTTATTTCTATAAGAATTATTTTGTTATAGGAAGTACATCTACTTCCTATACTTATAGTTGGAAAAGATTCGAATCATTTCTCTCATTGTAACATCAACACATTGACATTTCCACGAAATTATGTGCATTAAATTTCATTTTAAAGGCGTTGTAAATTACCTTCCTATACTTATCGCTGGAAAAGATTCGAATTATTCCTCTCATTGTAATATCAACACATTGACATTTCTACGAAATTATATGCATTAAATTTGATTTTAAAGGTAAGCTTATTTTATGTCTAATGTTACAAGCATTTTCTAATTTCATTAGACAAAAATAAATAGGGAAAATAAGGTTCATTTATCTTGGGTAAAAAACAAATTCGATGTAATAAATGAGCATAAAAATAGTTTATAATATAATTTGATCCCATTTCATATTCAGTAATCTAATTTTATTTTATAAAGAAAATAAAATGCAAAATAAATATTACCAAACTTAATCATTCATGTTAAAAGATAAGTAACTCTTAACTTTTCTCAGTATAAATTTTTAGTTATCTTTTTTCTTCTTTTTCTTTACTTTTTAAGTATTTTCTAAATTTAATATTTCATATCTAGTAATATATATAATTTAAGGCATTTACTAAACAAATTACTTATTTGTGTAAAAGAAAAAAAAAAAGGATAAAAAATTTTCATTTTATAAGTTAAGTTTTCATATTTTATTAAGTTTCCTATTGAATGTATGACTGCATATTAAATTTTATTCTTTTATTTTACAATTGTTTAAGATAGTTTAGAAAAAAAAAAAAAAAAAGTAGGAGAATGTGTTTTTTGAAAAATGAGTTCCTAAATTGAATATTTACGAATAGAGGTGGCATTCAAACGTCTTTCAGCGCAAAATGTGTTTGCATAAATAATTGGTTATTATTTTCTGCACTGTTGGAGTTTTGTCTAGATGTAAATAATGGACTTCTGATAGTCAATTATCCTTTATTCCCAGTGATGCCGAATACCGGATTACTGGTGTATAACAAAACATCGTAGGTGGTCTTTTGCCTTTTTATTCGTTTATATTTTATATTTATTATTAAACTGAAAAGCACCTGAAAATAGTTATTTTATTTAACGTTGACTCTCTTACCGCTGTGTTATATCTATTAATGAACCTATACTAAAAATTACGAAGGTACCTCATGTTATCCCAGCTCAGATTTTTCGGCGATATATATATATATATATAATATTTTTTTTTTTTTTTTTTTTTTTTTTTTTTTTTTTTTTTTTACGTCAAGAAAGAAAACATCAAAAATAAGTACCCAAACGTAGAAAAAAAAATCCTCAAAAAGATAATATATATATATATATATATATATATATATATAGTGGTAGTCCTAAAATCATATTCTTTAGCAATGTTATGGCTAATATGATGATGAAACCACTCATTTTATTTGTGGTATTTAGGCATTTAGGACTTGATAATTCTGTCTAAATTCCACAAATTTCATTCATTCAACTTCATTCATGCAATTTTTAATTTAATTTCTTCTTCTTTTAAATATGTATTTGATATCTATATTCAGAGTGTTCGGGAACACTTTCGTAGTCAATAAATTATTACTTACTAAATCATAATTTCATAGTTTCTGTTGGTGTTTCGGTAATGTTTCATTAATGGTTATATATATATATATATATATATATATATATATATATATTATGGGTCCCAGTTATTATAATTACTTTATTTAAAATAAAATAATAATTAGATTGCATAATATATATTGTTTATGTATCCTATAGCGATATTATGTTTCTTGGCGTAAGAAAATTTCCGCCAAATATAATTTAAGCCAATAATTACGGAATGTTTCACGAATTCTAGTACAGTCTCATTCAAAGCCTTATTCGTTGATAAGATACTGACTGATAGAATATATAACCAAATAATTTAATTAAAAGAGGAATATTTTCCTCTACATTCATTAATGAATATTATTATTTATAAATAATTGCACTAAAGAATATTATTTTATGCCCACAAAAAATTTAAACGGATATTTAAATAAAAATAAGAAAACATTTTACTTTGTTCTGAATCTGGATGCTTGAGAAATACCATAAACGAGGCTTATACTTCAATGTTTATCTACATAAGATTTAAAACATTCGATTATTTGTTTTTTTTTTTTTTTTTTTTTTTTGCAATATATCAACCAGAAAAGTCTGACTGAACGAATATAGAACCAAATTAATTAATTTCACGACTTCATAAGCCTGTGTTAATGATTATTCGTTATGATTCATGCAATAATGAATTTATTAATAATAAAGTCAACACAAGGCACTACAACATCAAACCCTCATAAACCGAAATCGAACCATCACTCACGATCCGGTTAATTTGGTTCATCTACAGGTTCATGTAACCCTTTATATATATATATATATATATATATATATATATATAAAAACTTATTGCAAAAATTAACCATTGAAACAGAAATAACTGACCAAATGCAATGAAATTATTATCCCAAATAGCTATGTCAAATTACACATTATAAAACATAGTCCTAACAAATGAAGTATTTATTCAAAAAGTGAAACATAAGTAAAAAAAAAAAAAACACAAATGCAAGCTTATAATGTAATTTACTTTTTCAAGGGCTGGGAAACCACATTATAAGCAAAGAATGATTGTTTTCTGTAACTGTCACAAGCTTAAAGCCAAAATTTTGTGACAATTCCAAGCCCAAACAATCATTGGAAAATATATATATATATATATATATTAATGCCATTCCGTATTCATTAATCCTACAGCAAACAATACAGTGTTTTTATTATTTATGGTTGGATTCGTCAATGCGTGTGTAGTTCGCGTGATTAGTAGAGACTTCAATGGTCACGTCTTTTGAGTAACTTCTGCTACTATCCCCCCCCCCCCCCACACACACACACACACTTTCCATCCTTTCCTTCTCAAACTGTTAAAAAAAAAAAAAAAAAAAAAATCAAAGAGTATCATTGCTTTTTTTAGTTAGGTTCATAGAGGCCACCTACCTTGAAATATCGCGAATCCCCCCCCCCTCCTTCTCTTTTTCTTCTTCTATATAAAGAATAAAATATATTTTTACTATTATCTCTCTACTGTCTATCAATGATACGAGTTTTTATTTTATTTCTTTAATTAGAAATTTTACTATGTTTACTAAACAAACAATTTATTGAAAAATAAATTAATTAAATTAAACATTTGAATTGATAAATTATATATAATACATGTATTCTAAATAAGAATTCAATTAACTGAATTCAATCAATTTTAAAAGGCTTATTTCTCTTTAAACTGTAAAAAGCATCAAAGAGTAAAATTGCTTTCCAGTAGTTAGATTCATAGAGGCCGCCTATCTTAAAATTTAATTTTCTAATCTTTTCTTTTTTTTTTTTTTTTTTTTTTTTTTTACATAAAGAATAAAATACATTTTTAATATGATGTCACTAATGTCTTTTCATGATACGGGTTTTCATTTTATACCTTTAATTAAAAATTTTACTATGGTTTCTAAGCATACAATTTATTTAAAAATAATATTAATCGAATAAAATTATGCATTTGAATTGATATATTAGAATGTAAGTAACTTTAAATAAGAATTCTATCAACTGAATTGAATCAATTTTAAAAGGCTTCTTTCTCCTTAAACTGTAAAAAGCATCAAAGAGCGAAATTGCATTCCAATAGTTAGATTCATAGAGGCCACCTACCTTAAAATTTTTCTAATTTTCCCACCTTTTTTTTTTCTTTTTTTTTACATAAAGAATAAAATACATTTTTAATATGATGTCACTAATGTCTTTCCACGATACGAGTTTTCATTTTATACCTTTAATTAAAAATTTTACTATGGTTTCTAAGCATACAATTTATTTAAAAATAATATTAATCGAATAAAATTATGCATTTGAATTGATAAATTACAATGTAAGTAACTTTAAATAAGAATTCTATCAACTGAATTTAATCAATTTTAAAAGGCTTATTTCTCCTTAAACAGTAAAAAGCATCAAAGAGCGAAATTGCATTCCATTAGTTAGATTCATAGAGGCCACCTACCTTAATTTTTTTTTAATTTTCCCACCTTTTTTTTTCTTTTTTTTTACATAAAGAATAAAATACATTTTTAATATGATGTCACTAATGTCTTTCCATGATACGAGTTTTCATTTTATACCTTTAATTAGAAATTTTACTATGGTTTCTAAGCATACAATTTATTTAAAAATAATATTAATCGAATAAAATTATGCATTTGAATTGATAAATTAGAATGTAAGTAACTTTAAATAAGAATTCTATCAACTGAATTTAATCAATTTTAAAAGGCTTCTTTCTCCTTAAACTGTAAAAAGCATCAAAGAGCGAAAGTGCATTCCATTAGTTAGATTCATAGAGGCCACCTACCTTAAAAAATTTCTAATTTTCCCACCTTTTTTTTTTCTTTTTTTTTTTTTTTTACATAAAGAATAAAATACATTTTTAATATGATGTCACTAATGTCTTTCCATGATACGAGAGTAGTAAGATAGTGGGGGTTCACCGGCCACAGGAGCGCTCATTTGAGGAATGGGGATTCCAGACTGAGGAACGAGGATTCCTCAAGGAGGAATGGGAATAAGGGGGAGGAGGTACCTTCACAACCGATAATACAATGTTCAGAATCATTCTTCTCTTTACAACAATAATTTCTGGTCCATCTAGTTATGTATCTGATATTTTGTAGAAAGGTTTGTGTATAAGAATATGTTTTAAAAAGCAAGTATATTATATATTTATTATAAATAGTTCTATGCGTGTCTATGTGTGTGTATGTGTGTTTGTGTGTGTGTGTGTGTGTGTGTGTATGTGTATGTATGTGCACGTGGCAAATAGATCTCTTTGTGTGTGAGTATGACTATCTGATTATTTATGAAAGTTTTACAAAAAATTTTCATGTTTTTATAAAGAAAAAAAATATGCGGTAGTTAAAAAGTTTCACATATTAAAAAAAAAAAAATCTTTTAGAAAAAGTTTTGCATTACTTTAAAAAAAAATTTATTTTATTAAAAATTTTATCTTAACAACAAAAAAAAAGTTTCACTATAGTTTAACTACAACAAAAGTTTGTGTATAAAGATAACGTTTCACTAGTAAGGTTTAAAAAAAGTACTCAATAATAAAATCAACAATTTTTATTATAACAAAATAATTTACAGAAAGGTATTTACAGATCAAAATATACATCGCGATTTTGCGTTAGCAATACAAATCAACATTTTCTTCTTTATTACAAACGGTATTAATGTCATAATGGCCATATGCTAAACTGCTTATTCCATCATCCAATAAGTAACGCTTGTCGTCAAAGGGACTTAAGCTAATTTTATTTTGAGTTAATGTATATAGGCGATGGTCATCTTGGGCAATTCTTACCTGTTTCTCCATACTTGTTTTTTGTTGTTGGAGGCACTCCAAGTAGTCTTCATGTTTAATTTTCTGCCGAACAATCTGCGTAGATACGCCTTTTGCACGCTTCTTTTCATCTTTAACAGATTTTAGAGAATACATTTTTGATTTCAGTCCGACAAACTCAAGGACTAATTCACCATTAAGTTCATCCTTAAACTTTCCGAGCGTCTTCTTATTATCCTCAGAGTATAGACGATGGGATTTCGGGTATTCAGAAAAGTCAAACAACTCACGATGCTGCTCCAGATCCTTATAAATATTATTGGTTTGAATATGATACGTTAGGGAATCTGTATCCGTAAAGAGTAAAACTGCACGATCTTTGTATGTTTTCTTTATAAAATTGTAATGGAAATCATACATACAAAGTTTAGATAGTTCGAGTATAGAAAATCCAACATAGATGGGTCGGTTCATATGTATGCTAGTTTTTAATCTCTCAACAGCAGTCAAGTCTTCATCATAAGTTTTAAACGATTTAAAAGTAGGCGATGCTACTAATTTTTTGGCTCTTTTTTCACCGTTACAAAGCACAATATTTCTTCTTTTTCGTAGATTTTCCATGGTTTTACCAAAAACAGAATTGTTCATTAACTTAAAAAAGTCTTTCTCAAAAGAAGATTTTGCTTCTTTCCTTTTTTCGGTGTTGAAATTAATATATTTCTGCAACCATGGTCCCTGTTTAAATTTTAAAGCTTTATGCACAGCTGTAATTTTTAAACCAAGTTCTAAATAAAATTTGAGATTACGATAATGGGTTATATAATTTCGTTTATTATTTAAATTTGGTATAAGTTTAGGAGTTCCGACGAATTTTCTATTGTTGAGTAAGCTTCTTGCATGAGAAGATAGCATCTGATCCTCTACAGTTACTCTCTCAGGGGCGACAGGGTATTCATTATGCAAAGGATGTAAATGTTTCGGGTATTCCAAGTCTACCTCGAAAAGATACCCAATTTCGGAACTATCAGATAAAGATAGAACCCACTCTTCTGT
This sequence comes from Maratus michaelseni, assembly GCA_963931845.1. Classification (NCBI taxonomy): domain Eukaryota; kingdom Metazoa; phylum Arthropoda; class Arachnida; order Araneae; family Salticidae; genus Maratus; species Maratus michaelseni. The sequence continues at coordinate 300,086,212 of OZ007587.1, read as the reverse complement.
CATATGACTTGTTTCACACCATTCAAAACCGCCGTAGGGTAAAAATTGGTTCATAGCCCACCCGTATAAGTTATTGGCATCCCAATACATAATGTAGCTGGGTGCCTCATTTTTCTTATAATCGGGCGTACCAGGGATGTTTGCTCGGGCATATCTTTTACTTATCATGCTAATGCCGCCTCTTATTCCATTTTCAACCATAAGCAACATATCTATATCACTGAGTAACTCTAAAGGTGTATCAGACATCTTCAAACAAGCCTGCCATGCTAGCCCAGGTGCTGTAAACAGGTGAGCAGGGTCAATTTCATAATACTGCTGACATAATTTCCTAAAGTTTTGAAACACGTCAGCAAGTAGTAGAACATCTGTCTTCACATAAAGGTTGTGATAATCACCAAGAGTCTTGATATCAAATGTTTTCCATACATTCTGGGCGTGTTGGTATTCCTTTTCACTTATAGGCTCATTGGTTAAACTATTAAAAAAGGCAGAAGGCGGAGGAAGCTGCTTCTCAGTAAATTTTTCAAAGCAAGTAAAATAATCATAGGGGTAAACCCCTTTCCGTATAAGTAAAGATAAATTATTATTTCGGGGAAAATTTTCTTCAAGAATAGTGAATTGATCAGGTTGAAGGTTTTTAACAAGTTTTTCCAATGACGTAGGCAAAAATTGGAAAGAGTCTATAAACACCATCTGAATATAAGATGTAGGCTTTCTGATTTTAAAGGTGATATAGTTTTCCATAGAAGTAGCAATAACATCGATTTCATGATCTTTGAATTTTCCAAGCTTTGTCATAATATGATGGCCATCGTAGTTTTTCAAGTTATGGAATATAACAGGAATTGTTTTACACTGCTTATAGTTCAAGTTGCATTCCACATGTGCAGCTCCTCTGTATGCACCTGACAGGTGATCATGGTCACGTGTCCGTTTCTCATCTAAAGTTTTCTTACAAATATGACAAAACTCTGCTTCTCGAAATGCCTTTTCTTCCTTGGGAGAAAGCTTCATAGGTTTAACATTTAGTAACTTTTGACCTAAAATTTCCTTCTCTTGCATCATTCGGTTTAAAAAATGATCAACACAGTTTCTACCCCGATATACCTGTGCTTTCTTCACACACGTTCCATCGGGTCCAATAACCACATAGGCATAACCACATGGCAAGTGATAGGTTGTTTTCTCGGTATAGGATGCTTTAGAAGAGGGAGGGGCTGATGAAATAGGTATAAGTAGACTCTCAAAATCCGCATAAATCGTATAGGCAACAGGATGTTGTAAACGAATACCTGTAAACTTTAATATATTATCATTTTCACTAGGCATCTTTATAGCTTGTGCAACATGTTGAGAACAATATTCATTATGCTTATCCAATAGATCTTGTCTTGAAAATCGATGTAAACATCGATAACAATAATAACCAGCGGCTCTATGTTTGGTAAGATCACCTAAAAGTCTTGAAAAACTTCTTATCAAACAATAGTGTTGCTTTTCACCATCACCAACCAATAACAAATTAATCACATCTTGATCTTTCTTTTCAGATATATACAGGGGGCAAACTTCATCCTCTTCATAACCAAACACATTCACCCGTAAATTGTTGAGTTGTTCAATAACAGGTATCTTCTGAAGAGGTACAGGGCATTCTACATTACCTAATTTAATATCATGTTCAAAAGGTCGATAATGTGAAACACGTTCAGGTTTTTTTGTATAATCCAAGTTCAGTTTAAAAGCCAAAAGACACCATACTAAACATTTGTTATCTTCGTTTTTTATATTCAGCACTGCTTTTTTATCATCGAGTTTTTTAGACAAAGGAATATAGGAACTCGCAGCGAGGGGGTGATATTTAGCAATCTTGAGTTCTAAATGAAGAATTTTTCTAAGTTTCCAGCCAGAACCTCTTTGTACAAATTCTTCAAAGGATTTAATAATCTTCGAAAATCCTTCCTCAATATGTTGTGAGATAGTATCTTCTATAAGTTCGGTCATACACGAACATCGAAAATAACATTGAATTTCTTCAAACTCCTCATTATCAGTTAGACGTTCAAGTGATATTTTTTCTACCATATACCATTTAATTGCACCTTTTTCATGAAAATCACTTATTAAACGTTCTTGTATTTCAGTTTGTACATGGCTATGAAATACCTCTAAATCATTTTCCTCACGTTCATCTGGATGCAAAATCACTGTTTTAAACACATTAAGCGCATCAGAATGCTTTATGTTTTTCGACTTTGCATTAGATAAGCTCATTTTACGTTTTACACTCACAAGAGGTGTGCGAGAGTGTTGCGTGCGTACATGTTGTCTCAGTTCAAATTTTCTTCCAAACACTTTATCGCAATCAATACAAGGAAATGTTGAATTCCGATGTGATTGCAAATGATGCTTCAAATTATCCTTACGTGTAAAAGCTTGATCACATTCATCACACTTTAATGTAGGCTGTCCACCAGTATTATGGGTTTCTGAATGTCTTAACAAGTTCGATCTCCTTCCAAAACACTTTCCACAAGTTTCACAGGTAAACGACTTTTCATTAAGATGAATCTTAACATGTTGTTTTAAATGAAAATATGTTGCAAAGACTTTGTCACAAGTGAGACAAACATGCTTTTTTTCCACATTCGTAGGAGTCACAGTCTTTAAAGAAACATCCTCTTCAACTTGCTGATTAAAATTGGAAGAACTTTGAGATATAGTATCTTTTTCTGTAAGAACTTCAGAGAATCCATCATGCTGTAACAATCCAACACTATCATGTGTTTTTAAATGTCTTTGTAGGTTTGATCTTCGATAAAAAGACTTCTGGCAGATATTACAAGTATATAATTTCTCACCAGAATGAATTTTCATATGTCGGTTCAGATTAGAAATGCTCGAAAAATCTTTATCACAGGTAAGACAGGTAAACATCTTCTTCACAGATACAGAATCTCCCACAATCGGGGTTTCATCAATAGGCATATCAACATCCATAATATAAAAATCAATAAAAAACTTTAACTCTTAAAAGCAAACAACAACGATTCGCACGGATAAAAAGCGGGAGCAATTTAAAACACGTTTAACCACTAGCGATAGGAATCCTCAAATGATGAAAATCCTAATTTTTCCCCGTCTATTTATACCGACCCGAAGGCAAAGTTGAGTTGTAGTATTGCTTGATATGATTGTTATCAAAACGCGTCATACGATTTCGGGGCCTATAAGTTTCTTTCCCCTCTTTATAATATAGCATAATTAAACAGATAAACCCGAATGTATACAAATTTAAATTCGTAAATTATATTATATCACAAAATATAAAAAATCCTACAAAATAAAAATAGAATTTAGCACTTACCCCAAAAACACATCCACTTTAGTTGTTAGTCTGCACTTAACTAATCTTTCTTCCTTATCTATAGTAGGGGGCGCTACCATCGCCGCGAGAGGCACTGCCCGTCTTCCGGTTTGTGACGTCATTTCCGGTTTGAGATAAGAATAAACCTTAAATACACGCACTTAGTCATTCTTCCTTCCCTCTTTCGCGCTAGTAGTTGTCAGTTTCTTGTTTAGACGTGTTGGGTGACGTCATTACATGTTTGCGATAAGAACAAGATTATCCCCTTATCAACAGGTAAAAAGCTGCACTTCAGTGACGTCACAAGTCATATGACATAGCTGATAACGGCACGATTAGCTGATAAAAATTTGTACTAATCATCTATTTCCCTTCAAGTCATTGCATGAGACGGTTGAGCTCCAACAGCTGTATATAAGGTAAGAGTAATTTATATATTATAATAGGATTTTAAATTAATTTAGCAGATGTTACAATTTGATATTTAAAAATTTTCATGCTAAACGAGGTGATTATATGTTGTTCATCATACTAAATCCACAAATTTTAATTCGAAAGAAATATTATTAAAATTATAATCTAAAATAAATTAGCGAAAATGCATAACAAATCTCAACAAAAAGAAGCTAATTATAAAAGGAAATGTACAAAGTTTATAAATTTGCACATGTGTTAAACGCGTTTACAAACCTTATCATAGGCAAAAGTCTAATTCCACCAGACTATTTGTTATAAGTTTAACTATAAGTCAACATGTTAGATATTTGTGAAAAGGAATCTTATGATTTTTAATTTTCCAAGTTCAGTTTCAATCATATTGTATTAGGTTAATTAAAACTTTGAGATTATCTATAGTAAAATACTTAAATTAAAATGTATTTTTGATAGTTTAATATTTATAAACTACAACTTTGACTACTTTTTAAAATGTTTGCCTGATAGAAAACTGTGATAACATGTCTATGTTTGAATTTTTCTGATAACATGCCAATGCCTGAATTTTTCTGACAACTTGTCTGTGTTTGAATTTTTCTGCTAACATGTCTGTGTTTAAATTTTTCTTATAACATGTCTATGTTTAATTTTTCTCTTCTTTTGAAATGTATAAACTTTTACTAAACGTGTCTTTCGATTTCATTGAAGAAAAAAGTGATCGATCAACTTTATCAAACCATTTTAATGTTAATATTTTTAAACGAACGCGATTATCAGATAAAAATATATGTAGTTAATTCATATTATTCCACTAAACATTGCATAACAAAAGAATCTTACAAAAATTTCATACTTCAACATTCAAAAATTGACAATATTCACATCTTAATACTAAAAAACAATCCTTATCTTGCAGTATTTCCTGTAACAAAATCTAAAAATTTCATATCAACAAGACCCAAGTCAGAAACTTTACCTAGGAACTTAATACCAATCTTTAATCATAAAGTGATAAAACTGATAATTTTTTAAAAAGTTACTTCTAAATCATCTCATAGATGGCGCTGTTGAAAAAAATTAATTCAAAACTTGTTTAAAAGACTTTAAAAAATTAAATCTAACTTTAAACTAACAAAAACCTGTAGAACAATCACTTTCAGTTAGAAATATTTTAAAAATAATTGTTAATTCTAAAACCGCTCACAGAGGGCGTTGCTGCGAAAAAATCATTTCGAAACTTGTTTAAAATACATTAAAAAACTAAATCTAACTTTAATCTATCATCAAACTCCAGAAAAATCGCTTTCAATTAGAAATATTTTAAAATAATTAAAACTTCTAAAACCGTTCATAGGGGGTGCTGTTGTGAAAAAATCATTTCGAAACTTGTAAAAAATTATAAGTTTTAGATTAATTTTTACAAGTTTCGAAATGATTTTTTCACAGCAGCACCCCCTATGAACGGTTTTAGAAGTTTTAATTATTTTAAAATATTTCTAATTGAAAGCGATTTTTCTGGAGTTTGATGATAGATTAAAGTTAGATTTAGTTTTTTAATGTATTTTAAACAAGTTTCGAAATGATTTTTTCGCAGCAACGCCCTCTGTGAGCGGTTTTAGAATTAACAATTATTTTTAAAATATTTCTAACTGAAAGTGATTGTTCTACAGGTTTTTGTTAGTTTAAAGTTAGATTTAATTTTTTAAAGTCTTTTAAACAAGTTTTGAATTAATTTTTTTCAACAGCGCCATCTATGAGATGATTTAGAAGTAACTTTTTAAAAAATTATCAGTTTTATCACTTTATGATTAAAGATTGGTATTAAGTTCCTAGGTAAAGTTTCTGACTTGGGTCTTGTTGATATGAAATTTTTAGATTTTGTTACAGGAAATACTGCAAGATAAGGATTGTTTTTTAGTATTAAGATGTGAATATTGTCAATTTTTGAATGTTGAAGTATGAAATTTTTGTAAGATTCTTTTGTTATGCAATGTTTAGTGGAATAATATGAATTAACTACATATATTTTTATCTGATAATCGCGTTCGTTTAAAAATATTAACATTAAAATGGTTTGATAAAGTTGATCGATCACTTTTTTCTTCAATGAAATCGAAAGACACGTTTAGTAAAAGTTTATACATTTCAAAAGAAGAGAAAAATTAAACATAGACATGTTATAAGAAAAATTTAAACACAGACATGTTAGCAGAAAAATTCAAACACAGACAAGTTGTCAGAAAAATTCAGGCATTGGCATGTTATCAGAAAAATTCAAACATAGACATGTTATCACAGTTTTCTATCAGGCAAACATTTTAAAAAGTAGTCAAAGTTGTAGTTTATAAATATTAAACTATCAAAAATACATTTTAATTTAAGTATTTTACTATAGATAATCTCAAAGTTTTAATTAACCTAATACAATATGATTGAAACTGAACTTGGAAAATTAAAAATCATAAGATTCCTTTTCACAAATATCTAACATGTTGACTTATAGTTAAACTTATAACAAATAGTCTGGTGGAATTAGACTTTTGCCTATGATAAGGTTTGTAAACGCGTTTAACACATGTGCAAATTTATAAACTTTGTACATTTCCTTTTATAATTAGCTTCTTTTTGTTGAGATTTGTTATGCATTTTCGCTAATTTATTTTAGATTATAATTTTAATAATATTTCTTTCGAATTAAAATTTGTGGATTTAGTATGATGAACAACATATAATCACCTCGTTTAGCATGAAAATTTTTAAATATCAAATTGTAACATCTGCTAAATTAATTTAAAATCCTATTATAATATATAAATTACTCTTACCTTATATACAGCTGTTGGAGCTCAACCGTCTCATGCAATGACTTGAAGGGAAATAGATGATTAGTACAAATTTTTATCAGCTAATCGTGCCGTTATCAGCTATGTCATATGACTTGTGACGTCACTGAAGTGCAGCTTTTTACCTGTTGATAAGGGGATAATCTTGTTCTTATCGCAAACATGTAATGACGTCACCCAACACGTCTAAACAAGAAACTGACAACTACTAGCGCGAAAGAGGGAAGGAAGAATGACTAAGTGCGTGTATTTAAGGTTTATTCTTATCTCAAACCGGAAATGACGTCACAAACCGGAAGACGGGCAGTGCCTCTCGCGGCGATGGTAGCGCCCCCTACTATAGATAAGGAAGAAAGATTAGTTAAGTGCAGACTAACAACTAAAGTGGATGTGTTTTTGGGGTAAGTGCTAAATTCTATTTTTATTTTGTAGGATTTTTTATATTTTGTGATATAATATAATTTACGAATTTAAATTTGTATACATTCGGGTTTATCTGTTTAATTATGCTATATTATAAAGAGGGGAAAGAAACTTATAGGCCCCGAAATCGTATGACGCGTTTTGATAACAATCATATCAAGCAATACTACAACTCAACTTTGCCTTCGGGTCGGTATAAATAGACGGGGAAAAATTAGGATTTTCATCATTTGAGGATTCCTATCGCTAGTGGTTAAACGTGTTTTAAATTGCTCCCGCTTTTTATCCGTGCGAATCGTTGTTGTTTGCTTTTAAGAGTTAAAGTTTTTTATTGATTTTTATATTATGGATGTTGATATGCCTATTGATGAAACCCCGATTGTGGGAGATTCTGTATCTGTGAAGAAGATGTTTACCTGTCTTACCTGTGATAAAGATTTTTCGAGCATTTCTAATCTGAACCGACATATGAAAATTCATTCTGGTGAGAAATTATATACTTGTAATATCTGCCAGAAGTCTTTTTATCGAAGATCAAACCTACAAAGACATTTAAAAACACATGATAGTGTTGGATTGTTACAGCATGATGGATTCTCTGAAGTTCTTACAGAAAAAGATACTATATCTCAAAGTTCTTCCAATTTTAATCAGCAAGTTGAAGAGGATGTTTCTTTAAAGACTGTGACTCCTACGAATGTGGAAAAAAAGCATGTTTGTCTCACTTGTGACAAAGTCTTTGCAACATATTTTCATTTAAAACAACATGTTAAGATTCATCTTAATGAAAAGTCGTTTACCTGTGAAACTTGTGGAAAGTGTTTTGGAAGGAGATCGAACTTGTTAAGACATTCAGAAACCCATAATACTGGTGGACAGCCTACATTAAAGTGTGATGAATGTGATCAAGCTTTTACACGTAAGGATAATTTGAAGCATCATTTGCAATCACATCGGAATTCAACATTTCCTTGTATTGATTGCGATAAAGTGTTTGGAAGAAAATTTGAACTGAGACAACATGTACGCACGCAACACTCTCGCACACCTCTTGTGAGTGTAAAACGTAAAATGAGCTTATCTAATGCAAAGTCGAAAAACATAAAGCATTCTGATGCGCTTAATGTGTTTAAAACAGTGATTTTGCATCCAGATGAACGTGAGGAAAATGATTTAGAGGTATTTCATAGCCATGTACAAACTGAAATACAAGAACGTTTAATAAGTGATTTTCATGAAAAAGGTGCAATTAAATGGTATATGGTAGAAAAAATATCACTTGAACGTCTAACTGATAATGAGGAGTTTGAAGAAATTCAATGTTATTTTCGATGTTCGTGTATGACCGAACTTATAGAAGATACTATCTCACAACATATTGAGGAAGGATTTTCGAAGATTATTAAATCCTTTGAAGAATTTGTACAAAGAGGTTCTGGCTGGAAACTTAGAAAAATTCTTCATTTAGAACTCAAGATTGCTAAATATCACCCCCTCGCTGCGAGTTCCTATATTCCTTTGTCTAAAAAACTCGATGATAAAAAAGCAGTGCTGAATATAAAAAACGAAGATAACAAATGTTTAGTATGGTGTCTTTTGGCTTTTAAACTGAACTTGGATTATACAAAAAAACCTGAACGTGTTTCACATTATCGACCTTTTGAACATGATATTAAATTAGGTAATGTAGAATGCCCTGTACCTCTTCAGAAGATACCTGTTATTGAACAACTCAACAATTTACGGGTGAATGTGTTTGGTTATGAAGAGGATGAAGTTTGCCCCCTGTATATATCTGAAAAGAAAGATCAAGATGTGATTAATTTGTTATTGGTTGGTGATGGTGAAAAGCAACACTATTGTTTGATAAGAAGTTTTTCAAGACTTTTAGGTGATCTTACCAAACATAGAGCCGCTGGTTATTATTGTTATCGATGTTTACATCGATTTTCAAGACAAGATCTATTGGATAAGCATAATGAATATTGTTCTCAACATGTTGCACAAGCTATAAAGATGCCTAGTGAAAATGATAATATATTAAAGTTTACAGGTATTCGTTTACAACATCCTGTTGCCTATACGATTTATGCGGATTTTGAGAGTCTACTTATACCTATTTCATCAGCCCCTCCCTCTTCTAAAGCATCCTATACCGAGAAAACAACCTATCACTTGCCATGTGGTTATGCCTATGTGGTTATTGGACCCGATGGAACGTGTGTGAAGAAAGCACAGGTATATCGGGGTAGAAACTGTGTTGATCATTTTTTAAACCGAATGATGCAAGAGAAGGAAATTTTAGGTCAAAAGTTACTAAATGTTAAACCTATGAAGCTTTCTCCCAAGGAAGAAAAGGCATTTCGAGAAGCAGAGTTTTGTCATATTTGTAAGAAAACTTTAGATGAGAAACGGACACGTGACCATGATCACCTGTCAGGTGCATACAGAGGAGCTGCACATGTGGAATGCAACTTGAACTATAAGCAGTGTAAAACAATTCCTGTTATATTCCATAACTTGAAAAACTACGATGGCCATCATATTATGACAAAGCTTGGAAAATTCAAAGATCATGAAATCGATGTTATTGCTACTTCTATGGAAAACTATATCACCTTTAAAATCAGAAAGCCTACATCTTATATTCAGATGGTGTTTATAGACTCTTTCCAATTTTTGCCTACGTCATTGGAAAAACTTGTTAAAAACCTTCAACCTGATCAATTCACTATTCTTGAAGAAAATTTTCCCCGAAATAATAATTTATCTTTACTTATACGGAAAGGGGTTTACCCCTATGATTATTTTACTTGCTTTGAAAAATTTACTGAGAAGCAGCTTCCTCCGCCTTCTGCCTTTTTTAATAGTTTAACCAATGAGCCTATAAGTGAAAAGGAATACCAACACGCCCAGAATGTATGGAAAACATTTGATATCAAGACTCTTGGTGATTATCACAACCTTTATGTGAAGACAGATGTTCTACTACTTGCTGACGTGTTTCAAAACTTTAGGAAATTATGTCAGCAGTATTATGAAATTGACCCTGCTCACCTGTTTACAGCACCTGGGCTAGCATGGCAGGCTTGTTTGAAGATGTCTGATACACCTTTAGAGTTACTCAGTGATATAGATATGTTGCTTATGGTTGAAAATGGAATAAGAGGCGGCATTAGCATGATAAGTAAAAGATATGCCCGAGCAAACATCCCTGGTACGCCCGATTATAAGAAAAATGAGGCACCCAGCTACATTATGTATTGGGATGCCAATAACTTATACGGGTGGGCTATGAACCAATTTTTATCCTACGGCGGTTTTGAATGGTGTGAAACAAGTCATATGACAGAAGAGTGGGTTCTATCTTTATCTGATAGTTCCGAAATTGGGTATCTTTTCGAGGTAGACTTGGAATACCCGAAACATTTACATCCTTTGCATAATGAATACCCTGTCGCCCCTGAGAGAGTAACTGTAGAGGATCAGATGCTATCTTCTCATGCAAGAAGCTTACTCAACAATAGAAAATTCGTCGGAACTCCTAAACTTATACCAAATTTAAATAATAAACGAAATTATATAACCCATTATCGTAATCTCAAATTTTATTTAGAACTTGGTTTAAAAATTACAGCTGTGCATAAAGCTTTAAAATTTAAACAGGGACCATGGTTGCAGAAATATATTAATTTCAACACCGAAAAAAGGAAAGAAGCAAAATCTTCTTTTGAGAAAGACTTTTTTAAGTTAATGAACAATTCTGTTTTTGGTAAAACCATGGAAAATCTACGAAAAAGAAGAAATATTGTGCTTTGTAACGGTGAAAAAAGAGCCAAAAAATTAGTAGCATCGCCTACTTTTAAATCGTTTAAAACTTATGATGAAGACTTGACTGCTGTTGAGAGATTAAAAACTAGCATACATATGAACCGACCCATCTATGTTGGATTTTCTATACTCGAACTATCTAAACTTTGTATGTATGATTTCCATTACAATTTTATAAAGAAAACATACAAAGATCGTGCAGTTTTACTCTTTACGGATACAGATTCCCTAACGTATCATATTCAAACCAATAATATTTATAAGGATCTGGAGCAGCATCGTGAGTTGTTTGACTTTTCTGAATACCCGAAATCCCATCGTCTATACTCTGAGGATAATAAGAAGACGCTCGGAAAGTTTAAGGATGAACTTAATGGTGAATTAGTCCTTGAGTTTGTCGGACTGAAATCAAAAATGTATTCTCTAAAATCTGTTAAAGATGAAAAGAAGCGTGCAAAAGGCGTATCTACGCAGATTGTTCGGCAGAAAATTAAACATGAAGACTACTTGGAGTGCCTCCAACAACAAAAAACAAGTATGGAGAAACAGGTAAGAATTGCCCAAGATGACCATCGCCTATATACATTAACTCAAAATAAAATTAGCTTAAGTCCCTTTGACGACAAGCGTTACTTATTGGATGATGGAATAAGCAGTTTAGCATATGGCCATTATGACATTAATACCGTTTGTAATAAAGAAGAAAATGTTGATTTGTATTGCTAACGCAAAATCGCGATGTATATTTTGATCTGTAAATACCTTTCTGTAAATTATTTTGTTATAATAAAAATTGTTGATTTTATTATTGAGTACTTTTTTTAAACCTTACTAGTGAAACGTTATCTTTATACACAAACTTTTGTTGTAGTTAAACTATAGTGAAACTTTTTTTTTTTTGTTAAGATAAAATTTTTAATAAAATAAATTTTTTTTTAAAGTAATGCAAAACTTTTTCTAAAAGATTTTTTTTTTTTTAATATGTGAAACTTTTTAACTACCGCATATTTTTTTTCTTTATAAAAACATGAAAATTTTTTGTAAAACTTTCATAAATAATCAGATAGTCATACTCACACACAAAGAGATCTATTTGCCACGTGCACATACATACACATACACATACACACACACACACACACACAAACACACATACACACACATAGACACGCATAGAACTATTTATAATAAATATATAATATACTTGCTTTTTAAAACATATTCTTATACACAAACCTTTCTACAAAATATCAGATACATAACTAGATGGACCAGAAATTATTGTTGTAAAGAGAAGAATGATTCTGAACATTGTATTATCGGTTGTGAAGGTACCTCCTCCCCCTTATTCCCATTCCTCCTTGAGGAATCCTCGTTCCTCAGTCTGGAATCCCCATTCCTCAAATGAGCGCTCCTGTGGCCGGTGAACCCCCACTATCTTACTACTTACGAGTTTTCATTTTATACCTTTAATTAGAAATTTTACTATGGTTTCTAAGCATACAATTTATTTGAAAATAATAGTAATCGAATAAAATTATGCATTTGAATTGATAAATTAGAATGTAAGTAACTTAAAATAAGAATTATATAAACTGAATTTAATCAATTTTAAAAGGCTTCTTTCTCTTTAAACTGTAAAAAGCATCAAAGGGCGAAATTGCATTCCATTAGTTAGATTCATAGAGGCCACCTACCTTAAAATTTTTCTAATTTTCCCACCTTTTTTTTTTCTTTTTTTTTTTTTTTTACATAAAGAATAAAATACATTTTTAATATGACGTCACTAATGTCTTTCCATGATACGAGTTTTCATTTTATACCTTTAATTAGAAATTTTACTATGGTTTCTAAGCATACAATTTATTTAAAAATAATATTAATCGAATAAAATTATGCATTTGAATTGATAAATTAGAATGTAAGTAACTTTAAATAAGAATTCTATCAACTGAATTTAATCAATTTTAAAAGGCTTCTTTCTCCTTAAACTGTAAAAAGCATCAAAGAGCGAAATTGCATTCCATTAGTTAGATTCATAGAGGCCACCTACCTTAAAATTTTTCTAATTTTCCCACCTTTTTTTTTCTTTTTTTTACATAAAGAATAAAATACATTTTTAATATGATGTCACTAATGTCTTTCCATGATACGAGTTTTCATTTTATACCTTTAATTAGAAATTTTACTATGGTTTCTAAGCATACAATTTATTTAAAAATAATATTAATCGAATAAAATTATGCATTTGAATTGATAAATTAGAATGTAAGTAACTTTAAATAAGAATTCTATCAACTGAATTTAATCAATTTTAAAAGACTTCTTTCTCCTTAAACTGTAAAAAGCATCAAAGAGCGAAATTGCATTCCATTAGTTAGATTCATAGAGGCAACCTACCTTAAAATTTTTCTAATTTTCCCACGTTTTTTTTTTTTTTTTTTTTTTTTACATAAAGAATAAAATACATTTTTAATATGATGTCAATAATGTCTTTCCACGATACGAGTTTACATTTTACACATTAGAAATTTTACTATGATTTCTAAGCATACAATTTATTTAAAAATAATATTAATCAAACAAAAGTATGCATGTGAATTGAAAGGTAATTAATCTTAAATAAGAATTCAATCAACTGAATTTAATCAATTTTAAAAGACTTCTTTATTTTCAAACTATAAAGCACCAAAGAATATCATTGCTATTACTCAGTTAAGTTGTTAGAGGCCATACCTACCTTGAAATCACGCTAATTTTTATCCCGGTTTTTGTTTTGTTACCAGCAAAAAATAAAATGCACTTTTATTAATATCTTACATACGTCTTTCAATTATATATAAGTTCAAATTTTAAGCATTTAATTGGAATTATTTTTTTTTATTATTATTCTAACGATAAGTTTGAAAAAGTAAAATTAAATTATGCATTTGGATTGGTAGATTAGAATTTTAGATAAATTTAGATCAGAATTTAATTCTTTGATTACGACCCAGTACTGGTGACTATTTTTATATTAAATTGTGCCACAATTTACCAAAACTTTTCTTTCAGGTGGATTTCGCTTGAAAATAAACTTGTATAAATGTATAGCAGATATTATCTTTTTAAAAAAAGTACAAGTAGAATTTAAAATAAATAAATAAATAAATAAATAAATAAAATAAAATAAAATAATGCAGTGGAATGTATATATGCCGACCAGTATTCAAAGAGTTAATCAACTGAATTTAATCAATTTTAAAAGCTTCTTTCTACTCAAACTGTTAAAATCATCAAAATGTATCATTGCTCTTATTTAGTTAAGTTCTGAGAGGCCACCTACCTCGAAATCTCCCTAATTTTATCTCAGTTTTAAATATAAAACACACTTATTAATATCTTAAATATGTCTTTTAACTTTAAAAGTTCTAATTTTAAACATTTAATTTGAACATTTTTTATAAATTCTAACGATATATTAAAATTTATAAGTAATTTATAAGTATTTATATATAAGTAATTCTGGATCAGAATTTAGTCTATTTTAGTGTTGGAATTTTATAAACCTTAAAAACGTTTTAAGGATTTTATGTTTTTAATTGTTAACTTATGGAACACGGACGATGGTACCCCTTTTTGAATCCCCTCCTTTCCTTCCAAAACAACTGTAAAAAGTATCAAAGAGTAACATTGCTTTTCGTTAGGTTCATAGAGGCCAACTACCTTAAAATTTCGTTTTTTTTTTTTTTTTTTTTTTTTTTTTTTTTTTTTTACAGTTAAAAATAAAATACACATATTTTTTTTAATATCTCAGTTCTAATTTTAAATACAGTTGAATTTCGTTGGAACGAAATCCAAGGAACCTCTAAAATCTGTTCGCTGTAATGAAATTTCGTTACATTGTAATTATATTTCACGCATAAGGAGTATGCTTGGAAGTTATAAACATTTCGTTATAATGAAAATTTCGTTCAGTTAGAGTTAGCTTCAATGGAACTCAAATGAATTTAATTGGGAAGTTTATTATAAGTTCTGAGACGATACATTTCTCAAAAATAAAATTACACAATTCAATGGATAGGCTAGAATTTATATGTAATTTTAAATCTGTGTTATGTAATTTTAAATCTGAATACAAACAATTAAATTTAATAAACTTTAAAAGGCTTTAAAGATCTTTGGTGTTTGTCTTCTGGATCTTGATTGATGCTACCATTGCTTCACCTTCCCTTCTGTCCTTTCCTTCCCAAATTATAAAAAGCATCGAAGAGTATCTTTGCTTTTCTTTAATTAGGTTTATACAGGCCACCTTGAAATTTCTTTAATTTTTTCTTTTTCTTTTTAAGGCATAAAATAAAATAATTTTTATTAATATCTCACTCATATATTTCAATTATAATTGCTTTGGTATTTAACGTTCAGTTACAAAATATAATGTACTTTGTAATGAAACAATTTTTTTAAACTGAAACTGCGCATTAATTTAATAGGCAGTTTAATATTTAACTGTTTTTAGATTACAATTTAACCAATTGTGGATTAGTATAATTAACGAATGTTTATCGTGCACAGCAAAACAAATCTTTCTGGTACTTTCATGAAGTCCTTTTTTCTTTAAGTAAATACATTAAATTATGTATATGATTTGCATATATTGCTTTTGAGTACCAAAAAAATCAATCATTGTTTTCCGTTTCTCTGTAAGTGTGATACATCTTGAATTATAATGAATATATACATATAATGAATGTATACCAATGGAAAGGACAGCATGAATGGGTCATAAAAGTAGTCTTTTCAGATTTGGAAAAAAGAAATAAATAAACAACCATAAAAAATTTAAACTTCTTTTTATTTTCATTTGTATAGATTTGCAGAGATCATCTATATTAAAATTTTAATGTTTTTTTTTTTTTCCTAAGCATATTTTTTGAAAGAAAAATATTTTTTTATATAAATATTTTTTAATGGTAATCTTCCAATTATAATAGTTCCATATTCAGGCATTCAGTTAGAAAGAACACTATAGTTTACAGAGACAAAATACGCACACACACATACATATATATCGTGCAAATGAGAGAGAGTATATTTGTGTATGTAGGTATAGGTATCCATTAATTACCACTTGAACTGATAAAATAACACTTTTTCTTCATAAAAGACCGTCAAACCACTCATTTTCATATTTTTTTTCACAAAACTTATGAACGTTTTTCATAATATATCAATCATCTACTATTTCAATTATAACATTCAACTAGAATGTTTTGCTTATTGGAATATCAATTTATAAAAACTTTTTTTTATGCGCGTATGTCTGTCCTTTTTTCTTAAGCATATTTTTCAAAAGAAAAATATTTTTTCATATAAATATTTTTTTATTTTCGAAATACTCACGCACGCACACACACATGTATCTTATGTAAATGAGAGAAAGTGTGTTTGTGCATGTAGTGTGTTTGTGTAAGTATCTGTTAATTACCAATTGAACTGATAAAATAAAACTGGTTTTCTTTAGTCTGATTCATAAAAGATCGTTACACCACTTAATTTCATCGGGTTTTTTTTTTTTACAAAAATTATATACGTTTTTTGATAATATCAATCATCTCTACAATTATAACAATAAACTAGAATGTTTTGCTGGAATATCGATTTGTATAAAAAAAATTATGCGTGTATGTCTATGTGTGTATGCGTGTTACAAAAATATCTTCTTTTTCATTAAACTGTTATTTCCCTTTTCTTTTACAGATTGGAAGTGAGTCTTCCCCTATATCAGAATGGGGCTCGTCCGAAGGCATGGATATAAACGTAAGTCTTTTACAAACCTTCCACCTTTTTAAATTGTATAACTTACCTTCTCTAACAATTTTTTTTAGTTATTTTATTTAATTAAAAAAAAATATTCTACTCTTAGCGAAGTTTTCTACAAATTTAAAACCTGTTTTTTTTTTTTTTTTTGTTGTTTTTTCATTTGAAGTTAATTTGGAAGAAGGGTAAATAACAAGATAAGTCTAAAACTGAATTTAAAAATTCATTTTATTTTATAAGAATATATAGAGCTGAAAATTCTATTTTTAATTTAATAAAATTCATTTCAAGAAAATACCCCCAAAAAATATTTAGTGAAATGATAAATAGGCATACTACACAGAAATTTCAGCATTACTGACAAATGGATATAGTATTATAAAAATGTAAACTCAGAAAAATCATTTAAACAATTGAAATGGGCGTTCATTTAAAAAAGGATTTTAGATATATTTGCAAGTATTTTAATTATATTTAGGAATTGTGGATCTTTATGAAACTTCTTACAGATGAAATTTAAAAAAAATTATTTCAAAGTATTTTTTTAAGCAAAAATATTTAAAAAAAAAAAAAAGAAAAAAAAAAAGAAAAAAAAGAAAACACGATAAAAACATCATTTTTTTGCGAAATGAAGTCTAGTTTCGCTTAGAATTTTATTTTTATTATTTCTACCATCGGCGTAAAATGCAAGGTGAGTGTCACCATTTGCTCCATTTTTAACACTTTCATACATAGTTCAAAATTTTTTATGAATTCGTTTTGTTTGTCTGCCTATCCGAGCTCTAACTTGCGTAAATATATTCGAATTGCAATGTGATTAATATATGTTATTGAGGTTTGCTGTGGCATGTTCGGTACTGAAAATAAAATGTGTAACACTTATAGTTTTTTAACAGGGACACTTAAAAGAATTCCGTTACATTACGGTCTAATCATTTGAGGTTTATTTTAATGATGTTACAGAATTTTAAATATATTGAAATTGATATATCACTGAGGTGCACTACAAGAGGCTTACTATAGAATATGCTGTTCATAGCACATATAGTTACTTTACAGTGACACTAAAAAAGAATTCCATTACATTACGGTCTATGGAGAAAAGTAGTTTGTGGTTAATTTTTAAAATGTTTCACTATTTCAAACATATTGAAATTGATTATATATCACTATGGTGCATTACAAGAGGCTTACTGTAGAATATTGTGTGTATAGCATTCATCGTTCATTTACAGGGACACACAAAATAATTCGGTACTGTCTATTAACAATAATTGCTGGAAGTGCTTTTACAGTTGCTGAACGCGTTTTTAAATTTAACTCAATTATTGTCTTATTTGAAATGTATAAATTCTATAAATCATATACAAGGCAGCACAAAAGTTCTCGAGTACATTTCTGTTTATTGACGGAAATTCTAGAAGGGGAATTTTAAATTGTGCTACGCGTTTCGTAACTGAACTACAATTTAGCATTCTATGTAGTATGTATACAAATCTATAGATCATATACAGGGCTGCACAAAAGAGTGCGGATATTTTTCCAAATATTGTTGGTAATTCCTGAAATAGGTTTTTTAAATAGATTATGCGTTTTCCGGTCCTTGACCTTGTTTACTTACACATATAATCATTCACCTTATTAAACGGTAAAGATTTGTAAAATTATTTTGGACGCGTTGGAAAGTGTTACGTAATTTATGCTTGACGTATAATTTTTCGTTCATGTTTTTTTAATTAAGGTTACTTGATTTCTACCATTTTTTGAAATAGTATAATTAGCCTTGTTTAATTTGTTATTAATAAAGTGAATATTACTACTTAATAATAAATAATAATAATAAATTAATAGGAAGGAAGTGGGTGGTACACTTCTTGGAATTTCCAAGGAGTCTGGCACCACTTTTTTTATATTAGAAATTGTTGCGGCTTCTCTTGGTCTTGCAGACGATTTTAGCGCATTCTTTCATAATTTTGTTTTTGCCGCATGGCAACAGTTAGTCTCTCCCGCATTTGTTGTGATATTCGCACGAATAATTCACTATAGAATAAACCGCATAATGGAGCTATTTTATTAGCTAAAATGACTATGGAGTCATTAAAGATAGTAATAAGAAGTCATTTCTTCATCATAGTAAGAATAATATAGTTATTTTGTTCTTCAAGTGTCTGCTCATTCATTATGATATTGTTCGAAACTGACTATGATGTCAGCATTTTGGATTTAACCTAATGTAATGTAAATATGTATAGAAATATTTTAGTAATTTAAAAACTCTTTTCATTATTCGCATCAATGCATTACATATTTTCGTTTATACAGTCCACTCAATCAATAACTTTAGCGCAGCGTAAACATTTTTTGGACCAGTCCAGCCGGAGAATAGAACAATTTTTGGTTACGTTGTTCGGAGAAATGATATTTTTTGAAGATTTGAATAATTAGTCACATATCATTTAGTTTAGAAAAATCAGTTACAGTATGGCTGATAAAATTAAATTAACAACGCTTAATAGGCAGAGAGGTGCCTACAAAGGACAACTAACTAGAATAGAAACATTTCTAGTAATTTAGAAACTCTTTTTATTATTCGCACCAATGCATTGCATATTTTCGTAATACAGTCCATTCAATCAATAACTTTAGCGCAGCGTAAACAGAAATCTTATGTTTAATATTTAAATCGCAAAATTTGTAATTGCCTTATTTAATAGCAGAATTTGTAATGTTTTTCCCCAATTAAATAAGGAGAAAAATTATGTTCAAAAATTGTGGTAAAATTCTGCGCCCCTTAAAAATGACCTATTAAATTTTCAATGGTTAGATTTTTTGTTATTTGATTTTTAAATAGCGCTAAAAATAAATCATTTTTAGTACACAATGTACTAATATTCACAGTCATCTGCTTCCAAAAATGGAAAATATATATATATATATTTGAAACATCTTGATAGATATGTATTAATAAAACTGTGGTAAAATAGTGTTAAAATATGAAAAGGAAGTTTTTATTACGAAAAAAATAAAAATAAAAACTAACTAGTTGGATGTGTCAATCCCAAAACTTTCTTCTATCTCACACAGGTTTCGCATACACTAAAAAGAATCAGCACCCATTTATATCAAGGTCTAACTGAAACTCAAGTTTTATTAAATGCCGTGCGCGTGCATTATTTCTTGAGATAGGACTATCGCTAAAATCGTGTAAATCCTGCAAAATGCTGCATAGCAGCGGCACCTGCTGAGCGATTTTTACCAAAAACTAATCAGCACCAATTTATATCAGAGACTAACTGAATTTAAAGTTTTATTAAATTCCGAGCATTATTTCTTGAGATAGAGCTATTGCGGAAATTGCGAAAAATGCTGCATAGCAGCACCACCTGCCGGGCGATTTTTACCAAAAACTAATCAGCACTAATTTATATCAGGGACAAACTGAATCTAAAGTTTTATTACATTCCGAGCATTAGTTCTTGAGATAGAGCTATAGACCCCTTGCACGTGACGTCACATGCTTCATCTGGCGCCCAAACATAAGGGAAATGTGGTGTTTTCACATTTGTAAACATAGTGATTTGCGTTTCATTTTTTAAGTAGTTAGAAAAATAATGCAAGAATAAGAAAAATAAAAATTAAACAGAAAGACCACACGTGCTTTAAACGGCAAACGGAGAATTATACTGTTTTGTTTGGGCTCCAGATGTGCACCAGTTTACAGTATCAGCCGTTGCTGTGACGTCAATGCAAGGGATCTATTGCGGAAATCGAGAAAAATGCTGCATAGCAGCGCCACCTGCCGGGCGACTTTTACCCAAAACTAATCAGCACCAAGTTATATCAGGGACTAACTGAATCTAAAGTTTTATTAAATTCCGAGCATTAGTTCTTGAGATAGAGCGCCCACAAAATTTTTGTCACATACAGACAGAGTCACAGAGTCACAGACAGACATTTTCTAAAAATAGTCAAATCGTGTTCAGGACCTTCTAAAACGTATAAATCCGTCGAAAACAGAAAGTCGAAAATTTCCATGAATCCAATACTTTCTTCTTGTAAAGATAGAAGAAAGTAAAAAATAAATAAATAAATAAAATGTATTTAATTGCAGGGTAGGGCTGGGGAATTGGGAGAAATGGATATTTGGGTGGTATTAAATATCTTGGTAAAGACATGGATTAATCAAAGTGTGGTGAAGTAGTGTTGAGATATGAAGGTAGCTTTTATTAAAAAATAACAAAATAAATAAATAAATAAATCCTGCCTCACTGTTAGGTAGAGCTGGGGGAATTGGGGGGAAATGGATATTTGTGGTGTTTAACATTTTGGTAAAGACACGTACATTAATAAAAGTTTGGTGAAAATAGTGTTAAAGATATAAAGAAGGCTTTTATTAGAGAATGAGAAATAAAATTGTTTCATTGCAGGGTAGGGCTGCGGAACTGGAAGAAATAAATATTTGGGTGGTATTAAACATTTTGGTAAATACATGTAATAATAAAAATGTGGTGAAATAATATTAAGATATAACGAAAGCTTTCATTAGAAAATGACAAAAAAAAACGATATTTCGGAGGTTGTGAACATTTTGATATAGACATGTATTAATAAAAGTGTAGCCAACTAATGTTAAGGTATACAGGAAGCTTTAATTAAAGAATGAGGGGGAAATGCTGTTTCATTACAGGGTAGGACTGGGTAGAGCTCCTATTATAGGAGCCTTAGGACTGGGGAATTGGAAGAAATGGATATTCGGGTGGGGGGTATTAAACATTTTGGAAAAGGCATGTAATAATAAATGTGTGGTGAAATAGTATTAAGATATAAAGGAAGCTTTTATTAGAGAATGACAAAAATAAAAAATTGATATTTCGGGGGCTGGGAACATTTTTGTTAAAGACATGTAATAATAAAAGTGTGTTGAAATAGTGTTACGATATAATGGAAACTTTTATTAGAGAATGACAAAAGAATCTATATTTGGGAGGGGATGCGGTTACAAACATTTTGGTAAAGACATGAATTAATAAAAATGTGGGGAAATAGTGTTAAGAGATAAAGGAAGCTTTTAATTAGAAAATAACAAAAAAATAAAAATAAAAGGTGTTATTATCGAAGTTTGAACGTTTTAATTTCAATCTTAGTCATTATTTTATTAGCTATAAGTTTCTATTTATAAAACACAAAGTCTAAAATAATGTACACTGACAAGGTGTCATTCTTCGTAGGATTTTTTTCCAATTTCAGGAAATTTTCAAATTATTTTTCAGTGACTCGTTCTTAATACTAATCTCTTTGCCCATAAAATGATTTTTTTTTTCCTTTTTGGTACTATTAAACAAATAACCGATGGTTTTTGTTTTTATTGTTTTTCCTTCTCTCGTGGCTCTAAAATGTTTGTGAGTTTAAATTAAAACTTTTTTAAAGTCAAAATTGCAGAATATTGCTAATAGAAAAAAATCTCAATGGCGAACACGTCAGGACTACGAAATTTTTTCGCAATTTCAAAGCTAAAAATATACAAATATGTATGTGTTGTGTATTTAAAAAAGTGTTCCATAATAGAACTATTCGAGAGTGTTATGGAGTATTATGGAGGTTTTATTGCATTTATATCTAAATACTTTTTTGCATAGCAATATTGATTTATTGTTTCTGTTTAACCCTCTGAGTGTCTGAGGGCTTTCCAGTTTTTATAAACATGTTCGTAAAATTAATGTTAATTTTAAATTTTCTTTCCCTGTTTATTTCTAAAATATACTTCATATCTCTTTATTTTACATTTATCTTAAAATATAATTTTGTTAAAAATATATTTGTGTACAGCCGATATAAGTTAATTTGGGAAACGGAAAAATACGGGCAATCCGCTTAGAGGATAAGTGGTTCCGTTTTTATGCTGTACAAATAAACAGCAAAAGAATGAAATAAGTTGAAATTAGAAGAAATTTATTTTCTATAGAAACTATTCATTAATTATTACTGAAAGAACAAATCAAGGAAAATAAAAAACAATCTTAGCCAATACATATTTGCATAGTCATTAAAATGCAGCTGATTATTATTTTTTATTTTTATTTATTTATTTTATTTTTTTTTTTTTTTTTTTTGAAAAATTAAAAAGATTAGTTTATTTTATCATAGTCGTTTCTGATAAATTGTGATATCACAGAATTTATGTTAGATGAAAATAACAACAATAATAATAATAATAATGAAGGACAAAAGTTGAAACTAAAATAAACTTACTTTTATAGAGGACATTGAATTGTTGGAGATATCCTATTCAGATATTTGAATGCGGGAAATCCATATTTATGTTATTAAAGGGGTAAAAAAAAGGAATGAAATATTCACTAATTGTTATCGAAATGTGAAATCATAAATAATCTCAACCACTAAATATTTGCTGATAAATGATTTATAATTATAAAATTAATTTATTATATATTTATTTTAACGAACTTGCAAATGTCTAATACTGACTAAGATTGTTTTTGATTTTTTTTTACGATTATTAATTATTATATAAAATAATTTTCAGATAAAATCTGAAGTAATTGTTGAAGATTAATTCTTAATTCTCATTCCAGTAACAAAGATGACTTAATCTTGTCGAAACTGATGAATTTTTCCAAAAAATGACAATATATTCAAAATCACTAATCCTCCTAATTTTTTTTCTATTTAAAAAAAAAATGAGGAAATCCTGTTTTTTTTTTTTTTTTCAATACAACTTAAAAAGGATGAAATAAGTCGAAACTAAAATAAATTTATTTTTTACAGAACATTGTGATTCACTAATTAGTACTGAAAGGTAAACAGCAAAACCAAAAAAACACACACACAATCTTAGTCAGTAGACATTTGCATGTTTGTTAAAATAAAACTGATTTTTAAGGAAATTTAAAAGCATTAGAACAAAGTGCTTCTGTTACACGAATGATTATAACTTATTATTCAGCATCTACTTTTTTTATATATATATATTTTTTAATCAGTTTTATCCTTAAAAACACCTTAAAATCTCCTCATTCTTTTAACTAGAAAAAAAAAGATGTAGAAACCGTGTATTTATGTTTTTCCAATACAACTTCACAAAGGTGAAATAAGTCGAAACTAAAATAAATTTATTTTCTACAGAAAATTGGAATTTACTAATTAGTACTGAAAGGTAAACAGCAAAACCAAAAACAATCTTAGTCAGTAGACATTAGCATGTTCATTAAAATAAAACTCATTTTTTAAGAAAATTAAAAACATTAGTTTTGACAGAAACAAAGTGGCTTAGTTATACGAATGATTAAGAATTATTCTTCAGCAGCTACTTCAGATTTTGAAACGCTCGTCTTCCTAATTATCGCAAAATTTAATTGATGTCTAAATGGAGAAGCGTATTCCAAACAATGTCTAATTAAGGTGAGCTAATTGAAAGCCATACATTTCTGCTGCCCTTAACTAAATCAGCTGTCGAGTGTCACTCCTTATTGGAGGCAGTCAGAAGAATAAAGGGGTTGTGCAGAAATTATGGTTATACACTGCAAAAAAAAGTGTTGATTTTAAAGTATAATACTAGCATCTCAGCTGCCAGTATTATACCGTAAAATTAACAGTAATAAACAGTATAATAAGCAGTAATACGCTGCCGCGCAGGCGCGGGAAGTAATTTTATTTAAAAACAATTTTTTGAAAGGAAATTAAGATTGAAAATAACAGCATTATTTCAAGTTCTCAGCATGTGTAAAAAAAAGGAGGGGTTGGCTTTTTTATTAAAGAAGAAAGGGTGCAAGAAAATTTAGGGAGTATACTGTATTATCTACACACATTTTAAAAATTAAGTTACATTTTAAGTTAAAGGTTAGTTTAAGTCGAAGGCATTATTAAGTCGAAGGAGATTAAAAAATACTAAAAAGTTTGAAAATAACAACATAATTGCAAATTCTCAGCATTGGAAAATAGAAAGAAACCAGCTTAGGTCATCTCATTAAAGGGGTCCGGTTGCAAAAATATTACGAAGGGAGAAAAAGGGAGTGTCTAAATTACCTTTAAATGACAAAAAAAAAAAAAAAAAAAAAAAAAAAGAGGGGCGGGGGGTTCTTTGCATATTTAGCTATAACACATTGAAGGTCACTTAAAGCATGTGGGACAAATGTTTGATTGGAAGCAAGCATTTTTAAGGCCTTTATAGAATGTTCATTAGAATAAAACTCATTTTTTAAGAAAATTAAAAACATTAGTTTTGGCAGAATCAAAGTGTCTGTGTTACACGAATAAAAATTAATAATTACTCTTCAGCATTTGCTTCATATTTTATCATTCAGTTTAAGATATTTATCAAGTTTTAGATATTTAAATGTATGAATCCCATATTTATGTCATTCAAATAACAATAATAATAATGAAATATTCACTAATTGTAATTGAACAGTGAAAACATAAACAATCGCAACAAGTAGATATTTGTATATTCATTAAGACATTATTTTTCTAGATATCTAATTAAAAAAAAATACATTAGTTTGACAAAATGGCTCATTTATATGAGTGAATAAGAATTTTGCAAATTCTCATTACTGGGGTACGGGTGCAAGAAAATTACGAGAGGGAAGAGCTAAATAACCTTCAAGTGAAAAAAATATTTATTTATTTATTTGTCTTATTTAAGGGCTGTTTAAGGCAGGAAGACCAATAGTTTGCTTGGAATAAAAAAAAAAATAATAATAACAAATAAAAGAAAAAGGGGGTCATAATTTTTTGTTTTAAACATAAATGTCTTTTAGCCTCATTGTAGGCTTCTGCAAGCGGGTGGTCTGGATACATTGCCTCTACTACACACCTTTTAGGATCTGACTGAATAGAAAAGAAACTCAATTGAAAAAATTTCATGTATATAATTATTTTAACGTACAACTAATTTTTAAATTAAAAAATAACAAACTAAAATTACAAAATAAAACAGATTTTTCAATAGTGCCAATTTTCAGTTGGTTTGCATGAGGCCTCTTTGTTTACATCTTTCCAAATGCAACTTTTTTTTCGCAGTTCTAGGATCACTATCTTGTTTTAAAAATAATTATTATCATTTAATTCATAAGCAATACGTATTTTTTTTAATTGTACGTTCGTATAACTTTATCCTCAGAGTTTAAAAACCGCAAATAACAACTGCCATTTTGTTAACTAGACAAAAACTAGAGATAATAACGATCTACAAATGAAATTATTTAATCTCTTTCTAATTATTTAATTATAATTGATAATTAAAAGCTCTGAGGTGCTTGAGTTGTTTTTAAATGGAATGAAAAATATAATGAGACATTTTAAAAGAAAAACGTCAAATACCGAAAGAAATCAATTTGGACTATTTTATTAGTCAAGGTATCATTATAATTACATTTTTTTAATGTTTATACCCTCACGCTTTTTTTTTTTTCTGTGATGAGACGACACCATCAGCATTCCGACACGTGACTCACACCACGCCCTTCTGGAAGACATCGACTGGTCACTGGAATGCCGAAGTAACTAATGTAAAAAGAAAAAAAAAAAGAAAAGAAAAGAGAAACTAGTGCTTCTGATAACGT
This sequence comes from Maratus michaelseni, assembly GCA_963931845.1. Classification (NCBI taxonomy): domain Eukaryota; kingdom Metazoa; phylum Arthropoda; class Arachnida; order Araneae; family Salticidae; genus Maratus; species Maratus michaelseni. Next base: position 300,059,927 of record OZ007587.1, on the reverse strand, counting down.
TTAGGTTGTTGAGCCAGGGTTTCATTTATCTTAATTTTATCCTTAATAGACATAATAAAACGAGTCATCTAATCCTGTTTAATTTGACATTTCGGAGAAATGTGCTTAATGTACCAAAGTAATTAACAGAAAAGTTAAACACAATTTCTATCCAGAATGTGAAAAATGTTAATGTATCACTTCTTCACATGAATGAATAGTTGTGTTTAAAACGTTGATTCGAAATCAGAAAAGCCCTTCTGGCCTGTACCGGAAGAGTAGCTTTCCTATTCCTTGTTTTTAAAAATTCAGCTAATTTTACGCAAACACACGAGACCAAAATACATAAGACCCGATTATATAGAAGATTCAATGCCAGTTTTCGTCAACACTGAATTTGGGTGAGAATTTCTCCAGATTAGTCAGCCATATCCAAGTTGGCTTCATTTATGGTGGTTTTGGTCGCCAAATTTGGCATTTCGCCAAGTATTGCCAGAATTGGTGAGAATTTGACCTCTTGCGGGTATGACTATGTAGTTTGAAGCATATGAGAGTAGCAACAACGGTTAGGACAAATAAAGTAAATTTGCGAAAAATCACGTTATCTAAATCTGATTTATCAGCCTGATCCTTATTAGAACCTGATTAGAAAAATCAGCCACTATAGAATTTCAAACTGCTATATCTCAGCTATTTTTTAAGATAGAGGCAAAACAAAAAAAATGCTCCAATGAATGCCGAACACGAAAGGTAAAAACTTTCAACATTTCTAATTTTTTGTACATCTTTTAGAATTTTAAATAGTTAAATGGTCGCCATTCTGAAACAAGATAGCGGATGAAGCTAGCCAACAAACTCTGTCAAGACCTGGATAAGGCCTGTACATATGCTCAGTCGCAGTCAAATCGGTTATAATACGAGTGCTATCACATGACAAAAATCAGATTCTTTCTAAATGTCAGCCACCCTAGACTTTCAAACTCCTATATCTCAGCCATTCCGTAAGATAGCGGTAAAACAAAACATGCTCCACATCTTTTTGAATTTGAACCTTTTAAGTGGCCACCATTTGAAACAAGGTGGAGGATGAAGCTAGCCAACGAACTCGGTGGAGGCTTAGGTAAGTCCTGTACACATTCTCAGTCACATCCAAATCTGTTCATAAATATGAGTGCTACAGCATGATAAAAATCAGTTATGTATAACTCAACCGGAATTTCTTCCTTCCAGACGGCCTCAACTAGTAGCTTTTTACGTTTTGTAATGGATGCTACCTACAAATTTCATGAGTTGACATGGCGGGTCACAATAATTCAAAACAATATATATATATATATATATCCAAAAAAGGTTTAATATATTTATAATGACCGAAATATTTGCATCTTTATTATTGTATACCATAAAACTGTAGATTCGAGCTTCGGCTTTTGGATATTATCGTATTTAAGCAGTACCCATGCGCATTAAAGCGAGTGCTCTCATCTTTCGACGTGGTAATTTAAATGAAGGAATTCACATAGAAAATAATGTTGGTCCAATTGTCAGGGACCTCTGAAAGGGGAGTTTGAACTTATTATGAACATTAGTGTATGTAAAATCGGATGTCTAGCTAAAAACAAAAGGAATGGGCATCATTTAAGAAAACAAGTGTATAAGTGTGATCGAAGATGTGATGCGAGATCGAGTGTGCACGAAAAAGGGTTTCGTTTAATATTTCTTACAAAACACTTTATCCTTTAATTAATAAATCCAAATAAATTTCACTTTCCATTAAAAAAAAAAAAAAAAAAAAAAAGTTTTATAAAATAAAAATTTACTGGTCGATTTTTTCGAATTTCTTAAATAGAATATGATTTTGCGTATATATACCAATTTTCAGATCCTTATCTTATACAGTTTTAAAAATTTGAACATGCGTTAAAATTTGTGAGTGTTGTATTTAATTATCATCAGCATTGTGTATTTTATTTAATTATTTATTTATCTTTCGCATCCGAGTAAAAGAAACAAATATATATATATATATATTTGAACATTATATACACTTTGTATAGTATGTGATTGTGCGTTGCCGATCACACATGTTTAGGGTGTTATTAATGTGCAGTTTTCATACATTTATAATTTAACTTATACAATAACATAAAATTATACATGGATAACATTGGTAATTATAACTCACAAACATATCTATTTGCAATATATACAAATATATATATACAGTGGAACTTCCCTTTAACGAAGTCCCTATTTAACGAAATTTTCTACTTAACGAAATTTTCTGCAGAACTTTGACTTTGAACACCATTAACGTGTAAATTAATCTCCATAGTACGAAAAATATATTCTATATAACGAAGTTTATTTCACTTTTGTACGTGTACAGAATTCAAACGAAGAGGTTGCTGCTGCGATGGATATGCGAATTTATTTCAGCGGATTGTATGAAAATGAACACATTTAAATAATTTCCATTCTGCTTGGTTCTAAAGAAAATGATTTTTTTTTCGCACTAAGAAAAACACTTGCTATCAGCACTCTCCCACACCGAGACTCCAGCGCTGACAGTTGGGGGAAGTCAAAATCCCCTTTTTACATTCAATGATTTAGAGGATGCAGTGACGCAATTGGACCAAAAATATCAATTAGAGACATATTTATCATTCTGACCTTCCACTGCTGATAGACAATTGCTTTGTACATCCACAAGAAGGTGCTTCAAAATTCAAATCAAAGAACATCAAAGTTATTTTTGTTCCTGCTAATAAAACTTCTAAACTTCAGCCATTAGTCTAAGAAATAATACAAAATCTTGAAATACATTATGGAAAAAAGACAATGTAGTAAAAACATTAGTTTGGGAATCTGTGTATCAGAGCTGATAAAAGCTTTGGAATATGACGTGATTTCATCGACCGTACACAACTTTTTTGTAAAAGATTGCTTCAAAATTGAAACGGAATCAAATACTTTTGAATCCATTACCTTTTTGTCATATCTGAAGGAAAAATTTCCTGAATTTAAGTTGATTTCTATTTAACGAATTTTCTTCATAACGAAGTTTTTAAGTGTAACGATGAGACTTCGTTAAATGGAAGTTTCACTGTAGTTTTTTATTTTTAATCTATGAAATATCAAATTTAACATGTATTTTAATTACTGCATTACATTAATTTGATTGTAACACAGTATTATTACATATAATTATCAATTTTATAAATTTTGAGATAATTTGAATTGTTTATGAATTATTTAATTTGATATTAAAATTAATCTATGAAATCTAAAATATAATTAAGTATTAGTATAAATAATACATTAATTATTTAATATCAAGTCTAAAATATATTTAAGTAGTAGTAACAATAACATTAATTACTTAATTATAAGTCTATAATATATATCAGTAGATTAATACAGCTGGCAGCAAAACACATTTTTTTTTTTAAATAATATCTATTTTACATAATATACTCTTATTAAGTATATATGTAATGCTGTGCAGGATGAATAAATTCTGTGTAGATTTATTCATATTGTAAGATTTTATTCGAATTTAATGTAAAACTATTAGGTAGTATTGTTTTTTTTAAATTTATTTATATAATTAAATCTAATGAAATGTATATGTAACTAATAAAGTGGATATGCAAATAGATATTAATTATGAATAATTATAACACCAACAGATGGCGACACTTTACGTGTCAGGTAGATATGATAATATTATTAATATTATTTTTAATTTAACTATAGAGGGATCTATTGCTTGTATATTAATTTTACTTTCAGGAATTAAAATTAAATGGAGTAATTATATATTCACGGATATAATATTGTTATAAGTGCAATATCACCAGAATAATTTTGTGTGTTTTTGAATCATTTTGTGTTGGTGTGTCATCGATGGAGTTGTGTTTTAAAAAAATGTGCTCTCAACTTGTCTTTCAAATCATTTCTCTCAACTCGATTGTCAAAATTATGTGCATTCCATGTGGACGTGGATATTATACAGAAGTTTCTATATTTTGTGCATACAGGATAATTATTGTGAGTAAAAATATTTTATCTACAATTTAAAGGTTCTAATTTCCAATATTATTTCAAAAATGATATCTAGTGGTAATTTGGTGAGGTGATTCATAATGTTTATAGGATCATCGATGTAAGTGAATTATATTATATATTCTTAATGTTTTTTTATTTCCAATTTAAATATTTCCAATCTTATTTTTTCCTATTGTTATCTGGTAATAATTCAGTATACTTGGTTGATTCTACTGTTCTTAGCATCATGCCAGTAGAATTATGAAATACTGAATTATTTTTAAAACACATGTGGGTGCAACCAAGCTGACGAGTACATCTACATGTGTTTTTTCATATCCAATTCTTGTTTGTTCTCTTGTGGTCCAGTTTTCCATTGTATAATGTTCATATTTGATTTATTAATCCATTTGTGTTTACTTAATAGCAACTCCAATCTCTATATTTTTTTTTCCCTTTCTCTCTCTTTCTTTTTTAAATATTATTCAGGTATGAGTAAATTTGGCCAATTACCATTGAAGCACATGCTATAGTAAAATTATGATTGCACATGTTAATTATTAGATATGTGGTATTCTGTTTACACAATATCATTATTTATCTCTTTGTAGATTAATGTAGAATGATATTAGAACTTGATATGTATTTTGAAATTCATAGATATTATAATTATATATATACATATATATATATATATATATTTTTTTTTTTTTTTTTTTTTTTTTTGTAAAATAAAAAGTTACAACAAATATTCTTTTTAAGAAAACCCCGGTGTAAATTAGGGGCTATTAAAAGTCCATTATTGTCAATTAGCGTTTTATTTCTTTTGAGAAAATCTTAATCCCCAGCCCAATTTAAGAAAGGATGCATAATTTTCCATTTCAAAAATCCAATATTTTTTATGTGGCCTAAAAAAATCCTACTCAATTTTTAATTCATCATTTTATATATTTCTCCATTCAAAACATCAAAGACGTCATATGTCTGGCTGGTTCTGTTGACTTCGAAAAAAATTATTTTACTGTACATATGTTACATTTACATATGTTATTGGAGTTCACTACAGCCTATTATTTATTAAAAGAAGTGTGTATCATTTATATGTATATATGTATTTACAAAGGAATTTAACATGGGGAATTGCAAACTTTAAACGTTTATAATTCGTAAGCTACTTGGTCGAATGACTTCCCATTTGGTATTGTAAGGTAACATTTATCAACGAAAAAGTCATTTATGATGTCAAAATTAGATGTTCGTGTTGAAAAATTCAGAGTTTGATAATTTCAGTATGAAGATGACCTCGATGCTTATTTTGTTAACATAAACTGAATGAACATATGAGTTGGATCGAAATCTCTGGCGAATTTGGAAAATCGGGGAAAAACGCATTTTTTTTCCCGTTCAATATAAAAAATAAAATAAAAAAGTTTAATAAAAAAAACTCAAAATTCTTAGCCTTAGGTACAGTTGGAATTCTTCTATATACGTAATCGAATTCACAGACCGCTATGTGTGTTAGATTTTCCTTAGGCCCTCGCCAGCAAACAAACAGATACACACACAGACAATTTATTATTCTTATTAATATATGATATTCCAATAATTGAAGAAAATTTTAGACTATTGCGCGGTGCGTGCGTGTTATCTAATATAGTTTCTATACATGTCCTCTAGATAGATGATCCTCAATTAGATAACCCGCAGCGATTTCGATCGCCCATATGTTTTCATTTGTGGTTGGTTATTGTTTGAAATGGATTTAAACTCAGCAAAATTTCATCATTTAAAAAAATAACCAAAAATGCCTTTCCCACAAACGTGGTACTGTTGTTGTAAAAGTGGTTTTACAGGAAATTATGAATAATGTATTATATACGCTATAGAGGTCGCTCTTGATGACAAATTTGACGACTTTGGTGACGAAAATCAAGCCTCTATCACCTATCGGTTTCACAATGTTTTCAACAATATTTCAAAGCATATAAAACTAATAAATCTTATTTAATTGCCTTAATCTATAGTATTACAAATTCTTTAATAATAGTAATTTTACTAAAAGGGTAATTATTTTAAAACACAGTAGATTCACAGTATGAGTATCTCGACACTTTCATAATTTGCTTATCCCAGTAACTCAACATATGTTACCGTCTATAAATAAATAAAATTGCCAAAAAAAAAAAAAAAAAAAAAAAAAGTGTAGGCAGCAAGTTGCCAAAACATCCTTGTGACTAGAAGAGATTTTTCTGCTATTTGAAAAAAATTCCATCTTTTTACAAGAGAATTTTGGCAAATTTTGAGCTTGGGTTTGCTAATTTTTCACGTTTTGACGGGGAAAGGAAATATGTAAAAAATCCGTTTCTAACACGAAAAAGTACTACGCAGCGCAGTTGCCGGATCACTCCTGTGATTTAACAAAAGTCAGTTTTAGATTGGAGGATTCCGGGCAATTTTTACTTTAGAATGGGAAATTATCTCTATTTTGGATAGAAATAGGCAAAACAAAACGGAAATTTTCGTGTTTTAACAAAATATAATCAACTGAAAAATTCGTTCCATTCACAGATTTTTTTTTGTTGTTGTTGTTAGTGTAATGGTTTGCATAATGCTAAATGCAACCTCGATTTTAGAAATCTCATTAACTCGTGAAGTTTTAGCAGGAAGCAGCTTAAGTCGATTATTTTGTGCTATTTTACAATTTTTTGTTTATACAAATTATGTTCCCAATTTAAAAATGCAACCTTACACGATTCTAAAAAACTAGTATTCTGATAACATTGGCAGATTCATGCCGAATACCTTTTGACTCATGTCTTAAAAACGTCAAACAGAATTGTGAAAGCAATAAAAAGTCATAAGATGTCACAATAAATTTGAACAAAACCTCACTAAATTGACATGTTATCTTGTCAAATTGGTGTGCCAAATTACATGACTGAGGTTTCACAGTAATGGTCCCAATGTTTTATTTTTACATTAGGTTTTGACTGTAATTTAAACAAAATTAACGCCATTTCCCTTAAAAACTTAGAAGAAAAGCGGAAATTTCATAAATTTCTTAACAATAAAACCCATGTTAGCAATTAATTATAAAACTTATTATATTTAAAATATTTTATTTACTAAATTTAATCTAAAGTATTTTATTTACTGAACTAGTTAATAAATATACAAACAACTAAAACAGCATGAGCTCTTTCGAATTCAGCCGGTTTTTAAGATATGACGTTCTTTCACAAATAAAGCGACCTATTAGATATAATGATTAAATTCAGACCGAATGAAATAATATGTGTATTTTTTTTTCCTGTTTTAGAAAAAAAAAATGAGCATTTATTTTTGTTGTCGTTGTTGTTTTAAGGAATGAAAACAAGCTTAAATTATGCATACAAAAGAAAAAAATTTAGACATTAAAATTATTAATAAATTTGGAAAATGGTTAGTTAGCTACTAGAAAATTAGTCAAACTTAATTATTGTTAGTTTAACAAGAAAATTATTTATTTATTTATTTATTTATTTTGTATTAAGATTAAAAAATTCAAAATATTATATGGTAAAGTTAATCATAATAATATCATAGCCTGTTAATTAAAATATTATTAATATTAATAAATCTTTTTTTCATTAATCGTCACGTGCCCTCCCAACCTTGGAAAACTGAGAGTGATTTCATAAATTGACAGCCAGAAAATTCTTGTGAAACAGCTATTCTTTTTACTACAGAAGAGCAATGTTTTTTTTTTTAAATATGCAAATTAATTCATAAATTGTAATTTTCAAATTTAGTAGATAAATAAATGAAGGTTTAGATACACACACCAAAAGTGCACTTTTTTGTTTCTAAGATAATTTTTCGCATCATTAATATTTGTATATTTGTTTAATATGTTAACGTCCCTGGAAATTTTTGTTTTATCTCCTACGTTACCATCAGAAAACAAAGTTCCAATTTTTGCACTTCTAAAGCATAGATTAATAGTCTAGTTCAGCTATACTCAACCTTTTTTTTTTTCTCGCGGGCCGCAAACACATGTTTGCAATGTTACGCGGGCCACAACGCACTTATAAAATAGTAAAAAAGGGAGTCATTAAAATAGTAAGATAACATTTGTAGTATAACAAAAATAATATTATCGTAGGGTACGTTTGTCGAGAAAAAAACGTTACCAAAAATGTTTAAACCACTATTTCCAAACAATAAATTTCGTGTTAGATTTCTATCGCAAATGGTGTATAAATATGCTGCAAAATTCGTTGCTGGAAAATTGTAGCATAATATTTTTGGTGCCAGTATTTTCTGCGATAAACTTTGAACCCTAAAAAGCAGTATTAGCTATAATAAGTATAAAACGTAATAATATAACTATGCAAAATTTCCAAGAAAAAAATTAAGGAGATTTTTTCCAATAAATTAGTTTTTTTGCTCAATGCAGAAGCTTTTTATTATTTGTTTTAATTGAAGAAATATATAGTGCGAATTAGATTAATTTTGAATAATGTTTGATTAGTGTTGAAGATTAAAAAATATTTACACAACTATCGCACAAATACGTCTACATATACAAAGAACTTTTGACTAAGAAAACGGCATTTAAGATGCTTTAACTTAATTTTTAATTAATTGTAAATGACTGCGCAGATTTTGGTTGAATATATAAAAAACAAATATAGAAATATATAAAACAACATTGAAGATCTTAAATATTTTTTTGCGTTCACAATTAATTTTATAAATATGGATTAATGATTATGTGTCTCGGTCCGCACATAAAAGATCGCTGACATTGTAACGTGTCAAACTTTTACATTAAAAATTATTACAGCATATCTTTCTTATATTAAACAGTGGTTACTTGAATCAGTCACTTTCATGAGTTGAATTTCTAAGAAGAAGAATTAAAATACCATTTTCCTGTATATTGAAATCAGCTATTAATTTTACGATTTTTTGATTAGGAAATATGATTACTTTAAAAAGCATTCACTGTCTAAAAAGGAAAAAAATACAAATTTGTAAACGATTTTGTAGTAAGTTTTAACTTATCATTAATGTAAGATCTACATTTATAATAATCCAAATTGTATAAAAATATATTAACAATTTAGTAATAAGATATTTGATAATTAATCCCTATTTTGCAATTTTTAGTAATATACATAAAAAAAAAAACTAGGCTCGCTTGAATTTTATTGCAGTTATTGCTTATGAAATTCACTTGAAGGAATAATGCTTATTAAATTCTTGTAGTAAAGCAAAATAGTTACATGTTCAAACCGATGTATGGTATCGCAGAATAAAGAAATTTTTCTAATGCATTAATTCATGCAAAAAAAAAAAAATAATAATAATTGTCTCATTCGTGATAGTCTTTACATAATTAATAATTTGGTAATAATTTGGTAATGGGATATTTGATAAGTAATCCCTGTTTTGCAATTTTTCGTAATATACATAGACAAATTAGGCTCGCTTGAATTTTTATTGCAGTTACTGCCTATCAAATTCATTTGAAAGAATAATTCTTATTAAATTCTTTTAGTAAGTCAAAATAGTTGCATGTTCAAAGCGCTGTATGGCATCGCAGAAAAAGAAATTTTTCTAATGTATATTCATGCAAAAAAAAAAAAATAAATAAATAAATAAAAATAATAATAATAATAATAATAATAATAATAATAATTGCCTCATTCGTGATAGTCTGTAATACATATTAAGCAAAATTTTATTTATTATATCAAAATGAAAATGAATATAATTTACATAATGATTATCAAATGTATTTATTTATTTTTATTTCAATTTATTTATGTATATATATATATATATATATATAGCACGTTATGTATTAAATTTATTTTAGTTTATTTTTAATCTCTTTTGAGCTTATATATATATATATATATATATATATATATTGCGTGCCATAGAAACTCTCGTACATGCCATCGGTTTGCTATCCCTGGTAAATAAATAATAATAATCGGATAAATAAAAAGTACAACTAATTGATTTAAAATAGATATATGATATTTTTAACATGGTAATGGGTGTAAAGCACCGTTGATTGACTCATGTAAGAGGTGTTTAATTCTCTTTCTTAATTCCTTTTACACTATTTCTATTTCAGTATTACTGAAAAATACAATTTCAGTTAAAGTTGTTCTCAAATCCAAACTGGTTTACTTTCTGACACATTTTTAAATTCATTTTGGTTCGCAAACGCATCGAATTGGCAGATTACTCTTACACAGAAACGATATAACCGAACTGTTTTTGACCATGTTTTGTCCGGTAAATGCAGAAGAGTTTTCAGAAAATACTATCAAAATGGGCGTTTTGAACAGAATTTCTTCACGCGACTGCGCGTGAAAGAAAAAAAAAATTGCCGCCCTGAGACAACAATCGCTTATAACTCAAGATGTAATTAATTTATTGAAAAATGAAAAAAAAAAATCGATTCCAAGTCACTTCAATAATCATGTCTGCAAGTGTAATTCTTTTACGTTTAAAAATGAGGCAGAAAATGTGTCAGAAAGTTTCGCGTTGTTGAACGGGAAAAAATATTTTTTTTTTAGACCAGCCTTAAGAAATTATTGCATTTCCATTTTGAAGACATTACAATGAATGCATAAAAAATTCTGTTTCTTATCTAAAAATCTGATAAATTATTCTTCCTTAATATTTAAACTAATACCACGGAATGAAAATAAGTATATTTATTTATTTATTTATTGTCATTATAACAGTTTCGAAATAGGCGTTTCTATTATTTCCAATCTGCTTATTCTAAAATCCTTCAGTACAGGAGTGGCAAAGATAGACCAATGGTTAATCATAGCTTGATAAAGGAATCATTGGATTGGCTAATAAATGTCACGTGAAATGAACTTCGGTTGAATTTTGCTCTTTCTTTTGCACGTCAGAATTTTATTTTTTCATTCTATTAAATGCGTCTTTGCTTCCGGTTATTTGGGCTGAAAGAGATTTGAGCAAAGTGAGCAACCTAATTTTAGATTATTTTTTATTTTCCTCATCAGCTGGCGGAAACGGAATGCTAGACATAAGCTTTAGGATATATTTAATCTTTTTTTTTCTTTATTCCTGCATCCTTTATTCCTGCATCCTTTATTCCTGTTTTTACTTTATAATGTAGCTTTTAGTTTTATAATGATATACAATTGAATATTCTTTTGTGTTAACAGTCATAGTTCTTTTTTAATAAAGTCTGACAAGTTAATTGCAAGATAAATTAATTTTTAATAATGAGATAAATTAATGAATATTGCATCTGACGGAGACTGCTATGTAAAACAAACATAAGTAAAGGCAAAAAGCCTTTCAAAAAATAAGTTTCGTTAAGGGGTCAAGTATCCTTTAAACTCACAAAATACATGAAAAAAGGGCCTCTATATAAGAACTACAGTAACTCTTTAGCTAATTGACTTTGAATTATAAAATTTAAAACACATATTAATAAAGGTTTATTGTATCGATTAAAATTCTCAAAAACATTTATACATTTATATAAAGCTTTCTAATTTATTTAAAAATATAATACGCTTTTTACGAAAGGATTATTCTTGCATGCATTGCGCGTATGATTTGTCATATTTGACACTAAAACCAGCCAAAACTTTTCTAATGAGTAACAAATATAATATGTTCTCAAATGACTTAGATGAAAAAAATAAAATGTGTCAATCCTGAATTTTTTTTTTTTTTTTAGAGAGAATTTCGAAACATCGATTTTTTTTTACTGCAAAAGTAGTCAAGAATTCTAAACTTGTTACTTGAGAAACATAATAATTCGTCATTTTGTGCATCTGTATGATTAATACGTTCAATCAAAATTTCATGAAATTCTAACCAACCGTTTTTTCAAAAATCGTGCGCAATGACTAAATTCGCCGTTTTGAGAAAATTGACTTTAAATATCAAACTACCCCGTGATCATGTAAAAAGAGTTACCAGGGCTTAATTTCTAAGAAAAAAAGTACCGGAGCCCTAATACTCTGCAGTACTAACACCCGTAGCGTACCCCACCCCCTCCCTCCGCCGTCACTCCGATCTGCATATTTATATTTCATACATTATTTTCAAAATTTAAAGCATTGGGTTTTTTTTTTTTTTTTTTTTTTTTTTTTTAGCAAAATGAAAATTTTAAATACATCTATCTCCGTGTACTTTGCTATCAACTGTTCCACTTTTTAGTTATTACTAGAGATTGACCGAAATTTCGGTTTCGGTTTCGGCGCAAAATCGGAGTTTCGCCGAATATTCGTTTTCGGCGAAACTGCTACCAAACTTTCGGCCTGACCGAAACTCGACAGAAACTATCTGCGTATTTCAAAATCTCGTTCCTTCTTTTGGAAATTTTTAACTTTACTCATTGATATGAGTTGTATCGGCTCAAATGAGACACTGTTTATTGCTGTGAACTCCACTCTTTATCATTACCGGTCATGACTGATCGATATGCGAATGTAAATTATAAAGCAAGCAATGCATATATGACTAACTTAAAAGACGCTTATCACGTGATCTTTAAAAGCGGCAAATTTAACGGCAATAGAACATTTTTACTTTGAAACTACAGATTGGTTCGAATGCTTTATGAGAAAGGTGTTGTTAAAATATATATATCGAGGTATGTATACTTAAAATATTTTTTTATTAGATGAAATTCGTATAGTTGGAAATTACTTCTGTTTTATTGATAAATTAATTACGTTTTATTTTATATGAAAATAAATAGTTTTGGATAGAGGCACAGAGAGTCAACTTGGCACCGGAGATAAAATTTTCAAACAGGGGTGTCATTTCAATACTTTCTTAGGGAAGCAGGGGGTGGCTTTTTTTTGGGGGGGGGGGGGGTGAGTGAGCAAAGATTTATTTTGATCTTATTGTGCACATCCTAAAAGAAAATTGACAACTGTTACATTTTTATCCTTATATATATATATATATATATATATTTAAAATTAGCTAAAGTACAAAATAATGTTAAACATGTCTCAGTTTGAGAATATTGAAATGGAAAATAAAGTTTATAATTAATAAATTCTAGGCTTAAAATATTGTCTTAATGCTAATTTTTCTTTTTTTGTCAAATTGAACAAATTATTTTTGCTTTTGTGCCCTTTACTTAAGCTTTTACTTAAACAATTACTTTTACTTAACCAATACATAACCTTTAAATGCAATTTAAATGCAAAATATTAACGAACTGAAAATATGAATATGTTTAAAAATTAAATATTCATTATTGAATTTGTTTTACATTATTTAACTACATTGTTAATTAATTTTTGATAAATGGCTATAATTATCGGTTGTTATAAAATAATAAAATATAAAAGTTGTATTATTCATGTTTCATTTTTCTTTGAAACCTATACACACACATATATATGTACGTTTGTTTGTTAGAAATGTGGTCCAATACACGTATAATTAATAAATTAATTAGTGGCGTAATTAGTCATTATTAAGTAATTATTAATTATTTGTTATTAATTAATTAATTAATTAATAATTATATGCAGTTATGTATGTATTGATCAGTTTTTAAATTTTTTGACATATTCGGTTTCTGTTTCGGTTTCGGCCGAAAGTGGGAAGATCACCTAAATTCGGTTTAGGTTTCGGTTTCGGTCTTAAAAACCTGTTTCGGTGGATCTCTAGTTATTACTACTTCCAAATAGAAACCTTTGCCTAATCTTAATGTTAATTAATCGCAGAATTCTGCGATTAAATAATGATGATTCGGATAATGATGGTTATGATTCGGAAAGAGTGTTAACACATACAAAAAAAAAATTTAATAGTTCGCAGCTATGCAGAATAGAAAAAGACTATTTCTGTTTACTCTTTCTTCTTATCAAATAGCATTAAAATTGTTTGAAATAAAAATAAATAAAATTTTGAATTTAAGACAGATTGAGCTCGAGCCTGCCCAAACCCGAAGTCTGACATAAAAATCGAGCCCGTTTCATCTCCATCTTTTACGTGAGCGACACATTACGTCACTTACAAGTGTTTTCATACAAAAGATGGCAAAAGATTGGGGATGGGAGGGAAAAGAAAGGGTAATTTAGGATTCGTTTTTCGGAAGCGTTATGGCACTGGGCTCCGGAGCGCAGTGTTTATGAGCTCCGGGGAATTTTGGCCAATATTTAAATATTTGCTAAAAATGGACACGTACCGGAGCTGGGCTCCGGTGGGTTCCGGCGCAAATTAAGCCCTGGTTCAGACTGTTTTAGACATAACTCCTCTTCTAAAGGCAATTTTTGCATGGAGTTTATTTTAAAATGTTCCTAAAAAATCATGTTTAATTATAAGCTAAAATAAAATAAAATAAATTGAATTTTTGACATTTTAAAGGGTATTTGACTCCTTTAGTTTAGTTTATTATTTTAAATAAATTTATCTCAAAAAGTTTACGAAACAAATTTCAAATATTTAAATTTAAACATTTTATTTATGTGTTTTTACTTTATAATTGTTATACATTTAAATATTCTTTCGTAAACAGTCCTTTTTTTTCTTTTTTTCTTAGTAAAATTTGTCAAATTTATTGCAAGATAAATTAAATGTTTATATTGCATTGCGTTAAAGTAATGAATATTTCATTTGATGAAGTATGTGTGTAAAACAAACGTAAGTACGCTTATTAGTACTATTTAAGTACGCTTAACTCGAGAACTAAACAAAACGATTTTCAAAATGTTAAAATTGTTGATTTATAATGTGTTTTTTCTTTATAATGTATAGCTTTTAGTTTTATAATGATATACAATTTTACTTTTTCGATTTCTTTAGTTTACAGGTTCTTATTAGGCTATTTTTAATTTCGGAAACAATTTCAAAAACTTGCAAACAAAAATTTAAAAAAAAAAAAGAAAAAGAAAAAAAGAAAAAAAAAAGCAGTTGTAGAGATTGGGCTTAGCTATCCAATGCAAAAAAATTGTTTACAAATATTGGTTACAAATATATCAAGAAATGCAAACGAGATATTATAGAATAACTGTCCCATTGCTTAACATTTGCGAGCAGGTGTTTTTACATAATATGGATTTTTGAAGCGATAAAATTTAAATTATATTGTGCACTTCGCTAACAGAAGAATTAGAAACATCTAACTGACTAATTATTTTATCAAAATAGCATACAACTGCCCACGAAAATATTCTGATGATAAAATGATTTTAAATGTATCTATTTATCCAGTCTGTTACCAAGTTTTCCATTTATGCATTTATTTTTATTTATTTATTTGTTTGTGTGGATATGGAATGTGATAGAGCTTCACTAATCGTTAGAAAAATTACTATGTTTCTTGCCATTATACGACTTAATTGTTTTCTTTTACTTACCCATCGTACGTAGTATAGGGTAAGTCTTGTAATCGTTTTGAAAATCGAAAAAAATTTTTTGACGGATTTACACGTTTCAGACACTGGAGATTCCGAAAAACATATTTTTAGAAAAAAAATTTTGCCGTCCGTCTGTGTGTGTGTGTGTCTGTGTGTCTGTAAACGCTCTATCTCCCGAAAAAATTGAGATAGAGACTTACAATTTGGTATGTACTTAGCATGTAATAATGGAAAGAAGCCTATTTCATTTCAATAACCTCGATTAACCGGAACAATTTTTTTCGGACTCTCGAAATATTCGTTCTGATGAAAGGTATATAAAAATTTTCGAAATTGTTTATTTTAAGAAATGAATATAAAAGACAATAAAAAAACATAAATTTTGAATAAAGCATGAAGTCGATCGGATAATTAGTTGCCGAGATATATGGAATCCTATTTTCCACACTCTTCGATTTTTCATGACCCTGTATTTCATCCAAATTTCACTTCAAAGATATATTTTAATTGGAAATTTGACGCTTAATCAGATGCAATAAACCGCTAGTTAATAGGATTATTATTTTTGGAGTTATAAGGAAAAACCTCTTTCAAGCAATTCAGTAATCGAGCCTTTAAAGTTTGTGACGTCATCAAGCCACGATTTTATTTGAATTGCAATGCATTTTATAAGTAGTTTACACATTTTTATTTTAATATTTTACATTATGCATATCCATGATGGGTAAGTATTACGGTGGCCCCCAACGACTAGTTTTAATTGGAATCGTGATTATTAAGAACTGTGACAATATACAGTATAAATTAACAGTATAAATAAACAATACAGTATAAATAAACAGTATAAATTTAGCGGATTCTTTTTTTCTTTTGTTGTATTGCTCTAATAATTCGTTAACTACATTAGGTTTAGGTATATTACAAATGAACAGCTTATTCCTTACAAATTTATAAATCATTCTCTTTATCTGCAAAATTTGCATTTGTCACTTTTCTGTATACTTACTATCTTTATTATCTTATTATCTTACTCTATACTTACTTCTGTATACTGCAATACATCTACACTTATACACAGGGCCCGACTAGCAAATTTTTGTGCTTAGGGCACTTTCAATTTTTCGTGCCCCCTTATATTGGTTGATATACTGATACCAGTTTTTTTTTTTTTTTTTTTTTTTTTTTTTTTTTTTTTTTTTTACATATTGCACTTTTATTTGAAAAGTGTCAACTCAAAAAATTACGTTTTCCGGAAAATTGAAAAACGATTCGAGGAATTATTTTATTATTTATATATATTTATTGAAATGTGCTTTTAACCATAGATTGAGATATATTTTTGTCATTTCATCATATTAATATCTCAAATATCCCATTTTTTCAGTTGTGTCACTTTTCGAATAAATGTGCAATATGATAAAATTGAATGATTTCGTAAATACAGCACATCAATTACTAGAAAATAATAATAAGAAGTCTACTTATTAATGATGTTATTGATATTAAATGATAAAACCAAACTGATACCAAGTGCAAACAAAAGTCCTAATAGAAATAAAAACTTGGTACAATCGTGATTTTTTTTTTTTTTTTTTTTTTTTTGTGGAAATTTAGATGAAATTGTGAAAAATTTCGTGCCTCTCAGAAATTTTGTGCCCAGGGCATGGGCCCCGGGTGCCCGTGCGATAGTCAGGGCCTGCTTATACAGTATAAATTAACAGTATAAATAAACAATACAGTATAAATAAACAGTATAAACTTAGCGGATTTTTTTTCTCTTGTTGTATTGCTCTAATAATTCATTAAGTACATTAGGTATATTACAAATGAATGAGCTTCTTCCTTACAAATTTATACATCATTCTCTTTATCTGCAAAATTTGCATTTCTCACTTTTTGTAAAAATAATGCAACTTTAACTTATATTTAATTATAAATTTTAAGATTTTTCTAGGTTTTCCAGAAACAGGTTGATATTTAAAGACTATTTTGCAATAATCGATCCTCATTCGGGATTTTTTGTATGTTTGTTTGTTTCTCTAAATATCTATAATTGTTCATTTCATGGCAGTTTTTCTAAAAGTTATTCAAACAAGAAAATAAAATGTACTTCGCCTTATCGTTCATTTAATCGCGCCATCTGTTGCATGAAAGTTGTATTATTATCACATTCAAATGAGAAACAAATGGACTTTTTTTTACACGCATTTTGTATACATGAACGGAAAAAAGTACTTCAACTGTAGTTTTACACGCAACAAAAAGAAAAAAGAAAGAAAAGGAGAGAGAGAAAAAAAGAGAAAATTAATTTTTACCGAAACAGATTTTTAAACAGAAGTTTATTTTTATAAATTTTGCATTGACAGCGCATTCAATTTAAAACTATTTTTAAAAAAGAATATTAAAAAAAAAAAAAAAAAAAAAAAACAGGGGGTAAATTTAGAATGACAATTCAAGATAAGTATTTGTTTTATTATAAACTCGACTAATTATGTATTTATTTATTTTTATAAAATATAATATGTTATAAAGAGAACCAGAAGCGGCCTTAAGGATAGAGAAAAGTATGGGGGAGGAGGATCTTTTCTTTTCTGTATAGCCTTTGAATAAAAGTTGGTGTTTTATAAAGAACTTAAAAAATAAATAAAATAGAAGTCCTTAAAAAATGAATATAATGTGAACAATCTTCAGGCAACAAAATTTTTAAATTATACTGCGAATATAAACAATAAATAAATGAAATCGACAGTATAGGTTTAAATCAAAAGAGGTATTACTTAATGTAAAATATCTAAAAAAAAAAATTATTCAACATTTTAATTATTATTTCTCATTCATTATCATTATTAAAACAGAAATTATGTAATCAATAAAATGTCAGTTTCGTGAAAATTCCAGAATTTTTTTGATCAAATGTAACTAAATTTATGTTATGGTTGTCTAACTGTATAAGTATTCATTTCATTCAAACATCAAATTCAAATTGCACAAAAATCATTGAAATTTCAAAATGTCTCAAACAACTTCTATGCAAGTATTTTTCATTTCATTTTATTATTTATTTATATATTTATTTATAATTTCAAAAATTCAGTGGTACAAAAGTAGTCACAAATCGTGAGTCAAGTCATTCATTAGTAATTCAGGATAAATGAATAATAATAAAAAAAAAATGTTATTGGCCCAAGTTTGATAGTGCCTCAAACATCTACCAAAAGGGATTCAATAGCCCTTGGTCTGCACGCGCCGAAAATTTTCAGGCTCTGCCTAGTATAAAAGCTAAAATTTGGTCCAAATCCGACCCGCACCATACAAAAAATATATTGGCCCGGCCTGGTATAAAAGCTAAAATTTCGGCCCGACTTGTACAAATAGTTTATTGGCTCAGTATAAAAGCTAAAAGTTTAGTCCAAGTCCGGCCCATACCGTGCAAAAAATGTTATTGGTCCAGCCTGGCTTGGCCCGGTATAAAAGCTTAAAGTTCGGCACGGCCCGGTATAAAAGCCAAAAGTTCGGTCCGAGCCCAGACAGTACAAAATTTTAACTGGTATAGCCCGCCCCGGCCGACTGAATTTCGACAAAACATGCCGATGTTTCTAAAGCAACATTATCCTGTAAATAAATTTTTTCCAAAAGCACGCTTACTTATGCATAGATTTCATTTTCAGATTATTTTCAAAATTCATGGAATACAGAATAACAGTAATATTAATGTCCATTTAGACAATTACGTACATAAACACTCACTAAAAAAAAAAAAAAAATAGGCTTAGACAATTAACATTCAAATGAAGATTCAGTAGGAAAATCAACGCATTTTAGAATGTAGGAAAAATATGGTAAAAGAAAATCATGCAAGGGGAAAAAAATTAGATTATAAAAATATATCTCTGTAATTTATTAAACCAAATTAAATTTTTTAACGATTTCGCTAAACAAGTGTACAACATCACTATATTTTTTTCAAAAATAAAGAAATAAAATGCTGGCCCAATATGGGCTAGGGGTTGAGAATTTAGAGGTCTGCACTGTGCCTGGCCTGGCCAGGGCCTGATTACCGCAAAGCCAACTAGGCCATGGCCTTGGACCCACATCTGATGGGAGCCCCGAATTGAATAGTGGTTTAGAAAAAAAAATCTTAAAATTGCTGTTTTTTGCAATTATTTTCTGAAAAATCAAAATCTTTTTTGGTTTCAACTTGGCTACCGTATCGTAATATCTAATAATAACCTCAAATACTCTTAGGGGGAAATTTAGGTACTATTTTAGTGAGAGAAGGGCCCGAAAAGGTGCTGAGCAAACAGAGGTGAGGGCTTTAGCGATTTCGTTTTAAAAAAAAGGTGAAATTATCTGCCCCGCACGTGACATTTTATTTTAGATTAAGAATTGAAGAGTTTTGGAACGCTGATAGACACGAAGATACGCCGAAAGAAATGTTTCTCATAGTATACTAAGGTCAAGTGCCATTTTTGACGAACATTGAAATATTCTGCCAGTTAAATACGTTTTTTCAGCGACCTGAAATTCAAAATGATAATTTAAAATATGTCGGGGTTCTCTACATCCAGATTTGTTGAAAGGTACTTTATAAATTGTTGCATTGTGTTTCGCAAAAAGAAAAAAAAATTACTAATAATCGTTTTTTTTTTTTCCTTTTTTCAATTCAGATTTGATGAAAGAGACTTTACAAATTTATTGCATTGTGTTTAGCAGAAGAATTTGATGACCAATAAGCAGTCACCTTTTATAGAAACGGTCAAACACAATGCGATTCTTATAAGCAGTGTGTTTCTTGCACAAAACAAGTAAATGAAATAATTCATTTTAATAACCTTTTCGCGGTACCTTTCGTTGCGTTTCGGAGTTTCTCAGAGGAAAGCCAATTACCATTTGCAACAATGATTATTCCGTCTTCATATTCAGACAGCTCCATCTTCATTTTTCATTGTCATCTTTCGAATTGCGGTGGATTTGCAGCAAGATGAAATAACAGACGTACGAAATTTTCAACTGAAGAAAGAAGGAAAAACCTTTTCCTTCTGCAGCGAGAGTTAATTGTACCCGTCAAGGTAAGTAATAAGGTAATGACTGCAGAGCCCACAAGACGAATAATGGGTTAGTGGCTCTGGGATGAGCATTTTTGACAGGGTGAGGGAAGGAGCTTTTGAAAAGGTCTATCTGATTAGTATGCACTGAAAGTTGGAAGTAAAGATAGAAAGGAATCAATTGGATATGGGGCGTTTTTCTCTAGTGAAGGCGAAGATGAAGCAAAACTTCATGATAAATGTCGACAAAATTGGTCGCTTTTCAGTAGTTATGGTCATTTTTTTTAAGTGACTAACTTAAAAGATTAGTGGAAATAGATCGCCAAAAAATAAAATTAAACAAGTCAGGGAGAAGATTTAACCTGTTAGATATGAATTAATTTAAGAATAGAACTTGGTCATTT
The DNA here is from genome assembly GCA_963931845.1 of Maratus michaelseni. Lineage (NCBI taxonomy): Eukaryota > Metazoa > Arthropoda > Arachnida > Araneae > Salticidae > Maratus > Maratus michaelseni. The sequence continues at coordinate 300,039,068 of OZ007587.1, read as the reverse complement.
AGATTTTTGAAATAGATTAATACTGAACTGACCTATCTTATCGAAATTTTAAAATTAGAAGCTTCAATCATAATATATATATATATGTACTTTTTTCCTCATTAGGACACATTTTTTTTTTTCTTCTCATGGAAAAGTTTCTTATTCTGTTTATAAATGAATAAAGTAATGACTGTAAATTCCATAAGGTGAATAATGAGTTAGTTACGCTGAGATCAGAATCTCAGTGACGGCGAGGGAAAGAGCTTTTGAAAAGGCCTATCTGATTAATATGCACGGAAAGTATTATGAAAGATGGAAAGGAATCAATGGGATATGGGGCGTTTTTCTCTAATGAAGGCGAAGATGAAGCAAAACTTCACGATAAATGTCGACAAAATTGGTCGCTTTTCAGTAGTTATGGTCATTTTTTAAGTGAATAACTTAAAAGATTAGTGGAAATAGATAGCCAAAAAATAAAATTAAATTAAATGAATAAATAAATAAAATAAATAAATAAACAAGTCAGGGAGAAGATCTAACCTGTTAGATATGAATTGATTTAAGAATAGAACTTGGTCATTTAGATTTTTGAAATAGATTAATACTGAACTGACTTATCGAAATTTTAAAATTAGAAGCTTCAATTATAATATATATATGTGGGAATTGAATGTTTTCCTGCTTAAACTAAAACGACAGAGTCAAAGCCAATCAGCGACTTCATCTTGATATTGCGTCATATAATCTATGTTGAAGCATGCAAGCTCCAAACCACACTTCAAAAGGAAGTCAAAAGAGGTGTTTTGGATCGAAGGGAAGCTTTGGCAGAGTCAATGAAGTTGGTGAGTTAAGACGGTCGTTTTTTGAACTATACTGAAGACGTCGACACTGAGATGTTTTACATTAAATAAGATGTAATGCAGATAATCCAGATGGTTCATTAATATTCATATGTTTACATGTATTTTTAACTTTCTTTGTAGTTAGTTTTATTAATATAGAGTTCAATTTTAACTTGATGTTTTCTAGTTTATTTGAAGTAAATTGAGTGAATTATTTATTGAGTTGGTGTCAGAGAAAACTAAACCCCATATATATGTGCTTTTTGCCTCATTAGGACACATTTTTTTCTTCTCATGGAAAAGTTTCTTATTCTGTTTATAAATGAATAAAGTAATGACTGCAGAGCCCATAAGATGAATAATGAGTTAGTTACTCTGAGATGAGCATTTATATGATAGGGTAACGGCGAAGGAAAGAGCTTTTGAAAAGGCCTATCTGATTAATATGCACGGAAAATACTATGGAAGATGGAAAGGAATCAATGGGATATGGGGTGTTTTTCTCTAATGAAGGCGAAGATGAAGCAAAACTTCACGATAAATGTCGACAAAATTGGTCGCTTTTCAGTAGTTATGGTCATTTTTTAAGTGAATAACTTAAAAGATTAGTGGAAATAGATAGCCAAAAAATAAAATTAAATTAAATGAATAAATAAATAAAATAAATAAATAAACAAGTCAGGGAGAAGATCTAACCTGTTAGATATGAATTAATTTAAGAATAGAACTTGGTCATTTAGATTTTTGAAATAGATTAATACTGAACTGACTAATCGAAATTTTAAAATTAGAAGCTTCAATTATAATATATATATGTGCTTTTTGCCTCATTAGGACACATTTTTTTCTTCTCATGGAAAAGTTTCTTATTCTGTTTATAAATGAATAAAGTAATGACTGCAGAGCCCATAAGATGAATAATGAGTTAGTTACTCTGAGATGAGCATTTATATGACAGGGTAACGGCGAAGGAAAGAGCTTTTGAAAAGGCCTATCTGATTAATATGCACGGAAAATACTATGGAAGATGGAAAGGAATCAATGGGATAGGGGGTGTTTTTCTCTAGTGAAGGTGAAGATAAAGCAAAACTTCATGATAAATGCGCATGATAATTTATCGCTTTTCAATATAGATATGGTAATTTTTTTTAAGTGAATAATTTAAAAGATTAGTGAAAATAGCAAAAATTTTTAAACAAGTCGGGAGAAAAGATCTAACCTGTTAGATATGAATTAATTTAAGAACTGAACTTGGTCATTTGGACTTCTGTAATAGATAAATACTGAACGGACCTATATTATCGAAAATGTGAAATTAGAAACTTCAATCATTATACACTGCTCAAAACAATTAAAGGATATTTGAAGTTTTATATAAAATAAAGATATAAACGAAATTTTTTTTGCCGAAAATAGAAGAAGAGAATCACAAATGCAAATTTTTCTGGTTTTCAAACTGTGGAGTAGGCAAATTTTGAGTTCGACGTCAAAAACGTCGCTTCAGCGGCAGCGAATGAAATTTGACTTTCAACTGGATAAAAGAGAATGAAGACAAGGATGACCGGCATTCAGTGATTGCTTTGTTTCGATGAGTACGATGTCTCAGCGAAGTCATTTGACAGATTCAGAAGCTTGGAGAATTGTTGGTAGGTTAGAAGGGGGCCAAACTCAAGCCGAAGTAGCACAAGCCATTGGAGTGTCACAAAGTGTCATTTCCAGGATCTGGAACCGTTTTTGGAGAGTGGATGTGCAGGCCGAAGACCAGGGCAAGGTCGTAGACGGGCAACAACGCCCAATGAAGATCGGTATTTAGCGTTAACAGCTCGGAGACACCGAAACATGGACGCTACTCTTATCCAACAACACCTTCGCTCGGCTACAGGCACCACGATTTCAACTCAGACTGTCCGAAACCGGCTCCATGCTGTAGGTCTGTATGCTCGCCGACCGATGGTATGTGTTAGATTAACATCAAGGCATCGTCGCGACCGCAGGGAGTGGGTAACCGAGCATGTCAACTGGAGGAGAAATGAATGGAGCAATATTCTGTTTTCTGACGAGTCCCGTTTTTCTGTGCATCCGGATAATAGGCGTATTTTCATCTGGAGGGACCGTGGCAGTAGGAATAATCCTGCGTTCGTGCACGAAAGTGTCAGATTTGGCGGTGGAAGAGTGTTGGTGTATGGTGGCATCTCCATTGACGGGCGCACTGACCTCTACATCATTCGAGATGGAGCTCTGACTGGTCGCCGATATAGGGATGAGATCCTCAGACCTATTGTAGTCCCTTACGCTGCAGCAATCGGAGATAACTTCATTTTAATGGACGATAACTGCAGGCCACATCGTGCAAACCTGGTGGAGGATTTCCTTTTCGAGGAAGGAATCGTTCGAATGGAATGGCCAGCGTGTTCTCCAGACATGAATCCAATCGAGCACGTTTGGGACGCTCTAGGAAGACGAGTTTCTGGCCGCCAACAACCCCCACAAACTCTCCAAGAACTGGAAAGAGCTCTTCTGGAAGAGTGGGGCAGAATACCCCAACTCGTCATTAATAGCCTCATTGAGTCCATGCCTCAAAGGTGTTCAACGTTGCTGGCCGCCCGTGGAAACCATACCCCCTACTGAAAATGATTTTCTTTGAAGAAAACACCTTTTCTTATTCTTTTTTTCTCATATGCACAAATTGTGTTTTTTTCCTTTTGTACACAAATGCGCAATAAAATGCATTTTTTTCTGCCAAACATGTGTAATTTATTCTCATATAACCTACTATGTCTGTCGACCATGTATCAATCAGCTAAAAAGTTTCCCAGATACAAAATCCACCTAAAACTGCAATATCCTTTAATTGTTTTGAGCAGTGTATATATAATGTACTTTTTGCTTCATTAGGACACATTTTTTTCCCCCTCATGGAAAAGTTTCTTATTCTGTTTATAAATGAATAAAGTAATGACTGCAGATCCCATAAGATGAATAATGAGTTAATGACTCTGAAATGAACATTTATGACAGGGTGATGGCGAAGGAAAAACCTTTGAAAAGGCTTATCTGATTAATATGCATGGAAAGTACTATCGAAGATGGAGAGGAATCAATTGGATGCGGGGTGTTTCTCTCCACTAGAATCACTTATCAAGGTGGAGACGAAAGAAACCAGCAAAACGTAACACTAAATTTTGTCAAAATTGATCGCTATTCAGTAGTCTTGGTTACTTTTTATGTCAATAATTAAAAAGTGTAGTAAAAGTAGAACAACAAACATTTTAGAAAATTTATATCGTAGAACTCTCACACCCCCCAACTCATCAAACGACAAGAGAAATGAGAACTTCCAGATTAACAAAAGATTATATTAAAATGCAGATATGTACAGATAGTTACAAGTAATTAGTTACAATTTTGTCTAATTAAACATCAGAATACATTATTCCAGCTCTGCAGAACAAACATCTTTCTGAGCCTCTTCACATCTTCGTCGCATTGTCCCGCGTGGTACGATCACAACAGCATATCGACTGTACATCGAGGCTAACGAAAAAGACAGGCTACCGCGGTGCATTCCACTTATCTTTTTTTTACAGACCACTAGAGTGACGTGATGCTCTTTTCGTACACCTTCATTGGTGCATTCGAGCATCACGTGACTCCGGCGGTTTGTAAAAAAAGATACGCGTAAAGCACCGCGGTAGCCTTTCTTTTTCGTTAGCATCGATGATTCCGGCTCTGCAGAACAATCCTCTTTCTGAGCCTCTTCACATCTTCGTCGCATTGTCCCGTGTGGTACGATCACAACAGTGTATCTTTTTACAACAGCATGTAGACCGTACATTATATGTGGACGCAATAAGTACCCCTGAAAACTTTGGTGCTGCCATCTATGCGGGGGACTGGTAGGCTATGTCAAACAATATAAGATAAATACAAATTTTGTCTTTTAGATGTTTTTAAGAACGTGGTCATTCGGTCTCCTTTAATAGATAAATGCAAAATAAACTTACCGTATTGAAAATCGAAGCTTCAATCTTTATATTTACATACATTTTGCTGTATCAGAAATCTGTTTAAGAAATTCTTTCTCTCTCAGTTTATTATTAGTAATAAAGTAATGACTGCAGAACCCAGAAGACGAATAATGGATTAGTGGCTCTGAGATGAGCATTTTTGACGAAGTGAGGAAAGGATCTTTTGAAAAGGTCTATTTGGTTAGTATGTACGAAAAAGGTGAAGGGCGGGGGAGGGAATCAATTGAATTTGGGTTGTTTCTCTTCAATAAGATCGCTTCTGAAGGCGGAGACGTAGAAAACTATGTAAAAACTGAATGATATATATTGAATGCCTAAGGGAGGCCACTCGGCCCAGCAAAGCCAGGCCGTAGAGCGTTAGCACCTCCCCCGGGATGTTCCCCGGCACGCGGGGATTCGTTTTGGGTGATTCCAGCCACCGGCGGAAGGGAAGGCACGATGCCGAGACCGCCAGCGCACGCGCAAACGGCCCAAACAACAACAAAAAAGAAAAAAAAAGAAAATACAAACTAGGCCAAAGGCCGGCACTGCCAGGACAAGCCTAAGCGCGACAAGGGGCAGGCAAGAAAGCTAAAAACAAAAAAAAGAAAAAGAAACTGAAAATAGCCTGAACCGCTGGAGCCTGCACTCCCTCGCGACAGACAGCGGCAGGTGCAGTGATGAAGAACTTGTAGGTGAACAGTCCTTAAGGCTCCTGCGTCATGACACACAGTTCGCGGCCAAGGCGGTCCTTGGATAATAATGATGCGCCGGAATCTGAGAGCTCAGTTCCCACGCGACAGATGGCGCCACAAGTTGTTGCGTTGGAGAGATGAGGCCGCTTCTAAAGACTGCGAAGGGAGCACAGCAAGGTGCTCAAACACTGACAAGGTACAGCCAAAAAAAGGAAAAGTCAGGAGAAGGAGGGTAGGAAGATCAATTACAGTACTGATTGGTGGTGAAGAATTTAATATGTTTAGTTAAAAATTGATAAAAGCTAGAGTTGGTTACTTAATTTGTTAAGTTCGATAAATCCATTAAGAAGTTAAAAATATTTTTTAATTTTTTTAGTAAGATTGGTCTTGTTAGAATATTGTTTAGCCAAGAGGGTGGGGGAATTTCGGGAGATCTGAGATGCCAGGCAACGGTCAGTGGGCAGTCAAAATAGTAATGAGAAGGCAAGCCCCGCTGGCCACATGGACACAGCGGTATTGATATATATTGCCAAAATTGATCACTATTCAATATATGTGGTCATTTTTATATGTCAATAAAATAACTGAAAAGAATATTAGAAACAAACAGATGGCCAAAAATTTTAAAAAAAGTAACTTAGAGAAAGAAACATTGTATTTTTTTATCATATTTAATTTTAAGAATTGAGTCATTCGGTCTGCTGAAATAGATGTTGACGTTATATTGAAAATCTTAATATTGAAGCTTCAATCATTATATTTGCGTGCACTTTCCTAGATCAGAATTTTTTTTTTTTTTTTTTTTTTTTTTTTTTTTTTTTTTATCGTTTCTGGGAAAGTTTATTATAAATAATGATGACTACATATCCCATAAGACGAATAATGGGTTAGTTACTTTGAGATGACCAGTTTTGACACGGCGAGAGAAGAAGTTTTTAAAAAGATTTATCTGTAAAATAAAAATATATATACTAAAAATTATTACAATAAACATAATGGCTTAAAAACATTTTAATAAACAGACCTACTAATTTCGTACGCACAATGGGTCACATTTTCAAGATCAGTAATGTTAAAAATAAACTATATTCTCAAAAACTTTGAAATATGAATATTCTTATATAATTCTATAAAATCTATCTGATTATAGTACACATAGAAAGGACTAATGATATAAAATAATCAATTTGATATGAGATGTTCTTCTTCATTCCAATCGCTGCTGGAGGCGGTGGAAACCAGTAAATCTTAATGATAAATATCTGCAAAATTGGTCGCTATTAATTTATGGTCATTTTTTATTTGTGTAACTAACACTATTAATAGAAATAGATCGAAGGAGAGAGAGAGAAAGAAATAATAAAAAGAACAGATCTAGTCTTTTAGATGTGAATCAGTTTATCAATAAGGAAGAGGCTACTTCGCTCAGGCAAAAACACCTGCTCGCTAATGTTAATCCTATGGGGGGAGGGGGGGATATTTTACGATATCTCGTTCCCATTTCAATATTTTTAAATGTTTTGCATTGGATAGCTGAGGTCGATCTCTAAGCAGGCTCTTTTTACTTTTTTCATTTTGGTTGCAGTTTTGTTTTGTTTTTTTTGTTTTTTTATTGAGGATACTTTCACTTTCGAAACCGGTTCCGAAAGTGAAAGTATCTTAATAAAAAAAAAACTTGTAGTCAAATTCGAAAAAGTATAAAAGAGCCCGCATAGAGATTGACCTCAGCTATTCAATGCAAAAAAAAGAAAAAAAAAAGCATTTAAAAATATTAATATGCGAACGAGATATCGTAAAATCCCCCCCACCACCCATTTCATTATTCAATTTCTGTTTGTTTTTTCTTTCTTTTTTTAAATACTATGTTTTTGGCATCTATGTTCAGTTAGTTGGGGGGACCTGTTTTGTTGTCAATTAGTTATTTTAATTTATTCATTATTTCACAGTTTTTGTTGGCGGTTGTAACGTTCATTTAATGGTATATATATATATATCTCTTTTTTATGGACACGATAACTTCCATAATTCTACACAAATCTCTTCCAAACTGATACATAAAATCAAGGGGCATAAAATCTCAGTCAAGTTCGTGGGCAAAATTGAAACAAGGGGGCTTTTTGTGAAAAAGAAAAAATCCATAACTTCTTAATTATGATATGTACCGAATCCGTTTAAAGTTATTATTATTTCTAGAAAATGGGCCAAAAATTTATGTATGACAGATTTTTGATATAATTAAAAATAGCCTCAAGGGGGGGGGGAGGAAATAGGGGTTTAAGAAGAAAAAAATTTATAACTTTGTCAATTCACAACATATCAAATCCGCTTAAATTTATTACCATAAATCATCTTAATATTATCTTCAACTTTTATATTGACAAGTTTTTTATAAGACCAACCCTTACAGCAAAAAAATAAATAAATAAATAAATTAAATTAAAATTAAAAAAATCCCTGCCGGCTCCGCCTACAGACACAGGTAGATTTCGAAGTGGGTGGTCCCAATTGGCGCATCATGACAAAAAGGTCATTTCTTCTGCAATTCCCAATAAACAGGCGCCCCACGATCTGCGCCTTCGAAATCTACCTGTGCCTGAAGGCCGAGCCATCAAATGATTTTTAAATTCATTTTTGTTCGGAAAAGCATGAAATTGGCAGGTGTTCTAATTCAGAAACTTTGTAATCGAAAGACGTTTTCCTTTTTTTTTTTTTTTTCGAAAAGGCAGAAGATTTTTCAGAAAATACTGCCAAGGTCAGCATTTTGAACAGAATTTCCGACGCCGCAGCTCGATAAAGAGCAAAAACGTGACGAATCGCTTATAACTCGATACGCAATATGTTTATCTAAAAATGGAAAACTATATTTCGATTCCAAATCGTTTCCATAGTCAGGCTTGCCAATTTTATTTATGCCTTTATGTTTAAAAATGAGTCAGATAATGTGTCAAAGTTTCGCGTTGTTGAGCAAGTCATTTGAGAACCATCTTAAGAGACTATTTCACTCACGCGAAAACACCTGCTCGCTAAGGTTAATCCTGTAGGAGAAAGTTTTTAAAATATCTCGTTTGCATTTCAATATTTTTAAATGATTTTTCTTCTATCCAATGCAAAATGAATGATCCATTGCTGCGTGAGTGAAAAAGTCTGACTCCGTTTTACTCTATTCTTTACAGACACGTGTCGAAAATCCTTTCAGTCGCATCACTGAGTTCTTTTTCACAAAATTTCCCACCTATTTTTTTTTTTTTTTCATGTTTTCATAAGCAACTGTAAAATTTAGTGAGAAGAATGAAAACTTTTCTCCCCTTTATTCAATTCACCTGTACCTAGACATACTTTCCTTTCACCTAGACATGCTTTCCTTTCACCTAGACATGCTTGTCTAGTAGGGCAGGGGAAAATCCGAAAAAAAGAGAGAAAAAGAGAGTAGGGGATTAAAAAGGGAATGATTCTGGGCAACCCCCACTTTCTCTCTCCTGCATACTTCAACTGGAGCACGTGGGCTTTCATTTTATTTTGTTGACTTTTTCCGAGGGCAAGAAGTTAATATTAACTTCGTTAACACTCTTCACTCTAAATTCCCCCTATAAAAGGGGGATAGAATCTCTTCCTTCACCTAAATTCGCCCCTAATGATTGAATAATCCAGAATTTCTGCTGCTTATCTGTTATACAGTTAGATAACTACTATTATTCATATTATGGTTGCCATAAATACTGCTACATTTATCACAGACTGCGAAATATTACATCCGGTTACAAATTCTGCTCATATAAAAATAATCGACTTATTTTCATTGTATTCATTTTGATGTACGAATGTTGCTGAAATAAGTTGAAGAATGTAGTCCCTAAACAATCAAAGCTTAGTTAAAAAAAAAAAAAAAAAAAAAAAGCACCGGAGCACTAATATTCTGAAATAGTAACAATGATAGCTTATCCGCTTTCCCCTCCATCCGCATATTTGTATTTCATACATTATTTTCAAAATTTAAAGCATTTTTTTCCTCAGCAAAAGAAAAAAATTAAATATTTATATGCATATACAGTCGAACCTCGTTAACGCGAACACTCTTCGTGTTAAAAGTAGTTCGTGTTATCCGAACTTAAATACATTACATACAACTGGACGGGACAATCGGAAACAGTTCCTGCTAACAGTAATTCGCGTTAAGCGTGTTCGTGTTAACGAGGTTTGACTGTATACATATAGAGTTTTTTATGCTCGAAATATGTATAAAACAAAATAAAGTCAAGTCAATAAGATGTATACAAAACTCTCCTTCTAAGATTAAAATAATACAACTTTAATTCTTGATTAGATACTGAAGGATAAAAAAATATATACAGAATATTAATGATTTAGGTACAGTTTAAATTGACTATCATAGTTAGCCGTATATGCTGACAAAACATATGCTACATTTCGCTGTCCATCCGACCATTTCAAAATCTACAGGCCGTCTGCGCAATTTTCTTAGATAAAATTGGGGCCGCTTGATTGGTTCTCACTTCAAGAGGCTGAGATACTACCTGCGTAAATTTTACTCACACATCCAGGAAATGCGCGCACAAATTATATTACAAGGATATGTTTAATGAATATTTTTCTGAATAAGATTTAAATGTATGAGTGTATATATGAGAATTATTTTTTTAAATATGCCTTAAATGTACTTTAAATATGGAATGAGTAAATTATACGCATGGTTAGTATTTAAGTACTAAATATAAAGGTTAGTATTCTAGGGTTAAGGGTCTTCTCCCCTCGCACGAAAACACGCGCTCGCTAATGTTAATCCTATGGGGCATTATTTTTCTAATATCTCGTTTGCATTTCAATATTTTTAAACATTTTTTTTTTTTTTTTTTTTTTTTTGCATTGGATAACTGAGACCAATCTCTATTTCCACCGTTTATTACTTTTCTATTTTCTTTGCGGATTTTTTTTTCTTTTCTATGAAGATACTTTCACTTTCGAATGTCCTATGTGTTTTATAAATGTATGCTTTCTGTAGGAAAAGGTAATTAATAAACCAGTGTTGTTCGAACCTCTAAATTTTTCAAATAGAAAAAAGAAAGATATTTCCCAAGATAAGATGGAGTAAATTTGTTGATATTAGAAATAATGGTTTTTATAATTATAGCTATTTCCAGATGGGATAAATTAATTTTTCTTTTAATAGCTTAAAAAATTTCTGGATTTCCCTTTTAAATAAGGGGAAAAGGGGGGGGGGGGTCCAACTTAAAACTGGTCTGGAGTGTTTCATTTCGAAGTTAGACAGGTGTCCAGTTTATAGAATTTAGACTTAATGTTAACCCTATGCCCCTCAGAAAAAAGAATTGATTAAAACTACAAAACATTTTTGTTGAGTACATTTTGGTTGTTTTAGCAAAATTGGAGTAAAATTGAACCATTTTACTTCAATTAACAAAACATTTTTGCTGACGATACAATTTTTTTTTTTTTTTTTTTGGAATTGCAAAAAAAAGTGGTTTTCAACAAAACAAATTTTTTTGTTGATTCAAACAAAATTTCCATTGACCTATATTTAAACAAATTTTTGTTTAAATATGGATCAATGAAAATTTAGTTTGAATCAACAAAAAAAAATTTTTTTTGCAATTCCAAAAAAAAAAATTTGTATCGTCAGCAAAATGCTTTGTTAATTGAAGTAAAATGGTGCAATTCTACTCCACTTTTGCTAAAACAACAAAATGTACTCAAAAAATATGTTTTGTAGTTTTAATCAGTTTTTTTTTCTGAGTGTGGATGTATTAAAACTGTTCTGGAGTGTTTCATTTCTAAGATAGACAGGTGTCCAGTTTATAGAGGTTAGACATAATGTTAATCCTATGGATACATTCCATTCTCCGGAAAAGTGAATAACTTATGGGAGTGTCGGGGTTTCAATGTGCTACAGGTTGTTCTTTAAAGTTCTTTTATTGAGATTTAATAAAAGAACTTTCCTTTTCCCTGCTCAACAACGCGAAACTTTCTGACACATTATCTGACTCATTTTTAAACATAAAAGCATGACACTTGCATGTATGATTATTGATGTGATTTGTAAGTGAACAGTTGTCTCTTGACAGCAGTTATTTTTCCTCTCCCGCGCTGTCGCGTTAGGAAATTCTGTCCAAAATGGCAACTTTGAAAGCATTTTCTAAAAGAATTTCTGCCTTTATCGAAAAGGGTTTAATGTGTTTGCGACCAAAATAGAATGAAAAAAAAAACGTGTCAGAAAGTAGCCAGTTTGGATTTGAGAGCCGTTTTAATTTGGGTGATTATATATAAAAAGGGCGATATTATCATATGATATTTTATTATTATCGTAATATTAACTAAACATTTAAAAGATGCAAATAAAAAATTCATGTGGATAGCAAAGATTTTTTTTTTTTTTTTTTAATATTTTTATTTAAAAGAGAGTGATAGATAGAGACGAATCCCAGAAAAATCACCACGGTAAAAATCAGTCCCCGAAAAAAAGCACCATCAGTAAAAATCACCACGGTAAATATCACAACCCCGGCAAAAAAGCACCATCCGTAAAAAGCTCCCTCTCCACCCCCACCCCCCAAAAAAGGGAGGAAAGGGGGGGGGGCTCGCGTTAATTAAGGTAGTCCTCCACCACATCCAAAGGTCATTCTTGATTAAAGTTTTAAAAATATATAAAACATCTTTGCTTATATATAAACTATCAATGAAGCGAGTTCAAAGAATCTATAAACTGTATTTCCTTAATACTCACCCCCCGTAGAAAGTACCATCTTCTCCCTTGGAGAAATAAAGCATGTTAAACTTCCCTTAGTGAAATGTTAAAATTGTGTTTTTTCTGTTCCAAATCTTAGAATTGTCTAACCCATTAACTCTGCACCGCCCTGCGCCCCTTACGCAGTAAAAATCTGACATTGGAAAAACTTAACTTTTATTAATAAGCAGCTGTTCTTATAGATAATTATTCATAAATGTGTGGGCCCTTTCCACCTTAGTTAATATTATCCCTTTTTTTTTTTCATGGTGATTTTTCCGGTGATGCTTTTTACCGGGGTGATTTTTTCCGCCTACCAGACAGACTTCCATAGTGCTGACTTATAATATTTTATTTAAAAAAGAGGGACAGAGAGAGACTTTCATAGTGCTCACTACAATATTTTTTTTAAAGAGAGGGATAGGGAGAAACTTCCATAGTGCTGACTACAATATTTTTATTTAAAAGAGAGGGATAGAGAGAGACTTCCATAGTGCTGACTATATTAATTCAAAATATGTAAATAAATGATGTGCACGTGGATGATCAATATGAGGGTCAGGAATATTGTTGCAGTCATAAAAAATCTTGCAATAAAACATAGTAAGATAGACATTTAACACCTTGAGGACGGATCACGATAATAATGATATTTGAATGAGCGTTTCTATAGGTATATTTTGACCAGAAATGTTATAAAGTTTTTATTAAAGTTCCATTTTTTTGCTTTATTAGTTTTAATATTATTTAAATACCAATAATTATAATTAATAGTAATAGAAGAAGAAGAGAGAATATGACAGAAAGAAAGAGAAGAAAAAAATTATGATCTTTTGCGATCATACAAACCCAAAGGGGACACATTTTCTAATTCATTTTTGTTCAGAAAGGCATGATATGGCAAGGGTTGTTATTGAGGAACTATGTAATCGAAGCACGTTTTCCATTTTTTCGTAAAGGCAGAAAATCTTTTAGAAGACACTGTCAAAGTCAGCGTGTTTAACCGAATTTCTGATGGTTCAACATGAAAAATGAGAAAATCGTGTTGTCACGTGACACGAATCACTTATAACTCGATAAATAATTTATTTATCAAAAAAAGGAAAACTCACTTAGATTCCAAATCGCTTCAATAGTCAAGCCTACAAATGTCATGCTTTTATGTTTAAAAATGAGTCTATAAATGTGTCAGAAAGTTTCGTGTTATTTGGCGGAGATTTTTTTTTTTTTTTTTTTTTTTTTTTTTTTTTTTGAGAACCGCTTTAAGAGGTTACTTCACTTCGGCGAAAACACCCGTTCGCTAATGCTAATTCTATGGGGTAAATAATTTACGATATCTCGTTCGCATTTCTAATTTTTTTTTTTTTTTGCATTGGATAGCTGAGGTCAATTTCTATGCACTTACCTTTGTACTTTTTCGATTTTGATTACAAGTTGTTTTTATTAAGATACTGTCACTTTCGGAACCGGTTTCGAAAGTGGAAGTATCCTCAATAATAAAAAAAAAACTGCAACAAAAACCGAAAAAGTACAAAGGGGCGTGCATAGAGATTGACCTCAGCTATCCAATGGAAAAAAAAAATCATTTTAAAAAAGTGGAATGCGAACGAGATATCGTAAATTATTTTTCCCATAGGATTAACATTAGCGAGCGGATGTTTTCGCCTGAGTGAAGTAGCCTCTTAATATGTAGCAGCATATTGCTGAAACTATAATGGTTCAGTACGGTTACCAAGAATATTCTTGAGCCAGTATATGCGATCAAGGATCCTTATATGACATTTAATACAAAGGATATTTTGATATTTTATTTACCCTTTAAATTGGAAAAAAAAATTTGTGCGTGATTTTCTTTTCTCTTGGCTATGTGTGACCGAGTAAACACTGATTATTATGAGTTACTGTTGGAATCAACCGTTTTATTAAATGAAATATATAGTAGTCCAACCAGTAAGTGAACTGTCCCCACTGAATGAACAATTAGTAAATATTTTAATAGAATAAGGTTTGAAAAACTCCCTACTAGTTAATTATCATGCTGGGTTTAAAAAACCCGTAATTCAGTAAAAACGTGTTAAAAGAGATTTGTGCAAGTTGTAAAATAAATAACATAGTATGAAACTTAAGTGTTTTTAAATTGCTGCCTGTTCATTCATTGGAAAAATTTGCTTTCATTCACTGGTAATAACTGTTCATTTACTTGGTTTTTGTATATCTTTTTATTAAGATATCCCAAACAACTGAAATTTGAACTTCCTTTTATTATTTTTTAATCATTCGTATACCAACACATGTATTTGCACTGTCAGACACCAAAAAATACTTGTTTATTAAACTATTATCAATCTTTTAAAAAAATGTGCATAGGTGTTCATTTACTGGTCAGACTACCCTATTAAATTAAATTTTATCGTACAAATGTGATTCATTTTATTCTTAGTAATGTAGAGTCTAGTCGTATTGAATATCGAACTTCATTTGAATAATCCAGTACAGTCAAACCTCGTTAACACGAACACGCTTAACGCGAATTACTTTTAGCACGAACTGTTTCCGATTGCCCCGTCCAGTTGCAAGTAATGTATAACATGTCGGATAACGTGAAACAACTTTTAACACGAACAAAAAAAGTTTCCCCTTGAGTGTTCGTGTTAACGAGGTTCGACTGTATCATTGAACGGATATAAAACTTTTTAAAAATGTCTAGTAATTTGAATAAATGTCAAAAAAATATCTCCTGCGAAAATATTCATATAGTAATTCTAGACTTTAACAGCATCGCTTCACTTTCTAAGTTCCCCGTGCCATTTTCAGATTACACAATGAGACAATGTCAGTTTTCATCGCTGCAGATTTTTTTTATCTATTTCAGATCAATCAAACAACCTAAAAAAAAAAATCTGGGCAAAGCTAAAATTTTGGTCTCTAGATTTATAGTATTTATTTCTTATATTTTCTTGGTAAATGCAAATTTTTTTTTTATTTTATGGGTTATTATAATTTCTTGTGATAGTAAGATTGGTCCATCATTCTTGGGTCGCCAGATAAATCTTCGTTTGCTGCAGATTAACACAGAAAATTCTGCTACTGGAATTCGAAGTGCTACTGCAGATTATAACGTCACAAATGATTAAATGGTGGTTACTACTAACTAAATCAATTGATAAATGTTAAAAATAAAAATTATGAGCTAAAAGACTTTTTTTTTAAATGGTTATTTACAGCATTTCGCTACGAATGCAGTGGTGCCATATTTTTAAGTTCTGGTCATGGTCAGATTACATAAATGTAAACAAAAGTGAAAGTGAGACATCCGACTCGAAATAAGTCTTTCATGCATTATGTTCAACCTACACGGATGTATACTTGAAGAAGTGAAGAACTGATGCATTATCCACTGGAGAGGGGGTAGTCCATTTGTTCGGTAACGCTCGAGTGAATGGAAAGGGCACGCCTGGATGGTTCACAACAAAATAATCAGTTATTCCGTTAGAAGAAGGTCAGTACTAGGTCTCACTAGACTGACCATAGTGTCGGCAACCGAATCCGAAGCACTTTCTTCCTATGTTTGGCTATATAGGGGCTGACACGGTGTGAAAGTACACTTGGGCGAGACGCGTGCCAGAGTTCTTGACGCGAGGAGAAGATCCTCCAACTATGGCATTTGAGGGAGACAGATTATTCTAGTTTTTGTAAGAACAATCAGACACTTTTTTCTCCCACGTTCACACTGGCATATTGCCTCCTGTTAAATCAATTAGTTCTTGGTAAGAGCATTGTTGTCATCTTCTTTCACAAAAACTGCAAAAAAAGTAGCTAACAATGGAATCGTATTGTGCTGTGATCGAAAAGTGAAATTCGTAAATTAAGGAAAAAATATCTCGTGCGTTTGAAAATTTATCCATTTTTGTAAAGTATTGAAAATGTATTGATAAATTTGTATAGGCTTTGAACAGTATGAAACTATACACTTGGGAAATATCTAAATAACATAATATTAGTAGTTTACAATGTGATTTTTTATAATATTTTTAAGATACTTAGAGCACTTATTTAAAAGTACACCTAAATTTTTTTAAATGTTACAATGACTTTTAAAGGGGGGCAGATTTTTCTAGTTTTTATAAGAAAATTAAGATTAATTTTTGTGCCAAGTTCCCTCTAATTTGAGGGAGACCATCAAATCCTGTTAAGCACTTGGTTCTAGGTAGGAGCACTGTCGTAATGTCATCTCATTTCATTAAAAATGCGAAGAAAGTAACTATAAAAAATACTACTGTAACAATACTACTGTATTATGACTGAAATGTGAACTTCGCAAATTAATGAAAAAATATACTAATATCTATATTTGTTTGAAATTTTGTATTAATTTGGGTAAAACACTTCACATTAGTAAACGTGCATATGTCTTGAATCGTGTTAGCATTATTGAGATACTTAAAATTTTAATTTTACAAGCTGACAATTTGGCTATTTGATAAACGTTATCATGATACCCCAGCCGTGCTGCGTAGAATATCTATTTAACAAATCCATTATTTAGCTTTCGATTATGGCAGAGATTTTCATATTTGAATTGGCGAAAAGTATCGGTCAATTACACTTTCTTGAAATTTATTTTATTGTAAACTTTTTAAATCATGTTTAACTAACAGTTGACTTTCAGCCAATTTATATCAACAATGCTAATAATAGGAAAGTAAAATTTTTGTCTATGTGGTTTGAAATGTGCTCATTTCATTTCAAATTCAATAAACTATCACTTTCATGAATTGTAATTTTCTGTTATATTTCTCATATACCAGCAAATATGAAATATATCTCTAAAAATGGTTAATTTTTATTACTATTAGTCTCGTTTTCTTTAGAACATAACGCCATAAACATTGCAAATACCAAAAAGGATTTCTCGAAAATTATGTTTGAAAATTTAAGATATATTCTTGTTTTTAAAAATTAAAATAAATACAAATTCTAAGATTAGTACAGTTTAAAAGAGTATCACATTATAGTGAAGAAAGCCGAATGCATAAATCAATGGTGTCCAAATTGTTGGTCGCAGAGCTACCTTCTAATTTCGAATTGAATATTTCGCCTTATTTAATGATAGAAATTTTGCGATTACATAAGGCAAAGAAATTTTTTCGGAACAAGTTGTGGCAAACGTTTTTCAGGCAAAAAGATTAGACTCCCCTGGGATAAACTGCACAACGAAATGTTTCGATGCATAGAAAATAAAGGTATCCTGTAACCTCAACTGTGAAAATGTTTCCAACTGTACCTCGAGAAAAGAAAGAACTTAATAAAAAAAAAAAAAAAAAAAAAAACAGAAGAGAGAAAGAAAAGAGAAGGAAAAAAAAAAGAAACTTAGTTTTCATTTCACAACCTTATTGCACACCAGTTAGTTACGAAAGAGTTTTAAAGACATTTATTTTTATTCTCTCTAAAAATGAAAAGCCATCACTTGACAACTTTTAATAACAACTGTAAAAACAAAACCCAAAGAGAAAGAGGAGCTGAAAACACACCATTAGAAATTAAAGGACCGACCCCAAACTAAAAGAATGCCGATGGCGCCGACTTTTACGTGAAAAGGGGGTGAAAAGGAATTACTACCTGACCAACCGATCCCCCCCTGCTAGTGAGAATCTTCCCCATTTCCCCCCTTGGTGGCGTAAACCATCAATTGGCAAGCATGTCTTCTTGCTACAGCGCGATCCCTACTAGAGGGTTGGTCTTCCCCCTCACACACCTCGTCTTGAAAGATCTGACAAAAGTTGCCTCGACAGGTATCTCCGGCGTTGCCATCTCGCCAAGATAAAACTTTCTGCCGTCATTCATAGGGTTACTGGAGCGAAGATTTGTGGACTACTTGCTGTCGCCAAGATTTTTTGCGCGCCATTTTTATATATCATAAACTTTGGATGTTGTCACATGCAGACGCTGATCGTCGAAAACGAGACAGGCAACCGCCGAGATCCACGTAGATGTGCGGATATTTCGCTGGTTAAGAAACCTCTCGTTCTGTTACGAATCTGTTTTGATATCAGTTAGTGGAAATTTCGTTTAAAAACAATGCAGCTGGGGATTCTCGAAAAATCTGGATTCCTGTTACAGCGTCATAAAACAGCAATTGAATATCAATTTTTATACAAGAACATAAACATGAAAATTTTGGCCAGTGTAGACCTCTAACACACACTGTAAAAAGATGCAGGAGACATCACGAATCAGAATCTTATTATCCAAACAAGTAGTTAAATTCAAACTATGCAAGATTCTTAACACTGTTTTGAATTTATTAATAAAGCTCTGAAGATTAATAAATATAAGATCAAATTAACCAATAATTCAAATTATAGAATTTTGAATTAAATAGAGCTGACAATATCAGACATTTAAATTACTCGCAATTTTTCGATTTTAATCAATAAATCTTAGCTAAAGTTTTCCAAAAAAGACTTTTTGCTACGCCATTGTCTACTAGCCGTGTCTGTCAGTGTTTGCATGATTCGTTCAAAAGACTTTTGAACATATTTATTTCTATCTTTAAAAAGAACAATAATAATTTCGTATCTTACACCATGGAAAATTTTCCTGTAATTTTTTTAATTTATATCTTCTTTTAAAAAGTACATAATAATAGACGAATATAAAAAAGAAATCCTTTCTTTATCTTAAATATATATATATATTAATGTTTTCTGTAATGTATGTTAAATTAAATTTGATGCATTATTATTGTGTTAAATTTTATGCATTTTTTTTTTTAGAATAGAAAGGAATTTTTTTAAACAAATGACTAAACTTTACAAAAAGAATATTTTTAAAGAAATAACATTTATATTTGAAAAGTTTTTCCTAGTAAATTATAGGGTAAATATTCTAAAAATATCCAATCACATAAATTTAAATCGAACAAATCAATTTTTAAAAAAATGTAAAATTTAAAACACCATTCAGTCCGATATCGTTTAATGCTAAATTCAAAAATATCGTTAGAAAAAGGGCAACTTTACTCTTGAATTATTATATTGGGATATTGAGGGGGAAAAATAAGTATTACTCAAAGAACAAAAGAAGTTTTATTTTGATAAAATTCATTTTTATGATATTAACTCAAATTTTTAAATATTTTAAATCGTATTTTTATTTGTTATTATTTTAAAGGGTCATGCCTGTATTTTTATTTTATCTAAATGCTTAAAGTTTACAATAAAATGTCAAAATTTTGTGAAGGAATATGTTAAAATTTATATTAATGATATTATCAAATTCAAAGTGAACACCCGTGTTGCAGTGTTAGATAAAATTCATTTTACTTATTTAATTATATATATATATATATATACAATCTTAATTTTGAAAATGTTCTTAAAGTATCTTTTTATTGTATTTTATTTTTAGCAATTAGATGTGTTAGGAAATTCCGCGTTGTTAAGCATAGAAACACATTTTCTATTTTTGCTTCTTTTATTATTATTAAAAAGGCAGAAATAATAGTGGAAAAAAACGTATAATTATTTTTAAAAATATAAATAGTATATAAAAGTGAGAAAATATGTGGCATCTAATTAAATTTTCAGCTGAGCTGAAATTACGCTGGAAAATTAATTAATACAAATCATGTGAATAATCACTTACGTGTTGCAGTGTTAGATGAAATTCATTTTATTTCATCTTATTTATTTATTTATTTTATCTTAATTTTGAAAATGTTCTTAAAGTATCTTTTTATTTGATTTTATTTTAAGCAATAGATGTGTTAGGAAATTCCTCGTTTTTAAGCACAGAAACACATTTTCTATTTTTGTTTCTTTTATTGTTATACAAAAAGCAGAAATAATAGTGAAAAAAAAAAACGTATAATTATTTTTAAAAATATAATATATAAAAGTGAGAAAATATGTGGCAACTAATTAAATTTTCAGCTGAGCTGAAATTACGCTGGAAAATTAATGAATACAAAGGATGTGAATAATCACTAAGTGATTATTCACATCCTTTGTAATTAAATTTTCAGCTAAGCTGAAATTAGTGATTATTCACATCCTTTGTATTCATTAATTTTCCAGCGTAATTTCAGCTCAGCTGAAAATTTAATTAGTTGTCACATATTCACCGATACCGGGTGTAATTCGTCACATGCATGCCACAGATGTGTGCTGATGATTGACTTTCCATCTGGGGCTGCAAAGTTGCAAGCCTTGCCAATGTATAAGAGTGATGAAATGGTAGACTGCACCTCGTCCGGTGCATTGGTGCGTGATACCAAGAGTTCCGGGTTCGATCCCCGGTCTGGACATTTTTCATTCTGTTGGGTTATAGGCTGTGTAGTAAATGATTATTCACATCCTTTGTATTTATATGTATCAATTTGTAAAAGTTTTAATGGGAATTACCATGAAGATTCTTCTAATTTAATTTAATTTATTTATTTTATAGTATTTATACAGCGACCTCGTATTAAAAAAAAAAAAAAAAAAAAAAAAAAAAAAATCATTGTAGATAACTGTATCTGAATCACATCTCGAGATTGCTATATTATATGCAGCAGTAGCATTATCCGTAAACATCTCCACTACGCCGGCCTAAATTATTATTTTCATTTTATTTTGCATTTAAACATTCATATTTTGTCAATTCTGCCGCTCACGTAAACATTTGCTAAATGACATGTTTTCTTCTTTTTCAGTCTTCAGCATAATATTTAGAATTTTTTCTTTCGTTAATAGAAACATAACAAGAACGAAAAATCATGTGTTAAGCATGTCAATGCGCATAGATTATAAAACACTTTCCAACCCATTCAGAATACTATATCAAAACTTCACAGTTTACTAAGTAAACAATTTAGGAAAGGATAACAAATTTGAAAACCCAATTTCAAAAATCACTACAAATAGTCAAATAAAATATCCGAATTATTTGTGCATTCCTGTATGTAATTATAGATCTGAATAGTATGTTGCACAATATGATAAAATTTACTTCAGTTAGAAAATATATAGCACAATTGAAAATTCCGTTTCAGCAATTTCCGTCAATAAACGGAAATGTACACGTAAGATCTTTTGAACAGCCCTGTATACGATCTATAGAATTTATATGCACCAATTAATATCCAAAAAAATTAGTTACATTTAAAAAGGTGTACCAATTGAATGTGTTTAAAATATTGTAACATCATTAATATACGCCGCAAACGAATTTTCTCCATAGAGCGTAATGTAATTCTTTTAAGTGTTCCTGTAAAAGAACCATAAATGCTACACACTTCATTTTCAATACTAAACATGCCGTAGTAAACCCCAATAACACATTTCCATTTCAAGGCAATCCTAATATATTTACGCGAGTTATAGTGCACGGACAGACAGACATGACAAACCGAACACTTTTTAACTATGTTGGAAAATGGTAAAAAAAAATAAAAACCCTAGTAATGCTCATTGCAGGCTTTAGTATAAATATCAAAGTGTGATGCTGGAGTAGAAAATTAGTGGTTGTTTTTAATGTGATGATTAAACAATTGGATTATTAAAGATGCAGGCAATCTATCACACATTGCATTAATACAGCAGTCATAATGCTTCTACGAAAAAATTTCCTAAATTGCATGTTTTCTTCTTCTTTTAAAGTCTTCAGCATAATATTAAAAAAAAAAAAAAAATCTTTCGGTAACAGAAATATATAAGTAAATAAAAATCTTTAGTAAAGCTCGTTACAGGCTTTAATGTAAATATGAAAATGTGATGCTGGAGGATAAAATTGATGGTGCTTTTCAATGCGATGATTAAATAGTTGGATTATTAAAGATGCAGTTTTGCAATTCTTTCACACATTGCATTAATACAGCAATCATATTGCTTCTTACGTAAAAAATGTATTATTTTTTTTTATTTCAGGTGTTTAGAAGAAGAGACGTCTTTAAGTTTCATTAAAGTAATTGAGAATAATAGAGGGTTTAGATGAAGGATGAGGAAAGTGTAGTGTGTTAAACAGTTCCCGCTCCTTTCAATTGACAGTTTTGACAGATATATCTGTCGTTGCTCCAGGATATTCGATTATGAGTTTGATAATAATCGAAAAAAAATAGTGTGGGACATTTATACATCGAATGAAATTGCCTAGAGACTTTAAAATATGAAATAAAATAATAAAAAATGCAATTGTAAACAATGGAGTTATATTTACATGCCTGACAGGAATCGAATTCAAATCTTGCAACACTACATAGTTCAGAGCAACGTAATCAGGGATCTGTGGACTTTTTTTTCCAGGGTCCTGTTTTTGTGAAATTGTGAACAGCTTTTTACATTTGTGAAAAATCTAGTCATAATTTTGTGAATTTGAAATGATCGTTATATTCAGGTTCTTGTTTATATATTTTTATGTAAGATACACATCTTTTCTTTATATATGTAAAAGTGACAGTCAGATTTTACTTTTAAATGAATAAATTTGTGAAAGGTTTAGATTGGAGAGAGAAAAGTTTTGTGAAAGGTCTATTTTTAAGATAAAGAATTTTGTGAAGGTTTCTATTTTAAGGTGAAAAGTTTTGAGAAGGGTCTGTTTTGAGATGAAAAATTTTGGGAAGGGTCCTGTTTGCAAATGAAAAAAATTGTGAAGCGTCCTTTAAAGGACCCAATTTCTTCCTAAATAAATCCCTGTTAATAAAACAAAATCATAACAAAACCAAGTGATAGTTTTTCTGATATGTTCTGGAAGCATAAACTCACCAGTACTGCAGCCTTAAGTACGATTGTTAAACAGTACACCTCAGAGAAATTATTTTTATTTGAAAAGATGAAATGTGAACGTACTGGCTGAAAATTTAAAATATTACGTATCATCCTTTCATTTCAGTTACATGCAAATATTATCAATGTACTTAAAACCGAACTATATGCATTTATACAGAGCAATACATAAGATTTATATGATTATATTTTATGATCTTGCAATAAAATTTGTTTTTTTTTTCGTAAATGTATAAGATACCATGTAAAAAAAAATAGGGTGGGGCGCAGAGTTTAAAATCACGGACTTTGCAATATAAAATAAAGAAAAAACAATATTATTGTGGGGGGGGGGGGGATATAAATTTCATTTATTTATTTACTACTATTCTTGTATTCACCTCAGAAATAATTATTTTGATGAAATTTCATCCCCATTTAGATTCCCAAAAGCAATTAACTTTTATAGCTTTAAATCTGTATTTTAAACATATTTCGTTGAAAAGGGATATCTAAAATTTTCGCGGCTGGCCTAAGCAGTTCCCAGTCTAATAAATAATATATCTGACAAAAACAATGTTTAACAAACCTTCTGTTTATCTTCGCACATATTTCAAACTGGTTAATGAACTAACCTACATTTATAAATAAAAGACAGCAATCGAACGATGTTGTAGGATTATATTTTATTTTTAATAAGGCAAAATGAAACAAGACTATAATTTAAAAAAGGGTTGGCACCAGTTGCAGTAGCTGTAAATGTATCACTTGTTATAATGAAGTAATGTATTACTAATGCTATCTCATAAACAGAGAGGCATTTTAAGGTGGAGGCTGTTTCACTGGTGGCCGACCTATTGCGCTGACAGGTATAAGATGCTTGCGTAGGCTTCCCTTTGCTGCGGAAGTCTAGCTTTGAAGATATTCATTATCATACAAGTTTCTAGTCATTTATACTAATTAAATCTTGTTTTCTCGGTTTGGGTCCCGGATATTCCACTGTTTTTACTTATTAATTGTTTCTGCACCGATAAGCTGCACTTCTTTAATGTTTTTTTTTTTTTTTTTTTTATCTATTCGTTTTTTTTTTTTTTTTCCCCTGAGTAAGAATTTAGGTTTTTCCAGTCATTGACACAGCATTCTATAAAATGTTTCTTTCAGTTCTCTAAAATTTGGAAACTTCCACTTCAGCATAAATTTTATATTTGTTTAATAAAATTGAAGCAAAGGTGTTAACTCTATTAACTAATAGAATTAACATCTTTGCTTCACCTATTAACTCTAATATTAACTCTAGATAACAAATTTGACAGAAGAGCATTCATTTAACGTATCTTACGTACATTTAACGTTCTTATCATTTAACGTATCATTTGACATTAAGCATAAGAAATTACGACTTTCAAACCTTTTTTTTCATGTTAAAAACTCATTATATATATATATATATAGACTTCCCTTTGCTATGATGATGATTTCGCTATGATGATTTTATATTGTACAGAAAATCTCATATAAAATACAGTAAAATTTTGTATATCCAGATTAGTATAAATTTAATATTTTGTTCCATAAAGACTAAGAGAAAATATAGTACTATTAAATTTGCATTTTACAAATTTTAAAGAAAAACAGGGCCAAAAACAATTAAAATAAAAAAAATAAATAAAAAAAAATCTTTTCTTATGATCTAACACATCACATTTCTTACTTGAAGCCATATAAAATCGACATGCTTTTCTTCATTAAGATTTTTAGATTTATAAATTGACAAATGACATAATTCCAACTTTACCCTATTTTTTATTTATCATAATTATGATTAATGATTACGTTTAACTTAATTCTATGTTTTACGAAGTATTTAATGTAAAATTCTGTAAAATTAAAAATATATATATATATTTCAGAATGAATTTGATTTTTTGTTTTAAAAGAAATGTATAAGTGAAAGGATAAATCTTCATTTTACATTTCGCTATAATTAAAAAAATTAAACTGTTAATAAGAAGAAGCATTTCTCAGCATGTGGGAACAGCAAAGTTAAGTACAAATTTGAGACACTAAATTCTTATATCAATTTCTTCTTTACCTCATAAAAGTTACTGAGTACCAAAGAACAGAATAACACAGGATTCTCTTATTTAATTTCATTTTTTTAAGCTGACGATTAGCGTTACGATCTACCATATTTTTTTCCACAGATACTAGAAAGGATTTTTTGCAAAAATGGTTATTATACACTAATGAGACAATAAACATAAATATGAAATTCGAAAATTCAAATAATTTAAATTCATATAAAACTCAAAAATCCAACTCTTTTACCACACATAAAAATAAATACATAAATAAATAAATATAAAATGTGTTGCAAAAATTGCTATTACAAACTAATTATCTAACAAACAAATATAAAATCTTAACTAAACTTTATTGGTTTCCTTTTCATAAACTGTCCTATATATAGGACGATGGTACACTAAACTACTATAAGTTGTTCACTATACATTTGTCGTGATTAAATTTGAAGAGATTTTTTTTTTTTTTCATGCAATTATTTAAATTAAAAGTTACGTCAACAGTAACCAAATTCAAACATCTCAAAAAAAAAAAAAAAAAAAAAAAAAAAAAAACATGAATTATTAAAATTAAATTTAAAACGGTTATATAAATTACATTTTTTTCAAAATTAAAATCTATTTTAGTAGTGGAAGTGGATCAGAAAAAGAAAAAAAAATGCGATTCTAGTACATATAAAAAATCGATAAATCTGAGTTTCCCTAATGTGTACAGGACGATGGTATAATATGGGTTAATTATTTTTTAGTCCTTTCTTTATTATTATTTTAAGCATTTTTATTAAGTCGTTTCTCAAAAAAAATATTTTTCCCCAGCTCAACAAAGCAAAATTTTCTGACTCATTAACATATCTGTAAAGAGTTTTTTTTTTTGTTCGGTGTCAGGTTTAAATCAAAATCATATATATGAAGTTGAAATATAAAGTTGCACTATGCTGATACCTCGTGTGCATTCAATTGTTATTTTTATTCATTCAATAAATATGTCATCTAGATATTTCTTTTCAATGCTAAAAGGTGTAAATTAACAACATAATACAAATTAAAATTAACTTTTATTAAGTTGTTTGACATGTTTCGACTCACTCCGAGTCATTTTCAAAAACAAATGAGAATATTCCATAATTGCACGGGCTTTGAAGTTATTATTTAAAATGCTATCATTTAATTTACATGTATACTTTTTTAAAAATTACGCACGTTATCTTTTATTTTTACTTGGTTGTTTATTTTCATATCTGTAACCATGGAGTAACTCGGGCCACAATTTCAGTAAGTTAAAAGATGCCGCATCGTTACGTATTTTTGCGTGTTAGTATCTCTATGGTTTCTCTTATTATGGAGGGATAGTATAGGCTGGAGAGAAAAATTATTTTACTTTCATTGAAATTTATTTGGATGGTTTCTTCTTGACATAATCTTGCCACGGCTGTGGTTTTTCTATTATATACTTAATATCAACTATATGCTCCTTTTTCCTGTAACCAAATTTCCTGCTGGTCATGCCAATATAGTAATTCTTGGATCCGCCTTCTTTAATAAAAGGTATTTCATATACTCCTGAATAATTCTCAAAATTAATTGGGTCAATTTTACTGCAAATGATATTCTTTAATTTCTGAGGGGTTTGGCTATTAAGCAGATATTGAAACGTTTAAGGCTGTGTTCTTGGATCCGTCTTCTTTAATGAAAGGTATTTCACATACTCCTATTATTACAAGGTGTTATAAATTTATTATATTGTTATGTCATCTAGATTTTTAAAAACTTTAAGAAAATGCCTTTCTTTATAGAAAAATAATATTAATACGCAACAAGCCGTAAACATGTTTGATGCATTTTTTAAAAATTCAGATTTCTATTTTTTTTTTCATTTTATGCAACATTTGATCGAATATTTTAACAAATATTAATGATAAAGAAAAATATGTTGATTATACAGTTTTCACAAGATTATACATGTATAGCCTTCAATTTATACGATATTTACCAATTTATTAAATCCCAGGTGTCGTCTAAATTTTAACAATAATATTTATGTTTATTAAAATAATATTAAAACCTTCATAATTCTTAAACTAAACTATTTGACCGAATAACTTCCTGTTTGTATATATTTTTAGAAACAGTATGAATTGTAACCTATGAATTTCTTGAATGAAAACGATTTCTAGAAGCTCCAAATAACTGAATATACAAGAATACACTACGCCATGAGGTTTTTTTATTTATGCTTAAACTTACCCGCATTCGCATTGCAATCCCTTTTGCAACGATAAAAATTAATTTAACATTAGGCATTCCAAACTTAAAACCTTCATAATTCTTAAACTAAACTATTTGACCGAATAGCTTCCTGTTTGTATCCGAAGGTAAAATTTACCGAGGAATTCAAATGGGATGACAAAATTACGCATCAGTATTAAAAATTCTAAAGTTTTTTACATTTTCTATGTAGGCAACCCCTAAGAAATTTTTAATATAACTAATCTGTTGTTATATACCAGTCACATTTTTTACAATGATTTTCTGCAGGAGGTGTTCTCCCCTCACCCCCCTCTCTTTTTTTAAGATTGTACATCAATGTAAATCAATGAAAAAGAAATTAAATAGGCAGCAATAAGTATGATAAATATCTTATATACTTAAGAACTGTTAATATGTATTAACGATGATAACAATTAATTTGACAAATTAATATTTTACAGCAATTTTCAGTAGAAAAGATTGGGATAATATACACATGACCGTGCCGTATTTTTTATAAAATGCACAATAAACATTTATTATTTTAATGTTTATGATTTTAGATGTAATAAATAAACTTAAAAAAAATGAGAATCAGCTAATCTGTATCAAGCAAATTTTAATGCTTTATCTTATTAAAATTGTGAAAATCGAAAACCAATGCTAAACATTTTATTTATTATAATTTTTGTGATCATCTTTTTTGCTGCGGATGTCCAGTAATTTTTCAATATTACAAGAAATAACCTGGCATATATTATCCAGATGGATGTTTTTTTTCCCCCTATCTCTACGTTATTTATATATTATTACTTAGTACACTTTAAAACGTGAATGATGGATCCCGTTTCCCTCCCAAATCCCAAAAGAAGTCTGGGAGCTTCTTTTGTGCTCACCTGGTTGAAAACTTCCCTCCGAAGTACCACGTGCTCGTGGAAAAATCCTTTCCACCGCCATGTCTGGTTGGCGCTCGCCAATGATTTCGATACTTCTCTTACCTTTGCAAACCTTAAAACTTACCTGTTGGCTACGATCCAGTAGTACGGCCGAAAAACCTTCAAGGCATGAGTGACGCACATGATAGCTCGGCTAGATTCGGACCTAGCCCCTGGAAGATGCATCAATACCTTATCTAGGGGACTCTCTAGAGAAGCCCCGGAGGGGTAAAAAAAATCCCTCGTTTCTACCCACGTTTCTTTTTTCTGTTTTTGCGGGCGGCGACTAATTTTGTAAAAGTGTTGTGGTCAGCGTGAAATTAGATGATGGCTCAAATGAGCCCGATACCGGCCAGTGACAGTCCGGTAGGGCAAAAGCGGAAAGGGACCCCCGATGAAGATGTGGGATCTGTTGATGTTTCAGTGGAGGTATCACCTGCACATTCTGTCAAGAGTACGGACATTCAATCTGCATTTGCCCTCATTGAAACGGGAGAGGTCAGTTTCACTATTTTTTTTATATATTTTCCCCCCGTACAAAGTACTAAACGAAACTAATTTTTACAAAATTAGGTAAAATTAATTTTAACTAAAATAAATAACTCATTTTGGGACATAATATTAAGTGATCATGGAACTGATAAAAGTTTTTTTTTTTTTTTTTTTTTTTTTTTTTTTTTTTTTTTTTATGAAGAAAATTATGATTTGTTTTATTTTATTTATTTTATATCTTGGAAAGCACATTTTTACTGATAATAAAGAAAGTATACTTTACAAATAGTACATATTTTTATTAAATTAGAAAATAAGAAAGTATCTGTATTTGAGAGTTAATATATATATATATATATATATATATATATATATTTACTCGTGTATAAGTCAACCCCCCCCCCCCCAATTCTTACGCAAAATTTTGGAAAAAATTGAATTTTCGTGTATAAGTCGAACCACATTTCTGGTAGTATGATGAAAAATAATTTGTAATCGAGGATGAAAAAAAAAAAAAAAATTAATTAAATTAGTAAACTTTTTAATTTTCTAATCAGACTTCTTTTTTTTTTTTTTATTCAACATATTAAAATTGTATAATTATGTAAAAGTGAAGGAGCTTAAACTATTTTGAAAGCTATTCACATCAATTTAATGATTACTTACTTTTTTTTTTTTTTTTTTGAAAAATCTATTCAAGCTTTATTTACAAGGGTAAACAACTTCTTAAACTGCTATAATATAGTACTTCTTTGTATTGTAGTACTCGTAGGAGAGAAATCTAGAAGCAATCTCAAGTTGAACTCTTTTTAAAAAGGGGATTAAAATGTTGAAAGGGATGCCCCTGTATTGAAGGGAATTCTATCCCAAGAGAAAATGAGTGCAGAACAATTACAGAGACATTATTGTTGAGATTTTTTTTTTTTTTTTTTATCAATCACCATTGTCCGCTTTTATCTGTCTCTCCAACCTAGACCCATATGTGATTAATTAAAAGACTTGCACATTCACCAATTATCTGCGAAAAAAATATGACTCCGGTATTTCACTCCGCTATTTTTTTTTTTTTTTTTTTTTACTTACTCGTGTATAAGTCGACCCCCCATTTTCAGCTCCCAAATTTTGTCTAAAATTCTTCGACTTATACACGAGTATATACGGTAGTTCTTTGTGGGGAAAAATGAAATGGAAGTACACGTGATTGCTTAAAAAATCTTAAAATACTCTGAACGTAAATCTGTATATATTTTAACAAAAATTTCTATTTTTTAAAATAAATTTGAATGCATTGTATATTTTTTCAAGAAAAGTTAAGAAATCTATACTTAACTTTTTTTTTCTATTTTTATTTATTTATTTATGGTTGTAACAACAAATTTAGGTTGTCTTTAAATGTAGTTATAATCTATAATCAGTTAAAAAATGAATAAATAAAATCCGTATAAAAATACTGGGTAGTTCAAGAAATATCTTGGACCCAATGTAGAAAAAAATGAATTTTGGTGCCCACCCTCCCCCTCTCTTTTCTAAAATGGATGTAATAAATGGAGGAATAAAAATTTTTTGATTCATTACCTTTATTTTATTTTAAATATGAAATAATTGCTAGCAAGTATATTAATCTTCAAAAATTTAAATTATGATTCTATAACAAAATTTAGTAAATCTGGATTAGCTATGGATTGAACTGACGTACATAAAAGTATTTACCGATGTAGCTAGATAACATGTCCAATCTTAAAATTCAACTTTGGATTGAACTGGCGCACATAGGAGTATTTTGCCGATGTAACTGGCAAAACATGTTATTTATTGGAAAACTGCTGTAAAGCACATTAATTTATCGTATAATACCATGTTATATTTTAAATATCCAGTGACACATTAATCTTCTATAAAGTACCTCGAAATAGAAGAAATTAAAAGTTACGGTGCTCCTCTGAGTAAAATTATAGTTATACTTCAATGTTTTCCAAATCCAGGACCATGATCCGGCCACTAAATCCCAGGCCGTGCAAGAAAGAAAGAAAGAAAGAAAAAAAAAGGAAATAGTGGTATTTTGTTTTCTCATGAAAATAAAGCACTCAATAAATATTTCTAAAGATTATGATGCCTGCTTACCTTTTAACCCATCCATAAAAATACGAAGAGAATATCTTACTCTAATCCTTCTTCTATGCCTTTCTTCATGGAAACTCCATAAAAGGGGAGAGAAGAGTTACAATGGCCTGTTGAAATAGGTTCCCCTGTTTAACCCCATCTTCATGGTAAATCCCCCCCCCCCCCCTCCTTTTTAAAAATAGTTGAACATTGTATGTAGCCTTTTAAATCGGCTTTATTTTAACAAAAGATCAATTTTGCTTACAGATATTATTCGTTAAAAAATGGGCGGAGGAGAGGGGGGGGGGGGTAGTGGGGCGCGAAGGAGAGATATGACAGTGAACCCGGCCATTAAAAGAAAAAGTCTGAGAAACGTCGTTCTTATATACTTTAGTGTTTATATCACATTTTTTTTTAAATGTTCAATCTTAAATTTCAACTCTTAATTATATTTAATTGTGATTATTATTGTTATTATTATTATTATTATTATTATTATGTTATATACTATATGAATGCTTTTTTTAAAACCATTTTTATCAAATTTTAATTTGCATGTATAATATAACGTTTAGTTTTTTCAAGATTATTGTTCAATATGCAATTTATTTCTCTCCATTACTGATTATTTCACTTAAGGATCTTCATTAGTGAGATTTCAAATTATTCCCATCGCGTTAATGTTAAACCGATGACCATGCGATGCATTCATATTTATGAAATATATCTCCTCAGTAAATTAATATATTTAACTTCTTTTTTTGCGCACTCTTCTTGAAGGATTCTGTTTTTTTAGTTGTCAAAATATTTCTAAAATATAGGCTTAATTCTATGTACTCATTTGTATATCTTATGTATAATCTTACTCATTTTCGCTAAGATTTTAACACATAAAATTTTTACTTTTGATTTTTTTAAAATCACAGTGCTCAAAATTTGTGTCTTTGAATATTGCCATTGTTTTCACGGAACTGTACTTAAATTATAATTTTTACTTCAAATAAATATCTATACTTATAAAAACTCAGTTATTTAAAAAATGTTTAAGATGAAAATCACATTAACATATTTTTTCACTGTATGAATGATATTTTACAAAATCTAGAAGAAAAAAGAAATAGTTTACAAAATTAAAAATCTTCTAGAAAATGTATTATTAATAATACATATTTTTATTTCATTTGTTTTCTTAAGATTTATTAAATAAAGAAAAAAAATCTGTGCCTAAAAACAAAATAATTAAAAAAACTAAATGCTGATTTACAGTAAATTAAAAGCGAAATTAAAGATTTTTCTTTCTTTTTAAAAACTCTCAGAATTTAAAAAAAAAAAAAAAAAAAAAAAAAAAAAATCCTTAAAATACTTTTCTCTTAATACATTATCCTGAATCTAAGCTTTTCTGTAAATATTTCACAAAATAAACAGCTATTACTACATATTCAAAGAGTTTGTTTTAGTGGAAGAATTATTTCTTAAATTTCATATTTTTATATAAATTTTACCTATATTCAAATATTAAGTAGAAAATTAACCAAGTGGAATTTTATTTAATTCATAATTTGGATTATAGGGTTTTAGGGGAACGTATACAATGTAATATAAAGATAAAATATTCAGTCAATTGACTATAATATAATGACTGAAAAACATTAAGAATTTTATGAGATTTAAAAGTTAATAATTATATAAAATTTAGTATCATTCTGAATTTGAAACTATAATATGTCTTGCTTTACACTAGAACTTAAAATATAAAACAGTATTTGGACGAATTCTCGCAGTGAAATTTACTCACTATTTTCTTCTCCTGGTATTTCCTTTACCTTATTTAAATTACTTTGATTTAGTTAGAAAGAAATTTTGTTTCTGAAGTAGTTTTGTAAAAGGGACTTCAATAAACTTACATTAGTTACATAATAGTTCACTTAAAAAAATTAAACGGCATATTATAAAAGATAATAATTAAATAAAATTAAGTATCATTCTGAATTTGAAACTATAATATGTCTTGCTTTACACTAGAACATAAAATATAAAACAGTATTTTGACGAATTCTCGCAGTGAAATTTTTTCATTCGTATATTTAAAAAAAAATGCTCATTTGTTAAATTGATTTTTTATATTGACAGGAAAAATATTTATTTCAAAGTTTTCAATTCAGTTTTATTTGAATGGTGGCACATAGCCGCATCTTTCAAGATTTTCTAGTACACTTATTTCTGAACAAGACCAGTCTGAAATTCCATTATTTTCCTCTTTTGGATTTTTAAAATACTAAACGAGTATTTCGAAATCCTCATTCAAAACTTGTCATTGTAAAATAATTTTGGTTGAATATTTTATTTTTATATTACATTGTATACGTTCCCCTAAAACCCTTTATGATCCAAATTATAAATTAAATAAAATTCTACTTGGATAATTTCCTACTAAATATTGGAATATAGGTAAAATTTATATAATAATATGAAATTTAAGAAAAAATTCTTTCACTAAAATAAACTTTTTGAATCGGTAGTTATAGACGTTTATTTTGTGAAATATTTACAGCAAAACTTAGATTCATTAACTTTCATTATTTCATTAACTTAGATCCATTCATATTCTTTTTCGAAATCTCCTAATTCTTAGAAAACATTAAAAGCAAAAATATATTGCTGTGTCATCTGCGAATGCCCATTTTGAATGAAAATTTTTGTCCCATATATATATATTTCAACAAAATAACAACTAGCCATACGTATATATTGTTGAAAAATAGCCATATTAAAATATTTAGCCTTGTAAAATTATCTGTGTTTTCTAAATATGATGGTATAACAAAGTATTTTATATATGGAATCTAAATCTTCTGTTTTAATAAACGTATTAAATAAACTTTATTTTTTCCCTAAGGGCCCTGCCTCTCACGCGAAAACACCCGCTCGCTAAAGTTAATCCTATGGGACAGTTATTTTACAATATCTCGCTTGTTTTTCGATTTTGTTTACAGGTTTTTATTTTATTATGCTTTTTTCAATTTCGAAATCTGTTTCAAAAATTAAAATATCCTTATTTAAAAAAAAAAAAAAAAAAAAAAAATGCAAACAAAATCGAAAAATTAAAAAACAGCGGTTGTAGAGATCGATCCCAGCTATCCAATGCAAAAAAATCGCTTAAAAATATTTAAATGCAAACGAGATATACTATAAAATAACTGTCCTATAGGATTAACACTAGCGAGCGGGTGTTTTTGCATGAGGGTACAGGACCCTTAAGGGGCTTCTGCACTCAGGCGAAAACACCCGCTCGCTAATGTTAATCATATGGGAGAAAGCTGTTACAATATCTCGTTTGCATTCCAATATTTTTAAATGATTTTTTTCTTTTTTGCATTGAAATAGGAGGTTGAGCTCTATGCAAACTCTTTTTTACTTTTTTTTTTTTTTTTTCAGGTATTTTTCATGAGAATATTTTCACTTTCGAAACCGGTTCCGAAAGTAAAAGTATATTAAATAAAAATTTTTTTTAGTAAAATCGAAAAAGTACAACAGGGCCTGCATAGAGATCGATCTCAGCTATCCAAGCCCCCCCCCCCCCCCACACACACACACAAAAAAAATCATTTAAAAATATTGAAATGCAAGCGAGATATTGTAAAAACTTTCTCCTATAGGATTAACATTAGCGAGTGGGTGTTTTCGCGTGAGTGTCGTAGCCTCTTAAGAGGTTACTTCACTCAGTCGAAAACACCCGCTCGTTTATATTAATCCTATGAGGGAAATATTTTACGATATCTCTTTCGTATTTCAATATATATATATATATATAATTATAATATCTATGAATTTCAAAAAACATATCAAGTTCTTATATCATTCTACTTAAATCTCCAAAGAAATAATTAATGATAATGTGTAGACAGAATACCACATAGCTAATAGATTAACACGTGCAATCATAATATTACCATAGCTTGTGCTTCAATGGTAATTGGCCAAAAATACTGAAAACATGAAAAAAATTTAAAAAGAGAGAGAGAGAAAAAAATAATAATTTGGAGTTGCTATCAACACTGTAAAAAATTTTCAGAAACGTTTCTGAAAGTAACGGAGACCTGTGCTGCACGATACTAACGGAAAGGTTTCTGATTCGATCAGAAAAATGTTTCGGAAACACGGAACCTTTCCGATTCGTAATGAAACCTTCCTGAATATATCTGAAACCTTCCTGAACATATCTGAAACCTTTCTGAATATATCGGAAATCTTTCATTACGGATCGAAAAATTTCCGAATATATAGGAAATCTTTCATAATATATCGGAAAAGTTTCTGAATATATCGGAAAAGTTTCTGAATATATCGGAAATCTTTCATAATATATCGGAAACTTTTCTGAATGTATCTAAAACCTTTCTGAATATATTTGAAGTGTTTCTGAATATATTTTTATCTTTTTTTTATTATATATTATCTGAATTTTAAAAGAATACTTGAAAAGATAAGAATTTCTGTTCTTTTAAATATTCTAATCAAACTTTTTTTTTTTATAATGATTCTTTTTTCTAGGTGAAATTATTCGGTATATTGCGTGATATTTTTCAGTTTATATCAAAATTTTATCAAATGTGTTTTAACCCTAATATTTAAGAATATTCACGAAAAGAATATTGGGGAATGGAGATATTTACCTTGTTTTTTAACAACATATCATGAAAAAAATATGGGATTCATACAGCTTCACAAATCAAGTATTTATTTTAAAAATTAAAAAAAAAATAGCATATACTTAGAAAGAAAACTTTCAAAACTTTTCATTAACATGAAATAGACAAACTAAAGCTATACTAATATATTTTAGATACATTTCAAATAATCTAACTCCCAGCAACATAAAATGATTAAAACTTTTGTATGAGCTTTGCAAAAGCAATGCAACTTCAGATATCTGTTAATTTTTTCGGTCCTTAAAAGGTAATTTTTCATATTAAAACAAGACATTTCACAAAAATTCTCATCTTAAAATTGGACCTTTCACAAAATTTTTCGTTCAAATACAGTATCCGTCACAAAATTCTTTGTCTTAAAACCAAGACTTTACCACCTCAAAAACTGAACTTTTCACAAATTTAATGATTTAAAAATAAAATCTGACCTATCACAAAACAATTGAACTTATCAAAGTGCATAGCTTTTTTATGTATAAAGGATAGATACAAAGGAACCTGATATAACGATAATTTCAAATTCCCAAAATTATGCCCGGAATTTTTAAAAATATTAAAAAAACTGCACAATTTCACAATAACAGGACCTTTGAGAAAAATCTGGACATAACCCTGAGATTAATAAAGTCACCTAGGAAATTTTTTTTTCAGAATTAGAATAAAATAAATAAATATAGTTTATTTACTTTAAAACGATATTTTTAAAGTCAGACAAGTCAATTTTCAATATATAGTATTATACGAGTTAGAGTTCTGAAACATCGTTAAAAAATATATATAAACAAACACAGTACCGCCGGCAGATATTATTCTTTAAGAGATAAAATTGCTACTAAATGCTATTTTTAAATCATATTTATTGAAGCAACATTAAAAAAATTAAAAATGAGAGACAAAGGATTTGTATTTTTATATTTTGGAGTATATTTTAATAATTATCCTTCCAACTCAAAGTATCTAAATGCTCATGTAAATAGTCCTAAAAGTTAGGGTTAAGACATTTGTTAAAAATATTGATATAAACTGAAAAATATCACGCCATGTATGAGATAATTATGAATAAAAAACAGAATCATTATAAAAAATATTATTAGAGTATTTAAAACAGCAGAAATTCTTACCTATTTTTAAATTCTCTTTTTGGACCGCTCGAATAACTAACATTATATTCCACAGCCAACAACGTGCTGCTTTATCTTTGCCGTTAACGGCGTACACTGTTTGAAATAGTTGAGAAGAGAAGTACTTGAAATGCGGACAAACTGGTTTGCTATAGAAGAGGGTCGGTTTCAATCATCTAAACCTAAACATTCGGAAAGGTTTCTGATGGTTTCAGAAAGTGAAAATAGCTATCAGATATCCGATGGTATCAGAAACATTCCTGTTAGAATACTAAACGTTCCAAATATTTTTTACAGTGAAGTGAATACAAATGGATTAAGAAATGAAATATGAACCATATACAATGGAAAATTGGACAACAAGAGAATTAAATCAGAATTGGATATGAAAAAACACATGTAGATATAATCATCAGCCTGGATGTACCCACATGTGTTTT
This sequence comes from Maratus michaelseni, assembly GCA_963931845.1. Lineage (NCBI taxonomy): Eukaryota > Metazoa > Arthropoda > Arachnida > Araneae > Salticidae > Maratus > Maratus michaelseni. The sequence continues at coordinate 300,001,918 of OZ007587.1, read as the reverse complement.
AAAAAATAATTCAGTATTTCATAATTCTACTGGCATATATGCTAAGATCAGTAGAATCACCCAGGTATACTGAATTATTACCAGAAAACAATTGGAAATATTAAAATTTGAAATAATAAAATTGGAAATAAAAACCCCGTAAAGAATAGATAAAATATTTTACTCTCAATAATTATCCAGAATCCTTAAACATCACAAGTTCTCCATGATACCAAACGTCCACATGGCACACATCATGAAATATCTCATACTTGTTGACATAGTCGAGTTGAGAGAAATTATTTGAAAGACAAGTTTATATATATATATATATATATATATATATATATATATATATATATATATTAAATTGGATAGCTGAGGTCGATCGCTATGCAGGACCTTTTTAACTTTTTTGATTCGATTCCGAAAGTGTAAGTATCTTAATAATAAAAACTTGTGATCAAAATCGAAAAAGTACAAAAGGGCATGCATAGAGATCGACCTTAGCTATCCCATGTAAAAAAAAAATTGAAATGCGAACGAAATATCGTAAAATATTTCCCACATAGGATTAACGTTAGCGAGCGGGTGTTTTCGACTGAATGAAGTAGCCTTTTAAGGCTTGTTATCTGTCAGACCGCAAATCTCTTTCTTTAATGAATTTGCAATGCATTTTGCAATTGTATCTTTTAAATTTCTCCTCGGGAAATTAAAATTTTTACTTTCTTTTTTCCATATGCTCTTCTTGAAGGATCTTTCTCTTTTTATTTGACATAATATTTCTATTAAATACATACATAGTTAGTCTTATTTTAAGTGTTAAAATCTTATTTACAACTCGTTGGCTTCACTTAGATTTTAACACTTAAAATATAAAATGAAATATATAAAACAAATAAAAAAAGAAGAAGAAATATCCTTAAATAAAAACATACAGAAACAAGTTGGAAATTGTGCGTCAAACGTGACAAATGAGGTGCGTTCGTACTATAACCAGTTTCAGTGAAATGAATTGTATCCTCTGTTATTATGATATGATAAATTTCCGTAATAAAATAAGTACATTTTAAGTTGACGACATTTTATCATTTGTTGACATTTACTGAAAATTCCAATGGGAAACTTAAGCCCAGCTTTGAAAATTTCAGAACTTGAAATCTATATTTAGACTCTTTTTTCATTTAATATCTATTTAACCGGAAACATCTATCCAAAAAAACTGTCGGTAGATTCTAGGATTGCTATTATTAAACAATTTTAGTTTACGAGTTCGATTTTAAAATTCAGTAATACGGAAATCATGACCATCTTAAATATAACGTAATCACCATGGTAACCTAAAATCATTACCTATCATGGGATATCAATGAATTAATTATCTATGATAGGATTTAATGAATGAAAAAAACTTTTATTAATACCTTTTTAAGTTTTGGGTCGATTTTCATAAAATTTGAAATTACTCGACAAAATTCTGCAACAATTATATATATTAAATTTCAAACCATTCGGTTGGGTAGTTTTTTCGCTGTTATATGTGAGCAGACGGACGGACGGACCAGACGACGACTATAGGTGCTACGTATTTATATAATTACGAACGCACCTAAAAAGGAGATAAAAATCTTAATTTTCAGAGGAGAAATTTAAAAAATACGTATGCATTACAAACCAATAAGTTTAACTTTATAGAAGAGAATATGCTGTTTGACTCCTGAGAGCGTTAACGGGACTTTGAAATCCGTTGGGACACAAAAGGGTTAAAAAAATATATTAAATGGTAAATAAATATGAAAAAAAAAATGTTCCAATTCCGATATGACAGACTGCTGGGAATGTATATTTTTTCATTAATTTTATTTTCAAATTCTAGAGAAATTTATTTCAAAATGATGATTAATACAATATTTTCATTTTAAAAATATCATTTAACTAGAAAAAATTTTTCATTAATCAATTGAAAATTCGCGCAAACTATAATACTAACTGAGGGTCAACCCAATGTGTTGCATTTGCATTTCATGAAATATTTTATTGTACGGCAGAAACAAATTAATTTAATTCTATTTAGAAGATATTTATGTCAAAGTTAACACAAAAATGGTATAAGCAAAATAACAATTATTAGTTACATTCAAATTCTTCAATTTAATAAATAACGAGCAGTAAAAAAATAATGCCTATAAACTAAAGCTAAAGTTATGACACAAACAAAATACGAATAATAATAAAAGTAACAATAATATAAAATTCAGATAACGCTTTTTTACTACTATTCCTACTGCTAATAGTAGTAAAAATAATAAGAAGATGAAGAATAATAAATAACAGTGCATTAATATATATATATATATATATATATATATATATATATATATATATATATATATATATATATATAGTAACATAAAAAAGGTATATTTATAGGCTTTAATGGCACCTCGTGAGAAATAAATGAAATGAAATGAGGAGTGAAATCGTTCTGAAAATCACGTTATTTTGACGGAATTATAGAAAATTATTTCAATGTTATAAAGTAACATTTAGGATTCTTGAGGACAATCTTAAATACTTATTCAAATTTCTGTCCTTCTTTTTTACTTACTACTTATTTATTTATTTATATATATATATATTTTTTTTTACAAATTAAATTTAAAAAAAAAAATAACAATAAAAAATATTTCCCTTTTTATTTTTTTTCCCAATAATGCAATAGCCCAATTAACCCCATTTGAATTTATTGGAGAAATTTCTTTAAAAATTAAAAAGACAATAATTTTTGGAAATAAATTTAAATTTCGAAATTTCGAAAGCTTATTACAACATCCTTGGAGCCTTACGAAAAATTGATATTTGTTTCAGCACGCAGTTCGTCATATTTTCACAGAAGTATAGATATGAATCATACGCACAGTCAGATTTTAATGTGGAAAAGATAAAGCTAGCTTTACACTTTTTCGTTCAACTTTTTCCTCATTTTAATCTGTCTGTTTAGCCTGTTTCTAAAAGTTTATATATTTTGTATGAAATGCGCCCTAAAAATAATGCTGAATTTTCGTGTAACTTTTCCCGCACTTTAATATGTCTAATTATAAGATATTTATAAAATGTTATGTGTTTGTATTAAATACGCTCAAAGAGTAATGGTGAATTTTCTCCCATTTTAGAGAGTTTTGGTTCAGAAAATTCGCAATTGCACTGATAGCGACGATGACAACAACAACAACAACAACAATCCCGCGGAAGATGTGTTCTTTATGGTTCAAGGATCAGGGAATACGATGGTATTTTTAGTTAAAATACTTTTTTTTTTGTTTTCTTATATTACTGTTAACTCAAAGGAAAAAAATGTGACTGATTTTCGCGATCCACTATCTCCACTCAATTTTATAGCCTTAATCTACAGGGTGTTTAAAAAATGAACGGTATATTTGAAAAATCAATAAAAACTAAACGGGCAGCGATAGAAATACACCGTTTGTTGCAATATGCTTGGGACAACAGTAAATTTTCAGACAAACTTTCGAAATTAGTTACAATTTTCAACAACAGATGGCGCTGCAGTGTGGAAAAATCTAAACCACGATATTTTACAAATATCCACCATGCGCAGCAATAATATGGCGTAGTTTCTGAAAGAAATTACCAGAAACCTTTGTAAACCAGTGACTTCTTTCTGTGGGGACACTTGAAAGACCAGCTGTACCGCCACAATCCAGAAACAATTGAACAACTGAAGCAGTACATCTCTTCTGCATGTGAAGCCATCCCGCCTGACACGTTTACAAAGGTTTCTGGTAATTTGGTTCAGAGACTACGCCATATTATTGCTGCGCATGGTGGATATGTGGAAAATACCGTGGTTTAGTTTTTTCCAGACTGCAGCGCCATCTGTTGTTGAAAATTGTAACTAATTTCGAAAGTTTATTTGCCTGAAAATTTACTGTTGTCCCAAGCATATTGCAACAAACGGTGTATTTCTATGGTTGCCTGTTTAGTTTTTATTGATTTTTCAAATATACGGGTCATTTCTGAAACACCCTGTATTTAAAGCTGTTAAAATCTCTTTCTGAAGCATAATCTTTTAAATATAAATAGTTTTTTCTTTTCTTATTAAAATTTTATTTATTTTTAGAAATAATTTTCCATACATTGTACGTTGTTTGAATTTATTTTAATGTTCTTAAGGCTGTTTGTTCTCAAATCTAAAAGAGATACTTTCGGACACATTTCTGAATTCCTTTTTGTTCTGAAACGCTTGAAGTTAGCAGGGGTTCTTATTCAGAAACAAGGTTATCGAATGGCGTTTTCCATAATTTGGTAAAAGCAGAAGATCTTTCAAAAAATACTGTCAAATTGGGCATGTTGAACCGAATTCCCGACGCTCGAGAAAGGGGAAAAGTTGTCGTCACGTGGGAAGAATCGCTTTTAACTCAATAAATAATTTAGTTATCAAAACATGGAAAACGCTATTCCATTCCAAATCACTTCAGTAGTTAAGCCTGCCAATGTTATGCATTTACGTTTAAAAATGTGTCAGCTCATTTTTAAACTTAAAAGCATGGCACTTGCAGGCATAATTATTGAAGCGATTTGTAATCGAACAATTTTTTTTTCTTTTTTTTTTTTTTTTTCTGTACCGCTCTGCCATGGCCGAAAATTTTAAAATGCAAACTTTGACAGCATTTTTTGAAAGATTTTCTGCTTTTACCGAGAAATAGAAAAATTTGTTCGAGATTACATAGTTTCTGAATAAATGCACCCGCCATTTTCATGCGTTTGCATACAAAATTTAATTGAAAAAATGTTTTAGAAAGTTTGGATTTCAGAAGCGTTTTAAGATTTTGCACGGATTTTTTTAAAACTTAGATTTATATAAAATAAACTTACAGAAATAACAGACAGTATTAAATTATTGTTGTTACTTCAGATTGTAAAGAACCATTTGAAAGAAGAATAGATTAAAATTATAAATCCCCAAAAATTGGAAGCTCAACTTTTTGTTTTAAAATTCAAGAAAATGTATTTTTATTTAAGCATTATATTTAAAATGCTTTTATGAAAAAAAATTATCTTAATTTTCATGTATTTTTTCCGGTTACATGTTTTTGTTTTTTCTTATTCATTTGACTAAGATTTCATTATGTAATGCAATTCTTAGGCAGAAATTTCTTTATGTGTATATATTATTGGTGAGGGGGAGGGTCAAAAATTGTATATATACATATATATCGCGTATAAATATAGGGATCTTTTTTTTTTTTTTTTTTTTTTTTTTTTTCAATTAATGTAATGGATTCAATGAATTGGATACAAACTGTGTTTTAAAATTTATTATTTTTATTTTAACTTATAGAATTAGTAATGTTTAAATGTCTATAAATACTTTGTGCTATGTCGCCGGTTTCACATTTTTCTTAATTATCTTATTTAATTTCTCAGTTGGATTTATTTTATGTTGATAATAATTTTATACTTGTTGTTAATATTTCAAAATGTTAAATTGATACATTGTTTAAATAATAAACCAAGCGATTGTATTCTCAAAAATACTAGATGTTCATAGATATATATACAGATCTATATTATAAAATATACAGTTGAACTCTATTAGTGCGAAATTCGATAGAACAAGAAACATATTGCAACAAAATGTTTGCAATTCCCAACAAATCTTCCATTTAGGGAATTTGTAAAAAGTAGATTTTACTAAATTAAAAGTGGAGTCAAAGTAATAAAATGTCTGTACAGCTGAACTTGAAAACATGAATCACTTAAGGAAATTAAAAAATTGTCCATGTTAACAGTAGTTTATGTTATCAGTAACTGACTACGTCTTCGTATTCATTTCCAAAGGTATTGTGAGAACAATTCGCATCAAAAATAATTCCCTTTAACAAGTTTGAACTGTAACTAATCCCTCTAGTGAGCCGATATTTATTTTACATTATAACTTGAAAACATGCAACTAATTCCTGCAGTTGTTTTAGATGTAAAATTAAAAAATCTAATATAACGATATTTCATTACCCCGAACAAATATTTGCGATTTCATGAAGTTTGTTCTAACGGCACAAGCGCAAAAAACTGCATGTAAAAAAAAATTTCATGTTATCAGTAATTCATCTTCGTATTCATTTCCAAAGCTATTGTGAGAACAATTCAATGTTAAAAGTAATTCACGTTAACGAGGTTGGATTGTAACAAATCCCTCTAGTAGTGGATATTTATTTTACGTTACAACTTAAAAACACTTTGTATTCAACTAATTCTTGCAGTTTTTTTGGGTGCAAAATTTTAAAATTTAATATAACGATATTTCATTGCAACGAACAAATATTTGCGATCTCACGAAACTCGTCCTAACAGCACGAGCACACCAGACTGTGTTTTTAAATTTTTGTTCAGGTTAACAGTAGTCATATTATCAGTAACTATATCTTCGTATTCATTTTCGAAAGTATATTGTGATGTATAACATGTTAAAAGCAATTCGCGTTAACGAGCATGGATTGTAACTAATCCCTCTAGTGAGTAGATATTTGTTTTACATTATAACTTGAAATCGCTGTATTCAATTAATTCCTGTAGTTGTTTTTAAATGCAAATTAAAAAATCTAATATAATGATATTTCAGTACAACGCACAAATACCTGATATCTCACGATGTTTGATCTAACGGCACGAGCGCACGAGACTGTGATTTAAAATATATATATATATATAAAGAAAATTTGATTGTATCGAATCATTGAACTTTGCCGTGATAGAATTTTTCTTTACTTGAAAGTAGAGCCCTTTTTGTTTCTTGAAACCAATATTCGCATATTGAGAAAACTCAAAAGTCGGTGTTCCGTTTCTTTTACTCATCAGTGTCAGAAAAGTTTTGATCTTTCATGCATCCCACCTTTTCTTTTTCTCTCTTTCTCTTGTCAAAACCCCATAATTTCTGGATGGTTAATTTTTATGGATTCGGATGAGTAGGTTATTTTTATTTCCTTAAAAAGAGTTCCTGTATAAAAGTAACATTCTTTTTCTCTAGGAAAAAAATTAACTAATGAAACTTGCTGCAAAATTATATTATAATTTTCTTTCATTATTCTATTCTCTATGAAAGGTTTTGCACACACACACACATATATATGTGTGTGTGTCTTAAACAAATAGTGTAGCGTTAAATAATTTGAAAGACTGGAATAATTGACTTGAGACCTTGCTAATTGGTAATTGACCGAACTTATTTTATTAGCAGTTCACATGAGTGGCATACATGGGGGATACATGGGAGTTCGATCAAATTCGGAAGTGGCACAGAGAGACGTAAATATATAAACCCCTACATCTTCATACATTTAATGTAAATCATCATCTTTGTACTCATAGGCCTTGTGTTTTAATTATATAATTTTCATTTGCTCCATCTATCATCTTTGTGCTCATCGACAGTGTCTTAAGAGTCTTCATTAACCTAAGTTCTCATCTTTGTGTTCGTGCAATTCCAATTTAGCATTTAATTTGAATATGTTCTTCAACTGCTATCCACCTATCATCTTTGTGCTCATCATGTGCTTGAGTGTCTTCAATTGTCTCTAATTAAATTATGACTTTGCTCATTTGTGATACCATCTTAAGTTATCTACATATTTGTTCATCATCTATATATTTCACCATTGTTGCAACTGATACGAACTATAGAACTATAAAATTTTGTATGTCCCGATTCTTACTTATCTGCTTCTCAAAAATTTTGTTTGCTGCCCAGAGCTTGTATTTTCGGCAGCCTGGCAGCAACTAAAATACGTAATCTATTGTTTCCATGTTGCCCAGTGTCGTGATATTGGCAACGCAAGTCTTCGGACTTAGTATATTCTTTCAAATAGATAACTAAATATCCGGGGTTGTACGTGCCTTTGAGGGCCTCGGCGTGGACATTTCCTTGAGGTTGGGCTGGGGCTGGGTCTCTCCAAATGAGCCCCTGCGTGTTGGGGATTTTCTGGTGGTGACAATTAAGGTCTACGTCTGATCTTGTCAACCCACAGACAATCAAGGTCAGTAGAGCAATCTCCAAAGTGAGTCCTTTTCGTGCGCATTTTTACTTTTTAACCAGAGCTTACAATATTTTCCAGTTAGGGGGGGGGGGGGACGAAAGTGTCGAATAGGGAAGAAAGTTTAACTTAATTAGTTAATTAGCTTATGTTTAATGCTCGGGTCTGTAACGTAAGCAAGGACTAGCCAAGCCTTATGCTTACATCACTAACCACAAGCGCTTGGAAATTGCGTTAACGTTTACATTTTGGTTTAATATCCGAAAGTACTATTTGCTGTACTGAAAGACAAACTTACAAGGGAAGATTCAGATACACTTCATTAAATTCCTAAAAGATGTTAAATAAAAACTATAAAAGGGGTAAAAAGGGTTTTAATAAACTGTTTACATGTTTCGACTTCACCAAAGTTATTATTAAAACAAATAAGAATATTCTATAATATAATGATTTGAAATCCCGCCATTCAAATTTTCACGTATTCTCTCAGCTTGCGTAAGTTATTTTATTTTTGTTTGGATGTTTATTTCCAAATTCGTAACCATGGAGTAAATCAACACATAATTTTGGTAAGTTAATGATGCTGCATCGTTACATATTGAATTTTTACGTGTTATAATCTCTATGGTTGCTCTTATAATGGATGGATAGTATAGATTGGAGGGGGAAATTATCTTGTCGAGGAGTCTTGGGTAAAGACATAAATAATACATATAGACAAAATGTAGACATGAAGAGCTAGATTGGAAATTAATTTAAATTTGAGATTTAAAAATGGAATTTTAGTATTTTTATACCTTTTTTATATATAACCATAATAGAGACGACCATATAATTCTTCATACACAAATGGAAAAAAAAAAATGAAAGATGAAACTCATACTTCTTATGATAAATTATCCAAAAATGGTAATATTGCCAAAATCGTGGAATCTATAATCGAATTACCAAGTCAAAATTAACATGATTCCACAGAACATGTACGATTTCATCCTTGTACGAGCAATAATAAGCTAAAAAAGTGCAATATTAGGGCAATCGTACAAAAAGAAAAAGAAAACAAAAAAAATGGGAAGATAATGAGCAATATTTAAGTAAATATAGTATTTGCGAATATAATTTAGAGCCGCGTGTATGAAACGAGACGAGCGTGCTTGAATTTCATGATTACAAGATGTTGTCAAGCCTATATATATAAAGCACACAAACTAGTGCAATTTGTAACCACATTTAGTAAATTTATTTGGCTACATTTTGGTTTTGTATATGATTTTTCTTGGCGCTAATAGAAAGTTTAGAAAGTATAATAAAATAGTAGTTTTATATATCTAAAAAGTTTTTGTACATAATTAAAAATAATCGCATTTGATTTTAGTCGGAGGTGGTCGATCCAGGCAAAATTTGTGTCCTATGTAGGACCAGTTCACAAAAATCCATTTAATAAAAAGGCCTCTTCCCAAAATTCCTTTTAATAAAACAGGACCCATCCCAAAACTCCTTTTAATAAAACAGAGCCCTTCACAAAATTCTTCTTAATAAAATAGGACCCTTCACAAAATGTCATTCCACAAAAACTTACTCTTCATTAATTATTTTCATTTTGTTAGGTTTTAAAATGTGTAATATGCAAACAATAAAAGTTTTCCAGAAAGGAAAACTTTAGCAGAAAGACTTGAATAAGTTATTATTAATCAGTGCTTGGTTCAGATTTGAGTAACTGAATTTCATCTTTCGTTACAAAATGCTTTTTTTCACAAAAATATAATTTTTTTTAGTGTTTTTTAATGTAACTTTTATTTTTCACAAAATGCCCCCCCCCCCCCCAAAAAAAAAAAAAAAAAAAAAAAAACTTGCATCGACCCCTGTTAGTATACTTTTGCTTACCCATCATACTTGTAATAGAGTGTCTTGTAATGGATTTGAAAAAAAAAAAAAAATTGACGGATTTATACGTTTCAGACACTGGAGATTCCGAAAAACATTTTTAGAAAAATTAAAATCGCCGTCCGTCTGTCTGTGTGTGTGTGTCTGTAAACGCTCTATCTGCCGAACAAATTGAGATAGAGACTTGGAATTTGGTATGTACTTAGTATATAATAATGGAAAGAAGCTTATTGAATTGCAGTAACCTCGATTATCCGGAATTATTTTTTTCGGACTCTCGAAATATTCGTTCTGATAAAAGGTATGTAAAAATTTTCAAAATTGTTTATTTTAAGGAGTGAAAGACAATATAAAAGACAATAAAAAAACATAAATTTTGCATAAAGAATGAAGTCGATCGGATAATGAGTTGCCGAGATATTTGTAATCATATTTTCCACACTCTTCGATTTTTCATGACCTTGTATTTCATTCAAATTTCAATTCAAAGATATATTTTAATTGGAAATAAGACGTTTAATCCGAAGCAGTAAACTGTTAGTTAATATGACTATCAATTTTGGGGTTATAAGGATGTTTCTTTTACGCAATTCAGTAATAGAGCATTTAAAATTTATGACCTATCATCAAGCCACGATTTTATTCGAATTGCAATGCATTTTATAAATATTTTACACAGGTTTTATTTTCATATTTTATATTATGTATATCCATGATGGGTAAGTATTACGGTGGCCCCCAACGACTAGTTTCTTTTGGGTACAAATGCACTAAATTTTACATTTGAGGTTATTAATTCGAAATATAAACGTTGGTGCAATTCTAGATTTTAGTACCTATACCACAAGGTGCTTTTGTGACATATTGTTTGATTAACACAACTACACTTTTAAGTCGGTTCTCAAAAAAATATTTTTCCCGCTACAACGCGAAACACACAAATTTACGGACATATTTTTAAACGCAAAAGAACTTGCAGGAATGATTGATGAACTGATTTATAATTGAACAGTTTTCCCCATTTTTCGATAAATGGTTTACATCCTGAGTTGTAAACGATTGTCATCTCATGAGCAGTTTTTTTTTCTTTCTTACTCTCTCCTACCGAGGAATTTGGTTCAAAACGCCAATTTTGACAGCCTTTTGTAAAAGATCTGATATACTAAAAAATGAGAAATTATTCGATCACACAGTTTGGGAATAATCAAACATGCCAATTTCATGCGTTTGTGAACAAAAATGAACTGTGAAAGTTGCCAGTTTGGATTTGAAAACAGCCTTAATAACTTTCGTGATAGAATGCCCTAAAAACTGGAGAGAATGTAATTCAAAATAATGCACTTAATTAAAGCACAATCTAAAAATACCAAGCGCAGCTGATAGGGTTAAGTATCTAACAAGAACAGAATCGTTTGTAAATATGTATACAGTATGTTAATTGTTACCAATCTAGAGTGTGCCACTTTTCTGTCCCAAGTCATTGTTTAATATGAAAGCGAAGATCCTTTGTTAAATGTAGGGGACGGGTAGATGAACTTGTCTTTTCTATTCCTATACATTTAATGATTATTAACAGCCATTCAAAGTGAACATCCATGTATAATTATTTTAATGAGTCTATTTGTTTATTTTTATGTTAGCTTTCTCTTTCTCTTTGGTACATTTCTGTTATAAGCTTTATGTCCTTTACTTTTATCTATGTTTTAGTTATTTTTTTGTGATCGTTATCATATTTAATAGTTAAAAAAATAAAAGCGGGATATCGTACACTTTTCTAATGTTTACTAATGGTAAAATAATTTTATATAATTTTAGTTTTTTTTGTTTTAGTATAATATCAATGTATATCACTCATATTTGGTATAATACTCTCATACCCTTGTGTTATTTTAACCAGTGGCATTTGTCTATTTTGACATTAGCTATTTGTCATTTTACTTTTTCTTCTTGGATACTTTTCTGCTATTAATGTTTCTTTCTTTTACATTTAATTATTCCTTGTTTTAATTATTCCTTGTGATTCTTATCTTCATTTACATTAGTAAAGAAAATAAAAATAAGGATGTCGTGCGTTTTACTGTTTTTACCAATGGTAAAATATTTTTTTTTAAATATAATTTTGGATTTTTCTTTTCATGTATAATTATTATTTTAAGACTCTTACTTCTTATAGTGCCAGAATTTTCTTTTGACTAATATCCATGCATAATTATTTCGATGAATCACATTTGCTTATTTTGACATTAGCTTCATATATATATTTCTTTTTCTATTAATTTTTCTTTCCTGTACATGTAGCTATATTTTAATTATATATGGTGGTCTTCATCATCTCAGTACTCATTATCAGTAATAAATTTAAATAAAGCTCAGGCTACCGTACATTTTTCTATTTTTACTGATAGCAAAATATCTTTGATATATATAATTTTATAGACTTTTCTTTCCATGTATGATTATTTTCATAAATCATATTTGTTTATTTTCACATTAGCTTTTTTTTTATATGTATTGTATTATTTTATTTATTATTATTGCTATTCATTCCTCTCTCTCTCTCTTTTTTATTTGTCTATGTTTTAATTATTGCTCGTGATTTAATTATTATAACAAGTCTTATGTTTATTTGTATTTTACATTAGCTATTTATTTATTTATTTATTTATTTATTTTATAATTTTTTTCTTTCCTTTCCATTTATCTATGTTTTAATTCTTTTTTTTTTTATATTTATTTTCTGCATATAACTATTTCTATGAGTATTGTTTCTTTATTTTGGCATTGCATTAGCTCTCTTTATTTTATCTTTTATAAATTAATTTATTTATTTTTACCTGTATAATTCCTTACGATTATTATTTCTATTCTTTACATTTATCTATTTAATTACTTCTTGTGTTCTTTATCTTATCTTATTCTAATGAAAATAAAATTAGGATATCGTACATTTTTATCTTTTTAGTGATTAAAAATATACTTTTTTCCCCACTAGAATCTTCTTCAGGAGTATGAATGCCTAATTAAAATATTGTACTTATGTATGGAACATAAATAAATCAAAATATAAATACAGATTTTAAATTCTTAAGCATAATGTAGCACTTAAGTATAAACAGGTTTAACGTAAAAATTACTTCCAAGTGTATACTAGTTAAAATATTGTATTTATACGTGAAATATAGTTAAATTAATAATATATTATACAATATAACTGAAAATTGATTTTTTCTTAAGCATAATGTAGTTGATGAATATTTACATATAATTAAAGTTGAAGTACAGTTTACTTCTAAATTAAATGTTATTGTAATTAACAGATTAGTTTTACTTACGAGCAAACTTATGAGAAAAAATTAAATAGATGAACATCCAATTGCAGATTACAAAAATCCATTATCAGAAAGAAGTTTTAAAAGAGAACTGCCAATCGGATTGCAATATGTAAGCAACATGAAACTAGTCGGATGTGCCAATCCCAAAACTGTCTTCTATCTCACACAGATTTCGCATACACTAAAAAGAATCAGCACCAATTTATATCAAGGTCTAACTGAATCTAAAGTTTCATTAAATTCCGTGCATTAGTTCTTGAGATATGACTAAAATCGTGAAATATTGCTAAAATCGTGCGAGTCCTGCAAAATGCAGCATAGCAGCGCCACCTATTGGTAGATTTAGACCAAAACCTAATCAACAACAACTTATGTCAACATCTGACTGAATCTGAAGTTTGATGAAATTCCGTGCATTAGTTCTTGAGATATAGTTATCGTGATAATAATGAAAAAAGTAGCATAGCAGCGCCACCTGTTGGGAAATTTACCCCAAATTGTATGCAGCATCTATTTATATCAAGGTGTAACAGAATCTGAAGTTTGATGAAATTCCGCGCATTAGTTCTTATATCTATTTTAAAAATCAAGAAAAAAGTCGTATAGCAGCGCCACCTGTTGGGATATCTACACCAAAACGTAATCAGCGTCTATTTATGTCAAGGTCTAACTGAACCTGAAGTTTGGTGAAAATAAAGGCATTAGTTCTTGAAACAGAGCTATTGCAGAAATCCCAAAAAATACCGCTTAGCAGCGCCACCTGTCGGCGATTTTCACCGAAAACTAATCAGCACCAATTTATATCAAGGACTAACTGAATATAAAGTTTTATTAAATTTCGTGCATTAAGTTCTTGAGATAGAGCGCCCACAAAATTTTTGTCACATATACAGACAGACAAAGTCACAAACAGACATTTTCTAAAAATTGTCAAATCGTGTTCAGGACCTTCTAAAGCGTATAAGATATAAAGCGTATAAGAGTCAGATCCGTCGAAAACCGGAAATCGAAAATTTTCATGAATCCAATACTTTCATCTTGTAAAGATAGAAGAAAGTAAAAATTAATGCCTCATTAATTGGCGTATTTCATTTCCATTAATATTTTAACATTTACAAATCAATACTGTTTTGCATAAATACACGAACTTTAATTAAATTTGGCTTATTCTACCCCTAACATCATGAACTGTAATTCTATATATTGTAGAGATCAAGTATGTATTATATTTTAAAAAAAAGCAGTTAGCAATTAAAACATAGGAGGAGGGAGTATCGTATTTAAGTTTCTGAAACTTCAAAAAATCCTTAATATATATAATATATATATATATATATTTCGATGGTGAATCTGCTACAACTTTTTGTTGTTGTTAACGCTGTTTCGTAATAATAATTATCGCATTAATCTGTGATTAAATAAGGCGAAGATTGCTATTCGGAAAAACTGGTGACAAAAAATCGTAGCAGTTGACAGCTATGGCATCTAACTCAGTAAGATTTTGGAAGTTTAACTAAAAAAATATGCCTTTGCAACGTCAACGAGTAGATAGATTCATTTTGATCGAAATTTTGATTTCTTCTCGTTGACCTCTGTCATTAAGTATTACGAGTACTATTTTAGTTTATTTCTTACCCTTTTTTAAGGGAGGGGACAGTTGTACAACTCATTGACGAATGTAGGACATTGTATTCGCCTGGTGCATTTATAAAATAAAATATAACTGTGTGTGTTACGACAGTTTCGGAAACCAGAATTTGTCAGAAAATATTCAGCCAGACGCTCGACTGAGGGTAGTAAATAATCACTTTGCGCAGTTATTATCCTTAATAACATCGAAAGGACTTTTTTGTTGATTTTGGGGCAAAATACATGAGCACAAGTCAGATACGCATTTCAAGGAGGGTGCTTTGGAAAATATGCACATAAAAATTAGAATATGCACTTAGGATTATAATGCACTTAAATTTTTTGTAGTTACATCATCCCTTTGAAAAACTCATTATTTTAGTAATAAGTAAAACTACTTAATTTTCCTAGGCATTATTGACACGAGGATGTATGAGTATATCAATCAACATAATAAAATACATTTTGCAGCTGGGTACAAAATACCCCCCCCCCCCCCTCTTATGAATCCTTCTTATTATCAGTTACAGATTTGAGAAGAGATGGTAAAACTTTGAAAATTTGGCAACTAAGTAATGAAACAAATTTTGTACATGCGCAAAATTGTACGTCCATACGTATACGGTAGATCTGAAATTTTTAGTCTGTTTTTTATGCATTCCTCGATTTTTTTTTATATAATAATATCCACACAGTTTGCTTCTTTTACAGGTGTACTTTGTTAGCATTTTTAAAGAAAAATATACATAAAAGACGTTTTTCAGAATTACATGCATGAAACAGATAGCCTTCCTGGACAAGATTTAAAATCTTAGCTCTGATGTATTTCTGCAATTTTGTAATTATTTACTAACAAAGTCTCTATTTGAAAAATTCTAACATTATAAAAAATAACTAGTCATAATCCTTTTGATATATTGCTTTTAAATATCAAACACTTGAGGGGGGGGATATACTTAACGTCAATTTTCACATTTTTTAACAAAAACTATATAATTTGGAACATTTAATTAGTATAAAAAATGTACAGAAGGTTATTTAAATTTTGCTTTATTATTTTAATACAATTATACTGATTGGTAAAGAAATCATACGAGTTGTAATTTTTCCAACTGAGTGAAAAATGTCCAGACCGGGAATCGAACCCAGAGCCTTTTGTTTAAATCACCAGTGCTCTTCCTGTTGAACTTCCTGGAACGACAACGGCCGATACATTTCACTCAGCCACTCTATTGGCAATGACATCTGGTCTCAGGGAAATCTGAAACTCAGGGTTCGACTCCCGTCCTGGGCACTTTTTCAGTCAGTAATTGCATACTCATCGTTTATTGGAGTTCCTTTACCTGATGTTTATTCTGTTGAGCTGTTTCAGATAACACCAGATGTTATTGCCAATATGGTTGTCTGAGTGAAATGTGCCAGCCAGTTGTCGTTCCAGGTAGCTCAATTGGCAGAGGTCAGCGATTTAATTCAGAGGTTCTGGATTCGAATCCAGACCTAGACCTAACTATAGTATGAAATTGAAATTGTTGTTTGCTTTCAGTTACTTCACAATGCCCGTAATTTACGTACTAAGAAAATAAACTTGCAATTATCTGTAATGGTAAGTTTAAACTACACCCTTTCTCAAGGATCTTGGCAATACAACTGCGATTTATTTATGTAAAAAAAAATTAAAGCTTTTATAAAATCCCCTTTCAAACGTTTCTTTTCTAACACCAACATTTATTTAATTCCAATGCGTAATGCTAGATATTCAAAACTAACAATACATATGGAATAAATAAATAATTTATTTTAGTATTATTATTGTTTTCAGTTGAATTTGTGGCAGAAACTTTTTCGAAGGCACGTGGAATTGAAAAATCAAGGTTATGAAAACAGGCAGTAGAAAGAACTGGTCTCAGCGAAAATAAGCTTGCTTTACAAGAATTTCATTATCGTATTCAATAAGTCCGCCTGTTCAATCTATCTTCGAAACGGCAGTTATTATGAATACATTATTTTAGTAAGGTAACTAATTAGAGCCTGCCTATCGCACGGATCTGTGGGGCCTGGCGCTGGTACCCTTTGCTTGAATTCCAGCAGGCACTAAAATTTTATATAATGTCACTTCATACATATTTTAAAAGGAATAATAATGAAAAATCTGAAAATATCAGCACTATTTATTTATTATAAAATAAATCTTTTCGTTTATTTATGAAGGCCTTTTTCCATATATATATATATTTATTTAAAAAAAAAAAAAAAAAAAAAAAAAAAAAAAAAAAAAAAAACAAGCAGACTTTACAAGCTTCGGATGGATAAATTTATGTTTATTTATTATTTTATTGGCTGTTTTATGATACATTCACGAAACCGCTTTCTTTTCGTAAATGCATAAAATTTGCAGGTATATCCATAAATGTACAAAATTTGCAAGTTCTATTCAGATACAAAGAAATCAAACAGTTTCTCGCTTTCTGATAAAAGCAAAGAATCTTTTATAAAATGTTGTCAAAATTGACATTTTAAGCTGATTTTTGGTCTTGACAAAGATCATTATGAGGGAGCAATTATTTGCAATTGAAGATATATCGCATATATAATAAACTGGTAGATGGTGTTCGATTTTTTAGCGTTTAAAGAGTTAATGTCTGCAAATTTCATGCATTTTCGTTTTAAATAACTTGATGAGTGTCCAAAATATATGCCATGTTGAGCCGTTTTTGGATACGCTCTTGTTATACAAACTGATTTAGAAATTTGAAATGAGCTTAGCAAAATCATGCGTCAATCTTAGATGCACACCTTCTTGTTTTGTCCTGTAAACTTTCCTTTTCACATCCTCCACGTTGTTAAAGTTATCTACTATACCACTTTTTTTTTTAAATTTTAATAATGTATTAAAAGATTGGTTAACAACAACAACAACAAAAAAATTATAATTAAGAATTGCAAGTAATGTTTTCTTTTATAAGAGTACCATGACATTTTGTTAGCAATGAGTTACCATTATGGTAAAAAATATTTAACACAAAAAATACCAATTTGTAGAATGTCCATTATCTTTAATACTGTTCTGAGTACTTCCTATTGGACAAGAGGTGCTGGGTACACATCAATGATAATAAATTAAATTAAATTAAATGCAATTTGCAAAAGTTTGAATAACTTTAACAGGGTTTGAGGCATCGTTTTAAATTACTTCAAACTACCCCTAAAATATTTCTCCAAAACACCTTGTTTATTCGATCGAAAATACAAAAGGAAAATTTAAAGAGTGTTTGACCAAATAACCCCCTAACCTTAAAATAATCCGCCTTAACCTAGACCCAAATACAGGATCAATAGAAACAACTGTTTTTATTAAAACATCAAGAAACGTAAACCGAACTCATCTAAATTCCGTGTTCTACAAATCCTCCTTCCTGCTTACAGTTGTTTACCATTTTACGTAACACATTACTGCTTTCTCCTTAAGCCAACAATAAAACGAACCCAAAACTGCCCGAAGATATTTTCAAAAACGTTCTCTACTAGAGCCAATTAATAGACTCCCTTTCTACGGCAAGCGCGAGTGTCATGGCGGACTGCCCTGGAGCATTGTGGGATAGCCCTCCATTAGTGAATAAAGTCTTGGGAGTTTCCTTCTTTTAAAGAATACTATTTAGCTTACTTGTTTTTGAAATAGTGGCTTAGTTTGTTTCTTTTTTCTTTTTGCCTATTTTATTATTTTTTAATTGGCTTCCAGCATTGTTTGTATCTTTCTTCTTATTGTCTCACTTTGCTGTAGGAGATTTGTTGGTTTGGTTACTGTTGGTTAATTGAACCTTGAAGAAAAGTATTTGAATGAAATTAAATGACGCACTAGGAAGAAAGATCAGTCGATGTTTTTTCACAGTGTTTAACTGACTGTGAAACTAAAGAATGTAGCCATCTTTTAACTATTATGATGCACATAGAATTGTATTATGTTTCAGTAACCGATATAATATATATATATATATACATTTATGTCAAGATAAAAATACTTCTTTTGATTTATAAGCTAATTTATATATTTTTTTAACTATGAAATTATAAAATAATCAGCCGATCTGGAAAACTAAAAAAGTCAGGATATTTAGCAACACTAAATAAAGCTAAGAAAAAGTCGGGGAATTTCCATTGAAAACTGGAAATTTCAATGCAATTTTGACAGTTTACGGTACTATTCCAGGGAAGAGAAAGATATGTATCTTTTAAATTTAAAAAAATTAAATTTCTAAAAGATGTTGCTTTAAAATTTCTTCATCTAACAATGATATTTTTCAGAGTAAATAAAAGTGTTTTTGTTTGCAACTTTATTTTATTTTTATGCTAATCAAGCAAAATATAAATTTTAATTGTATGATGAATCATTTTAGTTTTCTGGAAGTCATCTTGTTTTAATATTTAAAAGAAGTAAAATTTTTCAAAAATGTCGCACTGGGAAGTGGAGGAAAGTGGATCTGGAAAGTCAGGGGGAATTTGTGAGAAAGTCAGGGAAAAATCAGAAAAAAATTCAAATGTTGACCGCCTAACATTCACTTTACGTCTTAGTCCTATAATGCTTTTCTCAAATCGAAACTGGCTGCTTTATGACATATTTTTTAATTAATTTTTGTTAGGAAACGCATAAAATTGACAGGTTGTTCTTATTCAGAAACTATGTAATCGAAACACATTTTCCATATTTTAGTAAAGGCAGGAGATCTTTCAGAAAATACTGTCAAAGTCTTCGTTTCGAACCGATTTCTCGCCGTACCGAAGCAAGCAAGGGGGAAAACGTGTTGTCACGTGACACTAATCGCTTATAACTCAGCAAGTAATTTGTTTATAAAAAAAATGGAAAACTCATTTCGATTCCAAATCGCTTCCATAGTCAGGCCTGCCAATTTCATGTATTTGTGTTTAAAAATGAGTCGGAAATTGTGTCAGAAAGTTTCGCGCTGTTGAGCAGGTCATTTGAGAACCACCTTAAACGTAACTTTGCATAAAAGAACCGCTTTAAATGTAATCGAATGTACATTATGGGAAAGGCTGAAATGGCCTTATTTGACACATTTATTATTTAAATGTTGTGTGTGATTAAATTAATTATGATTTTTAATGTACTAAATTAATACAAAATAATTAATTTAATAATTGAAAATAAAATATCTAATATTATTACTATAATTTATACTATATATTAAAATATTTAAACATTTATAAAATAAAATACTATTTTACTAATGCCATCTTGAAAATCTGCTTTATCCAGGGTTATGATATGTTAATTTAAATTGTGTGTTTCTAACTATGTTACCAATTCTATGTAGATGATGATACTGATTCTAAAAACTGAATGTTACATTGCATATTTCTCTACCTATGCAGAAATCTCGCTTTTAACCCCAGCCAAAGCAGCCATGCAGCATGGCAGCGGGCGTTGTAGATTATTTTGAATTTTGCACATTAATTTAACAATTTAAAAATATAGTTCAGATAACTTCGTACCATGCTTTCAGTAAGAATAAGTAAAAAATATAATCACTTATTTTAAAAGATTTAGTAGTGTATCAAGCAATGACAAGTTAATTTGCTTAACTTTATATTATGAGTTTATTACCCTTTCGTTTCTTCAACATATTGTATTTAATTGTAAATTCAATTTTAAACTGCAGCATTTTTTTCTGTGTACTGAAAAATCTGTCAGACATTTGTAAATGCATATTTTGCTTATGTGGATTAGTATAATTTTCTACAATAGTAGCATAGTGCCAATGTTGTTGAGTTGGCAGATAAACGTAGCAGCTGTCATGAACATAGAAATAGCTATCAATTTCAATGTTCATGGCCGCTGCAGTCTGATACAGAAAATGCTGTTACTGGGCTTTTAAGTATGACTACTTAATAATTAAAATGCCATGAACAAAAACATAGTATCATGAAAAAAAGTATAAAATTTCCAGAAAATATAAGAAAAAGAAACTATAAGAAAAGCTTTTATGACTAATGTACACTATCAATCTATTTTTTCTCTTTCTCACACTCACTTACTCATTCACCCACTCACTCATTTTTCATGCAAGTGATTGTTTTTCAAAATTGCCATAATCGCCGAGTAACATAATGTGAAAGGTTTCCTCAACTAGACACTTTTGCCTGTCTGAATGAGTGATATTTTATGAATAATTTGATATTTTTTTAACTTTCCAAACACTAATCAGGGGTCGATGCAGGTTTTTTTTTTTTTTTTCTTGGGGCCCATTTTGTGAAAAGTAAAGGTTATTTTTGTGAAATTTATTATATTTTTGTGAAAAAAAACTATTTTGTAACGAAAGTTGAAATCTAATTAATCAAATTCGAACCAAGCATTTATAAACAAAAACTTTTTAAAACCCTTTTGCTGAAGTTATCCTCTCTGGTGAACTTGTTTGTTTACAAATTACACATTTTAAAACATCACAAAATAATAAATAAATAATAAATAGTAAGTTTTTAAGGAAGTCAAATTATCAATTTATCAAATTTATTTTTGTGAAGGGACCCATTTTATCAAATTTATTTTTGTGAAGGGGCCCATTTTATTAAATAGATTTTTGTGAAGGGGCCCATTTTATTAAATAGATTTTTGTGAAGGGGCCCTAAATAGGCCCTAAATTTTTCCTGGATCGACCCCTGCTAATGTATATTGGATGAAATCATTTGCTTATTTTTTAATGTGTTATTCAGTTTTTTCTGATAAATAATAGGTAAATGCAAATAAACAGATAACGAGGAAAAATGCATAGATTTTTGTACCCTTTTAAATTGTGTATAACCACATTATTGCTTACTTCTTGTTTCTATTAAATTTTTGCGTGCTTGACAAATGCAATCGCCAGATCGCCACTGGCAACCAAAATATTTTATCTGGCGAGTATATTTTTGGCACATCTTAACTTTGGTTCCATCCTCTCAACTTTCTTTTTCTTTTTTAAACAATATTTTGATAAATAATCGACCCAAAGAATGAGCGCAAGTTGCACCTTTTTCTCCCTTCGTGCGTGGCAAGCAGAGATTTTCCTCTTCTGTTGTACTGGAAGAACCTATAACTTAAATGGCATTTTCTTTCTCATGCATGGAAAGATAGAGTAAATTTTCCTTACGTTAAATATTTTTGGTGAGGTTATTCGTATCCAATATCAGCCTAATGAATTTGGCTGCAGATATTATGAAATTGGAGTCCTGCATGAGTCAGGTTATACCCCGTCCAAACCCGACAAATTTCGTTAATCGCTTGATCCCAACCCGAAATGAAGAAAAAAATCGATATTTTAAAGCACTCGCGAAAAAAATAGTCTACAATTCTATCTTTTAATGAATTTATCCTTTAAATCGAAAATTAATGTACATATTATATAGGTTCTTCATCTTAAACAATATTCTGATCTTTCTTTTAAAAAATCGGGTTATCTCTCTCTCTCTCTCTCTCTCTCCCCCCCCCCCCCCAAGGGAGGGAGGTTACCATTTCTAGGCTCAAATTTGTAATATGGGGGGAAACTGACATCGGAGAAAATGGAGGATAAATTTCAAAACTGGCTTTTTTGGACTACCAGATTTTTTCAAATTTGTAGAGCCCGCAAAAGATTATATTTGTAAAGATTATAATATAAAAATTATCACATTTGAAGTGGTGCACTCTAGTGAGAACGTCAAAAACAAACAATAATAATAATAAATAGAACATATATATATATATTATTTCTAGCCATTCAATCTCTCAGTGGGTTGTTAATCTTTAATGATTATAAAGCACTTAATGCAATAAATTAAAAAAAAATAACATTACTCATGCGGCTGACATGCTTAAAAAATAAAATGTTTAACAATATTAATATTGGAGCAGAATGTTTCCGCTTTCTCTGTGCAATCTTGAAGATATTTTCACATTTTAAAATGCTTCGGCGTAAAATGTTCGTTTTTCATTTCAAAAACTGTGTAATTTAAATAGATACTAGTTAAAAAAAAAAAAAAAAAAAAAAAAAAAAAAAAACTTTCATGAATAATATTATTGTCAAGTGACTGTACGTGGCTCGACGAGTGATATAGTCAAGATTTGTCTCTTAACAAGGAAAAATTGTATAAAGATAAACGACCCATAAAGCATACTCTGTAGGTGTATATAATAATAATAAATATTATTATTATATTTAAACTTTAAAGAAAAAAAAAATCGGATATGCTTGCAAACCATTCAAAGCTCTTGTATCATAAACTAGGGAGATAACCATCATTCACAAATCATATTTCCAAACTAAATAATATTTGCACGGTGTTTACATTGCATTAGTTTTATTTTCAATTATTTTTTTAACATTATTATAATATTGGGTTGCCCTAATAGTTGTTTGCTAAACAAGCTACCAGATTAAAATCTTGATTCATTACATTTTAATCACAGGTCATTAAATAAAATGCACCGCATATTTAAATTTGTAGAACATTTCGACGTTGTAAATCTTTCAACACAGAAGAAACAAGCACACACCTGTTTAAATTCAGAAATCCATCTTTCTAGACGCTGCACAGGTGTTTCAAATTTATGACTTCTTCCTTAAATTTAGCGGCATCCGGACGTTGTCTAAAGTAATTTCTGTGTTTTTTTTTTCTTTCTCTGACAAAGCCGCTACTACTTGAAGTGCTCAGCCTCCCAACGCCCCTTTCGAGCGTGGGCGTCACTAGCGTTTCTATCCACCCCCACCAACTCTTGCCCTTAATGGAAGTGCCAGCGTGACCGGCAATCCGGAAGAAAATGAATATGTAAAACACTTTTTCTCTCGACTCACAGCGGTGGATAGTTTAAAGCCGTCTCGTCCGGCAAAAGGTGTGCCTCATCGGGAAAAAAGGGGAAAGGTGTCTCTGACCTTCCAAAGAGACGGCCAGCCGCCACTTTCCCACAGTCTGTGTGAGCTGAAGTTCGAGGTTGGGCAACCCCCTTTTCACATTCATCGTCTGCTAGAAACTATGGCTTGAGGGGGTCGGGTTACACGGTACATCGTCTGCTCAGCACGCGCATACCCCTCGGACACACACACGCGTGACAAGGTGTACCAACAATTAAGTTCGAGTAGTGAAATTATCTTCGTTGTATCATACATGAGATAAAGGCTTTTAAAAAGCCCGTAACTCCCCGTTAATAGAGGATAGTGTTGCTAAAAGATGTGGTATTGCACGACTTGTATTAGAATTCATGGGATATTTAGAAAGCCGCAACATTAGATGATTTTGCAATACCTTTTCTTAGACATGTGAAAAATTCCCATCACCAAATAACTTCATAAATGGTTCTTAAAAGTTTATCTGTAGCTGTTTTTCGAATAAATCATATTTGCGCCATAAATAGCAACATGTTCAGATAAATAAACCGTAAAACTTTTCATTTTTGGTTTTATTTCCTATGACTTGATTTGCAAAAAGTGGTTGATTCAATTAATCATTGATACACATACGTATAATGAATGACTGAAATTTTTCATATAGAAAGCGGACACTAAACTCAAATTATGGCACATGAGGACATGTGTCATTAGCAGGGTCCCTTAAGACATTCGGACATCCTGATCCCAGTTGCTGTTTCGAGAGGAGAGGGGGGGGGGGTAACAAATTAACCTTTGTTTATTTTTTTCCTAAAGTATTAGATTGTAGTAAATTATACTATTACCAGGTTATAAAATCGATTTTTTTTAATAGTCAAAACCTAAAATATGTTGTTGACTTATATTGAAAAATTATCA
The DNA here is from genome assembly GCA_963931845.1 of Maratus michaelseni. Lineage (NCBI taxonomy): Eukaryota > Metazoa > Arthropoda > Arachnida > Araneae > Salticidae > Maratus > Maratus michaelseni. The sequence continues at coordinate 299,977,276 of OZ007587.1, read as the reverse complement.
CTAAACAATTTTTTTGTTGACATGCGATAGAAAAGTACAGTTCTTTCTATGATTAACTCCATACAATTAAAAACATGGAAGAATAAGCAATACAGGTTTCATTATTCAGCTTTATGCTAAATAATTTTCAATTCTATAGAAAAAAAATAATTTTTTCGCTAGTTCGAGGCCCTTGACTGTATCAGGTTAGAAATTTGTCATCAAGTTAGGCATCAATGGCAACTAAGCATTTTTCCTCTGTTGCCAGAATTTTGTATTTAGGTGCAATTAAAAAATTATTTATCTTACGTGCATGTGTATAGATTATGTAATGATGATTAACAGAGCAAAGACATTTTATATTATATATATTATAAAGGTACTTATTGGTCATTCTGGAACACATTTTCTCTGCAACTTTTTCCGCATAAAATAATATCTTAGGAGTTTAATTTATGTCTAAAACTAAGAGAAACTAAAAGCATGAGCATTAAAAAATATTATTTTTAAATGATAATAATAATAATTTGGCCACTTTATAAACAAGAACTGAACAGTTGATTGGTTGGAAAAAAGTAATTTGCATTAAAATGTTGAAAAGTCAAAAATGATGGCCGGTTGTATAATCATGATTACCAAAATTAAATTTGTAAGTGCAAAATAGGCTAACCACTGCTAATTTCGCATAATGACAGGGACCACGCCACCTTTCTTACATACTTTCAGTAAAGATTCATTGCAGATTGAAAATTTTGAAACCATAAGCAATCACTGCTTTTATGGCCGACTGGTATCATCCATTATCGCTAGCTATTACGGCCTATATTTAGAACTCGGAAGCAACATTTATTTGAGGTTCATGCTGGTATATTTCTAGTTTCCTGATTGTTCTGAAACTACTGCTTGTTACATCATACTTCCAATGATTGTAATGCTCTGATAATGATATCGCAGGGGAAAAAAAATATGTATAACGATAGAATGAGTTCCCTACCATATTACTTACATCGTGTAAATCATTTATTGAAAAAGCAATTCCGAATGCGGGATATTGCGTAATTTTAAATTACATAATTTTATTGTGTATTGGTATATCAGATGAGCTTTACAACTATATAAAAATGCAATTGTTAACTAGCATCAATCCAAAAATGCATTTTATATGAAAACTTTGTCGAATTATCTGCTATATTGAAATTAAATTTACAATTTAACAAGACTTTAAATGACCACAAACATATAAAAAATAACTTATTACCCCTTGTTTAGAAAGTTTGTATAGTTATTGCAAAAATTTCAGGAAAGGGAACAAATATTTACCGTGCTATAACGTTCGTTCTGGCGGAATACGACTGTATGAGAGAAACAACCGGCCCACATTTTACATAAAACTCACCAGCGAATAAACGAAATTATTCGAAACAGCCGTTCTCCAGTCAATTTTGGAAATTATAACGTCTAAAGACTGAGTAATTCAATCTGTTTGTGAAATCAACTTAGAACAAAAAAGTTTTCATTCACACCCTGCAAAATAATATCACCTTAAAGATATTTAGAATTAGATTACTATTTTGAAAAAAAGATTTGATTCTTATTGTGATTTCTTTTTCTTTTCCAGGATCGTCGTGAACTTGTTGTGACACATGGCGGTAATCTCACTTCAATCGCAAACATTGTTCCAGCGGGCACCACATTTGGTGCTGGAGCGCGACTTGGACATACCAGCCCCAATGACTTTCAACCCCCATACTTCCCTCCCCCATACAGTTTAACACAGACTCAACTTGATTTTCAAAGTGATCCCTACAGCCATCTCACAAATTCCTTGAATGCATCTACACCTCAACAGTATCATCATCAATTGCATACGAACCCTAGGAATTTGTTTAAAAGGGAAGACGATGCAGCGCTGCATCTTCAAGCCAACATGCTGCCTGTGTCGTATGGAGACGCTCGCAGGACGGACGTTACCTCCTACGCTAGAAGGCCTGACATTTTGGTACACCCTGCTCATTCTATCACAGACCAAGACCTCATTAACCTCCATAATGCCGGAGCCCTGCCCGTTTTGGATGATGGACAGGTAAGTCAGTTTCGCTTTAAATATACATTCATTATGCTTATTTGTATGTACTCGCAGAGACCTGAAGGCGTTTTCGTTTTTTTTAAGTGTTGTCACGAGTTTTAAAAAAAAGTTAAATAACATAAAGAATATACTGAAAGAATAAGCAATAAATATATTTTCTGTACGTTTTTTTTTTTCCTATTTTGATCTGCGATCCCATTCTTGTAAAGTGTAAAAATTAATCAATCTAATTGTTGCTAACAACTATAAATTTCAGAAATTTTGAGGTTATTTTCTTGGTGATATTCTTTTAATGAATGCTAATTATTTATTTATACATTTTAATAAATATGATAAATAAATAAGCATTTTATTGAGAATATTTATTTTATACATTTTGTTAAATGTTTCTTTGAAATATAAAATTAAAAATATGAAGTTTTAGATAACTATTAGAAAACAGCACAGTAGATGTGAAACTTTTTCCTTTTTAAAATAAAATTGTCTTTAAAATCCTTATAGAAAGCTGCCAGACATTGACAAATGTTTTAAAGCAGAGAGGCGGATATTATACAATATCCGCATTTATAATAAAAATAATGTTATGACAACTAAATGTAAGAACTTATGTTTAAGAGAATTAATCAAATAAATCAACGGTAGAGATCTGAAGAAGAAGAAGAAGAAAGAAACAGAAATTTTTACCTTTTAATGGCAAAGTTATTTAATGAGGAACATCTGTTTACTTCTTTGTAGTTCAATAAAATATTTTTTCTTTCAATACTGAGATACCGCAAGACTCGAATCTTAATGAAGCATATTGAATTCTTAATGGCATTTTACATGCTGGTCTTAAACTATGATAATATCAGGCAACTTCTTCCACTGTAGCAAAACACACCTGGATTTTTCCAATCATAATACTTAAAAACTCATTGGCAAAGTGAAGCTATATCATTCTAAACTAGGACAGGGATGACATTTCCTTCTCATTCTTGACGAGATAAAATCCTTTGATTAAAAAAAACTGGTATTTATTTTTTATTAGTCAATAGATGTTTTTCTTTCCCCAAAATCAAGACGTCATAACAAAACATTGAATCTTACTCAGTCATACTGAATTGCTAATGATATATTAAATTCTGGTTTTGTATGGTTAAACATATCCATGGGCTGTCCAGACTTTTTTCACAGGGTCCTGTTTTTGTGAAATTGTGAACAGCTTTTTATATTTGTGAAAAATCTAATCATAATTTTGTGAATTTGAAATGGTCGTTATATTCAGGTTCTTGTTTATGCATTTTTAAGAAGATATATGGATATAAAATACATATATTTTCTTTATATATGTAAGAGTGACATGTCAGATTTTACTTTTAAATGATTAATTTGTGAAATGTTTGGTTTAAAGATGGAAAAATTTTGTTAAAAACCTATTTTTAAGACAAAGAATTTTGTGAAGGATCCTGTTTTAAGGGAAAGTAATTTTGTGAAGGGTCCTTTTTTAGGGAAAATAATTTTGTGAAGGGTCCTTTTTTTAAATGAAAAATTTTGTGAAGAGTCCTTTAAAGGACCCATTTTTTTCCTAAACAGATCCCTGATATCTTTTTTTTCATTCATAATCTTTGAAAACTTCAAATTCATATTCATTACCAAACCCAAATTATAAACTGGGGCAGAGACTATGGGTTTTTGTCTTCATTCCTTTAAAGATACTGCTTCTTAGTTCTATATTCTTTTCTTTTTTTTTTCATTTAATAAATAAACAGATAATTTTCTGGCGAATACTTTGACGAACAAACTATTTTCTTTGTTTGATATAAACAAACTATAAAAAAAATAAAGCTGTAATAGAAACTAACAAAAAACAACAACTGTAATTTAAAAAATGAATTTTTGTCTTAGATAGGTAAAGACAAGACATTCAAAGAACGCCTGTTTCTTTCCTTATAGTTCAATAAAACATCTTTTTGTATTTTAAACACTGCAATGCCAGTAAGTTTCGAATCATAATCAGGTATTCTGAATTGATCATGAAATAAAGACATTTTGATCATAATTTTATTTGCTTGCCTTGTGCCAATAAATAAATAAATAAATAAATAAATAAAATAAAATAAATCAATAAATAAAATGCATCATCCTTGAAAACTTCAAGCTCATTAACAAAAATAAAATTATCGCTCTAAAGTGGCACAAAGGCAAAAGATTCCTTTCCATTTTTTGGTGAGATAACTTTTGATGAGAGACAAAATGTTTATTATTTTTTCAATATTTCATTAAAACATTTAAACTAGGATGCCTTAGTCTCTTATTTAAAACAAGTGTACGTGAATTGATAAATGCATAATAAACTTGGATTGTAAAACTGTGATGATTACATAACAAATACTGATCGGAAACTATGATAATCAGTCAAATTCTTCGTCTAGTGGTTAAACATCTCAATATTTTTGCTTTATAATCCTGAAAATTTCAAATTCATTGGCAAAACGAAATTATAAAGTAGGGTCAGAGAGATAGTAGTTTCTTCTTCATTTTTAAAAAGATAAAATCTTCTAATGACGAAAAAAATTAAAGAAATATTTATTTTCAACAAAATAGGCTAGAGAAAAAAAAAAATCACCATCAAGAAGCAGTCGAAACAATAATTATAGATGTTTGCGTATCTAAAACATATTGCTCATGTGCAAAATAAATTACAGCATTTTAACTAATATATTTAATAAATCATGTTGACAATTAATCTGTATGATTTTCATCCATGGACCTCAAATTTTTCTTGGTGTTGGAATTTTCTTTTTCCATGAGTGTATTTTCATTACAGATGTACTATACGTTTCTCATATTAATGAAGAATATTTATTTTTCTAAAGATATAATAAATTATGATCGTAAGCTGTAATAATATCAAGATAGTTTCTTCGTCTTGTGGCTAAATAAATCGATATTTCTCCTTCATAACCTTTGAAAACTTCTAACATATCGACAAATATAATTTAAAAAATATATTAGTCACTATACTTATTTTTATAATAAACAAATAAGTAACTGCTGGTGAATAATAATAAAAAAAAAAGACAAACTTATATTAATTGTTTTGTATAAACAAATTAATAAGAATAATTAAGTAATAAAAATGAACAAAATTATGACGTAGTAATTAAAAAAGCAAAAGAAAAAAAAGTTTACCGTTGATGGCAAAAGTATTCATAGCAACTCCTCTGCTTTCTTTTTTTTTCAGTTGAATGTTTTCTTTTAAACATTAGGATAATTCCAAAAGCCTCGAATCTTAATCAGTCATATACTGACTTTGTAATAGTATAATATATTTTAGTCATAAAATATGAAAATATCAGGCAATTTAATAGCCTTATGGCAAAAGATATCGATATTTTACCTTCATATTCCTTGAAAACTTGAAAATCATTACCAAAGCAAAATTATGACTCTAAACTGGAACATAAAGGATTTTTAACTGAATATTATATTTAGAACTAAGCGTTTTCTAGCAAGTAAAAACGATCCGTGATATCAACTTATATACATTACTAACCTCTTAATCAATTTATTTAACAAATAAATATTCTTCATTAATATGAGAAATGTATCGTACATCTGTATCGAAAATACACTCATGAAAAAAAAAAAATTCCAACACCATGAAAACTTTGAAATACATGGATGAAAATCATACATATTATTTGTCAACATGATTTATTAAATATATTACTAATTACAAGGCTGTAATTTATTTTGCGCATGAGCAATATGATTTAGATACGCAAACATCTAATTTTTGTTTCAGTTACTTAGCTCGACTGCTTTTTGATGATAAGATTTTTTTTTTCTCTAGTCTTTTGTTGAAAAGAAATAATTATTTAATTATTCTCATCATTAGAAGATTTTATCTTTTTAAAATTGAAGTGCACAGACACATAGAACGAAACTCTCTTTTATTAGTATAGATAGATATAGATTTCTTCTCAAATCTCTATCCCTTTTGCCCGATTTTAAAATGAATGTTACACTTATAACAAAACACTTTCTAGGATGTAAAACTGATCAGTGATATCAAAATATACATTACTAACCTCTCAATCAATTTCTTCGAGATAATAATGTTTGACGTTTCATTCATTCCCTTTTACGAAATATATTACGGCTCTTTTTTAGATGTTCATATTATTAGTTAGGACGCTCCCTCTTAAGAGTAATCTGATAAAAGTGTGGCTTTCTTATCTCGCTTGGATCAAGCCATGAGTTTGCCTTCATTGAGATTCAGTGAAGCAATATTATGATTTCACAAAACCACAAACTTGCAACTAATTATTTACAATAGTTTTGGAGGACAGTTTTTGTTAGACCGTTTGAGCACTATTTATACCTTTCTCCTTTAGGTTATTATTCATTTATATGTTTTCAGCATACTAATTTATTTCCATCAGTTTTAAGGATAAAATATTTTATTTATGCAACATAAAACACGCAATTTTTATTTGTGTTCTTCCCTTAGAAAATATTGCCAAAGAATAGTTTGGTTAGACTATTTCTGGGTTTCTCATTTAAGCGATTCTTTTTTTTTTTTTTTTTTTTTTTACACATTTTTGGGCATAATTCATTATTGTCTGTTTTAAAGATAAACTATTTCTTTTATACAACAGAATTATTTTATTAATTCAATGTATACATCCCCCTTCCCCCCCCCCCTCCTTCTAAAGCATTAAGCCAAAGAACAGCGTGATTAAACTAGTTGAAAACCATTTATACATTTTCCAATAAAGCGCTTTTAAATGCATACGTTTTTGAACATAATTCATTCTTATCTGTTTTAATAAAATATTTTATTTGTACAATACTAGTAAAATGTTAATTCTTTTTATACGTTTATGTTTCATAAAAAATATTTAGCTAAAGAACAGTTTGGTTTGGCCAAATGAGCATGTTTTATACATTTCGTCTTTAAGCGTTTTTTTTTTTCATTTATACATTTTTAAACATAATTCATGCCTATTTTAAAAATACAAGGCAACTCAAATAAATTATTACACAAAACAAATAAATTATTAAATTTATTTATACATTTTTTCATTCGGAAATATTGAGCTGAAGGAGATACTTTCTAATACCTTTCTCAATTCATTTTTGTTCGGAGACACATGAAATTGGCAGGTGTTATTATTCATAAACACTGTTATAAAACATTTTCTTTTTCTTTTTCTTTCTTTTTTTTTTTTTTTAACTCGATAAGTAATTTATAAAAAATGGACACTAAATTCGATTCCAAATTCCTCCACTAATTAAAAATTAGTCAAAAAATGTGTCAAAGTTTCCCATTGTTGAGTATGGAATTTGAGAACTACCTTAATATGCTATCCTAATCGTGATTTTATATACAATTATAAATCATACATGAAAACGAAACAGTAATCAATTAGCCATATTCTAATTCTTGAGCTGCTAATTTAAGAGAGAGATTCCAGAAATGCCATTTAGGCTTTATGTATTAGCTAGCTGATTTTTATTGAGCAATTTACGTAGCGAAGATCTGAAACGCACCGCTTGCAATAATGAGCTGGCTGCTCAATAACTGACCAGACTACAACTTTTTCCCAATAGACATTTTTTTTTTATACCTCCTCTTCAAGTTCTCGTTATCCTTTTCTTTGCAATTTATTTTTGTTCCCCCTTCGCTGATTTGTGTCCCCTCCCAATTGAGTGAGTACCTGTTACTACTCCTCTGCATCCCAGACGACTTTTGAAGGAGCTCTCCTACCTCTCATTTGGCGAATTATCGCGATTTACTAAAGCAGCCAAAAACTGACCAGTCGGACGCCGTTTTCGCCAAAGTAAATCCATTCGAAGGATATTTCCCACTAGAGAAAAAGACTAAGTTAATAAAGCTGCTATCGAAAAGAAATACCACAGTTTTTGGTTCTCATAAATTGTTAAGACGCAAAAACAATTCATCCACCCATACACAAAAATTTAAGATTTAATAATTAAGATTTCAAAATTTTACAAATTTGTTTAATGTATATTTTACTCTAAAATCAGGATTGAAAATCTTCCACATTCCAGTGGACTGCCCATTTTAGAAAAAAAATTATCTAAATTCCCCACAAAAATACTTTCCCAACGCACATAGTTTTTAAAACTCTTTAATTTTTTATTATTTTCCTGTCATATTTGTTATTTTGTAGCAGTTACAATACATAAACATTTTGTCATAATCATTCTTATCCTTCCAAAATTTCTGCTTTTCCCCCCTGTGATACCACAGCTCACAAAGTTTTAAATTTTTAAAACTCTCTACATAAAGAAAATAAAATCTGCTCGATTTCTTATTTTGTTTTAAAAATAATTAAATAATCACCTAAATCTGCCTCCCATGATAAATTTGTTCTTTGCCCCCTTTCCTCCTACACCAGCATGTACAATTTAAAATCTTAAAATTTATTTTTTCTTATCTTCTCTATTTTAATATGATTTTCTTCCCTATTTATTATTTTGTGGAAACAAATAAATATTTTATCATCTAAATCCCCTCTCCTTGAACTTTCGGCTCAAATTAAATTTCTGATTTAAAAAAAAAGGGGGGGGGGGTTAAAAAAAATTGTTCTTTTTCGGTGTTGGGACGTTTTGAAATGAAATTATTAATACATAAGGTTACCCCCCACCCCCACCCCCTTCCCCCATTCTTTCGTCACTACACCGTGCCTTGTCATATAGCTATTTTTGTTATACAGTAAAACTTCCTAATTTGATCACCCTTATATGGTGCTCACCTGTCTAAGTTATTCTCGTACACAAAATATGGCTTTTGTAAATCTGTATTACCTTTAAGTTTTCCATCTGTTGACCAGAAAATGGTTCCGCCGCTGGTGGTCAACTTACTTGGTTCCCTTTGAATTGTTTTTCTTCCCATGTCTTCCGGAGAAGAAAAAAGAAAAGCCTCACACAGTTGCATGGTTTTAAAATTTAATATGAAATTTACTTTTATTGTATTTATTTATTTCTTAAAATAAAGGAGAACATGGTTACTTTTCTTATACAAAAAAAAAAAAATAATAATAATAATAAAAAAAAAAAAAAATTAGCAAATATTTGAACCAATCGTCAAAAAAAGTGACAGTAAATAACAAAAGTACTGGAAATAGCCTAAATGTTTCAAATTTTATTTAATACACAAACCAAAATAATAATAATAAAATAAAATAAAGATTAATCATTTTATAGCTTGCTTATGTATAAACGTAATTTCCATTTTTTTTTAAATTTATTAAATGTGTAATGGGAATAAAAGAAAATTAAAATTAAATTATTGAAACATTTTTATTATTTACTGCGAGCGGTTCTCAAAGAAATATGTTCCTCTGCTCAACAGCTTGAAAATTTCTGACATTTTTTCTGACTCATTTTTAAACATAAAAGCATGATAACTGACGATATAAATAAATATATATTTAAGGCTGTTTCTCAAATCCATACTGGCAACTTTCTGACACATTAAATTCATTTTTGTTTGCAAACGTATCAAATTTGCAGGTGCACTTATGTAATCCAACTGTTTTTAGTTTTTCGATAAAGACAGAAGATTTTTCAGAAAATGCTGTCAAAGTTGACATTTTGAACCAAATTTTCAGATGCGACAACGCAGGAAATTAAAAACAAACTGCCATCCTGAGAGAATAATCACTTATAACTCAAAATGTTATTTGTCAATGCACAATCAATTTCAAGGTTAAACAAGTTTCGATCCAACAGATTTTATTTTATTAAAATGTTATCTATTTTAACAAAAAATTATGAATAAAGGTAAATTTAAATTAAATTTATTTAAGCAAATATCTTTAGTAATATATATTTAATATATAATATGTTATAAAGAAACTTCTCGAACTCGAAAATAAAATGGTTTTATTTAATCATGACGATTTCACAAGAGTTTTAAAAACTGGAAATATTAGTGCAAAAAAAATTTGAAATTTAATGTCAAAGGGGTTTTTTTTTTTTTTTTTCGTTAAATTACAATAGCTCTGTAAAAAATAATTCCCTATTATATAGAGCTAAAAGGCTAAGTTAATTTTGTTTTCGCTAAGGCTTTGGTGTTTTTTTTAAAATATTTTTACACTTGTAAAAAAGAATTTGTGTATGTTGCTAATATACAGTGCTAAAAATTTTCAGTAAACTGTCCAGTCATTCGACCATTTTTATACAAAAAACCGTATTTTTATACAAAATTTAATTCTATTCTGACCATAATAAGGGCAATAATATAGTCAGAATAGTTAAATTACGGTTATGGAACCGTTTTCGATAAAAACGGTCGAATAACTGGACAGTTTGCTGCAAATGTTTTCTTTTGTAGTGTAATTATATAAATCAATTCTACAGCTTTAGAGAAAATGAAAATTTAACATTATGTCTCAAAGATAGTCTCAAATCCATACTTTCACAAAAATCACACATTCACAAAATCACTTATATATAAATGGGGGGGGGGGGCAAAAATTAAAATGAAAATTGTACTGGCAATCAATGGATTTTTTTACAGTGAGAGAATACCATCTCAGGGATCGATTGAAGCAAAAAATGAGGCCTCTTTTGGGGTTTCTCAACAACATTCTCTTCCATAAAAGATATATTCTCATAAATTCTATTCCATGTAATTATTTTTAATTCTTTGGTATTTGAAATGCGTATTTTTCAAACAAAACACGTGTTCAACACGATATTCAGGGATCGATTGACGTAAAAAATTGGGTCTCTTTGGGATTCCTCAACAAAATTCCATTCCGTAAGAAATATTACCATAAATTCTATTCCATCGAATTATTTCTAATTCTTTGGGATTTGAAATGCGTAATTTCCAAACAAAACACTCGCTCAACAGTGAGGAAAAAATTAACACAAAGTGTTAAGAGAATCAGTATTAATTAATGTTTAGCTTGAATTTTCGAGTAACGAGATTTGATTTTTCCTTACAAAATTTTATTTTTCCCAAAAAATGTACGATAAATTTTACAAAAGTAACTTTTTCCTCCCTCACGAAATGGGGGAAACAAGAAACAATATCCTTTCATTGACCCCTGCTTCTACTAAGTCTTCCCATCCATTATAATTTTTCTGCATACTTTATTCATGATTTCAAAGCTACTTATTTGAAAATTAATTAAGTCTTAACTGAGTATGTGAATGCATATAAAACTTCTAAATACTTCAGAAATTAAATAAAAACTGTTCTTATATGTAATTATGAACGCTTTCAAATTGCTGTTTCAAAAGTTGAGAATAAGAAATAAATATTTGTCTTAAAATACAGAAAATATATTTTATTTTAATCTTTCTTTCTGACAGTTTTGGACATTTTCATTTATGGAAGTGATTGACCGAATCAGGAATTTCGCCGAATACCGAATACCGAATATTCGGTCAAAGTGTACATCGAATATTCGGTATTCGGCAACCGAATACTAAAAAAAAAATTAATAAATAATTTTGCATATATTACATTTTTTAATAAAATTTAATTTAATTCATTTACATTTTTATTCTTAAATCTATTTACATAAAAAATTGTGTTCAAATTTTAAAAACATACAAGTAAATGAACTGAATGTAGCACCTAAACAACTCATTCAAGATGTTAAGACTAGTTGGAATAGCACCTATTATATGTTGGAGCACTTATTGGAACAAAAAAAGACATTGTCGTTATTTTTTACCGAATTTGGTGGGATTATCAATTTAAAAGTTGATCAGTGGTCCATGATAGAAAGCATTCTTAGGCTTCTTCAACTTTTCGAAGAAATAACAAAAATTATAAGTAACAAAAAATCATTAATTTCAGAAGTAATACCTACTGTTTCTACATTGAAACGTCACTTGGAAAAAAGTGATAGTGGAAAATTGTTTGGAGTGAGTACCATGAAAAAAACGTTAACAAAAGGACTCTCAGAAAATTTTTCAGAAATTTATGATGATGAGTTATTTTTTAGCCGCTATTTTAGATCCCAGATTCAAAACAGCCTTTTTTAAAGATGAAGCAACCACCAATAAAGTAAAAAATGTACTTAAAATTAAAATGCAACAAATAAATAAACCCTCTGAAATTACTGAACCAAATCAACTACAAAGTTTCGATAAAAAGGATTCCCTCTCACAAACTGTGCATTCATCATTTTGGGAATGCTTTGTTGAAATTGCTACAAGTGAAGAAACAGAAAGTAAAAATCCTTCTACTGAAAATGATAGCCTCACATCAGATGTTAAAGGTCAACATGTATTTTAAAGGTCAACATGTATGTTAATTGGTTATCATGTATTTTTACAACTAATAATACTTTACCTATTATTTTTCATAAATTATTTTAAAAATTCGGCCGAATACTTAAAAGTATTCGGCCGAAACCGAATATTTGGTTTATGTGCCGAATCACCGAATACCGAATCAACTATTCGGTATTCGGTCAATCCCTAATTTATGGTACACAATAACAACTTTTTTCTCAGGTTTAATTATAATATGCTCAATACCATCACATCAGTTATTTTTCGGCGGTCCTAAAAACTTTCTTTGGATAAATGTAATTCTTCAAAACTGACTTCCAGTAGCATTATAGAGTTTAAAATAAAAATGTAATTTCCCGTGAATTATAATTTTTTTTTTCATTAATTTATTAGAAATATTTGTTTAAAAAATTTTCAAAATGTGAAATATATTTTCGAATTAACATGTAGTGATAATGAATGCGTAATTTAAAGTATTAACAATTAATATAAAATAATGTTGATGGATAAAATATATTGCTAACAAAAAACGGATTTCTTCAAGATCTGGAAAAAATATATACAGGGTGATTCATAAAAGATGGGCAGAACTTTAAGGGGTTATAGTACACTTAAAGACAAATAATATTAAATAGGAGACTAAGGGTCCCAGACGTATTCCCAAGGAGATAGGGGGCATTAAAGTTTAGGGTCCGAAATTTCAAATGATTATAAAACATGGAAAAATTGGTCGATTCGTTTGCGGTTTTTGCAAAAAATTTTCTTTATGCCAGTATTTTCTTGAAATAAAATTTTAAAGTTCAATTTCAAAAAATGCCGATAGGGGGCGCTTTAGACTTTGGAGTAACAAACAACTATTTTTTAACGTTATTTTTTGTATTTCTTTAAATGATTTCGAAAGCTTAGACTTAAATTTTGATCTAAAAATCTGAGTCCTAACGAGTAGTTAAGTAGCGTAAACTGAAATTTGAAATTTGAAACCCTTCTCCCCCCAGAACAAAAATCAGTTATTCCCGATCTTTGTGTCGTAGATTAGGCTCTAACTACTGCCGCGTTTTGCTAAAATTATTCTTTATGTCAGTATTTTCTTGAAAATAAATTTTAAAGAAAATTTTCAAAAAATTCCGATAGAGGGCGCTTTAGACTTTGGAGTAACGAACAACTATTTTATACCGTTATTTTTTGTGTCTCATTAAATGCTTTCTAAAGCTTAGACTTAAATTTTCAGCCCAAAATCTGAATCGTTAGACGTGGTTAAGTTTCTGGGGAGAGGGGTTTGAAATTTCTACTCCTGAGCACAGTTCAGTTTACCATGTCCACACATTGTGTGCTGTGATACGAGGTAAAAAGACACAAATTAGGATTATGTTACCAAAGCATATTTATTAACATGTAATCACAATAAATGTTCAAAATTGTGACCACCAGAGGTTATGCACGCAGAACAACGGCGACGAATGGAACGGCGAACATTCGCGAAAACATCAGGCTTTTCGAGCACTTCCCCTACAGCGACGGAAAGTCTGGCGACCAGTTCCTCGGGGGATTCAATGGGTGTCTCATACATAAGAGCCTTCAATCGTCCCCAAAAAAAGAAATCGAGGGGTGAAAGATCTGGCGAGCGAGCAGGCCAAGCAACAGGACCACCTCGACCAATCCATCTGTTCGGAAATGTGATGTCCAGATAGTTGCGGACGTCTCGTACGTAATGGGCTGGCGCTCCATCGTGCTGGAACCACATGACCCGCCGGATGCGTGGAGGAACAACGTTTAACAGGTCTGGCAGCACATGTTGCAGAAATGTGAGGTATGTTTTACCGTTGAGGCGTTCAGGAAGAAGGTACGGTCCGATTAGGTGGTCTCCGAGGATTCCTGCCCAAACATTGATGGAAAAGCGTCTCTGATGAGCATGTGGATACGTAGCATGTGGATTGACATCCGCCCATACATGTGCATTGTGTGTGTTAAATGTACCTTCACGTGTGAAGGTACATTCATCGGTGAAAAGCACAGTTCGTCCAAAATGTGGATTTAGCGCGTTCTGCTGCAGAAACCAGCGGGCGAATTCAATACGATTTGGATAATCCCCTGGAGACAGTTTCTGGACTCGTTGCACATGAAACGGGAGCAAATGTTCATCCTTCAGTACCCTCCAAGTCGTGGACTGTGAGGTATCCACCTGGCTAGCCACTGTTCGTGTACTTGTACTTGGCTGCGCCGCTACTACATCCAGAATGGCTTCTGCAACAACTACTGATTCGTCCTTTTTTGCACGACCTGCATTCGACCGGGAAGCGAGAAATGATCCCGTCTCACACAACTGTCTGTGCAAGCGCTCGAAAGTTTTGCGGTTAGGCAACCGCCTGTTAGGAAATCGCTCTCCGTACATTCGTTGTGCCTCTGCACCATTTCCATCTGCCGCTCCGTAAATTAAATGCATCTCAGCCTTTTCCTTATTCGTGAAGGGCACCATCTTCCGATTCATTACTACAGCGACTTACACTTGACTCACCGTTCAGTGGTTTTTATGCCTGAATCGTGTCGAAATTTTGCATACGTGTTCTTCTTCTTCCCCATTTGACATTTGCATACTTTCTGTTTCCTTCTTCACCCGGTGACTAGCGTCAGGAATGGAGCTTTAACGTTTGCATGAGTGACGTTTCCAACTGTGCCAGTGCCTTTATGAGTGAATTCCGACTATGCAGTCCTTGACGAAAGTTGTATTTTTGCCTCGTATCACAGCACAGAATCGTTGGGCATGGTTAAGTAGTGCAAACTGAACTATGTTCAGAAGTTGAAATTTGAACCCCCTCCTCTCGCTACTGAACCACGCTCAGCGATTCAGATTTTGAGCTGAAAATTTAAGTTTAAGTCTAAGCTTTAGAAAGCATTTAATGAGACACAAAAAATAACGGTATAAAATAGTTGTTCGTTACTCCAAAGTCTAAAGCGCCCTCTATCGGAATTTTTTGAAAATTTTCTTTAAAATTTATTTTCAAGAAAATACTGACATAAAGAATAATTTTAGCAAAACGCGGCAGTAGTTAGAGCCTAATCTACGACACAAAGATCGGGAATAACTGATTTTTGTTCTGGGGGGAGAAGGGTTTCAAATTTCAAATTTCAGTTTACGCTACTTAACTACTCGTTAGGACTCAGATTTTTAGATCAAAATTTAAGTTTAAGTCTAAGCTTTCGAAATCATTTAAAGAAATACAAAAAATAACGTTAAAAAATAGTTGTTTGTTACTCCAAAGTCTAAAGCGCCCCCTATCGGCATTTTTTGAAATTGAACTTTAAAATTTTATTTCAAGAAAATACTGGCATAAAGAAAATTTTTTGCAAAAACCGCAAACGAATCGACCAATTTTTCCATGTTTTATAATCATTTGAAATTTCGGACCCTAAACTTTAATGCCCCCTATCTCCTTGGGAATACGTCTGGGACCCTTAGTCTCTTATTTAATATTATTTGTCTTTAAGTGTACTATAACCCCTTAAAGTTCTGCCCATCTTTTATGAATCACCCTGTATATATATTTGTTTGAATAGTTTTTTCTATATTTTGTTTGATATTGAAAATTCTATTCATATTTATTTTAAGTTTCTTAGACGTGAATAATGTTTTATTAAAAAATTCCATTTTCTTTCAAAGTTTCATTAAAACATAATTTCATAAGTTATATTAAAACATCGCACATTACACACATTCCTCTCTCTCCTTCTTGTTTTGTTTTTACATTCATATTTTAATAAATGCATTAAATTAAACAAAAATATTAGTCTGCAACGGCTGCTTGTATTAATGCAATTGTACTGAAATAATGTTATAGCATTTTTTTATATAAAAAAAAATAATTACAAATTAGTTGTAGTTCATGGAGAAAATAATGGAATTATAATTGCGTAGTCGTGAAGGGTGAAGATGTTATTTCGAACCAATAGCAGTCAACTAACTCTTTTCTGTTTCAACAGAGTTTTATAGCAATTTCATGAGAGATGTGACAATTCTTAGAAAAAAGGTAGTAGCTTCAGACTCCCATCTGTTATAGGCTTGGCTGTTTGTGGTTTGAGAAAGAATCTTAATTATCTACTAATTTATCTTTAAGAATTTTTAGTTCGTGATAATAATCTTGATACGAGATAATATATGACATAATAGTCTATTGAAAATTTATAGCTAAATTATACGTTACATTTATATTTATATAGTTCAAAGATTATTTTCTCTTCAACATGCCGCATCCGTAACTTCATTCTGTTAATAAATATACCTATATAGCAAAATGTTGTGTAACAAAATGCTGTACAAATATAGACAAAATTTTAACACTATGACGCTAGAAACAAGCTAAAATAAAATACAACTGAACGCTGTTAAAACACGAGAAGCAAGGGAATTATAAAAATCTTTAACCATTACTCGTAATACTCGTGAAGATTTTGAAAATCTTAAACACATACATAATTTATTTAAATACAACTATTAATTGCCTAAATTATCTCCAACACGTGTACCATAGTACTGGAGTTAAAGTTTCTAAAGAACTAATAATTCCAAAGGAAATAACGTAATCCAACTGATCACGTCCCTTTTTTCCCGGAAAAACTGTGCATATCATTATACAATAGTCACTGCAATTTTCGAGCTATTGATTTTACACGTTTTTTTTCATTTTAACAGTGGAATAAGAGACATGAAAAAGTGGGTTAATACGTCTCAGAGTCCAGATTAAAAAAAAATTAACAAAATTTTTCTTCTATGTTCCATCCTTTCGATGGCTCAGTTGTAAAGCTTAGAAAAGAGTGGTATTTCAAACGTCCTTATCTTTCACTTTTTTCTCTCAAAACATTCCTTTGGATATTCGTGTGGGAGGGAGGGGTCGTGAAGGGAGGAAGGGTCGTCCCTGAATATTAAAATTCTGTCTGGTAAAACTGATAAATTACTACATTTTGATAGACAGCTATAATGTTATCACTGAAGGAGAAGAGTGCTTCTTCAGCGATTAGAAAAGAAGGATTAGAAAAGAATTTATTTTCTAATCCTACCTTACTTTTCTCCAAAAATCGCATTGAAATGAATAGATGTTTTGTTCATATTAACCGTGATCTTGCTTTTGAAGAGTGTAACAAGCATGAAAATATTAATACAGGTAAAATGATGAACCATTCTTACCGCCGTGAACTGATATATCCGTTCACTATAATGTAAGTTTCACTGCAATATTAGCATTATTTAAATTAATATAATTCTACAAATATATTGTAGTTTTACAACACTAAGTAATGATTAATAGTGTCATAGATTATATTCATATATGCAATGAAATTTTTTATATCATGTTTTTTCAGAATTTAAAAAAAGATTACAGAGAAAACAACATTACAATTTTGCCCTTTTGCTCGGCGGTCAGAGGATTTTAAGGGCCGCTTCACTGAAATTCCCCGATCGCGAAATCCCAGAAACTTAGAAGCGCGATTACTGATTACGTAATATAATTATTAAAATGTGGTTTTCACCATCAGAAAGTAGACGTCAGATGCCGATGATGTGCGTTTCTAAAAATTGTCTCCTTAAATTTTAATTATGTAAAAAATCCGTATAAAACTTTGAAATTTACACTTGATGATGATCCACTTTTATCATCTACTTAAAAATACTTAAAATTTACGGAGATAATTTTTAAAAACTCATATCATCGGTAAAATACATCTATTTTCTAATGGTGAAAACCGTATTTTAATAAATATATTAGGTAATGAGCAATTGCGCTTTTAAGTTTTTCCATGGATTAATATGGGATTCCGCTTATAACGATGTCCTCGTTTTAGCCATGCTCGTATTATACAAGTTCGACTGTAGTAGTATAAATGCCTTTTGAATGCATTTGATTTGACTCTTCTGAAGATTTGCTTAGGCTATAAGAGATATTCGAAATTATTCAGAAGTTAATAGAATCAAAAGTATGGGAAAAAATAACTTAATTTTTTTATGCAATACTTTTGCTTCCAATAATTGTTTCAACTTTCCTTAGAGTGAATAAAATCCATTATAATGCTAATGATTACACTTATTAATTTTTTTTAACAAATTAAACTTTTTCTTAATAAATGTTGACAAAATGGAAAACTTTTTCTGTACCATATAAACTTATTATTACAGGGACAGATGCAGGTTTTTTTTTTTTTTCTTGGGGCCCATTTTGTGAAAAGTAAAGGTTATTTTTGTGAAAAATAACATTTTGTAACAAAAGTTGAAATCCAGTAACTCAAATTTGAACCAAGTATTTATTAACAAAAACTTTTTAAAATCCTTTTGCTGAAGTTTTTTTCTCTGGTAAACTTGTTTGTTCACAAATAACACATTTGAAACGTCTCAAAATAAAAAATAATAGTAAGTTTTTATGGAATAGAATTTTGTGAAATGGCCTATTTTATTAAAAGGAATTTTGTGTAGGGTCCTGTTTTATTATAATTTATAGAATTTATTATAATTTATAGAATTTATTATAATTTATAGAATTTATTATAATTTATAGAATTTTGTGAAGGGACCCATTTTATCAAATGGATTTTGTGAAGTTTCCTTTTTATTAAATTGATTTTGTGAAGGGCCCATTTTATTAAATTGATTATTGTGAAGGGGCCTCTTTTATTGAATAAAAATTTTTGTGAAGGGGCCGTAAATAGGCCCCAAATTTTACTTGGATTGACCCTTGGATTATTATTATTGGTGCTAAATCGTTAGTTAATACATTTTAGATCTTGACTAAACTTTAATAATAGAGGAAAATAATTTTTGTTAAGGTGCAATTAACGCCCCATATACGGTCAGAAAAAATACTCTGATGACTGTGAAAAATAATTATCTTTGTTCTAGTTAATTAAAAATGTTTAAATTAAATAAAATTAGGTAAACAAAAATAAAATAGTAAATAATATTGTTCATTTTTTCTCTCGGAAAAATTAGAAGTTTGGGCAAATAGTTTTAGAAAATAGAATAAATAAAATAAATAGTAAATGAAAAAAATGTCACAAAATACTTTTTTTCCTGCTATTCCGCTTAACTCCCAGCAATATATTTATACAGAAAATACCGCCCAGTGTACAGAACATAGGTGAAAATCCCCCCTCCCCCCCCTTTTCTTCTGGAATTCTGGATTATTAATATTTAATATATATATATATATTTTAGATTGCCCACTTACAATAACAAAAAGCATTTTTTATGTGAAAAATATCAATTATGTATTCATTAAAAACGGAAATTTATTAAAAGCGATAGTTTTTCGTATTAAACGAATGCAAAGGGTTAAAAGACTGAGAAATTGCCAGATTTCACTATTTACAGCAACCTCTTTGATTCGGTCAATTACATATCTGTGAAATTTGTGTTTTATTTTATTTATTTTTTATGCAGTTTTAATTTCTTTGTCAAATATTAGCCGGGGACAAACGCTAAACTAGTTACATTGTTTTATGTACAAACAGGTTTATCTTCATTATTAAGACTGCACGCGATAGAGGTTGTAGATTTTTCACAAAATCAATGTACTTGAAAAATATTTTGAAAGTCATAAAAAAAATCAGTAAATTGAGATACTTTTCAAATAAGTTGCATTTGACGGGGTTGATGCAGTTTTCTTGGGGCATATTTTGTGAAATCTATTATATTTTTGTGAAAAATAACATTTTATAACGAATGATTAAATCCAGTTACTCAAGAACCTGTTTTGTTTGCAAATTACACATTTTGAAACCTACAAAATAAAAATAATTAAAGAAGAATGTTTTTATGGATTGAAATTTTGTGAAAAGACCTATTTTATTAAAATGAATGAATTTTGCGAAGGGGTTTGTTTTATTAAAAGGATTTTTGTGAATGAGTCCGTTTTACTAAATGGATTTTGGGGAAAGGGAGCTCAATAGGCTCCAAATTTTGGCTGGATCGACCCCTGATTTGAAAGGGCTTTAAAATCTTTTAGTGCCCCTGAGAATGTTTGAAAGTCCTTTTCTTGTTCCCCTAATGTACCTTTTCACAAAGAAATGCAGTAGGATCATATTCAATTCTAGAAGAAATTTGGCTTAGAAAATCCCAGTCAACATAAAATTATAATGAATAATATTTTATATGAAATATATTAAGACACATAAAATCAGTTTCACGATGACAGCTTCGGCAGTTTTATTTCACTCCCTTTTGAATTCACCTTTGGATTTTTTAAAAATCCCTTTCTTGAGGGGGGGGGGGGAATCCCTATTATCAAATTAAATTCCAGCATCAATTTGGCTAAAAAAAATATCAGTCAATGTCAGTGCACTAGATTTTTATAATAAATAAGTTTTTCAGCAATAGTTTCAGCACTTATTTCACCTTTATGGATATATTTGCGAATATTAGTTATTTAGTGACTTTTTTTTTTTTTTTTTTTTTTTTTTTTAAAGCCTTTTTGAAAGGAAAGTGAAGGAGGTCAAGTCTGCATCTGATACATAAAAATTTCGCAACGACAATTTCAGCATATTTATTTCACCTCTTTTGGGGCACTCGCAAGTATATGGAAATTCCTACCCTTTTTACCCTTTCGACAGGGAAGTGCAAGAGGATTAAAAACAAATTCACTCACTTTTGGCTCAAAAAATGCCAATCGGAATTAACACTTTATTTTTATGATACATAAAATAAGTTTTGCGATAAAAATTTCAGCATTTTCATCTCCCCTTCTTTTTTTATGCACTTGCATGAACGGAGAAATTCCCACCTTTTTTACCCTTTTGACAGGGAAGTGCAGGAGGATCAAATTAAATTCTAGCATCCTCCTTCTCCTTCTCCACAGGGATGATGTCCATCTGTTGGCGACAGTTTTTGGCGTAAAAATCTCCTCTCTGCTGCAACCCTCCAAGATTCCAGAGCCGCCAGTTTTCCTTGAGGGTTGTTGACCCTTTCTTCTTATGTACCTGCCTGGCTTTAGCAGCATTCCACCGGCGGCTACACACCTGACTTTTTAGGAAGATTTTTTTTATTATTATTATTTATCTTTCTAACTCTGCCCCTTCTTTTTTAATGAATGCGCGCAGTTCTGAGAAATATTAAACCATGTTTATATACCACACGTATCGCTGAGCCGGGTGTGAGCTGACTTAATTATGTGTGATAATGTCTGCTTAGTTTTACATTTTATCATAAAATGCGATGGTTTGAAATCCCTTTAAATATTCATTTCTAGACGGACATGAGAAAATGCCACTCTTATCGACTTTACACTTATTTTCTTTATGACATGAGCATAAACCTGGGAAGTAATAAGCTTAGATTATACACTGTGATTATGCATATTAGAAATATTGTGTAACTAAGACATATCTACAAGTGATATAAAGTAATTTTTTCAAAAAATACAACATGTGTCACAAGCGTATAAATTATAATTTTCATTTGTATGTGCAATACTATGAAATCTTAGTGCCGGCAAAAATTTATTGCTAAACTTCATGATGTTTAAAAAAATTTTGGTACGTCCTGAATTTAAACTGATATTTTTGAAGAATGATACATTCATAATTAATCATCTGTAGCTCATTCTAAAAAAATTCCCAAGAAATATTATTTCGTTTTAATTTATTCTGCTGTTTTATCGAATTTACATTTATTTACTTTATTATTTAAATTTAAATCTGAAAAGCAACATGCCAGATCTCGGATTATATAATGTGATTATACATGTTTTACATCTGTACAAGTGATATAAAGTTTTTTTTTTAAACTATAAATAGCATATGTCGCAATCGCAAGCACGTGTCCAAAAATAATTTTCATTTGTATGTCTAATGTCATGGTATAAAATATCATAAAATCTTAGCGTCTGGAAAATTTTATTATTAAACTGAGTGACGTTTTAAAAAAATTCACACTTTATGAATTTAAACCTGAATGCCCTTTTAGGTTGAATATTTGAATAATGCATTCATAATTAATCCTCTACATTTCATTCCGAGAATTTTTGGAAGAATTTTTTTTTCTTCTTCTTTATGCTTTGATCATAATGCTTGGAAATAGTGTAATTAGATTATACAATGTGATTACATGTGTTTTACATCTGTATAAGTGATATAAAGTTTATATATATATATATCTCCAGGGATCGCACGCACGTGTGAAAATTAATTTTAATTTGTATGTCTAATGTCATGGGTATAAAATATAAAATCTTAGTGTCTGGAAATTTTTATTATTAAACTTAATGACACTTAAAAAAAATTCGCACTTTATGAATTTAAACCCGAATGCCCTTTTAGGTTGGGCATATTTGAAAAATGCATTCTTAAATAATCCTCTACATTTCATCTGAGAAATCCTGGAGGGAAAAGATTTTTTCTTTTTCTTCTTCTTTATGCAACTGTTATGAGAGTTAACTTTATGATTTTGAACATGCAGCTGGAAAATAATGTAATTAGATTATACAATGTGACTATAAAAGTTTTACAAGTGATATAAAGTAATTTTTTGAAAAGTATAACGTGGGTCATAGGTGTCTAAAAATATTTTCCATTTTTATCAGCATGTTTATATGAAATATCGTGAAGTCTTTATCTCGTAAAAAAATTACTGTTAAACTTTATAACTCTAAAAAAAAGTTGGTACGCTGTGAATTTAAACTTGGATATTCTTTTAGATGGACATTTTAAAAGAATGCCTGCATAATTAATTCTTCACTTCTCATTCCCAGGAATATCCAAACAGAATTGTTTCTTTTTTCTTTATGTCACTGTTATCGAATTGACACTCATTTTCTTTGTGATCTGAACGTGCACCTGGTAAATAATATAATTAGATTATATAATGTGATAATACAAGTTTTACATCTCTACAAGTGATATATAGTAATTTTTTTTTTTAACATAAGACATGGTTCATACACAGTTAAAAAAAATAATTATATGGAATTATGTGTATATGCGTGATATGAAATAGCTTTAAATTTTAGTGTCGGAAAAGTATTATTGTTAAATTTCCTGATGTAAAAAAAAAAAAAAAAAAAAAAGTGTTTCGCTGGGAATTTAAACTTGGATACCCTTTTAGGTTGTACATTTTTGAAGAATGTATTCGCAATTAATCCTCTGCAGCACATTTTATGAAATGCTTCAAGGGGAATTATTTCTTTTTAGGTGCGTTCGTAATTATATAAATACGTAGCACCTATTGTCGTCGTCTGGTCCGTCCGTCCGCATATAACAACGCAAAAACTACCCAACCGAATGGTTTGAAACTTAAGATATATTATCTTTGCAGGATTTTGTCGAGACATTTCAAATTTTATGAAAATCGAATCAAAACTTTAGAAAATATTAATAAAAACATTTATTAAGAAATTTGAATTTTTTTTTTTTTTAAATCGGTGCTTTCTTGTTATAGGAGATTCCGAGGTTTAATCGTCAAGGGACCGAGATACTTATTTTATGACAAAAAATAATCTGCAGACGATATAATTAATTTCACATAATTAAAAATCATAAAGATCTGAATATTTATATAACTAGCTATAGTACGAACGCACCTCATTTGTCACGTTTGACGTACAATTTCCAACTTGTTTTTTCCTTTATACCACTGTTGTAGATTTTTTTTTTTTTTTTTTTCTAGTATATTTGAAAATAATATAATTAGATAATATATTGCGATTATGCAAATTTTACATATCCACAAGTATTATTTTTAAAAATATTTTATACAAGTAATCAGGGGTCGATGCAGGTTTTTTATCTTGGGGCCCATTTTGAGAAAAGTAAAAAAAAAAAAAAATCTTTCTTTATATATATATATATATATATATATATATATATATATATATGAATTTGTGAAATTTATTATATTTTTGTGAAAAATAACATTTTGTAACGAAAGTTGAAATCCAATTACTCAAATTCGAACCAAGCATTTATTAACAAAAACTTTTTAAAATCCTTCTGATGAAGTTTTCTTTTCTGGTGAACTTGTTTGTTTACAAATTACAATTTTAAAACGTCACAAAATAATAAATTAATAACTAATAAGTTTTTATGGAATAGAATTTTGTGAAAGGGCCTATTTTATTAAAAGGAATTTTGTGAAGGGGTCCATTTTATCAAATTGATTTTTGTGAAGGGAAACATTTTATTAACTTGATTTTCGTGAAGGGTCTCTAAATAGGCCCCAAATTTTGCCTGCATCGACCCTTGGTAATATGATTCTAAAAATATTTTTCATTTGTGAGGTGCGGTAATATGAATTTTTTCTTTCTTTTTTGCTACGTTATGAATTTGAACTTTGATACCGTTTTAGGTTGGGCATTTTTGAAGAATACGCATTCATAATTAATCATAATGTAAAATTTGTAGAAATTAATAATTTTATAACTTTAAAATTTCTTTAACATGACATGTATTTTAAATACTTATATTCCTGTCATGATATATCAGGAAATATAACAGTAAGAGAAAAGTAATTAAGTTTCATGGTGGTATTATTATTATTTTACCAAGATATGTACGTTATGAATTTTAAACTCAGATATTCCTCAAAATTCGAGGAATTTTTAATATATGATAAAAGTTAAATATCTTTACATGTCATTTTTTTTACTTTTTTTTTTTAAAGATGTGCGACACAGGTTATAGCCGACTTAATATAATTTTTATTTTCATAGAAAGCGGCGTGATATAAAATATCAAAAAACGCAAGAGTCTTCAAAATTTAATGTTAAAATTCCTGACATCTAAAAACAATTTTGTTCAACTTCATGAATTTTAAATCTTTAAAGATAGAATTTTTTTATTTATACTATGCAATTTAGACAGTTCTACAAATAACATGCAGTAATTTTATAAACAGCTCATGCGTGTCTTAAAATAATTTTAATTGGCATCTGCAGCTTTGATATGAAATAGCATAAAATGTAAGAGTCAATGAAAAACAATTGTTAAATTTAATAACCTTTTAAATATGTTTTTGTTAGATCATATACGTCTTTAATTTTAAAATTAGATACACGTTTAAGTTAGGTATGTTTTTTACAGCTACAGTAATAATAAAACTTCTACTGTTCATTTTGAGAAAAGTTATTTCTCCTTGTTTTATTTTTCTTATTTTAGGCCAAATAAAATAAACATGAATATAGAATAAAAATAATGTTTTAATGATAACATAGTTTCTATAACCATTTGTCATTTTCATGAGGAAGTTTTAAAGAAAGTTTTTTTTCCCCATAAAAAGCTTAAAATAGGTATTCCTTGTAAAGCAGAAATGTATTAGACATTTTTTTAAAGGTACAAAAATACTTAATTTTGAATTGAGGCGTATTTCTTTCTAAATATCAAAGTTGATTTAGCCTTTTATTATTATTATTATTATTATTATTATTATTATTATTATTATTATTATTATTATTATTATTATTATTGGATGGCATTACGACTACAAACATACGAATTTGAGACAACACATCAAATTTGAGATATTTGTATACAGGTAGATCAAAATTAATTTTTTATTATGTAAAAATCTGCAAAGTTAGATATATTGAAAATGCAAAACACTTTACTCAATTTCTTCGTCAATAATAAGAAATGACTGCTTGAAAACTTATATAAAAAAAAAGAGCTTATTTGCACTTTCCTGTTAGTATCAATTGATTAGCTTTGGGCTTTAAGATTATGACGTTCAGCTGTTCTTTCATCAATAAATATAACTCAAACTTATCAGTAGTTGAAGATTCAACTAAAGATGATGCAACTTGAAAACCTCTATGTTTCAAATATATATAGATATGTATGTATATATATAATTAAATAAAATGAAATCCCATGTGTGAAGATAAATGGAAAAATAAATAGGAAAGAATAAAAAATAAATGCATGAGAATGAAATGAAATCGCTTGTGTGAAAATAATCGGTAACCTGGATTAAATATCATGCCTTTTTCAGTCGTTAGTCAGAAAATAGTCTCTAAGATCCAAATGGTAGATATTACTTCATCACTGTATATTGTACAATTGAAATAATACCTTTTCTAGCAAGACAAACTTAATGAAATTTCTTTAAAAAAGAAAAAAAGTTAGAAGTTGAGGTGACATTTAAGAAAATGGGAATAATAAGTATAAAACAAAGAAAAAATTTTAATACTTTTTTTAAAATTCATTTTGTTTATATATTTTACATAATGTATCGAACAAAGCTAAAACATGATTTAAAAAAAAAAAAAATTAAATCCCAATATGACTTTTGCATTCTTCATTTTTGATTTTTATTGTTTTCCCTTTTATTAATATTTTATTATTCTTATTATTCTTAGAAAATAAATGTTCACTTATTTATTTTATATATTCATAAAATGTATAAACTTAAAGCAATCACGTTTATGCTATTCACATTAGTATAGTTAAATTTTGTCGGAAATTTAATGTTTCACTCATTAGCATAAAATGTTTAAGATATCAACGAAAATCCTTTGGTAGATATAAAATTTTGTTTCCCATATTAAATACAGTTATTTCATTCTTAAGTTCAAACATCACCTGACTTATTATGAAATTTTTACTTCCAAGTTTAATTAGTTCTGAAAACATTTATAACTTTTCTGAAACTTTTTCTCTTTCTTTCGGACGCCGAAACATTATTTCCATCGGGCTTAACATTCTAGTAGTGTTGGGTGTTTTTATGTAACATAAATTCAAACTTTTATAGATTAAACAAAGTAAAAATTTAAAAAAGACTTATAGAATAATATTAGTAAAAATCACTTATCACTAAAATAAAGTATAAATTTACATGCTAAAAGTGATTACAATACATATAAAAAGTCTTAAAACCTTTTAATAACAAACCGACTAGTTTCGTGCACTTCCAGTGGTGAAATTCTCAAGATCTGAAAATAGTGCTGCCAGGTGCCCCGATTTTCATGAGTTTCAAGACCCGTCCCGCGAAGAGCTCCGATTTTTCATGATAGACAATTTCTCTTACATTTCTTTTAGTAACCATTCTATTCTTTAGTCTGCATCGACTAGAATTTAATATCGTAAAACCTGTGAAAAAAGAACCTGTTTATAGTACTTTGTTCAGTAAAACCTATGAAAACGGAAACTGTTTACAACGAAGTTCTGTCTTAAACGTAAAAGTTTCGTGGTCTCTACGGAAAGTAAACCATGAAATTATAACTGCTCATTCAGAAACTTCTCCAAAGATAATTTTGTTTCGGTCCCTAGTGACTCCG
The DNA here is from genome assembly GCA_963931845.1 of Maratus michaelseni. Taxonomy (NCBI): domain Eukaryota; kingdom Metazoa; phylum Arthropoda; class Arachnida; order Araneae; family Salticidae; genus Maratus; species Maratus michaelseni. The sequence goes on along the minus strand of OZ007587.1, from coordinate 299,949,697 downwards.
CTTTCACAGATTTTACTATACAGGTTATTGTGTTTATTTAGTACAGTAAAACCTACTAAGACAAAATCGTTCTTGACCGGAAACAGATTCCGTTTCATACAGATTTTCGTCTTAGCAGGTATAATTATATCAAAATCCTTCCGTATGGACCCTGAATTTTTTACGTTTAAGTCATGATTCCGTTATAAACAGTTTTCGGTTTGATAGGATTTTCTATATTTTTCAGTCCCGATTTAGAAGTCGCTGTCCCACTTTTTATTCTCCCTGTCCCACTTTTTATGACAGTGGATCTGGCAATACTATCTACAAATATTAAATACACCATTATTTTTAAGTATTATTATCAATTTTATGCAGAAATAGATTACTTATTTGCACACCTTCAAAATGTCACCATTGGAAGTGTACGAAATTAGTCGGTTTGTTATTCAAAAGTTTTTAAGACTATTTATATACACTGTAGTTACTTTTAGCACGTAAATGTATATTTTATTTTAGTGACAGACTTTTACGCAAAATATGTTTATCGTGGAAATCGCTTTCCGAGTATTTTCATTGTTTACAACAACGGAAAACTTCCAACAGACAGAAACCTATAATTTTCTAAAGTTTAAAAAAATATATAGATCTTAATTATTATTATATCAAACTATTGCAATTAATTTACTTTTAATTATACCAGCAAAAGAAATGTGTAATTTCAGTCTATGATGAAATTAGCCTAAAAATGAAATACTAATTGTTATTATATCAGACTATTCCAAATAATTTACCTTTCGAATACCTAACGAAGAAAATGCGCAATTTCTGTCTATGTAATTAAAATATTTATGTATAATTATTTCCTGATAAATCATTGAGGGACGTCAAATGAGGAAGAAAAAAGTGAAACGGCAAATGAAAGAACAAAGAGGTTCGTAGACGGACGAGACAACAGAGTTTGCCGTAAGATTCTGTCCTATAAAGCAAAAAGTATCTGATTAATTTTTTTCCTGAAATGTTACATTAAGAAGTGCTTAAGAGACTTTTAGTTAGAATTTACAAAATCATTCAATGAAAAATATTAATTTCTTCCTATCACTTTCATTTTTATTGCGAGTATTTTATTTAATCGACCTTGTTGACAGCAGCAATCATTTCTCAACTACATGCATTTTCAAACTCTTTTGTAATGGTAAGAGTTTTATTTTTGGGTGCATTTTCCAGCATTGTTTTCAAAATTTGTTTGCATAATATACGTAATTATCTTCCAATGTTACCTTATTAAAGATAATTAATAAGCAAGGATCGATCTAGGCAAAAATTGGAGGCTCTGGTGTACCTTCACAAAATTCTACTCCATGAATTCTATTCCATCCCATCACATTTTTTAACACTTTCTAACATAGTTGAAAAGTGTTCATGGAATTCGGTTTGTCTGTCTGGTCGTCTGTCTGTCACTCCATGTTCTAACTTTAAAATATTTATCTATACTTGTTTCCCGATAAATCATGAGGGACGTCAAATGAGGAAGAGAAAAGTAAAATGGCAAATAAAAGAACAAAGAGGCCCGTAGAGTAGACAACATAAATTGCCGTAAGATTCTGTCCTACAAAAAAAAAAGTATCGATTTTAAATTTTTCCCGAAATTTTACCTTAAGAAGTGCTAAGAGACTTTTAGATACAATCTATAAAATCATTCAATGAAAAGTGTTAATTTCTTCCTGTTACTTTCATCTTTATTGCGAGTATTTTATTTAATCGATCTTGTTGACAGCAGCAATCATTTCTCAACTATGCATTTTCAGACTCTTTTGTAATGGTAGAGTTTTATTTTTTGGTGCATTTTCCTGCATTGTTTTCCAAATTTGTTTGCATAATATACGTAATTTTCTTCCGATGTTACATTATTAAAGATAATTAATAAGCAAGGGTCGATCTAGGCAAAAATTGGATTCTCTGGTGCACCTTCACAAAATTCTATTCCATGTATAATAATTTCCAGATAAATCCTGAGGGACGTCAAATGAGGAAGAAAAAAGTGAAATGGCAAATGAAAGAACAAAGAGGTTCGCGTAGAGTAGACAACAGAAATTTCTCAACATTCTGTCCTACAAAAAAAAGTATCGATTTTGAATTTTTCCTGAAATGTTACATTAAGAAGTGCTAAGAGACTTTTAGATACAATCTATAAAATCATTCAATGAAAAGTGTTAATTTCTTCCTATTACTTTCATCTTTATTGCGAGTATTTTATTTAATCGATCTTGTTGACAACAGCAATCATTTCTCAACTACATGCATTTTCAGACTCTTTTGTAATGGTAGAGTTTTATTTTTTGGTGCATTTTCCTGCATTGTTTTAAAAATTTGTGTGCATAATATACGTAATTTTCTTCCGATGTTACATTATTAAAGATAATTAATAAGCAAGGGTCAATCTATGCAAAAATTGGAGGCTCTGGTGCACCTTCACAAAATTCTATTCAATGTATAATAATTTCCAGATAAATCCTGAGGGACGTCAAATGAGGAAGAGAAAAGTGAAATGGAAAATGAAAAAACAAAGAGGTTCGTAGAGTAGACAACAGAAATTTCCGTAACATTCTGTCCTACAAAAAAAAGTATAGATTTTGAATTTTCCCTGAAATGTTACATTAAGAAGTGCTAAGAGACTTTTAGATACAATCTATAAAATCATTCAATGAAAAGTGTTAATTTCTTCCTATTACTTTCATCTTTATTGCGAGTATTTTATTTAATCGATCTTGTTGACAGCAGCAATCATTTCTCAACTACATGCATTTTCAGACTCTTTTGTAATGGTAGAGTTTTATTCTTTGGTGCATTTTCCTGCATTGTTTTCTAAACATGTTTGCATATATACGTAATTTTCTTCAGATATAACCTTGTTAAAGGTAATAAGGAAGGGTCGATCTAGGCAAAAAATGGGGGCTCTTTCGTGCGCCTTCACAAAATTATATTCCATAAAAATGAGCTGAGGTTACATTTTTTAACACTTTCTAGTTTCTAACATATTGTTTAAAAGCGTTTATGAATTCGATTTGCCTGTCTGGCCATCCGTCTCTCCATGTTCTATAACTTTCGTAAATATACTCGGATCGTCATGTAATTTTTATATGCTCTTGAGGTTTACTACAGAATGTTCCGTATTGAAAATGCATTTATAGCATTTGTTTACACAATATATTTATATATATTTATACAGTTAAACCTCGTTAACATGAACACTCTCAACGCGAATTACTTTTAGCACGAACTGTTTCCGATTACCCCGTCCAGTTGTATGTAATGTATTTAAGTTCAGATAACATGAACTATTTTTAACACGAACAAAAAAAGTTTCCCCTTGAGTGTTCGCGTTAACGAGGTTCGACTGTATATATATTTGTTTACACAATGCATTTATAGTTTGATACACTAAAGATTTCTGCACTGCAAGCAGCTGGGGTGCCAGCATTATACTGTAAAATCAACATTCATTTATTTTTTTTTCCAGTGTGTTACATTATGGTCTATGAGTAAATCTGCATCTTAATGATGTTAAAATACTTCAAACATAATGATATTGACATGCATCACTGAGGTGGACAAAAACATGCTTTTTTAGACGGATAGAATAAGTACCAGAAATAGTTCATTTACAGGGACGCACAAAGAGTTGCATTATATTATGATCTATGTATGTGGGGGGAGGGGGGGGGATCGTCTGCGATTCATTTTAATAATGTTATGAGATTTCAAGCATGAAATTAAAAAGACATCCCTGAGGTGTGCTACTACATATTTTTTATAGATGACTGAGTGCGTTAGCATTTATTGTTCACTTATAGACTCGCAAAATAATTCGGTTACAGGGCGGACTATATGATCGATTTCATTTGTATGAAAAAATAAAAATTCTTAATAGTCTGTTAGTGTTGGAAAGTGTTTTATAAACTGAGCCTTATGCACGATTTTTCGTTCCTGTTTTAATTCTATTAAGATTTGAAATATGTAATTTTATGGGGCTGGATACTGTGGGTGCGGTGTTTCTTCCGTAAATTATGGTGCTTTGAATTAGAGTCCCGCACGGGTCGGGTTGTACCCTATCCAAACCCGAAATGAAAGAAACTCAACCTAACCCGACATTCAATGAAAAAAATTAGGTTTAACCCGACCCGACTCGAACAGCGGGTTCAGCTAAAAAGGGTTACCCGACCTATTGAGTATAATAGCGCGTAATTGTGCATTTGAATTCGAGTATCTCGATATGATCTTTCGTTACAAATTTTACTTTTCACAAAAATGTAATAAATTTCACAAAAGGGGGACCTATAAAGAAAAACCCTGCATCGAACCCTTATAAGGTAAAAATTTTTAATTTTACTTATTCATGACCAAGCGATAAACTCTTTGGGATCTTTTTTTTTTTTCTTTTCAAGTTCAGAAAATAATTTTTAGTGTCGTAAGTGGGCCCTAAAAATGCACTGTCCAATGCATAGAACTCAAAACAACGTGTTACGACATGCCATAGCCATGATGTAATAACTGTAGGTGAGAAGAGTTTGCATGAATTTATATGAATAAAAGATAGTCAAACATCGCAGGAAAGAAAAGAAAAGAAAGTCAGAGAGAAAAATATACTTCTATTTGAAAAGGGAGGAAAGAAAACTGCATTTCTATAGAACAAATTTGGAGACACAAAATTTAGAGAGATTCATCCAGTGTTCGTTTAATCGTGGTGTCGCTCTGTACAAGTTTGCAGTTTTGTCCGATTCTAATATGAGTGCAAGCAATAATAAAAAAAAAAGTATTTCATTCAAGATATTATTTCTTCTTATTCAACTAATAACTAGATGTAGACTTTCTAAAATTTTTACTAGTAAGTCAATAAACAAAGTTTTTATTAAAGCACTAAGGCGATTCTCAAAAAAATATTTTTGAATGCTGAACAATGCGAAACCTTCTGACTCATTTTTAAACCTTAAAGCATGATACTTTCAAGCATGATTATTGAAGAGATTTCTAACCGAAAAGTTGTTTTCTTTTTCCAATAAATGAATTATATCTTGAATTAATAGTGATAATTGTCGTAGGACGGCATTTTTATTTTTTCCTTTTCTGCGCTGTTACGTCCGGAAATTCGGTCCGAAACGCCTATTTCGACAGCATTTTTGGAAAAATCTTCTGTCTTTATCGAAAAACTGTAAAAATAGTTTTATTACACAGTGTCTGAATAAGAGAACCTGCCAATTTGACACGTTTGCGGACAAAAAGGAATTATAAAATGCGTCAGAAAGTTAGCCAGTTTGGATTTGAGAACAGCTTTAAAGTTCTTTAAACTCAAACAATTCTATGAAGCCGAAAATGAGATAATATAAAATTCGAATTCCGCTCTATAAAATAAATATCAGAGTATATCAAAATTTTCAAAGACAAAGATTTTATGATTACATGAGAATCAGAAATTAATATTTTCTAGTTTTAGTTTCCAGAATTTAAAAGAAAAAAATACTGATAAATGATTGAGTAAATCTGTGAAATCTTTTTTTGAAAAATGTTCAATTAAAATAGACAAAAGTCATCACACTAAAGCAGGGAAACACAAACGAACGATTTGTAAATAAAAAGGTTTCTCATAACACGAAATATTGCTGACTTTGCTTTCAAAATTGTTGATTTTGAAATGATAATAAAATATTTTGTATAGTAATAAAAGGTGTTGAATAAAGAAACGATTTTAGCCTTCTATTATTTCGCACTTCACTTTCTTATTCTCTATTGTTAGCATTTTTGTTAAAGCTTTGTCTGATTTATCTGACTTGATCACGATGAAATGGCTATTTAACAGCACATATTTTAGAAAGAAAAATGTTTCTATGCTGAAGCGTTATTGTTGATATTTTTAACAATGTTTCCTATTATCAATAGATCATGTATTTTAGAATATTTAGAAAATATATATATATATTCATAATAATTTTGTAACTCTCATATTTTAGATATAAAATACTAAACGTACAGCGATTCGCAATAAAGTCTTCTCAAAACAGAACATGTTGCTTATATTACTCAAAATGCTTCATTTTGAAGTGATAATAATAGAAGACCTAAGAAGAAAAAGTCTTGAATAAAGAAACGGTGTTACTCTTCCATTATTTTGTATTTATCCATCATCTTATTCTCTATTATTAGCACTGACTTGATCACGATGAAATGGCTTTTTAATACCTATACTTTAGAAAGAGGTATTTTTTTTATGCCAAAGCGTAATTATTGACTTCACTTCAAATTTTTCTATTATCAATAGAAATTATGTATTTTGGAATATTTAGAAACTCGTTTACGTAATAATATTTCTTAAAGGTAAATTTTATTTGTTTACTAGCTTTCGCCCGCGGCTCCGCTCAAGTAGAATGTAAGTTTTGACAGCAACTTTTACTAAATTTTAAAAAATGTGAATATATATATGAAATACTTTTCCATTTCATAGTAAAGTATGCTGAAGAACCACTGACAAATTACTTATGGCAAGCGATTTATTGGTAGAATCACATATTTCAATAAATTCGTTTTATATTTTTCATAAAATAAACTTACAATGTATTCCACAGTTTAAAAAATTATTTCATGGGGAATTTTTCCTGTGTACTTATTTATTTCCAAGAAATTAATTTTCAAACGACAAAAAAATTATGCCATTGCATATGTTTATTTTAGAATGTTTTCCGTTTTCTTCGAATAATTTCTCAAAGCTGGTAGACGGGAGGTGCTGGGGTTCAAACCCCCTATTGCGCTCGTCGACCTAAACCTTCGGAGTTTCCGTGGTTTTCTTCTAACCTTGCCGTAAATACCGGTTAGGATCCGTTAGAAAGACCTCCACGGAGGGCACTCCCCCCCCATCCCTTGGGGCCTCCTATATCCTCGTGTCGGCCGTCATAAAATCAACCAACCAACCTAAAATTTTCTGATAGTAAGGGAAAAGTTTTTTAAATCATGGGTAACTACTGAATTACACTGATTTTTTGTAGATCTTTCTTCAACATCAGAATACTTTTCCGTATTTTTTTACAGTGTAATAAATTTTGTGAAACCGACTCTCGTGTAATTTCCCGTTGATTTCTCAGATTGCAAATTTATCTTCATGGTCGATTTATATCTCCCAGCTTTTATGAAGGGTCATTAGACCTAACAAAGCATAAACGAAAGTTAAGTGGACTTGCTGCGAAATAGTTCCAATGGATTATCCCAATTAGAATTGTCAACAGCAAATATACTCATTTTTATCATGAATATTAATCTCATGCCATGACCTTATCTTTTATCTGCTTTTTTACAGTCTTTTCTTCTTCATTTTTTTTAAACGCCACTGTGCGTGTTTATGTCGCGTGGCCATCACAAAACGTTTGATCTTTTTCCTATCGGGGGCGTCAGATGAGCAATGCTTCAGTGGTTTTACTAAAACATCCATTTAGTTCTGCATGATACGGTTGGTCGCATCTGTCCATTCCTATTGTGTTCTGTTCAACAACGGATTAAAGGGGTTCTACAGTTTGAAAAGATGATCCAAGTAGGAAATAATATATATTTGCGGAATTAACAATTTGATTCGCAGCACCTTCGAGCTTTAATATTATATTTGAAAAACAGAAAAATTACTACATTTGAACAAAAGCTAATGTGGACTAAATGTTTTGGTTTCAGACAAAACATCCAGATACTACCTTCCTTAAATAGGACCCAGTGATTAGCATCTTTGTCCACAAATTGAAAAGCTTGATCCGAAGTTTGCCGGTTCAGTACCAGTGCAGTCTGGGTGGCGTGACTGTACGAGGGTTGCTATTTATATTTCTGGCCTTGGCAACAGGAAGTGTTACTAGGCGACCGCAGACGATTTCAATTGAATGTTTGATATTTTTAACCATAAATGCTTCAGAACGATTTGCCATTTTAGCTTAATTTGTGTTATTTACAGTAAATTGAAAAATTCATTTTGTGCAAAAACTGGAATTGTGAACATTTTCGTGCGATTATTTTTCATAACTTTCGACTTGGATTGTCAAGACGAGTGCTTCCATGAACTTAATTCTTTATACAGGGATAAAGCACCATCCAATACAGCATTGTAAAAAACTGGTATAACGAATTCAATCGTGGTCGATGTTCGCTCCAGGACGCATTCCGTGAAGGTCGTTCAAAATCGGATGTTGTGCCAGAAAATATCAATGCTGTGCGTGAACTGATAAAGCAAGATCATTATGTGAGACACCGTGAGATTGAGGGATCTTTGAACATTAGTATGACATGATTCAATAAGATATTACATGAACATTTGAGAGTAAAAAAAAAGTGCTCGCGTTGGATCCCGCATAATCTGACTAACTCTCATAAGAAGGCTCGTGTCGATTGGTGCAAGGAAATGTTGAAAAAATACGTTCAAGGTTCATCAAAGACTGTATAACATCTACATAGGTGACGAATCATGGATCTATGCATATGAGCAGGAAACAAAACAGCAATCGACTGTATGGGTCTTCCAAGATGAGCCAAATCCAACAAAAGTTGTTAGAGGAAAAAGCACATCGAAGCAAATGGTTGCCTGTTTCTTCGGCATTACTGGTCACGTGGTGAGTGGCATTAGAACAACGCAGGACAGTCAAATCTGAATGGTACATGATCATTTGTTTGCCAGAAGTCTTTGGAGAAATTCGGAAAAAAGCAGAACAGGCGACCAATTCTTCATCATGACAATGCGAGCTCTCACACATCGGCTCAAACAAAAGAATTTCTGAAAGACCAAAACATCGAATTGATGGGTCATCCACCGTACAGCCCTGATTTGGCAACCAAGGACTTTTTTTAATTCTCACACATCAAAAATAAATTACGTGGACAACGATTTTCGACACCCGAAGAAGCGGTTGGTGCATTCAAAACGCATATTTTGGAATCGGAATGGACACAGTGCTTCGAAAATTGGTTCAAACGCATGCAAAAGTGTATTGATCTTCATGGAGAATACTTTGAAAAACAATAAATCCAATGTCGACCATAAATATTTGCTAGATTATTTTTTAACACAATTATTTCAAATTGGTAAAGTAATCATACAAGTTGTAAATTTCCAACTGGACGAAAAATGTCCGGGCCAGGATTCGAACCTGGGATCGCTTGGCTGAAGCCGCCACGCTCTACCACTGAGCTATCCCGGTTGAATCTGGAGGGCATAATTCATCCAGTTAACCTTATTGATCGAAGCATCTGGTCTGATATTTTAATCAGCTCAACAGAAAAGATCGCAGGTAATGGAACTCCAGTAAACGCTGGAGGTTCGATTCCAGGTTCGAATCCTGGCCCGGATATTTTTCGTCCAGTTGAAAATTTACAACTTGTATGATTACTTTACCAATTTGAAATAATTGTGTTAAAAAATAATCTAGTGTATTCACGTATCCAGCGTTTACTGGAGTTCCATTACCTGCGATCTTTTCTGTTGAGCTGATTAAAATATCAGACCAGATGCTTCGATCAATAAGGTTAACTGGATGAATTATGCGCTCCAGATTCAACCGGGATAGCTCAGTGGTAGAGCGTGGCGGCTTCAGCCAAGCGATCCCAGGTTCGAATCCTGGCCCGGACATTTTTCGTCCAGTTGGAAATTTACAACTTGAATAAATATTTGTTTTTTCATTACTATGCCAGAAATATAAATCTCAACACTCGTATAAGGTTTTCAGGGTTTTCTTCGTACGAGAACGATAATATGGGTCACATCCCTTTCAAAAGTCCTCTTATCCATGCTTCCTATAACAATTTGGCCAGCACTGGCTGAGGCTACTTCATTCACGCGAAAACACCCGCTCGCTAATCTTAATCCTATGGGAGATTTTTTTTCAAATATCTCATTTGCATTTCAATATTTTTAAATGGTTTTTTATTTCTGTATTGGATAGCTGAGATCGATCTCTACGCAGGCTGTTTTTTTACTTTGTTTAAAAGTTTTCTTTTATTAAGCTACTTTCACTTTCGGAACCGGTTTCGAACGTTAAAGCATCCCCATAAAATAAATAAATAAATAAATAAATAAATAAAACTGCAACCAAAACTATACGTTTTTCACGATAATTCTAAATAATTCTGGTTTCTGAAAATTCAAGTTAGGAAAATAAAAAAAAATGAATAAGTTAAAATTCTTTTGAAAAGCATTGCAAGCTAATAAGAGTGATGGTTTAATGGCACAAATGTAGACTCTCTCTCAAAATAAAATAAAATAAAATAAAATAAAACTCGTACTTGATTATATTTAATTAAAACACTAAAATTTACGGTTTGTTTTGCCTCTTTCTCCCCAAAATACAAAAAAATTCTTTAACATAAAAAACTACCCGAAAACTTCCAATGTAAAGCTTCATTTTCGTCAAATCACAGAAGTGTTCCGCTAATTGTGCTGCTTAGTATACTTTTTCCGTATTTGAAAAATAATTTTAACGTATGTGCTTTTTTTCCTCAAAATACAGAAAATTTGCAAACCTAAACTCGAATTTCCCGAAATTCTCCTGTCAAGAGACGCATATTTCTTCAAACAGCAGAATTGCCTGCATTTATATATCTTAAAAATGAATAAGAAACTGTTTTTGAAAATCATGTGTAAAAATTTCAAATTTGCTTCATATTTCAAAAAGATAAAAATCTTGTTTTTTTTTTTTTTTTTTTTTTTTTTTTCAGGGAGAAAGTAGAGAGAGGGGGGTGTCAAAATTTCCACTTTACATGTTGTTTTTTGTTTCCAGATAAATAGTCACTTAACAAAATACCTCAGCCAGTAGTCAAAGTTTAGTTTTTTTTTTAAAGCAGGCTGAATAAATTAAAACGACTGTTGCCATTGCCATCAAACTGTGATCCTTCGAATTAAAGAAAGATTAAATTTATTTGTTTTGTTTGCTTAGCACTCATACTCCCGATATGATGTTAACCTTTAAAGTTATAATAACCTCAAAAAATAATTTCCTTAAATATTAGAGAGGAGATTTTATCCACATAAATAAATACAATAGTAATGATTAAGGAAAAAATACTATTCTGTAAAATTATTTGTTAAAAGCGTAATTTACGGTGGTGAAATGTGTTTCCAGAAAAGTCTTATAAAGATCTATCACTTTGAAAACAGGAGCAAGACGGTCTTGCTCTTGCTTTCAAAGTGGTAGCACGTCTTCTTTGAGAGGAGCCATTGGGAAATTAAGTAGTATAAAACGGTATGAAAAATAATTACATTGGGAAAAATTAAAAGTATAAGAAAGATACAAAACAATTTAGCAGAATAAATAAATAAATAAAAGGTTAAATTTAAAGTACAAAAATAGGGAGAAAAAGTTCTAATAGTTACTAAGCTATAAAATAACAGTGGTAATCAACAGTAACCGGAGATTTGCCATACCCATGAAAAAGTCACTTCTCAAAATCCAAACATAATTTTAAAATTTTAATTGTTACAAAAGTAACAATATAAATTACTTTTTTTAACATTATGATTTTTTTTTTTATTATTTATTTATTATTATTTTTTTAATATAAAGTAAAAGAAGTAAGAAAAATTAAGTTTATGCCAGTCATTTGAAATCTACTTCCTTTTATCGATTAAATAAAATTTCTGGTTCAAATATGTTTATTTGAACGAGAAACTCCCATTAAAAGCAGGAGAGTTAGACAGTATGTGACTATCTAAATTAGGAATATCCTTTGTTATTTTACAAAGATTCCATGTCTAGGTGTAAAATAAAATGAAAAGTGCTATTAAATGTTGTTAAAGAACAAAAAAAAAAGGGGGGGGTTGACCTTCATTCTCGTTTTTCTCACGACACGCCTTCAAAGGATATAAAGAAAACGTTTTATTTTAATCGTATAGTAATTCGTTTAATTTTATTTACATAACCAAGTGTGCCGGTTAGCTGAGTGTTGATAATAGAGAGTTTACTTCTTCAATTTACTAAATTTTACGTGTACTTGATAAAAAATAAATCATGATATATATATATATATATATATATATATATATATATATATATAATATCTTTGAATTTCAAAAAACATATCAAGTTCTTGTAACAATTTAATTAAATCTCCTAAGAGATAATTAGTAATAAAGTGTAGACAGAATACCACATAGTTAATAAATTAACAAGTGCAATCATAATATTACCATAGCATTTGCTTCAATGGTAATTGGCCAAAAATACTGAAAATATGAAAAATATTTTAAAAAAGAGAGAGAGAAAAAATTATATAATAAACCATAAAATGTTAATAAATTGAAGTTGATATCAAGTGAATACAAATGGATTTTGAAATGAAATATGAACTAAATATAATGGAAAAATGGATAACAAGTTATTTAAATTAGAATTGGATATGTAAAAACACGTGTAGATATAATCATCAGCCTGGATGTACCCACACGTGTTTTAAAAATAATACAGTGTTTCATAAATATACTGGCATTTATGCTAAGATCAGTATATTCATCCAGGTATACTGTATTATTACCAGAAAACAATTGGAAATAGTAGAATAGTTGGATATGTAAAAACACGTGTAGATATAATCATCAGTCTGGATGTACCCACACGTGTTTTAAAAATAATACAGTGTTTCATAAATATACTGGCATTTATGCTAAGATCAGTATATTCATCCAGGTATACTGTATTATTACGAGAAAACAATTGGAAATAGTAAAATTGGAAATAAAAAACTTGTAAAGAATAGATAAAATATCTTAAAATAATTATCAAAAATTCCCTAAACATCACAAGGTCTACATTTATACCAATACGACCACAAAGTGCACACCATGAAATATCATAATCTTGATGAGTTGTGTTTTTGTATATGTTATGTTTACAGTTATTTTAATACAATGCATATTTTATAGACTTTTATAACTGATCATTAGTATCACTTAATATACAGGTGATCGGCAGACGCACATTCACCATGACTATATAAAGCGTAAACAATGTTCAACCATCTTAATAATAGTCCTTATATGTTTTAATTGTATTATTTGCTATATCATTTGCTATTTTATCGCACACTAAAACAAAATAAATTATTACATAACATGTTTATATTAATATGATGTAATGAATGTTATTTAAAAGAGTTGATAATTGAATTTATCAAAAAAATAGGATAACCATAAAGTTTTGCTTGATTTCGTATAAATCTAATATTTTTGTTTTTATTTATATCTGAGCATAGATATTTTATACGATGAAGGTAATTGATAATTATATTTTTATAAACTGATTTATGTAAACATGAAGCAAAATTGGTAAAAATATTTACTTTAAATGGAAAGTCAAATCTTTTATCATAAATATCAAATATTAATTTATATATATATATATATATATATATATATATATATTATTTTCACGTGGAATTCTTTTTTTATAATTTTGGCGAAAGATTGTGCAAGTAATTTTGTAAATACGTTTTTGTTTTGTAAAATCGTTTTTGCAAATTTCTCTCAAGCAAATTTTTTCATATCAAACCGATAATGTCATTCAAGAAGAAGAAAATGTCAGTTATATTATAAATTTGAAAATTTTCTGTGGAATAAAATTTAATATTACCAGGAAATATGTTTAAACTAATAATACTAAATTTTTAGACATTTGTTACTTTACAAAGACATAATGTCTAATGGTAAACTTAACAAAAACAAATTTCTGTGAAATAAAATTTAATATTACCAGGAAAGATATTTTAACTTATTACTACATTTTTAGACATTTGTTACTTTGCAAAAATACAATGTCTCTAATATTAAACTTAAAAAAAAAAAAAAAAAAATTCTTGCCAATTTAATGTTGTTCCAGAAAGAAAGAATAAATTTGTTCCTTGTGTTCGTCGTTCATTCTCGGTTTTCTCACGTAACTCCTTCAAATAATCTGCTTTTTAAATATCGTATAGCAATTTATCCCATGCTCAATGCATAACATTTGAGCAAAAGAACAGTGTTCTACTAGTACATGCCTACCTATCTGAAAGTGCTAAATTTAGTAAAATACAATAAATAATTTTTGAATATTTGATCTTATGAACAATTTAGCGTAGGAACTAGATTATCGTGACATTCTGATGGCTTTCTGAATATTCATTAGTCGCCTTCCATGAAGCAAGATCATAAAATAATTTTTATTTCGATACATGTCGGGTCGGGATATGCCTAAGGAAGTATTTTTATCACATAAGACTACTATAATTAAAAAAAAAAAAAAATCACACGTCAATTAATTTAACGAAACATATACACACACTTTGGTCATTTTTATTATAGTACTAACTTGTAAGTTATATTTTGATTTCAAAGGTATATTTTACATATTTCATTTTAAATATATATATATATGTTATATACAGAGTTTCCTCAGGTTTTAAAAAGGGCAGGGTGCTGCTGGTGAGAAAATGGCATTTTTTTTATTATTATTATTGTTAAAGGCATTCTTTTGATTTTTAAAGCCACTTTTAATATTTAAAAGTCAGGGTACTCTTTTCAAAACAACAAAGAGTCAATGTTTACTATGACAGCAATTTTTTTTAATTCAAAAAGGAGAAATGACACTTTTTTTTTACTGAGGGGCAAGAAGGGTTCTAATTCTTTTCGTGAGGGGCTAGAAGGGTGCTAATTATTTTTTATGAGGGTGAAGAAAGGTGCTATTTTGTAAACCAAAGGTCAGGCAGGATGCAGCACCCTTCTGAAACTGTCATGGGAGGAACTCTCTATATAGAAAATTGCCCATTTTTTATCGTCAATTTTTTTTTCATGCAATTTTTGTGGGTATTTATGCACGATTGCCCAAATTTTGCACCTTTTTAGCTTATTATTGCTCGTGCAAAGATGAAACAGTACATGTTTTGTGGAATCTATGGTAACTTGGGATTGATATCTTTATTATATATACCAGAATTTTTTCAATATTTTAAAAAGGTATGAGTTTCATATTTCTTTCTTTTGTTCCTATTTGTGTAATGATGAATTATAAGTGTTATATTTATTATGGTTATAATAAATAAATAAATAATTATCCTTGATGAACAACTGCAGTCGCTGCCCAACTGAGACTGCCATATCTTTTTTAATTGTTCCCAATCTCATTCTGAAAATAATAAGGTATACAATAAAATAATATGAAAGAAGAAAATAAATACACAGTAATACTTAAATTTCAACGTACATTTTAGAGAACTTATATATAATAAGCACGATATTTTGCCAGGCCATTTATTATGATTATTGAAATTTTAAAATGTATATTTATTATTAATTTCGGTTTATGTGAAATACTGCTGATGGGATAAATTTTATGTTTACTTGGCCAGCAATTATCGCTTTTATCTTCATATGAAATTTATTTTTTGAGATAAAAATATGTAAAAAGTCCAAGTGTTTTTGTAAAATAATATTTTATGAAATTCACAGATTCATTTTTAACACTTTCCAACCTAGTTGAAAAGTGTTTATGACTTCGGTTTGTCTGGCCGTCTGTCCGTGCTCCAACTCCCGTAAATATGATCGGATTGTCCTGCAATTTTTATATGTTATTGTCGTTATCTATAGAATGTTCTCTATTTCTATTGAAGTGTATAGCACTTATAGTTTTTTTACAGGGACACTCAAAATAATTCCGTTACATTACGGTCTATGGGGAAAAATCATTTGCGGTTTAATTTAATGATGTTACACAATTTCAAACACATTGTAATTGATATATATCACTAAGGTGCATTACAAGAAGCTTTATATGGAATATGGTGTGCACAGCACTTATAGTTACTTTACAGGGACAGTCAAAAAAATTCCGTTACATTACGTTTATGGAGAAAAATCGTTTGCGGTTTATTTAAATAATGTTTCACTATTTTAAACGCAGTGAAATTTATATATATTACTAAGGTGCATTACAAGAGGCTTACTACAGAATATTGTGTGTATAGCAGTCATCGTTCATTTTCAGGGACACACAAAATTCTCTACTGTTTGTTAACAATAATTCCTGGAAGTGCGGTTTAAGTTGCTGAACGCGATTTTAAATTTAACTCACTTTTTGTCTATTACTTGGTGTGTATACATTCTGTAGATCATATACAGGGCAGCACAAAAATTCGCGAACACATTTCCGTTTATTAACAGAAACTCCAGAAGGAGAATTTTAAACTGTGCTACGCGTTTCATAGCTAAACTAAAATTTAGCATTCTATGTAGTATATATACAAATCTATAGATCCTATACAGGGCTGAATAAAAGACTTCAGATATTTTTCCGAATATTGTTTATGTTCGAAATATATGTTGGAAATTCCTGAAATTACGTTTTTAAATATGTTATGCGTTTTCCAAATTGCTTACTTAGATGTTATCTTTCAGCTTACTAAACGGTAATGATTTGTAAAATTATTTTGGAAGCGTTGAAAAGTGTTACATAATCTATGCTTGACGCATGATTTTTCGTTCTTGTTTTCATATAAAACTAATATTGCCATTTATGAAAGAAATAAAAATATATCAGGCATATAATTAATTTGAAAATCTCCAATAAAATTAAATTAAGTTATTCACGGAAATATTATTTAAACTAGTGAGTGTGATTTTTTACTTTACAAAGATTCAATGTCTAAAGGTAAAATAAAACAAAAAGTTATATTAATGCCGCTGCAGAGCGTAAGAACAAATTTGTTCGACCTTCCATTCGCTTTTTTCTCACACCACTCCTTCAGAGAAACTGAAGCAAACATAACCTTTTTTTTTTTTTTTTTTTTTTTTTTTTTAACATTGTATAGTAATTTATTCAATACTGATTACATAACTGAATGTACAGGTTAACTGTGTGTTCAATTAGAGTCATCGGGTCGGGTTACCCGAACCCATTGAAACTAATTTTTATTAATGAGTGTATATGTGTTCATTTTCATATAAAAAAAATATATAAAATTGATATTAGAGATACAATTATGAAAAGATAGTCTATAATTATATTATAATATGGATTAATTTTGTTTCGCTTCTGGTTCGGGTTTGAATATTTCGGGCTTGTGTCGGTTTCGGATGGAAGTGTGCCGTGTGTTCGGATTGACTAAGCAGAATTTTAGAGTTCTGGTTGGGTTCGTCCCGACCCGTGCAGGACTCTATATTCGATACCCGAGAGTCTAGTCCTAGTGTAATCATAGGCGTAGAGTTGTATGAGCTCGTGGGGCTCGAGCCCCACCATTAATTCTAAATCTAAATTAGTCTTTTTTCCCTTTTAATATAAATTTTAAAAAATTTAGTTTTTACTTTCTAGTGTTTTATAGAATTTTTAAATGTTCCATTTTTTTTCTTCTTCTTTTGTTATAAGGATAAACGACATTAGAAAAAAATTTTCACTTTGTGTTCTATTTTTTTTAAATTAGAATAAAATACTCAACTTTTGAACTTTTTATATAAAAAATGAAAGTAGAAAAAAAGAAAGACGTTATTCAAAGTCAACTTTCGTTGTAATTTTACTATAAACGATTCGCGAATATCAGCGAGTATCATTTTATAAACGGGTCTATACATTGTAATTTTTATATTGTCTTAATGTTTTATTTAACTTGCGATTTTTTATCAGTACGCGTTACACGATTATGTTTAATTTCTTTAAAAAGGAGTTTAAAAAGCAACATTAAATTGGAAATCTGTCTTTTTTTTTTACACTCACATGCACATATTTGTGTAAAAAAGAGTTGAGCCCCATCAATAATTTTCAAAACTGTACGCGTATGAGTGTAATTGTAAATTTTATTCTTACTTGGCAAATAACTAAAATTATTATTATTACTTTACATCCACGTTCAAAAAAATTTGTGAGTAATCTACGTTTTATTTATTTGTGAAACTTTATTTTATGAATTTTTGCCAAAGCAATCTTTTTCACATAAAAACAGCAGTGTCATTCAAGAGGAAAACAAATTGTATCAATTACATTATACTTTTCAACTCTTCCGTGGTGTAAAATTAAATTGTTACAAGAAAAATTATTTAAAATGGTGGGTGTCATTTGTTACTTTACAAAGATTCAATGTCAAAAGGTAAAATAAAATAAAATGTGCTATTAAGGTTGCTGCAGAAAGAAAGAACAAATTCGTTCGACCTTCATTCTCGTTTTTCTCACACCACTCCTTAAAGAGAATCTGAAGAAAACGTAACTTTTTTTTACATCATATAGCAATTCATCCCATGCTGATTACATAACATTCGAACAAAAGAACTGTGTTCCCTAACGTTAACACTCAATGATACATAAGTTTTTTTAATGAATGAAGCGCGGGAGAATCTGAAACTGCCGAGGGCGATAACGCGCCAAATCCCGCCCACCTCACCACTGTAGTACAGAGATTAGTAACCGCTCGACGTACGCTCTAAACGAGTGTCGAACCCAGGAATTTGACCTTGCTTTGAAGATAAGCTCAGGAAATAAAAAGTAGAATTAAAATAAAAAATCATCCCTTCCCGACCTAACACGTGAGCATCCCTTTGCGATAAGAATCGTAGGGTCAAGTCCGTAAAGATATAGGACCGCTGATTGGTCAGTACGATTTACGTGACGGATCTCCGTTGTTTCGTCGCCAAAGTAGCCAAATCATTTTTCATTAGTATTCAGGTGATAGGCTTCTTCAAAACACACCTACCTTTTTTCCTCATTTAAAGAGGCTGAAACAATTAAATCAAGCATGCTAGCCAGAACCATTTTTTTTTTCTTTCATGAATTTTCTGTGCCCTCTTTATTTTATTTTTTATTTTTATTTATTTTTATTTTTTATTTTAGCATATCCTCCTCAGCTTCTTTCTTTTTTTTTTCGGTAGTGGTAGAGATTGGGGTTATGACTTGATTTTTTATTCAGTCATGAAACAAAGTTGATGTATTAAATTTCAGAACAGTAGTTTTTATTTTAGTTGATTAAAAATACCTCGGCAGTCCAGTGTCAGGGTTTCTTAAATATATCGTATCAGAACGATGCGAATTCTTCCTCAATATACGTGAGGAGGTTCGTAAATGCATAAGATAGCAGAACTTGAGGAAATTTCAAGCGAAAAAAAAAAATATTTTCTTTTATGTGGCTCAATTTTCTTTTTCACTGCAGTTTTTTTTTTTTTTTTTTTTTTTTTTTTTTCTCGTACGAAGATAAAAATATTTTTCCAACAAAGAACATAGACCTCTACAAATAGCTAAACATCTCAGACTAAGTAACCAAGCAGTAAATATCATTGCCTAAGACTTTCAGTTAAAAGATACCTCCTCTTAAAATATTTTCAGATCTAATATATATATATAAAACTATAAAACATCACAGAAGCATACAACAGGGGGGGGGGGGGGCATAAATAAAAAATATATTTAATATTAAAAGTTAAACACATAACTTTTTGAACAATATCAATAAATAGGTAGAGAAAAAACAATGACTATAATTTAATACAAAGATAATATAACATACATTGGAGGGAAAAAATGAAAAGAAAATTAAAAATTATGTACGATGAAACACAGATGTTTAATGAAATGTATCCAAAATTAACGATTAAAGAAAAAAGTGAAATTTTGAAATAGATAAAAATGAAATTATTGTGGAACCATGGCAGAATTTTCAAGCTCAAATTATCATAAATTCCAATATATATATATATATATATATATATACACACGCACATATATAAAAATATATTTGAATATAGATTTATATATTTTAGTTTTTTTAACGTGTTCTTCAATGCTGCTTTTCTTATTCCCCTCCCCCTTTTTTTAAAATATTTAATTATAATTATTTCAATCAAACAAGATTCTGAAAACGTTATAGAATTTAAAAAAAGTCTTTAAAATTTTATAAATAATTTTTCTGTTTCTTATTAGTAGCTATATATTTTAAAAAATACTTCTTTATTTATTTTTCCCAACAGTTTTACCTTCGCTTTTCTTTTCTTTCCGAAGATAAAATTATTTTTTTCACCAAAGAACATAGACCTGCAAAAATATTCGTCATAACCACTCGAGTAGTTATTTATAATTATTCAAATCAAACTGGACGCTGATAAGTTCTTTAAAATTTAATAAATTTAATGTTCTGTACCTCAGTTGTAATTATATTTTTGTTATTGGAAATAGTGTTATCTTACTTATAATAAAATCCAAAGGCAAGAAAGTGTCTGTAACGGTACCGGGCTGTACCACTCTGATCTGCGAGTCGACCGTAGTTAAACGCCATGTTAGGCTTACTGAAAAATATATGCTAACACATAATAACACTAAATGATAATATCTTCTACTTGAAATAACGTCTGTTCAGCATATTTTCGTATAAAACATGTATATCATATCCAGTTATAATGTTTTAAGTTTTAAATTAAAAGTAACAGATTAAACATCCGATTACCTGATGTAAATAAACGAATAATGTTGCCATTCAAAAACACAAATCCCATATCTAGAAAAAAAAAAAAAGGAATGACTCTTTGAACGTTTCATTAAAATATCCAATTATGCTCTTAAAATATTTGTAAAAGCATTTTAAAGTCTTTAAATATTTAAAGGATTTTCTAAAATTTATTTCTGTAAGCATTTTATTCCTGAAATCACTTTTTCAGAAATAGCGATGATACCTTTCGAGGCTTTGCGATGCAACTACCAGCATTTTAGATTTCGTTCGTAAATACTATTCTGGCGCCATCTTCTAACAATAAATACAAATTATACGTTTCTGTTAGAAAAAAAATAAATTAATAATACAACTTTATTATAATTTACATAATAATAAAGTTGTAAAATAATATAAAATGTACATAAGCATATTTTTAGAATAAGAAAATTCAGGATGTATTGATTTATTACAAGATCAACTTTTTTTAATGATTTAAATTATTTTTATTATTAATTTTGAAAGGGAAATATTTGATTTTGTGTAAAAATTAATGCATTCTTTTAGATTATGAAGAAGCTAAAAGATCGTTTTCGTATTATTGAGAGCGAAAATTAATACCTATAATTTACTAACCATAGTTAATTATTGAGACCTTAATTAATTATTGAGATCATTATTAGGATTAAAATTTTAATTATTCAGAAAAATATTTGGAAATTTTGAGTTGAAAAACCAAAATAAGGGAAAAGATTACGTTTCGTAAAATTTACCATTAACATAAGGTATGTACATTCAGGATGTATTGAATTATTACAAGATCAACTTTTTATGATTTAAATTATTTTTATTATTAATTTTGAAAGGGAAATATTTGATTTTGTGTAAAAATTAATGCATTCTTTTAGATTATGAAGAAGCTAAAAGATCGTTTTCGTATTATTGAGAGCGAAAATTAATACCTATAATTTACTAACCATAGTTAATTATTGAGACCTTAATTAATTATTGAGATCATTATTAGGATTAAAATTTTAATTATTCAGAAAAATATTTGGAAATTTTGAGTTGAAAAAACAAAATAAGGGAAAAGATTACGTTTCGTAAAATTTACCATTAACATAAGGTATGTACATTCAGGATGTATTGAATTATTACAAGATCAACTTTTTTTAATGATTTAAATTATTTTTATTATTAATTTTGAAAGGGAAATATTTGACTTTGTGTAAAAATTAATGCATTCTTTTAGATTATGAAGAAGCTAAAAGATCGTTTTCGTATTATTGAGAGCGAAAATTAATACCTATAATTTACTTAACATAATTAATTATTGAAACCTTAATTAATTATTGAGATCGTTATTAGTATTGAGATTTTAATTATTCAGAAAAATATTTAGAAATTTTGAGTTGAAAATCAAATATAAAGAAAAAAATTACGTTTCGTAAAATTTACCATTAACAGTAAAATTTACCATTAACCCTCTATATTACCTAATATTACCTTAACGGTTCAGGTCAGTTTTCCCTATTGTCGATAAACAGTATATGAATATTTTTATCAATTATTTAAAATTTTAACTGAAAACCCCAATTTCTACCCACCGTCCTAGGTAGGGCATTTACACTAGTATATATAATAATTCTAATTTTATATTTTTTTCATACGAAAAAATTTAATACTAAAAAATAATTATTATTATCCTAATTCAGTTTGTAATTAGTTCAAATGAATTTTTCTTTTCAGAACAGCTGTCGCAGACACACCGGGGTTGGCGCGATTTTTGTTTTGTGCCATTTTGGCGAGAAAACCCCGCTTTCGGGTACATAGTTAGGCCTAGCTTACTTAACAGCATGTTAGTTTTATTTTATTATAAAACAGTTTATTTTATTACAAAAACACACAATTCTTAGTTCTTATTATAAAGACACACAAATTATTTTATTATAAAACACACATAATGATTAATTTATTAAAAATACACGCAAACTACCCTTACCGGGTTGCCATACAAAACAAAATCTCATCAATGTCGCCGGGTTGCTCAGGCATAAAATCACCATTTTGGCGCCAAAAAGATACTCCAGTGCGTCTGCGACAGCTGTATCTTTTTTTCTTTCTAAGATAGATGTTATGAAGAAGACTATTATTTAAAACTTTTCCCCTTTTTTTCCCTATTATCAATACGTGGACTAAATTAGCATTCAATAAAATTAATATAACCATTTGCTTAGTTTATATTGTTTCTTTGATTAGTTTAATTTTTTGTTTTTCTTTTTTTATAAAGATCATAGCCTAAGATCTTTATATAATGATATATGCCCTTGAACAATTTGCATAACTGAATTATTAAATTTACATGCAAATATAATTTTTTTCATTAGTTATGTATTTTTTTCTTTCGTTTCTTCTGATAACTTATTATTCAAATAAAACTAAATTAGCAAGTTTTTTAAAAATATGATAAAATTATTGCTCGATAGTAACACTTCTCAATTACAACTATTTTTGTATTGATTTTTGTATTGATTTTTGTATTTTTGTATTTATTGTAAGATTTTTATTCATTCAAAAACTTTACAATTTTTATTAAAAAAAACTTTTAAATTATCTGTTAATTAAATTATTTAAATTATCTATTAATTCAATTTGAAAAGATCAAATAATTCAATTTATTTTTTTTCTTTCTGACATGAGTATTGGAAAAATATATAAAGTGTATTGAATATTTTAAGGTAAAACATTTACCAAATATTTACTTATACCTGGATTAGTTTCATAATAAATAAAATGAATAAGGTGTCTTATTTTTTGAAAATACTGAAAGTATTTTTTCTATTTTTATGTGTAGGAAGCAAAACGTTTCATTTATATATATATTATATATATATAGCTGAATAGGCTACAAAAGTTTATCAACATTTAATTTCCGGCCGTCGAGCTCATTCATAGTGGCTTATTTTAATTCAAATGCTACCGGAAGAATTAAAAACTATATATATATTTTAATAATAAAAAAAAAAGAAATCTTTATCATGTTTTCGATATAATTTTTCCGGGTATTCTTTGTATTTTAGAATTTTTATACCATTTAAATCCTTCATAACCACTTGAATTGTAAACAAAAGGCTACTTTCAATGTTAACACTTTATCTTATTTATATAACATAATAATTATTGTTATCATGTCATAAAAATGAATCTATTCATGCTTAAACGCCTGTTTCTTTTTTTAAATGTTGATTCATCGCCTTCGCAATTTCGAAATTCCAAAACAGTTCCTCGCTAATAAAATATTTCTAATATTTTTATTTCTATGTTTAAACAAACATCTAGTATCCCCCCGGGCTTGGAGTTAGTATGTTCTCTTTCTCTCCTCCTTCAAAGTAAATACTAAACGTATGAATGAATGGGATATGTCTATAGCTGTAGAATAACTCAATGGCGTTGGTTTTCATTCATTCTTTTTTCTGAAATGTTTTTTTTTTTTTTTTTTCATTTCTTTTAAATCTTTTACGAAACAATAACTTTTAATTTTAAGATTTTTTTTCTATTCCCATTTGAGATTTTCCACTTCAATGGTTAACCAAAAAACTTCTTACAAAGATAATATTTTCTTCGTATTTAAAATAATTGTTATCCCATAAAAACATATTCATGTTTATTCGGTTGTTTATTATTTTTTTAAATGTTAATCCGTTGCCTTGGCGATTGCGAAATCGGCGAAATTCAAACTAGTCGTTTGGGACCACCGTAATACTTACCCATCATGGATATGCATAATATAAAATATTAAAATAAAACGTCTAAACTATTTATAAAATGCATTGTAATTCGAATAAAATCGTGGCTTGATGACGCCATAAACTTTAATGCTCTATTACTGAACTGCGTAAAAGAAACATGCTCATAACTAATCATATTAACTAACGGTTTACTTCGTCAGATTTAGCGTCTCATTTCCAATTAAAATATATCTTTGAATGGAAATTTGAATGAAATACAGGGTCATGAAAAATCGAAGAATGTGAAAAATAGGATTATAAATATCTCGGCAACTAACTATCCGATCAACTTCATTCTTTATCCAAAATTTGTTTTTTTATTTTCTTTTATATTCACTCCTTAAAATAAACAATTTCGAAAATTTTTATATACCTTTTATCAGAACGAATATTTCGAGAATCCGAAAAAAATAGTTCCCGATAATCGAGGTTAATAAAAGTTTCTTCCTATTATTACATACTAAGTACATACCAAATTTCAAGTCTCTATCTCAATTTGTTCGTGAGATAGAGCGTTTACAGACACACACACAGACAGACAAACGGCAAATTTCTTTTTTCTAAAAATATGTTTTTCGGAATCGCCAGGGTCTGAGACGTGTAAATCCGCCAATTTTTTTTTTTTCGATTTTCAAAACGATTACGAGATTTACCCTATACTACGTATGATGGGCAAGTAAAAACAATTCCTCATTGATCAAATATTTCTAATATTTCTATCTGTTGACCGCATCTTCCCATTTCTCTTTACTCCCTCTCTCTAGCTTCGCTCTGTTTAAACAAACACCTAGCACCGCCCCGGGCTCGGAGTTACTATGTTCTCTCCTCCTTTAGAGTAAATACTAAAAGTTATGAATGAATGGGAAATGTCTTGAGCTGTGAAATTACTCAATGACTTTGTTTTTCATTCAATCTTTTTTCTGAAATGTTTGCATTTCTCTCTTTTTCGCTGTCTTTTGTGAAACAATAAATTTTAATATATATATATATTTAACTTTCGTTCGACATTTTTCATTACTTGAAATAAACTCTCTTAAGACAACTATTTGTAACCCATGGGGCAACAAAATATTCATAACGTTGATAAATAATTTTACACCCAAAATTTTCGAAGTAAAATTTTATTTTTTAAATCCATTAACAGGTTTAAAATGACATTCCGAAATAATTATTTTAATGCATGTACACGTACAATTTGTTACGTAAAATTTCTTTCAAACAAGTTCTTAAAAATAATTCTTACATGCATTGTAAAAATATGTATCTAATATACATGGTAGTCCAAAAATAGTAATTAACCCATTCATCAAAATAGACCATTTTTAGATAGACATTTTTTAGATGGGTATAAATTTTATAAATTATATTTTGTTTCATTTGATTTATTTATTTATTTATTTTTATTTGTTTTATATTACATTTTGGTTTACTTCTTTATTGTGCGAGATATTGTTGGAATACGCAATAAATACATTTTTCAGAATGTGAATAAAAATAGTAGCAAACCATACACACACACACACACACACAATATATATATATATATATATATATATATATATATATATATATATATATATATATATATATATATATATATATATATATTAGATAGATATGCATTAGATTTAAATTTTGGCAAAAGTACAAACACATCATTTTTAAGAAGCTAAATAGTTTCGTTTTCGCGTTGTCAGTTATCTTTAATTTTATTTTTAAGAGAAAAGGAAAAATAATAATAAAAAAGAAATACAGTGCATTTTCAAGAAAAGTAAAAGAAAAGAAAGGAAAATTATCTTTCAAATGCATATCTGAGTTTTGAAAAAGCTAAAATAGTTAAACAAGATTGGTTGATATAAGTATAATTTTAATTGAAGTTAATGCGCCTTAGCGTAAAAATAAATGAAAAACATTCTATAACTAAAATTTTTCATATTCTTTGAAGTCGTTTGGAGCAAGCAAAAGTATATATTTTAGTTGTGGCCTGTATAATATATACCGTATATACTCGTGTATAAGTCGAAGAATTTTAGACAAAATTTGGGAGCTGAAAAGGGGGGGGGGGTCGACTTATACACGAGTTGAAAAAATAAATAAATAAATAAATAAATACTTACACAATTGCCAATATTCCGGATATTTAAAAAAAGAAAATAATACATATCTAGGAATCATGAATCTAAAAAACGTTATTGTTTTCATTTAAAAATTAAAATTTTTCAATGAAACTTATGAAAATGTAAGTTATTGTTCAGAATCTGAATATTCATACAGCTCAGAAAATTGGGAATCCGATATTTCATTGTACATAGCCTCAGATTCGGATTCCATGCTTATCAACGACTCATCGGAATCTGAAAAAAAAATCTTCTGATTCGTCCATATCGTTGCTAATGCAGCATTTAAAAAATCTCGATTACAAATCATTTTTCAACATACTACCAGAAATGTGGTTCGACTTATACACGAAAATTCATTTTTTTTTTTTTTTCAAAATTTTGCATAAGAATGGGGGGGGGGGGGGGGGAGGGGTCGACTTATACACGAGTATATACGGTATATATGACCTTTCTTTTAGGTTTTTAGTTAAAAAGAGAAAAATAGTGAGATTATACGTTTTTCTTTTTGTGAGGTTTTCTAAATCATAATTTCAAACCAGTGATTTATAAAATTAAAAACAAAAGTAGATATTTTAAACTTTTGTTTTTATTATTCACGTTAAAAGTTTTCAAGCTGGACACAATTTGTCTCACCAATTGATTACAATTCTTTGTGCATGAAAAAGTGTTGTCAAATATTTTTTAAAGGTATACTATAGTTTACAAATTAGTGATTATATGTATCCTATAACCTATCGAATCGCACAAGTTTATAAAAGATTTTTGTGTTGAAACTGATAAAAGATATGTAATATCTCCAATATATATTGAATAATAATAAATATATATTGAAGATATGTTAAAAGAAATATTCGTTAAGTAAAATATATACATCAAAGCGGAGGCAGGGTTTGGGCAAACTCGTGCTGTCGGAATGCCGGAAGCGCATAAACTAAATTGTTTATCGAAAACTAAAATAAAAGGGGAAAATCAGTGTGTCAGGTTGATTACTATTCATTTATACATTAATCTTCAATATGACTATAATTTTAGTTAAAAGTAGTATGCACATAAAGCAAGATAAAATCATTCCGATTTCATATACTCTTTTCATCCAA
Organism: Maratus michaelseni; assembly: GCA_963931845.1. Taxonomy (NCBI): domain Eukaryota; kingdom Metazoa; phylum Arthropoda; class Arachnida; order Araneae; family Salticidae; genus Maratus; species Maratus michaelseni. The sequence continues at coordinate 299,922,280 of OZ007587.1, read as the reverse complement.
GTTCATCACGTTTCCCATTCATTAAGGAAAGCGATCGTTTTAAGTTAAAAGATAAGTATTACATAGAAATAACAATAATTATTCCGATTTCATATACTCTTTTCACACAAGTTCATCACGTTTCTCATTCATTAGGGAGATACAAAAAGCCACAAATAAGTCATACCCCTCTCACCCCCCCCCCCCCCCAAAAAAAAAAAAAATAAATAAATAAATAAATAAAATAAAATAATAATAATAATAATGATGATGATGCTGTAATTGAGAAAAGAGAACTTTACTAAGAACTTCACTGTTTTCTGATTTTTTTTTTTTGTGGGTGTCAAGTTTCCGAGATTATACTGTATTATTTTCTGATAAAAGGGCCATAAGTTTCAATTGTTAACTATATTTAAATACGGAATACAATGATTACATAATTCGTACAAAAATAGAGTACAGTGAAAGCATTTTTTCTGTTTTCTTTCTTCTCTGGTATATTTTTGCCGTGAAACTTGTTTTAAAGGCGAAGCAAAGTATCCAGTCATACGAAAAATCCAGAATCGCATTTGGTTGAAAAGAGAGCATATTTAAAGAACCATTTTCGGTGTTATATTTTTCCAATATATTCAGCTGTGTTCAGCTATGGGATCATCAAAAATTTACTCATTGGCTTAAGAACATTATATTATACAGAATAACTTTAAAATGGTTCAATAATTGAATTTTCGAAATTAATGTCTGTAAAAAGGGATTTTATTTTGATTAAAAATACATACTTCGAACATAAGACAATTGAGGGGGTCGGGGCAAGAAAGTGCTAAGCCACATTTTTGGTGAAATAAATCTAACACTAATCTATTGCTTAATATTGTAAATTATAATATCCAACATATAATTTGTTTCTAATGTCACTTGGTGGCAGCATATGTGACAGGTTTTGTTTTCGCCCCAGATGTTTATGCTCTCAATGAAGATAGCTAATTTATAGAAAACGTAATAGTAATATCATTAAAGTAATGCCATATTGTTACTCAGAATATCTCAAATGTTACTAAGACATTGGCGAAAAAACTTTAGGTTATATATCTTGATTTGAGTATTTGGTCAAATTTTCAAATTGAAATATCTCAAGAGTTCAAAAATGTGGCTTGGCACTCTCTTGCCCCGACCCCCACAATTATTTACGGAATTATAAAAGTGTAATCATGTCTCTATAGAATATTTTTCTATTAAAATTTTAACTTTAAATAACATTTCTCCAAAGTTTTAAAGTTTGTGCGCTCAGTAACTCTAAAGTTGAACTGTGGCTGAGAGGTTGTGCTCTCGAAGCTGGTAGACGGGAGGTGCTGGGTTCAATCCCAATCGCGCCCGCCGGCCTCATCGTTCGGAGTTTTCGTGGTTTTCTTCGAGCCGTGGATTTATCCATGCGTAAATACGGATTAGATTCCCTTAGAAAGACCCCCACGAAGGGCACCCTCCCCGGGCCTATATCCCTAGTGTAGATAATTAGCCGTCAATAATCAACTCAACTCAACTCAAGTTGAACTAGAGTTGTGGAGTTTGTTTAAATAGAAAAGATATTTTTCCTAAATTCATGAGAAAATTATAAATTAATTTGTTTTTAAGTGTAATTTTTAAAAATATATTCTGTATTTTAATTTATGTAAAGTCTTCATATTAGATGCTTAAAAATTTAAACTTTGCATGCGAAAATTCATTTTTAAATTATTTTCAAAGTGTTTTACTTTTGATTTAAATAAAGAAACTCTTTTTCAATGTTATATCCAAAACAAGTAAAAATCTTGATGTTTAGAATAATTAATTAACAGTGTTAAAACAAAAAATGAAAAATCTCAAAAACAGTAAATATAATTTTAAAGGTTTTCCTCAAACTTTTTTTTTTTTTTTTTTTGTATTATTGTTAGGGTAATTTTTCAAATATAATTTATTACGAAAAAAATTCAAAGTTAAAATTCAACTCTATAAATGTGAATTAAGAATTTGGAGATAAAATTTCCTCTATATAAACAAAAAGTTGCATAATTTTTTGTGTAAAGTTTATACTTGATTGCAGATGACATACTTAAATTGTAACAGAAAAAAAATCTAATTGCGAGTGTACATTGTAAATTAACGAAATCTTTGTTTAAATACAAAGCCAGTCATCTACTAATGACGCATCGATAATAAAGAAACGTTACCTTATAATTACTCAGCTTTGTCATCAAAACTCAGTATTATACTTTATAGAAAGCAATTTATTGCCCATTTATAATTGATTCGATAATAACATATTCAGTTTCTTTGGATTTGAAAGTCCCATCAAAGGTAAGACTTTCATTATAAAGGTTTCCGAGCGATAATGTATTTAGCAATGCCATCAAATGACGATCTTTTCTCCGAAACCAACGATAGACATTTAATAACTGTCCAATCTTTCTTATCTTACTTGACAGCAATACTTATATCCAGGTGTGCACATCTTTCTTGCGTGCAGTCATCTAGTCCAACACCTAAAGAAGAGAACATGAAATTCAAAAGACTAACAAAGGAGAAGTGTTGCAAAAGACAACATCCTGTTTCTTATATAAAATATCCTAATGTCTTTCCGAATTTCGTGAGAAAATGTGGCATGGATTTTTGTAAAATATCTAGGTATTTCAAGCCAGCTAGAGAAAAAAAATGTTTTTTGCCATGTTAATATCCCTCTCAATTTTCCCACGTCGGATTCGGTAATTCTTTTTTAATTAACCCAAAAATGTAGTCAAGGCGAGAAATGAGACTTATACGATGCTTTTGTGTTATTTCTATAAATTTTAGTTCATTTCAAGAATAAATATTCAAGTTTAACCGCACTGTAATCATGAGACAATATAAAGTTATAGTGGCAAGTATACTACGTATATATCTCTCTATGTTTTAGCTCGTCATTATTTTTATTTATAACCAGAACAACAAATACCACTAAACATAAAATGAATCATTTTCCACCAACTGTATTCTCCGGCAAAATTTAGTTTTACTTTGTTAGTTTCTTTTGATCCCTTTGTGGCAACACCATCAATTGTCTGTTGCGTCTTCTCTATGGTCAGACTCGTCATACTCACCTGTCATCTTCTACAGTCGCCAATTCGATTTGTTGATTATAATTATTATTATTATTATTATTTTGTCTTTTAAGTTAAAATAAAAGTTTACTTTGTTAAAGAAATGAATACAGAATTTCTTTTAATTTCTTCTTTTCCCCTTTTTTTTTCGGTTCGCATCTGTTAACTTTAACGTAGTGATAATAACCTTAAAGATAATAACTAAAAATAAAAAGCTAGTGAAATTTAAATCAAAAGTAAGGCAAGGTTTGTTGGAAAAAGCAAAAGGATTAAAAGTTTTATACCAGGGATCATTCTAGAGAGTTTCAGATGGGTTTTAGATAAAATCCCACCCTCCTTGCCCTTTTTCCAGGTAGAATTCTACCCTCCTTGCCCTTTTTCTAGGTAGATTTCTACCCTTCTTTTATTCCTGGGTAGAATCCTGCCTTGTTTGCATTGTACTTTCAAAAATTCTTTGCCTATCTTTTATTTTTAGAATGCTAGTACAGTACGTACTTCTCAGAGAGTACTCCTCTTTATTTCTTTGTGAAATGCCCTGGTATGTCTAATCTTTGACTTTGAGTGATTCATCTTTCCATTTATCATTTTTCCCCATTTAACAAGACATAAAGGGTAATTAAGGGTTATTGATTAATTTCACCTTCTCTAGTGAAATATAGTATTAGATCAGGCATTCTGGCCTTTGACCACATGATAACTAACATAAGTTCTATAAAAAATTTGAGAGGTAGCTTTAGAACTTTTCTTTTGTAGCTTTTTCAAAACCAGTTTTGCTAAAACCGGGAAAAAGTTATATTTTGAATAAAAGCGAGAGAGGTTTTTGAATATCGTAGGAAAAGTTATGGAAATTAGAAATGTTATTGGATTTTTTAAATTAAGCAGTACTTTAAGTTGTTGCCGTTGCCAGACTTTTCTCCCCACCATATTGGGATATGCACTTATTACAAAAATGCCCTTTTTATGAAATGATGTGCCCTTTTCAACAAAATTGCCCTTATTATGTAATGTGCACCCTGCCCTTTTTTATGTTCTAGAATGATCCCTGTTTATACCATACTAAATAAATGAATAAGTGGCAAATTTTATCGTATCATCTTTTTCTACAAATTCAGCTAATCGTTTTACTTTATGATATAACATTTTGAGTCTTACATTGACAATTTTAATACTTATTAATATTTCTGCCTGTGAGCGTTTTAGGTGACAGTGATTTTATTCATACTATGTTGTTAAATGAGTCATCCAGTTTGTTACTTGATTGCAGAGAAAATTATTCAATAAGCACTTTTCTCTCGTTTTAACATAACATAATTTAAATTACTTAAATTATCATGAAAAAAAATGTAACCCTCTTCCAGTTAAAAGTTTTTAAATATTTCTAAGAGATTTAAAGAAAATTATCAAAAATATCACTAGTGTACTGTTTTATAAAATTTTGTCATTAACTCAATTTATCGTGGCCTAATTTTCAAATAAAGGTAACTTTTTAAATTTATTAGACTATTTTAAGTGATCTTATATTATGAATAATCTCATTCATTATTTTACTCGATTTTTCCCCAGACAGTTTCAGAAGGGCGCTGCACCCTGCCTGCCCTTTGGTCTACGAAATTACACCCTTCTTGCCCCTCATAAAAATAATTAGTACCCTTCATGCTCCCTCAGCAAAATAATTAGCACCCTTCTTGCTCCTCAGTAAAAAAAAGTGCCCTTTCTCCTGTTTGCTTTGCAAAAATTGCTTTCATAGTAAAAATTGACTCAATGTTGTCTTGAAAAGAGTGTCCTGACTTTTAAAAACCAAAAGAATACCTTTAACAATTAAAAAAGTGCAATTAAGAGCCTACATCAGTCACGCGAAAAAACGCTCCAGCTAATGTTAAGTCTATGGGAAGGTTATCGCGCGATTTCTCGCTCGCATTTTAATATTTTTAAATGATTCTTTTTGCATAGAATAGCTGAGGTCGATCTCTAACGTTGTTAGTTTTTACTTTTTCGATTTTGGTTCCAGTTTTTTTATATAAGGGTAATTTCACTTTCAGAACCGGTTCCAACCGGTTCCAAAATTGAAAATGTCCGCTTACAAAAACACCTTAACCAAAATCAAAAAAGTAAAAACTAACAACGTTAGAGATCGACCTCAGCTATCCTATGCAAAAAGAATCATTTAAAAATATTAAAATGCGAGCGAGAAAACGCGCGATAACCTTCCCATAGACTTAACATTAGCTGGAGCGTTTCTTCGCGTGACTAGCGTAGGCTCTTAAGGAGCTGAAAAGTGCCCTCAAGAATCCAAAAGTGCCCTTAAGAATAAAAAAGTGCCCTTTTCTCACCAGCAGCACCCTGCCCTTTTTTAAACCTGGGGGAAACTCTGATACTCTATACTAAGACTAATACTGTTAACATACATTAAAATTGCAAATATCTGAGTTCCGAAACCAAATATAAAACAGAATTTATAGCAGGCTTATAGCTCATCTGCCGAAGCAATTTATAAACATATACTTCATTAAGAATTTTCCAAAATAGCTCAATTTGCATTTCAAGAGTATTCAAAGCTGATATTTTCGTCATTAACACAACACCAAAGGCTTGAAAACTTGCACAATCATTCCGGGTACGACCTTGAGAGGATTAGCTTGACATAAAAATTCTCTATTAAGGGCTTCCAAAAATATTCTTTCTTTAACTTTAGTATTTCTTAAAGATCCAAGCGCGTATCATACCTTTTATGACCAGATGTGATCTAATTGGATAATTCTATTATTATTGTTTTTTTTTTTATTATTATTATTTACGCTAACATTAGCTAAAGTGACTTTGGAAAATAGCGTCACAATTAAAAATATGATAAATGTCTAGATATTAAGCTGAAAACGTGCTAAAATTAAAAAAAAATAGCAGTTTCCGTAATATTGCTTGAAAAAAATTACATAAGTTTTGAGCCGTATTAAATCAATACATCAAAAAATTTGTCCTGTCTGATTAGAAAAATAAATTATGGAATATAATAATACGTTTGTTTTATGCATTACTTGAAAACACGATCGTCTAAATAAAATAAAATTCTTCAATGGATGCTTTTAAATACAATATTGTTTTAAAACATCCATGCAAATTTATTATTCGTCAGCTAAAGTTTTAACTGTATGTCACAGAATAAACATACATAGTAACACCCAGGTTTGCAAGAGTTACTCCAAAAGATGGAAATCTTCCTTTTTAAAATCAATTTTGGATATTCTCTGGATCGATGCAAAAATAGATATAGGGAGTATATCTGGAAGGAGGGGGGGGGGTGATGTCTTAGAAGTTAAACCTCAAACCAATGAGTTTTTTTTATGTTCGTCTCTCTTCATACACTATTGAACTATCAGATCATAAGGTAGCTTATACTATGAGAATCAGGAAAGCGTGTAATGATGAAGCAGAGATTAACAGACTTTAAAAGAAATTATATTTTTCACAAATGTCTTTTTCGAGTCCATCCATGCATTATACACTTTTGGATAGTTTCAGGTGCACAAAGTTGTTTTTGTGGGGCAAAAATGTCACTGATGCGGAAGTCATTGATGGAGATGAGGGGGGGGGGGGAATCCTATAAGGGAAGAGAAAAATCTATAGTATCAAAACGTTTTAAAAGTTATGATAATTATTAGCCAATTAGTGAGAATCAGAGCTATTCCCCAAGCAGTTTCAGAAGAGTGCTGCATCCTGCGTGCCCTTTGGTTAAAATAATGTCACCCTTCTAGAATCTCATCCAAAAAATACCCCCCCTTCTTGCCTTTCAATAAACAAATATGGTGCCCTTAGTGCATTTTGTATTAAAAAAATTGCTTGCGTAGTGAAAACTGACTGACTGTTCTGTTTTGAAAAGAGTACCCTGACTTTTAATTATTAAAATTATCGTTTAAAAATCAAACGAGTGGCTATAAAAATCCTTAAAAGTACCCTCGAGAATCTTAAAAGTGTTGTCTTTGTTCCCAGAGGCACCCTAATGTTTTTTTAAACTTAGGAGAAACTCTGATGGGAAGAACTTAGAGAAACTCTGGCGGCTCTTTTCCTGTTACGTAAAAATTTCTTAAAGTACGATTGCATTTACAAGTATCTATAACCACTGTATAGCCTGAAAATATTCCAACCTTTTTACCCATGAGTCACATTCCTGAATGTTATCCTGATAATAAAGTAAAAGTAATTTAACCTGCAAAAAATCTAAACTTTCATAGATATGGCGATATACGAATTTGAGAGCTTTCTATTTTGTCTTTCTTAATTCATGGCTGTATTCTCTAACTGCAAATACCATATGATATAGTTTTTCACATTTTCTTATTCAGTTTATTTATTTTATAAAATAATAAGAATACATTAAAAATAATAATAATTAAATATATAACTGTATAATATGAAATAAATATCATTTGGGAAAAGTACGCAACTATGTGTAATTTCCGTAATATCGCTTGAAAAAAAATGGACATCGAATTTTAACTGCGATAAACCAATTCCATTTCATTCGGGAAAATTCTGTTCTGGTTGATTAGGGAAAATCTTTTCTCATTCGATTGCATTCGTTTCAACCTTAACGTCTAAATAAAACTAGTCGTTGGGGTTCACCGTAATACTTACCCATCATGGATATGCATAATATAAAATATGAAAATAAAACATGTGTAAACTATTTATAAAATGCATTGCAATTCGAATAAAATCGTGGCTTGATGACGTCATACACTTTAAATGCTCTATTACTGAATTGCGTAAAAGAAACATCCTTATAACTCAAATTGATAATCACATTAACTAACGGTTTACTGCGTCGGATTAAGCGTCTCATTTCCAATTAAAATATATATTTGAATGAAATAGTGTCATGAAAAATTGAAGAGTGGGGAAAAAAGGATTACAAATATAACTCAAATTGATAATCACATTAACTAACGGTTTACTGCGTCGGATTAAGCGTCTCATTTCCAATTAAAATATATCTTTGAATGAAATAGTGTCATGAAAAATTGAAGAGTGGGGAAAATAGGATTACAAGTATCTCGGCAACTAATCCGATCGACTTCATTCTTTTTTATTGTCTTTTATATTCACTCCTTAGGACATTTTTTATATACCTTTTATCAGAAAGAATATTTCCAGAGTCCGAAAAAAATAGTTCCGGATAATCGAGGTTACTGAAATTCAATAAGCTTCTTTCCATTATTACATACTAAGTACATTCCAAATTTCAAGTCTCTATCTCAATTTGTTCGGGAGATAGAGATTTTTTTTTCTAAAAATATGTTTTTCGGAATCTCCAGTGTCTGAAACGTGTAAATCCATCAAATTTTTTTTTTTTCGATTTTCAAAACTATTACAAGACTTACCCTATACTACATATGATGGGTAAGTAATACATCCTAATCCTGTAGAATAAAATGTTTCTCTAAAGTATTCAATACCTACTTAGTTTCTTGTTAAATTATTTGTCATTCAATAAATGCACTTCGTAACTACACGCTAACAGTTATTTTATCTGCACCGATGCGATCACTTGATATATCTGATTATACGAGCCCAAAGCTTTCGACTTTATGTCTCAAATGTTTCTTTAATTTATTTGACAGCTAAGATTCTCTTCAATATTTATTATTTCAATAAAAGTATGTTCGTAAAAAATGATGCATGGTTGTGCTTTCATAGGAATTCTGGACAATAAAAATATCTCCTATATTTTATTACTCATCTGACATAGGAATTTGAATTTTATGAGATGGTTGATTTAAATAAATATATATATTTTTTTTTATGTCACTGTTATTTAAGAGAGCTGAAGACATTGGTTGTACCTTTAAGGTTTAGCAATAAAAGTTTTCAACAAGTTGTCTGTTATGAAGTATCATAAAAGTTCTGTGTATATTTAATGATTACTAATTGAGTTATTTTTTTAGAATATTGATTGACAAAAGCATTTTTTATATGCATTCAGATGGAATGTCTTGAAGTAAAACTTTTCCAAATATTTTTGCAAATTTAGTAGTGTTGATTTATTATTTTGCATATACTTAATAATTATAAAACCATCAAAAAGAATTATTAAGTTTTAGAAAATTTAATGTCAAAATTTAGTTTCAATGTTAATGAGGTTAAAGAACTGGAAGCGCTAATTATACTCTCATCCTTCACTCACTTTTTTCCTTTCTTGACTTTTGTTTATTACCTTAGTTTTTTTTTTTTTTTTTAATTACAGTTGCTGACTTATTATACATCGTAATAGAAAGATTGTTAATCGATTGAAATGACCATTTTCTACTAAAGTTCTTATATTTGTTTTACCTTTTGCCAAGTTGCACAAAACTGATCTCTATCGATTCCTAACTGATTTCTTATTGCACTTATTTAATAGATGATAGTTTTTATGGTTTAGTTTTTCAGAAGGTTTCGTTGTCAATGCGTCCGCCATTTTAGGTAGATTACGAACTGGAAGGTAACTTTCTCTTTTTTTTTCTGGCAGTCCGCCACACCCCTCCCGACGTTTTACCCTTTCAGGGTCAAGGTACTTATGTTGCTAAAATGTTAAAATGATTGATTTACACCAGGACTTACAAACAATCTTATTTCGAAATAAGTAACATCTTTTCTTCATGTAAGATATAAAAGCAAAATTTTCTTCCAAAATTCTGGTGCCAGTGTGGCATTTGAAAATTTAAATTAGGTGGGACATATATGTCCCACCGCTCTTCAAGGTGTTAAAGGGAGAAAGCGTGAAGCATGCACAGTGAGAACTGGCGATATTCCGGAGAGAATGCACCCCATGGGACACTTTGAATTCATCACTGCGTTATTTTTTTACCGAAAAGACAAGGTTATAATTCCCACATTTTCTTTCCCCATAACTTGTTTATTATCCTAATTATTATTTTAGTTTCCTGCAGGGGCATCCCAGAGAAGGAAATACTGATGCTCCCACCCTCCCCCACCGCCAAAATCAGTATTTTTCACACATTTTTCTATCATGAGCACAGTCTAATTCCACAATTTAGTCCAATTTTACAATCCCATGTAATTTCGTTCTTGCCCAGCTCTCCCGAAACAAAATCCTGGGTACTACACTGATTTACTGTTTTAAACTATTGTAGAAAGAATCATTTTGCTCAACTTTGAATTCTTCGTTACAACTCTGGAATGGAATTTCTAAAAAGAACAGTTAATGCAGGGTTCATACTCATCAGGGTATTATGGGATTCAGGGGAAAATCGGGGGATTTAATTTCAGTTTTAAAAATCAGGGGAATCTCAGTGGGTAATTAAAAAAATTCCCCAAACCTGGGAAAAACTGACAAAACGATCAGCTACTCTGGGAAATGAGGGAAATCGCCATTTTGCGTGCTTTGCGGTGTCATAATGAAATCAAACTAAGGCACGCCTTTTAACGTCATGAGATATAGAATTTGAAAGTAGCCACTCTTTCTTTGAGATTACCTTGTTTTTATTTTATCTTATTGTCTGATTTTTTTTTTAAGGGGAGGTGGGGGTGGGGTCACGTTGTCGTAATGATAAAAAATGTCATTAATTGCTGACATGTGAAAATTATTTCATCCCGGAAAATACATCAGGGGATTTTATTTTGGAAAATGAGCATGGACACTGTAATGTGAATCTGGATGTGAAATTATTCATTTCCAAGTGTTTTTGTGGTTGTTGCACAGTGTTAATTATAACAATGGTTCCTGTTACCATCTCCTTTTTTTCTATATACAGTACTCTCTCCTATAACCGAACAAATGTGGACTGGAGTAATTCGGTATGAGAAAAATTCGGATAAGTGAGAGTTGGGTATATTTTTTATTAAAAAAGACTAATAAATGTACCTATTTGACATGTGAAAACGTTAATTTACACATTTTATTATGTTTACACATTATTTTTGAAATTGCAATTTGAAGTACATATATATATTTTTTAAATATTGCATTAAATATGTCTGTTTAGTTCTTTGCTCAATTCGCTGACGAGCTGCTAACCTCACGCCAATGCCTCATTATAATTACGGCAGAAAGAGTTGATTCACTGTGTTCTACGAATCGTAAGATAACCTTTATTAAAGAGAATTAAAAATGTATAAAATTCAGTGCCAAATTAAAGGGGGGGAAATGCATAACTTCAATGATTGAAATGCTTCCTCCGAAGAAACGCGTTTCTCTTCAACAGGTGCTTCATCGTCATTGCTCACACCCATTTCCTTTTCATTTACAAAATTTAATTGCGCTAGGGCTGCAAATATGCAAAACATTTGTCTGGACATATTTCGTGAGCACTTCAAACGAGCAGGCAGAATTCTAAAAACAAGCGTGCAATAAATTTTGAGCTGTTATTAGTCCGGATATATGAGAGTCCGGATATAAGAGGGCCGGACATGGGAGAGTCTACTGTATGTGTGTTTGAGGCACAAAAGCACTTTGTGCAATCAACAAGAAATGCAATCGCTTAGCAATAAAAATTTAAAAACTCGTAAGTTTACATTGGATTCCTATACATATACTATAAAAAAGTAATCAGCAGAAAAGGTTTAAAACCTTAAAATGGTTCCATAAATTAGGGCAAATCTTCTTACACCAAAAGAGGAAACCTATTGATCTACCTTTTACCGTTATACGTAAAAGTATCGAGGTCACCAAGTGTAACGCGATAGTTTCTCCCTTCCCCTACTTCAAGACCCTCCAAGAAGTTCGTTTTTGTGATGTTTTTATCTTGATGACAACATTCCTTCTCAAGGTAATATTTATAGTGTGTGTTGCAACGGATCCAGAGTAAGAAAAAAAAATTGGGTTGTATCCTAGCTTAGCAGATGAGGTTAAAAAGTCTTCGTCTAATTTCTTAAACTTACGTGTAAAATATATAGAAGTGTAAAAATATAATGATTCAACGAATTAATATCTTTAATAAAAGTTACAAAACAGACATAAAAAAAAAAATCGCCTCAAAACTTAGTTTAAATATTTATCAAGCAACGTTATATTGGGAGATATAACATATATCACGAATCGTGATTCTATATGGTCAATATCAATAGGTATTTAGGGTTTACATACGCATTTTAAATACTTTCTCCTTACGTTATCCCATTTCTTCCTCAGTAACCTAGAAAATCCATGCAAAAACTTGTTACCAATTACTTAGATTCAAATGAATTAAAAATTCAAATTGTCATATTTTGAAAATCAGAAATACTTCACATATATATAACAAATGTTAAAAGTATTAAGAAACTTTATCTTGTGTCTGAATAGTAACAAATAAATATAAATATGCGTTTCAATGCGTCTGTAATCATTTTTGACGCAAACTTACAATAATAGTTACACAATGCACATGTAATTTTCATTCTTTTTTTTCTTTTTTTTTTTTTTTTGTGTGTGTGTGTTTAAATAATAAATTGATCAATTATTAAAATTAATCCTTATCTAAGTATAATAATTTTTGCCAAAAGTCTAGACAAAACAGACAAGCAAAATCATTTTATGACTTCCTTTTAAAGACTATTTTCAAATCACGGTAATTTCTATCACACTGATTTTAAAATCTCCAGAATTCTTTTCTCAATATTTTATATTTGTTTGTTTATTTATTTATTTACACTGAAACTAAATAAATACTTAATAAGTAACCATCCATTAAAAAAAAAATTATTTTAGTTTCAGTATTATATATAGCAGAGAATCTTTGTAATTTCAATGTCATGAATTATTGAAATTAATCCTTATCTAAGTATAATTATTTTTGCCAAAAGTCTAGATGAAACGGACAAGGAAAACCCTTTTATGAATTCTTTTTAAAGACTATTTTCAAATCACGGTAATTTCCATCAAGCTGATTTTAAGATTTCTCGAATTCTTTTCTCAATATTGTATAGGTGATAATCGTGTTTTTTACTAATACTATGCCCGAATAATACGTGGCAAGATGTATTATTACTTTTTAACCAACGTCATTCAAAAATTACATATTTTCTTCATTAGTACATTAAAATAATTCTTAACAAAAGTAATTTTGAGAAATATATACCATTAAGATTTTTTTTTTTTTCTCGTTTAACAAGCATCTCTGGTTTCTGCAATATTTCCTGAACATCTTTTTTTTTCTTTCTTTTGTTTTCTTTCATTTTCGTCTGATTAATGCGTCGTATACTAAAGACAAACGATGTTATAACATTTTATCGACTCCGCTGGAAAGTGTTTAAAAGGGTAATTTTCAAATACCTTCCTATTTAACTGAAGATAATTTTATGTGAAAGAGTTGACTTTAAAATTCCAAAATTTTCTAAATTGTAATTATGTTTAATTGTTAATTTCCATTTATTATGCATGGCATCCCTAAAGTCCCGTTATCATTACCAAACGTTATAACTATGAAGCATTTGATGTAGATGGTAACTATTTTTTGCTGCAGCATCTAAAGGTCGTATTTTGGAGTATGTAAAGTTAAAAGGTGGATTAGACGAGATGGAACAATCAAGTGCCTCCTCCAGAATCGTTCACCACATGTCACGTCCCGGGACTTTTTGTACGGGTACAGACGTTAAAGACACATGTATGCACATATATTGATGACACAACTTTGCTGAAGAAGCAATGCAACAGGATCACAGAAGCTATCAAAAGTGTAACGCCTGGTATGCTAATTCCTGTACGGCAGAAGATAAAGTATATCGCTTTGAGATATTGAGGGCAAAGGGCGAAATTGGGAAATTTCATTAGTGCCCAGTGACAAGTAGTAGCAATTTTATTAGCGGCTACTTTTTAAAACTAGTGAATACTTTTATATTTAAAAGTGTTGAACAATGAACTTTTGTTAACATTTCTGTCAATATTAATCTAAAAATTATAAAGCGCAAATAAATATGTTAATATTTACATTTTGCCATGACTTTTTGAAAATTAAATTTATTTGGATTTATTAATTAAAGGATAAAGTGTTTTGTTGGGAATATTAAACGAAACCCTTTGTGCGATCGTCGATCACGCTTACCCACTTGTTATAAAATTCCAGAAATTCCTTTTTCAATTTCTTCTAGGTTATAATCATGTTGTTTAGTATTGCTATTTCCCTGGTACATTAAATGTACCAGGAAATTAGCGTATTGTCAAAATTGTACATAATTGATAATATTCCTCTTCGGTCAATGTCACTTAAAAAGTTGTATAACTCTTTCATGTGTTATTAAATAATGAAAATTGCTCTCTCAAAACACCTTATAAAATGAACATTTTAGATTTTCATCTTACTGTTTAACAAACAAAAAGAATATTTCAACAATTTTTTTTCTGTTTTTTCTCTCTCTCTAGCCATTACCGTCTAATCACTGCGGGATGTTAAAGAAAATCACCACTTATTAATGAACAGTTAATTAATTTTGTTGTTGAAGCTGTCTCGCACCTGGATTGATACTTTTGTGAATCTCTTCTCAAATATTTTCTTCTTCATAATTAGGTCGTTTATTACCATTATCCTCTGTCCCCACAATTAGAGGCCATTCACTTGGCTAAACTGGTTCTATCTGTCGTCTGACGGTACGAGAATGCACCGATTACCTAAGAAAATGTATTGGCGGCCAGAAGATAAAGGAGTTTCCTCTCGTGGTAAAGAGATTGGATTTTTCCTTAGCAATAATCGATCAAAATAAAAGGCCAAAGGCCGTTGCCAAGAAAATAAAAGACCGCCATGATGGAATTTCACTCAGCACTGTTCATTTGCAGGCACGAATTTAATATCAGCCCCGCTTCCTTATATTTTCGCTACCTTTCTTCGACATATAGAAACTATTGTTTGATCAGATCTATATAATTCGGTTAAAGTAATATCCTGTTGAATACGACGTACCTTAATGTATACTGAGTCACAAAGACCTCCATGATGGAAATGGAATTTTACACAATACTTTTTTTTGTAAGCACAGATTTAATATCTATTCCGCTTCCTTATATTTCCACTATCTTCCACCTTCAAATTATAAAAACTGTTGACGAATTTTATTTATGCGTTATCGATTAAAATAATATCATGTTTAATACCGTGTATTATAGATTCCTCAAATGACAAAAATCGCCATAATGGAACTTCGCTCAACACTCACTCTTTATAAGCACGATATTTAAATATCGGCTCAGCTTCCGTATGTTTTCGCTGCCTTTCTTCGACATTTAGACACTATTCTTAAATCTACTTTATATGATACGACTGAGGTAATATCCTGGTTAATGTGATATATAACACACACTCTGAAATTCCTACAGCTTCGGATATTGAGACTAGAGATTTTGCTGATTTTAGTACATCAAAAATATATCTTAATATATGAAATATAAATTAAACTTATTCTTTGAAAAAGAAAGATAGAAAGGTGTAGTTCAACCAAAAACAATAAAATGGAATTATGTACAATAAAATGGAATTATGTATAAAAATAATAATATTTCAATTCTTCATACTCACACAAGCTTCTATTGCTTAAAAACTGTCTTTTTGCTAATTAAAGTTAATGAAATAGATATTTTAAAATAAACCGGGTTATAGTAATATTTTTAACTCATTTATAGTCGTATTTATTTCTATTATTCACATTTAAATTAAGAACTTTTTGAATGTACATTTTCAAAGACAAACATCAAAACTCATTGAAGAATTGTAACCATAGAGTAACTGTGCGTTTTAAGAGTAATACTATAACAAAGCTTTCATGCATTATAAGGCGGGTTACGCATTTTGAATTTCACTATATATATATAAATCGCCTTATTTTAGCAAGGGTGATTGTGTTCAGGTTATATACCTGAATTCAGGTATTTTTTTTTATTTTTAGTTTTAGTACAGAAATTCTGTTTTTTCTGATAGTTAAATTCATAAAATGAAAATACAATATCAACTTCATATGATTGCTAAACATAATTAAAGTTCATATTTTTCATAATTTGACCTCCCTGTAATACATTATGTTCCCTCCATACAGAAACGTTTTCTCACTAAAATTTCAGGTATTTTTTCATTTTTTGGTAAAGGCAGAATTTTTTTCCTTTAATTTGTTTTTAAAGATTGAGGGGCAATAAGGTGCTATTTTTTAAACCAAAGGGAAGGCAGGGTACAGCACCCTCCTGAAATTCCCTGGGGGAAACTCTTATTTTATCTCAGCAAAATGACTATTGCAATACTATAAAGTTTCGACTTCTTAAATCCCAAAATTGTAAATCTAACAGAAAAAAATGATAAAATTGAACGTCATATTTAAAAACAAAATGAGAATATATTTTTTTTTAGTAACATAACGAGAAAAATTTCGGAAGTTTTGAGAATGCCAAATTTTTAGAAGAAGAAGAGGAAGAAAAAACTGCTGCATAACAGAGTGAAAATATTTTAATTTAAACAGGATGAAAGCCTTAATTGTTTGGTATCCATAAAATATTTTACTATGGAAAAAATCATTTATTTAAGATATTATGAATACTAAAAAGCCAAAATTTTCAAGAAAATTAATAAAATTCCATATTATATATATATATATATATATATATATATATATATATAATAAAATTAAATAAATAAATAAAAATAAACTTTTTCATGAGCTATTTAATTCATGATATTATGAAAATTTTAAAACAAAGAACAACACAATATTTTTTGTTGTTGTTGTTGAAATGTAAAGCGTTAAAAATTAACTTTTATAATTTTTAAACAGAATTTTGATAATTTTAATACCATTTTATAGTCTCCTTGCTTTTAAATTACTTTTCCAATTTTAAAATTCGAAAAAATATTTATATTGTTTTACACAGAATAAAATTCCAATTAAAATGGTTAAAATAAAATAAGGCATTTCCACAAAAGCGTTTAATCTAAATAAATGTGAGTTTCAAATTCTCATATTATCATTCTTTTCAGTTTTTCATATTCAGAAGTATTTATTTTCTGGTGAGAATACATTAAAGATTTTTTGAAAAAATCATAATAAAGAATATTATTTTTCTTTGTTTTATTGTTCATAATTTTATAAACCTTTTTCCTTACATTATAGAATCCAAAACTTAAACGAAATGAAAATTAGGGAGATCGTTTAAAAGATAATTTAGATTCCTTGCTGCTGGAATTTTTAGTAATTATTTTTCTTTTTAAATCTTTCCAAGATAGTTGAAAACGTTTATGCCTTCAGATTGTGTCTCTTGTTTTTTCCGTGTTGTAACTGTCGTATATTTATATACAATCAGGATCAGTTTAGAAAGAATTTTCCTTAAAAAGACCCATTACAAACACAAATCTCTCATTATCTTTAAAATGAACGCTTCCCAAATTTAATAATCTCCCCCCCCTTCCCCCCCCCAAAAAAAATAAATAAAAAATAAATAAATAAAATCGAGCAAGTCGCAAAACAACTGAAGTTAAGAACCTATTATCTGCATATATTGTATATATAAAAAATGAATTTAATGCATATATATATACACCGGGAGATTTAAAATATATATCTCGGTAATTACCTATATTAAGACGCTTATAATAGAAACATACTTTCAATTACAAAAAGAGTAAAATTCAACTAGAGTTTTTAATTTCTGTTTTACAAAGGACTGTATCCATTTTAAATTACGAAATGTATTTATTTTATTTTGCTACGACCTCTTTTTCCTATAACATACATTTAGAAAAATTATTCTGCGGACATATCAACAAATTCCCATTCTTTTACAACCGAAACTTACCGAGTTATGATACTTTAAATTTTTTCCGGAAATGATAAAAATATGGTATTTCCGTTTTCATTTTGGATTCCGTTACATAAAGGATTTGTTTAAATTATAGTGCATGGGAATGTGCGAAAATTGTGTAAGTGCATTTTAAAGACGTTATATCAATTCAAGCATAATATTGAGATGCACAACAATATCTCTTTGGAAATTGTGTGTGAAATGGCTAGTTTGCAAGGAATTGGGAATTATTCAGTAACGGGCTTTGACAGTAATTATTTAACTTTTTTTTAAATAATTGTTTATACTCTTTTCAACGATAAACTTTTCAGATTTTTTCTTCTTTTGTAGTAAGGAAACTTCCGTGTAAACACAAGGAAAATTGAAGGACACAGTACCATGTAGAAAACTTTTTACATTATCGATTTGAGACGTTTTAAATTAATTTGCTGTTTCATTACAATACATTATTAACTAAAACGTTTATATTTGAAAATTGGAACATCTGGAAAAAAATTCTGCGCCATTTCTATACAAAGGTTACTTAAAAGAAAAAAAAAAAAAACTAATTCCCTTGAAAGTACTTGAAAAAGAAAAAAAAAAACTATAAATCAACAAAAGCAATTCCACTAAATTTGTAGTAAAATATCTATTTTCTTTGAAAACAGAATACACTAAGGAATTCATTTCCTTTGTAGTAAAAGGTTTTTAATAATAATTTTCTTCTTCAGTGATATCATAACCTAAGCTCTTTTTATAAAAGTTTCATTTTGTTAAAAAGCAAATCATCGTGAAACATTTTAAATTCCTGCTTGCGGCATTTTCAGTAATAATTTGCGCTTTTTTTCTAAACTACCTTCTTATAGAAATAATCTCAAACGTGAACAAAATTAAAACTAGACAAAACGTTTTTGAAAATATTTTAGATTCCCAGCTAAAATAATTTTCAAAAATAATTTATACTTTTTTCTAACCTACTTTCTTATAATAATGAATCTCAAACGTAAATTAAAACTAGGCAAATCTTTTAAAAATATTTCAGATTCTTAGCTAAAAGAATTTTAATAATAATTTGCACTATTTTTTCTAAACTACTTTCTTATAGTAACGAATCTCAAACGTAATTAAATGAAAACTAGGAAAAAACGTTTTTGAAAATATTTTAGAATACCCAGCTGAAAGAATTTTTAATAATAATTTGCACTTTTTTCTAACTCACTTTCTTAGAGTAATGAATCTCAAACGTAAACAAAATGAAATCTAGGCAATTTTTAAAAAATATTTCATATTCCCAGCTGTAAGAATTTTCAATAATAATTTACACTCTTTTCTAAACTACTTTATTATAGTAATGAATCTCAAATGTAAACAAAATGAAAACTAGGAAAATCGTTTTTGAATAAATTTTAGATTCTCAGCTAACAGAATTTTTAGTAATAATTTATTTTATAACATTATTCAATAAAGTATGTAAATAATAACTGCACAGAAGATAGCATAATAAGAAATTGATTTTCTTGATAATAAAAGTTTTTTAAAAAAAATAATTTCTTTTTCTTTTAATAATACATTTTTCAAAAAGGCTTTTCTATTGCAGTAAAAAAAGAAGTGTCCCTGACAAAACATTAACATCCTTAAAACGAACAATGGATATCATATTCAGGATAACAGATATCTTTTGGATATGAAAACATCACACCAACAGACGTTCTGCGGATGACATGTTAGGACGTTTTATAGACAATTATAGAATCAAGAAAGGCGGATATAAATTAAGGAGGAAGTCTCATGCACGTGTGAGTCCTAAAAGAAAATCCAGAGGATTTTTAAAGGATAATATAATTGAATAATTCGTTCTCTCCTCTGGATATCTAGTGGATAGTTCTCATAGGATATGACAACTACAAGATCTGTAGGAGCACTATAGGATAACCGGAAGACGATTGTGATTGTATGGGATGTAAATAGAATCGAAATTAAAGAGTAAATTGTCGGGAATTTTTTACGCCAGCCCCCCCCCCCCCCACACACACACACACAGGTGGATTGAGTTGTAGTACTCCGACAAATGTATTACACAGTTTTTCCCTTTTTTGACAGATTTTTTTTTTTTTATTCTGTTTAATATGCGCGATTTCACAGAATTTTCGTGAAATCATAATACAGGGTTTTTTGATAGATGTCTTTTAGAGGGATTGTAAGCAAGATAACTTATTTACTACAGTAATAAAGCGTGCTGTTTAAATAATTAATGCTTATGCTGCCAAATTTGATTAATTAAAATATTTAATGGTATCTTTTGCCCTTTATTTCCATTTATATAATTCCTAAAAATGGTTTATTTTTCTAAATAGTCCATTAATTTTGCAAGTCTGTTCAGTTTGCATATAAACATATTTTAAAAATTACTCCTTCTTACTTCAAGAAAAATACATGCAAGAACTATTGTAATTTAAACATAAATTAATTAATTTAACCATCTTTTTGTTACACAAATTAATTGAAAACTCAACCAAACAATTAACGAAAAATGAACGAAAAAAAAATCAAATTTCCATTTTAAAAAGTTTAATTTATTTGGGTTCATATTAATTATTCTTTGATGTATTTTTAGAGAGGAAAAACAAGTTAATAGGAATTCATTCAATAACGTGTTCTCTCTCTGTCTCTAAAAATACATAAATTAATCTATCAATTGCAGAATAAAAAGTGAATAAAATCTTCGTATTTGTAACAATAATTAAACAAAAACCACGGGGATTTCTTGTTTTTGTTTTTTAAGGGGATTTTCTTTCACAAAGAAAAATATTGGCAAAAAAATATTGATTTCTGGCCACCCAACAGGGTCAGTGTTTTTTCTTTTTTGTGAGGTGTTTAACAACACATAAAATAAATAAATAAAAATAAACTATTTTCCCGGTAATTATGATAGAACATTTTGCGTTTATATAAAACATTTTGCGTATATTTGCTTCGTATTTGTAAGAAAAATTACTGTCTTTTCTTTTACAAGAAAAAATATGGACATATAAACATGGATTTTAATTGTTTTTCTGTTTTTGTGAGATGTTTTGATATAATGTATGAGCTATTTATACTTCTCTGATTAATTTTTGTTTGAATATTGTTTAAATGTATCTATGATTGTTAAATGTATAACATTTAAACAATCGTCAAACAAAAAGCAATCACAGAAGCTGTAAATATACACCTAAATTATGTTAAACCGATCAAAACATCTTAGAAAAAAAGAAAATAATTACCCTATCAAGTGACAAAAAATCATGTTTATCTGCCGATCTCCTTTCATTTATACATTTTTATAGAGTGAATAAAAATGAATAGGGGTTCTTTCCCACATATTTTTGTTTGAAGATTGTTTAAAAGTGTACAAAATATTCAAACAGTCGCCAAACAAAAAACAGTCTCAGAGGCTGTAAATATGCACCCTGAATTATGTTAAAGCAATCGAAACATCTTAGGAAAAAAAAAAATAATACCCTATCAGGTGAACAAAAATTAATCCATAGCTGCCGATCTCCTTTCATTTATACATTTTTAAAACGTGGAGAAAAAATAAATAGATGTTTTTTTACGTTATATTTTCTTCCTGAACTATGAGGGAAGTAAAAAACGAAAATGTAAAGTTTTTTAAAAATTCACAACAAATTTTAGGCAAAGAATTTTGTCAGGGTGGACTTTTCCACAGTATTTGAACTCAGTTGTTCTTGTCATTAACTGTCTGCCATGTAGCCTTCAGGGAGTAATGTCTCATCAGGAATGTATATGCATACCTTCAGGTGTCATCGTTTATTGGTAGCAAAATGTTCGATGTTTCCCGGGATGATTGTGTAGTAGAAAAGATACTTCGCGCGCATCAGATGATTGTACCCCGGGGCTTTACTAACTTGGTGGTAGGTCAATGTGCCCAGCTCCCTTTTGATTGGAATAAAATATTGCAAAAAACGGTATGACATTTCCAATTAACAGCATGGGATTTGGAATAGATCTACTGACTCAAAATGTATTTATTCATAATATTTATGAACTTAAAAGTTTCACACAAATTTTCCTAATACAGGGAAATCGTTTAACCACCCGTTAATATATTCTTTGACACTGCCTCAATGATACCTTTATCCTTTATGAATGTACACTAAGGCGCTTCCGTAATCTAAACATTCTTTATTTTTTCACTTTTTTTATGTCGAAGGATCGATAATGAAATTGATTTTTTAAAAGTGCCAATGTTAATTATAAAAAAAAAATTAACACTTGTAATAAATTACGGTAACGTTTCTTAATATGCTAGAAGCACTTACAAAAATTTTAAACGTGAAAATTTCTTTCCCAAAAACTAAAATTTTCTAAAATTCAAAATATCATAACTCTATATGTTTTGGTCTTAAAAGGACGGGATTTTTTTCGATATTTTTTACGCCTTTCTTAAACAAAAGACAACAGTAATACAACTTGTAGGAATAGGGCGGTATAAAACAAGCTACGCTGCCGACGGCAGGCATACTTCACCACTGATTCAAGGTTCTCCTGAACCCAAACGAGTTATCCACCAGGGAGGGTACAGTTTACCCTGGCCACCTCCACGAGTAGTCTCTTCGGCCGAGGGGTCTGCGCTAGACATCCTACATTAAAGAGAGATTAGACATTGACGAAATGTCCGCCATGTAAGTTCCAAAGCAGGTGGAACGCAGTAGAATGTAATGTATTTTCATCACTCTCTAACACTTTTTATTGTATTAAAATCATGGAAAATTTGTTTTATATGCCTTCAGAGAGTCTTGAAAATGCATTGCATTCTACTGTGTTCCACCTGCTTTGGAACTTACATGGCGGATATTTCGTCAATGTCCAATCTCTCTCTGATGTAGGATCTCTAATCTGCGCATCACTCTCCTGCACCCAAGCAGTTGACGAAGGTCGTTACAATAGCAGAGCCCATGTAGAGAGAAAGTACAAGCCGCATAACACTTGGGGACCGTACAAGAATTCTCCAGAAGCTTCGGGGCTGGAAACCCAAGAGGGCGCCGGGCCCTAGGCATTAAACCATGGAATTAATGCACCCGAACGTGGGAGCTCTATAAAGACAACCACTAGTTCGTCAGCTAAAAAGCAAATCGTATTTCAATATGTATGCCCTTGCAAAATAAATGTATTTACAAAAAAAAGCTGTACTTGATTTCTATGCTTTTGTAATTGGAAATAAGTTTTTATCATCAGCGGTTTAAGAGATAATCGCCATTACAAATGGTTGTGAACCATCCGATTATACCTAGTTTCAGTATATAACCTAGTATTTAATGACATACATTAGACATATAAGGCATTACTAATCAAGGGATTAATATTGATTCCCTATTAGTGATGGAGAACTATTTAAAAAACTGTAGATGCTTAATAATTAATATGTTCCACCCTTTTTTTTTTCCTAGGAGAGATAAAAGCCCGCCATGTTATGATTTAATACGTTTTATTTTTAGCGAAATATGACTTTAGCAGTTTAATGCATATTTTTGTTATTGTAAAAATTGCGATATGTTTCTAGACTGTCTAAAGAATTCTTCAAAAGAAAATAATAGGAGACGAATATGTCTTATTCTGCGTGTACTTATAGTTATAATAATTTTGTTTATTATTTTCTTTTAATTTAAAATTTTTGCTTATTTAATTATATTTTTTTCTTTCAGACAACGGGAGTAGATGATACAAGTTTATTTTCATCAGAACATAACAGTGTCATAAGGAAAGGTAAATATATATTTAATATTTTTATTAATCATTTATTTACGTGCTTTTTTTATGGTTACACACTTGAGAATCTTAATAATACTTACGATATGTAAAACTTAAAAGAGGAATTCTTGTCATAGTTAGAAGAACGAAACTTAAACTGAACTCTTATTTTAAAGGAAATTTTATTGACTATGATATTAAATAGAACATAAAACCAAAAATTATTTAAAAAAAAAAATAATAAATAAATAAATAAATAAATGACGTTTTAAAAATAAATGAAATGTATGATTCTCATATGATTAAAATTCTAGTTTGTTAAAATTCCTTTTTTGGGAGCACAATAAATTTTAAATCCACAACTTAGCAAAATAAGGATTACATTCTTCTAATTTTCCAGATGCCTTTTTTTTTTTTTTTTTACTTTTCTGTAAAATAGCTACAAAGAGAAAAATATTATTTTTCTGATTTTCAGCTAAATTTGACTTGTGGTTCTACATTTAGCTTTTATTTCGATACTATTTTTCTTTTATTCCATATATTAAACAACATATTGCAGTTTAAAATTATTAAAAAATTATATTGTTTTGATATTGCTTTTGTGGTCATTTATTATTTTTCGTTCATTAAACATTTTTATAAATGAATATTTAGCTAATTCAAATTACTGAAATTTTATCATTTACCAAATGAAAAAAAATATATATGTATATATATATATATAAAACAAATTTGGATATATTCTTGAAATGAGCATTTAATCTGTGATTAAGATAATAAAATTAAGATTTATTTATTTATTTTTAATTAAGAAGAAAAAATTTTGATATTTTTACGTTAAAATATTAAATTTTTGAAAAAGTTTTATTTGCCTTTTGTAATATAAGAGTTGCAAGAAATTTCTTTTATTTCTAAAGTAATTCCTTGATTTATTAAGTTGTCTATAGATAAATTATACCTACACTTTCCGATGTCGCAATGTAACATCTTTGAAAAGTTTATTGCCTTCTATAATCCAGAAGTTAATTGTTCGAAGACAATTTTATTAGGTGTAAAAAAGAAAGAATATACTTTCAAAAAGCAGAAATAGGTTAATATGGTTGTAAAAATTCATTCTGGGGAAAAGTTATGCTTTCAAAAGAAAAGAAGATATATGGTTGTTTTCAGAGATCAAAAGTCTCCTTCTTTAACTATTAAAAGCTAATTGCTTAAAAATTGAAAGGAAATTTTAATGTCAGAACAATGATGACAATAAAAAGTTTTGAAATGAAAAAAATAACTGTGACAGGAATTCAATTATAATTAGCAACAACGTCAAGATTTTTGTTGCAATTTAGAATATATATAATTTTTTTAAAACCCTTTATATAAATTTTAAGAATATAGCCAAATAATTATACTAATAAGCACTTTAGTTCTTCAGATGAAATCTAGAAAAAAATATTGACAGAATTCATTTGGTGCAGAAAACATAAGAAAGGGGAAACTTTATCTTACCTTGTCATCAGTTATGGCATTTTTAAACTGTAATATCTTTATTACGGCATTTTTCATTTTTTACTTTTGTGTGTAGAAATACAAGAAGATCAAAACCGTATTTTATAAAACATGTATTTGCAGAAATATGCATGCATTTGACATTTGTTTCTTTATAATTCCTTCTTCTCTCTCATACTGCAAAAGGTCAAAATTTGTTTTTTGTCTGTAAATTTTTAATATACTAGAAAAGGAGACTATCACAATTTGATATAAAAAAAAATTAATTATGCATTTGAAGATAAACATTAACCATTGCTTAATATTTTTATTGCAGAATTACATGAATTTAAGAAAGACATATATTGCAAAGAAAATTGAATTTCAGTGTACTTGGACTGGACAGCTTACACGGTTAAGGGTGTATTCAAATCCAAACTGTTTATTTTGAGACACATTTGTAAATTCATTTTTGCTCCAAAATGCATCCAATTGGCAGGCTCTCTTATTCAGAAACTTTACAATGTCCGTATTGTCTCGATTTTTTGATAAAGGCAGAATATATTTCAAAAAATGCTGTCAAAGTGGGCATTTTGAACCGAATTTCCCAAAGCGATAGCGCTGGAAGGAAAAAAAAAAAAAAAAAAAATGATCGTACTGCTGTTTGTAAAAGCAGTGTACAACATGCGAGGTTATTCGCTCAGGTTATTCCCTCAGA
This sequence comes from Maratus michaelseni, assembly GCA_963931845.1. Taxonomy (NCBI): domain Eukaryota; kingdom Metazoa; phylum Arthropoda; class Arachnida; order Araneae; family Salticidae; genus Maratus; species Maratus michaelseni. Next base: position 299,896,524 of record OZ007587.1, on the reverse strand, counting down.
AACTGCAATTTGTCTAACAGACTGAATAATTGTCTGTAAATCAATTTCTAATTAATTGAACGAAAAATAAAAACATGGGGCCCTTATAAATGTCTTTATAAATCACGCCGCCAAGTTTCCTATTGTTACTTTTAAAAATGAGTCTGAGAATGTGTCTCAAAATTTTGAGTTGTTGAGCGTGGAAAAATATTTTTTTGAATACCGCCTTAAGAGAAAAGTTTCAAGAAATTGGTCATACAAAAAAATAGATATTGCTGGTTAATTTCTCGTTCAATTTCAAGAAATATTTCAACGCTTTGATTTAAAAGTGCAGTTAAGCTATCGTCTTCATAAAAAAAAAAAAAAAGAATACCAATATTTCGCCGATACTCTGAGTGCTAAATTCCTATATCATTAGAGACTGGGTGATCTCCATATAATCCATTACAAAGAATGATAATTAAATTTATAAAATATTTATTACGTGTCGTACTTGAACTTGTCTCAGGTTCTTTAAAAAAGTTCTACTGTCTATTCCGGCGTATATAACGCGCACTTTTGAAACTTATCAAAATTTATAAGTGTGCATGTAATAAATAGAATACCAATATTTCGACGATACTTTGAGTGTTAAATTCCTATATCATTAGAGACTGAGGGATCTCCATATAATCCATTACAAAGAATGAGAATTGAATTTATAAAATATTTATTACGTGTCGTACTTGAACTTGTCTCAGGTTCTTTAAAAAAGTACTACTGTCTATTCCGGCGTATATAACGCGTACTTTTGAAACTGATCAACATTTATAAGTGCGCATATAATAAATAGAATACCAATTTTTCGACGATACTTTGAGTGTTAAATTCCACTACTGTCTACGTAAGTACTGTCCACTACTTCCAGTACTGTCTACGTAACACGCAGGATATAAAAAACGAAAAATTAAATTTTTTTAAGAATATACCCTTGATAGTTGAGAACTCTCAGTTGGTGAACAAGAAAAGAAGACTTAATTGGTTGAATAAACTAAAGCATTGGTTCTCAATCGGTGTGCCACAAGAGATTCTCAAGTGTACCGTGAATTCTATGAACTAACAAAAGTACTTTAAAATTAAAAATTCTAAATTCTGCAGTTTACTATGTAATGAGTTTTAGTGTCATAAAGTTACATTTCCTCTCAAATTCGTTTGTGTTTGAATAATTTTAATAAGAAACATCAGAGAACTGCAATGAAATAAATGTATTATAATCTATTTCTTTTTCCTCAATTGCAAATTTACATTTATTACAAAAAAATATCATCCGCCCTCAATGTTACATTTGCGAGAAATAATCTTTTCTGAAACGAAAAATGTTCAAAACAAAAAGATTTACTAGTACGCCATTCCGAAAACCCTACCTTGTAAAAAAATATTATTTAAAAAAAAATGTTTTTCTTACAAATAATAACAAAATATTTTACTTTATTTGTGATAGAACATTTTGTTTAGTAAAATTTTCAGTAAAATTATATCACGATTCTATGGACTAACAACAGTACTTTAAAATACAACATTCTAAATTCCACAGTTTATTATGTAATGAGATTTAGTGTCATATAAAGTTGCACAACTTCCCAAATTCGTTTCAGTGTTTGAATAATTTTCATATGTTATTAAATAAATTAAATGTTATGTTATTACATAAATTGAAAAAGACCATATATTCCTTTCATAGGCCTTCAATCATCCTAAATTTAGTGAGCCGTGGAAGTTTAACCATGGGTTCGAGTGTTCCGCGTGATTAAAAAATGTGGGAAAACACTAGAGTAAGATTCCTTAGCGGTTTCTGAAGATTTATGCAAACAGGTAGGCTTCGCAGCGTCGTATGTCCTTGCTCCGCATTTGCTTATATTTTTCTAGTTATCATACTTTTTTTTTTATGTTCCTGTTATATTTTATGCAACATATCTCATGAAAATTTCTTTGCAAAGGATTGGGTTTGTATTATACAGCAAATATACCTAAAAATATGAAGAAAGAAAATAGTCTCAAATAGTAGATGCGCTTTATACGCCGGCATATAGGATATATATATATATTATTTTGCGTTGCAAATCCTGACATATTCATTTAAATTTTCTATTTTACTTTTTTCCTCAGGTATCAAGCCAAGGAACAATAACGAAAACAATAAAGATCTGATTCTGTCGGGATTGACATCAGCTCAGGACGTTTTTTGTTCCGTTCCGGGACGGTTATCCCTTCTTAGCTCAACATCAAAGTACAAGGTGACGGTTGGAGAAGTCCAACGAAGGTTATCGCCGCCAGAATGCCTAAACGCATCCCTACTAGGAGGTGTTCTCAGGAGGTAAGCTTTTCCAAAAATTTTACCACAAATATAAAAAGTTGGGCAAATTTCTGTGCCACAGGGTAAAAGCTCCAGTAGTGAATCTTGCAACAACCAAACATAATTAGCTGGTTACTAACTAGCTGTATAAAAATATTCATAATTCTTTGCTTATAGCTGAAGACTTTTGTCGCGTGATACACCAACGCAACGGAATGTGGGGGCCTTTTTCTGTGTTTGATGTGGTCATTCTTTTGTCGCAGGACAAGAAAATGCGACCGCAGTGGAAGAAGGTTACTGGCATGTTTAGTACTTCAACTGGGGAGGACATCTTTTGTTAATTTGTTGCGCTTTGTTTAAAAAAACGCTTTGTTTCCTATGTAAAAACAAATTAATAAAGCTCTACCGAAATGTTTTAACCCCCGTTTGTTATTACAAATTTGGTAAATAAAACAGGTTTTCCAATCTTATTTTAATTACACGTCTCATCAAAACGTTTTGTAAAAAAAATCCTTGACTACTCTTAATTTATTCAACATAGGGTATTTTACATAAAACGCAAACTATACAACCTAAAGAACGTTGTAAGAAGCTTTAATTTAAAATTAAGAATTCTTGAATTATTTTCTTAATCTTATATCATTAATTATGAAGACTTGTGTATATCTGTTACATAGAATTGCACTTTAAAACTTATTATACCGAATATAATTTTAGGATATTAATATATATATATATATATAATATATTATGTATGAACTGCATAATACCGGAACATTTATATCTTAATTATTTACAATTCTGGTACAGGAAAAAGGTTTATATTGCTACTTTAATAATACAACATCCTAAATTCAAACATGGACTGCATACTACTAATCGCTATTAAAATTATTTAACAAACTGACAAATGTTTCAAAAATTCTTTCTTATTTCCTTTATAAGAGCAGACTTAATAGGATTCAGCGAATTTTTTTATAAATTGTTTTATTTACAAGTTTTGTATATATGAAACCGTCTTTTGGAACCTATTTTAATTATCCGACACATCAAAACGTTATTGAAAAATTTCTCGACATTTTCCATTCAAACAAAATAAATACAAAATGATGCATTTCCAGCAATAGAACCCAACTCCACCACCGCATATCTAACATAGAGTTATGTTGTAAACCCATCATTATTATGATAACTGATAATGAATTTTACAGTGTAATTCTATATAGCAGATTATTATTATGATTACGAAAATTTCCCAAAGCAAATTTAATAAACTACTGCTTTAATTAGTAAAGTATTATATAATTTAAAGAAAAAGTATTGGATTTTTTACAAATGCTTTATTCTTCCATTTATAAAAACATATAACAAAACTCCAATGAAATGATTTTAACCACCGATTTTAACCTCGTGTGTTATTTACAAATTTCGTAATATATGCGCATGAAATTGTCTAACTTTAATAAAACGACACATCAAAGCGATTGTGAAAAATTCCTTGTCTATATACTCTAATTCATATACAACATACACATGCGTTTTATTTGTAAATTAGGATTCTTTTATAGCCAGTGATATAAAATGTTAATTATATAACTTAAACAACATGGTATGAAATTTCTGTTTAAAACTATTTATGAATTCTTTCTTGAATTTCTATATCATTCGTTATAAAGATGCACGTTTATATCTCCTGTCACTAGAATTATGTTATAAAACTTATCTTACCAAATCTAGGAAATTTATATATAGCACAGAAACTGCTTTAATTTGGTAAACTAATCCTTAAATTATTAAAGTTATTGTACGTGAAAAAGGATGAATACTTTCAAAAAACATTTTAATGTTTACCTTGTAAAAACAAACTTAATAGAACTCTGGTGAAATAGGTTTTAAACACATGTGTTATTTACAAATTTGGAGCATGAAATTACCTTTTGAAACTTAATTTTATAATACGACATATTAAAGTATTTTGTGAAAAGTTCTTTTATTACACTCCATTCATTCAACATAAAGACGTCTTTTAGTTGTAAATTAGGGGTCTTTTACAGTCATTACATTGACATAAAACGTAAATGATGCAACCTAAAGAACATGGCACGAAATATCTGTTTAAAACTAAGCCTTCTCGAATTCTTTCCTGAATCTCTATATCATTCGTTATATCGTTATGAAGATGTACGTCAAGTAATGTTAGCTAAAGGAAATGTTTTTTAAAAAATGACTGTGCAGTTGGTTAAGCCAGTTACTTCCTTCTATATTTAAGGACCCCAATGAACTCTTCCATTAATCCTTTGAACTGGTATGTATAACGTCATAAGAGCCCACAAAGGATTTCTTTCAAGGTACACGAGGAATTTTTGTGTGGTTTGAATGCGGCAAAAAGTCAAAAGGAAGTCCGTTAGACATCTGCATCTTGAAAGGTCTTGTTTTACTTTTTTTAGTCTCTCGTTGACCTCTGAAGCTCATATAAGTACCTTTTGACGAGGCGAAAATTCAAACGAGGTAGCCTGTTTCTTTTGCATGCTTAATATGGGGTCATGAAGCAAGAGTTTTGTCCTGTCTTTTCTTGCCATTTTGAAAGCTTAAATTGAATGCAATTAATTTCTGAATCAAAGTGAACAAAATTATGGGCTAAGATCGCTTTTGTTAAATAAATGTAGATATCAAACATATGGTCATTTTTTTTTTCTTTTTGGAAGACACTTCATGCTGGATGCCAATTTCTATGCTGATAGCAATTTGAATAAATAAAATAAGTAACACACGAACGGGCTTGAGGAGAAGCAAGGGTTATTGGGGTTGTAATCTCATGGGTCATCCTATACCAAAAAATGTAAAGGGAAACTGGCACTCTTTTGTTTTATTTGAATTGTATTGTAAGGTTTCCGTGATAGTTTTGCTTCGGCACTCGTGTTTTTTCTCCACGACCCTGCACATGAAAGCTGAAACGGAACATACTGCAAGTAAAGTTTTATTATACTAACATCATACATTCAAGCATTAATTCATATAACAGATCTCTCTCCATTTTTATCTCTCACATACGTACGTACACATAACTACACACACACACACACACATACTTAAAAAACGTTATTTTTCTTTTAGCTTTGTAATTCAGATTTTGCACATGTGTGAGAGAGACGCATAGCATGTTTTACTTTGCTTAGTTTTGGGATAACAAGCGATATCTTCGTCAGCTGTGTTCAAAAGTGACATACGAATATGATAATATTAAAGGGAAGGTTTTGAATAGCGAAAGGAGAATCTTCCAATCGTTGCGTTTGCATTATAACATTTAAACGAATGTTAAACTCAGAAGGGGATAAAAAATTGTACTGATTGGATTTTTACAAATATAATAGAGGAGTCGAAATAGGGGAAGTTTTTGAGGGAAAAGGGAATGCAGAGAAGAGAGTTGGTGGTTTTAGTTTGAGTTGTAATTTTAGTAGTTTCGATTTTATGCGCCAATGATGAATTCTTTTAGAGTTATCTGAAATACCGATTATTTTTGGTGTAGTGTGTGTCGAAAAATTTAATGTTTGGGACTCGTGTAATCGTGCGCTAGTAGTGGTCAACATGCTACGAGAATTAGTCCGTGGAGTGTCAGTCTGTGCCATTATAGGTGAGCAAATCTTTTATTCCTTCCCTATCTTCAGCAGTTTAAATCTAATATTGCATAAAACTTCCTGTAATAAAATTTATTACTCCAGGTATGGTGTTTATCACTAACTGCTGATCAGGGCATGAGAAATAGTTTGATATTGTATTTAATTATTGTATATCTTTCTTCTATTATAATTTTCGAGAATTGATTTATTTATGTGAAACTGTATATTGCATTCTTCAATGTTAATAAATTTACTTTAATAACAAAACATCGTTTAATTCCTAAGATTCTATTTATCTATTTATTTATTAAGGCATTCTCAGCCAAATGTGGTTCTAACCATTTTAGCAATAAAGAATACGGCGATGTACAATGCTGCATCATAATAGTGATGAAACCTTTAAATGAACCGAGGGCCGTGCGAAGAGGGGGGCGAAGGGGGCTTTTGCCCCGGACGCGGATATTGAGGAGGCGCCAAATTTATACTACCAACCACGGTTTTATTTATTTATTTAGTATTCAATTTTTGGCCATCGATCATTTTCCGGGGAATTTCTTTTTCTCTCTTCGTCATTCTCTTATTTTCTGCCGTAAAACATCGTGATTTCTCTAAGTGAAATAAGTGGAAATTTTCTCATGTTTATTTAGTTGTTTGGAATTTCTGTATTAAAATTAAATATTTAAAGTTCTAAAATAAACGCAAAATATTTATTCAATAGAATTTATTTCTGTTTCTGCACTTTATCAATTTTGTGACACCTGTCACAAAGAGGAGTGGGGGTAGGCGCAAAATTACAACTTTGCCCCGGGCGCAGTTTTCTCTTCACACGGTCCTGAATGAAACTGTGGTTAATACCGATTAGAAGTAAAAATAAATTGTATTTTATCCACATATTTTAAGTAACTTTATATGTCAATTACAATAAGTATAGTTCTCTATCGTTAATTTCAGTAAAAAAAAAATTATTCTAATATGAATGTAAACTAACATTTTGGACACATACACACACACAAAAAAAAAAAAAAAAAAAAAAAAATATGATTACCAAATTTATTATTTTTTTTTTTTATACCCTTGATCATATTCCTATTTTACTTTGTCTCCCAACATGCACGATAAAATAAGGAACTATTGTAGTAACATTAATTTAAAAAAAAATCTCCTTAAAGTTCAAAATTTTAATGAAAATGAAATATTTATTTACAATCGAACCTCATTAACATGAACAAGCTTAATGTGAGCCCACCTTTAACATCAATTGTTTTCACAATCTCTGTTAAAATGAATACGACGATTTAGTTGTGTTAGATAACCTAAACATCTAATTAACATGAACAAATTTTAGCTTCCCTTGAGATTCACGTTAACTAAGTTGGACTGTCCATAAAGTATGTAATATTCGCTTTATTAGGGGGAAAAAAGTAAAGCTATTAATTTCTCTAGATATACGCATTTAATGATATTTTGTAATATTTTATTACATTTTATTATTTGAAGGATCTATTATAAGCACTTTACATTTGGTATGCTTTGGAGGCTTTTCAAAGCAATCCCGTGACCATAATCCAAATGAATGGTTATCTGTCATCGTACCAGGTATTTTTCTCATCTTCATCTAATTTTTTCCCCTTTTCTTTCTTTTCTTTTTATTTTCCTCGAATCGTTTAAAAAAGTGACCCGGAGGTATCTGTTTCTGTCATCAGTGTTACAACTTGAACATTGTCATTAATAACGACGCAAGCTTAAGAAATTTCATGGTTTTTCTTAGTGGAGAGTGTCGAAATTTCTTACTTTTTTTCCCCCTGAATATGCTTCATCGCCTTCCCAAATAATAAAAGTGCACAGTTAAAAACTGCCTTAGTTACAAATTTTATTTACGTGCTAGAGGAATTACCAATTATTGCACACTCCTTACTTTCATATTGCATTCTCCATACTTAAAAGAGAAGCACCAGTTTAAATCTTTTAAAAAATCAATTTTTTCTCTTTGTTTTCTTTCTTCTTAAAAAAAAAAAATTACTGGGAGCTTATAGTGTCTAGATTATAGCCCAGAAGCGATGTGTTTGAAATTTGAATTATTACAAAAGTTGCAGCGGCATCTATGCAGTAATTGCCGATAAAGCAAACTTTAAATACATTTTTTTAAGACATTATTTTACCTGATGGTTGCTTGGATTACTCGAGAAACACTCGACCGATTTCCTTTAACTTTTAATACAAGCGTTCAGATTTGAATTTTCTGTGGTGCCACATAGGTTTCCATTAGTGCTCGCGAATATACGTTTATATACGTTTAAACGTATACGTACTTAAGCCTTTTTTCCATATTACACCTATCCAAAATCGTTACCGGTTACAATACGTTTTAAACGTATTAAACGCATATTCGCAAGCAGTAGTTTCCTTTTTTTTTTTTTTTTTTTTTTTTTTTTTTTACAAACATTTTAACTCTTTTTACGGAGCCAAATTGTTTTTTAATACGGCCAATTTTATACATATTTAATTTTAAAAGCCATGACCAATGCATCAAAGATTAATTGCATTAGATTTTTTTAAAATTTTGATGCTTTAGGAAAGCTTGGTGCAAGTGGCTGCTTTTTTAAGACAGTCTCATTTACATGAATGCCAAACACAAAGTGTGACTTTTTCTTATGTAAAACATATAATCTACATTCCAAACATAAATTAATATATCGCATCGCATAACCCCTCCAACAGTTTACGTTGTTATTAAACTCGCAAAAAATTCCTAAAGTGTGACCTATATTTCGACGCTCAAATTTGTGTCACTCATAATGTTTTCACACTTACATACATCCATTCCATAGTTATACACGAACATGCATACATTTTACACATTTGTATACATCTAACATAATCATACATTTTATATATATATACCTACACACATACATACCTACTTGCATACAACAATTTTCAATACAAACATTATATATAACGAAACTTTTCTCAACAAATGAACGTAATACTGACTAATGCGGAATCTTCCATAATCTTGATTCAACTGAAATTTCATAAATACTGCGCAAATATATTTCATGTATTATATTATTTGAGGCACATTCTGTTGTACAAATAAAGGTTTTCCCCATCTTTATTTTCATATTCTTGGACATTACGAACAGAGGATATCATCTGAATATCATTATTAAATGTGTTCCTTATGAAAGCTTTTTGAGTAACGGAATCTCTCATAATCCTAGTTCAACTAAAACGTAATATAAATATTACGCATTAAGTGACTAACGCTATTCACGTTCACAGAGTCGGCCTTAGTTTTTAAACAAAAAAATATATATATTAATATACGTTAAATAAAAAAAAAGTTTTAAAATGTGTGAAGCGTTAAAAAAAACAAGAAATGTAACATTTTGAAAGCTTTAAGTAAAAGTATTTTTGACATCCTATTACCTTAATTGAGGGGGTTGGGGCAAGAGAGTGCCAAGCCACATTTTTGAACTTCTGAGATATTTCAATTTGAAAATTTGATCAAATACTCAAATCAAGATATATCCTAAAGTTTTTTCGCCAACGTCTTAGTAATATTTGAGATATTCTGAGTAACAATATGATATTACCTTAATGATATTACTATTACGTTTTTTGTAAATTAGCTATCTTCATTGGGGGCATAAACATCTGGGGCAAAAACGAAACCTGTCACATATGCTGCAACCAAGTGATATTAGAAACACATATGTTGGATATTGATATTATAATTTACAATATTAAGCAACAGATTACAGTGTTAGATTTATTTCATCAAAAATGTGGCTTGGCACTTTCCTGCCCTGACCCCCTCAATTATGCAGTGTAGTATTATTAAAATTTTTGTTAAGTATCAAATATCGCCCTATTTTTTTAAATTAAAAATTTAAAAAAAAAAGCTTAAAAAATAATTTATATAGCAAATGGAACTGTCGAATTATATACACTAATTTATTTGAAACAGTCGGCATTTTACTCATTTTTGCTGTATTAAAAAAAATGATGTCAAACGTTATTGGGATATCTTAATAGCTTGTTAAAGCGCATTAAAAAGAAACTCCAGTGAGATTGAAAGCCAATGAATCGTATCGAACAAATACTTCTTGGCCGTATCTTCCTTGCACTTACACTTATCGGCTACTCCCATTAACCTACATTCTGAATCATAATTTTATAGCTGGTCCCTTGCGCCTCATCCGGATACAGTCATTTTAATTGACAATTCTCCCGCTCCTTTCTTCCAATCCCCGCAGCATGATTCTTTGAATGCCCGGGGGGTAGGACTACCCCCTCAGGCAAGGCCACGGCTGCAGGCCTTTGTCTGACATGGCCGCGTAATTAGTACCTTTTCGCAGATAACAGGGGGAAAAAGTAGAGACTTAAATGCAGAGATGGAGTTGAGAGAACAATTGGAGAAACTCGTGGTAATGGGGAACTTGAAAAATCCATCCCAGCTGCCCTCTCTCTCTGAATATCTAACTAAACTAAATCTTTTGTTGTTTAGCTAAAATTTATATATGTAATGTCATGAATTATAAGTTTGTTATTCCGGAAGTATGGATTTGATTTTAGATTATTTTCTTTTCTTCGCGATTGCATCTTATTCCATCAAATCCTAAGAAGTCGAAATGCTGGAATCGAAAATCTACTCATACTGTAATTAGTTTCTCTCTTGTTGTTTTTTTTATTCCTTAATATTTGTTCGATTGCAAGGCTCGACAAAGATCAAACTCTGCAACGAGAGTTATAATTTATTTCTCTGGGCTTTCTTTTCCAAAGGCTCTGTGGTCATCAACAAAGAAAGAGGATGTGATAAACATGTAATCGAGTTTCTGCATGGAACTCTCCTCTCTTGCAGTGCTTCGAAAGACTGATCACATCAAAAAAGCCTACAAAGGAACGTTGCATCAAAACTCTGTCTGATCGCAGCATAAGTGATGGAACTGAAAATTTACTCATACTGTTATTGGTTTCTCTCTTGTTTTTTTGTTCATTAATTTTGAACAATTCTAAGGCTCGGAACACATCAAATTGTGCGACGAGAGTAACAAATTATTTCCCTCGGCTTTCTTTTTCAAAGGCTCTGTGGTCAGTTATGCTAATATACTTAGATATCTACTGAAAAAAATAAGGTAAAATAGAAAGTCCTAGCATTGGTATCTATATGCTGCAAAGTAAACTCTGTTCAACTAATTTCTGAAGTTTTTGAATTCATTTGTTACAGTAAATTGTGTAACATTTGTAACAGAAAATTATGTAAGCTTTAAGTTATGTTCATACTTGGTGCTAGGCGAATGTGTTAAATCTTGTAAAAAGTCAGATACTTACACAAGCAGATAAAATGACTTGAGTCCATTAAAATATTTGCGTCCTCTGAAAATCCAAGATCTGCAAACTTTTCTGTGGCTTAGCCCAATCCTTCTTTACATACATCCTTTCCTTTATTTATATATGCTTTCATACTTCCTTTCCTTTAATTTATATATGCTTTCATACTTCATTTCCTTTACTTATATGCTTTCATTACATCCTTACACAGTTACATAGATCTTATATCAAACATGTGCTTTTCTCTTCACCCCCACCCTCCGACACTTTTTGTATGTTTCATGTATGAATATTAATTTTAAATATAACACGTTCTCGTGCAAAAATAGGTGATTTGTTGAAGTTAGCAATCACTGATATGATCTATGTGGTCAATAACTGCGGAAATGAATGTTATAAGGAAGTTATTTATATATGTTTTAAACAAATGGCTTCATTTACCTCTTGCCTACATCGGGTCCACCCATTCCCGCGATTAGCATATTCAATGTCTACAAGGATGGAAAACTTAGAAATGAAAAAGTTTGCCTCGTGGTTTGGGCCGAGAAATTCCTAAAGTAATGTTTTATCTCATTTTTGTTATTTTTCTCTTTTCCAATATAGAACACCAGGGTGTCCCAAAAAAGATCAAACGCGCTTTTATTTTTTGCTTGTTAAAGATAGGTATAGGCAGGGGGGGGGGGGGGGGGGGATTTTCAGAAAATATTACCAGCCACGGATTTATTATACCAGCCAGCAAGATGCAACGTATAGTTGAACATCGTTCGGACAAAATGTACACGACTGCAGAAATAAATAATTACTATTACTACAATGCATTTTCATATTTTTTTCTATAAAATTAAAAATATATACAACAGGGGAAAGCTTATTATAGGATAGAACGTAGTAGATTGTTTACATCGCAGTAATTTAGAAAGTTATACAGCTAATTAGTAAAAAAATACAGTTTTTAGCATATCTTTTATAGCCTGCAGTTTTTCAAATTCACTCGCCCCATCACAAAATCCACTCGCCAAGTGGCGAGTAAAATAATGTATTTCCCCACCCCTGAGTATAGGCAATGTAAATAACAATGTTCAAAGCAAGGTAGGGAATAAAATTATTGTAACGAAATAGATTTTACATTAATTTTCAAAAATTTAAATTTTTATAGACAAAATTGGCCAATTAGAATTTTATTTTTTCCTTTTTTGCGATCATTTTAAAATAAACTGCATACTTGTATCTTTAAAATTACTGAATTATAATAACTGAAAAAAGTTTACTTAACACTTTTTCGTACCATTTGCTCTTTCATCAGTAAAATTAGGGAGCTCACAAATTGAAGATGACGTTCATTATATCAAAAATATGTTAATTAGTGTGAAAAAATTGCAACACAAATACATCTAAGTGTCAAAGTTAGTTTTGAATTCTAGAAACATGATTAAAATAATAATAATAATAATGACAAGTAATTGGAGAACTTTAACAAATAATAATAATAAAACAAAAACGATTTGTTCTGTAACGAGTGATTAGAGAACAAAAGCGATCTAGTTCACAAGACGGAAGACCGTAAAGGGCTAATATACCATGCATTACTAAAAACTTTCAAATAATTTTTTACATAAAAAAAAGAACTTAAACGGATTAGTAAAGAATATCTTTACTTCATTTTAACTTTTTAATATTAACCCTTTGATTACGGGGTTGGGACATATGTCGTCCCAAAGACTATTTCTTATTCTATTCACACCACTTTTTGAAAAAATAATCTCTGTCATGCATTTATACTAGGATATTTTCAAGAGAAATGTACCACTAATTTTTTTTTTTTGTAAATTGTGGTTACGAGTGTATATAAAAATAGTCGCCAGTCCTAGTCCGTAATCAAAATGTAAATCAGTTGCTAAATCAGTACAAAATCTTCTCTAATGATTGATTAGAGAACAAAACGTTGTCCATTTCCCTGGATATTAGATTTCAAAAGGTTAATATTATATAGTACTAGTATATAACGCCCGTCAAAAATGACGGAATGTTGATCTGCGTTTCATTTTCAAATCATTTTTTACCAAAAGAAAAAAAAACTTTTTAAAATCAACAATATTGTGGAATAGGTGTAAATTATATCGTCTAGCGAATGATTAGAGAACAAACGATTTGTTCTGTAACAAATATTTCGAGAACAAAACGTTGTCCAATTCACTTGATTTAGTAGACTGCAAAAGGTTAATATACTACTTTCAAACCATTTTTATATATCAACGACATAACTGGATTAGAAAAAAAAAACTTTCATTTATAGTATCCATCACATCGTTGAGATGTTGAATAATTGTAAAATTTTGTTCTCTAACGATTGATTAGGGAAAAAAACATTGTCCAGTTCACTGGACAGCAGACTTAGAAAGTTTAATCTTCCAAGCCATTTTTTACATAGAAAATGAATCATAAATGGATTAGAAAAGAAAATCTCCAGCTTTTTAATATTAATCATGCTGCTGAGTTGTTGAATAAGTGTAAAATTTTTGTTCTCTAACGAATGAAACGAAAATGACCTTCGTGCACTCGTACTGCAAGTAGCTGCGTGAGAAATGAAAGAAAAGCAAAATCTATTCTTTTCCTCCAAAAAAAGGGATAAAATAAAATAAATCATTTGTTATAAATTGTGTCCGCAAGTCTTAGGTTAATCTGAAAGATAAACACGCTCAACTTTTATAAATCTTGTCTCTTCAGCCTCAACATCATTCACCTGTTAAGGTATTGCGGGAGGAGGAAAGTTGACTTTTCAGACACCTGCCGTGTTGCCACTCTTTAGGATAAAGCTGTGCCGACGACGGAGAATATTTTCTCCAAGGAGAATATGGGGTTGATACATTTGGCGAATTTCTCGCTGTTGTAGGATTCTGTCGCGCGGATAAAAATGAAAAATACGACATAATTAATATCAGGGCCGTATCTAAGCGGAGCGAGCGGGGCATGTGCCCCGGATGCCGGAGCAGAAGGGGGCGCCAAAACAAGATTTGGTTCGTCGATCGGTGCATAAAGCAAATAACAAAATTTTAGCAAAAAAGTCATGCAGTCAGACAACCAAAGTAAAAATACTCTTATGTTAATTTTGTATGGTTTTCTTTGAACAGGACCGATTTTACGATGACCGTCTAGAAGCTACAGAACAGTGGAGCGTTTGTACATCATATGAATCGAATAAAAATTATAGGGAATGAAACTATCTTTTCGTTTAGAAAAATATTTCTTAAAAATCATCTACCGTAAAGAAAAAATGTATATATGGTTAAGGGCATTTATTTATTTATTTATTTTATGTCAAAAGTAGCATGTATGAAAGTAAGAGAAATATTCAGCTAACATTTTCTCTTAGTTCTATTTTCAGCTGTAAAAGAAAAAAAAAATCTGGTGTAATTCCACTCAGCTTTCCGAACACTGATGTACGCGTCCCGAAAATAAGATATATATATATATATATATATATATCAAAGGTATTTTATATAGATATATACCAGGTGTCCCCCAAAAAAGGGAAGGATTTGAAAACGATTAACATAGAAATGCCCCGCTTGTTGCATCTTTATTAGAAAAGTTATAAATTTTTAACCATACTGTTTCAAAATTAGTTTAAAATTGCGCCAATACGTGGCGCTGTAAGTTGAAATAACTACATGACAATAACATGACGTAGTAGTTAGCAAAACTGGCCTGATACCCATGAATATGTCTCAGTAGAAATGTCGTCACATGCCTTACAGATGTAATGTTCCAGTTCTGCTACAATTTGTGGGTTTTGTAGGTAAACTTTGTTTTTTAAGTGTATTCACAGAAATAAATAGCCAAAATTCAAATCCGGCGAATATTGTCATTTAGTCTTTTCAGCCTAAAGCGCCACCTACCGGTAAAATTTTTAACTAATTCTGAAATCGTATGGTTAAAAATGTATTGCTTTTCTAATAAAGGTGCAAGAAACGGGGCATTTCTATCGTTAACAGTTTCAAATTATTTAATTTTAAAAAGGGTCTCTTCATTTTGGGTCATATAGATACTTGATACATACATATATATATATACACCTTTTCAAACGAAAATACATCAAACAAGTTCTATCATCAAAATCCAACGAAATCTCAAATTTAAAGATGTCAAGTATATATAAATATAAATTTCTGACATAATGGAATGGATGAGATTTGAATGCTGGACCCCCGGTTTTAAACTGTAGATGTTTTCTCTTCACTACTAATGCTGGATTCCATTGCCGCAATATTCATTATCTACTTATAATAAAATCCGAAGGCAAGAAAGTGTCTGTAACCATTCCGGGCCCGACCACTCTGGTTTGCAAATAGACCGTAGTTAAACGCCATGTTAGGCTTAATGAAAAACCTATATGCTAACATATGACAGCTAAATGATAATATATTCTACTTGAAATCATGTCTGTTCAGCATATTTTTCCCTATAAAACATGTATATCATATCCTATTATAATGTTTTAAGTTCTTAATTAAAAATCCAGATTAAACATCGTAATCCCAGATATCAACAAACGAACACTGTTGCGAACAATATTATTTTGGCGCCATCTACCGGCTTTAAAATGTACTTTTCTACAATACAAACCTTTCAATAATAAAATCTTCATGCTGTTTGTTTGTATGAAGTCTTATGAAAATGGAACGCAATCAACAATCCGTCATTTTTGATAGGGGTTATATACTAGTTTGTATATACTCTGTCTCATTTCATTGGGGATTTTCCCTATAGAATCGGTTGCAAAATGCTTTGAAAATGAATAAAGTACCTAATCTGTCCGAAAATCTATACCGTTATTCTTGTGTCAGAGGCCTCTAACAAATCCACTAAATGGGAGCTCATTCGGAGCACCGTTTACGTTTACGAGTTATCGTGTTCCCTCACTCTCTCTCTCTCTCTCTCTCTCACACACACACACACACACACACACACACACACACACACACACAAATCGTGATTACAATACTTTCCTTACACTATATATTCGTAAACTAAAAAGAAGATCTAAAGGGAAAAGATCCAGTTTCGATGCAAAAACTTCGAATTAAGACGTTAGAAATACTTATCTATGTTTTGCCTCATTCACCTTGTTATATCCTGACATGACTCCTAAATAAAAGCTTAATTTATCTGGAAAACTAAAAATGTAACAAATCCTTTTTGTACATCACATTTGATCTGAGTTAAGTGACCTTATCCTGTCAGCCATTCTTCGTTTTCTTCGGAAAACCCTTTGGGCTCAACCAGTCTTTTAAAAACTTACAGAAGCTGTCTAATCTCATTAACCATGTTGCGTAATGGGGAATGTCCTTTATATTGGAGGATTTTATTCTAGACATAGCTTAGACAGTGGTCGATGTTTCGAAGCATGGCCGCATTTTTAGAATATGGGAGCTAACATTTCGATGACCAGTGGCATTTTTTTTACTTGTTCCAAATATTTTTTATGCCAATTCTTGACTGTTAGTGAGTTTTAAATAGAGTTAAATTTCCAATAGTACATGGATAGTTTGGATTAAGATCCGCTTAAACATTAGTTTTGTTTTTAGAATAGATTTTACATATTAGATGCGAGTTTTATTAGCATCAGAATAGATATCATTTTCGTCCGTTGAAAATGCACTGTGACAAAAGATATAAGGTACTCAAATTACAGAAGATTCTTCAATTTAAAAGTACTTTTTAAAAAATGTAAGTTGAATTTTATATTGGGATTTTTTAAAATGTGATGTTTCTTTTGTTTATCATATTTGATCGGACTTTTAAGCGACCTTGTCCCTTTCAACTATTCTTCGTTTTCTTTGGGAAACCCTTTGAGCTCGACCAGTCCTTAAAAAAGTTACAGTAGCTGAATCTCATTAAGTATATTGCGTAATGGGGAATGTCCTTTATAATAGGAGGATTTTTTTTCTAGACATAGCTTAGACAGTGGCCGATGTCTCAATGTCATGGCCGCATTTTTGGAGAATGGTGGCCGCCTATGGCTGGCACGATATATATATATATATATATATATAGTTTTATTTTGTAATTATTTAAAATCTTGAGTGACAATATTTATTGGTGTGTTTTAAATATGGCGTTTTTTTTCTTTCCCTGATATATGGATAGTTTGCGCTTAAGATTCGCCTATCCTTAGGTTTAGTTTTTCAGTTAGATATTGGATATAAATATATTATGGTAGCTATATATTATTAAATGGAAAATGTTCTTTATAAGGGACGATTTTATTCTAGTTTAGACATAGCTTGGACAGTGATGGACGTCTCGAAGTATAGCCGCATCTTTAGATAATGAATGCCTATGGGTGAGGGTTTGAAAAATCTGCGTGCTCGACATGCATATTTGCCAAGCTTTATGTATTCTGTGTACTACTATTCCCTATTGTGAGTACCATAATAGAAATATTCCCTTTGACACAATGACATAATTTTGTCATCAAAGTGAATATTTGTATTTGGAAATACAATAGTGGTACTCAAAATGCGGGAAATTTGGCAAGTATGCATGTCGGTCATGTAGAGTTTCCGATGAATGGCATGATTTTGGTTTTGTTTCTAATTCTGGGGGACAAAATATTGACTAATTTCTAATTATGTGCACATATTACATTACTTTATAAATCATATATTTAACAACTTATTTTAAACACCTTATTGTCTTAAAAAGTCGCCTGTAGTAGATAAGATATTTTAATTAAACTCAAGATAAAAATCATTCATTTAAATAATTTTCAAACCTTAAAATAGCAAATGATATACACGTTGAATACACGTTAAAAAACATAATCAAGTTTCGTAAAACTCTAAGCTTTTTTCTAATCTTTTCATGGTAAATTTACCGCGAAAATTATTCTTTGGTAGTAGTTGTATACAAAATAGTAAAGAAGTAACCGAATGTGGCAACCCTGTTTTTACGAATGCTGGAAGACAGAAAATCGAGCAGTCAATCCAAAGTCAGTCTAATATCTATTGATTTTACAAGTTAGAAATGAAATGTGTTGAAAGTTTCAACACATTAATTACGTTTAATGTTTCAACTTGAAACATTAAACTTAATTGACTTGCCAAAGAGCTAAACTGTTAATTTTTGAAAAGAAGCAGATTGTGATGCGTGCACGTCACTTGAAGTTATTCTCTTCTTTGGACCTGTTTATTGTTGATATTCTACTGTTTTTATGTATGCCTTAAAATTTTACGTCTTAGTGTCATTCTAGTTGAATATCTTAATGTCATTCGCACGACCGAAACGTTCTACGAACTCTGAGAACTTTTTGCAATATCTTTTCAAAAAGCATTTTGAAAGAAAATTTATTTTTTAAATAAAATATTTTAGCTTTGTGTTTAAGAATTTCAAATACGTGCGTTATTTTATCGTGCAAACAACTTTAATCAAGGAAAACTGGTTTTCCACTTTTCTATGAAAAAAAAAAAAAAAAAAAAAAAAAAAACTGAAAATTTTCTGTATAAAATTAGAATCAATTCTTTAAAAATCTTTTCATCGTAGATATGCAATTAAAAGAAATCCAGTTTTGAAAATAGCTTTTAGAAAAGCTGTTGTCTTCAACATCCTTTTTACCTGACAAAACATCGTATTTAATGAGTGACTTGTTTACAGTGCAGTCCCCTGTATTTCTTTTACTATGGGGGAAAAAAATAGAATTTGATTTGCTTTTGTTTGATGGGATATTCTACTAGTTCCTTTTAGCTTTCCGTGTTCTTTTTTTTTTTTTCTATTATTATATTGACATTAATTTTGAACAATTATAGGAACGATTTTATCATCTGAAACAACAATTTTTTTAGATGAAAAATTTTTTACTGTAAATAATGGTTGTAATTAGTGATATTGCTAATAATTAAGCTCACTTCGCAGTGCAGTGTTTCTTATAATCACGTTTTATACTCTCAATAGTAGATTATTAACTACTATAGATGTTAGTGATAAATATAATTTTGGTGTTTTTGATTTATTACTTTTTTTAAGGTTAATGGCTTACCTTCTTCCAATCCAGTAATACGCTTTTAAAACATGTGACAAGACTACTTATTACTTGTTGTTAATGTTAATATCATAGTATTTTTGAAAAGGGTTTTAATATCTGTAAACAAGTTTTTATTTTTACGATTTTTTTAATGACTTTTATTTATTTGTTCTTATTTATTAGAAGATTGCATACGTGTATTTTGTTTTCTTTTTGTATTTTTATAATTGCACCACTTTAAAATTACTCATTCCTGTAATTATAATAGCATTTGTCTATTCCTAAGCAGATGTCGATATACGCTAAAACAGTGGTTCCCAGCGGAGGTGGGGGGGGGGGGATTTTGATTTTTAAGGGGAGCAATTCTCGTTTTGTTTTTAATCCATTCCCTTTTTGTCTTCTTTTACTAAAGTAATGTGATAATTTTACTAAAGTAAATGTTATAATACATCCAAATTTTTAACATTGTATAAAAAAGTTTTTTTTTTTTTAATTCAAATTTCAAATAGTTTTCATATAAAATAAGTTAAAAGAAATTTTTCGGTGATATTTAGATATATTTTATATAATTAAAAAACTGTAATAATTATATAATAAATAATTATAATTATACTTTAATAATTATAACTTTTCTGTTAATAACTATATTTTAGAATTTTGTATAACTTTTTTTACTAGTGTTTATTTAATGATCCCTGTTTTTCTGATTTCTCTGCAATATGTTACAAGAAACTTTTAGGCATAAAACGCTTAAGTCTATAAATCTTTTAAAACATGTGACAAGATTACTTATTACTTGTTGTTAATGTTAATAATCACATTGCCATTTGTAAAAGATGGGATCTCGAAGGCAGGTTGAAGTATCACTCATGACACCTGGATTTTCCTAATAATTAGTAGAACATTTCGTAGAAAATCATAAATAAAGGATTAATGGTGGTTATAATAATTTATATTGTATAAATTAAATTAAAATGTCATCTCTCTCTCTCTCTCTCTCTCTCTCTCTCAGCAGCACAAACAAATGACGTCAAAGTTTATGAAATAGCACCAAATCTAGTGATTAGACTTTAAATAATAAAAATTCACTTTTTAGATACTAAAAAAATATATGTTTATATATTATGAAAAGGGAAGAGGGTGGCATCATGATTTAAGAGATAGTTAGGTGGGGCGTAGCCAAAAAAAAGGTTGGGAACCACTGTTCTGGAGTCTAAACATTAATTTTACATTATTAACCCATTTGTTCCGAGAATTATCTTTTGAGAATCTTTGCATTTTAAACAACTGTTCCCTTTCTCACCTATTATTTAATGACTGAGGACATATGTGTGGACCATGTAAATAAAAATTCACTTTTTAAATACTAATAATTATATGTTATATGTTACAGAGGGAGGAAAGGGGTGGCATCATGATTTTAGAAATGGATAGGTGTGGCGGGGCGGTCAAAAAAAGGTTGGTAACCACTGTTCCGGAGTCTAAATATTAATTTTAAATTATTAACCTATTTGTTCCGAGAATAATTTTTTGAGAATCTTTGCATTTTTTGCTGTTTCCTTTCTAATTAAAAATGCCTGATTAAAAATGCCTGAGTATTTTTAATATTCAGGCATTAAAAATATTATTATTAATGCCTGAAGACATTTGGCAATTCTCATTGAATTATTAGTTGTCTTTTGCCAGGCAGGAGAACTTGCCAGTGAGAAGCAGCACAAACAAGTGACGTCAAAGTTTAGGAAACAGCACCAAATCTAGTAATTAGACTTTATTCAGAAAAACTAAGTGTAACTGTTAATTTGTAAATCAAAAATAAATAACAAAATGGACTGTTGTTGCTTTTACATTCTATATATTTGACACAGGTGTAAAAAACAGAATTCCCACTGTTATTGGAACTTTTGAATACCATTATTTTTAAATTCAATATTCTCTTTAATTAATCGCAAATGTCAGTCATTAATCAAGATAAATTTTGCTCTTCGAAATTAGTGGTACAAATTCTGAAAGTATATTGCAAAAAATGCTTAGCTTAGCAGAAAATCCTGCCATTCGTAAAAATAGGTTAATATGGGTTAATTGTAGCATTAAAAAGTAAGTTCTTCGTTTTTAACTTTCAGAGATTTAAGTTTCTATTCATAACAAGACTCAATGCATGAATTTTTCAATTTATTTTTTACTTTTTATATTTTATACTCACAATATTTATATTCTTCTGTTTATTATCACATTTAATACTAGTTATATAATTATAATTACATTTATCTATTCCTAAGAAAATGTTAATTCTAAACTATTAATATATCGATTTTACTTTCCGAAAGTTAACGCCTTTATCGTCTTTCTGTTTAAGATATTTATAAAATGTGACTAAACTAATTATTTATTGCCTTTTTTAAAACTTTTTAAAAGGATTGTAGTATTAATAAGGAGTTTTTAGAAATTTGTTTCTAATTATAAGAAGACTTAACGCATGTTTTTCCTTTTTGTATTTTTATAATCACATAATCCTTCTTCTGTACTGGTAACATTTAAAAGTATTATAGATTATTTATAACTAAAGGTATTGCATGATACATGTATTTCTACTGTTTTTATTTAGTTATTTGTATTATCGGAAATTAACTTTTAACTTAACATTCTTCTTTCAACTTAAGATATAAATCACGAAAGTCACGAATTTTGTCAACTGGTCACAGAAAGGAGAGATTTTTATTAATGGTACCACACGAATTTCGGCAAATGCTACATCAGACAAAAACACATGCACTATTCAATCCTTCTGCATCCACAATATAAATGTCACTATTTATGTTAAATGTACTTTGTTAAAATCTAAAACATATACGGAAACAAAACTGTATCATATTTTTTTCATATCATTTTTATTTTTATGGTCATCACTTTTTTGTTATGATAAAAAAAAAATTAAATTAAATTAAATTAAATTCATTACTGATCTCGATTAATCTACTACTATTTTATCTCAATAAATTAAAAATACTTTCACATTCAAGAAAAATCATGTTAGTTTACTAAATAGCGTAAATTTTCATGCACGGTGCATAACAATATTAAAAGTGTAGAAAATAACATTTTCGGGATTTTAAGATTGAAATATTTTGTTTTTAACATTCTTACAAAAAAATCTTTTTTTTTTATTATTTCCCCACTTTAAACTTGTTCTAAGCTCTTTTAAAAGTGTTTGTTTGTAATTTGCCAGGCCTTCTCTAATCTCGGTTCTCCAGCTTCATTAAAAATATCATCATGATAAAAACATCATAAATTTTTAAACTCTGAGTTCAGAGTTGCCAAGTCTCCGGCTTTTTGCACCCCAGAAATTTTTTAGAGAAAATGTTGTTCTTTTAAATCGCAAAATGTGTTGAAGGGGCGAGGCCAACGAGGTAAGCGCGTAACATCAGAATATTAAATTCTTCAAATTAAAATTAACTCTGGTCTTCAACATGCAGAAAGAAAAGGAATTGCTTACCTTTTCTAAGGTCTATCCAATTTATGAAATATCCACTGGTTTATATATTTCAACTATTTGAGAACTTATTATAAACACTTCTTGAATAATCGTGTAGATGTACCACTGCTGAAATAAGACTTGTAAAAAAAATTATATTAATGCACAATTCACATTGAATAAATAAGTTCACGTTTGGATTGATTTTAAAAATTATATTTTACATTACTTAAAATTTTAAAAGGTTTACATTTAGATTAATTTTAACATCAGGAAACATTTTTTCCTGTGACTTTACAGAATGAAGGATAGTAATACACTGACTCATTTTCACAAAGTTTGGAAAGTTATAAGTAAAGTTGCATCATTTCTTTGAAACAAATTGACGTTGAATAATTGTCCTTTTAAATGTTTTAGTTCTGTAATAAGTTTATAATGGCATAATCACAAATAACAAATTATAAACATATTTCACATTATTAGAAGAGAACGATTATAACGAGGTAATAAATCTCTATTGCTTGATAAACTTGAAACTTAAGAGTCATAAATTAGGTCACTTGTTTTAAGAGATGAGAGAAAAATTATCGTTGGGTTTTTATCTGCGTGCTTCATCATTTTCTTTATTTATTTATTTTACTTTGAGTGGAAAATATTAAGTGATTGAAATGAATGGATTAGTTTTTTACAATTTCCCCCTTAATCCGTTCATGGGGATTAACTAATATTTTCATTGAATTTCTGTGTTCGATGAATCGAGGCTTGGGTAAAGGTTTGGTAAGTGCATCAGCTATCATTTTTTCTGTTGGAAGATATCTTAACTCAATTATGCCTTCTTCGCTATATTGTTTAATGGCATTAAATTTGACGTCGATGTGCTTTGATCTTTTCGTGAATTTTTCTGATTCAACCATTTTTATGGTACTTTGATTGTCTTCATATAAAGAGATTGGTTTTTGTTGTGGAAAGCCTAGATCGTCAAGTAACTTCAATAACCAAATTATTTCTTGGCTAGCATGTGCTGCGGACACATATTCAGCCTCTGCTGAAAATAAGGCAATGCAACTTTGCCTTTTCGTCGTCCACTGAATTGGGTTGTTGCCCAACATATATAATATTCCCGATGTTGATCTACGGGTTTTGGTATCACCTGCCCAATCGGCATCAGCGAATACCTTTAATATTGGTTCTTCATTAGTGTTAATTATTAATTTTAGTTCTTTAGTATGATATAGATATCTTATTATTCTTTTTACGGCTTGCCAGTCTTTTTCGCGAGGATTCTCATTTCTTCTGCTTAAAATATTTACTGCTGCTGAAATGTCAGGTCTCGTTATGGTTGTTATATAAAGCAATGAACCAAGTGCCTGGCGATATTTAATATTATTTGGCATTAAATTATCATCATCATTTAATTTGTTATATCCTGGTTCCATTGGAGTTTTGCACGGTTTGGAGTTTTCAAGATTGAACTTTTTCGCTAAATTTTCAATCTTAATTTTTTGATCCAGAGAATAACCGTTAGGTAATTTCTGAATTTGAGTACCTAAATAGTTACTAATATTGCCTAGATCCTTTAATTCGTATTCTTGTTTTAGAGAATTTACGATTTCTTCTATTATTTCATCTTTGCTGGCGATGAGTATATCATCAACATATATTATTATGTACGATGTATGATCTTTTTCTTTTCTAGTGAAAAGACATGTGTCTGCTGTACTTTGGATAAAGTTCAAGTTGTCTAGTGTTTCAGCGATTTTAATATGCCAAGCTCTGGCGGCCTGTTTGAGGCCATAGATTGCCTTTTTGAGCTTGCAAACTTTTTCAGGAAATTGTTCGTTTACATAGCCTTCAGGTTGATTTATATATATTTCTTCATTTAAGTTCCCATGAAGAAAAGCGGTGTCAATATCTACATGTCGCACATTCAAATTATTATAAGCTGCTGCTAAAAGAAGTGTTTTGATGGTACAATGTTGTGCTACTGGTGAAAATGTTTCTTGATAATCTTCCCCATATTTTTGACTGAAACCTTTGGCAACAAAACGTGCTTTATATTTTTGTGTATTTCCTGAACTATCAATTTTTCGTTTGAAAATCCATCTACTTCCTATGATTCTTTTATTAAGAGGAGGATCGACTAGATCCCATGTATTATTTTTCATTAACGATTGTATTTCGTTTTCAGTGGCTTTAAGCCAGTTTTTCTTTTCTAGTGGATTGTTTATTTTGATAAGCTGTTTCCAGTTCTCAGGTTCTGTTGTATCGCAATCATTTGCTAAAGCAATAAAATTGTCGGAAGTATATCTTTGAGGTGGTACTCCTCTGTTTTGTCTTTCAGATCTACGAGGTTGATGTGTTTCTGATTGTTTGGGCGCGTCAGGTGTACAGGGTGTGTCACCTATTTCTATTTCAATGTATTTTTTATCTTCAATTAATTGTTCGTGATCATTAATTTTCTCGTTTAAATTGTTCAGTTTTTCTTCCAGAAATTTTACAGATCTGGAGATTATTATTTCACCATTTTTAGTGAAAACGCGGTATCCCTTTGTATTATTATCATAGCCCATGAAGATACCCTCTTCTGCTGTGTCATCTAGTTTAGATCTTTTGTGTTTGTTTATGTAAGTGTATATTTTACAGCCAAATACACGTAAATAATAGAGATTTGGTTTTCTTTTGAACCAAATTTCATATGGCGTTTTATTTGTCAATTTAGTGGGGAGCCTATTTTGGAGGTGATTAGCAGTATTTATCGCTTCACCCCAGAACCTATGAGGTAAATTTGCTTCGGATAATAGGCTTCGTGTCATTTCAATTAAACTTCTGTTTTTTCTCTCAGCAATGCCATTCTGGCTGGGACAAAATGGAACTGTGTATTCATGTTTTATACCATGTTCCCTTAGAAAGGCTTCTGTTTTATTTCCTATGTATTCCCCACCGTTATCCGATCTAATCGCCGTCGGATATTTTCCTTGTCTGGTTTTGACCATTTGTACATAGTCTTTTATTTTTTCATAAACTTCATCTTTACTTTTTAATAAGTAAATAACTGTGAATCTAGAACTGTCATCTATGAATGTAAGGAAGTAATTTTTTCCTCCTATTGTGGGTGTTTTAAAAGGCCCACATAAATCAGTATGTACTAAATCTAATACTTTTGTTGTTTTATTTTCGATAGATTTAGAGTACGGTGCATTTGTTGACTTTGTTTTTATACAGGTTTCACAGTTTGTTTTATGATTACAGTTATTTATTTTTATCCCACTGGCCAAGTCATTTTTGACTAATTCTTTTATACTTTCATTATTTCTGTGGCCAAGGCGTTTATGCCAAATTTCGAGGCAATCTTTATTTCTGCAATCATGTGCAATGTTTATTTTATTTTGAGAACTTTCTTCTAGTGTTTCAACTTGATATAAGTTATGTTTCTTTAATGCTTCTAAGTATATTTTTCCATTGCACGATAGTATGCATTTTTCATTTTCGAAAAATACTTTGTAGCCATGTTCTGTGGCTTTACTTACGGAAATTAAATTTGATTCCAATTGTGGAACAAATAACACATTCTTAAGTGTAATTCTATTTATACATCCATCAGATGTTTTTGTCATTATTTGTGTTTCGCCGGTTCCGTAAGAATTTAATGTATTCCCATTAGCAATTGTTACTGTAGTTTTTTCAGTATCGTTGAATTTTGTAAATATATCCCTATCGTTCGCTATATGCGAAGACGCTCCTGAGTCAATTAACCAGGTTTTATTAGCGGGATTGACAATTATGAATGCTGCATCTTTATGTTCACTTTTATTTATTAGTACCTGTTCATCTGTTTTTGATTCATTCATTTTATTTTTACTATCACCTTTTGTATTTTCAAAACACAACGATGTGTACTTTTTGTATTTGTATTGTGTTTTAGGTGTAGTGGTCTGTGTGTTTCTGTTCTTGAGATGCCAGCATTGTTTGTAAGTGTGATTTGATTGTTTACAGTAGGTACAATATTTGTTTTGCCCTTTATAATCTTGAGTGTATTTCTTTTGTGTTTTAAACACCTTTTGTGAGTTTTCAACTTGCTCACTATTTTCTACCCGTTTATTAAATTCATCAGTAAGTTTGCTCTTGATGAATTCGGGAGTTAATTCAATTTCATTTCGGGCTTCGAGAGCTGTTATTAGAGTATTATAACTCGCAGGTAACGAGCACAATAGAAGTGCAGATAAATGCGAGTCGGTTATGTTCTCTCCTATTGCGGAGAGCTTATCTTTTATTTCCAGTATATTAGTAATGTGTTTGTGCATGTTCCCATTTTCGGGAAGTTTTGCACTATACAATTTTCGTAACAAATACAATTTACTGGACAAATTGGCTCTCTCATGAATATTTTTTAAACTATCCCATGTCTGTTTTGCTGTTTCTAAATGTTTTACATGAACTATTTGCGTATCGTCTATTCTCAGGTTTATTAAAGCGCGAGCTTTTGCATCCTTTTTTCTCCAATCTTCGTTAATTGGTGTAGGGGGTTCCTGAGTTACGAGTTCGTACAAATCTTCCTTAATTAACAACATATTAATTTTAAACTTCCATATAGAATAATTATTATTGTTTAATTTATCTACTATTTGCATTTCCTTTATTGTCGCCATCTCGGAGAACTTGTTTATACAGTTTTTAAAGTTTTATTAGTTTAAATAGTTTATTAAATTCAATTATGTTTTCTTGAATTTTTAATCTAGCATAAGAGCTGAGTATTATTTTTATTAATTAGAGTCAATTATTAATCCTTAAGAATAAATTCTGAGTTCATATATTCATCAGGCTCATGATCACTGTTGAAGGGGCGAGGCCAACGAGGTAAGCGCGTAACATCAGAATATTAAATTCTTCAAATTAAAATTAACTCTGGTCTTCAACATGCAGAAAGAAAAGGAATTGCTTACCTTTTCTAAGGTCTATCCAATTTATGAAATATCCACTGGTTTATATATTTCAACTATTTGAGAACTTATTATAAACACTTCTTGAATAATCGTGTAGATGTACCACTGCTGAAATAAGACTTGTAAAAAAAATTATATTAATGCACAATTCACATTGAATAAATAAGTTCACGTTTGGATTGATTTTAAAAATTATATTTTACATTACTTAAAATTTTAAAAGGTTTACATTTAGATTAATTTTAACATCAGGAAACATTTTTTCCTGTGACTTTACAGAATGAAGGATTGTAATACACTGACTCATTTTCACAAAGTTTGGAAAGTTATGAGTAAAGTTGCATCATTTCTTTGAAACAAATTGACGTTGAATAATTGTCCTTTTAAATGTTTTAGTTCTGTAATAAGTTTATAATGGCATAATCACAAATAACAAATTATAAACATATTTCACATTATTAGAAGAGAACGATTATAACGAGGTAATAAATCTCTATTGCTTGATAAACTTGAAACTTAAGAGTCATAAATTAGGTCACTTGTTTTAAGAGATGAGAGAAAAATTATCGTTGGGTTTTTATCTGCGTGCTTCATCATTTTCTTTATTTATTTATTTTACTTTGAGTGGAAAATATTAAGTGATTGAAATGAATGGATTAGTTTTTTACAAAATGCTCCGATTAAATCTTACAACATTTTCTGTACTAAATTACTGGTGTCCAAAAAGATGGAGACTTGGTAGGTCTGTGAGTTTATCAAAAAACCCGCCTCACTTTCTAACAAAATTAATTGAAGTTTTAACTATACTTTCCAAAAAATATATAGTTAGTATGTAAATTATCTTTTTTTTAATCATACTAAAAATTGGATTACATTTTCCTGGAATTTTTTGAAATACCGAATTTTGATGCTGATATATTTTTCCAAGTTCACTAGTTTTAAATAATATATGATTTGATAATACACAGTTGGTTGCTACATATTGTATTAGTAGATTTTTTATATATAAAACGATAATAATGAATAAGAATTAGTATTTATGAATATTAATACGATAGTACTGACATATGTAATTTAGCTTTTGTAATCGTCTCACATATGCGTTCTATTAAATAATTTCATACCTCTCTCTCTCTCTCTCTCTCTCTCTCTCTCTCTCTCTCTATCTCTCTCTCTCTATCTCTATCTCTATCTATCTCTCTTTCATATGTTTTTGCAATATGCAATCTCATGCCTGCATTTCATTTGTCCATTGTATTACCAAAAATTATTTAATTTTTTTACATATATTGTTTTAGAAGTATTTTCTAATTCAATATTGGCATCACATTGGGCTAATATTGATTATATAATTGGGGATAGTAGTATTGTTGTTAAAATTTGCAATTTGGGATAGCAATAGTTACTCTCTTTATAGAAGTTATGATGAAATTTTACACTTAAACGTTTTTAAATCATCAGAAAATGTTACATTTGGGCTAATTGTTCTTATAATATGTTCTATATTAATAGAAAATAATATACACTATATTGCTAAAGGTGACCGGTCACTTGCGATTTTAGACGTTTTGTTAACTATCTAGAAAAATACATAAGGAATTAACCTGAAACTGCAGGTGTGTAAACAGTATAGTATAGGTTATATATTTCCGCGAAGATTTTTTCACGAAACCCCATAGGGGACTGTCAACAAATTGAAAAGGACGAATATCTTTTGAATAACCCTGTAAAAACTAATGTAGCAAAGGCGTTCAAACTCGAGATTATTAATAAGTGGCTTATTGTAATATACTGTGTTCTTTTTTATGAGGATAGCATGTATACTCGCAGAGAAATTGAGGTTTTTATAAAAACAGTCCCAAATTTCGCCTAGTTTTTTGCTTATAATTTTCAGAGTTCTTAATATACAAAAAAAAGTTATTTTCAGAAAATATGACAAACCACATTGTACATAATACTCTGCAATCAGAATTAAAAAATAATAAAAATTGGATGAAAAATGAGCAGGTTTACTAAAAAAGGTTTCACTGCGCATGCGCGAATGCAATCAAAATATAATATGCATAATGTATTAGCTAAGTATATAGATCAACTTTTATGAAAGTCTCAAAATCATAGCTTGAAAATTCTGAAAATTATCGTCGATAGAATAAGCTCAAAATCCGTTGTTCCTAAAAGGAAGCAAAAACATGAGGGGTTGTATCCAAATATAGTAGTACGTGCAATATTGTATACGCTATATTGGCACTAATCAACAGATATTTGATACAACCCCTCATCTTTTTGCTTCTTTTGGGGAACAACGGATTTTGAGCTTATTCTATCGACGATAATTTTCAGAATTTTCAAGCTGTGATTTTGAGACTTTCGCAAAAGTTGCTCTATGTACTTAGCTAATACATTATGCATATTATATTTTGATTGCATTCGCGCATGCGCAATGAAACCTTTTTTAGTAAACCTGCTCATTTTTCATCCAGTTATTATTTTTTTTAATTCTGATTGCAGAGTATTATGTACAATGTTGCTTGTCATATTCTCTGAAAATAACTTTTTTTTTTATATTATGAACTCTGCAAATTATAAGCAAAAAACTAGGCGACATTTGGGACTGTTTTTATAAAAACCTCAATTTCTCTACGAGTATACATGCTATCCTCATACAAATGAACACAGTATATTACAATAAGCCACTTATTAATAATCTCGAGTTTGAACGCCTTTGCTACATTAGTTTTTACAGGGTTATTCAAAAGATATTCGTTCTTTTTCAATTTGTTGACAGTCCCCTATGAGGTTTCGTGAAAAAATCTTCGCGGAAATATATAACCTATGTTATACTGTTTACACACCTGCAGTTTCAGGTTAATTCCTCATGTATTTTTCTAGATAGTTAACAAAACGTCTAAAATCGCAAGTGACCGGTCATCTTTGGCAATATAGTGTAGAAGAAAAGTTTTTGAAAGAAAAAAAAAATTAATCATATCCGAGGCTTTCATGTTAGATATTTTTACTGAATCAATATGTAAACCAAACTCCAATAAATAAATAAATGTACATAGAAGTGCATCATTAGAGGCTGCGTTTCACTTTGTAATACACTGTTATATTTTCAATGCCAATATTGGTGACATATTTCCTATAAATACCGAAATTTTTTATGTATAAACATTGCATTCGTTCACTGTAATTTCACTTTATTTTTTCTAACTTTGATATGTATATTGCTTTCTAGTGTAAATCCAGTAAACGTAACATTGCACTAGTACTGGCTATTGAGCCAATATTGGCTTGCTATTTTGAGTAGTACTGTTGTCTTTAGCATTTGCAAAGGAAGGGTAAAGCCTGATTCATGCGCTATTAGTAACAATAAGAAAGAATTACATTATACTGAAAGTATTACATACTAACCCAGTATTTGACCAATTTTGATATGAAGATTGCATTGTTAATACCTGGCCAATGCCGGTTTGCTATATTTGGGGTGGCATTCTTGCTGGGATTTTTTAGATGATATGATGAAACATGCCACGAATTCATTTATAAATCATTAGGAAATATTACATTTAGACTAATTGTTCTTTTAACGTGTTCTACATTGTGAAGAGAAAATAATCTAGAAGAAAAATTTTATAAAGAAAAAAAAATGGCAATCAAAGATCCAAAAGTTTCATGTTAGATAATTTTACTGAATCAGGATGTATACCAGTGTTGTTTAGATGTACGTGAAAACTCGAATAAATAAATCTACATAGAAGTGCATCATTAGCTTCTATGTTTGACCTTGTAATGCATCGTTAGAATAGTTCGATCATTATCAATAGGATTCGATAACGAGAGAGAACATTTTCAACCTCGCGCTCTAATTTTTCGTTCATGAATTCTTCTTTCATCTATCTATTTTTTATGCTTATCGCATGCATTGATTTGATTATTGACAAAATAAGAGATCAATACTTAACAGATTTTTTTTTTTTTCATACGCCTGATCAGCATCGCAATACAAAGCATCCTGTTTTATGATGATATACGGCTTGACATGGGTGATTTTCCCTTTGCGGTTATAACCTTTTTACATTATTAGAATATTAAAAAGCAATATGAGATATGAAATAGATTTCAAATAGGCGATAGTATTTATTTACTTTTTTATTATTATACATTTTAAAATAATTACATAGGTTTTTAACTTTATTTCTTCAGCTTTTAATTTTTTTTAATATAATACATTTAATGTTCCGTAATGTTTAGGTTGACTTAACTATAATCAGTTATTGTAATTGTTTTTTTTTTTTCCTATTTATTTTCTCTCTATTTTATATGAGTCAATTTTTCATTCGTTTAATTTTTTTTTTCATCTATTTTAAAACTGATTTGTTTATATGATATATTTTTCTTTTTTTATTTGCTGGCGTTGTGAATAGTTGCTAGGTGAAATATCTAATTTAATGAAACGATTTTGCAGTCGTGATGCATACTAATTACAAATACTAATTATGCATTGTAATATGTATAGTGCTCATCAAATGTCATAAGTTTTGGATGTGAAATTATTTGCATTTTACAAATGTCTCATACTGGAATCAATAAGAGAAAAAAACGCCACCTTTTATCAAACCGTTTAAACGCAATTTTTTATTACTTTTTTAATGAGTTATTCTTACCCAATAAAATAAAAGTAAAACAATAAAAGTAAAAATAAATTAACAAAATCAAAATAAAGATTTTAAAAAAAAATGCGTTAGAGTACTGCAATGAGCATACTGTTAAAATAACTTACATGGAAAAACTACTGTACTGTGGGAGAAAAAAAAAGTTTATTATACGAAAGAAATCTTTTCTTTTCGCAAAGTTTCTTTTAATAGTAAAATATTGTTTTTAGAGTTAAAAAAAAAATTCTGTATAATAAACAGGGGATTTTTTTTTTTTTATCATTTCAAATGGCTGTTTTTTCCTTCAGTTTTTCATACAATGTAGTTAAGTAGCATTTATTCTAAAAAAATTCCCTTAAAATTTTAGTGAGTTCTTTTTTTAACACTTTTCAACATAGTTGAAAAGTGTTTGACTTCGATTTATCTGAAGCCTATCTGTCTATACTTGCTCTGATTCCCATAATTATACTCAGATTACCGTTTAATTGATATATGTTATTGAGGTTCACTATATTATGTCCACTATTCGAAGTGAAAGGTGTAGCTTTTATAGTTCGGTTACATGGACCTACAAAAAAATTCCATTTCATTACGATTTATAGGAGGAAATCTTTTATGGTGCATTTTAAATCATGTTATGCAAATCCAAACATAATGACATTGACATGTATCAGTGATGTGGATTACAGCATGCATTCTGTAGAGCAAAGAATAGGTTGCATTTATAGTTTATTTACAGAGACGCGTAAAAGACTTTCGTTACATTTTGGTCTATGAAAAAAAAAAAAAAAAACTTTGCGGTGCATTTTAATGATGTCTGGATAGTTCAAACATAATGAAACTGGTATGGATTACAGAGGTGTACTACAACATGTTTTTTTTATAGCTTATGAATGCATAGAATTTATCATTCATTTACAGAGGAGCACAAAAAAATTCTGTTACAGGACTGACCATGATCGATAATTACTGGAAGTTCATTTTTAAACTTAACTATAATTTTACAGACACACACGCACACACACACACAAAATAATAATAATAATAATAATAATAATAATAAATAAATAAATAAAATAAAAAATGTTTACGTGACAGATTATGGTGGATAACTGCACATTGAAAGTGCATTTTTAAACTTACCTAATTTTTACTTTTTTACACGGATACAGGATCAGATACAGGGCTGCACGAAAGAATTCACATATATCATCGAATATGGACAGCAATTCAGGGGTCGGTGCAGATTTTTTATTTTATTTATTTTTTTTTTTTTTTGGGGGGGGGGGGCATATCGTGAAAAGTAAAGTTTATTTTTGTGAAATTTATTATATTTTTGTGAAAAATAACATTTTGTAACGATAGTTGAAATTCAGTTATTCAAATTCAAACCAAGAATTTATTAACAAATTTGTTTTTTAATTTTTTGCTAAAGTTTTCCACTTTTGTGGACTTGCTTGTTTACAACTTACACATTTAAAAGTCACAAAATAATAATAATAATAATAATAATAATGAATAGTGAGTTTTTATGTAATAGACAACAACAACAAAAAAATTAACAGTTTCAATTCTCTTTTTTTTTTTTTTTTTTGAAAAATTCTGGTAGAAATTTATTTTTTAACATTTAGTATTTCTTAATTTTGTTCAGCATTGCCTTTTATGTCGATGTGTTTAAAAATTACTTTTTGCGAGGAATTCTCACAATTTTTTTTTAGTTTAGCATAATTCATGTTTATAATATCTAATTTAAAAAACACTGCCTGGGCTTCGGACTACAGGCAATCTTTTCCAAAATCTTGCTCTTCCCGATTTCGGGCCTGCCAACGCCTATGAAGCCCGTGAAGAAATAACAGGCTGGTCATCTCGTATTAATCATACGAAATGTGAGGAAAATTTTAAAACATAGCATAGTTTTAGCCTGACTAAAAATTTCAGTGTAATTTGCGGTTTTCCTGCAATTCTGATGAACAGTTAAGTGAACAAAGAAAACCCCCTACCCCTGTTAATTGCTTGCGGTTTTTCAGATGACCTTCGAATAATTCTATCAAGGTTTATTTCTATTTTCTTTTGTTCATGTTATTGAATTGGATTTTATGTCTAGCATGACAATTTTTTTTTCTTGAGAAAAGAACTTGGACAAACAGGATCTAAATTAACATGATGAACAAATTTACGAGTGAATTACGTGTCTCACCATCTGAAAATAGCAGCATGAGATGCTATCTGGGTTTTGTAGATTTTTTTTTTTACTTTTAAAGGGACGGTGGACTTTTTTATTTATTATTATTATTATTTTATTTTTTGTATGTGTGTATTTAAATTTTTAAAATATCAATATATTGCAATATAACGGTAGAAAGTATATTTTCATACTTCTTATAAAAATAAGTAATAACTAGTATATTGTGGCTAGGGCTTGACAAATGCTTGAAAAAACTTAGTCGCCACTGGCGACTAAGTTTTTAAATCTGACTTATTTTGTTATTTATTTATTTATTTATTTATTTATTCCAAAAATTTAACTAAAAAATGAGCACAAATGACATTTTGTCTCTCCAACTTCCCTACTCGTGCGGGCAACAAGCGCTGTGGTCTCTCTCTTCTCTCTACTTTTAATAGAAAAGCCAACTTTAAAAGGAATTTTCCATTTCATGTGCATAAAATGCCATTCTTTTCCGCTCTAGTCGGCTAGCATGTCACGTGATTAGAATGTGGGAAGAGAGTGGGGAGTTTCAATAACAAATATTGTGAATCAAACCTATGTGGCGTCTAAAATTTGGATACAGTGATAAAAAAGGCTTACACTTTTTTGTAAGTTTCAAATCAGATTTTTGTGTTCAAAATTAAAACCGATTAATCTATCACATTCATTTTAAGGAATAATAACATATAAGTGATTATAAGTAATTCATTCGAAGTAAATCTATAAAAATTAATAAAAATTTCAAGAATAATCAATTTAACAAAAATATGTATTTTTTAAATATTTCTTCCCTGCTTTAAATGTTTGGTGCCTAGCGTCTGTGTGCGCCACACACCTTCGACAATAGTTCAGCGTCACTCTGTCTTGGAGACAAGTGTCTGGTACTGGGTTGCTACTCAAATATATTTATAATTACATTGTTTGGATTATTATCTGCAGTAAATGGAAATAAAAAATCATTGATTGCACTTCAGAAGGGTAAGGTTTTTTTTATTATTCTTATTATTTATTCTTAAATTTTTATCGTAGATCGTTGGATAAAAATAAATCTTAGTCTGCTGCTGATTCTGATTATGTAATTCAGCGCGGGAAAATATTTTTCTTTTCTATTCTTTTTTGCAGTGCATATTACGTAATAACTCTCGAGTTATTTTGTGAACGTCACAATGTTTAATTAAATTTCTTGTAAGATATCTCATTATAGATATTTTTTAATTATGTACTATACTAAACTATGTAACTAATAATAATTCCAAACTATGTTTGAGTTTGTTATTATATTTTCTCATTTAATTCACAAAATCGTTTGTGCTTTTTGAAAATCAGTAATGGGGGAGGGAGAGGTTAAAAATTTGTTCTGGCGACTAGAATTTATACTGGCTACCAGATTTAATTTGTAAAGCCCTGGTTGTGGCCATCACAAAATTTTCTTCTGTATCATTATAATATAATAATTTAAATAGCATACTCACAAAGCAACAATCATGGAGTCCGGAAAGAATGGTTGAACACCTGAAAATTAATTTACCTGACTTTTGAAAAAAGACATTTCTTTTGTTCCGAAGATTTACCGGTATGAAAGGTAATTGAAAGCTACTTCAGTTTTTAAATTCAATATTACTAAACTTCAGTTTAGCGAAGTAAAGTTAATAAATTACCCCGATCCCATATTTCTTATACATACAATTGCCATTGTATGTAAAAGTGCTTTCTTCCATGCATGAAAATAAAAAATATAATGCGTATGCGGTCGAAAATTAAGGTAATTAAATTTTAAGTGGGATTCATTTCACTTTATCCTGGGAAAATGTTAACATTCAATCAAGCTGCTATTAATATTTATTGTCGATAGAAAATTTTCTTATATGATAACATGGATGCATTCAACGTATTAGTTGTCAACGTACGTGTAAAAAATGCTTTCTTTCATGCATAAAATATAAAAATATGTGTATAAAACGCTAGAAAATTAAGATAGTTAAATTTTAAGGGGCATTCATCTCACTTTAGCCTGGAAGAGGTGTTTAATATTGCTAACTTTGTAACAAATTGCTATCAATATTATTGTGGATAGGAAAATTTCTTGTATAACTTAGATGGAATCAACGCAATTTATATACATTGTGTCTTGTACAAAATGTCAATAAGATGAACGCGATTTTTCAATAATCCTAACAAGATCTGTGGGACTTATTTATCTGTGGGACACTTATTTATAAAAGTAATATTGTCGCCCTAGTGAAACCCATTTCAGCTTTTAAGTTCACTTGGCCTAATAAATTCACTAAACCTAATTTTAGTAAAGTAAAGTTAAATCAACACCTTCCACAAACATATGAGGGGGGTTAGAATGACAGTGGAGTAAGTCAAAAACTTTAAAAATCTAGATAACCATATTTTCACTGAACGTATATTAATTTCTGTTCAATGTGGCAGTCAAATAAGTCATAATTCACTTAAGGAGTCGCTAGAGGGCAAAACAAGTTGGACCAACGGCAATACGACAAGTTTCACAAAACCCCTCATTTCTGAAATTACTAAGCATTGACTTGCTCAACTGTCATTCTAAACCCCTCATATCACCCCTGCTACATTTATCGACATAAGTGCAAAAAAATATTTCTTGCGTGCAGGAAATATATAAAATATATAGTGTGCGTAATAATACACTAGGAAATTAATTAAATTTTTGGTACACTTATTGCTCTTAGGTTTTGGAAAAAGGACTAATTATATACACTTTCTAATGAGCTGTTAACATAAGTAACGATAGGATATATATATATATATTTTTTTTTTTATGTAATAGCACAGATGTATGCAACTTAAGAAAATTTACTATGTCTCGTAAAAATATCAACAAGATGCACCTGATTTTCCATTTTTTCTAACAAGTTGTATAGGACATTCTCCTATTTTATTAAGTTAAGTAAAGTAAATTTCGCTCTGTTTAAAGTGCTCTCAGCTATTAAATCCACTAATAAATTCACTAAATTTAAGTTTGGATAAGTAAAATAATTACCTTCACCCCACCCCATTTTTCCCTAAAGCATACGACAGCATACGTAATAAAAAATGCTTTCTACCATGCGTGAAATATATGAAATTATAATGTGTATGACACGTCAGGAAATAAATTTAAGTGGAATTCATTTCATTTTAGTGTGGGAAAGGTGTTTAATAATGCACACTTTCAAACAAGCTGTTATTAACATAACTATCGACGGGAGATTTTCTTATATAATAGCATAGATGGATTCAACAAGTAAAAGATCAGGGTCCATAAGCAGCCTCTTTTTGGCCCATAAAATAAGCCTAAACTCGATTTTGTTATACTGACTTAATTATTTCAACTTTTTAATATTAGAAGGTTTATCCTGTACGAGTTCAACAATATTTTTTGCATTTTGTTCGGATTTATATGACTTACACAAGCTCAAAGTTCGTATTATTCATAGTTTTTGATGAAAAATACGCAATTTCTCCTAATTTTACCTCAATTATTGATATGAGCGCAATCGTGCAACACTTTCGTATTTACATATATTATGAAATACATCAAAATGTACAATATATATAAAAATAAAGGTGTTGCAAAGCTACGCTCATAGTAAAATATTAAAAAATATATTAAAAATTGAGGTAAAATTAGGCGAAATTACGTATTTTTTCATCAAAAACTACGAATAAGACGAACTTTGAGCTTGTGTAAGTTATATAAATCCGAACAAAATGCAAAAAATATTGTTGAAATCGTACAGGATAAACCTTCTAATATTAAAAAGTGAAATAATTAAGTCAGTTTAACAAAGTCGAATTTTAGTCTTATTTCATGGGCCAAAAACACGGCTTATGGACTCTGAGTAATATATACATATACATTTCAACAAGATGTACCTGCTTTTCCAATAATCCTAACAAGTTCTATAGGACATTCTCCTTGAGTTAAGTAAAGTAAGTTTCGCCCTGTTTAAAGTAACCTTGGCTATTAAGACCACTAATAAGTTCACTAAATTTAAATTTGGAGAAGTAAAGTAATTACCTTCACTCCGCCCCTCTTTTCCCTAAAGCATATGACAACAAACGTAAAAAAAAAAAATGTTTTCTACCATGCATGAAATATATGAAATTATATGTCCATGACACGTAAGGAATTAAATTTAAGTGGAATTCATTTCACTTTAGTGTGGGAAAGGTGTTTAATAATGCACACTTTCAAACAAGCTGTTATTAACATAAGTATCGACGGGAGTTTTTCTTATATAATAGCACAGATGGATTTAACAAGTAAATTTACTAAACGTAGTAAAAAAAAATATATACATATCAACAAGATGCACGCGATTTTCTAATAATCCTATAACAAGTTTTATAAGACGTTTTCATCTTTTATCAAGTAGTTATTAGAAGCATTCTTCACGGTCCAATTTACGTATTTTCTGCATATTGTGTAATCACTACAATTAACAGACTGAAAAAATATATTTAAACTCTCCAGTGTTCGCTTAGTTGGAGAAGAATGTAGCGCAGAGCTATAATAACAGTAGTTAATGGTAAATACAACTTTAATAATATCATTTATGAGTGATTCTGACATGTTTATCATTTAATCTAACTGTTAGAAGTTTAAAAAGGTTATGAAAAAGCCGATTTTTTATTTGATAAATATTTATTTCCGTTTAAAAAAAAAAATGTATATCACGATCTGTGATAATATATATTGAGAGGTATTATTTATACACCAAATAGCTGATTAACCTTTCGTATAATGAAGATAATATAACGTTTTTCTAAACATGTCTTTTAAGCTTTATTGTATTATATTTGGAACATATACCTCATTAATCGATATATATTTTTTTTTTTCTTATCGTATTCTAATTTAAAATTCATAAGACATGAATTTAACATGCATTACTGTGACATGCTTCTGTGGAAGATTTCACTGTAATTACTATAGTGGAATTAAGTGGATAAATGGTTAACAAAACACATCTATATCGAATAAAAACTTGCGAAGTTTTATTGTTTTCCTCTCCTGTAAATAATATAATTAACTCATAAATATAAAAGGACAAATTGCAATAATAAGGATTGGAAATATGGCAATACCAGTTTTAAGGTTTTTAACTTAATAAATAATGTGAAGTCGTGATGTTTATGAATGAGAATTCTAATCAGACTTATTCATCTTTATAACTAAATGAATTCTCACACTATAAATACAAGAAACTGTTGAGTTTGAACAGAGAAAACAAATTTGCATATTGGGAAGTTTAATATGCTCGAAATAGTCATATTATCCAAATTTTTATTTTTATAAAGGTAAAGAAAATACTAATGCGAAGTTTGAAAGTTTTAATATATTCGAAATATATTATACACATTGTAATTTCAACAATAAAAAATCAAACTATTGCATATGAATTAGTAAATTTTTTTTTTCATATTTATGAATAACAACAGGGTAACATACAGTTCATTAATGGTCTCATTTAATTTTACAAATGTTATTTAATTACGATTGCTATTTTTTTTATATTAACTCATAAATTTTACTTTACATCTGTCGCATAAATGATTTTCAATTAAATAATTTTTCTAACATTATATTGACATTCAAAATAACTAAAGTCAGTTTATTCTTTGTTACATTTATTGGAAAAATAGGTTATTATAAATAATTAAAAGATAAAATGATTTAAAATTTTATATTTATTATGCATTAGAATAGCTCGTAAATTAATAACTTAGATCAATAAAAACTTTTATTCCACTGTATATGCCTTTTCTTCTTCAATTTATATATATATTTCATTAGGGTTAGATATAAAATTATTTTTTAAACAGCTTATAATGAAAATTTATAAATTCATCCCGCATTCTGTGTCATTTTAATCCATTCATTAATCAAGTTTTCTCAACAAAAAAGATCCTAGTGCTAATTTTCTAATGTTGACAGCTATTTATAAACATATATTTAAAAAAAATGATTTTAAAACTTCT
Source organism: Maratus michaelseni (assembly GCA_963931845.1). Classification (NCBI taxonomy): domain Eukaryota; kingdom Metazoa; phylum Arthropoda; class Arachnida; order Araneae; family Salticidae; genus Maratus; species Maratus michaelseni. The sequence goes on along the minus strand of OZ007587.1, from coordinate 299,855,966 downwards.
TATGAATATGATAAACGAGATCATAAATATCTTTAGTACTAGAATAGCTTGTAAATTAATCACTTAGATCAATAAAAACTTTTATTATTTCCCTGTATATGCCTTTTCTTTTTTAATTTATATATATATATTTCATTACGGTTAGATATAAAATTACTTTTTAAACAGCTAATAATGGAAATTCATAAATTCATCCCAATATTCTGTGTTATTTTAATCCATTCATTAATCCAGTTTTCTAATCAAAACTATATATTGTTAGTGCCAGTTTTCTAATTTATGCATGTTGAAAGCTATAAACATATATTAAAAAAAAAATTGCTTTTAAAACTTCTGATGAATATGATAAACGAGTTCATAAATATTTTTAATCTTTATTCAATGAACAGCAAGATAAATAATCTGGATATAATCATTCACTAAAAATTCATATTCTAAAATAAATATTTTGAGAATTTAAATGCATAATATTATTATTGCTTTATGAAATAACTTTGCAAAAATTTTTTTCTCCATATTTTTCATTTTAGTAAAATGTCTTTATGATTCTATCATTTTTATTTAAAAGACCTATAAATAAAATATTTATGATCTCGTTTATCATATTCATAAGAAGTTTTAAAATATTTTTTTTTTAAATACGTGTTTATAAATAGCTTTCAACATTACTCAATCATAACACTGAATCACAGTTCACAACAACAAAAGAAAAAAAATGTATGCATATAAAATATCTATATAGGCTTTTAAAAATAACAAAAATGAATCTCCAATGTTTTTTTATCGGTTGATTAGCAATATTCTTATAAAAAATAATGTACATTTCTTCACATAATTAAAAAAGTGCTATTGGTATTTGTAAATGAAAATTCTCACATAGGGCAGATATGGTGGCGTTTATGAAAAGTTTTTTAAACAATCCCCCAAAAAATAAATAAATAAATCAATAAAAAAGCTCTATTAAATAGAACTAAAAATATATATATATTGGAAAACACAAATAATATTTTTATCAATCATTTCTGCAAAAAATCCGAAGTAAAGTGCATTGACACTTTCATGTTTTCTGCCTAAAACGTTATTGTAGATGGAAGAAGAAAAAAAATTATCTCCGATTTACAGTTCAAGTGCGAATTGGGAATCACGCGAATGTATCATTTAACTAAAATTCCATACTTTAAAATGCTTTGAGAGCTTAAAGTAATTTATAAATATTATTGTTGTCTGATCACAAAAACTTTTTCTTTTTTTTATTTCGATATATTTCGTTTTAGTAAAATGTCTTTATGATTCTACCCTTTTTACTAACAAGACTTGCTCAACCGTAACACAGTTTGAATGCGGACATCCGAAAAAAAAATACCAAACAGAAAATAAAAGCATTCGTGAAGACTATTTTTTTCTACAAAAGAAAGATGTTGAAAATGATTGATTGCAAATTATTATATAAAGATGAGGTGACTTTTATTGCATCTTGTGTAATAAAGTGACATATTTTATGAACTCTTTGATCGATCTGTTTTTCGTGAATTGTTTCCTTTTATGTGCAGCATTCAACTTGTGATAGCATAGTTTTCTTTTGAGAAAAAAATACCGTTTATGTTTGAAATTAGCCGCCGTCTCTTTTTTTTTTTTTTACCACTCTAAACTTACATTCCTTGATAAATATTTAACTGTTTCTTAACATTTATGTCTTCATTTTGATCGGTAGATAGAAGATAAGTTCCCAACAAAAATTGAGTAAAATAATAATGAATATATATACAATAAATATAGCTGTGTTTCAAAGATAACTTTTTTTTTTAAACGGACATTTTAAAAAATTCTTCAAGAAAAAATTCTTTATCAATCTTTGCAATTCTTTATATTGATAAATATCAAATGAGAAACTTTATTCGACTCAAGGTTAATTCACGAGCACAATTCAAAAAAGTAATTGATATCTTTTAATTAAACCAATTAAAAATATATACAAAGTGAATTTAGTACAATGTTTTGAGAAAACGGGGAGTTTGGAAGATTCCCCTGATTTGCATAAAACGTCTCAGTATGACGTATGAGCGCCCTCTTTCGGTTACTTTTGGAATAATTTTTTTTATACATGAAAGAAAATCCAATGTCCCTGTGATAATATTTGCACAAACCGAATTTTTTTCCGACCATTACATCGTTTATTACTATTTTTTTTTTTTAAAGTTTGCACGAATTTATGACGCACCCTGCATATAAAGCATTTAAAAAATACAAGCACGAATATCCAAAGTTTTCTATCAATTGGCGGGATATTTTAATGCATTTTATTGATATTAACAAGAAATTATACTGGTATTTATTGTTGTAAAATCTCACATGCAATTAAATGCATTTCGGAAATATAGCTTTATAGAAAATAATAATCAGTTGACGTTCCGGGGCTACCCGCCGTTTCTTGTGACGCCAAAAAAAATAAGGCCAAACTATTTTCAGTATATTTCGTTAAATAATTCAATATTATTAGCAATGCTTAGTTAAAATCATTAAAGAATTTCGTAATTTTATTTAAAGTATGAAATAAAGACAGAAATTTCATTAATTTGTTTTTTATTTGCAATTTATCCAAGTGTCCGGGGCTACCCGATCCTCCCCTAACCGTTTTCTATAAAAACGGTCAAATGACTGGACAATTTGCTGCAAATTTTTAACAGTGTAGTTTGCAAGAATAATTTTGTGGACAATGTCAAAACTTTTTTAGAAATTAACAAAAGTTTTTTTTTTTTTTTTTTTTTTTTCCCTATAAAACTGGAATAAAGTCAGAAAGAAGCAATATTCTAAAAAAACGACTGTCTTCCTAATCTATGATCAAACTTTAGTCAGTTTTCGTCATTTCAAACCTTTTTGATCACCTGTATATATCTCGTATATATAAAAAATAATAATTTCAATTTACTGATGATAAATATGAAGAATACGAATGAAAGTAGGTGTAATACTGAAAAGAAAAATCTGACAAATGACTCATGAGGAGCTTTAAGAAAAAGTACTGTCTTTTTTTTATATATATGTTAGAAACGTTCCAACACTACGGAAAGGAAAAGTACGCATAAAACACCGGTTTCACGCCTAGCATTTCCTAAAGCACTTCCAACCAAATTGCACTTTTACCTTTTAAACAAGGCATACATCTATTGCGTTTTTTTACGCTTCCGAAAATTATCTCGTCGCAAAATGCTCATCGAAAAAGGAGGAGGTCAGAAACCTGTTTTTTCTTACTTTTTTTCGGCACAAAGGCAGATGTTTTCTTTTCTATTCATAAAAGAAAAAAAAAAAAGTATCATTCAGTTTCTCGTTTTCCGTGCGAAGACGTCATTTACGTCCAGAACACTCAACGCATCCGTTTACATTTATGATGGGCATTGGCTGAAGGTTTTAGGATTACGACGCACATTCGTGAGGGATTTTATTTTACTGAGCTGATATGCATTCATCCTCGGTTGTTACCGTAAATTATTTTATTCCGCCTGGCATCTGCGCTTTGAAACTTTCCGGTATTCTATCTCTTATATTCCCCCCCTCTTATAAAAATTCAAATCTTTCTCTCACATTTAAGAAGTCATTTTGAGTCGCATGTGCGTGAATTTTTCAGGTACTAATTCGTAGAACAAGCATGATGAGAATGATATTGCTGTATGTGCACTGCAATCACTAATGTCACAGTAACAATTGTGACGGAGCTTTAATGTCGCAAAAAATCACGTATGACTATTCACAAACATGACAATACATTGTGACATGGTATTTGCGACGAAATTTTGGAATTATATTAATATGCATAGGTTTGATTTTTAATTTGCTTAATTTACTTATATATTCACACATCATATTATTTAAAAAAAAAAAAAAAAAAAAAAAAAAAAAAAAAAAAAAAACTTACAAATGAAAACATTGTTTTCCATTTAAAACATTCATTTTTTATTCTGTTCAGATCTTCGTATAATATTAATGTATATAAAAATAAATTTTATTTAAATAGCATTAAAGGGACCTGTATAAGTATCGGAAATGATCTCTAACCAAAACTCAACAGGCAATTCAAGCAGCAGGATATGTCCACTTACAACCAATATGTCTTATTGCCTGATGTTAGAAATCAGATTCAAAATTGACAACATAAAGTCACGTCACTGTAACGTGTCATCATGTTGGTGCAACTCATGGCACTTCACCCCCCCCCCCCCCCCGCCTTTTTTTTCTATTCATAAAAAAAAATATATGATTCAGTTTCACGTTTACCGTGCGAAAACGTCATTTACGTCCCGAACACTCAACGCATCATTTTACATTTATGATGGGCATTGAATTGATTGAAGGTTTTGAGATTATGATACAGATGCATGGACAGCGATTTTACTAAGCTGATATGCAATGCATTCATCTTGGATTACCGTAAATTAATTTACTCCGTGACACCTGTGCTTTGAAACTTTCCAATGATCAGAATTTCTTTATTTTTCCACGCTTGACAAAGTGAATTTTTGCGACGCATTTACCAACTCATTTTGAGTCATATATACATGAAAATTCCCGTATGTCGATTCAGGGGATAATCCGTACAGCAATCAAAAGGACGTTGCTGTATTTCATTGCAAGTTATGAAAGTCATAGTAACAATTGTGAATTGGCTGTGCCGCCACAAAACGTTATAAGTGTAACACTTCAGGGTTCTGTCTGGATTTTTCTCACAGGGTCCTGTTTTTGTGAAATTGTGATTTTTTTGGTATATTTGTGAAAATTCTAGCCCTAATTTTGTGAATTTGAAATTATCATTAAATTTAGGTTTCTTTTACGTATAAAAAAAGCTAAGTAATATGTCCTTTGATGAGTTCAATTGTTTTGTGACAGGTCAGATTTTATTTTTAAATGATTAAATGTGTGAAAGGTTCAGTTTGGAGGTGGAAAAGTTTTGTGAAAAGTATTTTTAAAATAAAGAATTTTGTGAATGGTCCTGTTTTGGGATGAATTAATTTGTGAAGGGTCCTGTTTTAAGATGTCAATTTTTGTGAAGGGTCCTGTTTTGGGATGAATAATTTTGTGAAGGGATCCTGTTTGAAGAGGACAATTTTTGTGAAAGGTTCTTTTAAGGACTCAAATATTTCCTAAACAGATCCATGCACTTGTGACAAATTTTCACATAAGATGTTTCAATGTTGCATTTGTGAGCAAAGTGTGGACAGTATTATATGTATAAGAATATTATTTTGGCAGACATGCTTTCATTGCATAATTTACCATGCATTTATTTTGCGATGAGTATTTAAATTTTCCATTTTCAAGTAAATTACAGGGTAAAACATAAAAGTAATCCACTATGCTTTAATCTCTTATTTTTCGAAAACACTTCCCTTATAAAGTTAATTCAACAGTCACGCATTCAGCATTTGCAATAACAACCAATCTATGCATATTTATCAATAAGTCAAGAGATGTATTCGTTAAAATTCACCACAAATGTAATTTAATCGATTTTTAACCTATGACCTTGCTTTTATTATGTAACTTACCGCCTGGAAAATAGATAAAAGGATTTTTTTTTTACCCTTTTTTTTCAAATCGAGATAATGCTTAATTTTGGTATATTTACACTATACATGTTCTTTTTACTGAAATCAGTTTCCTCTTGAAACCTAAAAAACAAAAAAACAAAAACAAAAATACTATATCTACAAATTTTTTAGTTTTCTTATTGGACAATGTCATTTATAATATTTTTTTCTAGTATAACTACAAAATCTTTTTTTAAACTTACTTGCAGGAAAATGTCAGATATTCTTGTCATGTTCCAAAAAGGAAATAAAAAATAATAGTTTTTCAACTTTAATTTCCAGAACTTAGATTATACAGTAAAACCTGCGAAAACGGAACCTCTCTATAAAGGAATCCTGTCTTAAACAGAAATTTATATGATCCCTGAGATAAGAATGCAATGCAATTAAAACATATGTGACATGGTAAAACTTAAAGCTGTTTTAAACGGAATTTTGTTCTAGTGTCATCTGTCTTATCTTTTGTAGTTTATTGCTAACACATCACAGATGAATTTTGAATAGTCTCCTCAAATAGTACTCTTTGAATTCTAACACAATTGTGAAATATTGTTAGAATTAATAATCTTATTAAATCTCTAAATAAACGATATTTTACACTATACATTATTCAACTATGATTTCAGTTTCTTGCTAATTTATTACATTTCTATTTTGGATAATCTTTAAATAAGATAGCGAAATATTTCTAGAGTCCTGTCCAATTTCCAAAGAAACAAACAGCCTTTCTTTTAAATTTAAGTTTAACTTATGACATAATTTATCGCTAATTTATTATTATACTTTTATGTGTTTTTCATGCTGCGAAAAATTGTTTAAATAATCATTTTTTACGTTGTTTTTAAAGATACGTTACTTGTGTAGGGGTAAAAACTGTTTTGTGTGTTAAAATATGATTTACTATCCGATTGATTTATTTGTAATTTGAAATTTTAATGCGTTTGTGAATCATGCTTGAAGTGCTTGTGTCGGAAAGAATATGCAGCAAGTTTAGCTCAGACATCCATACACACAGATCCTGCGCCAAAAAAAAAAAAAAAAAAAAAAAAAAGTTGAAATCAGCAACACCACAAATTTTTTTACACCTGGAGTTAAAAATCATCTTATTTATCGATTACCGGTGCATGTAGCGATATAACTAACGGCACTGGTAAAGTTACCTGTCAGATTTAAAGCTTGGTACAAGTCGCCTTCTGCACAACTTCTCCGGCTCTGATAATAATGTTCACAGAATTATTCGGTTAATAATGTTTACTTTTCTCAGAAATAGAAATAGTTAATGTAAGTGATCAAACAAATTTTCGTGTAATTACGTTATTTAGTTCATAATTATTTAAAAATATTCTGGAAAAAAAAATTGTAGTTTTTCTGTTAATTTTCGTATTTATTTTCTCTTTCTTCCTTACTTTCTTTTTCAAAATAAAGCATATTTAAAAAAGCAAGTTACTTTTAACCAATTGGTGCATAATATCTATTTAAATGTAGTTTTTTTTTTTTCTTCGACCTATTCTGCGCAATTAAAAAAGATTATTATTGGTTATAATGACCCCACGCAAGTGATTAAATTTTACATTCTTACAATCGTGTAAAAGCAATTATCTAGTTTTCCCCCCTCCCTTACATCCTTTCTTAGGAAGCAAGCAAGTGATCATAAAATTGCTCCAAAATTACTAGTGTCTGAAACACAATATGTAATAAACGTTTTGAAAAGACAATAAAATTATAAAAACTCTTCGGCTACTTGTTGTTTCGAAACAAAAGTAATCTTAAAATAGAAAAGGTAAAAAAAATAAAAAAGGTGTTCGGAAAAAAAAAATTGTCCTAAAAATTTGTGTGAATTTGTATTCTCGCTTAAGTTAGTTTTATGCGTGTTCTTGCGATTATTCCTTTTACAAGCGTTTCGTTTTTCTAAGTAATATACGGTAATAATGTTGTCTTTTTTATGGCCTTTCTGAAGTGAAAACTTCTTATATATATATCGAACTAAAATATAGTTATTACAGACTTGCCAAGTCTCCTGATTTTTACTTGATTTTTCTTAATCCTGATTTTCTAACACAATTTTTCGTATTCTTATTTTATATTTAAATTTGCTAGAAAAATCACGGATGTTTATTTCTTCTATGTATTTGATTATAAAACAGTTCAGGTCAAATATATGTGATGGCTCTTTAAAACTCTTGACTCTTGCTATGAGCAAATTTTCATTCTTAAATGCAAAATCTGGTATCATTAATTTTATTTTCAATAATGAATAAATTATAACTTTAAGTTGGAAACTTTAAATTATTTTTTTTATGTAAATCATCATGTACCACTTTATTTTTATTATTAATAAAGAATTGTCAGTCATAACTTTCCTATTCCTAATTGTATATTTTTATGAGAAGGCAAAATCCATTAATGGTATTTATAATGAGTTTTAAATAATTTTAAAACATTTTAGTTCATCTGCTTAATTAAAAGCATTTTTAAATTTATGTGCCTCGAATATTTTTTAAAAGGTATTAAATTATTACTATTTGATTTTGTCGTTTTTATTTCGTTGAAAAAAGTCTTCTGGTTTATTTTTTAAAATCTCTTGATTTTTGCCCTGTGGCATTTGCCAACTCTGTTATTGCGACGGGAATGAGGGGAGAAGCTGTGACGAAAATGAGATTCACACTGGCTACACACACATTTCTGACCATTTTCTGAATTCATTTTTATTCGCAAATGCACAAAATTGACAGGTGCTGTTATTCAGAAACAATGTATTCGAGCATTTTTTTTTTATTTTTCCGTAAAAGCTTTCATAAAATTCTGTTAAAGTTTGCGTTCTGAACCCGTCTTTGAATTTCCGCGCGCGACAGCACTGGAAAGAGAAAATACTGCCATCATGAGGCAATAATTGCTTATAACTCAAGACGTAACTGATTTATCGAAAAATCAAAAACTGTTCGATTACAATTAATTCAATAATCATGCCTGAAAGTGTCATGCTTTTACGTTTAAAGATGAATCCGTAAAATGTGTCAGAAAGTTTTGCGTTGTTGAGCAGTGAAAAATGTATTTTTGAGACCGCCTTAAGCAACCATTACTTTTTTTAAATGTTGATCTCCAATATTTCCTTATGAAATGGTAATGTTTGCTCTTTTAAAATGAACTTTTTAGTGGATTTTTCGATATCGTAATACACTTTCAGTTATTTCACCTAATTATAAATAAATTATGGTTTTATCTTTTATCTACAGCTAATTTTTACAGCTAGTTTTGTCTGTAAGATAAATATGAATATTTGTCTACTGAATTTTCTTATTTTACAAACAATTATTGAATATTTGATATTTTGGAAAAAGAAAATCCATTTTAAAATAATGTTTTAATGTTTAATATTTAAGAATGAAGATTATTATCCAAGTTTAACCATAATAGATGTTCGTGTGTTGTATTTTGAGCAAAAATTTTAATTGTTTTCATTAAAAAAAAAAAATAATAATAATAATAATAAAAAGTTTTCTTTCTTTCTTTCTTTCTTTCTTTCTTTCTTTTTTTTTTTTTTTTTTTTTTTATTTTTTTTAACGAATGATTCTCTTTTGTGAGGATTTGAAATTAAATCTTTGAAATCATCGGTTTTTGGTAACAACACATATTATATTAATAAAATATATATATATATATATATATATGTTGAATAAATGCATTGCACATACACGTACTTTAAAATACCCAAATTATATAAACAGAAATTTTCTATTTGGAGAAAGTGTTCTTATATTACAACAAAAGGAAATACAAATAATCATTTACAAATAACCACACTTCTTGTTTGTCAACATTTATATATAAATATATACTTTCGTATTTTCACATTATTTAGGGGGGAAAATGTCTTAAGTAGAGGTCTTAAGTAGTTTGAGCCAAATATAATCTTCATAAAGTAGACTTTTTTTCTTTTTTTTTAATATATACTAGTGTGTTTCTAAAAGGAATTTGTTTCACAATAACCAGTTTCTAATATATGGTTAATTTGCTTTCATATTTAATTAGTTTTTGTATTCAATTAATCTGTTATGTTAATTATTTAATGAAATTTTAATTTCAGAGCCAAGTCTAAAAATGGTGGTCGATCGTTGAGAGAAAAACTAGATAAAATAGGCCTCAATTTACCAGCTGGAAGAAGAAAAGCTGCCAATGTCACACTTTTAACATCCCTTGTTGAAGGTAACGTATTATTTAGCAGTGATTAGTAATTTTAATAACTGTTTTTAAATATTAATTAGTATTGAATATTGATTTGTAATATTGTTCAATGATGTCGCCAGGCTTTTGGAATCCCAGATCGCTAAAACCAAGCAAGCATTGAAAAAAGAAAAAAACTGAGTCTTTTTCTTACAAAAGTGGGTTCTCTTTTCGGTGAAAAGATAGATCCAATATATTTAATACAAAACTAGATAGTACCCGCCAAAACTTGACGGTATTCAATTTAAAAGTTCCACAGAAAAAAAAGTTCATAATTTCATTAAAATGTCAGAATGTTTTACAGAATATTTTGTAGCAATTAGTTAAAAGAAATTAAAACATCTCCCTTTTATAATCGGGCTCGGGACGGGCTGCAATTATAAGTCTTTACTCGGATACAGACGAACATTTTCCCGAGAATTCCATTATCAAATAAAAAAAAAAGCTACTCCAAGTTCTTTTTTCTTAAAAATTTTACAAATAACGAAATTTTTTACGCTAAAATTTTAAATTTTATTATTTTCTCAAATCTAAACATTTAACTGCATCACAATATCAGTAGATGGTACCCCTGTTTTTTATTTGAAGAATTTTCCTTCTTTCTTAGTTTATTTCTTTTTCGTTTTTTTTTTTCGTTTTTTCACGGAAAAAAATTACCTACTTTTCTTAGTATATATGCCTTATCGATCAATTGTAATAAAAAATATCCCCAAAATTGTCGATCATTTCAATTTATTTAATCGATACTTACATGCCAAAGCTTTTAATTTAAAATTTTCAATACAAAATTATTAATTAAAAAAATATATCGAGGATGGTAATTTTGCCTTAATAATAATGAAATAAATTATAATTTACATTATTGAACTGAGTTATCAGAACACTAACAACATCTAAGAAACATCTTATGCCAGGAGCGGGGTTCGAACCCAAACCAGAATTCCTTTTTCTGGCGCCTTAGACCATAGAGGAGAAATACTAAGATAAATATTACTACACGAAATACTATATGAGAACAGTCTATTCCTTAGACCACTCTGCCATCCAGACTTCACTCATTGTCCTTCTGATCTCAAAACTGATTTCCCACTCCGTTTAGCGACAGGAAAGTTCCCTAAAATGTTCATTGCGCATGCTCAGATCAGCCGAATTCGGTCTTACCAGATCCACTTTGCGTTTTAATTATATAGGTATGCCTTTTTCGCAAATATCCAAAAAATATTTTATTCCGTCCAAGAGAAAAACTATGCATTCGGAAGGATCTACGATCCATCGTAATTTTTTATGAAAACTTTTCTAAATTTTTTAATTTTTTTTAAACTTAAATGATGCGATATAGCATATGTACTTAATATGTATGAGTAAATGAATGACATAAACTGTTGGGGTGTGGGGGGAAAAATTAAAGCCATTTTTATTCTTTTCGTTTGTCTGCAAAGAACATCGAATCATCTGATGAGATCAAGAGCAATATCTAGTATTAAATAGTAGATTAAGAGCGTATTTAAATATTTTTACTTACATAATACATTTCTTATTCAACATATTTCATCATGAATTTTAATGCTTTGGGAATCACCAAAAAGCAGCTGCATGTGTCAAAACAGATAATACAATATAAAACTTTTAATCCTCTAAGTCACACCCAAATTAGAAACAGGTTGATAGTTTTCATCTGCTATTTATTTATTAGATACGGGAACCTGCCTAATCTTCATCCATAAGTGTTTTTGTTTTCTCCTCTCCTAACTCCGTTTTTAACAGGTAATTCTGATAACAGATCTACAGTTGTGCTTAAACATGCAGCTTTTCCGAACTGTTGTTTCCAAACTATGGAGTATCAGGTTCATCGGTAAGGTAGTTTATATAATGAGGTTCGCTTTCTTGCTGCGAGGAATCGTTACTGAAATTTTTATTGAAAGGAAAAACAGGGAGTCAAGATACAAGATAAGAAAGTTAGAAATGGTATTTTTTGCACCCTATTTCGCTTTTTAAGCGTTATTATTATTTTCTGACTTTCATTAATTTCTATCCTAAAATTATGATTGTCCCAGATTTTTATGAATTTTGTTGTAAAAGTTGATTTAATTAATATCGATTTGTCAACGATTAGGCATTTAATTAAATGCGACAACTGATAGGCAAATATTCAACTTTAAACAATACTAAACAATTTTTTAAAATGTATTTCAGTTTCATACATTCTTCACAGAATTAAAATATGCTTTTGATTTTTCTTTCTTGGAAGTTAAACAATTATGGTGAGTATTTTTTCTACATTACAAATCAGTTAGAGCGTAATTATTTGTAAACAAAAAAAAATAAATAAATAAATAAAATAAGACGGTTATTAGTCAGAAAGAAATAAAATGAAAAAGAAAATGAATTATAAAACAAAGCATTCATTCACAAATGAACAAAATAAATAAGATAAATCTTAGTTTTTTAAGAAAAAAAAAATGAGAGGTAAGGACATGAGGAGAATAAATTATAAAACTATTTATAAAAATACATAGAAAAATTACTCTTCCCATTTATAACAGTAAATTATAGATAAACAATAAATTTCAAGAAATAATTTTATCATCTAAAAATTTACGTACGTCCATGTTAGAAGGTTTCGTTATCTAGTAAATTACTTTCGTCATTGTTAGAAAAACCAAATGCTTACTAAAAACGATTTATCATTTCATGCATGTCTCTCATATTTGAATATTTATAACGAAAGCAAACACAGTTAAAAAAAAAAAAAAGAAAGAAAGAAAAAGAAAACGCAATTCATCTTCATGTCCCTTTTGTTGCAAATATTCTCTTTTCAAGCCTAAAATTCCTTCTTTAAATTGCCTTTTCTAACATGCGTTTAGAATTTATTCAAAAACCTGCTTTCATGCTCATAATGAAGCTGAAATTTGAAGAAAAGAGAATTGTACATGTTTTAAGTTACTTTAATAGTGATTTAACGAAACTTACATTATAGAATACGCTAAAAATAGAATTTCATATTTCTGAAGTTACATGAAATATGAAATTATATAAAATACCTTACTAAACAATTTGGAAAATAATTACCATATTACATGTAATTTAAAAACTCTGAAATAAGAAAGTTTTTAAAATTTCAAAAGATAAAATGCCAGGAAGTTGCTTTGAATTTACGGGAAAGTTATTGTTGAAGAAATGTAAAGAATTTTATGAAAGCCGTCTGCAGTTCATAAAACGCGGTACAGGTAATTTAAAAATTGAATGTGTTTCTCCCCCATTCGGCTATGCACGCTGCCGTGTTTCACAGCTGTTTTTTAACTATTCTATAATCCTGTCTTCCTTTTTATTCTTGAATTCTGTAATAAACATTTAACGAACAGGGAAAATTACCCCCCCCCCCCCACACACACACATATATAGTTTTTTATGGCTGAATTTTCTTTTCATCTCTTGCGCATTGGAATAGCTATAATGCTAGAGAACAGTGGCACAACAGTGGCAAAAACTGCCCAGATTGAAAGCTTAAAATTCAAAGCAAAAGAATAATAGTACATATCTTAAATTACTTAAAATGGTAATTCAACGACATTTAAGTCGAAGGAAAAAGCTAAAAATAGAATGTCAAGTTTCTGTAAACATACACTGAAAAAAAAACTGCTAATTTTACAGAAAAAGTCTGTAAACTGTTTATTTTACGACAAAATAACATAAAAAATCGTAATACATACAGATTTATTTTCAGTAAAATAAACTGTAAACTGTAACTAAATATTTAAAAAAAACACAAATTGCACAAGTTGTGCCTGTTAGTTGCTAAAATCAGTGTAAAAATTGGTTTAAAACTCATAAAAAAAGTTAAAATCCTACATGTTTCGACTTTAAACCCAACAAACGACTACTGACCTTTTAAATTTCGACACCGCAAAAAAATGTCGCAAAAAAGTGTCGAAATTTAAAAGGTCAGTAGTCGTTTGTTTTGTTTCCGTCCCCGATGATGGCTTTGGGTTTAAATCCGAAACATGTAGGATTTAAACTTTTTTTATGAGTTTTAAACCGATTTTTACACTGATTTTAGCAACTAACAGGCACAACTTGTGCAATTTGTGTTTTTTAAAATAACTAATCAACAGTGTAGTGTCCAAATAGATTTATATTTTTACTTGTAACTAAATAGTTTTTAACTGACCCTCTAACTGACAGGTTTTTTTTTTTTTCTGTTAAATCAACATAATTTTTTAAAGTGTATTGAGAAACTGAACATTTTATTTATTTTATTTAGTCCTAAATGAAAAAAACTATATATAATATAGATAATGGTTTTAAAAACAAATCTAGCATTCAAAAATACGAAATATTTCACCTAAATATATTTCTAAACATTTAAAATTCAATTATATTTTTAATTGAAATTTAAATACTGACAGATAGTTATTGACGTACTGACTGATAGTTTTATTCTATAAAATCAACAGGGTTTTTTTTTATTTATTTATTCTTTACAGTGTATGGAGTTACATAAAACTAAATAAATTTAGAAAATAATTACCATATTCTAATGTCATTTAAAATCTCTGAAATAATAAATTAACCCTTTGTGACTCAAAAACTTCGATTAGAAAAAAATATTTACTCGGATGTTAGAATTCATCATTTTAAGCCCGTAAAAAAATAATGTTAAAAATTTAGAACATAAAAATAAAAATATATTGGCTAAAAGGTACTTTTTTCATATCTGGGATAAACAGAAAATTACGTTCTTCTCATAATTATTGTCTATTTCTTATTGCAAAATTGTAAAGTATACGAACTTACTTTTGTAAAAAATCTATTTTTGGACATCTCCAGCCTTTTAAATTTGACAGAATTTACGTAAAAATAACGATTTGAAATTGTTCAATTGATAAATAAAACTTCGGCTTGAAAAATTAACTCAGTATTGCCATCTGTTGAGAGAATTTTATGATCAATTTATATTCATTGTTGTGTTGAAAGATAGCAGCAATAGTTAAAATCGTCTTTTAAAGCTCACTGCATAAGTTATATTGACTTTTGGCTATGTTGCATACATGCAATGCAACGCAGGTTAAAAGAGATTCTAAAATTTCAAAAGATGAAATCTGCAGCAATACACATTTACGCGAAAGTTGTTATTGCGGAAAAATGTTTTCAGTCAAAATAATGTAAAGAATTTTACAAAAGCCACCTTCAGTTCAAAAGACGCGGAAACGGTAATTTTCAATGTGAAATTTTTCCTCATTTGGCCATGTAAACTGATTGTGTTCGACGTCTGTTTTCTAAATATTGTATAACCCTGTCTTTTCTTTGAAGAAAATAATTATCATATTCTATGTCATTTAAAATCTCCGAAATAATAAATTAAAAGAGATTTTAAAATTTCAAAGGATAAAATCTCCAGCAATACGTATTTACGTGAAGGTCGTTATTGCAGAAAAATGTTTTGAATCAAAATAATGTAAAGCATTTTACAAAACCCACCTGTAGTTGTTCCTAAGACGCGCAAAAGGTATTTTTCAAACTGAAAATGTTTCTTCCATTTGGCCATGTAAACTGTCGTATTCCGCGTCTGTATTCTAAATATTGTATAACCCTGTATCTTTTTTTATTATTATTATTCTTGAATTCTAAAATAAACATTCAACGAAGAGAGAAAATATAATTCTTATTTTCCTAGCTGCAATTTTTATTTGTTCTTGCAGCACGAAAGAATGCTAACAACCTCCTTTATTTACCCCCCTCCCCTTTCTTTTTTTGAATTTAAATAATACCATTGCCTTTTATCAAGTTCACGATTATTTATTTTTTTTCTATAGAAATTTCTTTCATAAATACAACCATTGCTATAAAAAGAATATTTGAAACATAAAAGCAGAATTTAACGTTAACAAGGTGAAAGTTCACATAGAGAGTTCATCTCTCCTTGCATACAAATATTTACATTTGATGGCGAATGATTTTAGAGACATGAACAGGAAATACGATTAGAGTCAATATGAACCCCATAATAGGGTTAAGGTCAATTTTTGTTTTCTTTTTTACCTAAATATTGGTTTTGAATAATAATCCTTTTTAGGACATAATCTGCATTTAAAGATATTTGAAGAAGCAATAAAATACATCTATAAATATTGAAATAATACTCATCAGAATAACTTTGTAGCGAAATGTTTTGTTTTAGAGTTAATGATATACTATTACTAACATTTACATTTGATGGTTGCTCAAAATATAAACATGATTTCTGGTTATTTTTTAAATATGACTCTCTGAATGTAGCATTAAATAATTAAATACAGTAAAACGTCGATAGTACAACATTTAGTTGACACCAGTCCTCTTGATTCGTATGTCAGCTTATAAAGATGTTAGCCCAAAATTGCACTGATATTGTACTAATTACATTGCATCCATTAGGGGTGGGGAAATACATAATTTTTCTCGCTACTGGCGAGTGGATTTTCTGACAGGGCGAGTAAATTTTTAGATAGTTTTTGAAAAACTGCAGGTTATATAAAATAGGCTAAAAACTTTTTTTTTTACTAGTTAGCTATATTTTACAACTTTCCAAATTACCGCGATGTAAACATGGTACCATCTTCTATCCTATACTAAACTGTCCTGCGTTGTGTATGTTTCTTAATTTTATAGAAAAAATATTCTGAAAATACATTGGAGTAATAGTAAATATGCAATCGCGTACAGTTTGTCATAACAATTTTAAATTATACGTTGCATCTTGCTAGCTGGTAAAATAAATCCTTGGCTGGTAAAATTTTCTGAAAATTATACACCCCTACGCATTAATGTGGTTTCTCAGAATCAGAATAATGTACCAGAGAAATATTTTGTTTCATGTTAATATATTATTAAAATCATCAAATTCTTTCCAAAGTTCAATGCATAATCACAATTTCCAGTTATTATTATTTTTTATAATATGACGTTCTTAATAAATAAATAAATAAATAAATAAATAAATAAATAAATAAAAATCAAATACGGTAAAATTTCGATTATCGGGCGCTCCATTTGCTGCATTCTCTATTAACGCACAGCCTGAGATATTAGCTCAAATATATATTATTATTATTTTAAATAGCATAAATATCTACATTACTAAATTAGCAATTATAGTGCGCCCTAAAACGTACTGAACGTTTTAAAATTCAATAACAAATGTATTCAACAGTAATTCAACAGTAAATAGTCACAGCTATTGAAGCTGTTTTTTCAAGAGATTAACCTGCGAAGTCGGGAATTTATCTACTATGCTTACTTGTTTTAGTTTCAGATATCACCGATAGGTGGCGCTGCGTTATTTCAAACTGTCAAAACGATCAACTAACATATAAAAAAGTTTCAATTTTCACTCAGCTTTTGATCTTAAATGTTCAGTCCTATTAAGGATGTTCCCTAAATCCAAACTGGCTACTTTCTGACACATTTTCTAATTCATATTTGTCCGCAAACGTATCAAATTGGCAGATGCTCTTATTCAGATACTATGTAATCGAACTGTTTTTTCCGTTTTTTGGTAGACACATTTCTTTCAGAAAATGTTGTCAAAGTGGACGTTTTGAACTGAATTTCCAGACGCGACAGGAGAGGAAAACATTGCCGTCCTGAGAGAACAATCGCTTATAAATCAAAATGTAATTATTTTACTGGAAAATGAAACAAATCTCTTCAATAATCATGCCTGATAGTATCATGTTTTTATGTTTAAAAATTAGCCAAAAAATGTGTCAAAGTTTCGCGCTGTTGAGCGGGGGAAAAAATATTTTTGAGATCCACCTTAATCTGAAATTTCTGCGTAGCATCTGCGATTATATCACGTATTACATATAACTGTATTTTATTTGTATGAATATTATGAAAAAATAGTGTTATTATGCTTATCTTGTTTAAACTTATTACGTTTAATTTTTATTAATCTGTTTTATGCTTACTTAATATGAACAATTTCTCAAAAGTATTTAAAAAGTATTCTTTTGTTACATATTTTCTTGTGGATTATCGAGATTTTATTGAAAATTATTGCAGAACAAAGTTAAGTGCAAAGACATAGAAGAAATTTGCTTTTCAGTAGATTTTCCCTTGTAAAAAATTCATAAAGCAAAAGTCTGAACATGATGATTTCAGTAACTGTTATTCCAGCAAAAGCATCATAACAAATGTGATGAAACTATAAAATAATTATTTATTCATTATCTTTTAAACATGGCACTCAATAAATAGTATAAGCATAGCGAAGATAAGGTTACATAAATTGAATGCATATTTGAAGTATCTCATGTTGGTCGATTAAGCTGAAGTAATCTAATAGACAATTTTTTAATGGGACATTGCAGACTAATCTTACATTATTAATGTACAATTTTGTGTTTTGCAGCTGCTGTTCTTAGAATTATTATTTCTGTATCCGTCCTTGCATAATACGTTGGACATCTGTCATGTGTTGAATTTAGGACGCACGCATGTAAAGTTTAAAAAGGCGTAAGCGTTAATCTAAAGAAATTAAAACAAAACTACTTTGTTTTTTCTTTCTTTCTTTCTGTTTATTTTTAACACTTACTTTAGACTATAAATGCATTCAAATTATAAGCTTTTTCCCTCTTTAAAAAATATAAATAGAGTAAATAAGTATACCAATCAATTTGTTAAAAAAAAAAAAAAAATATTGTGAAAAATCAAGTAATTAATTATTCAGCTGTGAAATTTTAAATGAATATTGTCATAAATAATTAAGAGTCGACAAGTTAACACAGCTTCATAAAAAATTTTCGCTTGAGTTAGCAGATGAGAAGAAATAGTGCATTATTAGTGAAAATGAATTGATGAATTATTACTTAATTTGCATTTCAGGGTGTGTTTAGTGAATGAATTACAATAAACGATCAAAATGAAGGTAGAATGCTCGTTTTTATCTTAATCATTTAATTCATAAAAATAAATAATTTAATTCTTTAGCTGGTTATATACTGGGCCAATTTAATGTATTCGAGTTGATCTCGATGATATCTGGTGGCCACTCTCAAATTAACCTATATTCACTTATTCATTTTTCTTAAAGTATTCAACTTTTGGAAGATATAACTATAAAATGGAGTCTATTGTAACTATTTTGTACTTAGCAAACTACACAGATCTATCGCTAGGAAAGCACATTATTTAACAAACTTCAGAGGATAGTATCTTGCAGTTAGTCATAATGATAATAACAACAATGATAATAAAGGATGTTTTATTTATTATTATTCATTATCATTACCCTGAAATCTAAATATATATTTCTAGTAAGTTATAAAAAAAAAATAATAATAAGACATAACATAATAACCGCGATTCTGCTAATCAGGTGCCCTCACTGATTGTAGGATCTGAGCCCGATTCTCGTTGAACCATCCGCAAAGATGATATTTGTGAATTGTGATATAACAGTCAGCTCTTAACATAAATACGAGTTAAATCCATTATCTCCGTCTTTTTTTTTACTGTTAAGTGAAATGGTACAAACGTAGAAAAAATATATATTACCCTCTTACCAACTCTACCGCAAATCATCATATAAAAACGTAACTGGTACCAATCAAGCCATAACGTCTACTAATTAATGTCAAACTTAAAATTTGCTTGAGGTCGTCGGTCGTCTACATATACAAATTGTTTCCGACTTTAAAATTTCCTATACTAACACCTAGTTTTACACAACGCAACGTTTCGATTTTCGATAAATTTTACCATAGGATACCATTCATTCGGCCCAGTACTTTAGGAATTGTGCAAGTTTTTTTTTTTTCGAAAATATATATATATGAAATCAATTTTAGAAGAAAAAAAAGTTGCAACCTATGAATTTTTTTAACAGAAATCGATTTCTAGAAGCTTCAATTATGCCAATCCAAAATCAAAGCTTATTCTGCCAAGTAGTTTCTGAGTTATGCTTAAAAAACTACCCACATTGCAATCATGTCTGTCCTAATGTTAAAAATGAATTTAACATTTAGGAATTCCAAACTTTATACTTGCATAACTCTAAATTACTTGACCGAATGAGTTCCTGCTTTGAATCGGAAGGTAAATATTATCGAACAATCCAAATATGAAGACAAAATTTAGTGTTAAGATGATTTGCATTAAGAGTTACTGCGTGTGTGTGTTGGGGAGTTTGGGGGGGGGGAGGGGGGAATACACTTTTTTTTTGGTCTACAACTGTACTTAATAGTCGAAAAGAAGAAAAATTGTAGATGACACTCTTTTATGTCATTCTCATTCTGAAACTCTAATCATCTATTTATCTAAATAT
The DNA here is from genome assembly GCA_963931845.1 of Maratus michaelseni. Classification (NCBI taxonomy): domain Eukaryota; kingdom Metazoa; phylum Arthropoda; class Arachnida; order Araneae; family Salticidae; genus Maratus; species Maratus michaelseni. Next base: position 299,835,860 of record OZ007587.1, on the reverse strand, counting down.
GTACAAATTTTATGGATATTTTTCAACCGGCATTTTTGCTTATACTTATTTTTTTCTTACTGTTAATTTTTAGGAGAAGCTATCCATCTAGCAAGGGATTTCGGGTATGTGTGTGACACGGAGTTCCCTTCCAGGCAAGTTGCCGAATACCTATCCAGGAATTACACAGACCCATCTCTAGCCTTCAAAAGAAAACAAGAGCTCATGGATACCAGGTAAATAATTAAAATCTTGATGACTGAAACTGGCAAGAAATATCTTACAAATTAACTTCACCTATATTTTTCTTTTTTTTTTCTATTTAATAAAGCATATTTAACTATAAATAATTAGACAGTTAATGCCATTTTTTAAAAGTTAAAAAAGGATGCAAAATATCTATTTTTTAATTGTTAATTTTTTTTTTTCAAATATTTATTGATTTTTTTATACTGGCATGTAGGCATTTTTAAGGAAAATATTAAGACTTATATTCAAACCTTTTAATGCCTATTCTGATGTCAGAAATCTGCCAGTTGCAAGTGACGATTGCCGTCGGAAGGTTAAAAAACGTAAAAACAATCAGTTAAGATTATTCTTACATTGATCTATTCATTATTACATGGATATGTATAATGTGATTTCATTTTAATTATATAACTTCTAGGTTGCGTTTGCGTTTCACTAAAAAATCAACTACTAAGATTTAAATAAAAGGTTTCACAAAAGAACACAACGACAATATTTTTATTTTATGAAAGAGAAAGTTGATTGCAAGACACTGAAATTTTGAAATTAGATGCTTAATGTTTACACATAGTATAGCTTTTGGAAGCGATAAAATTTTAAATTCTATAATGTGTTTCGCTAAAGGAAGAATCAGAAACATCAAGGTCGTGCTCAGAGGAAGACAAGGTGAACTGTTGTACCTAGGCCCAAGTTAAAGATGGGGGCCATTTTCGTATACAATATATGCACTTGCAAAGCACGTAGGGGTCTGATTATTCTTTTAGCGAAACACATAATAGAATTTTAAATTTTATCGCTTCCAAAATCTATACTGTGTGTAAACATTAAGCATCTAATTTCAAAATATCTTGCAATCAACTTTCTCTTTCGTAAAATAAAAATATTGTCGCTGTGTTCTTTTGTGAAACCTTTTATTTAAATCTTTCAAGTTAATTTTTTAATGAAACGCAACCTAGAAGTTTTCATTTTATTGCTACCAAATCTATTATGTATCCATGTGCAAACGTTAAGTATATAATTTCAAAAGTTCAGTGTATTTTCTATCAACTCTTGAAATAACAAATATTGTCGTAGTGTTCATTTAGTGAAACTTATTCTCTTTGAATTAGTTAAGTTATTGTTTTATTGAAACGCGACCTAGAATTTTTAATTTATCACATTTAAAACCTATACCATGCGTGAACATTAAACATCTAATTTCAAATGTTCAATATCTTGAAAACAACTTTCTCTCCCACGTAAAAAGAGAAAAAGAAAAATCTTTGAAACATGCTAATTGTCCTTTATTTATGAAACACAAAACAGAATTTTAAATTTTATTGATGCCAAAACCTCTACCATGTGTGAAAATTAAACATCTAATTTCAAATGTTCATTGTCTTGAAATCAACTTTCTCTTTCTTGGAATAAAAAATATTGTCGTAGTGTTCTTTTAGTGAAAGTGTTTTATTTGAAACATTCTAGTTGTTTTTTTAGTGAAACGCAACCTAGAATTTTAAATTTTATTGCTGCCAAAACCTATACCATGCGTGAACATTAAACATCTAATTCCGAAGGTTCAGTGTCTTGCAATCAACTCTCTCTCTCTCTCATCAAATAATTTCACGGCCTGGTTGAATTTTCGTTCCATCAACTTGTGATCAGCGAGTTAATTTTAGTCTCCCCTTGTTTAATATTTAATGAAACAAAGTATTTCTAAACCTATTCGATAGCCACTGCCGCATTAATTTTGTGCTTGTCCCCATGTCTTAATTGTGACCTCACCCTTATCCGAATCTCATTGAAAGGTCTTTTAATTCACATCGCGTCTCGATCCATTGGCATTCCCGGATCTATGAGGACTTTTAATCACAGGGTGGAGTCTAGACCCAACCCTCTGGTGCACCTACCATCGATGACGTCACCGTAAATCATTTTGCGATCAAATACTTGGCGATCATCTTCGACAGGGAATTGATGGTTTAGATTTCGATGTCGAGACATTCATTTGACATCTAGGAATGACCAGGATGCTAGGAATAGGCGACTGGTGATAGTTCCACCGATTCAACTGATTGTTAAATACAATCGATAGTGCTATTGACGGGAAATAAAAAAAATCGACATTGTGAATTTATAATTCTTGTTCTCTATGCAATAGTGGTATGTCAACTGACCTTGATTTAAAAAAAAAAATCATTTCGTGATCAATCACTTTCGGATCATCTTCGACAGCGAATTGGTGGTTTATATTTCGATGAATCATTCATTTGACACCTAGGAATGATAGGATGCTAGGAGTAGGCCTCTATCGATTAAACTAGTTATCAAATACAATCGATTGTGAACTATGAAATGTTCAATGTTGCGAGTTTGCAATTCCTGTACGTATGCGACAACAGTTCTTGATTGTTTCAGTTAAAAAGAATCGATGGCACAATTAATTACTTATTGTAAATGAAGTATCAGCAGCACCATCTATTTGCCATCTAAGAATGACCCTGTATGTTGCCAGAGATGAATTAATTTTAATTAATTGAATGAATTGTTATATAATCGATACTACTATTAAGAATGCTCGAAAACAATTAATATTATAAGTTTGGCATTCACGCTATGCTAGCGGATCTTGATTGTTTTGATTCATATGAATCGATGAAATAATTAATTTCTACATTATAGATGATACTATGAAATAATTGGTACCACAAATTTGCAATTCATGTGACAACGATGCACTTTTAGAATTTTATTGTTTTAATTCATATTACAGGATGACACAGTTAATTTATATTTTTTAAGTGAGATGTGACAGCGCATGTTTGATAGTGTGATAGCATGTTGCAATGACCATGTAGGATGCTAGAATTTTTCCATGTATTCAGTGGATATTGTATGCTATTAACATGTGCCAAATATAGGAAAAAATAGTACAATATTTCAACCATTTTAAGTACTTTTTGGTTTTAAGAGGACGAAATCCTTGATAACCCTTCCATTGAGTTTTAAATTATATTTTTTCGCTTGTATAAAAATTATGAAATCTTTAAATTAGATAAAACGAAGAATTCAAGATGAAAAAGTAGTATACGATTAGTGAATTTAACAAATATTTAAAAGTTTTTTATCTTCTACTTCAATGTTTTCAGACTTTTTTTTTTAATACTTTTTGAAAAAGAATACTTTTAATGAAGTTGATGATAGTTTTATAAGTAAAAGAAATAACTTTACCCAGAAAAATAAAATAAAATGCGTATAACTATTTAAAAATTCAAAAAACTGGCTTTTTCAGTAATAACCTTTAACTTCTCTTTTCACCTATTGCATTTTAAAAATAGCGAAATCCGCCTCTAAATGCTTTTGGATATAATGTTTTTGTTGAGCCCGAGCATTTCTGGCCCGGCATAATCGTTCTTCTTACTCTTTTAACATATTCAAAGGAATTAAATAGTACCTAGGTGGATGGAACAAAATCCCTTCTGCAAACGAAAATTGTTCTTTTTACTCATTAGTGTAAGAATTCAAGCAACATTTGTAATACTTTAAACTTTAATATAAATTAAACAGTACAACAATGTAGGTTATCTTATACTTCACCTAATTTTTATCCTTTTATCTCTGTTCTTTTTCTTAAAAAAAAGAAAGAAAAAAGAAAAAATTTTTTTTTAATGGAATAAAAGTTTCAAATGATGTGTTGATAAGTCGGGACAACGTCATAAAACATCCAAAGAATTAAGTCCAAATTCCACACCAAACTAAATATATACATAATAACAATAACTGTATGCTTCTTGTCAGAACAGTTATACATGGAAGATACATCTACACAATTAGAAACAATGCAAGGTAATTTTTATAGGGCAGAGCTCACAACGAATTGCTCGTCCTACCAAATTACCCCGAACCAAGCAACTATATTAATTTCTTGGCGAATCACGCGACTCATGAGCACACCTGCGTAGCATTTAGGTTTACATTGTTACCTCCGCAGAATGATTAATATACACTGATAGAAGATGAACTTCGCATGATTTTGATCTATTTTCATGTCACGATGAAAAAAATAAAGAAAAACTTTAACATGATGCAAGTTCCTTATGCTTTGCATTGTCGAATTCAACATTGAGATTACGGTGTTATGCTTTTTTTAATTATTATTTATCTATCTAAAGAAAACATACGATTTTTATTATTCCGTTTATCTCATACCGGCAGGAATTGATTATCACAGGGGCACGCGGGGCATGTGCCCTTTTCAAAAGGGCCCCAAAATGCATTTTGGCCATTCTCTGAAGATACAAATTAATGCAAATTACCCTTTATAGTTTATAGAAAAAATGAGTTTTTCCCATTCATGTTTTCTAAACTATCTCAATATTATTTGCTAACGACAATGAAATCTAATGTAAATCTAATGTGAAATGTTCGAAAATTTAAGAATGGATGTTACATCAAACATACTTGACTCAATCCCTTAGGTTAAGGGTTTTACTTATTCTAAATGGCATATAGTGCAAAAAATTTTACCTACCCATCATTTTTAATGCATTTTTACATGTGTCTATAATAATTATTTTTTCATAAAACTAATGGTTTAAATTTTAAACTGATCATAAAACTGTTTCTCATGTTTATAATAGAATTTTATTGAGATGGGAGCGGGGGGGGGGGGGGGTGTTATATAACCTGCGTGCCCCAGGTCTCACATTAGAGTTGACCAGGCCCTGCATATCGGTGTTACTTGAACTCACATACGCGATACACTAAACTCTGTCTAAGGCGCCCTCAGTGTAAGACGGACACCCGTTTAACTCGAAAATTTTTTAAAGTCCCGGTGAATTCATGGACATAGAGTAAACTTTGTCAAAAGTGGAAAACTGTCGACGAGAATGACGAAAGTTTTTGCGATTCCGAGCGATTCCGCCTTAGACAAAGTTTACTATTTTTATTATGACTTTAACTAAACAATTGTATTTCTGCTTTGTGCGAATATTACGGTAAACTCTTGTTCTAATACATTACGAATATCTGTATTTTTCTTTGGTGTCTTTCGTCCTTTTTCAGTTGGGATTCGGCCCACTGTCTTGTGAAATGGTCCAGAAAAGCCGGGTTTGGTTTCTGATTTGAGCTTGTGACTATGTAAGGCGCGTTTAGCTTTACTATGCTTTACTATATGATCTGTTTCACCTTTGGGTGTTTAAAAAAAAGCGCAGCACTAACGAGTTACTGAGTACCGGAGTCACCCTCTTTCGTTGAGGACACAAAAAATAATAATTGACTTTAATAATAGTCTGAATAGAAGGCTACTGGCTTTTTTAACCCTTAACTGCAGTTAGCTGTCTCACAGACCGCTGCATTTTTCAATCTTCACAGTTTAACTTGTAACTTTCAATTTAACTTTAGATACTAGTGCAATTTTCTTTCGTTTGCAACTCTAGTACTTAGTCTAAGGCTTCTGATTAGGTGAATTTTAACTATAGTAGTCTTGTACATAAAGTTTGGCACAGTAACAGTATCCTATGAGTTAATCTAAACCTTTATTCATCTTTCGATCAAGCGCTCTCAGACCGCTCGCTCACAGTAACCATGCGACAATTTTCGTCGCAGTAGTTAAGGATTAATCCCGATGTGCACATTTCGAGAGCGAATCTTTTGACTTTTCTTTTGATATCTTTTGTATTGTAATCACTTTCTACTCGCCGTATGCGTTTTATTTGTCACAGCCCTCTCCTCCCCCCCCCCCCCCACACACTCTCTATGAAACAAATTCTCTATTTGGATTAACTGTTTGGATTATTATTTTATAACCAATTTTTCTCCGTACCCTCTTCCGAGATTCATCTCTACTTTAAAAGTAAAGTTAAATTTCGGAAAATATTGCCAAAGTTGATATTTTAAACAAATTTATGAGACATGAAAGCAATTGACTATAATCAAAGACGTTCTCACAATTACAAGAACAATATTTGAATTTCTGAATAAGAATAACTGGAAACTTCATGCAAATAGGAATGAAAATAGTTTTGCAATTGTGTTAGGAAAAACGCCGTGTTGAACGTGGAAAATGAAAAACTTGCGAACAGCCATAAATATTTCCACATTCGTGAAAATTGGTAGAAAAGAAATAAGAGAATTCTCGACAGTGTAAATGCATTGCTGTAACCATTTATCTAGACTCTGAACTATATTCAGCCTACCGTAAGAATTGAGTTTGACACCCTTGACCTAGGGTGTAGGTATTCTGAAGAAGATCAATCTCGAATTACCGTTTCTGACGGAAAGGAAAAAAAAGATTGTGATCGTTCTGATCAAACTGTGTAAAAAAGGGATCGACCCTGCATTCTATATCTCCATTTCAAAGTCCTTTTTTCTTATTATTTATTTTTTAGAGAACTTTTATCATTTCATCTACACTAGCTTTGTTTTCACTGTGTTTACTTGTCAAAACAAAAGCAATTTTTTTCCCGTAGTTTTGCACACAATTTGCAAACTTGTAATTTTTTTTTTTTTTTTTTTTTTTTTTTATTTTACAGTATTTAAAAACCAATAATTGTAAGTAAGGTTCTGATTATAGGACTGTTCTTACTGAAGATTGAATTTAGGCATAAGTCAGACATGATATATACTTAGGGCCTCACAAATATTTTGTTACTATTAAATAATTCTTTTAAATTAATGAGGAGGATATTTTTTGAAAGAGGATTTTGGGATAAACTGAGACTAACATGATGAACAAAAATTAATTAAAGTCATCTGGAAAAGAAATATATTTTTTAAAGTCATGAAAAAAAAAGAAACTTTCAAAATCCAGGGTGGGGAGAGTGAATGCCTCCACCCCCCATAATTTCATCTGCATCCCTGTGAACCACTATTTTTTTTAACTTATTGCTTGAATTAACTTATTATGTAAACTCTTTGTTACTTTAATCTTATTTCAATGACAGATGCAAGTGACTTAAGTGAAAAACATTTTACCGGTTGCGCCATAAATTTGTTAAAACTTTCCTTTAACTTTTGAAACAATTCGTTTCAACAAACATTTCTATTTTTAAGTGTGTGTGTGTGATTTTTAAGAAGTCTCAGGCATTATCGTGGCGCTTGCATCAGTGTTTTTTAATTATTATTATTTGTTAATTATTATTTAATTTTATTATTTAATTATTATTATTATTTGTTATGTTGGCCGCTTGTTTTAACATTTATTTCCTTTTCCAGGGAAATTATTAAAGAATTTGCCGAATTCCTGGGTCAAGACCGTTCTCCGCTGTGCAACACAAAAATGAACCCGATTCTCCCACAGAACATTCAGCGCCATTTGACTCATTTTTCACTTATAACTCACGGATTCGGATCCCATGCCATCGTGTCTGCCTTGTCCGCAGCTCAAAATTACATCAACGAATCCATCAAGTATCTCGACAAACAACTATCAAACTATCAGCAGGCAGCTGTTTCGGGTGCTGATGTCAGCCTTGTCATAGACGCCAAAAAAGAAGATGGCAAACAGTGACGATCTGAGAAATCGGATACATTGCCCCCGTGATCTTCTTTCCCATGTTGTACATCCAATCCAAGTTGCTCAAGGATTTCTTACAAAGCATGTTTTATACGAATACCTCTGGCTTCATAATATCTACTTCAGATTTTAATCATTGATGGCCAGTGGTTTTTCATCACTATTTTACATGTATACCCCCTTTTATATAAATACTTATATGTGTGGATTTTGGGATCAATTTTTATGCAGTGCTCAACATGTCCCCCCTCTTTTTTAAAAGTTTTGCCTTACCATGGATTATACGCTTTGCGCGTGAACTTATGTTGATGAAACTTATTATTTTTTGCTTGTGGAGCGACGCACAAAGCAAGTATTATTTTTTGCTTGCCAAATTTTTATGAGAGTGTTTATCGGACAGTCTATGATGTCTAGACTGTCTATGATAGTGTGTGTGTATGTGTTTTGGTATTTACTGTAAAGTGGACTGAAGAAATAGTGAATATTTGCTCAAAAGTTGTGTTCAGATACAAGCACTAGAATTCAAACAAAAGAACAAAAATTTATTGGCTGAGTACTTAGAGGAAAGAATTATTTATATTTGTCTTTTGTGTGAAATGTATATTGAAGTTCAATTTGACACGTGGAACAAATATGATTTTTTTTGAAAGACAAAATTGTATTCAATGTTTCGAGTTTCTCACAGTATTTTTATTATTATTATTTATTTGACGTATCTTAAAATTGATGAAAATAGCTTTTATAAGTTACTTTGACTTTTGTATTTATTTTTCAAAATGCTTCCAATGATTTTTAATTTTTGCTTGCAATTTTATGTCTGTGTAATATTTCAACACAAAAGAAAAAAAGGAACACAATCTCACTATATTTATATCTGCCAAACAATTTAAATGTAAAAAAGAAAAGAAAAAGAATAAAATTCAAGCAAAAGAACAAAAATCATAGGCTAAGCAGTGTTGCCAGTGGGATACTTTTTTAAAATTCAGATTGCTTGATTGGCATTCCTTTTTTGAAATGGTATAATTCGTCTTGTTTTCGCCTTATTTAATCTGTCATTAAATAAGGCAAATTTTACTTTCTCAAAAACTGGTAGCAATTAAGAAAACTGATTTTTTTTTTTTTTTTTTTTAAGTTGCTCCCTGGCAACACTGAGGCTGAGCAGACACAATTAATATTTGTCTTTTGTGTGAAATTTATGTTGAAGTTCAATTTGACACGTAGAACAAATATGATCTTTAAAAAAATCAAAATTGTATTCAATGTTTCTAATTTATTTCAGTATTTTTATTATTTACTTGACGTATCCTAAAATTGATGAAAATAGCTTTTATAAGTTACTTTAGCTTTTGTATTTATTTTTCAAAATGCTTCAAATGGTTGTTAATTTTTGTTTTCAATTTATGTCTGAGTAATATTTTAGCAGATAAAGAAAAAAGGAATGGAATCTCAGTATATTTATATACGCCAAACATTTTAAACGTAAAAAAAAATATATATATATATATTTTTTAAACAAAATTATATTCATCATTTCAAATTTCTTAGAGTATTTTTTCCCCCTTCTGACGTATCGTAAAATTGTTAAAAATAGCTTTTATAAGTTATTTTAGCTTTTGTATTTCTTTATTTTTTCAAATGTGTATTTAATTTTTTGTTTACAATTTGTGTCTGTAAAATCTTTTAAATTAAAAGAAAAAAGCAAACGAATCTTACTGTATTTATATCTGTCAAAATTTTTAAAGGTAAAAAATAAAATTATAAAATTATAATAAAAAAAATCCCTCTGTATTTATGCCTGTCAAATCTTTTGAAACGACAAATTTGAACCTCGCCATAATTATGTCTCTCTGTCCTTTCAAATACGAAAAAGGAATTTCCCTATAATTTTAACCCTTAACGAACGACAACCAATTTTTATATTGTCCTAATGTGTTGTTTCCAGTTATTTTTTTGGCACCACGTTTTCCGGCAAACTTTTATTGCATCATTATTTAATTGCTAAAATTTGGAAATTAGATAAGGCAAAATTTTCTGTTCAAAAATAATGATATCAAATTGGAATACATTTGAACAATAAAAAATGATTGTTGCGGATATAGCGGCATTCATTCATTAAGGGTTAAATTTCATCTATAAACAATGATTTTCAATTTAAATATGTCGTATTTTTAATAAATCACTTTTCATTTTAGTATTTCTTTAAAACAGTATTATTTATCAAATGAAAAGTACGGGTATATGCATGCAAATTTTTCCTTAAAAAAAAAAAGTTAGTATAGTTAAATTTCATCTTATTTTAAATTGTGATACAATATAATATATAGAATTTAAAATTATGGAAATAGGTAAAGTAACAAAGCATTTTTTTTTTTCATTTCAAGTGCTAAGGTCTCTTAAAATCATCGTGAAACGTTGCGCCATCTCTTGATATATTTCACTACTAAATCCCCATTCAAATAAGTACAACTTTTGCTATTCTTAATAACACTACTGCACTACATAAATATGGAAAACATTAAAAGATATCGAAACTAGTAAATTAACAAAGAAACAAAACTTAACGTTAGAGATTAAATTCAAAGAAAATTAGACCTCATCTTAGGAATGAAAATTGCTACGCTAAATAGTCGTGAAATATTGCGCCATCTTTTGATATATTTTGCTATTAAATGAATTCCAGAATAATAAGTTTAGCAATTTTAAATCACAGTACACATAACAATTATATAAACAAATAAATTAATACGAAATTAAAACTCTCGTCTTACAAATTAATATTTTTCTTACATCGCTGCGAAATGTTGTGCCATCTATTGATAATATTTGTTGTAAAATATGCAAAATAAATTATAAAAAATATTAATAAAAATTGTTAAAATTCTCAGTGTCAAATTCAGTAATATGAGAAAATTATCTTTGCTGCTATACATTTCCCAGCATTAATATGTATATTTTCTGCCTAAATTAAATCTAAAACAATTTTAAACACATTATATTTATAAATTTTACAGAAGTGTGCTTTATCTAAGAGACTGACGTAATTTAGAATTAGTATTACTTTTTTCATGCAGTATATTTATCTACATTTATATAAGTTTCGGAAGCACTTGTAAATTAAAGAAAAACCTTTCCAAGTTGTAAATAAAATTTTTAAAAATTATATTTTTTTATTGTTGTAAAAATATATATTTGCTCCTATTTATTCTAGTGTAAAGACATTGAAAGAACACTGACATCGCTGCTAAAGTGGTGTATTTTATTGAAACATTATTGCCAAATGTGTACTTAATTGCCATAATGTGTCGTCAAGTGTACAAAATGAACTCTTCTCTGTTTTTGTAGCGTATGTGGCATTATATTACTACAGAACAGAGCTGTATGTACAAAGACTTGTGTATAAGGTTTTATATGAAAAAAAGATTATTTCAAAGGCTTCGCAATTTATGATTAAAATGGGCAGGTTATATGTTTATGTGCAATGTTAATTGTTTTTGTAAAGTTTATCAGATATGATTGTTGCTAATCATGAAGGGAGGATTTAAAGAATTTTATTGTTATGAATCCGTCCATGTTTTGTAATTATGCTGACTGTCTTGATGTTTTTAATGTAAGTTTTATAGGCGCAAGTTAAATGTTTAGCTATTTTTTTCTTTGATTGTCTGCCTTCTGGAAAAATCAAAATTTGTATTATTTTTATTTTAATATGTTGCAGCGTTCGACTAATATTTGTATTTGCTATTTATGTGCATAAAATGTTTATATGTAAGATATTCAGGATAATTGATTTATTGGTAGGCTTCTGTGCTGCGATTTATCAGTTTTCAAAGAACTTCCCATTGAAAAATAATTTTAAATATGTGACATTTAAAGGTATACTAAATCATTTTATTTTAAAACAACGTAATTTATATTTGAATTTTTACTGTATTAGATAATTCCTGTATTTCTGATTATTCACAATTTGCCAATATTAAACTCAGTAAGATTATCAATATTTACATTAAATTAAAATTATCTTTAAGCGATAGTTATTTTTTACGGCATTTTTAATAAGTTTATATGAAAGATATTTAGATAATGGATCTATTTATTGGCTTCTGTGCTGTGATTCGTTATTAAAAAAAATTAATATCCAATTAGAAAATAATTTTAAATGTATAGTAATATTTTATTTTTAAATTAATTTTTAAAGTTATGATAAAGCCTTTTTTTATTATTATTATTAAAACAAAGTATTTTAAATTTGATTTTTTTTTTGCCAATAATGAATTTAGTAAGTTTATCAATATTCACATTAAATTAAAATTCCCTTTAAGAAATAATCATCTACGTCATTTTTGCTAAGTTTATATGTAAAAAACTCATGTTAATGAATTTATCTATTGATTTCTCTACTACGATTTGCTACGATTTGTTACTTTTTAAATACTTCTCATTAGAAACAATTTTAAATATATAATATTTAACCAAAGAATTTTTCACTAAGTTTATCAATATTTACATCAAAATAAAATTATTTTTTAGAGGTTTTTTTTTTCATTTACAACATTTTTAATTTGAATCTTAAGCTAGTTATACAAAACAAATAAATTTAAATATATGAAATTAAATTTTTTATTTCAAAAAATTTCTAACATCAAACATTATTTATGAAAGCTATTTGGCAGATATATATATATATATATATATATATAATTTTATTTTAAATTTAAACTAATTGAAAAGTATATTTTTAATTTTAAATTAAATAAAAATAATTTTATTTAAAATTTAAATTAAATTTTAATGTTATTACATTTTATTATTAAAACAAAATCATGCTAAATTGTTTTTAAAGTTGCTTTAAAAAATTAACACAATCTTTATTACTAAAGCAAACATTTCAAAGATCATTTAGCTAAATTATTGCTATTAAATCATATCTATACAACTCTTGCCAAATCATTATCATTTGATTGAATTTTTTTTTAATTTTTAAAATTTTTTTCATTAAAAATGTATTTAATTGAACTCTTTTAAATTGGTATATATATATATACCATTTAAATATAAAGAAAGTACCTATTTTTCATTAGAAAATTCGTATTTATTAAGAAGAGAAAATATATTAAGAAAAAAAATTATATATTTATTATATATTAAGAAAAAATTTTATGATTTCTTGCCAAATAAATCCAAATATTTCCGTTTTAAAATTATTTATTTTCATGCATTTGTCTGATATAAATTTTACCAATGCCAAATGATTATATATAGAAAATGTAGATGGATTTTTATAGTGTTTATACAGATAATCACGAAACAAAAAAATTACACTCTAGAAATATGCACTGAATCTTTCACTTCCATTTGAAAATGTCTTTTCAAAATTAAATATTTTCATTTGATCACATTTCATCAAATATTTTATTAAAATTAAAGAATCATTTGAATGAATTTTGCCTATTATGTAATATGTAACACAAAGAGAATCACCTGTTTTCTTGAATAATTCATTATTATTATTATTATTATTATTTTTTCAAAAACTTTTTGTGTAAATGTGTATGTTTACAATGAGTTTTCTAGAACAAATTTTGCCCCAAAACAATTGCTGATTTCTGTATTTTCTTCTTCAAGTTGTATGCATATCTATTCATTTAGTTAAGATACTAGATATAACGAATCTACAACCAATCAAATTGAACAGATTAGTAATTTTTTTTTTCTAAATTTTTCTAGTGTCAATTGTGTACATAAGATTATTATCCTAGAAAATTTATTTTATTCTAGATTTTTTTGTTTAAAAAAAATCTTAATTGTGAATGTTTTATATTTAATATACTGTAGAAAAGATACCAAAGTGCAATATCATGGTATGCAATTTTTTACTTTTTAACTAATTTACGCAAAAATTTCCAATTTGTATTGTTTGAAATTCAATCAAAATTGACACTGTATTTTTATGTCAAACATGTTATTATGTCGAACTTTTTGTGTATTACTAAGGCAACTGATTTTTACTTTACCATTAGGAATAAGCATATATTCTAAATTTTGAATTTGCATCGGTTGCAACAGTATCAAAATTTACATCTATCGATTCAAAATTGACAGTGTCTTACATCAAACATGTCATTATGTCGAAAGTTTTGAATATTACAAAAGTAACAGTTTTTTACTTTACTGTTAAGAATCAGTAGAATAGTTCATAAATTTTAAATTTGAAATGTTTGCAAAAAAATCAAAATTTACATTGTCTTTATGTTAAAGTTATAATGTCAAACATTTTGGTTATTTCCAAGGCAGCTTGTTTTCTATGAATAATGAGAAGTAAAACCCATAGTAACCTTTGAATTTGCATTGTTTGCTACAGAAATTTCGACATTAAATGTTGAAATTGAGTCAAAATTGACACCCTCTTTATGTAAAAAATATTACAATACGTCGAAAAATTTGTGTATTCAAACTTTTTTCTTTACTGTTGGAATGCAGCAGTATAATCCATAGATTAAATATTTTGAATTTGCGTTGTTTGCAATTAAAACAAAATTGACACCATTTTTTTATATCAAACATGTTATATGTCCAGCATTTTGTGTTTTCAAAAGGCAGCTGTTTTTTTTTTTCTTTTACTGTTAGGGATCGACAGCATAATTGGTGTGTTTAAACCAATATGCAAAAATCAAAGTATAGTTTTATCAAACATTTAATGGGCTTAACTCTAAAACTGATCGAGTTTTGAAACAAATACATTTTGTGTCGCTTAATAATTTTGCTGCTGTAAGTGCATTTATGTCGCCTGTTCTGATGATATAGCGGCAGCAGGTATCTGCTCTATAAAAGGTACTTTTTATAAAATAAAATGAAAATAAAAAACTTTTATTCAGATGTGTAAATTTTTCATATTGTATACTTTCTGTCCATTATTGTAATCGGAGTTGTTTTAATATGTAGTGCTGTTCTAGCACATTTATTTTTTATATAAATGTTTAATTTATGGAATATAATTTAATAAAATAAGTTTTTTTTTTCATACACGTTGTGCATTGTATACATTTATTTCTAAATTTTGCAATTGGTTTGACTGCCATTCCGTACATCCCGATTTTTCAATTTCAAAACACGGCAAATACTTATCTTTTTCCTTCAAAATATTTATTATTTTGACCAAAAAAATGTTATAAGATTATTTATTAATGCAGAGTTTTCCCCAGATTTAAAAAAAGACAGGGTGCTGCTGGTGAGAAAATGCCCGGGCACTTTTCAGATTCTTAAGAGCATTTTTTTTTTTTCAATTGTTAAATGTATTCTTTTGGTTTTTAAAACCACTTTTGGTACTTAAAAGTCAGGGCGCTCTTTTCAAGACAACATTGAGTCAATTTTTACTATGAAAGCAAATTTTTTAATGCAAAAAGGAGAAAGGGCACTTTTTTACTGAGGGGCAAGAAGGGTGCTAATTATTTTACTGGGGGGGGGGGGCAAGAAGGGTTCTAATTATTTTTATGAGGGGCAAGAAGGGTGCTATTTTGTAAACCAAAGGGCAAGCAAGGTGCAGCACACTTCTGAAACTGTCTGGGGGAAACTCTGATTAATGTATTACATGTTAAGATTTCTTTCTATACTGACCCACCTGTTTATCTAGTAGTACTGGTCAGGCTGCGTGGGTTCGAATTCTGTTCGGTTATACATAGTGGTTTGTAATCATGGTTGATATTGTGATATTTTCCTAGGGAGCATAGTAATGTTACGAGGATAGTGTACTAAAGGTCCGTTTATATGCATCTTGCTGGGAAAGTCGTAAATCATTCCCCTGTCCTTTCTTTTCCAAAGGTTCTGTGATCATCAACAAAAGAAAGGGGAGTCTCAGCAAAATAACGAGGCGGTAATAAACCTGTTAGAGATGTTCGTTGGTGACCTCTGACCTTTAGACAAGCTTGGAAGGCTAGACATATGAAACAGACCGCCTTACCACATGAAAGAGAGCGAATTATCGCAAGAAATGGACCTCTTAGCTAAACGTTGTCTGTTCGCTGTACAGTTGAAACAGACTACGTTTTTCCTAAGCGGTATCTTTTACGTGGTCAGGCGTTCTTTTTCATGTTGTTAGTCTTCAGAAGCTTGTCTAGAGGTCAAGATCCCTGACATGTTTATCGCCGTCTCTTTCTTTTGTTGTGACTTTCCTTTTTTTTTGTTGATGACTGCAGAACCTTTGAAAAAGAAAGGACATGGGAATGTTTTACAAGTTTTTGCCAGAGATTGTTGAAGTCCAGATATAAACGCATCTTAAACTTGGGCGACTAACTCCTACCCACAAAGGGGATTTCTATACCTTCAGAGGTAATTGTGAAATTCTATGGGTGGAAGGATTTTCCTTTCCATGTTCTTAATCCAATCGAAAATTTGAAATCTTGTGGTGGAGGGAACACTTTTCCTCCTAGTGAAAGGCATTCACGAAACGGAATATATCTCCTTCTAAATTCATCATTGCTTTGTCAGACTTGCGGGAATTTTAGTTATCATTTCTGTTGTGCATTCGTTTCCATAAGTAAACAGCAATTCTTCATCATCTACAAAGTTATTAAATTATCGGGATGAGCATAGGCATTTGCATTTCTAAGAATGCTGTTTAAAATAACAGCTGCTTGAGTCAAACAACTTATTTGTTTTAGCGAAGTATGTTGGCATCGACAATCTCCAACATTTCCTCGTTCAACAGCATTATTGATCATTTTAAATTATCACGAAATGTTATGTCAATCACGATTGCATTGTTCATTAAAAGGTTTTGTTATTCGTGAAATTATACGGAGATAAAGAGCCCACGAACGTGAGTGAAACACTTTTTGAAGTCAATCATTTATTTATTTATTTATTTTTACATAATTTCAGCATGTTATGCCAATATGTTTTTTGAGATCATTATGCCTTGCATCTCAATCTACTCTTAATTATTTAGTTTGGCAGGTGTCAGTTACATGTGTACTATTTTATTATATGAAACGATGGTTACTACTAATAAATATTAAACTCCTATTA
Source organism: Maratus michaelseni (assembly GCA_963931845.1). Lineage (NCBI taxonomy): Eukaryota > Metazoa > Arthropoda > Arachnida > Araneae > Salticidae > Maratus > Maratus michaelseni. The sequence goes on along the minus strand of OZ007587.1, from coordinate 299,819,119 downwards.
AGTATAACAAATTCGTAAAAGTGTATGTTGCTGAATTCTCAATTTAAGTAATGATTTACATAAATATGAGAGTTCATTATTATAGTTTATTAATAGAGCATTGGAAAGGGTGAACTATCACTGTAAAATTAATGAACTAATGAACGGTATAATTTAATCACCATAATTTTGAAAATCTGAGCACCATGTGAAAACTTGTTTTGTTTCAGAAACTAATACAAATGTAATAATTATATAGTGGAAAGGAGGGCAAAGCGACGAAGTACGAATTTAGTTTTTCTCTCGTCCAATCAAATAATGCACCAAAGACCCTTTCTGGAGGTTCATGTAACTCACTATTAATAATTCGCTTCAGAGCAAGCTTTGACTAGTTGTGAGCCGAAGTTCGATTTCAAGTGCGTTGTTGTAATTCTTGGACACCACAGTTACAAGAATTACTCATCTATGATACGTTATTTCACTCCCTCACTAAAATAATCTCAAAATACAACTCAAAACGTAAAAATTCATACGAAATATAGGTTGTTTACAGTGAAGGATTTACTGATGAACCAAGTTCAAATAAATATGGCATTGGCGGGGCTAGATGACGAAGGCCAAGGTGACAATCATATGGAAGATTATGACAGCAAAGACTGAATTATCTGTGGGGAACAAGGCAAGGAAGAACTTTATTTCTAGTGCTTCATGTGCAAATTTGGACTTATGATGTTTAGGATGTTGATCAAAATAGACAAACACAAACCCTGGAGACATGATAATTGATTTTCAACTTGAATTTGCAATTTTCAACCTGTTTTGAATAAATTAGAAATGCGTGTGGGATCGTGTAAATTTTGTCGAATAAAGTTATATATGTACCATAGTTATAAATATTGTTTTCTATGATAAATAATTATCTATTCACCATCTTAACCCCTATGTTAGGCAAGATGACAAATATTACTTTTCTTCGAAAAACTTACTTTTTTTTTCATCCTTTGAGGTCAGATGAAAACATTTCAAATATTTTTTGTTGGAAAGAAGGATTGTAAAAAGTGTCTGGTATCAACTACAGAATTTTAATCTACGTACCGAGTTCAGGAAAAATCTTGGAATCTTAAGCTCGTCATCTAACCCTCCTCTTCCCTACAGTACAATTTATTTAAAAAAAAAAAAAAAAGATGCACTTGTCTTCATTTGTGAATGAAGATGGAATGTGCTAGTAATTTGAATAATATATATTGAATGAATATTATGAATATTTATTCATGCTTTGATCACGACACAAACTTTTATAAACAGCCTTATATATATGTGTGTGTGTGTAATTAAGATGAAATCACATGTGTAAAAATAATTAAAAAAAAATTAAACACAGGCGAGTGAAAATTGAAAAACAAGAAACTATGAATATATTATGGATGCTTCAGAGGAGAGATTCATAGCACAATTCATAGTAAAGATATGTTATTTCGTCGAATACTGTTGGCATGGGGCTTAACTATTACAATATTTATCTAAGCTCTTTATAACAAAAAAAAAAAATACAGATAACGGAAACAAGAATTGAAATAAACTAAAATATCCAATAAATGAATTAAATTTCAACTATAATAGATAAAAAAATAATAAAGAAAGAAAGAAAGAAATTTCGTAAAATTGATCCAAGGGAGAAAGAATGAAAAAAAAAGCTAGTGCTGCGATCTAGATTTGGAACGGAGAATTATATTAAGCTAAATTTCAAGAAAAGAGGTCATTACTAAAAATCTAGATATAAAGAAGGATAATAAGGTAATAAAACAAAAGTTAAGAGGATACTTCACTCAGGCGAAAACACCTGCTCGCTAATGTTAATCCTATGGGGGAAATAATTTACGATATCGCGTTCGCATTTCAATATTTTTAAATGATTTTTTTGCATTGGATAGCTGAGGCCAGTCTCTATGCACGCTCCTTTGTACTTTTTGTATTTTGGTTGCAGCCTTTTTTTTATTATTGAATATATTTTCACTTTCGAAACCGGTTCCGAAAGTGAAAGTACTTTAATAATAATAAAAAAAAACTTGTATTCAAAATCGAAAAAGTGCGAAGGAGCGTGCATAGGGATTGACCTCAGCTATCCAAAAAAAAAAAAAAAAAAAAAAAAAAAAATCACTTAAAAACATTCAAATGCGAACGAGAACGAGATATCGTAAATTATTTCCCCCATAGAATTAACATTAGCGATCGGGTGTTTTCGCGTGAATGAAGTAGCCTCTTAATATAGGGAAGTGGGTAATTAAGAAGATATAGAATGATGAATGTATATGTTAAACTAATATTAAATAAATATAAAATATTAATATATAAAATAAAATAATAATAGAGTATGTAAGTGTTAAAATTAGTATTAAATAAATATAAAAGATAAATAAATAAAATAATAGAATATTTATATGTTAAATTAATATTAAACTAGCTGGCTTCGCCCGCCAGCGGGCCCCTAATTTACATCGGTGCCTTGAATTGTAGAAACTCTCGAATCTTGTAAAACCTCGAACCGGACGAACCTCCGACCCGGGTCCCCGCTGCCTTCGGCACCGGATAATCCCTTAATTTGCACATTGAGTAGTATAAACCTCTAACCGAACCAACCTCCAACCCGGGTTTTTCAAGTTCGGTTTCGGTCCGTAATTAAAACAGTTTCGTCGATTAATAACTCCCCGGGTACGGGTAGGATTCCCGACCCGGCCCAAACTTGACACCCGCGCCTTTTTTCCGAATTTTTCGGTCCGCGTCCGCCTTCAGTGCGTCGATTCGTCCCGGAGCCTTTGCGTGTACAGACCGGGAATGCACAGACGCACACACTCACTCACTCTCACACACACAGAAGTTCACGGACATTAATAATTATCCGATGAGTATTAGTATATTAATTTAAGGGAGTATAAGTATTGCCTAGAATGCGGTGCAATTATGTAAAACAAAGTATGATAAATTATTGTTTAGCTGCATAACCCCCCCCCCCCCCACCTTTATTTAAATGTTTTAAATTTTTATATATATGCATTTTTACAAGCTAGGGGCCATTTATAGTGTCTTGTGTTGATGTTATTTCGATGTTCTGTGCTAATAATTTAAGAATATTTACTTCATTTAATGCATCTATTTCAATAAAAAAAAACTTATATATATATATATATATATATATATATATATATATATATATATATATATGACACATTTTTGTTACGATTGGCTCACTAACGTTCGTTCCATCATACTCCAGTGATGACATATCAGTCCGAAACCCACGAAAATTACCGTATAATCAGTTCGATGTAGGCGCAGTCGAGATCATGGAAATACAGTCATGACATTCGGCGAGGGTATTATTCCGATTTAATCACTATGAAGTCAATTCTCTGAGTACGAATCATATTTGAACATCATATTACAATGCAATCGTGGTAGCTGAGTAGAGGCAGTTCATTCCAATAGAAATTTCCCAAAAACATTAAGGAAACTTAATAGATGAGCAAGAACTTTATTATGAGAACAGAGATGGAATCAACTCCACCGACTTTCGCTTCATTAAAAACTTGAACACATTAAGTATTGAAGAATTAGCAGAAATTGAAGAACATACTACCGACGAAATAGTGTAGACTTCCCCAGTGACGGCTTATAGATGACAACAACTAATTCGTGTAAAAATCTGTCTCCGAAGCCAGTGTAACCATAAAAATACTTCCAAAATCTTGCCCAAAGGGACAAACGCGCGAAAAAAGCTGGCCCACTCACATCAATGTTCGGAGGGCGCCAGGGGGATAGACAAGGCGGGGCCTGCTCGCTAATGGATGAAAAAATGAGGCCACGACGGTGTGTCTCTGACGTATGACCAAAACTCTTTATCAGAAGCGGCAATTTAAAAAGGTAAAAAAGCCTTTGGGCGCGAAAACGCCAGGAATCCTGGGATGCCGAATGATAATTAAATAGAAATAAAAATGGTATTACAAAAGTTCCAAAGAATAAAAATTCAGTGTCTCAAAAGAAGAAATTAGGCAGGTGCGTTTTAGAGGCAGTGTTGCAATTTAATAGAATAAGGTTTTAATAAATACGTGTAGCTATTAACAGATTAAGATTTTTAGAATGATAAATAAAAGAATATTTTGATTAAGTTATGGAATAAAATATAAAATAGATTTAAGAGATATTTTAAAAAGAGAGGGAAAAATTAGAATTATAAGAATTTGAATAATTTAACTAAGGAAAAATGGCGAAATTTTTTTATTATTACATATCCCCCCACCCGAAAAGACGAATGAACCGGTAGGTCAGATGACCTGCAAGTTCATTGAAGGGAAATGTTACACGGACTTGGATTACAATTTGTCAACTGGAGAGAGTCAAAATAAGTACATTTCCAAAAATTATTCATTAATGCCAAATAACATTAAATTTAATAACTATAACGCGAATTGGTGGAGTTGTTAATAAAAATACAATTACAAGATATTAATCTGGTTAACAATGACATAAAAAGCTTTAGAAATATTAAACAAATAAGAAAACCATTGCAAAATTTAAAATAATACACAAGATACTTCAAGAATATCATCTTACAAGAATTGTTGCAAATTGCTTGTAGAATTGTTGCTGAATTTGTTGTTCAGTTCTCTTCTGAGTGATAGTCCATCCAAAAAAGTTATTTGCATACCTCACAAACTGAACAATTGACAAATTGAAGAAGAAAAAATCCTTCAAACTTTAGATCTTACTGATCTTCTTTATGAAAGTCTATTTTCAGAAATTAAAGTTCATCTGAATGCTTTATATTTACTAGCAACAACTCGAAAATAGTACTAAGACTAATATTAACAACAATAAAACATAATAAATAAAATAATACATTAATAATAATAATAGCAAGAATAATCTCAACAATAAAATTTAAAATAATAATACTTAACAATAACAATAATCATAAGTTAATTTCAAATATTAAACTTATGTCTGTCTGAAGAACTCGTTCCTGAATGCAATGCTCGAAAAAAAAACTTAAGAGAAATGAGTTTTTTGTCATGGTATAGTTTGGTATAGTTTGTCTGACAAATGGTAATTACTCTAAAAAGGCAAGTAGATAATGTAAGCAGTATAAAAGCTTTTTACTCAACATCAAAATTACTATTACCATTATTACCTTTATAACTTCCATTACCTTTACTACTTTATTACTTGTTTACCTCTGGAAGTAAATTATATATCTCAACATATTTAAACTCAAGTAATATTAAATCTCAATTATCATCAGTATCAATTAATTCATCTTGTTTATCATAGTGATCACTAGTGTTCTTTATTATATTCTCTCTCTACATCAATTATAATAGTATAACTAATAATAATATTCAACAATAAGTTCAGCAATAACAAGCATTATAATTCAAAATATCACACACTTTCTTTAATTACTTTCTTAAGTATATAATTGATATCTCATCCATATAGTAGTGAATGAGGCATGAGCATGAGCATATACTCAAATAAAATACATATTATAAAATAAGGAATAAATAAGAAAAATTCGTGAAAACAATCATTATTGTGTAGATGATGGTTATGTAACTATCTTGCTTTCAGTCAAACAAGAAAACATAAGTTGTGAAATGAAAAAATGGGACCTTGTAGCATATTAAGAAAGGTGGGACAATTCTAAATTATTATTAAGATATCATATTTGATTATTTAATATATAATTTAATCCAGTTTATTTTATTAATTTAGTTAATACTGTTTAATTTATTATTCTAATCTAATACAATTCAGTATTAGAAACTCCTAATTTAAATCAACTAAATTACGCCAGCATAAAAAGTTAACTCAAGTGGAAACTTCAACAGTGTCACTCTCGTGTGCACAATCAAGAACACCACGGTTATACAGAAGAGAATTGATTAGTTAATTATTATTTATTTTAATTCGTTTATTTTTGGACTATATTAAAATTAAGACGAAACTATAGATTTAACATTAGTTTGTTGTTGGTTCTCATGGGATAATTTTAATTGATCAGGAGGGTAATAAGGGCGTAATTTTGATACATGTACTATTTCAGTAGGTTTATTTTGAATCTGTCTATTAATTTCAAAATTGACATCAGATAACTTATTAAGGATTTGATAAGGACCACTAAAGACTTGTGAAAGTTTTCTGGTATTAGGATATTGGAACTCCTCATAAATTACAAGATCTCCAATCTCAAATTTTGGTTCTAGATAATTTCGATCATAATATTTTTTATTTCTCCAATAAAATTCATCAGTGCGTTTTTTAGCAAGTTTAAGAGCTTCTTGAACAGGAGGATAATAATTTTGTTGAAGAGGGGAATCATAGGGTAATTGGCCAAAAAGTAAGTAAGCAGGAGGGAATTTAGTGATAGAATGAGGGATATTGTTATACTCATTAACTACTTCTGTCAAAATTTTTGTCCAAGGAATTTTAGAGTTAGTAGAATTGACTTTACACTTCAATCTAGTAACTGTTGTCTGGTTTGCTCTCTCAGATTTGCCATTCGTTTGTGGATGATGTGATGTGGTTAAACGTTGCTTAATATTGTGGTTTCGCAGGAATTTTTTTAATCTAGATGAAGTAAAGGCTGCATTTCTATCACTTAACACTTTTTGATGGGTCTGGACATTAAGAATTTTATTAAAACAGAATAATGGTTGTGATGTTTGAATATTAAAAACTTGTTTTAGACAATTAGTATAAGTTTCTGTGGTAACACTTTTTGAGGGAAATGCCCAAACATATCTAGTAGCATGGTCGATTATAAGATGTAAATATTTTTTTGTGGAATTGTAGTAATTAAAGCCTCCCACAGTATCAACAGAGATGCATTCGAAAGGTTGATCCGTGGTGGTCATAGCTTGTAATAAGCCAAATTTTTTCTGTCTCGGTTTTTTATTCTTTTGACAGACATCACAGTGTTTTACAAAATTAGTTATATGTTGAGTCATATCAGGCCAATAATAATTAGGAGATATTAAGTTTAACATTTTTTGAATACCAGGATGACCAAATTTTTCATGAGTAACATTAAGCAATTTCCTTCTTAAAGACATGGGTACTACTATTTTTCTAAAACCTTTCTTTTTTACTATCATAAGTCCATTTTCCATGAAATAGTTTTTTCCACACACATTATCTTTTTGTTGCATCTCTATGACTTCCCTAACCTCCAAAAGAAAGGTAAGTGGTTGAATAAGATATGTAGTAGGATTTCTGGACAACATGTCGGCTTCGACATTTGTGGAACCCTTTAAATATACAATATCATACTCGAACATACTTAACTTTAAGGACCATCTGAATAATCTTCCTCTTAAGTGTTTGACATTTCTTAACCAGACAAGAGACGCATGATCTGTGTGAATAGTAAATTTAACACCATGGAAGTAGTGATAAAATTTGTCTAAGGTGTCAATGATGGCAAGACACTCCAGTTCTGTAATAAAATAATTCTTTTCATAACTTCTCAATCCTCTAGAATAGTATGCAATTGGATGTAAGAAATTATCATTATCAGGCTGCTTAAGGACTGCACTTACTGCCACCTGTGAGGCATCAACAAACATATGGAGGGGTAATTTAGGGTCATAAATTTTCAAAACAGGTTTAGCAATTAGGGCATCTTTTAGTTTTTGAAAAGAATGTTGACAATCTAAGTTCCATTCCGAAATAGTATCTTTTTTGAGCAATTTATTGAGAGGTTGTCTGATTTCTGCATATTTATTAATAAATTTATGATAGACATTAATAGATCCTAAAAACCTTTGGAGTTCTTTAACATTTGAAGAAGGTTTTAATTTTTTGATAGCTTCTATATTATTGTTAGCAGGAGTTAAAGTACCATTTTTTATCTCATATCCTACGAAATTAATTGTTTTTTGGACAAAGTTACACTTAGATAATTTAAGTTTAAGATTTTCCATTCTGCATAATTCAAATATTCTGTTGAGATGTTGTAAATGCTCTTCCAAAGTTGAAGAAAAAATAATTATGTCATCAAAATAGTAGCAAGCAAAGTTAATTTTATGTTTTGTAAGAATTCTCCTAATAGTTCTATTGAATATTGATGGTCCTACCTTTACCCCAAAAGGGAGAACATTCCATTCCCAAAGTCCACAATTGGTAGTAAAAGCTAATTTTTCAGTGTCTGCTGGATGTATGGGTATGTGCCAGTAGCCTGAGGCTAAATCCAGGGTGGAAAAATACTGGGCACTGCTTAATTTGTCTAAAATTCCGTCAATACGGGGTAAGGGTTCTGCATCATTTTTCATTATGGAATTAAGTTTTCTATAATCTACACATAATCTAGTTTTTTTTACCTTCATCGCGTTTTTCTACTAAAGTGACTGGTGAAGAATATGGGCTATTGCTTTATTTGATTAATCCAGCAGATAATAATGATTGAATTTGTTCAGAGATTTCTTTTTCTTCCACAGTTGAAGTACGATAAGGCCTCAAAGATATAGGTAGGTCAGATTTGAGAAAGATACGCTGTGGCTCAATATTAATCTTCCCCACATCATATTTATTTTTTGAAAAAACATCCAAAATATTCCCTATTATATCCCTTAAAGCTTTGTTTTCTACTGTATTTATTTCCCCTATCAAATCATAATCATTAACATTAAATTGCGCGAAGGATTGAGGAGCCATGATACTTCCATAATCGGGCTGCACATATTGAGACTTTTCTTGAACATTAAAATGCAATAATCGTAATTTATTACTGGATATCTCAACATTTTGATTTAAGACAAGATCTCCTTGAGTAACTCGACAATTTGCACAGTCTATGATTAAGTTAAATTGAGAACAATCAGGTAATACTAATATAGCATATTCCAAATCACTGTCACATAACAAAAATTTAATATAATGTGTAATATTACCTATTTTAACTAATAAATTACATGACTTATTAATTGTAACTTTACCTTTAGCTTGACCCACAATAATAGGTGAAATGTTTACAATTTTAGCACATAAATAACGAATAAATTTAAATGGAAGAATAGATATTGTCGATCCGGAATCAATAACATAATTTAATTTTTTATGATTGGCATACCCAGCAACAATTAATTGTCAGGCATTGGATTGACTTGGTGACTGGCTACCAACAGGAATATTACCTGTTTGTGGAGGGTTTAAGTTAAAGATACAATTCCTCTCCCAATGATAAGCTTCTGAAATCCCCCTTTCCTGACACAATCTACATGGTCGACTAGGAATCCTTCTTTGATAATGATTGACAGGCAATCTGGGACTAACGAACCTGGACGTTGAAGGGTTAAAATTAGTTGCTGCTTGGAAATTTGGATTCCTGTAATTGGGTTGAGGGCGAATCCAATGTCTAGGTGAATTATTTGGTTGAGAAAAAGGTCTGGAATTTTGAGACATATTTCTAACATTACTATTATTGTTACTGCTAGAATGAGATGGAATGGCAACAAGTTGTTTAACTAATCTATACCAGTCGGTAGTAGATTCTTGAGGATTTACTATTAAATAGTTCTGGTATTCAGGTTTTAAGCCGTCGGTCAATCCCTGTAAAATAATGGTTTCACATAGTTTAAGTTGTCGACCTATCTCCATTTTCTGACGAAAATATCTTTCTAAGTTGTTTAAGTCCTGCAATTTCAGCGAGGCGAAATCAGAAAAACGGGGACTGTTACTTTCAGAAATTTTTCAGTTAAGATTTCAGCAATTTTTTCATACTCTTTACATTCTAGACATTCATTGACATAAACCTTTAATGCTTCGCCCTTCAAATATTTGGAAATATTGTTGATTTTCCACTCTTTTTTATCTGGAGGGGCTGATCCTTCAAAATGTCTAAGCCAAGACGTAATATTCATATCACTTTCTGGATCAAAAATAACAACATTAAGCTCTTTTTCAGCCATTTTTGTTTGAGTACCCTTACTTTCAGCAATAACTTTAACAAACCCAGACTTTAATAACATGTAAAAAGAAAATAACAATGTATAAAGAATTCTTTAACTTAACAACAACTGTAAAAATATCTAACTCTTAATAATTTAACTAACAAGAACAAATAATTATTTAACAGTAAAAATGTCAAATTCATATTTAAATTCATTCCACTTAAATAGTAAATGTACTGCTACTCTATCTTTCTATAAATAAATTTGCTGTATATGAAAAAATATCACAAAAGAAAATAGAATGAAATAAATAAATAAAACAATAAGTAGCATTATTTGGTAAGAACAAATTTTTTGTCTGTTGCTTTGTACTTCCACAACATAGCATCAATAAATAAAACAAAGTAATTAAATAAATAAATAAATTGTATGCACACAATAATTTTACCTTTTCAATGTTACGAAAATTCAACGCAAACTTTCTTTTAAGATTTTTTTTTTATCTCTTCAAATAAGAAACATCAAAAGCTATTTTTGCGATTATTATGCAATCAGTAATGTAAGCTGTAATTTCAGAGAATCTAATAATTTTTTATGCATTTTTAGAATGGCATAGAATATGTTCCAATACATTTTACTTACTAAATAATGAAAAGAGATTACTCACATTATTATTATTTTTTTTCAATAAATAGTAATTATTTCCTATGAATAAATATCACAGAAGGAAAAGGGACTAAATTAAATGATAAAATAAGAACATGGAATTAAGTTACTCTTGTAAAATGAAGTAATATAGGAATAAATAAAGATCAGAACAGTTCAAAAACTTTCGGTAATATTTGTGAGCATAACAAAATAAAATTAATTTTTTAACAATACATATGAATAAATATTAAATTTCGTACGTTCTAAATGTTAAGGATAAAAGGAACAATAGTCTTCAAAAATATTCTAAGAACAAATTTTGTTCTTGTAAGCCAATAATAACAAATCAACAAAATAAGAAATCAACAAAAATAAAAGAATAATTTAACTTACAGATGTCACTTCTGCAATAAATTTATAAACATGTCGTTATTTTATTTAGTTATCACTTCTCTTTATGAGTGATAGATTGACAACTAATCGGTAGTGTTCTCCAATATCACTGGGAAGTCTCCAAAATGCTTTTTACACAGGTCCTCAAATATCCTGTCGCACTTTTTGACACATTTTTGTTACGATTGGCACATTATTGATGATTGCTATTACTGTCGACTTGAAACGTTCGTTCCATCATACTCCAGTGATGACATATCAGTCCGAACCCCACGAAAATTACCGTATAATCAGTTCGATGTAGGCGCAGTCGAGATCATGGAAATACAGTCATGACATTCGGCGAGGGTATTATTCCGATTTAATCACTATGAAGGCAATTCTCTGAGTACGAATCATATTTGAACATCATATTATAATGCAATCGTGGTAGCTGAGTAAAGGCAGTTCATTCGAATAGAAATTACCCAAAAACATTAAGGAAGCTTAATAGATGAGCAAGAACTTTATTATGAGAACAGAGATGGAATCAACTCCACCGACTTTCGCTTCATTAAAAACTTGAACACATTAAGTATTGAAGAATTAGCAGAAATTGAAGAACATACTACCGACGAAATAGTGTAGACTTCCCCAGTGACGGCTTATAGATGACAACAACTAATTCGTGTAAAAATCTGTCTCCAAAGCCAGTGTAACCGTAAAAATACTTCCAAAATCTTTCCCAAAGTGACAAACGCGCGAAAAAAGCTGGCCCACTCACATCAATGTTCGGAGGGCGCCAGGGGGATAGACAAGGCGGGGCCTGCTCGCTAATGGATGAAAAAATCAGGCCACGACGGTGTGTCTCTGACGTATGACCAAAACTCTTTATCAGAAGCGGCAATTTAAAAAGGTAAAAAAGCCTTTGGGCACGAAAACGCCAGGAATCCTGGGATGCCGAATGATAATTAAATAGAAATAAAAATGGTATTACAAAAGTTCCAAAGAATAAAAATTCAGTGTCTCAAAAGAAGAAATTAGGCAGGTGCGTTTTAGAGGCAGTGTTGCAATTTAATAGAATAAGGTTTTAATAAATACGTGTAGCTTTTAACAGATTAAGATTTTTAGAATGATAAATAAAAGAATATTTTGATTAAGTTATGGAATAAAATATAAAATAGATTTAAGAGATTTTTAAAAAGAGAGGGAAAAATTAGAATTGTAAGAATTTGGAATAATTTAACTAAGGAAAAATGGCGAAATTTTTTTATTATTACATATATATATATATATATATATATATAATAACAGGAAAATAAGGATGTAGATAGTTTTTTTAATAATCAAGAAATCTTATTCCACACGTGCATGTAAACAGCCCGGAAATGGACAGGGGGAATTAGTTTCCATTAAAGAGCAAGGGAAATATTTTTTTTTCAACTTTGACTACGGCATCAGAAATTACTGCTATAAACGTGAAGACATTAATTCTGGGTATTTTGCATTATCCAATATTTAATTTAGTTCAAACCCAAGATACTATATAAATGATTAAATAAAAAAAGTTAAAAGTGAAAATTGAAATACAAAAACTGGACCACAAAACAATACAAAAAAACTGGAGGGGCAAAGCGTAAGTCTAGACCTTACTCTTAAAAAAACTGGGAACATATACCCCACTACCCAAGCCAGATGTTTCAATGTATTTTGTTTATATAAGATAGCGTTCATATTAATCCCATTCTTATCGCACATACAATTGAGGATTTTAATTTAATAAAATTTTTGAAGCTATGGTGTCAGCAACAAATAATGTCAGCCTACAGATGGCAAATTTTTAAATACGCAGTTTGACTCTTCTCGAAGTCACTTTTATTCTTTAAATACGGAATTTTCAGATATTTTTATTTAGATACTTAAAAATCAAATACTGTCGAATAACTTTCTATTGCTGGTCAAACTAACAAATTCGTTTGCTGATTAATTTTTCTAAAATGGCAATTCATGCGTACAGTTCGATAAATAGAGAAATTTACTTGGCGTATACTATAAAATTTATATGATGGAGAGTATATTAATAATCCCCTAAATTCTTGGAGTATTTTCATATACGATCTTGTTCAACTTATTACTGCTTACTTGAAACTTAAAAACTACCAATATACATAAAAACTGCAATGGAAGGATTAAACTTTAATAAATATGTCTAACAACGATGCGTTTAAACAAAGGGGAAACTAGATACGATGTTACAATTAAATCCATCATCAATCATTTGCAAATATAGCCACTCCAGAGCAGATTTTGGGATATCTGCATTTTTACGTTATGTTTTACAATATATAACTTTCAACTAACAAAACTCTTTAAAATATTTTTTTTTACATTATTTGAATTTTTCACTCCAAAACTTTGTAAGAAAGGGGGAGGGGGACGGGTTGTTAGTATATATTTACAAGGGAAAATTGGCGTAAAATTTGGAACCAAAAATCTGAAAAACCAAATAAAATGTGTGCATTTTTAGATTACTGGTCAAACTAACAATTTTTTGTTGACTGAATCTTCGCAAATCACAATACAGTTCGCAAAACATATACAGTTGAATAATTCAGGCGGCGCACAGTGGGGCGTTTTGAGGATCTAGGTGGACAAAATTATTGCGTTGAAGTTTAATTAGGTTTTGCTGGGTTTTCGTTCAGTAATAAAATAACCAAACAGTGATAAATATTTGACTTATTTAATTATTTATATTATTATTATTATTATTATTATTATTATTATATTACTTATATTATTATTATTATTTTAAATTATAATATTGTATTGTCATTGAAACTACACATGTATTCAAAGTTTCAGCTCAATCGGATAATTAAAAGTTGTGAAAATTGACTTGCAAGATTTGAATTAACACTCAGACGCACACTTCAAATTAATATAACTTAATGATTCGCAAACTTTCGCAAGAGCTGTCTTAAGTTTTCAATACTTTAGGAATGGCACTTTGATTAAAAAAATGCTTATTGCTTAATAATGCTTAATACTGTATTAAAAGTCAAGATGAAGTGTGAAAACAAGATGGCGCTTATTTTCAAACAACAATAGGTTAAATCGTGTGACAAACATGTGACATATGTCCAGTAAACTCCTGCTTTCAAATAAAACAGAAAAGTCACGACTTGCTTTCGAACTTACAGAAAAATAATGCAACTGTTGAAAGTCTCTCAAATCAACTGCCTTCTTTACGGTCGTAGTTAATCAACACATCGGGTTTTTTCGACAAAACTCGTACGGATCTCGACAAAAGAGATATTCAGCTACCAGTATACGCGGTCTTGTTAAATACGAGATAATCGGAAAAATGAATTTTGTCCACCTAGATCATCAAAACGCCCCACTGTGCGTCGCCTCTGCTAAAAAGTTCGCTTATGAGGTGTAGAAAATAATAACAAACATAAAATTACCATAAATTCTGGTCAAAATATAACTCGGCAAGGTGTTGGAAATTAAAACTTTAAAAATTATCATTATACATAACATCTGTAATGGGAAAATTAAACTTCAATTAAAATGTATAAGTACAATTTTGTTGAAAACGAGATACAGTCATACATGAAAACAGTTTTCATTTCTTCAGGCATTTCCATATATTTTCGTCTCATAGCAGCAGTGAGACAATAGATAATTCGTGATTTGGGGATATCGGTGTTTTTACGATCTGGAATTTACGGAGGATTTTGAAACAGACGGGATAATAACACACATGTAAAATTTGCACAGCTTTGTCCCCCCCCCCCCCCCACCCTCAAGAACCTATTATTTTCTTTTACATCTATCTATTGCATCTATAGCTATTTATATAAAAATAAAAAATTGCTACATTAAAATTAAAAGAAATTATAATGATCATCGTAGTGAACTTAGTAAAGCTTCAATTTTTAGAAACAATATCCTTTTATGGTGTAAAACTTTTATTAAAAAGTTAGTTCTAATTTCCGATAAGAAAGTTTAAGTCATTTGGACTGGAGGATGTATAATTATCAGTGGGCTCATGCGAGAGTTTCGCTTTGCAGTCTAATAATTTTTTAGCAATATCTATTATTTTTTAGATGCAGATTAAAGTTTGTATTTTTGCGAATCATCTTTCTTTTCTGGTTTCTTATTATTGGTGATATCCATGATTAATTTATTAATATGGTGTACTTTAAAACCATTATTATAAACAATTTTACGAATATTATCTAATTCATTATTCAATTTATTTTCAGTACATATTATAAAGGCTCGTCTTATGAGAAATCTGTAGGCTGAAATTTTGTATGTAAAGGGAGAACATGCGTTATTTGGTATGGTAGATTGGTTAGCCATGTTTTTCCGGAAAACAGCTCTGTCGATAGATTTATTTGTTCTTGTTAACATTACATCAAGCATTACTTTATACTCTGCAATATTATCCAAGCTTTTTTGAAAAATTAAAACACAGCCTTAAACGTTTCAATATCTGCTTAATAGCCAAACCACCTAAGAAATTAAAGAATATCATTTGCAGTAAAATTGACCCAATTAATTTTGAGAATTCTTCAGGAGTATATGAAATACCTTTTATTAAAGAAGACGTATCTAAAAATTACTACATAGGCATGACCAGCAGGAAATTTAATTGCAGAAAAAAAGAGCATATAGCTGATATTAAATACAATAGAAAAACTACAGCCCTGGCAAGATTATATCAAGAAGAAACCATCCAAATAAATTTCAATGAAAGTAAAATAATATTTCCCTCCAGTTTATACTATCCATCCATAATAAGAGAAACCATAGAGATACTCACGCGCAAAAATACAATATGTAACGATGCGGCATCTTTTAATTTACCGAAACTGTGGCTAGAATTACTCCATGGTCAAAGATATGAAAATAAACAATCAAGTAAAAAATAATAGATAACGTGCGTAATTTTTAAAAAAGTACATGAAAATAATAACCTCAAAGCCCGTGCAGCTTTAGAATATTCTCATTTTGTTTTAGACAATGACTCGGAAAGAGTCGAAACATGTAAAACAACTAATAAAAGTTATTTTAATTTATATTATAGTTGTTAATTTTACACCTTTAGCATTTAAAAGTAATATAAAAGAATATTGATATTTAAAAAGAAAAAATGGCTTTCATTATATATAAAATCGAAGTGGGGGGCGGGACGAGAGCATTATCTCCTTGAGTCGTGTGTTTACAACAGAAAACAGCTGAAGCTTATAGCGGATATGTCACAGTATAAATGATGGAAAAAAGCGCAGACATTTTATTCTGGTTTCGAGTCAAGTGCGCGCGCATGCATCGCTGCGCTTCATCCCTGTAAAGTTTGTTTTGCAGCAACACTTTACCCGTCATAAACGCACGGGTTCCAGTTTTACATTAGTCCTACGGAAGCTGTCATTCTTCATGTTCTATTTCTTTGGGGAGACATTGCAGTTTGGATCCGGCAGTGACGAAGTGTAGTCGTGCTTTCGACATCACCTGCGGACACGAAGCGCCATCCATTTGCCGGTAATTTAACCAGTCCGGGAAATTTTGGGACGGAAATTTAGTTACGTTTGGATAAGCATCTTATTATTATTTACACATATAAGTCTTATAAGGAGATTTTTATAAGTGGCACACTCCGATTTTTTTCATATTTTGGTGATTTAAAGGTCCTGATTTGATATAAATCCCGTGTGAAATTTGGGCTGATACGCATAAGCAAAAAGAAAAATGATTAAACAATTAATTTAACGCCAACTTAGAGCAATTACATTAAAAATAAAAAATAAACGTCCTATCAACAATTTTTCGTCCTTTTTTTTTTCTGGAAAAAAGCAATGTAGTAGTCTAAAAATAAAAGTAACACATAGAAAAATTTCAAAAAAGAAACAAAAAAATAAGTTTTTTACACAATTTTCATTCAGTTTTCAAAAAGGTCTGCATTTAACAGTACAAAATACGACAATAATCGGAAGAATTACACAATTTTTATATACATAATTTAAATCCTTTTTTCATTTAAATTTTTTATAAATATTTTCTGTTTATTGCGGTATTTTAGATTTTTTGAAGAATTTTATACATTTATACTAATTTAAAACCTTTTTACATTAAATTTTTTTATAAAATTTTTCTTTTTATTGTTGTATTTTAGAATTTCATACAACTTTTTCGGTTACTTATGAAATAAGCCTCGCCACAAAATCTCAAATGAAAAACTTGTAATACATGAAACTGTTTATGATTATATCTAAAACTGACTGTCTTGAACATACTCAATCTCGAGAATATGTGAAATATTTAAACTCGATATACCAACCTTCAAAAATTAATGATTCCTCTAATGAAGATCTCTGAAAGTGAATGGGTTATTGTGTAAATTTATTTCAGTAATTGAAAGCCTATTATTTTTCAGTCTCTTATCGTTCAGTTTTTTTTTTTTGGGGGGGGGGTGGGGGGTGGGGGGGGTGGGGGTGGGGGTACTCATTTTAGCCCTTTTATTTATTTATTTTAAATTGCTAGAGTAAGTTTTTTCTGGTCAGTCTGTATTAGGAGAATCCAAATGATCCCTGATGCGTTAACTGACTGTCATTACAGATATCTTGGTGTAGCATCCTTTTATAATATTTTTGAGGGACCTACATATTTCTCTTGCAAATATTCTGAATTTCTCTCTCTTCTTCTTCCGTAGTTATTTTTTTATTATTATTATTCTGCTACATTTTACCATTGCTTTAGATCAAATCCTAATCATGACAATTCAATAATTGTGTCACGATGTTTTGAAAATTCGGACTACGGATTCTCGTGAAATTTCAGACATGGAGCTTTCTTTGAAAATATTCGGAATTCGTTAAGATTTTTTTTTTTACATAGATTTTTCTGCGTGAAAAGTAATTAGTCTTACTTACACTGTAAATTCAGTTTGTCAAGTAAAAAGAAAAAAAAATTAAAAAATCTTTGTAGAGTAAAACCTGATAATTTGAGCACCCTTATATATTCTCCACCTATCTAAATTGACCTCTTTTAGAGTAAACCAAATATGGATTTTATAAATTTAGTAGCTTTATAAGTTGTACACCTGTTAAAGTTGGCCAGAAATTGGTTTCACCACTGGTGATCAACTTACCCTTTTTTAACTGAACATCAAATTAAAAGGTTCAAATTAATGTATAAATGTGAAAATAAATTTCTTATGGACATAAAATGAAAAGTCTAAAAAATAATTTAAATATTTATGAAACTTAAAAAAAAAAAAAAAGTATTACAACTATTAAAGTATTACAAGTATTTATGTCTATTAAATTACGACTGAGAATAAGAAAACAAAACAATTTCCATGACATGTTTTTAGATCAACAGTATTGGAAACTATACATTTAAAAATGACAAACGTGATTTTTTCTAATAAAAATCATTTTGATTCAATCAGTTCAATTTTTTATCAGTTTAATTTTTAACTTAGTTAAAACTCATTGAAAAGTAAAATTGGAAATTATTGGGAATGGCGTAAAAACATATGATCACCCACTATTTTTAAAAATAATTTATTTTAAACAAATCACACTTTTTTTTAAAAAAGATTTTAATTGTTCTTGGTACCTATTGTTTAAGTAAAAGCCAACAATGTCCTTCACAAAAGGATATTTTATATAATTTCACTATCTTTTTCTATATTTATAAGGAAAAAAACGAACTTGAAATAGTAATTTTAAGAAACTTTCCTTGATCGGCAGCCTGATATTAGCACATCGTATTTTCAACATTTCATCCTGAAATATTGACTGTCTATATGACATTTTTAAAAATAACCTAACAACAATTAAATATGACATAGTTTGAATCATTGAGGAATAATAATTACTGTTATAAAAATGCGTCCCTAATCTGAATATATTAGCTATTTGTTTGAAGTTCTTTTTATTGGTATTATACATTTTAAAATTCAAGGAAATTTAAAAATGCTATGCGAAAAGTACTTGGGTTATATATTTTAATTAGTCTCCATCCGCAGGCACAAAAATATGATATCTAAGCGATTTATTGAACAGTATCACTTTCATTGAAAGCAGTTAAAATTTTGCATAAAGTTCACTTACAAAAAAAAAAGTACTGGTGTTATTGCTAATAAAGTTTTCTTTATAAAAAGCAACGAAATTCAATTTTGCTTTTTATTTTTTTTTAAAATGAAGTTTCCACTTCAGAAAATCATTATCAATTTAAGTTTGTTTTATTATTAAGTTTTATTATTAATTTTTATTATTAATTTTTATTATTACTATTATTTCAATTAAGGGTCCACTTCACTCACTTTAAAACACCCGCTCGCTAATGTTAATCCTATGAGGCATTATTTTTCTAATATCTCGTTTGCATTTCAATATTTTTAAACGATTTGTTTTGCATTGGATAGCAGAGATCAATATCTATTTCCACCGTTGATTAATTTTTCGTTTTTCTTTGCGGATTTTTTTTTGTACGAAGACACTTTCACTTTCGGAACCGGTTCAGTAAAGAGGACCGGGGACCATCTATGCTCTACAGACTTGGTTCCCAGTGTGAGCAGTCCCTTGCGGGCAGTAAAGTAAATAATTAAATTTTAATATACTGTGTGGTGTTCAAAATCTAAATTTCGTGTAAAGGGTCGCAAAAGAAATATTCCAACACATTGCCGTCGTCTATGGGCATTATGTTTTTGAAATAAGCCCCCCCTTTTTTTTGTCCAGAAATTTTATATACGTTATTTATAAACTAGCTGACCCGTCCGGCGTTGCCGGAACCCGTGATAATGACCTGAAAATATCCCTAAAATCAATGTTGAATTATTTTATAAATCTTTCTAAAGCATTCTAATATTGGGGGCTACAGTACTTTCTACCACATGGTTTACACTTCTTAAGTAGTGTAAACCCCCAATTTTGTATGTATTTTTATTTTCAAATGAAAATCTATCCAAATAAACTTAGAGTTGAGGGCACCACTGCCTTCGGCAGCGTAACCGGGCGTGCTACACACGGCCCGGTCTGTTTTGATTTTATATTTTTAAACAAAAGACGGGTGTAGCCCGGGCCTTAAATGCACCTAAAATCAGTGTTGAGTGAATTTATATATTTCAGCGAAAATCTTTGCAAACGAACTTAATGATGGGAGCTCCACTGTCTCCGGTATCTAAAAAGTATTTTCTTCTACATCGGGTCATTCTAACTTTTTTTCCCCCATATGGAAATACTACAGGGATTTTTTTTTTTTTTTTTTTTTTTTTTTTTTTTCAAGCTGATTATTTTACCCCTAAATGTTATTATATCTGAAGCAAATTTTACTGAAGCAAAATTTTACTGAAGCAAAATTTTACTGAAATAACAGCTAAAAGGTCAGTTTTGGGTATTAAAAATTTAGAGTAATAACGCAAAAATAAGTTTATGTTATAAGTGTAAAAAGCATTACGCAATGTTAACCTTATGGGATTTTTTTTTTTTCAAACACAAATCTTTCCCCCCTAAATTTCAAAATTCCTGAGCCAAATTTGTACTGGATTATTATTTAAAAGTCTAGTATATCGCATTAAAATAGTGTGTTTTTTAAACAAAATTTGCGTAATGTAAATCTTACGTGCAGATGGGCGGAAAAAACGAAATTCGGCAAAAGTGACATTTGAAAATGAACTTTTTTCAAAAGGTTAATATTCGTATTTTTATAAACCAAAAGAGTCTTTCGAAAGCTGACGCTTGTTAAGCGTGTGTGATTTGTTTTTTCGTACATTTTGATTAAAAATTAAAGAAGAAAAATGTTAAACATTATAAAAAACACGGAATTCGCGAAATGATTTACGGAAATGAACATTTTGGAAAGGGTTAATATTGATATTTTTTAAACCAAAGGCAGCGTTTTAAAGAAAATTAACGTAGTTATAGTCTGGTATTTTTGGTTTGTTCGTATTTTGATTTCCGTAGCCGATTCCGATTTTTATACATGGCACAAAAAATGAAATTCGCGTGAGTGACTTTCGAAAACGATTTTTTTTTTTCAAAGGGTTGTTATTCATTCATTTCTAAATGGGTTGCGGATTTAAAAATGAACGTACATGTGGTCTGGTATTTTTATTATCGTCGTACCTTGGTCGGAAACGCTAATTCAGATTTTTAAATATTGCAGAAATTGAGAAAGTTACTTAAGGAAACGAATGTTTTGAAAGAGTTAATATATTAATATATTTCCAAACGAAGGCTTCGTTGTAACAGAAATAAATGTAGATGTGGTTAGGTGTCTTTGGTTTGTTTGTATTTTTTCTTTCGGAGCTGATGTACAATTTTAAAAATCGCAGAAAAAGAGGAAATCGCCAAAGTGAGTTTTGCAAACAAATTTTTTTCAATTATATTCGTATTTTTCTAAATGGATTACAGATTTCGAAATGGGAACAAACGTCTGGGGAAATCTGGTAGGTTTTTTTTTTTTTTTTTTTTTTTTTTTTTTTTTTTTTTGTAGCTTGATTAAAAACGTGATACAAATTTTTAAAGATAGCAGAAATCGCAAAAATTGTGAAACGACGCGTACGTAAAATAAATTTTTTAGAAAATTAATATTGATATTTTTTAAAACGGAAGACAGCGTTTGAAAGTATACGGCTTTTTATTTGGTGTAATCGGTTTTTACGTATTGTTTGTATGTAAGGGAAAAATAAAAAAACATGAATTCGAGATGTCGTAATAATAATTATTATTATTATTGTTATTATTATTATTGAAAGGTTAACGCTAATAGTTTGTCAAACGGATTGTGGCACTTAAAGAGAAAAATACGAAATTTAAGGATATGTCGTCCGTTTTTTTTTTTTTTTTTTTTTTTTTTTTTTTTTTTTGGTATTTTAAACAGTTCCGCCCTAGCACGCTAAACAAAACGGCAAAGAATATAGGCCAATCTCGCACTTTGCTTCTTCTCTGTGTAGTCGCTTCCGGAAGGTCGGAACTGAGCATGGACGGCTGTCTTGCCGATTTTCAGAAAAAAAGAATGCGTTTTCGATAAGTTTTTAATTAGGAGGCTACTTCACTCACGGAAAACACCAGCTCGCTAATGTTAATCCTATGGGAAACATTTTTTTTAAATATCTCTTTTGTATTTCAATATTTTTTTTATTGGATAGCTGAAGTTGATCTCTACGCAGACCGTTTTTTACCTTTTTTTTCATTTTGGTTGCAGGTTTTTTTTTTTTTTTATGAGGAAACTGCCACTTTCGAAACCGGTTCCGAAAGTGAAAGTATCCACATAAAAAAATCCTCTACATTCGGTAGATTTTCCTAGCCATCGCAGACAGAGCGAAACTTTCTTTTATTAATATATGCACTCCGAAAATGTTTCATGCCAGCCATAGTTTATTAGAAAAACCGAAAAATTCGACCGGTAAATTTTTATTTTATCAATTTTTGTATCAATATATTTTTCTTTTTTTTTTCTCTTTTTTTGATGGAAAAGGAAAATTTAGTGTGCTTTTAATCCTAACTTCAACTCACAGACATTAGAAGGGGAGGTGGGAAGGGAAGCAAATTGGCATTTTAATTATTACCTCTTCAGCCCTTTGGGTTACCACCATTTCGGAATATTAATCGCCGCGGAGGGGGATTTATTTTCTCGGGTTCTATGGATCCGATCACAACGGGGTTTGGCTCATTCAACTTGGTTTTCTTTAGTCTTACAGATTATAATTCCACCTTCCACCGCCAGGGGGCGCATTCTTATCTCGGGTTCTATGGGTCTGATCTCAATGTAAACTGAAATGTCTGAAGAGAATGAATGAACTGAAAGAGAACATTAATATTCGAAAAAGGTGGTAGCTGGTGTCTAAGGAAATTTTTAGTAGTTTATAAAGTAGTCGGAGGACACTAGAACTATGTTAAAGAAAATTGCAAGAGAACCGGATCATTTTAAAATAAGCTACACTAAGGACATCAAGAAAGATATTAATATTAAAAAATGGTGATAGCTGAGGTCTCAGATTTTTTTTTTTTTTTTTTCAACAGGAGGATCTAAGAAGTTGTTAGAAAAAAATTCTAGTGAATCGGACCAATTTAAAGGGAGGTATAGTAGAAGGCCCAAAAGGAGCCAACTTATAGTTGAGAGCAGGACCCTAAAACTCATTAAAAGGCCCTTCTTAAATTTTAGATATTCAGTTAGTCGAAATTAAGAAGTAAAGGTAAAAATTAATCATTAGAATAAAATTTTAAAGAAATGCGTCAAAAATGTTGAGGAAATATTTAAAAAAGGAGCCCTAGAGTCACAATAAAATTATGAAGGTGGTGGCCGTGGCCTTGGAAGAGGAGTCCAAGATTCTACTTTAAAGTTATGCATTTAGAGGGTGATACAATTAGGAGAGGGGGGGGGGGGTGAGAAACACTTGGCACACAAAAACGTGTAGGGGTCCCGGTCCGGACTGTAGTGTACCAGGGTCTTAACTGGAATGTAGAAATGGGCGAATAACTAAATGAAGAAAGGTCTCCAAAAACGAAGAATATCGGATTAAAAGGGGACAAGTTATTAACAATTTAGGAGATACAGAGGGGCTTGAGTTTTGGGTAGGAGGATGTGTGTGCTGGGGCTATGCATGAAATTTATACTCTAAAATGGCTGCCAAATATCTTCCCTTTAAAAATTAAAATATATATCTTAATTACTTTTCTTAATGTTCGTTCATTAGTAACAAATAACAATTAATTTCCTTTCGTTTTTGGAAACTAAATAGAGAGATCGGCTGGATCAGTTTTTACTGAATGCCGACTCTTCTGGTTCTTTCTGTGAATTTTTGGATTGTCACCGAAAATTTTTTGCAAAACTTAAGAAAAATTACAAAACCGATTTTTTTTTAAAAATTGGATAATCGGATCTAAAAAAAATTCTACATATGTATGCTGAGTTTCAAATAGACACCTCCATTAGTTTTTTTTTTATATTTCGCTAATTGGTGAAAATTACCAAATTCATTCCTTTCAGTTTTAAATTCGAAAGCAGGTGTTCTTTTCGCTAGTAATTTTGATAAAAAAGATCGCATTTTCGATGCGATTTTTAATGAGTTTTTAATTATTTCTTGGCTAATTATAAAAAAATTAAATATATGATTATCAGGTGCATCAGTACCTGTCTTAAACTATTCTCATCCAAATTTGCAAACCTCTAGGTTCGGTAGATTCCACTAGCCAACAAACACTAAGACAGAGCGAAACTTTCTTTTATTAGTATAAATAGATAATATTTAGAGATAAATTTATTATTATATTAATTATAGATAAATTTTTCATAAATTGTAATTTTTTTTCGCCATAGTTGAAATTATCTTCAAATTAAACTTTTTCAACTATGTATGCCATGTATGCTATGTATCTGTTGATCGCTCCAACGTTTCTATTGCCTCTCAAAAGATTCATGAAAGAACTTCAATAAAATAATTCCCTATTTTAAAATAAGATTGAAGATTTTTCCCCCAGAGTAAAAAAAAATATATATATTCAGAAATAAATTACTATCACTGAACCTAAAGCAGACCCCCAAATTTTGTTTATTTTTGCAGTCTACGATAATATTTGGAAGCTTGGAATGCAGTTTTAGTCCATTAGTATAGTTACGCCACTGTAATATGCATACGTATGAGTAATACATGTATAATCATATGCAATAAATTAGATAATTAAAAGCAAAAGTAAATATTTACTGGTCAAACATTTATAAAAATTAAGTAGTTACTTCGTGTAATTTTACTTTCTTGGAAAATATACATCATTATACATATTATTAGTCGAATGTATTCATGAAAGACAAATATTGAAAAGGCTTTGCGAGTTCCCAGAAACGATAGAACTAATACAAGTATAATTATATAAAATACATTAAATAACTAAGAGCAAAAATTAAATATTTATTGGAAAAAAGGTTATACAAATTCAATAGTTCCTTCATGTAATTTGAATTTCTCAGAAATGTAAATATCATTATACGTATTATTAGAGGGATGTATCGGAGACAAATTTATAAATTCTCCGAAACGATCAAAATATATATCACTTCCTATTAGATTCGGGAAAATTCGAAGTATGCTTTACCGAATGCACAATATTCTCGAATTTATCCGTCAAAGCTTTTTAAAAAGAGTCGGAAATCGTGACAGGCAAGAGCCTACTTTTTTTTATGTATGATTCTAGTGACATTCGATTGCGTTATATTATAATATATTAGTTGACCCGCCCGGCGTTGCCCGGGCCCGTGATCAGATAAGTAGTACTTTTTTTCGTTGGTAGGTAATTTGATGGTGTGAAAGATGGGATTTTGAGGTGAATTTTTATAAATGCTGTGTGCGTGTGTACTTCGAAATTAATTTATTATTTAAATGTGTGGAATAAATATCTTAGCGAATGTTATTTATATTCAGAATTAATTTAGATATTTTAAATGTGTTACATATTTTAACTGGAAAAAATTAATTAAAAAAAAAAGTACTTTCGATAATGAAAATTATTAATAAAGAGTATGTTATTACAAAAATAGATTTTATGAAGGGCCATATTTTATAAATATAGAATCTTATAAAGAACAGTTTCATTAATTGTAATTTTGTGAAGTGACTTTTGATAAAGTTATTAATAATTTCTTGTGAAGGTACCTGTTCATATTTTTATATTTTGTGAAATGATTTTAATTTAATCTTAATAATTAATAACTTTTAAATAAAATAAGAAAAATAGTTGTTGCTTTTTAAATCAAACCGAAATAAATAAATAAATAGATAAAAAAGTTAAATTTATTTGCAAATTAGTTTTTTTTTTTTTTATTATTAATAATTTTGGGGGGTGAAGGGGCTTGTTTATATTGTTATAGCTTATAAAATAATTTTAATTTAATTTTAATAATTAATTATTTTTGAATAATGTAAGAAAATTAGTTGTTGTTTTGTAAATGAATACGTAATTTAAAAAATAAGATGAATTAATTTGCGAGCTAGTTTTATTTTATTTTATTTTATTTTACTTGTAAAATTAAGTTTATATACGATTAATTATATGTACATAGTATATTTAATTATTTTATGTAATTAGAAGTTTTAATTGAATTTTGCAATAAGATTTGTAATACGTCTATGGTTCATAGCACTTTTATTTTTTAAATTAATGTGTAAGATAATGATATAATATTATATGAACAGCAAATTACTATAGTAGACGATATGGCTTTAATGCATTACTTTTGCACATAAAATGTTATAGGGGGCCACTATTATGTTTGTGCCCAGGGCCCCCAAAATCTGTAAGTCAGTCCCTGGTTAGGTCTAACATTTTAACGATAAACAACATTGATTGATTTTTATATGTATATTTGCTTTGAATTTTAAAGTGTAATAACTTTGAATATTTGTTTTGTTTCACTTAAGAAAGGGGGAGGAGAGGACTTTCACAGGTGCTCAAATGATGTTCTTAAAATAAAAGTCTTGAAAACAGTATTAATTATTATTAATAAAATAAATAGTGAGTTATGCAACAATAACAAAAACTGAAAAGCTTTAACATCACTACAGAAATTCAAACAGACAAACTACAGAAAATATCACACGGGCTTTCAATAAATTAAGTTCACGTAAAATTATATCACAGTAACTACAGTTATACTGCAGTTGCATCAGACAATATACTTCTGAATTAATGACTGCAAAAATACTTCAAAATTACATACTACAAATGTAAAGTCTCATTGTTTTTTTAATTTATGGTTGTAAAAGGATTTCACATAAAATACAGTATTTCTGCAGATAATAGCTCGAGTATTTTTGAAATAAATTACTGAAAAATTACTTGACATTAGCTACAAAATAACTGAAGTATTTTTACAGCGAGATTGCACTACAGAAAATCTACAGTTGACTATGGAAAAACTTAAAAAATCCTTCACTTCTGTAGAAAAACTGCAGTTCATTTTTGGCTGCATGCAGGCCGAGAAACGCGAAAAACGTGTCCTCACGTGACCAGAATCGCTTATAACTCGATAATTAATTTATTTATCAAAAAATTGAAAACTCATTTCGATTCCAAATCGCTTCCTTAGTCAGGCCTGCCAATTTTATGCATTTGCATTTAAAAATGAGTCAGAAATTGTGTCAGAAATTTTCGTGTTGTTGAGCAGGTCATTTGAGAACCACCTTAAACAATATTCATCTGTTCAGAAACATTCTCTGATGGCGCTGTGCTGGCATATATAGTGGCACGATTGTATCACAGTCATCGCACATATGATACAATTGTATCAAATTTAGACACTTAAGTGTCTGAATTTCTAAATGTCTTAATTTACGACGTATCGTCATTATTCAGACATTTTTCGCAGTTCTTTTATACCCTGATCATAGTAAGACACTTATGTGTCCTAAATTCAGACATCTATGATGTCTGAAATTTCCCATTCAGACGGTTAAATAAATGTCTGAATTGCTATTTCAGATACATATGTGTCCAAATTTAAGACGCTTCTAATTGCAGTGCACAACGGGGTTCGGCTCATTCAACTTGATTTTCGATCGTCTTACAGATTTTAGTTTCACCTTCCACCGCCGGGGGGCGCATTATTTTTTCGGGTTCTATGGACCAGATTTCTATGGGAATTGGTTCATTCAACTCTCTTGATACAAGGGATACCTGAACAGGAGGTTCGTTCGGTACGAGGTTTATCACATAGTAAGATAATTTTTTCTAACAAAGCATATTATTCGAGGTTCGTATGTAATTAGAGGCCCGCTAGCGGGCGAAGACAGCTACTTATTAATTAATGGCTTGGATTTATTAATTAAAGGCTAAAGTGTTTTGAAAGAAATATTAAACGAAACCCTTTGTGCGATCTTTGATCAAACTTTCCCACTTTTTTACACAAAAAACTAATCAGCAACAATTTATGTAAAGGTCTAACTGAATATGAAGTTTGATTAAATTCTGCGCATTAGTTATTGAGATAGAGCGCGCAGAATCTTTGTGTCACATGCAGACAGACTCACGGATAGGCATTTTCTATAAACAGTCAAACCGTGTTCAGAACCTCATAAAACGTATAAATCTGTCAAAATTTTTCACAAACCCAATACTGTCTTCTTGTAAAAATAGAAGAAAGTAAACCCCCTCCCCCAAGAGCCCTTCTTCGTAGGGGGGGGGGGGGATTTACAAATATGCATTAACCGGGCCAATAATGGTTTTCCTACGGACTGGGTCGGTCCTGGGCCGAATTCTTAATTTTTATTACAGACCAATC
Source organism: Maratus michaelseni (assembly GCA_963931845.1). Classification (NCBI taxonomy): domain Eukaryota; kingdom Metazoa; phylum Arthropoda; class Arachnida; order Araneae; family Salticidae; genus Maratus; species Maratus michaelseni. The sequence goes on along the minus strand of OZ007587.1, from coordinate 299,790,887 downwards.
CAGGGTATGGAAATTTAGACCCGGCAAACCTCTAGGAAGAAAGAATTCCACGTCATGCTCGACCCGGAAAAAAGAAGTCTGGCCCGACCCAGCCCGAGTCTGTACTTGACCGGGCCGGGATCGGGTTTTGGGCCAGGACATTTCCCGTGCAGATCTCTATTATCGATTTGCAAATCCATCCTTTATTAGCCCAAAGGCGATCGCCCTATCGCCTCCCCGCCTCCCCCCCATTAGATCCGCCAGTGGAACTTACTGAGCGTTTTCTGATTTTTGAATATTTCCAGTTTCATGGACACTGACACACTGCAGCCACGTTACAGAAACCTGCAACAAAAATATTTGGTTAGTTTTCTAACATTTTAGCGCTAGTATCATATGCCTGTCTTATATCTAGCGGATATGAATACATTTTGTAATCAGGGAAAGACTTTTCGGACACTCTGTTTTCATTTATAAAAAAGAAATCGATTATACTATATGTTTATATTTTTGTTATATATATATTTACATAAAATTTGTACTTATATAAATATATATGTAACACAAAACAATTTATATTTATACTAGCAAGCTACGCCCGCTGCGCTGGTCGGTTTCTACAAATGAACCTTGAATCAAACGAAATATATCATTTAATTTGACCTTGTATTTGAAAGCAATCTGTATATTTACCTGGAATATCCTTCCACATTACTGAAAAATGACGTCATTGCGCTATTATATTTTCTAATGTGCAGTCAAAATTTTAGCTGGTAAGACAAACTCTTTTATTTGGTCATTTACAGTTAGGGTTTGCTAAAGAATGATAAAACTATACGCAATATACTAAAACCATCACTAAAAATTATCGAACTAACAATGCAAGCAAATTAACTAACAAAATCCATTCAGTAAAAGTTTTTATAAACGCTAATCCTTGATAATCGGGTTCATTTGATTATAGAACTTTTCCACATAATTCTAAAACTAACAGAACGATATGAAATATACTAAAACCATCCTTACAAATTAAGCCAGTAAAAACTTTCAAAAAGGCTAATCTTTCGGAATCGCGTTCACCTGACTATATAACTTTCACACATAACTGTTTGACTAAGCAACGCAGAACAATATGTAGTACACTATAACCTAACCATTCCTGAAATAGCATCTAACTAACTAACAATATAATTCTCATCAAAATCCGTCCAGTAGAACTTTATCAGAAGGCTAATCTTTCATAATTGGAATCAAATATTGAAAAGGCTAATATTTAATTTTTAAAAAATGGTCACCCGATTTTCGAATTTCCCCTATAATTCTAGAACTAGGCAACGTAGAATGATATGTTATACAATAAAACTTTCCCTAGAAAATGATCTGACAGTGTAGGTTCCATCGAAATCCATTCGGCAAAATCTTTTAAAAAGGCTAACTTTCATAATCGGATTGATCTGACTGTAGAACTTCCCATAATAATTCTACAACTAAACTACGTAAAACGATATGTTATACAATAAAACCTTCCCTGAAAAATTATCTTACAGTTTAAGTTCTACGAAAATCCATTCAGCAGAACTCGAGTTATCAGCCGCCGGAACGAAATTTCATATATGTGGAAGTAAATAGAAGTATATTGTCATTAATATAGTTTGCATTTGAATTTTTAAAAAAAGGTACTTTTCGGTTAGCCAGGCGCCAGTGATATATGTACATATATCGACGATATATACGATATATATATACATACATAAATATATATGTATATTCATATATATATATGTACATATAAGTGTATATATATGTATGTATATATATGAATTTGTGTAGATATATGCGTATATATATGTGTGTATATAATTCTGGAACTAAGCAACGTAGAATGATATGTTATGTAATAAAACTTTCCCTAGAAAATTATCTAACAGTGTATATGCATGTTATGTATAACAGGGATAGATATATACATGTATATATCTATCCCTGGCGTCCGGCTCACCGAAAAGTACCAAAAAAACTGCAAAAATACTGTCGTACCCTTGAAAAAACACCTCTTGGCTTACAATCTCTCATTAAAACTGTTTTTCTTTTTCTTCTTTTCTTTCTTTTTTTAAATAAAATTAGTAACAGTTTTATCCTTTATTTTTCCAGATGTATAGCCATTTCAATTCTTTTTGCAACAACAAAAATAAAAAACACCTTTTGGCTTAAAATAAAATTGTTTGAGGTCAAAAGTAAAATCAAAATCACCAAAAACAAAAGATAAATCGCCAAATTTTGTTTCAATAGCAATCTCGCCTTTTGAATAATTTTTTAAGCATTACGAACATTCCTAATCATGTTTAAATTAAATATTTTCGTTTTATAATATTATCTCTCATCAAAACTCTTTTTCTTTTTTTTCTTTTCTTTCTCTTTCTTTTTTCTTTTTCTTTTTTTTAAAAATAAAATTAGCAACAGTTTTTCTTTAGTTTTTCGAGATGTATAGCCTTTTCATTTCTTTCTGCAACAATAATGGTCGCCAAAAAATTAGCAATGGTAACCTTTTCGGCCAAAATAACAGAACTTTCTATCATAATTCTGTAACTAATGTACGTAGAACAATATGTTATATACTAAAACCTTCCCTGAAAAATTATCGATCGAACAGTGCAAGTTCCATCAAATTCCATTCAGCGGAACTCGAGTTATAAAGGAACGGAACGAAATTTCCGTTTGTGTTTTATATATATAATAGATAAAATTAAATTTCTGTAATATCAATAAATAAACCATATTTCTATAATAGATAAAATATTTTACTGTGGTATCAATTTATATTATATATATAAGCCATTTTTAATATCAATTATATATTATTTAAGTGGAGTTTTTTAAATTGCTTTTTATTATGCACTGTCATTTAATATGTAAGTGTTTTATGATATACCGTAAAATTTACACGAATGTCACACGCGCGACTTTTATAGTCTTCTAGATCCTAGTAACAGAGGTACTCACTAAAATTTCAGTGACAACCGAAATCTCGAGAAGTGAGCTCGAGGGCTGCACTTACGTTTTTGCAGTCATATCTACTTATAATAAAATCCAAGAGTAGAAAGTTCTGATAACAATGCCGGGTGCGCCCACTCTGGTCTGCGAATCGACCGTAGCTAAACTCCATGTTAGGTTTAATGAAAAACATATGACAGTTAAATGAAAATTTTTTTGTACTTGAAATCGTGTCTGTTCAGCATATTTTCATATAAAACATCTATATCCTATCCAATTGTAATGTTTTAAGTTCTAAATTAAAAATACATCGAATTACCAGATATAAACAAAGGAACACTGTTGCCATTCAGAATAACAAATTTCAAATATAGGAACAAATGAACGACTCTTTGAACGCTTTACTAAAAAAATACAGGTTAACATCTGATTCTGCTCTTAAAATATTTGTAAAAGCAAATTAAAGTCTTTAAATATTTTAATTTGCAGCATATTTTCATATAAAACATGTATATCAACATTTCTATTAAAAAAATTCTGTAAGCTCTAGAGCAGTTCACATCACGTGACTTTTACCGGAGAACAATGAAAAAAGCTGTAGGACACACAAATAGAAAAAGCATTGATAAAGGTAGCGATAGCTGTCCTACAGCAGCAGCAAAAACCTGTTCGTGACGTCACCTTGCACAGCTCTCTTGAAATTCAAAACGAAACTCAGAAATAGCATGCTGGGTGACAGCCTTTGTAGGGATTTCTAAATACTGTTTTGGTGCCATCTATCGGCAATTAATATAAACGAAGGAAAAAGAAAACTTCAAGGCATATTGATTTATTTCTATATGAACTTTTAAAAGCTTCAGCTATATAACTTTAAAATATTATTCAATATAAATAGCATCTAAATTAATATTATTTCTTTCTTAAAATTTTAATTTATTTATATCAATATTTAAGAGCTTAGCTTATATCCACGTAAATTTTGAAATTTTGCTTGTATCGTAAATAAAATTAATATTGCTTATGAAATGTAACTAAAATATTTATATCAATGCATATCAAATTTTGATTTTTAACATAGTAACATTAGAACTTTGTAGTAAAAAACATTGTAATTTAATAAGAGATTGGGAAAAGATAGTTTTCAGCCATACTAAAACAAATAATAATTGAAATTTACTTACGAAATAAAATAAAATGATTTTTAATGATAAAAATTTATTATAGTTTTCATTAGACATATTTTTAAAATAAGAAAAAATCAGGCTTTAATTAGAGATACACTTTTAAAAGTTTATAAGTTATATAATCTACTTTCATCGTAATGAAGTAGATTGATAAATAATGTTTGAAATATTTCTTCATTACTGAAAAACTTTGTTCTTTCTCTCATTTTGGATGGGCTATTTTCCTTCTGTGAATTAAGGGGCTATTATTCATAAACATGCAGTTTTCTGTCTCTTTTCATATCTATCTTTCTGCTATATACTTGTTTTTTCATGACTGGAAAACTCTGTTCTTCAAAGAATGTTAAAATTCAACTCTGTTATACTATTAACTTAGACAATTTAAAACTAACAAAATTTAATGTTTTCTGTAATCGTTAAACCATTTCAGAATTTGCGTTTAATTTTACTTATGTAACAAACGATGAGCCGTTTGGTGCGTCAAGCTCTTTAGATCACAGATAATAATAAAAAAAAATTACAAAAACTTTCGAACATGAATTTTTTTTTCATATTTAATTTGAATGTTTTTTCCAATCGTTGAACTAATTCAGAAATTGAATATTGAGTAAAAAAAATATCCTCGTCATTTGTATTTGTAGAAATTATTCATCATTTTTAAAATGTGCTTTTCTACAATACAAACCTTAATAAAATCTTCATACTGTTAGTTTGTATAAAGTCTTATGAAATTTAACGCAGATCAACATTCCGACATTTTTGACGGGGGTTATATACTAGTATCTATATATTATAATTAACTACTGTTATATAATCATAACTAATTGGTAAAAATGTTAACCAATGTTAACAATTTATTAATTACTGCATAGTTGGATAAGCTTCATTAGATAATAGAGAAGGTTCATTAAGGTGAGATAAAACTCTAGACCAGACTTGCAATAACCTGAGGTTATTAATTAAACTAGCATGTTGTGGCCACCACAAAACTTTCTTCTAATATCATATCCATATACATTTAAATAGCATACTCACACAGCAATAATCATGGATATGAAATATGTCTTTCTTTGAATTTAGCTTAGAATTACAGTGAATAATAATAGGAACTAGTCGGATTGCCAATTCCGAAACTTTCTTCTATCTTAATGTTAATACTTCTGAAAGTGTAATTTTTTTTTAAATTATGCATTTTAGAATTCAAAAATGCAGCATAGCAGCACCACCTTTCGTATGATGTACACGAAAACCCAATCAGCACCAATTTATGTCACGATCTAACAGAATATGAAGTTTGATGAAATTCCGTGCATTAATTATTGAGACATGACTATCGCTAAAACCGTGTAAATCCTGAAAAATGCAGCATAGCAGCGCCACATACTGAACTATTTAAAACAAAACATAATCAGAAACAACTTATACCAACGGCTTACTCAATCTGAAGTTTGATGAAAATTCGCGCATTAGTTCTTGAGATAGAGCTATTGCGGAATTCGTGAAAAATGCAGCATAGCAGCGCCACCTGTTGGGTGATTTATACCAAAATAAAATTTTAGCACCAATTTATATCAAGCTCTAACAAAATCTAAAGTTTTTTTAAAAATCCCATGCATTAGTTCTTGAGATATGTCAATTTTCTCATACGAGATATGAGATATGACTATATTTCAGGATATCGCTAAAATCGCGTAAATCCTGAAAAATGCAGCATAGCAGCGTCACCTGCTGAGAGATTTACGCCAAAACCTAATCAACAACTTATGTCAACGTCTAATTGAATCAGAAGTTTGATGAAATTCTGTGCATTAGTTATTCTTGAGATATAGCTACCGTGAAAATCATGAAAAATAAATCATAGCAGTGCCACCTGTTGGGCGATTTACACCAAAAACCAATCGCCACCAATTTATATCAAAGTCTAACTTAATTTAAAGTTTTATTAAATTTCGCGCAGTAGTTCTTGAGATAGAACGCCCACAAAATTTTTGTCACACACACAGACTCAGACTCACAGACAGACATTTTCTAAAAACAGTCAAATCGAATTCAGGACCTTCTAAAATGTATAAATCCGTCGAAAGCCGGAAGTCAAAAATTTTCATGAAACAAATACTTTCTTTTTGTACAGATAGAAGAAAGTAAAAATCACGTTTGTTAAACTGCATCAATTGATTGTGGACAAGATTAGGAATATTTCGCCAAGCACAAGATACAAACGCCCCCTGTTGATTGATCAGAGTCAAAATTGAATCAGCATGTATTTTTGTCAAGGTGTAACCGAATACAAAGCTGGATGAAATTCCATGTATTAGTTTTCGTGATATATCCATCGGAGAAATCGTGAAAAACACAGCATCAGCGCTACCTGCTCAGTGATGTTACAATGAGAACATGTGTATGTTTTTTTTTAATTATGCATTTTAGAATCCAAAAATGCAGTATAGCAATGCCACATGTTATATGATTTACACGAAAACCTAAACAGCACCAACTTATGTCAAGGTCTAAAAGAATATGAAGTATGATGACTCCGTGCCTTAATACTTGAGATAAGGCTATCGCTAAAATCGTGCAAATCCTGAAAAATACAGCATAGCAGCGCCATCTGTTGGGCTATTTACACCAAAACCTAATCAGCAACAACCTATGTCAACGTCTAATTAAATCTGAAGTTTGATGAAAATCCGTGCATTAGTTCTCGATTATAGAGCTATTGCGGAAATCGTGAAAAATGCAGCATAGCTTCGAAACCTGTGGGGATATTTACACCAAAAACTATTATGCAATGACTTATGTCAACGTCTAACTGAATTTAAAGTTTGATGAAAATCTGTGTATTAGTTCTTGCTATATCTCATGAGATATAGCTATCTTGAAAATCGTAAATAAGGCAGCATAACAGTACCACCTGTTGGGCGGTATGCACCAAAACCGAATCAGGATTAACTTATGTCAACGTCTAACTGAATATGAAGTTTGACGAAATTACGTATATTAGTTTTTGAGATAGAGCTATTGTTGAAATCGTGAAAAATGTAGCATAGCAGCGTCACCTGTTGGGCGATTTACACCAAAAACTAATCAGCCCCGATTTCTATTAAGGTCTAACTGAATCTAAATTTTTATTAAATTTCGTGCATTAGATATAGACTACAAAATTTTTTTCAAATACAGACAGATAGACACACAGACAGAGAGGCACACAGACAGACATACATACATACAGACTCACAGACTCACAGACAGACATTTTCTAAAAACAATCAAATCGTGATCAGGACATTCTAAAATGTATAAATCCTTCGAAAACCGGAAGTCGAAAATTTTCATGAATCCAATACTTTCTTCTTGTAAAGATAGAAGAAAGTAATAACATTTACAAGTATTAATTTTCTATGGTAAATATAATCACTTCCCATTCTAGAAATATATTAAAAATTATAACTGGCTTAAGTTAGCGGACCAACAATCAGACATATTGGTCAGTTTTTTGCTGCTGAAATTCATGTACTTTTTATAAGTGTTGCGTTACGTGAGAAAATAGAATTCTGTTCAATTATTATATATTATGAATCGAGCACAATTAACTTTGAGTCACCTTGAAAACAAAATAGCAAGCAATTTCCCTGTGTTTTGAGGAGGAAGAAACAATTTTGTACTACGTATGTTTTTCTTTCTTTTGGTCTACTGTCACTCAGGTCGCTTTCGTTCACGATATTTTAGATTTCAGATCAGCCATAATTAAATAAAGTTATAGATATCGGAATGTCTTCAAAAATAATCAACTGAAAAGTTTTAATTCGGTAAGTTTTTTCGTTATCTTTTATTGTTACGTAATAAGTTTATGAACTTATTTCATTGACGTCTTCTTTATTTTTGTTAAGAACCAGTTATTGAGAGGAAGCTCTCAGTTAAAAATATAATGCTATTGCTCAGAAGATTTAAACAGAATTTTTACTAACAATATAATAAATTATAACATCTTGTAATAATATATTTCTTTTAAATGCTAAAAGATGTAAATTAACAACATAATACAAATTAAAATAACTTTTATTAAGTTGTTTGACATGTTTCGACTCGCTCCGAATAATTTTCAGAAACAAATGAGAATATTCCATAATTGCACGGGATTTGAAGTTATTATTTAAAATGCTATCGCACTTTATCTTTTATTTTTACTTGGTTGTTTATTTTCATATCTGTAACCATGGAGTAACTCGAGCCACAGTTTCGGTACTATACTGATTTAAACTATCCATCCATAACAAGATAAACCATAGAGATACTAACACGCAAAAATACAATATGTAACGAAGCAGCATCTTTTAACTTACCGAAACTGTGGTTCGAGTTACTCCATGGTTACAGATATAAAAATAAACAACCAAGTAAAAATAAAAGATAACGTGCGTAATTTTTAAAAAGTACATGTAAATTAAATGATAGCATTTTAAATAATAACTTCAAAGCCCGTGAAATTATGGAATATTCTGATTTGTTTTTGAAAATGACTCGGAGTGAGTGGAAATATGTCAAAGAACCTAATAAAAGTTATTTTAATTTGTATTATGTTGTTAATTTACACCTTTTAGCATTTAAAAGAAATATAGAAATACAGAATTTTTACTGTTGTATGTAACCCCATCCAAAAATAATAACATTATTTAAATATTTTTCTATCTGTATCTGTAATCGGTTTTCAATGGAAAAGAAATCGTTATTACTCTGGAGATTTATAAAGAAATTTAAATGCTGTATGGTAATATTATCCTAAAATTAGTCATTCTTGAAATACTTGTCTACCTCTTATATCAAAAATTGCTGCGCTCGTATTTGTATTGCTTATCTTTAAAAATAATAATTGCTATTTATCTGAAGACTTTGCAAATTTAGAAATTTAAGAGATACGTGTAGTACCACCCCCCCCCCCCAACCCCCTCTGAATTATTTATCTATCTGTATCTGTATTCGCTTATCCGTAAAAAAAAAAAAAAAAAAAAAAAAAAAGTTATTGTTTAGAAAATTGCTGAGAAATGTAAAGGTTGTATGTAATACCATCCCAAAATATTAACATCCTGTAACAGAGCACGAAGAACTATATTCAAAACCAAAAAGTTATTCTAATTTTGTTTACTATAATGTTATTCTTAATTTGTATTATTATTTTCATATTAAGAACTTGCTTATATGAGAAACAATACTTATTGTGAATGTTTAATAGTAACATTTACTTAAACGAAGAATGTTTTGTGCAGTTTTTAAGTTACTTTTTGTTTTTGTTTTTATAATTTAACAAACTATAGTTGAAATCGACTTCAAAGGTTCACCAAAGTAAGCATTAAAAAAACACTTTTATTTTTATATTTTTAATATGCATTTACTACCTTGGACTTATTGCAAAAAATCCTTGATAAATACAGGCAATTGGAACAAAAAATTGCACATTTTTAATGTAGTGTAATGCTGTATAAGGCTCTTTGCAATAAGCCTAAAAATATTAGGTTGGAAAATTATAGATGATATTTCAATTAGCCAGGCCCATTGGAATAGATGGAAAAGGATCTTTACTATAAGCCAGATATCTAAATTAATCTACTGCATATATATTTTCTTATATTAAGTTCATAGTAATATTTTCACTTTAAATAATATATTTTGCACATCACTCCACATATGATGGAAAGAAACTGCAATTATCGAAAACGAGCAGACATCCAATTATGGATTGTAACAGAAGAAACACTATAAATTCTTTCGAAACTGAAAACATTAAAAATTCACCTCTTCTCCGAATTTATTAATATATATGCCATGACGAGCTGTAAAATTTATCCTTAAAATTAAAAAAAAGTACTTATTAATCAGCTGCATAAAAAAAAAAATCTGGTAATAAGGCAGTTTTGTAATCTTACATATGTTTTATAGATTTCTTCCATTCAGCAATATATCATATATTCTAATACCAGGAAAAATTGTGTGTATATGCGAGGAAATATATATATATATATATATATATATATGCAAATTTTATCTTAAAAACGGCTCTAACGCTTTTGACAAAGTTTTGTATCCTACCGTTTTAATGCACCTGAAAAACACTGGGCTAGGTCACATGTTCGAGTTAGTCATATATTCGATTAGTGGGTCATTATGAGTCACCATGGGTCAGGGTCAAGCTAATTGTATCTAAAAAACGGTTCAAATGATTGACTAAATTTTGTATCCTAGCACTTTCGGGCACGAGAAGACGATTGAGCTGGGTCACATGTTCGAGAACTTTCGATTAGAGGATCATTTGTGGGTCAACGCGGGTCAAGTTAATTTTATCTAAAAAAACGGCTCGATTTCGATTAAATTTTGTATCCTATGAGTTTCGGGCACGAGAAAATCATTGGGCTATGTCACATGTCCGAGAAAATTCGATTAGTGGGTCATTTTTGGGTCACTGTGGGTCAAGCTAATTTTATCTAAAAAACGGCTCAGACTATTTAGCTAAATGTTGCATCTTATGGTTTTTGGGCACGAGAAGACTGTTGGGCTGGATCACATGTTCGAGAAAATTCGATTAGTGGGTTATTTTGGTCATGTGTCATTATGAGTCAAACTATTTTTATCTTAAAAACGGCTCAGAGGATTTAAACTAAATTTAGTATCCTACAATTTTTGGTAACGAGAAGACTATTTGGCTAGATCACATGTCCGAGAAATTTCGATTAGTGAGTCATTTTGGTCATGGGTCAAGCTATTTTTATTTTAAAAGCAGCTCAGACGATTTGAACAAGATTTTGTATCCTACGGTTTTTGGGCACGAGGAAATCATTGGGCTCGGTCTCATTCTCGAGAAAATCCGATTAGTGGGTCATTTTTGAGTCATTGTGGGTCAAGCTGATTTTATCTAAAAAATAGCCCAGACTATTTTGACTAAATTTTATATCCTTCGGGTTTCGGGCACGAGAAGACACTTGGACTTGGTCACGTGTTCGAGAAAATTTGATTAGTTGGTCATTTTGGTCATGGGTCATGATATTTGAACTCAAAGCTAATTTTGACCGAGCATACCTCGGTCTTCCCTGCTCGTTATTTCTATAAATAGAGGAAAAATAAGGCTCCGAAGGTGGTACTGTGGTGAAAGCAGGGCTTGACAAATGCGGTCACCAGGTCGCCAAAGCGACCAAGATTTTTTATCTGGCCACCAAGTTATTTAAGTGGGCTCAGGGCTTGATAGATACCGAAAAACATGTAAACAGAGCTCTCGCTTCGAGTCCATATAAAAACAAAAGTATTCAATGTAACTAATTTAAACTTTCTGATATTTTTAAGGTATGTTTGTAGTCTTATAAAATTATAAAATGAAGTACTTCAATGTAATAAAATTAAAAATATAGCAAAATTTATGTAACACAATTTTCGAAAAAAAAATTAGGTGTCATATCACTATCCGTAAGATATCTTAACGTTGAATTGACCTAACAACCTAATTTTTGCTTTAAAATGATCAAGAAACTTTATTCTATAGAATGAATTAATATATTTTAGATAGTTTAATATTTTGAGTATTTTTTATGAAAAAAAAATTGTATTTTTTAAGTTTTTAAAATTTTAAAATTTGAGAGTTTTTTTAATAATGTTTCCTTTGAGTGGTGGTTATATCCTTAATTCATTCTATAGAGTAAAGTTTCTTGATCATTTTAAAGCAAAAATTAGGTTGTTAAGTCAATTCAACGTTAAGATATCATACGGATAGTGATATGACACCTAACTTTTTTTTCAAAAATTGTGTTATATAAATTTTGCTATTTTTTTTTAATTTTATTACATTGAAGTACTTCATTTTATAATTTTATAAGACTACAAATATACCTTAAAAATATCAGAAAGTTTAAATTAGTTACATTAAATACTTTTGTTTTAATATGGACTCAAAGCGAGAGCTCTGTTTACATGTTTTTCGGTATCTACCAAGCCCTGAGCCCCCTTAATCTGGCGTTTTTATAAAAATTATAATTTTTCTTTATTGTTAAGATGTTGACCTTAGAGCACAAACGGCATTTTCTCTCTTTTTTTTCGTCATTTTTAATTTGGTAAAAATAAAAGTTCAGCAAATGCAAAAGATATTTCAATAATACAAAGACTAAAATAATAAAAACAGAATTATTTGACTGACTTCGACAGGAAAATAGGCAAAAATTGTTTCTGTTTCTCTATTTCATGGAAACCATCATCATCAGATACAGATTTTGTAGCACTCGTATCCGGACATTGGAATACTTCGGCAATCAGCATTTTCCGAACATGTCGGTTAATACAGCTTTTACAGAATTTCTCATTTTTTTCACAGATAAATAATTTTTATAAATTTCATTAGAAAAACTGGGTTTATATTATCTTTCTAAATTATGTAACAATTCCAAACTGTATTATAATATTTTAATGAAAGCATGAATCACTATTCGTATTTTGTTGCATGAATTCGAAATTTCTGAATATAAAAGGAGACCAACCTGGCAACCCTGATCTTAATTATCCATCAGGCGCATAATTCAAATCTGCCAATAGAGTCTACAGCAATATGTTCTTATTTTGTTGCAATTATTTTCATTCAGCAATCCATCTTCTCTACGTAGATAAAACATTAAAAATCTGTCTCATCTGCAAAATTTATTAAGACAGAAATTTTCTTATATACTTTTTATAATTATTTTCACTAAGTGACCCTTTTTCTCTATGTAAAGCTGGATAAACATTAAAAGTGTGTCTTGTTTGTAGATTTCATTGATTTTTCTGCAAGGGTTGTTGAGGGGAGAAAAAAATACACCTTTAAAATAAAAAAGAAGTATTAACTAACCTTAGACACCAAAGCGCGTTAATCAAATCTGCGAAAAAGACAGTTTTTTAATCCATTTTTTATAAGCATTTTAAGTTTCTGCGCCTATTTTTTATACTGAAATTATGCATAAACAGTCACGACCTTGTACTTATTGAAATAAGCCTGGCCTATTCTGTTTAGACAAACAGTTGGTCATTTTCTAATAGCCTAAAACTGCATTAGGCGCATTGCAATAAGTCTGAAAAAAAATCAGGTTGTTTGAGAAATAAATGGTCATTTTCCATTTAGCCTTAATGTTAAAGTCTAACAGAATACGGAGTTTGGTGAAATTTCGTGCATTAGTTCTTGAAATAGTGTGCCTTCAAAATTTATGTCACATACACACAGACATTTTCCAAAAACAATAAAATCTTGTTCAAGATATCCCAGAACACACAAATTCTTCCAAAAATGGAAGTCAAAAATTTTCACGATTCCAATTCTCTCTTCTTATGTATATAGAAGAAAATAAAGAAGACAAGATACTGGAAGGCTTTTATGACTATTTAATCCTAATGTAACGTTTCAAAAATTCTTCCATAGCCTATTGTAATTAACATTAACATCAATATTAATATATTAATTATATATACAATTATATATATAAATATTAATATATTAATAATTATATTCATTAGATTTCAGGAAATGATATATCTGTTAAATTTCAACAAACCTTAATTTTCGTCATGTGGATAGCTCCTTTAATTTTTTTTAAACCTAAAAATGTTCCAATCTCTTCTCCCCCAACCCCCCAAAAAATAAATAAAAAGTTTTTTTAAACAACGCGCGTTTTTCTCCTACATATTGAAAGAATGATCATTGTTTAAAAAAATAAATAAAATAAAAATAAATAAAATAAAAAAAAATAAATAAATAAAAATTTAAATAAATAAATAAGCACAAATAAATAAATAAATCATTTTAATGTATTTCTTTAGGGTAGAAGAAAACTATTTAGCGAATAAGGGTCACATTTAACACATGTTTTAACAGAAGAAACTGAATAATGATTTATACTATTTCACACTACCCTTTAAAACCACATGAAAGAAAAATTTATAATGACTTTATTACTAATCACATATCATCTATAATTTTTCAACTATATAATTTTTCAACTTTAATGAAATGTCTTTCAATAAAGAAAACAAAAATCCTTATTCGTATTTTATGGCATGAATTCTAAATTTCCGAATATAAAAGGAGGCCAACCCCAGCAACCCTGATCTTAATTATCAATCAGACGCATAATTCAATTCTGCCACTACAGCAATGCTCTTATTTCTTTGCAATCATTTTCATTCTGCAACCCATATTCTCTACCAGATAAAACATTAAAAATCTGTCTCATCTACAAAATTTATTAATGCAGCAATTTTCTTATATACTTTTTATAATTGTTTTCACTAAGCAACCTTTTTTCTGTATGTAAAGCTGGATAAACATTAAAAATATGTCTTGTTTGGAGATTTCATCGATTCTTCTGCAAGGGAGGGGGGGGGGGGGGTTGAGGGGGAAAATACACCCTTAAAATAAAAAAAAAGTATTATCTAGCCTTAGACACCAAAGCGCGTTAATCAAATCTGCGAATAAGATAGATTTTTGATGCATTTTTTATAAGCATTTTAAGTTTCTGCGCCTATTTTTTAGACTGACGTTATGCATAAACAGTCACGACCTTGTACTTGTTGAAATAGGCCTGGTCTAATCTGTATGGACAAACAGTTGGTTATTTTCTAATTAGCCCAAAACTACATTAGGCTCATTTCAACAAGTCTGAAAAAATGAGGCTGATTGAAAAATAAATGGTCATTCGCCAATTAGTCTGTATGTCAGAGTCTAACAGAATATGGAGTTTGGTGAAATTTCGTGCATTAATTCTTGAGATAGGACGCCTCCAAAATTTGTATCTCATACAGACAGAAATTATCCAAAAATAATCAAATCTTGTTCAAGACATCCCCGAACGCACAAATTCTTCAAAAAATGGAAGTTGAAAATTTTCACGATTCCAGTTCTCTCTTCTTATGTATGTAGAAAAAAATAAAAAAGAAAAGATACTGGAAAGATTTTATGGCTATTTAATCCTAATGTAAAAAATTTCCAAACGTCTTCAAAAATTCTTCCATAGCCTGTTTAATTATCATTGACATTAATATTAATATTAATAGTACTCAAAATAATTATATTCATTATATTTCAGGAAATGATATATCCGTTAAATTTCAATAAACCTTAGTTTTCATCATTTGGATAGTTCTTTTAATTTTTTTAAACCTAAAAGTGTTTCCTTCCCTTCTCCCCTGCCCCCCCCCCCACCACCAAAAAATAAAAAATAAAAATAAAAATAAAATAAAACGTTGAACCCCGAAGGGAAGGCTTCAGTTGCACACAAACAAATTTACTACAATAAAACGAATAATTGCTTACACAACAAAGATAACATGATTTACTTTTTGTTCTCAATATTTGGCATATAAAAGCAAGAAATTAAATACAGTATATTTCACGAAGACAGTTGTTTGCTGTATTCTAAGCAAAAAAATAAGTTCAACTTCGTGCGAATGAATTTGAATGGTATAGCACGGAAGGACGGGTGACACTACAAAATAATAATAATAATAATAATAATAATAATAATAATAATAAATAGTCTGGTGACAGTATCTGTCTGATCTCTAAGCCTTCAAAGATAGTCTCTGTTTTGATTCATCCATCGCAAACGATTCTTGATACGATCGGATCGGATATGAACAGTAATTCGTTGACTGGAGTCATAGCAAAACAAATGATAAATTTGAAAACAATCCAGATATTTAGAAGAGAGAATCGATTAAAACATATCGGAATCGCTCCAATACTACTTAGAGATAAAATACATTTTATTTAATAAAATTTATGATTGTTATAAGTATCTGATACGGAAAATTTAAAATTGTTGTGGTACGTAGTGTTAGCCCAGGTATAAAAAAAAAATGGTACTTCTCTATTATCCCGTTGACCACTTTTCATAACAAAAAAATATCGCCAAACCGTAACGCCAAATATACGGGAGAACATTGCCATTGGAATATCAAAATAAATAAATAAATAAAATATAAGAATTTAAGGACACAATTGTTATTTTAAATAATGAAATAACTAATAAATCAGTAAAACATAATAAAAAATACACGCAAATGTCGAATTAAAAATCACTTGATGACATAACAAACACGTATAATGCTTCTGACATCAAGTAAATGGGACTGCATTTTTGGCGTTTAATCTTACAGTTTGGCGATAGTTTTTTGTTATGAAAAGTGGTCGACGGGATAATAGAGAAATACCAAAAAATAATAATAACGTTATGACGGTCAAAGAGCTAACAGTTAATATCAAACTTTTTTAATGAATATTAGTTTTAAAACATTGGCCAAGATTTCTCTATATAACAAAATATTTTTCTCTAATTATTGCAGCCATGGTCAAAAGGAATAGTGTTGCTGTTATTGGAGCTGGCATGAGTGGCCTGGGCGCTATGAAGGCTTTTAGAGATGAAGGTTTCGACAAAATAACTTGCTTTGAAAAAACAGGCTACTTAGGTGGACTCTGGAAGTATCATGATGATGATACGAAAGGAGTGGCGTCAGTCATGAAAACAACCATCATCAACACAAGCAAAGAAATCGGGGCCATGAGCAACTATCCGCCACCCGCTGAATATCCAAATTACATGCACAACTCGATGATGTACCAGTACATCAAAAGTGCTGCAGACCATTTCGGTGCCGAAAAATACATAAAATTCTACCACGAAGTAGATAAAGTTGAAAAAGCGGATGATTACGAAGTGAGTCATTTTCTCTTAAATCAATTTAGTAACATTCATGCAAAAAATTGTGCGTTATTATTATTATCATTATTGATTTACTCTTTACTAACATGCAAATTTAGGTATTTAGATCGCACAGCAATTCGGAGTCTGCAATGCGTTATTTTATATGAATATTTTGAAAAATGGAAGAACAGTTGAGGCTTTTCTACTTCCCAAGCTAAACATAAGACAATCATTTCTTTTTTCTTTCTTTTTTTACTACGCTTCTTTATTAGATGCATAATAGCGAAAGCTGCACGAGCTACCGGATCCGCTACAATAGGGAAGTCTACGGAGCCTGCTCTTACGGTGTGGGGTACAGTAGAAAGGCGGGAATATAAGGAAAGGGCATGTTTACAAACAGTTCCATCAACCAATCTACCACTGCATTTTTGTCGCAGCTATCATTACAGGAATCGTCATAGCGACGTAGGCCAATTATATCATAGTAGACCAGTTTAACGTAGACCAATCAAATTGCTTCATCTCATGTGTACTGTAGGAGTCGTAAAGAACGAACAGGTTTTTCTCCCAAACCAACAGTAATTTAACCAACAGTGACGTCAGATGCCCTTTCCTTATAGTCTCCTTCTGCAGCCATTAATGTATGTCTTGCTTTTCGACCTAAATTCTCTTTTTTGGTGTAACTTTTTTTTTACTATTTTGCTGTTCTTCCTTCGACTTTTTCTTTTCTTCTTTTACAAATTATTACTTTCTTTTACAAGTTACATCGCAGTTTCAGCTTCAAAAACATCCAATGTTACTTTGGCACAGCGTGGCTTGTATTAGTGTGTTGTGTATGCGCCGGTGCAACAAAGTTATAAGGTCGACATGTCATGGGCAACACCGTTAGTGAAATGCAATTCGGTATCTAGACGGCTGGGTGCTTGTTGCAGGCGAGTTGTCGCCATGCGGCGATCGGGCAAGCATCGTCCTACTGCAAGGATTACAACCCGTTTGGCTAGGCTTATGCCAAACAGGTAAGCCCTGCTACTGATTTCTGAGACAATCGTCTCAATTTCAGGATTGAAAAAAGGGGTATTCGAAATTTAGGAATGACGATAGGGAGACCCTTGCAATGGTGTAATTGGCTCTTGCATTTCATTGAATTGCCTTTTAGGCATTTGTTTCAACATATTGATGGAAAAATCACAGAACCGGCATTATTTTCTGGCTCTATAGCAACTACATGATTATGAAAGGCTATCTGTTGTCAAATTTCAGTTACTCTTTTACAATATCCCAATAATGACTGATATATATATATATATCTTCTTGAAATATCCAACGCTGTGCGATCGAACTTCTGTCCTGAGGCTCTCACTGTCCGTAATTCAGAACTGATTTCTCATTTCCGATGGATAACGACCTCAAACAGAACTCTCAGACTGTATGTATCCACTGAAAACCCTAAGACTGGTTTGAAGGAGTTAGTTTTATTCATCAGCACTAACAAAACCTGTAACTCGCGTAATTGTCGAAATGTACAAAGTGGTATTCGTGATCGTGGGTCTATTTTTATTAGAGAAAATTATACTACTACGGATAATTCTAAAATTTCTAATTAAGCTACAGTTTGAGTAAACTTCATTCTTATACTGCATTAGGCAAACATGAGACTTAAATGAATGAGAAGATCTAAAATTAATTCCAAATAAATGGTAATTTAGAATGTATTTTGAAGATTTTTCGCTCATTTCATTTTTTATTTGAAATTTAGAAATTTTTAGAAACTGTACTAAGCGAGTATTTACATTTTAAAAGTCAGCATATGCCAAATTTCAAACTTCTAATTAAGCAAACTGCTATTACAACTACATCAAAGAAATCGCAATTTTAGAACTTTTTTGTTCCTGCACACATTAAAATTTCTAAATTTTTAAAAACTGTTATATGGATGAATTTATGTCTCTTACGTAACAGTCATGTAAAATTTCAAGTCTCTATCCCTAACAATTTCAGATAAATCATAGTTTAGAAGGTTTTTAGAATATTTCCCACTCATTTCACCTTTTTAAACTTCGAATTTTTTTAGAAACCCTTCTTAGCGAGCACTGAAATCTTTAAAATAGCATTAATGCCAAATTTCAAGTTTCTAGACCAGCAGCATCACCAAAATAGCAATTTTAGAGCGTTTTTTGCTTCTAAACCTTTATAAATTTTGAATTTTGTATACGTTAAAAGATAACAGACATGTCAAATTTTAAGTTTCTATCCCTAACAATTCTGAATAAACCATAATTTAGAACATTTTCCGCTCATTTTATACCTTTAAATTTCGAATTTTTAATAAACTGTTTATACCGAGCGTATGCATCTTAAAAGTTACCACTCTACTAAATTTCAAGTTTCTAACTCGAATAAATCCATCTAAACGCCAAATTATAATTTAGAAAGTTTTTAGAACGTTTTCTGCTTATGTAACCCTTGTAAATTTCGAATTTTTTAGAAACCGTTAGCGAGCATTTGCATTTTAAAAATAACCACCTTGCCAAATACCAAGCTCCTATACCAACTGTACCACATAATACACAATTTTAGAACTTTTTTTTGCTCCTGCAGCCTTTTAAACTTATCATTTTTAGAAAGCTGTTCTGGGCGAGCATTTACGTTTCTAGAGTAACAGCCATGCCAAATTTCAAATTTCTAGTCTTACCAGTTCCAAATATATCGTGATTTAGTGCGTTTTTAGAATGCTTTTCGTGCTTTCACACTTTTAAATTTCAATATTCCACAAAAATCGTAGTTTAGAATGTTTTCAGAACACGTTTCCCTCACATCACCCCTTTTAATTTCGAAAAACCTGCGTGTGGTAATCCTTCCGAGAGCGTTATCTAAATGGAGGGATAAGATAAGGAAATTCTGGGGAAGATTTTTTTAGAAAACAGAGAGAAATTTTTTGATGGTACCATATATTGGTGACAGATTAAACTAAATTTATTTTTTAAATATTTTTCTGAAAGTTTGGAAATAGTCTGTAGAGATAAAAGGGAGATTGGTGGAATGGTTTTTGACAATTTGTTAATTAAAATATGTTCTCTCTCTCTTTTTTTTTTTTTTTTTTTTTTCTTCGCCGACTGTACATAAAAAGTTTTCAATACTTGTCTCCTAAGAAAAGTTTAACTTTTTAGTAAATTTATGTGCATCTGTATTTTTTAAAATTAAGTCTGAATAAACAGACAAGTCCAGCAAAGTAACAAAACGTCCAAAGATAAATATCCTGGAAGCACTGCTGGCAAGTTAGCTAATTTTTTATTTCAGTAATGTATCACTATTTAAAAAAATATATATATTCCGCTTATTCGACAATGACTGGTTAAGTAAGGCAAACATTATGATTCGAAAATAGCGGCAAATTTTTGAATAAAATAAAACCGCTAAATTGGTAATGGTGTCTAGAAGCTTTAAGTTCTGACTGCCACAAGGTGGGCTTGATTTTTACTATTCTTAGAATATGAATATGTGTAGCCAAGGACTGATTACCGCGCGAGTAAACTTCCACCAGTAAAAAAAGAATAGAAGTATTTGCCTTATTTATAGCAGAAATTCTGCATGAATAAGGCAAAAATTTCTATTCAAATTTACTGATGGAAATTTGCCAGGCGGTAATCAGGCCCTGCGTATAGTACTAAAAGTATTTCTTTCCTTTTAAATAGGAAACAGGGCACTGGAAAGTAACGTGTAAAAATACTAAGACTGGCGAGATTGTTAGCGATGTGTTCGACTGTGTCGCAACCTGCATTGGACATCATGTTTATCCAAACATTCCCACTTTTCCTGGACAGGAAGAATTCCAAGGAAAAATTATCCACTCACATAGCTTAAAGAATGCTCAAGGTTTTGATGATATGAGAGTCGTTGTAATCGGAGTTGGTAATTCTGGAATGGATGCTGCTGTGGAATTGAGCTCAGTTGCGAAACAAGTAAGAAAACAAGAAATGTTTTGCATATTATTGAAATAGACAGGGCCTGATTAACGTACCTACGGGTCCAGGAACCTAAGCTCTAAAATTCCAGGAACCTCCAAATAACACATTTCATAACCATAATCATAAGATAACATATTTAAATTTAATTAATATTGCTCCCTAAGGCCCCTAATATTGTCCCTTGATTAATATTGCTCCCCCTGCTCAAAAATATTTCAACTTCAAAGCTTTACAATCTTTACAGATTTATAACTTTTTATGCTTTACCTTTTTAAAATATAATTTATTAACTCTTTAAAATCCAATAAACTTTTTTAATCAAAAAGCCCAGTCTGACCGTCTAAACGTGAATTCTGATCTAAAATAAAATATTTTGATTATTGCTGGGAAAAGATCGGGACACATACAAATATGGTTACGATTTTATCCCTTAAACGTCCATCCAAAAATCTACGATGAGTGAGTTTCTCAATCTTCGTCGTTAGCGTTTAATTTAGAGAGTTTATTCATAGACAAAGTGACCGTAAATCCTACGGAGAATCAGCAAGAGTTAATAATTACTACATAAATTACTCTAACAATTAACAGCAAGCTAGTACATATTACGCGTTGTGTATTTTGAAGAAAATCTTGCTTACGGATTCGGGAATGAATAAATACACACATTAAAAATATCCCAATTCCAAAACTACACTAAACTAATCTATAATTAAAGTAGTACACACGATACAATAATCAAAATAAACACATGGTTAAATTTAACAAATAAAAGTTTATTTAAATTATATACACCACACAAAATAAATTAAGAAAAGTAAACATTACTTAATTCGCTACCACGTAGCTACTTAGAAAAACATTCGTTTCTGATTTAAAATAAATTTAAATTCCATTTCGGAATATTAGCCAATCCATTCATTTTTGCTTTTATTAACATAATAGCAAGCATTTGTGCTCTAAACATTAAACTTACAATTAGTATAAAATTAAATAGTCAATTATTATACTATTACAATAATTAATGTAATACATAAATATGCTAAACTTCCTAGTCACCCCTAACAACATATTTAGAAATACAATCCCGAACAAAATACTTATTAGGAGTACTTGTACTTAGTAGTCTTGGCCTGGATCTGAATAAACTCTCATAGTTATCAATCGTCCAAGAATATGGAAATCACTGGACGACGTTGCACACATATAAAAGTTCGCGTAATTATTAAAGTTCGCGTAGTTATTAAAGTTCGCATTATTAAAGTTCGTTGCACACATATAAAAGTTGCGGACCCAAAGGGTCAAACTTCCATGAATATGTACCATTCTTGATAGTCAGCCTAAGAGCTGGATACAAAAAAAGTGTTAAATCTTTTAGTCATTATGAGCACACCGCTCCAAAGAATTATGACTGTAAAAATAATGCTAAACGCATCAAAATCAGAGACCTAAATCACTCAGTAAATAAAAAAATATATTTAAAGTTTACAAAAATACTACGTCTGTTCATTATTAATTAAAAATAGTTACACTAATACAAACAATTAAAGTTAAAAAACACATTTATTTATTAAAAACATAATTAAACGTTTCGGGCTTTCCCGAAGCGCCTCATCAGTAATTAAAATGTAAAACACAAAATCACAAGAGATGTTAAAACAACTTACGAAGTAGTGCATGTGTCAAAACAATTAAAAAAAATGGGGGAAGGAGTGGTGGACGCTTTAATCAAAATAAATGAGCGTATTCAGATCGAACCGAGTTGGCGTCATTAAGTGCAGATTTTGCTGATTTATTGAACCAAGGTTCTAAGAAAACACGGCTCCCATAAACGTTGCAATTCAACCTTATAGCCGTAGCTCTCTCAAAATCTGGAAGATGATCTATTTGAACTGCATGAGCCACAATTTTAGAATTCAGGTTCCTTGACTTAAAGGCATTCTGGTGTTCCTTAAGACAAATCTCTAAGGTGCGGCAAGTTTCACCAATATATTTGAGTCAAGGAACCTGAATTCTAAAAATACTATTTCAATAGTTGCTCTCTTGACTAATTCATAACATAACTATATATGTCTTCCCTACAGAATCATAGCAAACTATATATGTCTTCCTTACGAAGTCATAACAAACTATATAACAAGTTACTCTCCCTCGAGATCATAGCAAACTATATGTCTTAGAAGAACTGATCTATCAACTGAGAAATTAATGAAGAGGGAGCTTCAAGCACCCGGAGAGAAGAAAGATCTCATTCGTTGCGGCAAGAATAATATATAAGGACTCTCCTTTATTATGATCTCACGTAGCCCCTATTGGCTGTCCTCGACACAAGGGCCCTGGATCACCATTGGTCATCGGTGGTAAAAAGAGTCTCGGCACATCAAGTTCCCATTGAGGGGGAGAGGGGGGGGGGGGGGCAGAATCCGACATAAGTGGCAGATGAACTTTTGGCCCATTGTAAATTTGCTACCGATGTTGTGTCAGCCTCCATTGTCAGTTGTAGCCGGACGGGTGCCTATAGTCATAAACATTTTCATAAAATGACCCGGTATGTGGTCCCCCATCTCTGGCGAAGAATAAACTATGAGGTACTTAGTTGTACCCAGAAGCACTTATTGAAATCAACATAAAAATATAGGTACAATAACACATTGAATGTATAGTAAACAGTAGTAATTAATCAAAACTAATATGTACAATTAAGAACAATAATTTAAATAAAATTTTATGCGTATAAAACAATGTTTTTGCTGAAAACTCAAATGTGAGGGCGCAAACCATTAGCAATCTGTATTGTGTTTACAGATTAATCACTGATATGGACGCGCCATAACGTCACTATCCTGGTCATAAAACTCTTCTATTTAATTTACCTTAGCATTAAAGTCCTATGAGAAACACATAAAATATTAAAAACATATAGTTTTAATAAATAAAAATTAACAAAATTTGTATATATTGAAAAGCTTGTCCTGGGGATTAATATGATATATCTTATTAGTTTGTCAGTGAATTAGCTCTTCCGTCATTAATCCTTAAAAGATATTAACAAAAGAGGTGCTAGACAGAAAAGAGTCAATGTAGCTTTTCTTGCCATTAGTTATGCAAGATGGATTTCCATAATTTTCGTTTTCTGCTTAAGCACCTTAGTTTCATATCTCTGGACCATGAAATGTGTTACAACTTCTGTTAAATATTCTCTGGTGGTTATCCATACAAAAATGTTAAATTGTCCTTCCTCCATATAAAACCAACCAATGTTGAACTAGGCTACATTTATTTTGAATTTCCAAGCAAGATTGGAGCGGATTTTATTTCATAAAAATGTACCAGAGTTAATATACCATATATAGAATCGTCATTACTATAAAGTATCTACACGGACAAGTTACTATATACATGGCATAGATATCCATGTTAGATTGTTCTTTCTCCATACAAAATCGATCAAATTGCAATTATGCGAATTTTTATTGTTAGTTGATAAGCAAGGGCACCAAACTGCATCAGGATCTGGGGTACAGTTTGGCTTTTTGTTTTGCACTGAAAATAGGGCCCGTGAGGTCTGTGCCCTGGACACGAAAATCTGGGTAGGCAGACATTTTCCATGTCATTTAATACATTTATCAAAATAATTTATTCTGAAAATGGCAGCATTTCTACTTTTTATGTAACAAATTTAGCAACTAATTTATGAATTCCCCTTTTACATATACTAGAACTTTTAATTTCAAATTGGAGATCCCTACTATGTCACAAAAAATTATTTTACATAGTTTATCTACAGAATAGCTTTCTATAGTTTATTGAGCGGCACATTAAGTAAGCCGATAAATAAATAAAATAAAATTACGAGTGGAAGTAATGCTTATACTACTTTAAGAATATCATGAAAATTTGTCGAAAGATTCTGTACTACACAAGTGTATATGGAAATTGTTACACCCTTAAAAATTGGTGAAATGTTATGAAACTTGGTACATAAGTGCAGTTCACACCGAAGAAATGATAAGAAAATCAAAACAATTAGGCCAAATTTACTGCCATTATGAACATACATCAGTGAGAAGTGTGCTCACCATGAACACGTATGCACTCTTGAATCCTTGTAGGTATTGAATCAATAAGTATTCGTATGTCTTCTTGTTGCACTGCTGAGCATGCCTGAATAACTTGTTCAGTCAGTTGTTGTACAGTTTCCGTCACTAAGTGACTACCGATGGCATCCTAAAAATGCTCTATTGGCGATAGGTCTGAGGACCAAGCAGACAAATCCATGGTTGGTGTACCTTGGAAGACCTGTCATGTTATGGCCACAGTATGAGCTTGGTCATTATCCTGTTGGAAGATTAGCGTTTTGGATGATACTCATGAAGGTTAGACAACAGGGTTGATCAGACTGTATACATATTGGTGGGCAGTCATTGTGCCTACAACATTGTGTAAACAACTACCAAGGTGGTCTTGCTGTCATAACTTGGTGCCCCGAAACCATCACACCAGGAGTTGGACTTGTGTGCCGCTATGAAATCACACCAGGTTGAGACCTTTCTTCAACACGCCGATGGACATGCTGCCGAGAATAATTTCGCCACAGACACGATCGGAATTCATCAGTGAGTATAACTGACTGCCATTCACGCGTCCAGTCGTGTCTAGCAGTACACCAGGGTAATCGTTCTTGGAAATGCCACCAGGTTAACGGAACACATTGCATGGGGGTCCGAGAGTGTAACCCAGCTTCAGGTTTACAATTGTCCTTGGGGCTACTGTGATTGCAACTGTTGCTCGGATTTGTGCTGCAGTCATTCGGCTGTCAGCAACAGACGTCCATACTATTTGGCGGTCCTCACGTGGCGTTGTCCTTCTGCGTGGACCTGTGCTAGGTCTGCGGGTTCTAGTCTTCTTGCGTCCATTGTCTAACCACTCTCTGTACAGATATGGAACTACGTCCAATCCTTCGGGCGATTTCACGATACGATGTCTCCATCTCTAACATTCCAACTATCCGAGGCCTCTCAACGTCATAAATGTGAGTGTACGGTGTTCTCACTTTACGCTTTGGCATACCTGGTTTTGAAATTCTTGTGGAAAAAGAATTATGTTATTACAAAAAACAGTTCGTCACTTATAAGCTAAGAAACACAGTAAATATGCTTAATATATAGCCCCTTAATATCCATATTATTATATGTACAGCATTTAAGTGTTACTCATTTAATACTCTTCATACGGACGCGCTTTGGGTCAAGTTTCATAAAAATTCACCAACTCCTTCTGGGAGTAACAATTTCCATTTCCACTAGTGTATTATGATGTCAAATGTTTGACACGGAAAATATCATAATTACCCATCTTTTTTTAAGATTTATGCCACTTCTAATTATTCAAGGGTGTATCAAAAGTCCTTAACATATTTTCAAATTCAATAAAAAAATCTATTGACTGGCATTTAAACTAATATGAAAATAATATGGATGATATGCATTAATAAAGTATCTCTATTTTCGTCCTGTGATAAAGTGATGATAGTGGCTTATGATAGCGCTGCAGTCGATAAGCCAGACTCGGGCAGGCAGGAGAAGGAGACTTTCGATAAACCAGAATTTATTGCTTGCTTGACGTCTCTCACATTCCAGGTTCTCTAAAAATACAGCTTAGCAGCGCCTGCTGTTGAATGAACAAAATCAAAATTGAAGTAACATAAGTTGTAGTAAATATCTTATATATTACATTTGATGAAATTCCCCCAATACATGCCGAGATAAAGCTATCACAGAAATCGTGAAAACAAAGTAGCAGTGCCCCCTGTTGAGTGAACAAAGCCAAAACTGAAACAACATAATATTAAATAAGTTTCTGACTTATCAAATTTGGTGAAATTCCATCCCATAGATGCTGAGATCACGGAAATCGTGAAAAACACAGCATAGCAGCGCCATCTATTGGGCTAATTACACCGAAATCTAATCAATTCGCACTTATGTCAAAGTCTAACTGAATATGCAGTTTCATGAAATTCCATCTCATAGACGCTGATCTATCAGAGAAATCGTGAAAAACATAGACTAATAATAGGCATACAGACATTTCCCGAAAATAGTCAAATCGTGTTCAGGTCGAAAATTTTCATCATTCCAATACTTTTTTCTTATGTATATAGAAGAAAATAATAATGCTTTTTTTGTTAAAATAAATTAATTCCTACCGAAGTTACTTAAAAATGTCAGCACCTTTAAAAATTCGGTCATAAATTATTTCTATTCCTACTTAATCTTATGGAAACATTTTTTTTCTGTTGTAGGTTTATTTAAGCAGTAGAAGTGGAACATGGGTCTTTCCGAAGATTGGACCATTTGGCCTACCACTGGACATAATTTTTATACGACGATACATCTTTTTATTTATAAAATATTTGCCCTATGATTTTATTTGCAGTATTTTCGAAACGTTCATTAACTTCTTCTTAGATCATTCCATGTATAATTTAAAACCTAAACATAGAAGTCTGAGCCAGCATCCAACAGCAAGTGATACACTACCTATAAAGTTAATCAGCGGAGTAGTTGTTACCAGAGGAAATGTCAAAAGGTTTACGAAAAATGGAGTTATTTTTGAAGGTGAAGAGGTAATTTTATTGTTTTACTGTTGTATTATTTTATTGTTGTAATTTTATTTTTCCTGTAAATTTATACATGAAAACATATTTTTTACTCCAATCTATTAATTTTAATAGCCAATGCCAGGTTAATAAATAGGCAGAATAAGCAAATGCCTATGGCTTCCGCAAATTTTAGGGGTTCCGAGAGCAGAAAAATTCAAATATTTGGAATTTGCCGCTCACGCTGTGTTTTATAAAAAACATATCTTCATAGTTCAATATATTGTTATAGGTAAAAAATTGAAATGTAA
This sequence comes from Maratus michaelseni, assembly GCA_963931845.1. Taxonomy (NCBI): domain Eukaryota; kingdom Metazoa; phylum Arthropoda; class Arachnida; order Araneae; family Salticidae; genus Maratus; species Maratus michaelseni. Next base: position 299,763,164 of record OZ007587.1, on the reverse strand, counting down.
TGTTTATAAAACCTCAACGTTTTAAAATCCAAAAAATTTCTTCACAATATTTTTAGAAGATGATAGGGTGAGGTGGTGTACGCGTGCGCAGTGTTCAAGAGTACACAAAACCAAATCCAATCCCAAAACAGAGTTTTGTAATAGTAAGTTTAGTAATGTTTTTTACATTTGTTTACATTTGTAAACAATGTAATGACATGATAAGTTTATAGTGAAAAAAATTTGCGTATTTTGGTAATTTTTTTTTTTTTAAGATTTAGAAAAGAAAAAGTGATTTGGGCCTTCTCGTTATAAGATTTATGGTTTTTTAAAAAAGGAACATAATAAAGATTACAAAGGTAATCTATTCTTTTTTTGTGTTTTTCGATTAGGTTATCTATTTTACTTGTCACTTATAGCTATAAAATGCGTTTTAAATAACTTACAGTTTGGTTTAGCTTTTTTTATTTCCTACTTTATCACTAAGGTAACAATTTCGACGAGTATCACTAGAGCCACGGGCTTTAATAAGCCACAGATAGATTACTTCTACAAAAATATATTAGATCTTTATGATAAATATCACTTTCAACCGCACAAAATATTCAATATGGACGAGTCTGGTTTCTCTATAGTACCTGAGAAGCCACCAAATGTCATATCCACTAAATGGAAACGATATGTTAACAAGATTCCACGTGATGAAAGAGAGCAAAACGTTACGGTGGTTTGTGCAATGAGTGATGGGTTTGTGTGTAGTGATTTGTGCAATGAGGGTAGTTTAATCCATTCGCTTTCATCTATAGAATAAAGAGAATAAAGGTAGAACCTTTAGATAATGCACCTGAATTTATCACTGGAATGGTCTTTGACAGCAGCTTTATAACAAGTGATCTGTTTCTTGACTGGTTTCAACATTTTGAGAACCACACTATGCCAACTCAAAAGCAGCCTATGCTTTTGATCCTCGACAATAATTTATCGCATTGCACACTTGCAACTGTTGATTTCGGTCGACAATATCACATTATTGTTCTTTCATTACCTCCGCATATTAGATACGAAATACAACCGCTAGATACATGTTTTTAATCCACTGAAAAAACATTACTCTGCTGAGTAAGAAAACAGGATGATAAATCATACAGGTCAAACAATAACGACCTTTACAGTTGCATAAATATTTACACCTGCTTTGGGAAAAACAGCTACCACTGCTAATGCCATTGAAGGATTTAAAGTAACGGGTATATGGCCGTTCAAAAATTAACCCTTTTTATACTGACTTTTCAGCAAGCAGCGCCACTGAAAGACTATTAGAATCTGAACTTATTGAACCACATATGTCAATAGAACCATATTACACTGAAAATGAGGAGGAAAGAGAATTGCTTTCAAAGAAAATGAAATTTCAGAAAGGGCAGAAAAGCTATGTAAAGAAAAGATGCACGCACACTGTGAAATGAACCCAACTTTGATTTTGCAAGGTTCGACTTCAACAACTTCATCTTACGTCAAATTAATAGAGTTCTCACCGTATCCACAGTTATTGTGATGCAATCCTATAGTAAGAGAAGCAGAAGGTACTGGCATTTAAGGAAATTTTAAGCAGTTCACCACACAAAAGGCAGATTGAAGATGACGCTGCGGAAAAAACCTTTACCAAAAAAAGAGTAAAAGTAAACTCAAGAAACCAAAAACTGCACCAAAGAAAAAAGTGTGGATATGTCTTGTGGATTTACCTTGACTTTTCAGTTTATTAATCTATAAATAATGAATTTCATCAACAGCACAAACTGACATGTAATAATATAAAAAAAAAACATAAAAAAGTATTGGCGCCCTTGAACGAATCTACATGTCAACAACAGATAATTTCTTTTCAGTTCAGATCAAAAGAGTTCAAAATGTGTATGAGCTGTCTAAATATGTGTTTTACGAATTAGGTGGAACATCCTGCATGGCATTAGTTCAACATTACATAAAATGGCCGGAGTACTAATCTAGGCTTCGATACTTTCTTAACTATTTCATTCATTGGTAAACACAATCTTTCTGATCTTTTAGTCTCTTGACGAAAAAATGAATACAACGTACAGATCACCTTGTGAGAACATTGTAATTTCTAAATTATGATCATTGTAAAAATAATCTAAAAATTCTTGTACTGTTATATTACTCTTACCTTAAAAATCTATCCCGTAATGGGAATGCTGTATCATAATACTTTTGTTTTGGAGCAGACACAGGTACTGAAAAAGCAAAAACCCAGATTTATAAAGCCATTCTTATATAAATCAAGCTTATTGTGGCCTTGTACAAGATTGCATAATTCTACAAAAACAAGATCAGAAACCATTGCTATTGTTGTTGCTATTGCTGTGATATTTTTTACCAGCAGTACATTTGATTTTATAAGGATCAGCTGGAACTATTCTGTTATTCTCAGCTCTTAAATTGGAAGCAGCAACAATACAGTACATATGAAAATTAGAATCGTCATCTTTCTCAAATTCAGTTGAACAAATTCTCAATTCCTCTGTTGAAGGTAGTTCACTCTGTATTCTAGACAGGCGATCAAGATCAGTCAAAGCAGTTCTAACACCGAACTTTGGTTTATATTCTAGAACAGGTACAGAAGATGTTACTTTTGAAATAAGTCGTGATCTATATAACCAGGTAAATCAAACATAAAAACTCAAATATTTTGAATTGCAGTTGTATAAACCATGTGTAGAAGGATTATCAAAATTTAGGGGGGGGGGGAGGTTAGGACAGCGCTTCAGGCAAGACAAGAACAGAATTCCACAACTTGTCTTCTTATCAGATGCCAAATTATAGAGGAGTTTGCCAGATGCCAAATTATAGAGACTAATTGTGTCGTCTAGTTGCAAAACTGGCCATCTCCAAAAAGTAAAATTTTGAGAAAAAGCTGATTTTTTGCCACACTTAGTCAAAATAAGATTAGAACCAAAACTCTTTAGTTTTATAGTCATTAAGACAGTATATTTGAAAACACAAAATAAGGTGGCAGGGGCACATGAAATAAGGGGGTTATTTAAGTCTTTTTTTTGAATTTGGCCACCTTTGTAACTTACTTTGGAGTTGGCCGGTTTTGCAACAAACCATAAATTAATTTTTGCTAAATTTAATGTGACATTGGGTTTTTAGGGGTAGCAAACACACAAAAATGTTAGAGGAAGCGTTGAGGAGCATTGGTAAGCTTTTGAAGAGTGTCCACAGCTTGGATTTCTTGGATTACCAGTAAGGCAGTACCTGAAAAAAATAATGCCAGAAATTATGAAAATGTAATCACAAGTGTATGCTCTCAGATTTTAACTGTAGCAAAAACCCGTTCATTCCGCATCTACAATCCCCAAAATACTAAAATTCATAAAAAAAATTTAAATGGAAGAATATTTTATTAAAAAAATTAAATAGATTAAAAATATTCTTAAATTATCATAGGAAATTCACTTACAGTTTTATGAAAGCGAAGGGAGAGGGCGTAGAAAAGTATTTTGCCTAGAGCATAAAAACATGTTAATCCGCCCCTGGTTATCACAAAGTGAACTTTGGCTTTTTTCCTTTTCCACGTCGTAGGGTCACTTTTCTTCTTCCTTGATTGATTAGGAGATACTTCCTCCACAAACTTTTCCATAGTCAGAGAAAACACGAAACTAAATTATTAGAAACTTTGTATGCACCAAGGAAGAGCAGTCACAGGCGAGAGAAAACACTATAACATTAATTTAATCATCAAGTGAGAGGTTACTGTGGAGAGAAGCAGAAGTGCCATCTAGCGGATATGGAGATGGCCGCTTTTGAGCCTCACTAGTTTATGGATTTGGCCGGTTATGCAGCATATCGTGATTTTCAAACGCATATAACACAGGAATTTGACCATCTTAGGCTTGTTTATTGTTTCCAGATGGTGGAAGCGTTTACTTAGAACTTAAAAAGTTGAAAAAACACATTTTCAAATTTTGAGGAGTTGGCTGGTTTTGCAACTAGACGACACAATTTGAATATGGTGCAGTTTTTCCTATTGCAAGCGAGTTCAACCAACGCAGTCTTCAAATGTAAAGGGTGTTCAACAACAAGAACATGCTTTATTGCTTCTAAAACTTCAAGAAGCTGGTTACCAGTAAACTTCATGGCTCTGGAATGAGGTATCCGTGATATAAAAATAAGCAGTTTCTGCAGCTTGTTCTAAAATATCTTCAAATTCAGCTGTAACCCAATGTAATGCATGTGCAATGACGATAGGAACATTTTTCAACGTATGAATGGGAACAGTGTTAGTTTCTAGAAGACGTTTTTGGTAATAAAGACATCTACGATCCATGTATGTTCTAGCATCAATCTAATCTTTAATATTAGCAAAACCGTCCATACTAAAAAAACCCCATCATCATATATAACTTCAGTTTTAGATACCGTCAACCAAGGTGGCTTTCTCCGACCCCGCGGATAAAGACAAAACGTGTAAAAAATAAAATTTTTTACAATAATACTAATTAGTATTTCCGAATTCCGATAGATTGCAGCAGTAGCTTAAGCATAAATTATTCAATTCAGCAGTTTATAAATTAAGTTTGGCATCACTTCCGTTTTTATTTTGTTTACCATTTCGCGCGTCATTTTACTGGAGGAAACTTTCGATTGGAAAAGTTATTTATACTTGACGCTGTAAAGTGGTAAATACATTTTCTTCATTTCTTAATATGTTTTCTTTACAAATCAGTCAGATATATATTAACTTGATATTTTAGATTTTACATTGACTTTATTCATAACTGGCATTTTGAATGTCGATTTGGGGTGAGATTGTCTCAATACAAAGTCCCCCAAATTTAATTTATTTGTTATATTTAATTTTTCTGAAAATATAAGCATAAAAGCAAACATTTTCTGCAAACATAAACGTTGTATTAGCATATATTTAGTATTTGTTTGCACAGGTACTAGGGTAATAATGCCTCGAACACGATACCTCGATCTACTATAGGTAGTTTTAATTATGAAATTCACACTGTTGAAACGCTGCAGAAAGTGGTAGATATTGCTCTGCAACATGTATTAAGCCAAGGAATAGTCGCTGAAAAATATTAAATTCCAATCACCACTTTAAAGAATAAGCTAAAAAGTCCTTAAACAAATTAACCCTTCCAGACCAATTTCTTCTAAAATAAATGTTTTTTCAGTGCCTGAAATAAGTGAATATATCTAAAATAGATACACGGAAGAGTTTTTTTTTAATCCGAATTTTAAAATGGTGAAATGGGCAGAAATCGTTCTAAGAACGTTCTAAATTACGATTTTTATGGAATTGTTAGGGATTGACACTCGAAATTTGACATGACTGTTACTTTTAAATCATAAATGCTCGCGCAGAACAGTTTAAATAAAATTCGAAATTTAAAAGAATGGAATATGCGGAGAGCATTCTAAACATGTCCTAAAAATGCGATTACTATGGAATTGTACGGGATAGAAACATGAAATTTAACATGGCTGCTATCTTTAAGGATCTATCTATCTTACAGAATAGTTTTTTCTAATTCGAAATTTAAAAGGGTGCAGGAAGGAAAAACGTTCTAAAATTGCAATTTTTGTGATACTGAAGGAGCTAGATATTTGAAATTTTGCATGATAGTTACTTATAGATGTAAATTCTTTCGAAGAACGGTTTCTAAAATAATCGAAATTTAAAAGGGTGAAAATTGCGAAAATCTTTCTAAAAAACGTTTTAAATTGCGATTGCTATGGAATTGTAAAGGATAGGAAATTGAAATTTGAAATTTCTGCTATCTTTAAGACGTAAATATGCGTACAGAATAGCTTTTTAAACAAAAAAAAAAAAAAAAAAAAAAAACAGGAAATTTAAAAGGATGCTGGAGAAAAAACGCTCTAAACTTACGATTTTTGTGTTACTGAAGAGACAAGAAACTTGAAATTTGACACGGTGGTTACTTTTAAGATACAAATGCTCGCTAAGAACGTTTTCTATTAAATTCGAAATTTAAAAGGTTGAAATGACTGGAAAATATTTCAGGCAATAAACATTTTTTTTAGTTGCTTACAATCCTCATAGATGACACTATCATAGTGTGCTTTAGAACCAAAAGCAAGACCACCTGGCTGTTTTCAATTTCCTTCAAAGTTGCATTTCCTAAAAACTTTGCTTAAAAATATTTTTTTAATATTTGAAGTTGTTTACATGTTTTATGCATTATAAACAATTAAGATATGTTATAGTTATTTATTTCAAGGCTCAATATTGGTAATTAAAATGAATGAATACTAACCATTGTGACAAAATAATTTCTGAGACAAAATGGCTGACAATTGAATATATGCATCATGGGGATGATTGGGATATTTCAAATAGGGATGAATGGGACAGCTTTATTCATCCCTAGAAGGTACTGAACATTTTTTTATTAAGTAAATAATATCATATAAGTTTATAAATTAATAATTTATGATAATTATTCTTTTAACATTTCCTCCGCACTGTAGCCACCGTCGTCTTCAGCCATTGGATGTTTCTGTTTATGGGCCTTTAAAGGCAAAGCTGAGATCAGTCCAAGATGATTGGTTGACAAATAATCTTAGAGAGCATATTACAATTTATAACCTCTCAGCTTTTAGTACTAGCAACATAAACGTAACCAGTGGTTTTAGGAAAACTGACATTTTCCTTTTTAACAGCAATACATTCACTGAAACTAATTTTATACGTACCAGCTTAGGCGACTGACAGACCACATTTAGAACATTTTAGACAGACCACATTTATTGTGCTACTGATATTTGCACATCCGTGCAACTTTAACTTTATAATTCATTAAAATTTCAGTTAAAATATATAATATAAATTACAGTTTTTTAATGCATAATTAACTGTGTTTTCAGTTCTTAGATTACTAACACTGATATATAACAGCCATATAAGATCATATATTACAAATGTAATTACATATAAGTTTATAATTATAAATTTTAATTTGGCATCATTGAATGCAGAGAGGAAAATATTTGTGTCCCATCCATCCCTGCTGCGGGGATGATTGGGACAGAGAGGAACTTTTTTTTAAATTTCATAATATATTTCTATATAATAATAATCTTGAATAAATATTGTGTATAAGACGTAGACAAACACCTAATGTATGAAATGCGATACATAATATTAATACAGTGGTGGACATAATTATAAGACACCTACCTAATTTGACATACAGTGAAAGAGAAGATTCAGAGCTTAAAAATGCTTTATCAAATACGACAAAAACATAAATTTATTCTGTTATCACACGTAATTGTTTTACAGAAATGATTAGAGTTTAATAAAAAAATTAAAAATACCATGGACAAAATTATAAGACACTCTAACATTTTAATTAAAACACCTGCTTTTTTTCGAAGTATGCAAATTTTCTGCACGCTGTTATGACGCCAGTAGTTAACTAAAGCAGACGATAACTGACTTCATGCATTTACAAACATGCCACGAGGTACAGAATTAAAAGAAAGTGAAATTCGCGAAATTTAGAGATAACGTTAATGTGTCTAATAAGTATATCGGACGAGGCATACAGGGAAACAGAGCTCTCCTAACAGAAACTTTCAATTGCCCATTTTGATACAAGACAGCAGAAAATTTTTGTATTTTAATATTTTTTATTTTTATCTTGTGTATTTATTTACTTTCTGTATGTGATTTTTTTCTTTTATGTTTATATGTTTAAAAATTGTTTTGTTCGGGTTTTTCATTAAAAAAAAAATAATAATTTGTCTTATTTCATTTTTGTATTCTCCATTTTAAATATATGTGGCCTGGCAGCGAAACACAGGTGACAGGCAGTTCTGGTCCAAACTCTCGCCCCTCCCTGTAATTCGTTCTGCTGGCGCTCATGCCATCTTCATTTCTACTGGAAAATGACTAAATACTTTTATTTTGTTTTTATTTCAGAATGAAACACAGGTGGATGCTGCTATTCTGTGCACAGGATATAAAGTGAAATTTCATTTCTTAAGTGAAGACATTCTTCCTATCAAAGATAACAGGGTCAAACTTTACAAATTCATATTTCCACCAGGGCTTCCACATCCAACTCTTGCTATAGTAGGCCAAGTCCAAGCTAATGGGCCAGGTATTCCAGTTTTTGAAATACAGTGCAGATGGACGGCCAGAGTTATGAGTGGTAAAATAGCTTTGCCGTCTAAAAAAAAAATGTATGCCGATATCAAGAAATACGAAGACTATAATCGATGGCGATTCACAGATTCACAAAGGCACACCTTCCAAGTGGATTTTATTGGATACACAGACGAGCTAGCTGAAGAAATAGGTTGTAAACCGAATCTCTTGAAACTAGCAATAACCGACCCTAAACTTTTCTGGCATGTATTTTTTGGTCCATCGTTGCCATATCAATACCGTCTTCATGGACCACATGCTTGGGAAGGTGCAAGAGATGCTATTTTGACCTACAACGAAAGAATGAAAGCACCATTTCGAAGACCTGGCCAAACTTCATTAAAAAAGCAAATGAAACTTTTTAATTTCGGCACATTCGTTAAAATTCTACTTTTATTGCCTCTAATTTTATCATTTTATACAATTGTTGTCAACGTTATCGGAATTTGATTATTTTGTTTTGATTAAAACTTTTAAGAGTATCTAAGTAAGAACTTTAGAATGGATATTAGAATGGACTTTAATGTATGGTATATTAATATATATTTATCCATAACTTGTATTCAATAAATAAAATTTTTGAAATTCATTAGTTGTGACGAAAAATGTCTCTATTCCATAGCAATTATCAACAATGTATAATGTTCAATTAGCCGTATTTTAGCTATGGTTCGGTAACGCATTTTTTTTTTTTTTTTTTTTTTGCAATACCGTTGCTGTTTTCAAATTTGTAGAATAATATATGTGCAGAAAAATAAGGATTAATTGACTAGCTTGTACCGTTAAATCTTTAAATTATTACAACTTAGCAAGTATAACCAAATTTTGTAGATTCGGTTGATGAAAAGTATTGTAAAGACTTTTTTCAAAACAAAAACGGTAAAATAAACTATGAATAATAAATAATAACTTTAGAACTTTGCATGAATATTTATTTAACATGCTTGTATTTTGTAAGTACAAGTTTTATTTTGTGCGATAATGCTATAATATAATTTTCTTTTGCTGTTGTTATTGTTTGCTGCAATCTGACCCGCGTGTTTGTATATAATTCAGATTTGCAAAATTTATGGTAGAGGTATTCAAAAATCTTGTCGCTGATGCAGGGACTGTCACTAATGCTGGGCTGCTTTTCCTTGTATCTTGTATGGGTTCAATGAGAAAACACCACCTCTCTTGAACAACCTTACGTACAAGTGTTACATAAAATTGGCTTTCAAGACGGCTGCTAATACCGCATTTCTTCCTCCCACAGAACTCTCTTATCCACAAAATAATGCAACGGCTGGGATATGTGAAAATAGTAGAAGAATGGGATGTAAGAAGAAAACTAAGAACAGCATCATGTCAATTACAACTTTCCAACCATCAGCACGATAAGTTGTGCTCAGACAGATTTCTTGCAAAAAAAAAAAAAAAAAAAAATAGAACCTGTCGTAGAAATAGTGGATGAAAAACAGCGCGTCTATATTATTCGCCTCTCTACCTAAACTGTGATGGTCCATTGCTGGGGCATCGACGTCTTCATCCAGTAATACGGAAATAATATCACTCCATCATAAATATGACGTAATCACCGTGGTAACCTAGAATCATTACCTATCATGGGATATAATTGAACTAATTATGTATGATAGAATTTAACAGAATGAAGAAAACTTTTGTTAGTATATTTTTAAGTTTTGATTCAATTTTCATAAAATTTGAAATAACTCGATAAAATTCTGCAACGATTATATATATTAAATTTCAAAACATTTGTTTGGGTAGTTTTTTGCGCTGTTATATGCGGACAGACGGACAGACCAGACGGCGACTATAGGTGCTACGTATTTATATAATTACGAACGCACCTAAAAATGGTCAAGAATATGATATGTAAATAACATTCGCAAGTATTAATTTTCTATGGTAAATATATCACGTTCCATCTTAGAAAGATAATAAAAATCACAACCGGTTTAAGTTAGCGGACCAACAATTAGACATGTTGGTTAGTTTTTTGCTGCGTACATACATGTACATATTATAAATGCTGCGTTACGCCAGAAAATAGAATCATGTTCAATTATTTTGTTATGAATCGAGCTCAATCAACTTTGAGTCACCTTCAACATAAAATAGCAAGCAACTTTCCTTATGATTTGATGAAGAAAACAATTTGTCTCTAGACATTCTACGTTTTCCTTTTATATGATGTAATGTCACTCAGATCGGTTTTGTTCACGATATTTTCATTTTCAGAGCAGCTGTCATAGAAACAAGGAACAAATATTAGAGTGCCTTCAAAAGTAATCCTCTGAAAATTTTTGACTTGGTAAGTTTTTTCGCTATCCTTTATTGTTACGAAATAAGTTTATGAATTTATTACATCAGAATCGATTTTATTTTTGTTAAGATTCAGTTATTTAGAGAAAGCTCTCAGTGAAAAATGTATTGCTATTGTTCTGAAGATTTGCAGAGAAATTTGACTGTTGTATATAACGCCATCCAAACTTAATAACATTCTTTAAATATGTGTCTATCTGTATCTCTAATCGCTAATTAGTGTAAAGAAGTAATTGGTATTGCCTTGAAGATTTTCGGAAAAAATTAAGTGTTGTATGTAATACTATCCCAAAATTATTAATACTTAAAATACTTGTCTACCTCTTATATCTGCAATCGCAGCCTGTATCGGTAATCGCTTATCTTAAACGAAAGTAATAATAATTGCTATTTATATGAAGATTTGCAAATGTTGAAATTTAAATACTTCTGTAATAATAACCCCAAAATAACAAAATTCTTTAAATATTTGTTTATTTGTATCTGTATTCGCTCAACAATTAAAAAAAAATCGCTTTTGTTCTGAAGATTGCTGATAAAAAAAATTTAGTATGTAATAAAATACAAAAATAGTGACAGAGTGCGTAAAAGTACTCACTTTTTAGTAACACTATTTCCAAATAGTAAGCTTCGCCTTATTTAATCATATAATTCTGCAATTAAATAGGGCAGGCAAAGGTTACTATTTGGAAATAGTTTTATTAAAAAATAATCAGCTTTACGTAACCTGTGTAAACATTTTCTTATCTGTAGAGCTGCCCAGTCTCCGGATTTTTTAATAATATTATTTTCGAATAGAAAATTTTGCTTTATTTAATCGGAGAATACTGAAATTAAATAAAGTAATGTTTTCGATAAGAAAATTTTGAAATTTCTGTTAGAAAATTAAGAAAATGGTATTCAAAAATCGTGAGACCAGACAGCTTCACTATCAGTTATTTGTATCTATGTTTCAATGAAAACGATAATTGCTATTGCTCGGAATATTTTTGGGGAATTTTCAGAAAAATGTAAATGATGTATGTAATACCATTCCAAAGTAATAATATTCTTCAAATATTTTTGATAGATATTAATAATTGATCGATAGTTTATCAATATATTTTCTGTATCTGTAGTCGCTTTTCAGTAAAACATATAACTGCGGTTGATCTGAAAATTTGTAAAGAAAAACTAAAATGCTGTATATGTAATTCCTTCCTAAGACTAGTAAATCTGCAGATCAGGAGCCTCAATATCAGCTCTAAAAGTCATTGTTTTTTAATCTCACTTTTCATATTTTTTAGCATCTTACAATCCGCAATTTAATTATTTTTATATTACATACATATTTATAGGCATATAAAATGCTTCGGAGGTTTCAGAATTTAGAAGCGTTAAATTAAACACAGTTTATGCAATGATATTCTGAAATTCTTATGAACTTCTTATTCATGTAACTTTTTAGATAAAAAAAAATAAACTTGTATTAAAATAAATTCTTTATTTATGTCTGATGGAGAGATGAACCTCTCATCATCTTTCATTATGAAAGAACACTAAACAATATAATTATGCATAAACAGTCAGAGTTGTCATACAAATATGATATTTGATATCGAAATCATTGGAACAATGAGATGACTCTCAAAACCCTATTCATTTTATAAGAATATTTTAATTAAAATAATTAAGTTTTTATTCTATATATATATGTATATATATAGTTCACTGTAAACAACAGATACATTGATAATGAGATGGAGACATAAGTCTGCACTTTTACAATACATCTGAAATAGGTTGGCAGATTTTATTGCTCAAATATATGACAGTCATAAATCTGCCTTGTACAGCTGCAGAGAAACATCATCCGTTTTCCAGGAGTCCTGAGACCACGTGACCAGAGTAGGGGTCAAAACGGTGGACTAATGAAAAACATGGTTTTGTTCAAGGAGGACCAATAGACGAAAAAAGACGGCCCTAAAATTAAGAGGAGGAGAAAAAACATCGCCCCCTCAGAATTGAAGAGGAAGAGAAAAATTCATCCAAGATTCAGTTCGAAGTTTCCTAACCCAGAATGAAGGTTGTGCAAAAAAATGCACGTTTACTTTAGTCATTTTGACTGTAATGCAAGGAGTATATATTTTTATTTGTGTTTGTGTCGTCGTACAAAAAGAACGTGGAGCTGATAGGACGATGGATGACCTCTACCTAGAAAAAGGTATCTCAAATATTATATGCTCGTAATAACTGTGCATAACATTTTAATTGTTTGTGGGAAGAATATGATGCATGCTAATGCACACAGGGATTGTTCTCCCAGGAATTTTGCATCGTAAAAAAAATTAGATTAACCTTCAATCAAAAATAATAATGTTAAGTATTAAACTTTTTTCTATGCTATTTGTAAATAGCATTTTTTTGTGAAGCAAGTAGTATACGAGCAATTAATGATAATGATTGTTTTTTTTATATTTATTTTATAGATTAAATGTAAATATCATTGTATATACTGTGAATAAACTAATTTTAATGTTAAAATTCAAGATTTAATTTTTCTTCTCTTTGGTGATGACTCAGTTTCTTTTATTTAATTTTGATTTAGCGATTTTTTTTTCTAGATGAATAATTTATGGAAGGACACCAGCTTAATCTTAACTTCATCTTTCTCTTAAGGTCATGTTCAACTAAATAATCACAACGCTTTAATTTAAATTCTATATGCTGGTATTTCTTTCAGCATCTCTACATGACCCAGAGAATTTATTTGGTAAATACGATCATTTTTTTAATGCTGAATTCAAAATTACAATTAGCTCTTTGTTGATTTTTATGTGGAATGATAAATTAATTTTTAAAATCGTAACCTAATGTACACTTGGCAATATCATTCCAGCATATGATCACAAGACTAATTAATGGTGTTTCGTGACTCAGGCCTTTTATTTGGCTAGGATGCGAGTCTGGAAATTATTGTGGTAAAATAAATGTAAAAAATAAATGCTTAAGGCTATTTAATTTTGTTAGCTAGTATATATTGATTTGCTGTTCTTATTTGATAAGTAGAATTTTTTTTTTTTTTTGTAAAAATAAAATTTAGGCAAATCACATTTATTTTAATTTTTAATCTTGTAGGTTACGTAGTTAAATTTCAATGAAAATTTTAATTTGTAGTAAAAATAAAATTTTAATTAACTATGAGCATCACCAATAACAGCTATAAAAATAATAAAGAAAAATGTTTCAAATAATCAATAGTATAGTTAGAGTTAATCAATGCGAGATTTCCTGGGAGAATTTTGAATTAGGTCATCTGGCAACTGATACTCTGTATAAAACTGATGGTACACTGATCACATTTATATAAATTTGGAGGTTATTTATGCAACTGTAATATGTATTTCCAAATAGTGAATGTAGAGCTGAAATAGGATGTTTTCTTGCAAAATGCTTTAAATTATTTTTACTATGTATACAATTCTAAGCAGTGAAATTACAATATATATTTTATAATAATGTTATGTGTATCTACAAATGTTAATTTTTTTTTAATATATCATGTATGTATAGTTCTGAAATATTTTAAATAGTGAGAATTCATTTTTGAAATTTATATAAGGTGAAACAAAATTTTGTATATTTTTATGTGTAAAGTAAATTTGATCTGGTCACAAAAACTAATGTTTGAAAGGGTATGACCAATAATAAACGCAAATTCAAAAGAAAAAGCGTAGATCTAAATAATTCGGGGATAAAAACTAGGAGCCAAGGAAAAAAAATAAAAGAAAAAACTTCAAGCGTAAATGCGACTTCAAAAAGCTCTAGCACAGATAATCGTAATAATAAAATAAAGAAAGCTGTAAAGGAAAATTGTACTTTAAATTTAAATATGGCTCAACCAAATGTTGACACCATTCTAAATTTAATTCCCACCTTTGACGGGAAAAAGGGAACCACAATTGATTTTTACATTAAGGAATTTGAAAATTTAATTTCTCAAACATCATTCAAAGATGACACAAAACTGATCATTTTAAAGGCTAAACTAACTGGCATAGCCAGGGAAAAATTGGCAAATAACGAAACATTAGCGAATGAAACTGATTTTGAAAAATTCAAAAAATCATTAATAGAAATTTTTCAACCCAAACAAAAATTTGCTGATATTCAAAATAAATTCTTTTCACTTAAACAGAAACCAGAACTGAGTGTCAGCGATTTTATTTTGGAGTTTAAAGAGATATCAAAACGTTATATCGAGCAAAACACTGATGTTGAACAGAATGGTTCGACGAAATTTATAGAAATGGTTAAACTAACGCGTTTTCTTGACAGCATTCGAGCTGATGTTGCGCTTGATATCAGGAAGGTATCACCAACCAATTTTGAGGAAGCTTGTAAAATAGCCATCAAAATGGAACAAGCATACAATTCCAATAATTTACAGGAAATAAATAATCTGGAAACTAAACAAAACGCGGAGTTTGTAGAAAATTTGGTTAAATTAAATACGCAAAGCGCAGACCAAATTAAAGCATTGACTTCCGAAATAAATAATTTAAAATTAGATGCTACTAGGGGTACCCAAAATAAAGAAAGATTTTGTTATATCTGCAAGGTAAATTCTCATAACACGGAGGTTTGTTGGTATAATATGAAAAATCAAGCAAATAATAAAAACAATGAAAAACGGGGTAATCAGCGGTATAAGCATAATTCTGATAGTAGAAATACTGCTAAATTTTCTAATAATCAGATGCAAGCGCAGAGTTCTGCGAATACTGTCAATCATGGTGGTTTTCTTCCATACCCCCCACTACCCAATTATTTTCACAGCTTCGACCCATATGATCAAAATTATCAGTTTGCGCAAAACAATTTTGGACAAAATTCGGGACAAGATTTCAGGCGAAATAATGGGAATTACTACAAACGAAATTTCTCCAATAGGGGTAATTATGATAAAACGAACAGAGACAAGTCATCCAGAAATGACGATAGGCAAAGTAGAAATGACAGATCACACCCAAATAAAGGTTCTGAAAATAAAAATAACAAAAATTCAAAAAAAATAGTTCAGAGGCTTACAGTTGATAATAACAAGCGCCTGCGTGAGTCTCTACAAGGCAGGCAGTCCAAAGTAAAAAAAATCATAGCAAGTGTCAGTAACCCTGAGAATGATAGTCTACCTATTATTACTTTTGAAATTAATGGGATAAAAATCAATGCATTACTAGATTGTGGAGCGGCTGTGAGCCTAGCAACGCCCTCTTTGTTTAATCAATTAAAAGAAACTGGTATAAAGCCTAAATATCTTGCAAATCAGATTCAAATTAAAACATTAACTGATTCCGCAATTTATTTTAAACAGTGCGTGAAAATGTCCTTTCGTTTAGAAGGAGTCTTCACAACAGGCACATTTTACATCACTAGTAAGGATTTTGGTAGAAAATATCAACTACTTTTAGGGTATGATTTTTTAAAGAATAATAAAATGATCTTGAATTTTGATGATAAAACTTTACAGTTCAAAAATAAGAAAATTAAACTTCAATTTAATATGAATGATAATACTATGGGAATTAATAACTTAACAACAAAGGAAATATCGGTCAATAGTGAGAGAACTTCAGAAACAAATAATAAAAGTAAACTAAATTCTAAAAATAAGAAAAAAAAATTTAAATCTTTCAGGGATAAAATAAAATTTGCGAAAACTATTGAAAATGTCCATCTGAAACCAGGGCAGGAGAAAATTGTAAAATTACAGTGTCCAGAAGACTTAGAAGAAAATATCATGATTTTACTAGAACCCATAGAGAATAACTTAAAAATTAATCTTGAGGCATCCATTCATGAAATTAATAAAGAAAGACAAGTTAATATAATCATAAAAAATGAATCGGAAAAAAAGATCTTTTTACCCAAAGATAAATCAATAGGTCAAATTGATATGAATTTCTTAATTCAGAAGGATAGGGAAGTCAAGGAAATTGAAAAAGGGGCAGTTTATGAAGTAAACAATTTAAGTATTGATGAAGTGAGAAAACTTAGAGAAGCAGAGCTCTCCCCTGACGATTTTAAGATCAATCATTTGCCAGACAGTATTCGGGAAAGAGTTAAAAACATGCTACTAGCAAATGCCCATGCATTTTCAAAGAATTACAAAACTTTAGGCAAATGCTCAAAAGTAGTTCATAGGTTTAACCTAACGCATAATTTTCCCATACAAGCTAAACCGTACAAAATAAATCAAAACATCAAAGAATATGCAAAAAAAGAGATACAGGAACTGCTGGAAGCCAACATAATTCAAAAAAGTGATTCTAACTACGCTTTTCCTGTAATATTTGTGAGAAAAAAAAGCAATGATAACAAAGAAACTAAGTTTAGAATGGCAATTGATTTCCGTTTGCTAAATGAGATTCTGGAATCATATCCTTACCCTATTCCGGACATAAAAGAAATTTTACAGAATATAAGTGCAAAGAAATATTACACCGTTCTCGATCTGCATAGTGCTTTTTTTCAAATACTGGTAAGACCTGAAGATAGCTACAAATTAGCTTTTATCACAGAGAATGGTCGTTATTCCTTTTTACGCCTCCCGTTCGGGACAAAATTATCCACAGGGGTCTTTGCCAATCTAATTAACGATACTTTGGGACACTTTGATAAGAGTGAAGTCTCTTACTTTGTGGATGACGTCATATTGGCAGCGAATTCTTTAGAGGAAATGATAAATTTAATTGACAGAGTGTTAAAAACATTAATTGAGAATAATCTAACAATAGATCCAGCTAAAATGCAAATCTGCTTAGAAGAAATTGAATTTCTAGGATTCTCAGTCAATGAGAAAGGTTATTCTCCCTCTAAAAAGAACCTCAATAAAATTCAAAGTTTAGTCAGACCAAAAAATAAAAAAGCTGTTAAATCTTTACTGGGTCTAGCCAATTATTTTAGGTCTTTAATAAAAAACTATTCCACAATTGTAGACCCACTAATTAATCTTACAAAAGACAATGTTAAATTCACATGGGATGACAAAGCCGAACAAGCCTTTAAGGATATCCAAACTGCAATTTTACAGAATCCAACGCTGAGACCTCCTGATTACACAAAAGAATTTTATCTGATCACAGACGGCTCTAAGGTGGCTATTTCAGGAATTTTGGCTCAGAAAATTGATGGGGAATTACTCCCAATTGAATTTTTCGGCAGGAAGCTTAGGGAGCCAGAGAAGAAATACCATAGTTTAAAGTTTGAACTGTTAGCGGTTCATGAATCTGTCATGCATTTTAAGCATATGCTAGCAGGAAGAAGATTCCAAATTCTGACAGATTCAGAAGCACTAGCAAAGGGTCTCAACATTGAAAAACAATCGGATATTATGGCCAGATGGTTAGAACATCTACAAGAGTTTGATTTTTCTTTTGGTCATATACAGGGAGAGACCAATCCTGCAGATTATATATCCCGAAATATAAATAATTTAACCATAATAGAACTTCAAAATAATTTATTCGCCGTCAATCAAGCTATTTCAGATAATAATGTTAAAGAACAACAATTACAAGATGAAAAATTAAACAAAATTATTGAAAAGATCAAAAATAAGAAAGAAAACAAAAACACTAAAAAATATGCACTCAATGCTAAAGAAATTTTAATTTTAAAACCAGGAACTGATAATAAGGAACTTTTAATAGCTCCAGAGAATCTTAAATTAGAAATTATAGAAGAGGCTCATAAACCTCACTTTGCATTTAAGAAGACCTATGATATCATAAAAACAAGATTTCATTGGACAGGAATGTACAGAGATATCAAAACTTACTGCAACAATTGCATTCCATGCAACCAAACTAAACAACATCCCAAAATCAAAGTTCCGATACAGAAAGTTATCAAAGATCATGAAGTGGGACATGCAATCCATTGCGATGTTATAGGGCTGCTTCCAATGTCATTCAAAAAGAACAAATTTATTCTGACAATCATTGATTCTACATCAAGATTTTTGGAAGCCGTCCCACTTCGAAATGTGGAGGCCCAAACTATACTAAATGTCTTGAATAAGTACTTTGCAGCCTATGGATTACCGAAACAGTGTACGATGGACAATGCAAAATATTTTCGCGCAGATGTTTTCAAAGAATATCTTAAAACATTAGGTATAGAGCCACATTTTGCCAGTGCCTACCATCCAGTATCGAATGGAATTGCAGAAGTTGCAAATAAGGTACTAAAAAACTCGATTGTTGCCATGTCAAACCGTACACTAGAGTGGGACACGCGCTTGGACTTCTTTAAATTATGTTATAATTCTAGTGTCCACAGAGCGACTGGTTTCACTCCCTCAATGATGTTCTTTGCACGCGAAATCAAAACTCCATTCTCAGTGCATCTACCAGCACAAGAAATTTGCTCTAAAGAGTATGTTAAAAATCGCGTACAACACATAAAAGAAGTTAAGCTACAAGCATTAGCCAATCAAGAGAAAATTATGAAAGAATACATCAATGAGGAAGAGTTAAAAAGAGTAAAATTTCTTGAAAAAGGGCAGCATTGCTACCTAAAATGTGTGGGACACACAGGCGCGCTAGACAGAAAGCATGAGGGTCCATTTGAGGTCAAATTGCGATTTCGCAACAACAACTACTTACTAAAAGATCTAAGCAACCCACAGAGAAAACTCATCAAACGGCATATTGACAAACTATTTTGTACCACAAAGGTAAATTATGAGGAGGTGGATCAAAAGATGGACAATGCCAATGATGGACAGAACAGTAGTAGTTAGAATGTAAATAAAATAATTTTAGTACTTAGTCTAGGCTTAACTAAATTGATGTAAATAAATAATTTTTTTTCTATCCATTTTCAAAATTTGTTTAGATAATCTAGAAATGTAAATTCTGTTTTTTAGATAAATTATTGGAATTTTAATGTTTAAAAAAAAAAAAAAAAAAAAAAAAAAAAAAAAAAAAAAAAATCGGAAAAAGTCACAGACAGTGACAAACAAAAAAGAAAACCTATATTATTTTGGTTTAAAATAATAAAAAATAATAAATTTTTTTGTAAATATAACAATGTGTGTCATATGACAAACAACTGTTTTTTTTTTTTAAATGTGCAAATTTATATGAAAATTTGATTGGGACAATTTTTTTTTTGTCTCTCTCTCCTATCTAACAAATTTTGTGGCAAATCTTAATTCATGTAGAGAATTAGAAGTTTTGATTCTAGTAATGTTTTCTAACAAAATTGTGAAATTCAAATAAATCCCCCAAAATGATAAATATATATAAACAATTTTTTTCACAATATCAAAATTTATGTATAAGGCAAAATTGGACAAAATATAAACATCAAATATTCAGAATAGTCATACAGTAAGAGTAGCACCTGAAAACATATATTGGTCAAAATAACAATAATAAGATAGAATTTTGAAGTAGAATTTTTTTTATTTAATGAGGAATAATCTGTTTACCGATGAGAAGATTTGTAAAATGAGGAAAAGGTAAAATATTTGCATTCAAATTTAGTCAGTGGGTAATAAAAGATTACATTTTATTAAAAATACCACAGTTTTCTAGAAACAGTAATGTTTCAAAAGATAAATTGGCTAAAAGCAAAGAAAAATATTCCAAAAATTAAATAGATTTTTTTTTCTTTTAAAAAAGAAAGAATGATTCTGAAATCAGCTATCTCGGACATCAAAATAATTTGATAACAGTCCATCAGTAAAAGGCAAAGTGAAGTCAAAATTTTCACTGGATAGCACATAGTGGAGCAAATAACCGTAATTTTTTTTTGTAAGAGAAAGAAAAAAATAATAAATTACGTAAGTCACTGTAAATATAAAAGGCAGAGACTTAAAAGGTATGTTTCCACAAAATACAATAATTGTATAATAAAATATTCAAAATGTGAGAATTTATATAGAATAAATAAATGTACTCTGAAATATGTTTAAAAGAGTGTATAGCATGTGACTTCTAGGTCATTGCATTTCAGTTTAGGCTGAGTTTATGCACGAATATATAATTTTTTTAATTAAATTAATTTAAATCTTTTAAATATATTGGGTGATGCAAGTTGCATTAAGGAAAATCCCACAGTTAGTACATATCATATTCCTGTTTCACAGTCATTTGAATTAAGTGACAATAAAAAAAAAAAAAAAAAAAAAACCATCAGGAGCAAATTTTGACAGAGAGTCATTTAAAAAAAATATATATTAATTAAATTCTTTAAAGATACAGGATTTAGTTTGACAGTTGGTTTATTAGAGTTAAGGTGCATAAAAAAAAAAAAAAAAGATTTTTTTCGTTCAGGGCAGTCAGGTTGTCTATGTAAACAAACGGGACAGCAGATAAGCTGGATTTAAGAAGAGAGGAATGAATGAAATCTTTCTCACCAATTGGATGACGCCAAGTTGGGGGGAGTCTCATTTCCTGTAAAGCTCATTTCAACCCAAGGAGGGTGGTACTTGATCAGCGAACTTCTCTTTTCTCTGAAAGAAGAGAGCAATAAATATCAAGGTGTACACGTACAGAGAACAGTCATTAAAATAATTTATACAACATTTCCATTTAAATTTAGGATTTGTTGTTGAGCGAACATTCTTTTCGATTCAAGTTATTTCGAAAGTTAAAATTATGACAGTATTGAGAATTTCTTTTGATTTTAATCCTGTTTGAAGAATTTAGAATTTCGTAATTAATAATTCTTCCAAGTAAATTAATTCATTCTCATGTCGCTCATAAAACTACAAACTTTAGTAGAAGCAATAAAAAAATAAAATAGTTCAAATAAATAGATTTCAAACTTATTTTACTAAGTAGAAATTCCCAAAGATTAATAACAAAACAAATAAAGAAATAAATAAAAGGGAACTTGAAATATTTATAGATAATAAGAAATAAATATAAATTTATTTATTATCCCGTATCAAATATTGAAAACTTCCATTTTAAATGATCATAATATAATAACTAATTGCTTTTAAATTATTGTTAATTGACAATTAAATAAGCGGTCATGCAAGTAAGTTTTATTCAACAATTCACGAATAAAAGTTACACAAAAATTTTGTAATTAAGTTTTTTTTATTAAGATTTTAAGGACAGAATTACTTTAATAAAGATTCAAAATTATTCCTTAAATACCATTTGTTAGAAATATTTTAAATATAAAATTCAATATAGTATGTGGAAAAAAAATTCGTTTTAGACATTAATTTCTAAATCAAAATCGGATTTAAAATTTTTCTTTCATTAAAAAGTAATGAAAATAAGATAAATAATGTAAAATATTCACCATGTTTTAAGATTTTAAACTTGTTTTTCTAAATAAAAACATAAAAGAATTACATTAAAACGCATGGAGAATTATATTTTATAAAATTTAAAAATTCAAACAAATTATTAAAAGTGGAAATGGTACGTACTTTAAACGGATGTTGAGTGCTCCGGGTTTTTTTTTTTTTTTTTCAATCATGACGATTTGGTTTCGCTGGCGAAGTCAATTCAATTTTCCGGCCGGATCATGAAAGAATTTTGGAAAACAGGGGCATCTTTCGACGATTCCAATCAGTGGTACGAACCTAAAAATTTCATAAAAATATTATATAACTCAATAATAATTATATTATTTTTTTCACAAGATAATTTAACATTTTTCAAATTATAAACAAACAAATACTAAGAATAATAATACTAATATAATGCATGAATATAAACATTTGTGAGATCTCACGCAATTAATTCAAGTAATCATAATATCGCGTATATTTGGATAGACATAAATAAACAAATGATAAGAATCCAAGCAAAAGTGATAAATCGTGTCAGCGAAATTAGATATCAGTTTTCACTAGAACAAACAAACACTTCAGTTAGTAAATCGCGTTGTTGATGTAACTGGGAGGAGATTTGTAACCAAATCATATTTTTTTTTTTCTTTCTTTCTAAGGAAATTTAGTGCAAAAATAAAATTTTTTTTGGTACTTACAAAAGCATAAGATAAATCTTGGGATCCAGTCTGCTAATAAAGTAAGATACAATTAAATATAAATAATAATGGAAATTAAAGATATTGGATTAAACATTTGTCAGATAGCAAATACATCATTTTGTAATGAGATATGGGACTATTTGAACACCGATAGAACATTAGTAGAATTCGGGATAATTCATTATTTTGAATTAATTTCAGAATTTTTTTTTTTCTGAGAAGGCCATGGATTTAGTAGAAGAGAGAAGTCAATTCACCGTTGCTGCGTAGTTATACACAGTGAATTGATAACCGTTTATCTAATTCATCAAAGAGTGCAGTCAGAATCACTTTTTCGGAATTCTGACTGTAAATTGTGTAAATATGTATATAGAAGTAAAACCTGGAAGGAAAAAACATTCATTACTAAAACCCCACCCCCCTGCTTGAAACCACTGCGAGTAGCACTTGCCATTTTTTTCTCTTTTCCTTGTTACCTTAGGAGACACACGTTGTGGCAGCTTGCGGTATTCAGGTCTTGTTGGACATCTAAAACAAAAAATAAATAAATAGATTAAATATAGTGTAATTCTATTGGGATGCGAATTTTTTTTACGAGGAAAATCCTTTTTGAGCAGGAGAAGTCAAGGTTCGCTAACTGTGCTAACTACAAAACGCGCGTCATTTTGCAAGAAAAGTACACTTCGTACTGGGCAAACAGGTTTTTGAACTGACCAGTAGCTAGGACCATCTCATTTTCGGCATCAGGGATAAAGGAAAATAGATTAGTAGTACTAATCGTTTTTTTTTTTCTTCTTTCCCGTGCTCAAGTAGAAGGGTCCACTATTTATCTCTTGAAGAGAGAATCTGGTGTAAAGGGAGAGTGTTTCTCACTTTCACTCTTTGGATGAAAGGTGGGAGAAAAAATGAAAGCGGGATAAGGTCCTTATCTCCGCATCTTCTCTTATTCGACAGAGAATCTCAACGCGGGTAGTGTTAAAATAAAGATGTTTGAATGATGAAATAAGCATATATATATATTTCATTTCTTTTATTGTTGAATAATAAAAATAAATGATAGATCAAGTGTGTTGTATAAACTATACTCAATAACATAAGTTTTATAAACAAATAATGAGACAAATATATTTCTTTTGTCGTTCAGAAAATGTAGAAACAAAATTGTCTGTATACTTGTATAGCTTATAAAAGACATTCCATTGTTGAATATTTATGCCATTGTTGTTGTATGCAAAAAAGTGAAATGTATTACATATATAATCATAGTTATGGTATTTGATATATAAATTTGTATATTTTTTATCAGTTGCCAGTTACCATGTTGTGTAGTATTTTGGGATTCAAATTTAAATGTAAACTTTATTTCAAATTCATTTTGCTTTGAATTATTTTGGCATTCTTAAAGTTTTTTAAGTTATTCAAATTCCGTAATGCACATAAATATTGAGCATATAAAACCTGTCAAGTGAATCAACTATGCAGCATGCCACGATTACAGTAAAGTAGAACTTTTCCAAAGGTTCTGTGGTTGTATGAAAGACACAATTTCAGGTTACTGCCACCTGCAGTTCCTATAAACCAAACTTCAGCTAGACTATTATCTGCTACTCTGAACTACTAAATTATCAGAACTTTGTTTCATGACATATACTGAACTGTACTGTGAATAAACAACTCTGATGTGAATAGGAGCATCAATCTGACAAAAAACAAAGGAAGGACTCTGCCTTCATTTTTTTTTCTAATGACCGGGTGAATGATGGAGAGATGAACCTCTCATCATCTTTCATTATGAAAGAACACTAAACAATATAATTATGCATAAACAGTCAGAGTTGTCATACAAATATGATATTTGATATCGAAATCATTGGAACAATGAGATGACTCTCAAAACCCTATTCATTTTATAAGAATATTTTAATTAAAATAATTAAGTTTTTATTCTATATATATATGTATATATATAGTTCACTGTAAACAACAGATACATTGATAATGAGATGGAGACATAAGTCTGCACTTTTACAATACATCTGAAATAGGTTGGCAGATTTTATTGCTCAAATATATGACAGTCATAAATCTGCCTTGTACAGCTGCAGAGAAACATCATCCGTTTTCCAGGAGTCCTGAGACCACGTGACCAGAGTAGGGGTCAAAACGGTGGACTAATGAAAAACATGGTTTTGTTCAAGGAGGACCAATAGACGAAAAAAGACGGCCCACAAAAATTAAGAGGAGGAGAAAAAACATCGCCCCCTCAGAATTGAAGAGGAAGAGAAAAATTCATCCAAGATTCAGTTCGAAGTTTCCTAACCCAGAATGAAGGTTGTGCAAAAAAATGCACGTTTACTTTAGTCATTTTGACTGTAATGCAAGGAGTATATATTTTTATTTGTGTTTGTGTCGTCGTACAAAAAGAACGTGGAGCTGATAGGACGATGGATGACCTCTACCTAGAAAAAGGTATCTCAAATATTATATGCTCGTAATAACTGTGCATAACATTTTAATTGTTTGTGGGAAGAATATGATGCATGCTAATGCACACAGGGATTGTTCTCCCAGGAATTTTGCATCGTAAAAAAAATTAGATTAACCTTCAATCAAAAATAATAATGTTAAGTATTAAACTTTTTTCTATGCTATTTGTAAATAGCATTTTTTTGTGAAGCAAGTAGTATACGAGCAATTAATGATAATGATTGTTTTTTTTATATTTATTTTATAGATTAAATGTAAATATCATTGTATATACTGTGAATAAACTAATTTTAATGTTAAAATTCAAGATTTAATTTTTCTTCTCTTTGGTGATGACTCAGTTTCTTTTATTTAATTTTGATTTAGCGATTTTTTTTTCTAGATGAATAATTTATGGAAGGACACCAGCTTAATCTTAACTTCATCTTTCTCTTAAGGTCATGTTCAACTAAATAATCACAACGCTTTAATTTAAATTCTATATGCTGGTATTTCTTTCAGCATCTCTACATGACCCAGAGAATTTATTTGGTAAATACGATCATTTTTTTAATGCTGAATTCAAAATTACAATTAGCTCTTTGTTGATTTTTATGTGGAATGATAAATTAATTTTTAAAATCGTAACCTAATGTACACTTGGCAATATCATTCCAGCAATGTCAATAGAATAAAAAAATAATTTATTTTGATAATAAAATATTGCATCAAAATAGTGCGAGTTACTTGAATTTTATTATTTTGGTATTCTTTGAAATAGGGTTGCTAAGCAACTAATAAATTACAGAGCAATGTAAAAAGAAATGCATTTTAAAATTTGTAAAAAATATGCATATAAAATGTTTTATATTTTCCGAACAGATGCAAAAAAATTTCCAATGATTTAAACAATTTCTAAATTGTAATAAATCTATCAGCAAATTTTCAAAGCTATTGGAAACATTTAAAACTTCCATATCGAAAATTTAACATTAATAATTTTACGTTTAAATCCATTATTCAAATATGCGATTTTTATTTCAGTTAAAACTGAAATTTGAAAATCGTTTGCATTCCCATAGGAAAGCATTATGACCTAAAAAGAAATGTTCTATATTTTTCGAACGAAATGTAACTGAAAACTATACAGATAATTCTGGGTACCTCACCAACATACCAACAAAAATCAACCTAATAGGACGATTTTTACGGCAGTTATCACGGAAACAGACAGACGGAAGCCAAAAATTTTTCGCTTCTCCACAGTGATCCTCAATTGGTGTTTCGGCAATAATAGTGTGAAAAAAATCCCTGCCGGCTCGGCCTACAGGCACAGGTAGATTTCGAAAACGCAGACTTTGGGGCGCCTGTTTGTCGAGAA
Source organism: Maratus michaelseni (assembly GCA_963931845.1). Lineage (NCBI taxonomy): Eukaryota > Metazoa > Arthropoda > Arachnida > Araneae > Salticidae > Maratus > Maratus michaelseni. The sequence goes on along the minus strand of OZ007587.1, from coordinate 299,736,795 downwards.
TTGAGGAAAAAATGGCCTTTTTGCCATGATGCGGCAGTTGAAAACGCCCACTTCGAAACCTAACTTGTTTGCAGACGGAGCCGGCAGGGATTTTTTTTTTTTTAATTTTGTTTTGCTTTATGGGTTGGTCCTATAAAAATCTTGTCAATATAAAAGTTTTAGATAATATTAAGAGGATTTATAATAAATTTAAGCGTATTTGATATCTTGTGAATTGACGAAGTTATGAATTTTTTCTTCTAAACCCCCCTTCCCCCCACCCCCCTTGGGGCCATTTTTAATGTCAAAAATAGGTCATACGTAAATTTTCTTCCCATTTCCTAGAAGTAATAATAACATTAAACGGATTCGATACGTATCATAAATAAGAAGTTATGGGGTTTTTCTGTTTTCACAAAAAAGCCCCCCCCCCATTCGCCCCCTTAGTTCGATTTTTCCCATTAACGAACTTGACCGATATTTTATGCCCCTTGATTTTATGTATCACTTTGGAAGAGATTTGTGCAGAATTATTGCAGTTATCGTGTCCATAAAAAAGTGACATAGATAGATATATAGATAGATAGATAAAGTTTTGAACTGGGGGGTGGTTTTGGGTTCTGGGAGTCATAATCGGTGTAGATCTGCAAAAAATTTTTAAAATTTCTAACTTAGGTGAGAATGTAATAGGTAGTACTTCTTTTGAAATCTACTTAAAAAAAGTATATATCATTATCGTTATCTGTAATCTCTTATCTGCTAAAAATAGCAAACGTCTAAGTGACTGAATATTGAAATGATTTTAAAGCTTCGAAAATAACGTCATTTTCATGAAGTTCTCAACACAGTTATCTTGCCATTTTAAGAAATGTAAAAAATGTTTGATGCTTTTTATAATATTTTCATGCTATTTTTTTTTTTTTTTTTAATCTTTCATAATAAACAGAAACAATTATTTAGGATCCAACTTTTAAATTTAGTGAAACATGAGAGCAATCTTTGTGTGTTATTATATTATCTATATATACTTTGTTTACTTTCCCTGAATTCTTGACTTGTTAATTTTTCAGAAATTAATTTGTTTTTTCTATGAAATATAAAATGAAATATAAACGTTATACAAACAGAATCAACTTTTTAAGTAAATGATACAGGTGTATTTATGACTAAAAATACGTCAGGTGTTTTCTAGGAAAACAATGATTAGAAGGATACTTTAAAGTGGTTTATTTCAAAACGATAAAAACGCACTTTTATAAATTGTTCGCAAGATTTCCTTTGAGATAATCGATATTTTACATGTAATTTTAACAGTATATAGATAATATCTATACCTTAATATTTAACCTAAATTTGAATATATTTTAGTAAGATTTTAAAATCTATTTTTAAAATGAAGTTGAAAGTATTGCATCTATTTTTCGAAGTTTATATTTGCATTAATATTTCTGTCGGTTAAACAATAAACAAATTTAGGTTCAGTCTTACTATAAATTATGTTCTGTTAAAATGACATGCAAAAATACTAAGGAGTCCAAGCTAAATATTTCCTGCAATTTAAGAAAAGCATTTTGAGATAAACCACTTTAAAGTATCCTTTTAATCATTGCTTACACTGAAAACATTTGACACATTTTTAATCATAACTGATAATTATAGAATTTTATTTGTGTGGTTTAAAAACAAAATCAGAAAATATTGCTCTTTTAAATATATTTTTGTCGAAAAATCGATTTTTTTTATCTGTGGGGATATGGTGGATTTCTTTCAGGTTAAAATTTTATTAAAGAAGCTTACCAATCCACAAAACTTAAGGTTTACAGAAATTTAACGAAACTGTCATTTACTGAAATTGAAAGAATATAGTTATTATTTTACCTTCTATTAATATGACAATAGGCTCCGAAATAACTTTTTTGAAGACGTTTGAAAGTAGGCTTTACATAGGCTCAACAACTTTCCAGGGTTTTTTTTTTTTTTTTTTTTTTTTTAGCGAACTAATTGGTTTGTAACAGTTAGCACTTAATTTATATGTAAGGAATAAAACATATGTTTAAAATAAAGGAATTGGCAATGGTGCAAAGAGATTTAAGCAAACGTTTTAGTTTTGTTCATGACTTTCCAGTGTTTTAATTTTTTTTAATTGTAACTAATTGGTTCATAAAAGTAACGCACTTATTTACTTATTTTATATGTAAGAAATGAAATATATCATAGTTGCCAACCTCCTGATTTTTTTAATACCAGTAAAATCTTTAAAAAATTGTCGCCTTATTAAATTGTAGGATTAAATAAAACAAATATTTTTACATAAAAATATTGGTATAAAAACTCAGGAGTTAAAATACAGAATTTAAGAAAACGTTTTAGGTGTTTTCATGACTTTCCAGTGTTTTAAAGATTTTATTGTAACTAATTGGTTCATAAAAGTATCACACTTATATTAAATGTACAGAACGAAATATACGTTTAAAATAAAAGAATCGGCAACGGTGCAAAGAGATTTAAGTAAATGTTTTAATTTTGTTTTATTACTAAATGCTGAAGCATAATTGAAGGCATATACACTATATTGCCAAAGGTGACCGGTCACTTGCGATTTTAGACGCTTTGTTAAATATCCAGAAAAATACACGAGTAATTAACCTGAAACTGTAGGTGTGTAAACAGTATAGTATAGGTCATATATTTCAGCGAAGATTTTTTGCCGAAACCCCATAGGGGACCGTCAACAAATTGAAAAAGAACGAATATCTTTTGGATAAACCTGTAAAATCTAATGTAGCAACAGCGTTCAAACTCGAGATTATTAATAAGTGGCTTATTGTAATATACTGCGTTCATTTTTATGAGGATAGCATGTATACTCGTAGAGAACTTAAAGGTTTTTATAAAAACAGTCCCAAATTTCGCCAAGTTTTTTGCCTATAATTTGCAGAGTTCTTAATATAAAAAAAAAACTTTTTTTGAGAAAATACATAATACTCTGCAATCAAAATTAAAAAAATAATAAAAATTGGATGAAAAATGAGCAGGTTTACTAAAAAATGTTTCCCTGCGCATGCGCGAATGCAATAAAAATATAATGTACATAATGTATTAGCTAAGTATATAGAGCAACTTTCGTGAAAGTCTCAAAATCATAGCTTGAAAATTCTGAAAATTATCGTCAATAGAATAAGCTCGAAATCCGTTGTTCCCAAAATTAAGCAAAAAGATGAGTGGTTGTATCCAAATACTATAGTAATACGTGCAATATTGTGTACGCTATCTTGGCACTAATCAACAGATATTTGATACAACCCGTCATCTTTTTGCTTCTGTTTGGGAGCAGCGGATTTCGAGCTTATTCTATCGACGATAATTTTCGGAATTTTCAAGCTATGATTTTGTGACTTTCACTAAAGTTTCTCTATATACTTAGCTAATACATTATGCATATTATATTTTGATTGCGCAATGAAACATTTTTTAGTAAACCTGCTCATTTTTCATCCAATTTTTATTATTTTTAAATTCAGATTGCAGAGTATTACGTACAATGTTGTTTGTCATATTTTCTGAAAATAACTTTTTTTTTATATTAAGAACTCTGCAAATTATAAGCAAAAAACTTGGCAAAATTTGGGACTGTTTTTATAAAAACCTTAATTTCTCTACGAGTATACATGCTATCCTCATAAAAATGAACACAGTATATTACAATAAGCCACTTATGAATAATCTCGAGTTTGAATGCTTTTGTTACATTAGTTTTTACAGGGTTATCAAAAGAGATTCGTTCTTTTTCAATTTGTTGACAGTCCCCTAAGGGGTTTCGTGACAAAATCTTCACGGAAATATATAACCTATACTATACTGTTTACACACCTGCAGTTTCAGGTTAATTCCTTATGTATTTTTCTAGATAGTTAACAAAACGTCTAAAATCGCAAGTGACCGGTCACCTTTGGCCATATAGTGTACTATCATTACTACGTGTAGATAATAACAAAAATAATTGTTAAGAGAAAATTAGAGTTGATTTAAATTGTTCGATACTTTTAAGTACCATTAGTGCTATTCAGGTTTTTAGGACTACTAGTCAAGACGTTCTGGGTTCAAGTTTGTAAGTTCATATTGGGTTCGCTTCCACTAATTAATCCTTGTGTAAAAAAGTTGACCATAGCACCCAAAACCAGCCAACCAACCAGAAAAATAACAATCAGAAATAAGTAAGTCCAGTTGCTTATCTAGAGATTAGGGCGCTGGCTGTTGGACAAAAGTTGCTGGGTTCGAATCCCAACTCAGACATAGATGTTTATAGTTGGTTCGGATTCCAGCTTTGGATACAGTACTGTATCCGAAATCATTTGTATTTGTTTGTCCCTGTAAATGAACGATAAATGCAATGCACATCATATTCTACAGCAAGTATCTTATAGTAAACCTCAGTAATATACATCAATTTAATTATATTTGAAATAGTACAATATAATTAAAATACGCTGCATACAGTTTTTCCTCTTAGACTATTATGAAACGGAATTATTTCGGCTGGCCCTATAAATGTATAATAAATGCTTTGCGCCCCATATTCTATAGAATGCATATTTTAGTGCACTTCATAAATGCATATCAATTTCATTATATTACAAATGGTATAACAGCATTAAAATGCGTACTTGAAACGATTTTTCCCATTAATTGGAATGTAACGGAATACTTCTGACTGCCCCTGTAAACGAAATATAAATGCTAAACTCTTCATTTTAAATAGAAATCGTGCTATAGTAAACGTTAGAAACATATAAATTACAGGGTTTGACAGAGTTTTTTGTCATAAATAAAGAAACTGTACTTTTATTATTCACCTTTGGAGTTTTTTTTTTCTTTCCGAGAGTCTTGGGTGAACTGAAACTGCAGTTATGCTACATCCTAAAATGGAAATTACGTACTCTTAATAACCTTCTTCCTCACCGGTATAGTAAACAATCTGAGTATATTTACGAAAGTTAGAGTACGGACAGACAATCTGAAGTCAAACAATTTCAACTATGCTGGAAAGTATTCAAAAACAGACTTGTGTTTTAAATATATAGATATTTTATTCATAAAACTCACTAAGAAAATCTTCTTCAAATCGTCATAGCTATCAAAGCACTTCTGGTTGCAGGAATAAAAATTGTTTTGTATTTGTGTTAGTTAGTGACGTGTAAATTTGAGTACAGTCGAAGAAAAAAACATATATATATATATATATATATATATATATATATATATATCACAAAATCCATTATTGTTTACACGTGCGGAAATTACAGTTCTGATTTTTACAGTGCATTCGCTTATACGAAGAAATAGTAGTTCTGCATCATCTATAAAGCTATTTTAATTATGCGAATGAACATAGACATCATCTCTGCATTTCTAAGAATGCTGTTTAAAATAACAGCTATCTGTTTTAGCAAAGTCAATAGGTATCAGAAATTTCCAACATTTCCTTGTTCAACAGCATTATTGATCATTTCAAATTCTCACGAAATGCTTTGTCTATCACGATTGCTATGTTCATTGTACATAAAATTTTGTTATTCATAGAACTATAATGAGATAAAGAACCGAGAGCTTGGAGTTAAACATTGCTTAAAGTCAATGAGTGACATGATCGCTTATTTTTTTACGTCATTTTTAACATGGTATGATAATGTGCTTTTTCAGTTCATTATATGCCTTGCATCTCAATATCGCTCTTAATTACCTCGTTTGACAGATGTCAGTTACTTGTGTATTATTTTAGTGTATGAATTGTTGTTTACTAATAAAAGTTTAACTGTTATCTTGGTATGATATGTTCAAAAATATTTTTATTGATAAATATTCGTATTTAAGTCAATTTTAAAAATGAACTACATAAAATTGACACTTGATTAATAGAGTTTGTTGTTGCATTATAAAGCGATAATTATTACGGTTGGATTCATGAATTATTATTGAACGATAGTTATTCAGACTAATTCTGTAAATATGAGCAACATTCGAACATTTGTGCTGTAACATCAGAAGAAAATTTTCTTTATTTGAATTAATATGTCAGAATAGAAAATTGTTTTCTAATTTCACTTCATATTAATTTCAAGTAAAGTTTAAATGGAATCAACATTTCGAGTGGGGGTGAGGCTAGACCTAGACCTACTGTACCCAATGAAAAATTAAGTGACTTCTGTAGATATTTTTGCTACGTTTACTTTTATGTATCAAGTTAATATAGACTTTTATTATCATCTTTACAAAATTAAAAAAAAAAAAAAAAAAAAAAAAAACTCTTACCATATTTCTATAGTTGTCGAAGTATGTTATATGACAAACAGATATATATTTTTTTTTCAGTGTACGCTAAATATGTCAAACTCAAATGCTCATACAATATTGAGTCAATTGTTTAAGACTTCTAAGGATATGGAAGTATAACTCAGGAATAAAGACTCAATTTGTGTTCTCTCTGTGAGTGTGTGTCGGCGTCGGCTAGCTAAATCTAGTGCTTCCAGAAATCTCGAAATTTCGGTGAGGATAGTTCAAGGCAGGTCCAGATGCACCTGAGGTTCAGATTTTTTAGTTTTATGATAATTAGACAAGATCTTAATTAAAAACTCATGAAAAAATCTTTTTTGCAAAAATCGACAAAAGCACGCGTGCATACCCAGAACCCGATTTATGCAGTGGAAGGGAATAAAGAACCGAATGCCCTGTTTTTCCGCAGTTTTGTTTTAAGCTCCATCAGCCAAACCGTCCGGTTTAATTAAAAACGGAAGACATATTCTGAAAGACCGAACTCTAACGTCTCAAACGGCGCAGTTAGTTCGGATAAATATCGTTGTTAATCCTTAAATTTTCTTTTCAAAAGGGATCGTTTTACCCCTTACGGTAACGCCCGTCTAGGGCGCAACTTCAGAGGTACCGATTAACAAAAAATATTCTTTTAAAGCTGAGATCTTTTTTCCTACCTGATGGTGTAATCATTTTTCAAAAATACGAATTTAACAATTCCAAAAACATTGACAACCACAGGTTACTTCGCTCCTCTCCGGAAACGATCTTTTTTTTACGCTAAAAGTAACTAAACGTCCGTATTTCGACAAATATTTTTACAGCATTTCGACAGACGGGATTTACATAACCTTTAAAAAAAAAAAAAAAAAAAAAAAAAAATTAGAAACGTTCAGAAAAGTAGAAGTATTTAAAAAAAATAAATAAATAAAATCTGAGAAATTACGATAAAAACGGCAAAATGTGGCTGTTTCGCGTATTCAGCTTATGTTTTCATTACTAAATATGCATATTTTTTCATGAAATTTTAAAAAGAGCTTGGATACTGTTATAATAACCGATTAAAATTTCAGGGAGTTTGGAAGATGAGACCTATTTTTTTTTGTTGTTGTTATGTTAAAGAAGCCGACACGAAAACAAACAAACAAACAAAAAAGCGAGAAAGCGAGAAGAAAACATATTTTTTTTACAACTAGATAACAATATTTTTTCACGAAAGTTTTCACGGACTGTAAAACCGCTATATTTATAACTGATGAAAATTCAAAAGAGTTCGGACAACAAGAACTATTTTTTTTTTATTAAACTATGAAACGACTCTACGTGAAAACAAGTTGGAAATTGTACGTCAAACGTTACAAACGAGGTGCGTTCGTACGCACGTTTCAGAATTAAATTCATGATATCCCGTGCGTAGAACGGGTTAAACAGCTAGTTAAGTATATATTTTATGACACTGTTTATACAAATATCTTAACTAGTTATATAAATATTCAGATATATATGTATCAGCTAGTTATATAAATATTCAGATCTTGATGATTTTTAATTCTGTGAAATGAATTATATCGTCTGCAGATTAATTTCTGTCATAAAATAAGTATCTCGGTCGCTTGACGATTAAACTTCGGAAGCTCCTATAACAAAAAAGCACCGATTTAAAAAAAAAAAAAATCAAATTTCTTAATAAATATTTTTATTAATATCTCCTAAAGTTTTGATTCGATTTTAATAAAATTTGAAATGTCTCGACAAAATTCTGCAAAGATAATATATTTTAAATTGCAAACCATTTGGTTGGGTAGTTTTTGCGTTGTTATATGCGGACAGACAGACAGACAGACGGACAGACAGACAGACGGACGGACAGACGGACGGACCAAGCGACGACTATAGGTGCTACGTATTTATATAATTACGAACGCACCTAAAAACAAGAAAATGTCTTCGTACGAGCGTTTTTACCACTAAATATCAATATATTTTTTTTGAAAATTCTTCATTTAAAATATAACTACATACAAAATCGGGTTAAAGATATAAAATCATACAAACTTGAGGTTTGTTTAAGGTTATTATCACGGGTCCGGGTAACGCCGGACGGGTCAGCTAGTAATGAATCTTATATATACTTATAAAAGACCATGTCCTAACTGATTCATAATCAACGCCCAGACTCAACCGCTGCTCCAAGGGCAATGAAATTTGGAAGACATGTTCCTTATACAATGTAGGCACCCACTAAGAAAGGAATTTTGAAAATTCACCCCCTAACGGGATTAAATGAGGATAGAAAGTTTTAGGTCATTTCGCCTTTTCTCCATATCTCAGCAGCAGTTTTAAGTAGGAGCCTGAAATTCAAGATAACAAATCTACTAAAAAATAGTTAAATATATATTTCAGCGATTTTAGAAATTTAATAACTAACGGGGTTAAATGGGGTATCGAATGTTTTAGGTCAGTTTGCTCTTTCGCCTTAGCAGCAGTTTTATATAGAAGCGTGAAATTCAGGATAACAAATCTACTAAAAAAATAGTTAAACATGTATTTCAGTGATTTTAGAAATTTAGCCACTAAGGGGATTAAATGGGGATCGAATGTTTTGGTCATTTTGCCGTATCTCAGTAGAAGTTATAGAAAGGAGCGTGAAATTCCAGGATAACAAATGTACTAAACAATAATTAAATAGGCATTTCAGCTATTTTAGATATTCATCCACCAAGGGGGGTTAAATGGGGGTCGAATGTTTTAGTTCATTTCGCCATATCGCAACAGTAGTTTTAAGTACGAGCTTAAAACTCCAGCATTACAAATCCACTAAGAAAGAGTTAAACCCGTATTTCAGCGATTTAAGAGCTAGCGAGTTTGTCGCCAACATCGGCTATGAACATGATCATGGAAGCTTAGACGATTAAGACAATTATTGCTGATTTTTTATTAGATATTTCGCGTGACTTTTTTGCAAGGAAAAGTTATTTTTTATTTTTTATTTTATATTTTATAAATTGTTTTTGCGCTTTCGTCTTTTAGCGATCGAATTTAAATTTCTATACAAAATATAATACATTTCTTCCTCTGTTCAAAATACATTTTTTGGAAGTAAACATTTGCGATTTAAATACTGATCGCCATATTTTGGACTCGAGTATGCACAAGGCTGCGTTATAGTGATTTCCGTATAATCAGTTAACAGGCGTGCAACCCAAAGAGCTCTGTTAAAATAATTCCATTTTAACGATTTATGCACGCAAAATAACAACCACGTTATAGTGATCGCTGTATTAACGATATATGGCTGAGAAACACACAAGACCCCGTCATTTTGATCACGAGATTAACAATTTAAGGGTGTGAAATCACAGTGCCCATTTACTATGATCGCCATGTATCTTAGGCAATCCCATTTTTCTTTATTTTATCAAAAAGCTCTCTCTTCCTCCTAGATAATCACGGGCTGGGCCGAGCAGTACTTTGTCAGCGGGTTTATGAAAAAAATATATTATTTATGTCACGAAATCTTTATTTACATGCTTTTTTAATTTTCTTATTAGTTATTTTCATATAGTTAAAAATAAAGCATTTTATTTATATTTTTCTGTTTGCATGTAAAATGCACTTTCTGGGCCCCAAGCGAAGCCAGGGCTGTACGCTGTAGAAAGTATCTGGGCTCCATTCGGAAACGACCGGCTAGACGGGCGAAGACCGGATAGTAAAATATAAATAAGCAAATACAAAGAAAATTTACAGTTAAATATTCCTCCCAAATTCAAACTCACACGTGTTTTTACTTTCTTCTGTGCACGTAAGAAATATTGGATTCGAGAAAATTTTCGACTTCCGTTTATTGATGAATTTACACGTTTTTGAATGTCCTGAACACGATTTGACTATTTTTGGGAAAATGTCTATCTGTCTGTTTTTCTGTTAGTCTGTGTGTAATACAATTTTGTGGACGTTCTATCTCAAAAACTAATGCACGGAATTTAATGACTCTTGATATTTTATTAGACCGGGGCATAACTAGGTGCTGATAAGATTTTCGTGGTGGCGCTGCTATGCCGTGTATTTCGCGAATATCGAAATAACTATATCTCAACAACAGATGCACGGAATTTCATCAAACTACATATTCTTTTAGACCTTGACATGAATTAATGCTGATTAAAGTTTGGTGTGTATCGCCCAACAGGTGGCACTGCAATGTGTGTTTTTTACTGTTACTATGACATAGCTGCCAACCTTCCGATTTTTTCAAATTAAATAATCATATTTGAATAAGATTTTTTTTAAATAATTGAATTAAAATTTAAATCAAGTGAGTAGCAACCAGATACAAGTTCCTTTTTTAAATGAAATATATGGTTCAAAGTACGTTTATTTGATTTTAAAAAGTGGAAGTGACACAGAATTTCATCAAACTTCATATTCAGTTAGACATTGACATAAAATATGTACTGACGATATTTTGGTGTATATCGCCTTTTATGCTGTGTTTATGAGGAGTTCCATGATATCTATATATATCGGCATCTATTAAGTGGAATTGCACCAAATTTTATATGCAGGTTCCTTTGTCTGAACATCGATACCTGTTCAATTTTGACTTTGATCAGACAACAGGAACCGCTGCTATACTATGCTTTGTAAAAGATTCCTAATCAGATCCGCAATCAATTGATGAAATGTAGCGCGTGAAGTTTGTAGTGTTATTAACTCCATTCGTGTAACTTTCATACACTTTTAACCACACTGTTGTCAGAATCACTCATTTTTAACTTAACATTGGCTGTGGACCCAATTACGGAATCTGAACCTTATGGTTTTTGCGATGAACATTGTTTGTAACTGTATCTTATTTTCTACTATCTGACACGCCTGACGTTAATCGAGCTCGTGATAACAAACTTAAACAAAGCTCAAGTTTGTATGATTTTATGTCTTTAACCCAATCTGTATGAATTTATATTTTTAAATGAATAATTTGCGAAAACATATTGTTATTTGCTCATGAGAAGTGCTCATGAGAAGACATTTTCTTGTTTTTCAAGTAGTGTCATTTCATAGTTTAAAGAAATAGTTCTTGTTCTCCGAACTCTTTGAATTTTTTTATTGGTTATAAATATAGCTGTTTTAGAGCCCGTGTAAAAATTTCGTGAACAAATATTATTATCTAAGTTGTAAAAGAAATATGTTTTCTTCTCGTTTTTTTTTTTTTTTGCTGCTTTCGCGTTGTCTTCTTTAACAAAACCAAAAAAAAAAAAAAAACTTATCTTTCCGAACTTTCTGAAATTTTAATTGGCTAAAAAAAAACTGTATTCAAGCTCTCTTTAGAATTTCATGAAAACATATACATATTTAGTAGCGAAAATATCAATCGATGCCGAGTGAAGCCACGCCGAAATAGCCGAGTTTTGCCGCTTTCATCGAAAATTTACTAGATTTTATTTATTTTTTAATACCTCTACTCGTCCGAACGATTCAAAATTTTTCTAGGTGATGTAAATCTGGTATACTGAGATGCTCTAAAAAGATTGTGCCGCAATATGGACATTTTGTTATTTTTAGCGTAGAAAAAAGATTGCCTCTCTAGGAAGCACGAAGTGACCCGCGGTCGCCAATATTTTTGAAAGGGTTAAAATTAGTATTTTTTAAAACCCATTACAGAAGAAAGTCTCAACTTTAAGATCATAGTTTTTGTTTGTCGGTACCACTAAAATTGCGCTGTTACGGTTGGTTTTAACCAATATTTTTATCTACATTAAATTCCTTCATTCACTTTCTCAACATTTATTTAACAGCACTCTTTTTCTGTTTTTAATAAATAAATAAATAAATAAAAGAAATTGTAATAGTAATAATAAAAAGTTTTTTTTTCTTCTTTTTTTTTCTTTTAGCAAAGTAATTTCAACTTTTATAGTCTAGCTTAGCTTCCTGTTTTCAAATACGAAAAATAAATAGCAGGGAGGGAGGCTTCTCAGTAAAGGACCACACATATAGAATTGTGTAGTCAGTTTCGCATTTTCCCATGCTTGGAGTCAGGAAGTGAGCGCCAATGGGTCTAGCCTTTTGTAAAGAAAGAGAAACCATCCCATAAGAAATTACGTTATTTGGTGAAGGGACTATAGATGCAATTAAGCATTGTATTTTACAACCCGAAATAAAGGCATTACTAGTCCCGGTCGTCTGTGTGGCGCGGATGTAAACATGCATTCATGTGAACCTTTCTAGCAACTCGCAGTAGGGGAAGGCACGGTTGTTTTTATCATGAAACGACTTAGAGGCGGCGAGTCGGACTGGCGTGAGGCTCGGTCCATTTCTTATTGTTTTCACCTCCGAAACCCCCTTGACAGATAGTTTTTGGTTGGGTCCGTTTTGTAAGCGGCGTAGGAGAGAGAAAATGTTTAAGACACTTGTTGTTTTGGATATTGAACTTGGTGGACGGTGAAAATTTAAAATACTGTACGGGTGAAAAGGAAATTCGACTTGACCCGTTTTTTCGTGGCGGCGCTCGAAGGGATGCAAATTTTTTTTGTTGCTGTGATTCCTATCTTATCAATTGCTGTCGTTATAACCGAAAAATGATTTAATTATTAGAAAGCGAGTAGTGTAATTGACGATGGAGTACTGTCAATCTGAAAGAAGTAGTGAGATGTATAAGAAGATTGGTATTTGAATAGCAGAGGAAGTTCGCTCGTTTGCACGATGTCTGCGGTATGAGGTTATCGTGAATCACCGAATGGATCTAAAGTTGTAGGATTGATCTTCCTTGAGTAACGGATATTCAAATGATGCTCGGAGCGACGGTATTGATGTGGGAATGACCAAAAAAGACTCATCCCTTTTATTCAGTAACTTTAGCATATTAGTGAAATATACCAGTGATAAAGGCAACTGGAAGGACAGTGAGATGTTGAAAATGACGGTGAAGTCGTACATATGCAAAAGTGCCCACTGTGTGTATAACTAGGTTGTAAGTAGTTCTTATTTCACCTTTATTATATGTTTTCCCACTCTTTGATAATTTACAATTACGTAAAGAGATCAAGAATTACATCTATATATATATATATATATGCCTTTAAGAAAATTAACATGTCATGTCTTTAAAATTGAACGATCATAAAATTGTGATATGGTAATAAATTTAGGAATCACGATACTTAAGTGATAGCTAATTATTAAATAATTCCACTAAAGTAGATCAATCTTTAAATTATGATGTTGTGATAAATTTTAGGGACTTTGCTGTCTAATGTAAAGAGTGTTAATAGTTAATCTCAGTATTATTGATCAACTTTCATATTGTGTTATTATAATAATTTTTTGAGAACTACCTTGCTTTTATAATTTTAATTGTTCAAATAAAGAAAATTTTGTTTATTCTCAAAGATGGTATGTTTTTCTTTATATAATCTTTAAATAATTAATATTTTATATTCACAGTAAAACTATATGGAAGGCTTAACCTTTCAGTGTATGAGAATGAATTTATGAAAATTCTAATTTTACTAAATTAAGACTTTTGAATTTCTTAAATTTAAATTCATAGCCATTGTTTTAATGAACATTAATTAAGGTTTACTTAAAGTTATTCGATAGTATTGTTGATCTTGTTTTAGTGATGGATAAATTAATAAGTGATGAAACAGTAATATTAAATTTAATTTCATAGTTGATTAACTTAAGCTTTAAATTTCCTCTCTCAGGTATATTGTTATCGAAAATAAACATCAAAATGTTTATTTTAAAAAAGTAAAAAAAAAAAAAAAAATCAGTTTTCTATGTCACTATACGATCTTCGGTTAACCGATCTGATCTTGTTCAAAATCTCCATAATTATTCTAAATTTTGGTATCTCATCGTATCTTTATTTTGTTAATCTTTCTCTTTCCCCTTTTTGTCCTTATATTAGAGGAATTTCAGGTTTCATTTAATTTTCCAAATTTAATGATATTTATATCTTGTTAATTTAATGTATATGGAGATTTGAGCTTGATCGGGTTGGAGTGGAGTTGGGTGTTCTTTATGTATTACAGTATGCTATTTGATTTAGAAATCTGTTGCCCCTTACTACATCTAGTTTTTATTGTAAGTTGAAAATTCTAAAATTACCATGTTATATTATCTTATTTGAATTTTTGAGTTCTGCTATTTTGGTAAATTTGATTTAATTTGCTCCTCTTTTCATAGCAACAGATTTCAGTGAAGTTAATCAAAGTATACTTATTTTTAATTTTCAAGTGAGTAGTGAGATGTAAGTGATTCTTTTAAATTTTAAATTTATATAAGTTGTTTAAGAAAGAACATCCAAACCCCACAGCGCCCTGGAGAGCCCTGCGTTACTGTAAGGGGAAAACTTGCACATAGAAAACGACTGTTTATGAAATGTTTTTCTCCAAAGGGTTAAAAACGATATTTTTTCGAAACAATTGCGGCGTTTGAGACGCAGGAGTGAAATTTTTCAGAATATGTCTTCCGTTTTTAATTTAACCAAACGGCTTGGCCAAAGGAGCAAAACAAAACGGCGAAAAAACAGGGCATTCTGTTTTTTATTCCCTTCCGCTGCGTAAATCGGTATCTGGGCATGTGTGCGTCAGCCGATTTTTGCAAAAAAAAAAAAACCTCTTTTTCGATGATTTTTTTTATTAATATCTCGGCTAATTATCAAAAAATTTTCAGACATCTGGTTTGCTAGATTTTCCTAGCCATCGCAGACACACAGACAGAGAGAAACTTTCTTTTATTAGTATAGACAGATAGTGTAAAAATACACCAAATTTAATACTTGAGATTAATGAATTAATGATTAAAAATGTATATGCTGATCTAATTTTAAAGTTTAATACCCAACAGGGATCTCAATTGTTCTTTGTACTATGTTATACTATGCGTTATATTCCTAATTGTTGATGATACTATAAATTAATATATTAGAATGACATAGAAGAAAGTTTTGTGATGGAAAAACATTTTGGCTTAATATAAGTTTTGACATCAAAAGGCAGTAATTTCTAATATATATATATAATACCAAAACCACATACTATACATCCAATCCCAAAACACCTGAACAACAGAGAAAAATTAACAAATAACCATGAAAAATTCATACTAACAAAACTATAAACAAAAAGAACTCAACCAATGGAGACAGGCTGCAAGGCGAAAGACTTTCATGCTGGGTTATACCAGTAATTACTCATGAAACTTACCCCATGCCTGTCGCAACCAAACTGACCATATAAAGCATTAATCAAAGTTGAAAAGAACAACACAGCCAGACAGAACTCCCTATAAAACCTACAATTATTTGGCGATCTTTTTTATCCCCAAAAGGAGAGTATCACGGTATTCTTTATCTTTAACGAAATTATTTGTCAAACTATTCAACAAACCAATAGGATAACTCTGAACCATTGCATTATAATATAAATTTATAATGTCACTTATTATACTATTATGATTAGAATTTAATTTTACTATCCTTATTAAACTATTGATAAATATATTTCTGAAAATAGAAATATGTACATTGGAATTAAAATTTAATATATTTATTGTGTCAAAGTTGTAATCCTTTCTCTTATCGTAAATGTGTAAGCACTCAAGTCACGGGTAATAATCTAAATTAAATTCGTTGTTGGAATCGTTAATCCTTACCAACAAAACATCATCAATATATCTAAAACTTAAAATATCCTTATTTAATGTATCATTAACCTCATATATATATATATATATATATATATATATATATATATATATATATATATATATATATATATATATATATATATATGTGGTATTCTGTTTACACAATATCATTATTTATCTCTTTGTAGATTAAAGTAGAATGATATTAGAACTTGATATGTATTTTGAAATTCATAGATATTATATATATATGTATAAGATTGAATCTCAAGAGATTCTCAAGGAATAGAAAAAATACGTTTTAGACGGGTTTCTGTCTTAACACGCACAGCATACCTTATAATCATATTGTATTATATTCGCCAGGATCATAATTTTCCGTTTAAGGTAGGTCTCGTTATAAGTAGATTAGTTTTACAGATTTTTTTTTTTTTTTTAATATAAATTCATACAAGATTTTAAAATTACAAAAATTCAGTAATAATGTTATTTAGAACATATTTTGTTGCAAATTGAATAGCTGAAAAGTTTAGAAAGCGGATTCAGATCAATAAAAACTATTTAAAAAAATACTGTATATATAAAGCATAAAAAATAACTTACATATTCAAATATAAAATATATTTCTTTCAAATGTAAGTGGTAATACGGTTACAAAAGCAAATTACTTTCACGTATAAAATGAAAATATAATTTCTAACAATCGAGCAAGTTCTTCTTACAAAAATGAAAGTAAAGAGAGTATTAGGTACGTTGTGTCATCGAATATATTTTTCATATAAATCCAGTACAATTTACTTTACCCTTTTTTATTTTTTACTTTACAGCCTACCATGGTGTTATATTTAAGAATAGGTATGCCTGCAAATCGATATTTTCCCGATATTTTAAACTTCGTAGTATAATTACTTAAATAATTGACTTTGAATAATCGATGCAACTTCGTACCCACCATTGCGTAGTCATAAGAATCAGAATCAGCATACGATACAGGAAAACTTTAATTTATTCATTATTTCCTCACAATGTAAAATTTATGATTGCTCAGCTTACTAAAAAAGTAAAAGATCACGAGGATACTGGCGCTGTGATGAATAACAATTAAAAAATACATCTGCACATTTTTTGCGACCAGAAGCGTATGACTGTCATCCTCAAGTTGATGAAAGAGTTACGAGTTTCTATCTTCATCATTTATACGCCGGCAGTAAAGACGGGAAAGGTAAGTGGAAAACAAAATATTTTGCAATTTTATGTTATTTTTTTAATTCTTAGGCAAGTGGTCTTAACAGTACAAGTCGGAAATTGTAATTTTATTGAAAAGGGAAAAAACTGTGTACGATTACTTTGGGTTTAACTAGGTACAGGCTGTTTTGATTAATATCGATGTATTCAACCCTGAAATGTGTTTTGGTAGTGCAAAGTAATCATTGTTACTGTTTCGTTTTGTGCAGTGAGTACTGTAATATATATAATAGCGAACATTTCTTGTACTCTTATGATCACTAACTAGCTAAAACAGTTCGTTATCTTCCACCTTGATTTATACTCTTTTAACCACGCTACAGTATTTGATGCAAAATCCTGATCAAAAAGGCAGAAATTAAAATTTGCTCAACAATTGTTTAAAAAGCATATTTTATAATGGCTGACTAACTGGTGTGTCGATCTATGTCTATTTCTTACTTTGACATATACATTCATATAATTTCACTTTTCATATTATAAAAAAATAATTCAAATTGAAAATGGGTTATTTTAAGCCTTTTTAGATCTAATTTATTGAAATATATTATCTAATATATTCAAATCTTTTTAAAGCTAAAGCTGTGTCGGGGTTTGTCGGACCATTTTTGAATTAGAGTTGTATTGATTATAGTTTTGAAGGGAATTTTTTTTTTTTTTAATGTTCCGCATATTGTTGTCATTTTTAGATATCAATGTTTTTTGGAAGGACTGCAAATCTATTAAAAATACTGAAAAACCAGCATATCTATACTATAGGGACTCAACTTTGCTAAATACTAAATACATGTAATATACATATTATATACATTGGTTAATATAAATTAAACATTTATGAGTACTAAAATTAACCACATTTAATTAAACATGGCTTGTAAATAAAACAAACCTTTCAAAGATGACTCCTTTTATAAACAACAAACAATTAAGTAAACATTGTATTATACATTTTTTTTAATAAATGCATACATTTATGTATGTATAACATTGATTACGTGTATATACTAATAGCAAGTCAAAAACAATGGTTTTAACTTTAAAATACATGAAAAGTAATTTTGGCCAAGATTTTGATTCAAATAATCCCCTGTGCGCCCATATAAATATATTTTCACTGTGAAATATGGAAATATACTGATTTGACCAAAAACTGACATGTGCTGTTGAAACCGCACACCTAAGAATTTTAGCTCTTATGTTTGTGACATATTTGTCTATATGATGTATTTCATTACTAAGATATACTATTTCAGTATTTGTAGTCCGTCATAAATCATGAATTGAAGTATTGAAGAGTAACTATTGTACTACAGTAGCTTCCGTTTTATCTCGTTCATTCAAATAATTATTTTTTCTTGTCTTTTGAAAAAAAAATATATATATAATTTTTACCATCCATTTTAAATAACTATGTATGTGCCAACATTAATTTCACTAAAACCCCCTGACCGCCGAGCAAAAGGGCAAAATTGTAATGTTGTTTTTTCTTTTTTTTTTTTAAATGCTGAATAAAGATGATTTTTCAAACTGAATGTAGAAAACTTAACTACGTATATGAATATAAACCTTGAGAGTATTAAACATTACTCAAAGTTTTAAAACTGCATTATATCTCTAGAATGATATTAAGTTAAATAATGCTTATTTAAACCCACATCATAGTGAACGGATATATATCAATTCACTGCGGTGAGAAGGTTTTAAACATGAAAAAATTATTTGTATCAAGCAAGGCTTTGGAGACAAATATAAAATATTTATTTCTAAATTATATATTTTTTAATTTTTAATATCACCAGTTAGATCGCTTGGATATATCGCGAATTTTTCTGTCTCTTTTTCTATTTTTTTCCCTTTCTCTCGATACAACAAGGAACTAATGTAAAGCGATTTTATGATTCTTAATACTAATATTGATACAAGGAGTAATTACTCAGTAATTAATCTTCAACAGTAAAAAGTTTAAGCTATAAGTGAACAAAAAAATACATTTTTTTTTTAATACTATGTAAACAAAATATTACTCTTTCTGTCCGAAAATATGGCAAACATTTCAAAATTATTTTTTGTCTTAATTTATGGCATACGTTTACAAGTAATTGTTATTTCAATTAAGTAGACTAAGTTTATTGATAAAAAACTGACCATTTAACCCTTAATTGCTGTGACAAAAATTGTCGCATAGAAATGTGAGCGGCCTCTGATACCGCTTGATCGAAAGATGAATAAAAGTTCGATTAACTCATTAGAATATACTGTTTATGTATTGAACTTTATGCACAGGACTATTATAATTGAAATTCGCCTATACAGAAGCCCCTAGTGATAGTACTAGAGCTCCAAACGAAACAAAATTTTACTAGTATCTGTAGTTACACTGAAAATTACTAGATAAACTGTGAAAAATAAGAAAAAAGCAGCTGTCTTTTAAACTGCAAACAGCAGTTAGGGATTAAATAATTCACATTACCAGAGTAATTTGAATTAAAGTTAGACCTACATGGCCTCTTTTCTAAGACTTTTGGAAACACACTAAATTGACCGGTTAATATCCATGACGGCGATGTTTTACCTTATGGAGTATTTTTTTTTTTTTTTTTTCAATCCTAGCAACTTTTGCAGTACGCCATTACTTCCATTATCAGTTAATTGCTTTGATTTCGCATTCTTCTTTACAATACAGCACTACTTCAACTAAAAACACCCATTCCGTAAATATTAGTTTCGTTTATAGTTATTAGTTTCGTTAACATATTTTTTTTTTTCTTAAAAACGTCTGGTTTAATTTAAAACAACTCTTTGGGTAAAATTTAGTGATACCGGTTTTTAAATATTGGAAAAATTATTTTTAATTCTCTATTCTTATAATTTCTAGTTTTCCCTTTTATATGTACAGTATTTTCGTAATTTATCCATGACTGGATTAACAGATTTTAGCTGCATTTAATTAAGATATCGGGAGACTGAGAAGAGGGGGGGGGGGGGATGAAATTTCCATTGCACAGACCGTTGCGTTTTTCAATTTTCGAAGTTTAACTTGTAATTTTTGGTTTAATTATAAACTTTTGATTTGGTCTATTACAAAGTTATATAAAACAATAATGTGTATTAAATACTTATTATCAGCACATTGATGCGATAGATCCCATTTAAAAAAAAAATTCTTTTAAACAATTTTATACTGTAACTTACATTGTTAACAATCATCATCTAAGAACCGATTATTGTTCAATATACTACTTAAGTTAACATGGTCCCATCATAAAATATTGCTTTATCATTTAAACAGTCTTAGTGTGAGGTGGGGTAATTTTAACCACTTTCAGCAAACATTTATTTAATTATTAAGTACTGGCTTATAGATAAACATAGAGAATTCTTTTCTTTAAAAAAAAATAGATTCTTTGGAAATAACAAAAATGTTAAAAACTAGGGTAACTTCAATTTTTAAGTAGCTAACAGGGTGGTCGAAATTACTCTAATTAAAAAAAATAATTTAAAAAAAAGGGGTTAATTCCAACCAATCACAAGGTAATTCAGACCACTGTTCTTTTCTCTATATAAAGTCATGCAAATATTCAAGGAATATATTTTCAACCCTTGTTTGCTCTTTACTGCCTTTTATTATAACTTTTTTTCTTTCTTTGATTTGGCAAATTTGGCTGTTTCCAGTCCTTTAAAATTACTTTCTATTATCAAAACTTCTGCATATTTTTGTAATTTAAGTCATGATTTTTTTTTTTTTTTTAAATATGTGTTTAGAGACCTTGTTCTGTTGGATCATTAACATATTTTCTCCAAATAATGCTTCAAGAGATTTTAGTGTCGATTGATAAAATTGTCTTCTGAATCAGACATCTTTAGTTAAATTGAAATCATTTGATAAACTTGACATTTTTCCTTGAATGAGTCATTTTGATTAACAAACGATGGAGTAGAAACCAATTTTCTCATTATTGTTCTACGTCACTTGTATTAACTTCTGATTCTGGGACTCGTATTTTGTCAAGAAGAAAAATTCCAGTGTTTATCAAGCCTGATATTATGTTCCTTGGTTTTATAGAAATATTCCATAATTCTTCTAAGAATTTAACAAACATAGACTTCGATAGGCGGCTACTTTTTAGATTAATAGTGCTTTTACCATAATACGAAAGTTTGATATCCAGATAGTTTTTACAGGACCATAACTGCAACCATTTGTCTAATGGCTGCAGTTTATTAGTTAAATAATTTGGCAAATATACCAGAATTGTGTCATTTTTTTTATTGGTTTTAAGCATGTATTCTAATGCTTATGACTTGAATAGCCATTAGAACTTTCCAGTCGGATTTACCCCTTATTTCATTAAATTTGGGCGTAATAATGACTCTGAAATAAAATTTTAATATTAAACTTCATGCAACTACACTTTTTATTTAACACATTCGCTGCCGACTTAAAATTACCGAATTGCATTTTATTTAGAAAATTCAAATTCATACCAGAAAATAGTAACAGCAATATTTATTTTATTTAATTACAGGTATTTAGCGATCACATGAAATAAAAATTCTTCTTACGTAATTTCTGGTACGAATTTATAATTTTAGATTTAGAGATTCGCTTCCAATTACGCGCAGGCGCGTGATTGGCAGCGAATGGGTTAAAAAAATGAATTCAATAAACACATTTCCCACAAAAACTCTAACCTTAAATTACTCGAATAGACATTATGTTAAGTCTAACCTAAGTATAATCTAAGTATATCTAAGTATGATCTTAACACTCAAAAGTGTTAGGAAATAAAAACCTTTTTTCAAAAACACTTACACTACTACAGAATATAAGTGTCATTGTTATCTCAGTCAGTGATTCATATTACTAACAGGCAATACTCCTAAAACATACAAAATGAAGTGAGGATTAGAAAACATGTAATTTTATATTTAATCTTACAAGGATTAGTTGATAATTAAGATGGTCGTATACATCCCATGGTAGGAATTATCCCTAATTGACCCTATATAATAAAAATTAACAAATACACAAAATAATAGCGGCAAATTAAAAAATTTTGCTGGAGCTTAATACAACATGCAAGGCTACAAATATTAAGTTTACATAACTTTTATAGTGTATATTATTTATGATATGTTCTTAGCATATTATACATTAGGGTAAAGGCACCAGTGGACGAGATTATATCAGTGTTTGACAGTTCGAGAATTCGAAACAAATGAAAAGATTAGAATATTTTTCGGAGAATTTTCAAGTTTTTGACGACAACTTCCTATTCATACTGATTGAAAATGGTTCCTTACATTGGTTTGGTAAATGGTACCAGGAAAAAAAAAAAAAAAATGAAAGTTTTTCCTACAACTTTGTTGAAGCCACTCAAGATGCTTTTTTCCCCCCTTCGTTTTAAAATTAACAGTAATCACATAACCATTTTCAATTTGCAATTGGGTTATTTAGCTCTTCGAAAATAGCTTTTGAAGCCTGAAGATATGTAATATTTGTGGTATGAGAGGATGTTGATGACTAAAACACATTTCTCATAATCTTTTTCAGTGTTCGATATGTTGATTTAGTTCCCCCATTCATAGTTTTTAAATATAAGAGTGTTCCCTCAGATTAGCCCATAGCATAAGGAATGGATGAATTCCGTTATATTTTATGAATATCTAGAGCTGACAATCAAACTTCCATCCTTGATTTTCTAAGAAAGATTCTTATTCCTAATTTTATTAAAATAAAATTTAAAAATGTGTAAAAATATATTGTTTTCAAAGTTGCCAACAAATTTTAAATATTTGTTATATTTGTTGATTCATCATCTGAGCCGGTTTCTAATCTGTCGAATGCGTCACTTTTTAATAATGCCAACTACTAATTAAAAAAAAAAAAGAAAAGAAAAGGTAAAACCCTTTTGAAAAAAAATCTAATTTTTTAGTCTGAATCAGTGTTTCAGGCTTTTCTAAAATGTTCTGTTGAAACATATTCTGGCTGATTTTAAAAACAACAAAAAATGCTTCTACTTCAAATCAGGAAAATGTGAGCAAAATGGTATGATTGAGGGTTTAACCGTCAAAAACTGGTGCCTATACCCTACTGCTGATGTTACAATTTGTTAAAAGTAGCACTAAAATAAAGACACTAATAACTCCATTTTTATTTTTATTTACTCTTTTAGCCATTATAGTGATGGCCAAACGAACCTCTGCCGCAGTTGTAGGAGCTGGATTATGTGGCTTAGGAGCTTTAGGTGCTCTGAAAGAAGAAGGTTTTGAAAGAATAAGATGCTTCGAAAAAACGGGATATTTAGGTGGACTCTGGAGATATCACGATGATGATACAGACGGTGTGGCATCCGTCATGAAAACGACCATCATCAACACAAGCAAAGAAATCGGCGCCATGAGCAACTTTCCACCGCCCGCAAATTATCCGAATTACATGCACAACTCAATGATGTACGAGTACATACAATCTTCTGCTAAGCATTTCGATATAGACAAATACATAACATTCTTCCACGAAGTTAAAAAAATCGAAAAAGCGGATGATTACGAAGTAAGACTGTGTTTTTTTTTCTTTCCTATTTTATCCTGATTTTTTTTAATGTCTTATTTTTTATAACATCTGCGTCAGGGGAAAACTATGTGTGATATCGGGAGTCGCAATTTTATTTGCTGTTCCTTGTTTTTAAATGCACAAACTTCTGAGTAGTTTCGTAGTCTTCTTTCACATACCTAGGTGTAGTGATGGATTCTAACTACTCTTGATTAATTCTCAACTTAATTAAAATAAAAAAATTAAAACTCATCATTCAATCCTTTAGATACATTGCGTCCGAATGTGTTAGGATTTGTATTGCGCCCAACAAAGGCTAAATTGCATTCGCTTATTCGATATGGCACAGCTCAAAACAGTGGAGTAAATCATTTCGTAACCTTATAGCAGATTATTTTCTACTTAAATTTAATCAGAATTTAATAATTTTTAACCCATGGTCCAAAGAAGTATATTTATATAAGGTCAAATTACAGTTGCTTATTTCACTACTGATTAACTTTAGAGGATATATGCTTTGCATGTCCATTCACAGTAAGTGATAAAATTGCTTTAAATTTACCATTGTAAAAGTATATGTTTCCCAAAACAGGTTCAAACTAGATGTCTGCACGGGCCGATTTTCCAGGCCCGAAGGAATGCTATATCTTGGTCCGTCTCGGCCCGGTTTAGAAACTAAAAGTTCGGCCCACGCCCGGCC
This sequence comes from Maratus michaelseni, assembly GCA_963931845.1. Lineage (NCBI taxonomy): Eukaryota > Metazoa > Arthropoda > Arachnida > Araneae > Salticidae > Maratus > Maratus michaelseni. Next base: position 299,712,355 of record OZ007587.1, on the reverse strand, counting down.
CGTGCAAAAATGAATGAAATCTGGCCCGACCCGACTCAATTTCTAGAAAAAAAAATCCGATTTTTCTTAACATACAATTAAGATTCTTTTAATGAATACTTGCACACATATTTATGGGGAATTTTTGAAGTATATATTTTAGATTATTATATCTTTACAAGCCATAGAAAACATAGTAGCAACATTAACGATCGCTTACACTCTTAGATTCAAATAAAGACATTAAAAAACTTAATGTAGTTTAGAATAAAAGAAAAAAAAAGATGGTTAAAAAACATCATAACTTTTGCTGCCGTATAATAAAAAAAGTAGATTTTTGAAAATGTTTCTCTGTAATTTATTAAAATATATTTCCAAAGATTCCTTTAACCTTTCTACCCTGTTGAAATTTTACTCAACCTTGATAAAAACATTTCACACCAGAATTCTTATTTAAAACTATTTAAGATGTTTGTTTTACTTAATTATGTCGATCTTTTATTTAACTTACTTTATGAAATTTTTCTGGTTCGAATCGAATGAAATCAAATATTCAAACGGGTCGATTAGACCCATTCAGGGTAGGAAGGTTAACAAAAGTTCATTATCGCGCTTACTATTTTTACAAAACAAATTGCTTGCTCGACACGTTGTGGGAACAATTAAGTCCAGTTCCGGTCCGGTCCGAGTATGTTGAATAAAGTGTAAGCCTGTCCGAATCTGCTTAAAAAATTAAGCCCGAGCTCAGATACGATGTAGCTTTCCGATGCCGATTTCTACGCAAGGGCATGTTATATTTCTGTATTGATGTTGTTAAATTAACATGGCTCGTGCAGCACATTTATACTTATTCTCGTCCTAGTCAAGTCCATTGAAAAGTGTTCATATTTTATTTGGATAGTTTGATCCTTTTAAATTCGTTATATCGGGCCGGTTGACCCGTTTAATTTTTTTGCGGCCGGTCTTGCCCGTTTAATTTTTTTGCGGCCGGTCTTGCTCGCTTAATTTTTATTATCGGCCCACCCCAGCCCGTTTGTTAATTTTTATCGGCCCGGCCCTTTAAAAAATTGTCTTTATTCTGCCGGCCCGGCCCGTTTGAAAATTTGCCTTCCTTGTGCCGACCCGGGTATAGACATCGGGCCAAGCCCGGGCCCATGCTGACCTCCCTGGTTCAAACGTACTTTTTGTGGGGGAAAAAAAGGAAAAAGAAAAGAAAACTGTGCATGAAATTGAATTTTCATTAAAAATTTAAATGTTACAAACTTTATAACTAATTTGAGGACCTTATTTATCAACATTCCAAATTATATGCACTGATTTGTTTTAGCATGTGTGAAGTCTTTTAGACATATTGAAAAATTAACTATATTTTAAAAAAAATTAAAAAGATTCATTTAAACTTAACTATTTTATCTAATAATAGAAATGTAATTTGCTGTACATGCATTTTTATATTCTCACACGGTAGTGTCATATTACCAATAAAAAACATTTTTAACAATCCATTTTAAAAGGTATTTTCTGTTTTATTAAAATACTAACACTTTTTACTTGCATTAAAATGTGTAATGTGATTTTTATGCATATACACTACAAATACACTATTTTTTTTTCCTTCGGCTTACACAGGGAACTGGACGCTGGCAAGTAACATGTAAAAATACTCAAACAGGTGAAAATGTCAGTGATGTGTTCGACTGCGTTTTAATTTGTATAGGACACCACGTTTATCCAAATGTCCCCACATTTCCTGGTCAAGAACAATTTAAGGGGAAACTAATGCATTCACACAGCCTGAAAAAAGCACAAGGTTTCGAGGATATGAGAGTTGTAGTTGTAGGAACTGGCAACTCGGGAATGGATGCTGCAGTAGAACTGAGTTCTGTCGCTAAACAGGTAAGAAATATAGTCTAATTTTAATAAGAAAATTTTAGATATATTTTTTTAATTGTTCCTTAGCATTTTATCTATCTATATACTAATATTATAAAGAAACGTTTTTTTATAGGGTGTAAACTCCGGGACGCGATATTACAAACCAACAAAACTTTGAGACCTTGGCGAGATTAAACTCAATGAATCAAAAGCTCTAAAAAATTCCACCCTCCTCCCATTACTCCGGTAACTCATTTGTTTAAAGAAGGAAGTGCAGTTTCACTTCACCTTAATACTCGTGGAAGCCGAAACACTATTAAATTTGATAAAAAAAATGTGCTGAAACAATTAATAAGTTCTACGAGCAACTTATGAATTATTAATGTCTTAAATAAAATATTCGTGAAAAATGTTCCTTTAATGTTAAAAAATTATTTTCGTGTTTTATGAAAATCGTCTACACTATCTAAGAGCTGTAGGAATGTTTGCCACTGTTTTTTTTAGTATATGCCCTGAATACATAACTTGTATATGTCCCATTACAACTATTTTCCTAATATTTCTATTCACGATTTAAATAATTGCATAAAAAATACCCAGTAAAATGGCATAATGTGCTGTCTTATATTTTAATGATTATATGTTCACCAATAATTTGTTAAATTACAAGAATGTTTTTGCAAATTTTTTTGCAACTAAAAAAAGACACATTTGTTCGTGTATTAAAATAAAATGCAAGCTAAAAATTTGCTACAATATCTATGTTAACAATGGCAGATTTTTAAAGTTATTTTTTAAAATAAATAGTAACATTTTAGAGATCATCCAACAGTAATATTAAACATTTTTATTAATGTTATTAATCTTAACGTCATTTATCATCTAAGCAGTATGATGCACAGGAGAACAGTATTTAGATTGTTGTTGAATGTTTCATTAGTTCAAATTTGTTATTCATACTTAATATGACAATTTCCCAAATTTTCTTTTTTTATTGGCTTGTATGTGAAATGACTTTAAAAAGAATTTCTGTATCGATAGATCTATTAAGTTACCCCACAACAGCAAAATATAATTCTAACTATATAGACGTTTTGCACCGATTTTCACCCAAGTATGGCGTTTCGTACCCTAAAACCAAAATAGTTATAAGCAAAACAATATGATGGGGCTAACTTAACGTTAAGTTAGCCCCACGTTAGTTTAACGTTAAGTTAGTTCCACCACCTCTCCCATATGGGCAAAATGCAATTCTGATTATATGGACGTTTTGCACCGATTTCTACACAAGTATGGTGTTTTGCGCATCTGAAACAAAAATAGTTATAAGAAAAACAATATGGCGGGCTAACTTAAGGTTAAGTTATCCCCACCACCACCCAAATATGAGCAAAATTAAATTCTGACTATATGGTCGTTTGGCACCCTAAAACCAAAATACTTATAAGCAAAACAATATGGTGGGGTTAACTTAACGTTAATAACGCTAGCTTAACCCCGCCATATTGTTTTGCTTATAACTATTTTGGTTTCAGGGTGCAAAACGCCATACTTGGGTGCAAATCGGTTCAAAACGCCTATATAGTGAGCATTGGATTTTGCGCTTGTGTGTGTGTGGGGGGGGGACTTAATAAACTTGTGATAGATCTGTGATAATTTCAGTTTATAAAGGTCCAAACTGTTTTGAATAAAAATAGTTCTGTTATTATGAAAAGTAATTTTATTAAATAAATATTTCAAAAAAGATAACAGCAGTGCTTCAATAACATTTTATTTAAATGTTAAACGTTCTATATCCCGAATGAATAAAAGAATGGTTTTAAATACAGTGGTATTAAATATTTTCGTCATAGAAAAAGTTGATTTTTTTCTGTCTTTTAAGTTAGCTATTTACAAATCTATAATAGTATAAGGAAAGAAGTTTGTCTATGTGTGTATCTGTGTGTCTGTTCACTGTGTTCTCAGGAGACAACTGCACAAAGAGCCACAAAATATGGTAGGAAGGTGTTTCTATGTATGTAGTTTTGCACTTCCAAGTCCGATTTTTGAATATATTTGTTATGCTATTTTTAGCGTTTTCATGTTACGCGGCGATTTTTCCACATTAGTAACAGAAATCCGGTTTCGATCTTTTAGCCCAATATAGTAAATTTTGTCTTTTTCAATAAAGTTTATTCGGAATTTGTGCAGCGATATTTGAAAATCTTTGCCACTAAGAAAATTTCCCCAGAATGATTGATTGCCTCCATTTCGGCCTCAGTTATGTCTAAAATCGTCATTTTTCTCTTTTTAGCTTGGAGAGAATTGATAATTCTTTAAAGGTAAAAAATCATGAGTTTAAAAGGAAAGGGTGGATTATTAATTATCCAGATTTGGATTTTTTGATAAGATTTTGCGTTTTTTCACGTTTTGCGGCGACTTTTTTACATTATTCAAATGAATCCAATTTCAATTTTTTAACTCAATATAGTAAATTTTATCTTCTCTTCGATAAAAAATATTCCGAATTCAAACAGCGATTTTTGAATTTTTCGCGATTTGTTTTATGCGAATTTTAGAGTTTTTTCATGTACATAAAAGCATTTATGTATTTGATTTCAGAAGTTAGCAACGTAACTTACTGTATTTGTATGTCAAACCAAACCAGAGAGCCATTTTGTTTCTGTTTCAAAATATAACGATAATTGTTAATGTTAAAAGGTCCTTTGGTTTAATTTTGAGAGGGGAGGTTGGTGTCCGGTTGTAATTTAAATATCGCGTTAAGGCTCTGATCGAAATTACCCCCCCCCTTCCCCAAATCAGAACTTTTTAAATATCGGTCAGACTGAAACAAAATTTTTTCTAACATTCTTCCCAGGTCCCCCATGTAATAAACTTCGGTATAAATTTTTCATTCCTTGGTTACCACCATTTATGAATATTACTCACCAGCAGGGGAATTTATTTTCTCTCGTTCTAGGGGCTCGATTTTAACGAGAATTAGTTCATTCAACTTAACATGAAATAAATAAGATATAGATAACCAATTAAGATATATATTTGAATGCGCCCCCTGTCGGTGAAACTAAAAGATTCTCCTGCGCGTGCACCGAAATTGGATATTTTTATTGGAACCGTAAAAGAAATTTACCGATTTGATAATACCAGACAACGAAATATTCTCATTTTCACTCATCCTCGAATATTAAGAAGACTATTGGAGGTATCGATTCGAAATTCACACTATATGTAGTTTATTTTTCCGATTTCGAAAAGGCAAATTTTGTGAAAATCCGAAGGTAACTTTTCTTAATTTTGGCCAAAAACTGACCCGCTTTGAATCAAATAACCCAGACATTTGACGTTGTCGTATTGAGATTACTTCCGCTTCAGTGTTCATCTCTCTATTTACTTTCCGACAGACGAAATGGTTACCAGAGGAACGGTTTCGTGCAGCGATTTTTAGAGTGTTTTTGCGTTTCGTACTGTTTTTTGACGAGGCCGGGCAACGCCGGGAGGATCAGCTAGTCACATTTATAAAATAAAATTAAAAAACCTAACAGGCTACCCTTTTTCTTCATGAATGTAAGAATTATGTTTTCTAGTTACAAAAAGTTCTATTGACATTATTCTATTAGATAATCTCAAATGTTGATTTTGATTTAGAACTGATATTTTGTTATTAGCTTAAGATATATTAATCCTTATTGCTTAAATTAACTCCCTATAAAATTGATTTGCTGAAAAAAAGCACACATTGATAGGTCGGAATTTAAATAAAAAATTGCTAATCTCTAAGATTTAGCAATTTGAAATACTAATATAACGCACAAAATATTGAATTTAGTTATGTACTTTAGACTAAGCTGTGATTTAGATTAAACTTTTAAGGGAAAAAAATATCTATTCATAAAAAAAAATTACTCACGTGTTATTATTATTCAGATTTAAAATTATTTTATTTTCTTGTTCAGTTGTAAATTTAATTAATTTTTTTTATAGTTGGTCGTCAGCTGATGATTACATCACCCTTTGACCTTCATATAAAATTTATAAGATTTTTGTTTAGACTAGCAATTTTTACAGCACAATTGATAAAATGGTGTTTTTTGATAGTGAGTTACTGAGTTTATAAGATTCACAGGATCTTTCCTAGGTGTACCGATTAATTCCCGCTGTTTTACTTAATAGATGGCAGCAGCTATTAATGCAACGTTCAATCATTTGACATATAGTGTGTTTTGTTGTACTAACATAAGGCTTGAAAACCATAAATGTCAAAAGTTCTCAAAGTAATAACATCATATAAATATTCGTGCTCAAAAATGTCGAATTTCGTTCCTTCCAAAGAGTATTTGCGGACTGTGCTTTTGTTTCTGTTTCATTCCAAGAAATTGGCTGCTGAAAGTCATAGAACTCTTGTGAAAGTTCATGGTGACAATGCATTATCAGAAACAACATACAGAGATTGGTTTCGACGATTTAAAAGTCGTGATTACAGCGTTAAAGACAAAGAACGTCGAGCAAAGCTTCCAATTCCGGATCTTCAAACTTTTTTGGCTGACCTGGACGAAGATCCGTGTCAGATCAGTCCGAAACAGTTAATGGCCAACGCTACCGACAACAAATGATGAATTTGAACCATGAATTGATCGAAAAACGGCCAGAATGGGCTAGAAGACATGGAAAAGTGATTTTGCAGCATGACAATGTTCCGGCTCATACCACAACTTTGGTCACGGACACCGTAAAAGCGTTGGGATGGGAACTGCTGCCTCACCCGCCGTACTCTCCGGACCTGGCCCCGTCCGACTACTATTTGTTTTCATCAATGTCGCACGCATTGGCAGAGCAACACTTCGATTCGTACGAAAATGTGAAAAAATGGCTCGATGACTGGTTTGGCTCAAAAAAGAACAATTTTTTTGGCGAGGCATCCACAAATTGCCAGAAAGATGGGGAAAATGTGTCGCTAGCGATGGCCGCTGGTTTGAATAATCCATTTTTATTATTTCCTATGTATTTTTAGCTTCAAAAATCAATAAAAAACAGCGGGAATTAACCGGTACACCTAGTAGTGATAATGCGTGTTAACAAAATTTTAAATGTGATAAAATTTGAGAAACCTATATAAATGAATTCATTTATTTGCATAAAGGAAATCAGAATTATAAAATATCTTAAAATAGAATAATTTATTATTTGCTTTATTAATAGCAAAATACCATTTCATTCTGGAAATCAGATGTTTTCTAATTCTAAAGCATTTCAAAATACATTACACAGCACCGTATCACAAGATACTAAGAACAAGAACTACAGTGCATTTCTTGCGATCATTGCGACTCCATCAGTATCCATCTCTAGTAGTTCTTTTGGTGCGGTTTTTCGGAACCTTTGATATTTTATGGGTTTTGACGGAGACAGATGGAATCCATCAACTCCCTCTCCCTCGTCCGAAGGGTTTTGACAGCTTTATTACTTTATCCTGTGGAGATAATTACTACGTTTTCCATTGTGCATCTCCTCTCAAAGCAATAATAAAAAAAAAGGCTACTGTCAGATTTGGCTCAGATTTTGCCTAATGGGGGAAATTCTAAATTTAGATTTTCGCCAAAGTTTTTTCGTATATTAGGAAATCTAGATTTTTTTTTTTTCCAAAGATGCTTTGAAATAATAGATTTTTTTTTCCATTTTTTGACAAATGAAATCATGAGTTATATTTAATATGAGTATTTTACACTTTCTTTAATAATAATAATAATATAGATACTGCATTTTGATTTGTAATTCAATATATACTTAAGTAGAGGAAAAGTAGCGGTCCGACGTCAGGTGGAGGAGCTGAGGAGCCTGAGAAGGGAGGAGGGAGGGCTCCTCAGCTCCTCCACTCGAAGTGCAGCTCAGCTCCTTCACCCGAAGTGCAGCTCAGCTCCTTCACCCGAAGTGCAGCTCAGCTCCTTCACCCGAAGTGCAGCTCAGCTCTTTCACCCGAAGTGCAGCTCAGCTCCTTCACCCGAAGTGCAGCTCAGCTCCTTCACCCGAAGTGCAGCTCAGCTCCTTCACCCGAAGTGCAGCTCAGCTCCTTCACCCGAAGTGCAGCTCAGCTCCTTCACCCGAAGTGCAGCACCTGCCCACCGCTCGAAGTGCCCTCCACCACCTAAGATAAGGATTTCTACTAATAAGATAAGGGGATTAACGTTAATTTTAATTGGGGAACTTAGAAATTTTTCGAAGCATTTTTTTTCCGCGTAGAAATATCTATTACAGTGCAAGGCGAATTTTAACGAATTACAAATTTAATTAATTTTAATTGGGAAACTTAGAAATTTTTCGAAGCAAATTTTTTTTTTCAACTAGAGTAGGCCATTAGATATACATGTTAGAGCACATTACAGATGAATTTTAAAAGTCAATAATGATTTAATTAAAAATAATAATTAAAAAGGGTCATTCAATAATTTTAATTGGGGAACTTAGACATTTTTGCAAGATTTTTTTTTTCTTTTTTTTTTTTTTTTTTTTTTTCGTGGAGAAATATTTATTACAGTACAAGGTGAATTTTAACGAATTACAAATTTAAATAATTTTAATTGCGAGACTTAGAAATTTTTCGAAGCAATTTTTTTTTTCAACTAGAGTAGGCCATTAGATATACATGTTAGAGCACATTACAGATGAATTTTAAAAGTCAATAATGATTTAATTAAAAATAATAATTAAAAAGGGTCATTCAATAATTTTAATTGGGGAACTTAGACATTTTTGCAAGATTTTTTTTTTTTTTTTTTTTTTTTTTTTTTTTTTTTCGTGGAGAAATATTTATTACAGTACAAGGTGAATTTTAACGAATTACAAATTTAAATAATTTTAATTGCGAGACTTAGAAATTTTTCGAAGCAATTTTTTTTTCTAAACGAGAGTACGCAGTTTGAATAGGAGTATATGCAGTAGAAGTGAACGAATAATTAAAAATAATAATTAAAAAGGGTCATTAATTAATTTTAATTGGGAAACTTAGAAATTTTTCAAAGCAATTTTTTTTTCGCGTAGAAATATCTATTACAGTACAAGGTGAATTTTGAAGAATTACAAATTTAATTAATTTTAATTGGGGAACTTAGACATTTTTCGAAGCATTTTTTTTTCTAAACGAGAGTATGCAGTTTGAATAGGAGTGTATGCAGTAAAAGTGAATGAATAATTAAAAATAATAATTAAAAAGGGTCATTCATTAATTTTAATTGTAGAACTTAGGAAATTTTTGCGATTTTTAGTTTTGAAAATTGCCAAAAAATAGAATTTTTAGTTTTAAAAGTCGCCAAAAGTAGAATTTTTAGAGTTAAAAGTCGCCAAAAGTAGGATTTTCAGCTGAAAGTAATCTAAGATATAAACTCTCAACTGAAATGAATTTTGCCTTAAGGTGTGAGCTTTTAGCTAGAAGTGACCTAGAGTCAAAACTTCCTGGTCCCAGGAATCATCACGAGAGTTATAGTAAAAAATACAGGGTCCCGTATGAATTATACAGTACTAAATTTAACAGCTCGCCATCTCCCCCTCCCCCTCTCCCTTTTTTTACCCAGAGGAGCCCTTCGATAGCCTAACAATACACACTTCAAAAAATACAGAGTGCTACAAAACGAAGAATTTTAACGTATATATAAAGTAGTAAATAAACAAGAATGAAAAATCATGCGTAGCGACATAATTCATGAATCACTTTCCAACATCATTGAAATGTTATGTGAACAAAATATAATTTTTCCAGCTAGTGCATAGTTAATTAAAATAGTGAACAGATCCCTTTTTAATAAAAAGGAACCCTTCACAGTAATCCATTTATGCATAAGGACCCTTCATAAAATCAGATAATTTACACTTTACCCTGTTTTTTTTCAATTCAAGTTAGGCTAAAAGTACAGCTTACACATCGATAGGTTCAAAATATAGAAATCCTTCAAAAGAAACTAGAAAAAGTTAAAGATTTAAGCCCTGATCATAAAATAATGCGACTACCCAGTGGCCTTCACAAATAATATAACCCTATTCCTATTCGAATCCCAGCGGCCTTCACAAAATAAATCCAATAGATTCATGTTATTTTATGGCGACAGAAATACGAGAGACTTTTCATAAAAATCCAAGATCACTGTTTGAAAGAAAAGGACCCTTCACAATGTACCCTGTAAAAATATTTTAAGAAATAGACTGCTATTCTCAAATGAATATGATTTCATGAAATGTAAAAATAGGTTTTATACGAATACATTTTTAGTATAACGTTCAAAATATAGATTTTTTTTTTTTAAGTACATATTTCACCAAATTTATCATACAAATCTGTAAAATAGGGTAGATCGTTTCATGAAAAATAACTGAGTTTCGAGTGAATATGCTTTAAAATGTATATATTAGAAGGGAAACTAAGAAATGAGTGTTACCCCATCAACAGGCGGATTGCTGAATCATAATGAGTCATACTATCAGATAAGCGAAGATCTTGCTTTGACACGGTGAATCACTCGCGATAAGGAATACGGCTATTGGGCTTTTTCACAAATTTAATCAGTTTCTGAGACATTTCGTGTAGTCCTATATAGGTTCTACTCTTCATATATACATATGGTGATATATATATATATATATATATATATATATATATATATATATATATATATATATACTAAAATCTGTTAAGTTTTAAAAGGCTTCACTGTGTATTTAATGAAAAATAAGAACTAAGAAATAGCCATTAAGCGATACCCTTAAGAATTTTGAGGATAAGAGACGGATTTTAATGAATTTGATACAGGTTAGGGTAAAAAAAATACAGGGTCCCCTATAAAATATATGAATTAAATAACATAAAATTAAAATTAAATTGAATTCGTTTATGCTTTTTGTATTGCAAAGTATAGAAAATTCTACTAAATTGGGTTTTTAATATTTTTAACTTAAAAATTTCTTTTGAGGAATGTATAGGATAACTAACCTTTTGACTTTGTTTTTATAAAATATATATTGTACTATTTAGTTAGAGTATTATTTCAAAAAAATGTTTGTTTTTAATATTGAAAAAATATATATAAAAATGTATCTTACCTATAAAGTTCTGTACTAGTAAAGTAATGTACTAGACTTCAGTCAAATTTAATCGTCTGCTATACTTGTCTTACAACAACTGAACGGTAACATGTTCACTTATCTCTTAAAACCACGGGATATTGTGACGTCATGGATGAGACATAGGGTAGAATACAGAATGAATAGGTATTATAAGACTGAAAAATAAAATAATCATAAATTTTGTATACTTCATACAAACACTTACAGTATGAGAAATGATTGCTACTATTAACCATATGAGAAAATGAATCATTAGCTAATCTTATTTGTGTATGTCATATTGAACTAACAGGCTCGAACATGCGTGAATTTTGACTAGAATTATTCACTGAATGTAAAAAAAAATTATTTATATTTAGATCTAATATTTATATCATTTAACATTTTAAATTCCTATTAAAAGTATATACATTAGTATACTTGTGAAAGGTCTATTTTTAAGACGAAACATTGTGTGAAATGTCCTGTTTTAGGGTTAAAAGTTTCGTGAAGGGGTCTGTTTGAAGGACCCTGTTTCGAAATGACTTAAGAATGCACAATTTTATTCCTAAATATTCAACTCGATTCGTTATATTTGCTTTATTGAGTATTCAATGAAAAATAATAACTAAGAAATAAAATTTAAAAATAGTAATTAAGAGATACCCTTAGGAATTCTTGCGATAGGAGATTGGTTTTAATTAAATAGGTTAATGAATCTAATTCGATACAAGTCATACTAAAATAGAAATTACACTAAAAATACAGAGTCCCCCACAATACACATGAATTATACTTCACTAAATTTAATAGCACCCTCCCCTATTTTCATAGAAATGGCTTCAATATAATTTAGACTAACAATATACAATTCAAAAAATACATAGTGACCACAAGAAGGATAGGAATTCGATATATACTACTACTTAAGTAAAATATAATTTCTTTTATCGCATAAAATATATTAACAAGTCCTGTAAAAATATATTAACAAGACATAAACTATTAACACATGAGTTAAAACATATTGGTTATACAAAGCATATATATATATATATAAATTTATCATTACCTAAAAATGTCAAGCATGATTTACTGGACTTCACCTAAATTCAACTAGATTCTTCACCACGTGGTTTGATGACATCACTGATCGCGATAACATTCTAGATAATATTCACTGATAAATGTATAGATAAATTAATATATGATTTTTCTATTGTTTCATAAAACATAGTACATGTACTATGTATTACGAAATAATATATAGATAAGTTATGTATTAATTTATCTATACATATATTATACAAATCAATTAGAGGTAAATTGTTAATTGCAATTAGCAATTGGTTCTTTTATTACCCTAGTCACGTGATCTCTGACGTCACTGGTGACGTATTGAATGATACCACATGGTCACGTGATATCACTTAATCAGTGACGTCACATGTCACGTGATTAAATCTTATCAGTGATTATATTAGCTGATAAGGCCCTGAACAAGCATTCACTTTTCTCAGAGTCTTAGTGTGAGACGGTTGGGTGCTTAGCTAGCTGGCGTGTTAGGTAAGAATAGTATTTGTATATATATTTTTAATATGACTTTAAATTAATTTGATACCTACTATGTAAAACGATATGAATATGTTTTGAATATTAGAACTAAAAAATAATACTTTGAAATAATAGACTTACTAAACAGTAAAATTTAAAGCTATGTAGATAAATTTTCTAAAACTAAGTTGAAATGAAAATGGTAAAAGTTAGGTCAGTCTCATGTTAGTGTTTATCATATTAAATCTACAAAAGAAATTTTTAAGTGGGAATACTAATAATCCAAGTTACCATATAGATATTATAAGTTAGTAGATTCATAAACTAATGAGAATGTATATAATTTTAATAAACTATGTGATTTCTGCAGATATTTAAAAAAAAACAAGTGAGTTTTCAAGGGAAATGTACATAGTTTACCAATTTACTTCCTAGCTTTATCTTACCATAGGCAATGGTCTAAATCAAGTTAGGACATATACCTTGGAAATCATATTCATGCGACTAAATAACCTGGGGCTCACTCAGCCCAGTAGTTAGCGTGATGGGTATAAAATACCTGGGGCTTAATCAGCCCAGTAGTTAGCGTGTTGACTATATAATAAGCGCGGGCTCACTTAGCCCTGTGGTTATCGTGGTAGCTATAAAATAAGCGAGGGCACACTAAGCCCAGTAAACGTGGTGGGTAGAAAATATCCTGGGGCTCACTCAGCCCATTAGTTAGCATAGTGGGTATAAAATAGCCTGGGGCTCACTCAGCCTAATACTTAGTATGGTGACTATAAAATAAGCGGGGGCTCACTTAGCCCTGTGCTTATTATGGTGGCTATAAAATAAGCGGGGGTTCACTAGGCCCAAAAGTTAGCGTGGTGGGTATAAGTTAGCCTGGGGCTCACTAAGCCCAATAGTTAGCATGTTGACTATAAAATAAGCAGTGGCTCACTTACCCCTGTGGTTAGCGTCCTGGTTATAAAATGACAAGTCTGATTATATGTTTGTGGGTTCGAAACTTGTTCGGTTTAGACGATGGGATTTCGAGTATTCAGAAAAGTCGAAAAAATCATGATGGTGCTCCATATCCTTATAAATATTATGTGTTTGAATATGATAACGATAAGTTAAGGAATCTATATCCGTAAAGAGTAAAACTGCACGATCTTTGTATGTTTTCTTTATAAAATTGTAATGAAAATCATACATAACTAATTTAGATAATTCTAAAATAGAAAATCCAACATAGATGGGTTGGTTCATTAAAATGCTAGTTTTTAGTCGTTCTACGGCGGTTAAATCTTCATCATATGTCTTGAATGATTTAAAAGTAGGCGAAGATACTAATTTTTTTAAAAATACATTTCTAGTATGAATTATTAAATCTAATTCACTTATTTCAAATTCTTAACGATAGTCGCATAGCATTGGAAAGTGTTTCATAAAGTATACCATGACTCATGATTTTTCCTTCATATTTATTTATTGTCACTTATTGTAGATCCTATTTTATAATTTACGTTAAAATTTTTCATTCATTCCTATCATTTTCTGGGTACTCTGTATATATTTTTTAGGTGTGTATTGTTAGTCTAAATTTTATCGAAGGTATTTCTGTGATAATGTAGGTGAGGTAGCGCATTGTGTAATACAGTGTAGTGCTGTATAATTAATGTGTATTTTAACTATAATCTCTGTTTTAACAAGACTTGTATCGAATTAGATTCATTAACCTATTTAATTAAAACCTATCTCTTATCCTAAAATTTTTTTAAGTTCAAACATTAGCATATATCTTAATTAATATTTCATAGTTAGTATTTGTCATTGAATAATCATTGAAGCATTTTAAAACTTTACAGATTTTAGTATATATATATATATATATTTGGTGAGTAGCACCTATACAGGGCTATACGAAAGAATTTACATATATTAATGGTTTTAAGTATCAATCTCGCTTTAGATAGTCACGTGACATACATTTAAAAAATCCATATGTATCATGGTAAAAGAAAGAACATATGTGATATATCTTAAAGTCTGCATGAATATAAAGAAAAGGATGTCTGCGTTTCTGTAGGTGTAAGTCTTTGTATTACTAAAGATTAAATTTATTATTTGATGTTTTAATTTTGTCTACCCTACGTAAAGAGAAAAATAACCATTTCTTTTAAAACAAAATAAAAAGTACTTTAAAAATATATTACTACTAACCTTACTATATATCTACATACCTAGACCTTAGAATCAACTCGTATACTTTCTTTAGAAGAAATGAATTGAAATGTGTTCTTATCAGTGAATATTATCTAGAATGTTATCGCGATCAGTGATGTCATCAAACCACGTGGTGAAGAATCTAGTTGAATTTAGGTGAAGTCCAGTAAATCATGCTTGACATTTTTAGGTAATGATAAATTTATATATATATATATGCTTTGTATAACCAATATGTTTTAACTCATGTGTTAATAGTTTATGTCTTGTTAATATATTTTTACAGGACTTGTTAATATATTTTATGCGATAAAAGAAATTATATTTTACTTAAGTAGTAGTATATATCGAATTCCTATCCTTCTTGTGGTCACTATGTATTTTTTGAATTGTATATTGTTAGTCTAAATTATATTGAAGCCATTTCTATGAAAATAGGGGAGGGTGCTATTAAATTTAGTGAAGTATAATTCATGTGTATTGTGGGGGACTCTGTATTTTTAGTGTAATTTCTATTTTAGTATGACTTGTATCGAATTAGATTCATTAACCTATTTAATTAAAACCAATCTCCTATCGCAAGAATTCCTAAGGGTATCTCTTAATTACTATTTTTAAATTTTATTTCTTAGTTATTATTTTTCATTGAATACTCAATAAAGCAAATATAACGAATCGAGTTGAATATTTAGGAATAAAATTGTGCGTTCTTAAGTCATTTCGAAACAGGGTCCTTCAAACAGACCCCTTCACGAAACTTTTAACCCTAAAACAGGACATTTCACACAATGTTTCGTCTTAAAAATAGACCTTTCACAAGTATACTAATGTATATACTTTTAATAGGAATTTAAAATGTTAAATGATATAAATATTAAATCTAAATATAAATAATTTTTTTTTACATTCAGTGAATAATTCTAGTCAAAATTCACGCATGTTCGAGCCTGTTAGTTCAATATGACATACACAAATAAGATTAGCTAATGATTCATTTTCTCATATGGTTAATAGTAGCAATCATTTCTCATACTGTAAGTGTTTGTATGAAGTATACAAAATTTATGATTATTTTATTTTTCAGTCTTATAATACCTATTCATTCTGTATTCTACCCTATGTCTCATCCATGACGTCACAATATCCCGTGGTTTTAAGAGATAAGTGAACATGTTACCGTTCAGTTGTTGTAAGACAAGTATAGCAGACGATTAAATTTGACTGAAGTCTAGTACATTACTTTACTAGTACAGAACTTTATAGGTAAGATACATTTTTATATATATTTTTTCAATATTAAAAACAAACATTTTTTTGAAATAATACTCTAACTAAATAGTACAATATATATTTTATAAAAACAAAGTCAAAAGGTTAGTTATCCTATACATTCCTCAAAAGAAATTTTTAAGTTAAAAATACTAAAAACCCAATTTAGTAGAATTTTCTATACTTTGCAATACAAAAAGCATAAACGAATTCAATTTAATTTTAATTTTGTTATTTAATTCATATATTTTATAGGGGACCCTGTATTTTTTTTACCCTAACCTGTATCAAATTCATTAAAATCCGTCTCTTATCCTCAAAATTCTTAAGGGTATCGCTTAATGGCTATTTCTTAGTTCTTATTTTTCATTAAATACACAGTGAAGCCTTTTAAAACTTAACAGATTTTAGTATATATATATATATCACCATATGTATATATGAAGAGTAGAACCTATATAGGACTACACGAAATGTCTCAGAAACTGATTAAATTTGTGAAAAAGCCCAATAGCCGTATTCCTTATCGCGAGTGATTCACCGTGTCAAAGCAAGATCTTCGCTTATCTGATAGTATGACTCATTATGATTCAGCAATCCGCCTGTTGATGGGGTAACACTCATTTCTTAGTTTCCCTTCTAATATATACATTTTAAAGCATATTCACTCGAAACTCAGTTATTTTTCATGAAACGATCTACCCTATTTTACAGATTTGTATGATAAATTTGGTGAAATATGTACTTAAAAAAAAAAAATCTATATTTTGAACGTTATACTAAAAAAGTATTCGTATAAAACCTATTTTTACATTTCATGAAATCATATTCATTTGAGAATAGCAGTCTATTTCTTAAAATATTTTTACAGGGTACATTGTGAAGGGTCCTTTTCTTTCAAACAGTGATCTTGGATTTTTATGAAAGGTCTCTCGTATTTCTGTCGCCATAAAATAACATGAATCTATTGGATTTATTTTGTGAAGGCCGCTGGGATTCGAATAGGAATAGGGTTATATTATTTGTGAAGGCCACTGGGTAGTCGCATTATTTTATGATCAGGGCTTAAATCTTTAACTTTTTCTAGTTTCTTTTGAAGGATTTCTATATTTTGAACCTATCGATGTGTAAGCTGTACTTTTAGCCTAACTTGAATTGAAAAAAAACAGGGTAAAGTGTAAATTATCTGATTTTATGAAGGGTCCTTATGCATAAATGGATTACTGTGAAGGGTTCCTTTTTATTAAAAAGGGATCTGTTCACTATTTTAATTAACTATGCACTCGCTGGAAAAATTATATTTTGTTCACATAACATTTCAATGATGTTGGAAAGTGATTCATGAATTATGTCGCTACGCATGATTTTTCATTCTTGTTTATTTACTACTTTATATATACGTTAAAATTCTTCGTTTTGTAGCACTCTGTATTTTTTGAAGTGTGTATTGTTAGGCTATCGAAGGGCTCCTCTGGGTAAAAAAAGGGAGAGGGGGAGGGGGAGATGGCGAGCTGTTAAATTTAGTACTGTATAATTCATACGGGACCCTGTATTTTTTACTATAACTCCCGTGATGATTCCTGGGACCAGGAAGTTTTGACTCTAGGTCACTTCTAGCTAAAAGCTCACACCTTAAGGCAAAATTCATTTCAGTTGAGAGTTTATATCTTAGATTACTTTCAGCTGAAAATCCTACTTTTGGCGACTTTTAAAACTAAAAATTCTATTTTTTGGCAATTTTCAAAACTAAAAATCGCAAAAATTTCTTAAGTTCTACAATTAAAATTAATGAATGACCCTTTTTAATTATTATTTTTAATTATTCATTCACTTCTACTGCATATACTTCTATTCAAACTGCGTACTCTCGTTTAGAAAAAAAAATTGCTTCGAAAAATTTCTAAGTCTCGCAATTAAAATTATTTAAATTTGTAATTCGTTAAAATTCACCTTGTACTGTAATAAATATTTCTCCACGGAAAAAAAAAAAAAAAAAAAAAAAAAAAGAAAAAAAAAATCTTGCAAAAATGTCTAAGTTCCCCAATTAAAATTAATGAATGACCCTTTTTAATTATTATTTTTAATTAAATCATTATTGACTTTTAAAATTCATCTGTAATCTGCTCTAACATGTATATCTAATGGCCTACTCTAGTTGAAAAAAAAAATTTTTGCTTCGAAAAATTTCTAAATTCCCCAATTAAAATTAATTAAATTTGTAATTCGTTAAAATTCGCCTTGTACTGTAATAGATATTTCTACGCGGAAAAAAAAATGCTTCGAAAAATTTCTAAGTTCCCCAATTAAAATTAATTAACGTTAATCCCCTTATCTTATAGTAGAAATCCTTATCTTAGGTGGTGGAGGGCACTTCGAGCGGTGGGCAGGTGCTGCACTTCGGGTGGAGGGCTGAGCTGCACTTCAAGTGGAGGAACTGAGGAGCCCTCCCTCCTCCCTCCTCAGGCTCCTCAGCTCCTCCACCTGACGTCGGACCGCTACTTTTCCTCTACTTACTTAGAACTCAAGATTTCATTTGTAAAAAAAAAAAAAAAAAAAAAGAAAAAAAAGAAAACAAAACAAAGAAAGAAAAAATGTTGTATTCCAATCATTCAATAATTATTTCGATTCTAATTATATCCAGTGAAATCGGATGTTGCTTTCTCTTTTTCGATAAATGAATTACTTATCGAGGTATAGAAATTCTAAAAAAATTTCTACTTTCGACAAAAAAAGAAAAAGAAAGAAAGAAAGAAACATCATTCGATTACATAGTTTCTCAATAAGAACAGGGATTTCTAATTTTTTTATACGTATACTTGATAAATTTCTTAAGTTATTTTTAATCCTTCATTTTTTTAATAGTGTGTTTTTATGCGAATATAATTGATTTTTCTTAAAGAATGTGTATTTCATTCTTAGTTGTCAAACTATATTTCTAAAATATACAATTAATTTATAATTTTATGTGCTAAAATCTTAGCGCGAAACATATATTTAAAAAATAATTTGACAACTAAGAAAAAAAGAGACATCCTTTAAGAACAGTACACAGAAAACAGAAGTTAATATGATTGATTAATTAAAGATATATTTTAAAAATACGAATGCATCACAGAGTCATTGGTTTAACATTAGTGAGAGGAATTTGAAATCTCACTGATGAAGAGCCTTAAAAATAGTTTTATAATTGTTTTTTTTTTTTGTTGTTGTTTTTGTTTTTTAAGAGATAAATTATTATAAAAAAAAATTATTATGAGTTATTTTGCAGTTTTTCGTTCTTTCTTTTTTTTTCTTTTTAAGTAGTCATTTTAAAAAGTAACCTATAATAAATGAAATGTTTTAATCATATTATTTCGATTCTAATTATATCCAGTGCCAAAATTATGTTTTTTTCTTTTCTTTTTTTTACATCCGGGTCAAACATAAATCCCCCCCCCCCCTCACCCGTCATTTGCCAAAAGAAAAAAAAAAGCTTAAAGAGAGGTTTTCAGTCCATTCCCTTAATTTTTTTTTAAATATAGAATAAATGTTAGGATTGTTTTATACATTATTAGATTTTTTTTCCCCACACAACAACAGTTCTGACACAGTTATGAACTCATTTGTAAAAGCAAAAGCACGACACTTCCAGCCTTGCTTTTGGAAAAGTTTTGAAATCGAATGTTGCTTTCTCTTTTTCGATAAATGAATTACTTATCGAGTTATAAGCGATTGTTGTCACGTGACATGTTTTTCTCCTTTAACACGCAGCCGCGTACGGAAACTCAGTTCAAAACGCCAACTTTGAAAGAATTTTCTAAAATATCTTCTGCCTTCAACAGAAAAAAAAAGGTGGGGGAGGGGGCACCATTCGATTACATGGTTTCAGAATAAGAACACCTGCCAATTTCGTGCGTTTCTAAACAAAAATGAATTCGGAAATTTGTCAGAAATTAATTCTTTTGGATTTCAGACCAGCCTCGATAAAGTATTGTTCTATCGACTCTAATGGAAAAACTGCCTTGTTAAAAGCAAAGTGAATAAAATTAACGAGTACATTTTTGTTTTGGGTCGATTTCTTGATATTTTTGCCTACATTTCGTTATTTATTTTTTGTACCGAAAGACGAGACAAATCTTCATTTTGTTGCCCGTGTTACGGAATAAGCCTCCTAATTAAGATAAGTGCTAAAACAAAATAAAGAAATAGTCAACTCCATCTAATAGAACTTACATGTGGACAATCTTTCTGTGCCGCTGACATCTGGTTAGCCGATACTAACAAGGAGAATTTATTGCCTGTTAGAAAAGACTTTATCCGCTAGTCATCTGCGGAACATTTGTGTTAAGTATCATGGGACATTTTCAAAGACAGTTTAAGCTCAACTCCCTTTTTAACGAGACTTTTACTGACTCTCTATTTTATAAACACTTAAATTTGACTTTTAATGATGCAAAATGGCCAATTTTAGATAATGATGTTTATCACGCATATAACCTTTTAAATGTAACACACTTGTTGAGAAAAGCACGTGTGTATTTTCATATATATGTTTTCTGCTCACTTCTCGCTTGAACATCCGACTGACAGGATGCAAAATGTTCTTTCTTAATTTTTATCTTATATATTAAATTCTTTTCTTTTTCCTTTAAAAGTGTGAAGATGATTTTTCTACTTAGTGCACCACTACAATACGATGGAATACAAATTTTACAGCAGTGTTCATTTTATAGTGAAATAATATAATTTTCCAACGGATACTTCATACAAAATAATATTCACACAACAACAAACAAAGTTGTTAAAAATGGATTTACTCGGATATACCACTGATGAAGCTACCTAATGGTAAGAATATTCCTTTTACTTCTATTAGAAGTTTGTGAAGAAAAGTGATTAAGTATTTAGCAATAAAATAAATGAGGTAATTAACCGTTCTCACGCCTTAATACTCGTTAGGTAAAATATTGTCTAACAATAGGATTATGAGACTGAGGTCTCATTAGGTAGATAAAATAAAACATAGATCCTCAAATAATAAAGTAAAATCCGGTAATCCGATAAAAAGAAAAAAAATATATATTCAATTAACTTGAAGAACTTAAAAGAAAAGAAAAGATAAATAATGGCATACGCAAAGGACAGTGCGTGTATTGAAAAACTAAATGCGAACAACTATTCAAATTGGCGATTTAAAGTTGAGATGCTATTGATACGTGAAGAGCTTTTTGAAGTCGTCACGGACGAAGCTCCAGATCCGATAACCGCTAATTGGACGAAGCGAGACCGCAAGGCAAGGGCCTTGATAAATCTTAGTATTGAAGATAGCCAAATAATAAATATAAAGCATCTTAACACAGCTAAAGAAACCTGGACCACTTTGAAAAATATACATGAGCGTTCGAATCTGTCAAGCAAGTTACATCTCCTTCGAAAACTTTATAGCACAAAGCTAAATGAAGGAGGGAATTTAATAACACATATTACCAAATTATTGGAACTTGTAGATAAATTGGCCGGAATAGGAGAAGATATCTCAAATTCACACATATCTGCCATTTTATTATGTTCGTTACCCCCATCATACGATACATTGATTACCGCGATTGAAGCGAGAAATGAAATTGATTTAACGCCTGATTTTATTAAAGGAAAGCTTATAGATGAGTATACTCGAAGAGTCGAGAATTCGGAAAATTCAGGCAACGGGTTTAAAGCCTATAAAACACAGGGTAAATTAGGTTACACAGATCAAAGGAGAAACAATAAATTTTGTTTGTATTGTAAAATGAAAAATCATTCATATAGCGAATGTTGGTTTCAAAAAAGGAAAAATAATCATACAGTACAACATAACAAACCGTTCAAAAATAAAAACCATTCTACTTCTTTGTGTTTTGAAGAAAATGTACCCGACAAAATTGCGGAACGGCATGATACAAAACAAACTGAAAATAAAAACGTAGCGTTATTGACTGAACAATCGGAAAACAAACAAATATTTATCATTGATAGTGGAAGTTCAAGTCATATTGCTAATTCTAAAGAAATGTTCTTGAAAATAACCAGCAACGATGAGACAAATGTGACTGTTGCAAATGGTATATAGTAATAAACACTGGAAAACAAGACAGGCAAATTACACTTCGTGACGTATTGTATGTACCCGATATTGAAACAAACTTGCTATCAGTTAGCAGGGCTACTAAAAACGGATGTCAAGTAAATTTCGATAAAGATACGTGTGACATCATACATAATGGGGAAATAATTCTACAAGGTAGATTGAAGAATAACTTATATGAAGTGCATGTAAATAATAATAAACCAGGGGATAATAATTACGCGAACATTACGCACACTTGTACAAATACAAGATGTATAGACTTATGGCATAGGCGACTTGGACATAGAAGTTACGATGCAATTAAAACCATTGTACAAAAACAATTTGTAAATGGTATAACCCTAAATTTCTGCAAACACAACACCTATTGTGAGGTATGCATTAAATCCAAAACAAACGATACCCCATTTCCAAAATCGGTCGCATATAGAGCCACAAAAAGGTTAGAGTTAGTGCACACTGATGTGTGTGGTCCGATAAATACTCCTACCATAGGGGGAAAACGCTATTTCATCACTTTCATAGATGATTACTCCAGATTTTGTTGACGAAAAAAAGTGAAGCGTATGAAAAGTTAAGGGAATACATTTCGACCGTGAAAAATAAATTTGGAAAATTTCCAACTGCCATCAGATCCGATAATGGCGGAGAATATGTTAGCGATGAATTAGAAGAATACCTCAAGCATAACGGTATTGAGCATCAGCACACAGTACCATACTGCCCGAGCCAGAACGGGATTGCTGAGCGTAAAAATAGGTCACTTTTAGACATGACTAGAAGCATGTTAAGTGAGGCTAACCTCCCACATAGACTCTGGGGAAAAGCCATATGTACAGCCAATCATTTGCAGAATCGCTTACCATCGAAATCCATTAGTTCTACCCCCTACGAATTATGGTTAAACAGAAAACCAAATATAAAATATTTGAAAGTATTTGGGTGTACCGCATACGCATATATTCATAAATCTAAACGCGGCAAATTAGACGACAGAGCTGAGAAAGGCACGTTCGTGGGATATGACAACCGGTGTAAAGCGTACAGAATATTTACAGGAGACGGAAGAGTAATTTTAGCCAGAACCGTCAAATTCGCTGAAAATAACATGTGTAATTCAAATGTTGAGAAAAATGTTGACACAATTGATCTGATGTCAGAAACAAGCAAACAAGCACAACAAAATAACACTAGTATAGTAGAATTTGATCTAACATCAAACCAAACTTCTCCAGATACACCATCCGCGTCTCAACAAACACAACAACCGAGAAGATCTGAAAGACACAATAGAGGTGTGCCACCGGACAGGTTTGCATATGCAGTCCGGCACGATCCAGTATATGAACCAAAAGGTTGGCAAGATATGCGTTGAGAATCCGCAAGAAAAAAATAACTGGATTGACGCGACACGAGACGAAATAAATTCACTTATGGAAAATGAAACCTGGATTTTGGTGAAACCACCACAGGGAGCCAATGTAATTGGATCCAGATGGACCTACAAGGCTAAATATGATGAAAATGGACAAATAAAGCGTTATAAAGCCAGATTGGTGGCTCAAGGCTTCAAGCAAAAATACGGGATAGACTACGATGAGACATATGCTCCCGTAGTATCACACACCACCTTAAGATGTTTCTTAACTGTCGCAGCTTACAAAAATCTTAATGTTAGGCAAATAGATATAAAAACTGCTTTCTTGCATGGAAAAATTGATGAAGAAGTGTACATGGCACAACCCGAAGGGTACGTGAACGCAAACGAACCAGAAAAGGTCTGTAAACTTCGTAAGGCCATATATGGGCTGAAGCAAGCAGCCCGGGCCTGGTATACAAAAATTACTGAATCGCTTAAAGAGTTAAATTTTATACAGAGTAAAACAGACACCTATCTATTTTCTAGAGGACAAGGGGAAGATACAGTGTATATAGTTGTATATGTAGATGACATCCTTGTTGCAGGAAGCATCCATTTAATTGAAGATGTCATAAATAAATTAAAAGCACAATACACACTCGAAGATTTAGGGGAAATCAGCAATTATCTTGGGATAAAAATTCAGAAAATGCACAATGGCTTTAAATTAAATCAAACAGCGAAACTAACGGAAATTTTTAAGAAATTTAATCTCGAAGAATCAAAGCCATACGCGACGCCAATGGAAACGAATTTCCTAAGATCAGAAAAGGAAGAAAATCCAATGCCCAATAACACAAAATTTAGACAAGCGATCGGTGCGTTATTATATATCGCGACAATTACAAGGCCAGACATATTATTGGCAGTGAACATTTTGAGTCGAAAATGTGAAAATCCGTCCGAAGAAGATTGGAAAGGTGTTAAACGGCTTATTCGTTACCTAAATCACAGTAAAGATCTAAATTTGGTAATCAGCAACGAACATCCACCAGTGTTAGAAGTGTACACCGATGCTGATTGGGCCGGTGATACGCAAACCAGAAGATCTACTACTGGAAATTTATACCTATTAGGGAAGAATCCAATACATTGGATAACAAAGCGCCAGTCGTGTATTGCTCAATCATCAGCAGAAGCTGAATTTGTAGCAGCTACAACAGCCGTTCAAGAACTTACATGGTTATTAAGACTGTTAGAAAACTTAAATTTAACCCAATCTCTTCCGATTACTGTCTATGAAGACAACATTTCATGCATTAAGATGATCGAATCGGACAAATATACAAATAAGACAAAGCATATAGATTTGAAATACCATTCAATCAAACATATGAAGGAAAATGGAACAATAGAAATGTGTTACTGCCCAAGCAAATCTATGATTGCAGATGTGTTTACCAAACCGGAGCCCAAACCTGTATTTCTAGAAAACAGAGACAAACTGAAACTGCAAAGTGATCTTCATTAGGGGCTTAAGGGGGGCTTTGTTGCCCGTGTTACGGAATAAGCCTCCTAATTAAGATAAGTGTTAAAACAAAATAAAGAAATAGTCAACTCCATCTAATAGAACTTACATGTGGACAATCTTTCTGTGCCGCTGACGCCTGTTAGAAAAGACTTTATCCGCTAGCCATCTGCGGAACATTTGTGTTAAGTATCATGGGACATTTTCAAAGACAGTTTAAGCTCAACTCCCTTTTTAACGAGACTTTTACTGACTCTCTATTTTATAAACACTTAAATTTGACTTTTAATGATGCAAAATGGCCAATTTTAGATAATGATGTTTATCACGCATATAACCTTTTAAATGTAACACACTTGTTGAGAAAAGCACGTGTGTATTTTCATATATATGTTTTCTGCTCACTTCTCGCTTGAACATCCGACTGAGAGGATGCAAAATGTTCTTTCTTAATTTTTATCTTATATATTAAATTCTTTTCTTTTTCCTTTAAAAGTGTGAAGATGATTTTTCTACTTAGTGCACCACTACAATACGATGGAATACAAATTTTACAGCAGTGTTCATTTTATAGTGAAATAATATAATTTTCCAACGGATACTTCATACAAAATAATATTCACACAACAACAAACAAAGTTGTTAAAAATGGATTTACTCGGATATACCACTGATGAAGCTACCTAATGGTAAGAATATTCCTTTTACTTCTATTAGAAGTTTGTGAAGAAAAGTGATTAAGTATTTTGCAATAAAATAAATGAGGTAATTAACCGTTCTCACGCCTTAATACTCGTTAGGTAAAATATTGTCTAACACATTTGGCCCTCCTTACATTGACGATTTAATACCAAAGATAGCAACCAGTCTTTCCGATACTCAAGAAAATTTATGGGTTATCCCTCCATCCTTTGGAGGGATATGCAATGTAGAGCCTTAGAGGAGTGATATCTCTTGCCTGTGCTTTATCCCAAAAAACTGGTTTCTGCCCACCAACGAAAGTGCCAAAAGCTGCCAGCTCCAACCCATCAAACCATTCAAAATTTTGTTGATTTGAAATGTCGCCTCCTGTATACTACCGAAACAATTTGAAAAGTAATGGTGGCAAAATGATTGTGACAGACTCCGCTCCAACGTAGGCTATATTTTATGAGTATCACTGCACCCGAAGTGTAAAAAAATTCTAAAATTGCAATTAATGTTATACCGTTGGGGATAGAAACCTGAAATTTGGCATGGTGGATACTTTTAAGATGTAAATGCTCACTATGAACTGCTTCTAAAAAATTCGAAATTTAAGAGTGAAAGGAGCCGAAAGCGTTCTAAAAAGTTCTGAATTACTATTTGAATAAAACTTTTAGGGCAAGGAAGATGTAATTTGAAATGGCAGTTACTTTTAAGATCGTAAATGTTCACATAGAACAGTTTCTAAAAATAATCGAAAACGTTCTAAAACTGCTTTTACTGTAAAGCCGTTGTGGATAGAAACCAGAAAATTGTCATGGTGCTTACTTTTAGGATTTAAATGCTCGCTAAGAACTGGTTTTTAAAAAATTTAAAAGCGTGAAACAAGTAGTAGAAGTTCTAAAAACGTTCTAATTTGCTACGTAATTGGAATTTTTAGGGGTAGGAAGTTTAAATTTAACATGGTTGTTAGTTTTAAGACGTAATTGCTCTCAGAGATCAGTTTCTAATAATAAATTCAAAATTTAAAAGGGTGCCCGGTCAAAACACGTTCTAAAATTTCAATTACTGTGATACCGTTGGGGATATAAACCTGAAATTTGGAATGGTGGTTACTTTTAAGATATGTAAATACTCGCTACTACCGGTGTCTAAAACAAAAATCAAAATTTAAAAGGGTAAAACGAGAAAAAAGCTCTATAAACGTTCTAAATTACGATTTATTTGAAATTGTTAGGGCTAGAAACTTGAAATTTGACGTGGTTGTTACTTTTTAGACGTAAATGGACGCTCAAAACAGTTTCTAAAAAAATCGAAATTTAACCCTGCGTTATTCGCATGTGTATCTCTGTGATACAACCCGTCCTTTTTCTCTTTTAAGTTCTGAACAAAATAGAATCGTAACCTGTGGTTGCCTCTACCTTTCTCCTATCAGTATAAATCTTTCAACCGCATCACTTGCTCACAGTGTTGAATTCAGGGGTTGGACCGGGCGAGGGGACATTCCCCTCTGGAGCACTGAAATGCCCCCCCCCGGAATTTTTGAGATTTTAGACTTTTAATGGTTAAAAAGTGCAATTTCCCCCCACATATTTCATGCATATTAATATCTAAAGTCCCATTTTTTAAGTCGCGTCACTTTTACGAATAAATGTTCGATATTTTATTCATACCAATTTTACTACTGTTCTTAAGTATTTATTTTATATATAGTATTTTTACTTTTACCTTAATTTTTTTGTAGACTTTGATAAAATCGCTGATAATGTACTCTCGCTTATCTGATTGTGATACACCCGGATTTTGTGAGTGTCGGATAATTAGGAAATGCTTTGAAATTAAAACATACGTTATTACCTGTAAGAATATCAGAGTTCACATAATAACTAAAGTCTCACTTTTTTAAGTGCTAAGTTATGTTATCTTACATCATATTCTTTTGTTTACTAATAAGTTAAATAGCCAATCTCTTAATGACAATCTCTTAAATCCCCTCTATTTTTCAGGTTTATCTAAGCACTCGAAGAGGAACATGGATTTTGCCAAAAGTAGGACCCAAGGGATTACCGATGGATTCAATAGTTATCAGTCGATATAACCATTTCCTTGCCAAAATATTACCATATAGCGTGATCTGTAATATATTTGAATCATTTGTTAACAGTTATTTAGATCACTCGCTGTACAATTTGAAACCAAAGCATAGAATATTAGGCCAACATCCGACAGCAAGTGATTCAATGCCTATAAAATTGCTCAGTGGCGTTGTCGTCACCAGAGGCAACATCAAAACGTTTACTGAAAATGGAATAGTATTTGAAGGCGAAGAGGTAATTTAAAAAATGCTATTTTTATTATTTTTTGCTGGTAATATGAATGAAAGAGACACACTCATCTCTAATTATCTCTTTTATTAAATATATTTATATTATCAAGCTATTGAAAACTTCCTTTAAAATAAATAGTTCTATATATATTTACATATTTTTTAATGTTATTCTTTAACTTCAAGCATATTTAAATATATTTTTATAATTAAAAAAATATATTAAATATTTTCCGGTACTTTAAAAAGGTACTTTTCTTTATGAAGAAAAAATGCCATTAATATAAGGAAAAAAGTGCTTTTTTTTTACTTATTGAAGTAAAAGAGGTTAATTGTTTTGATCCCAAAACGATCGCCATGTTTTCAAAATTGTTGGTATCATTTAAAGTATTTTATACTACTATATTGTTATGTTAAAACGTTTTCGATTTTAAAACTGAATCCGTTAAGATTTACTCAAAAAACCATATACTGTACGCTTCAAATTTCAGCTACAATATATAGAGTGAATGAGAATTATCTTTACAACTTTGACACTCGAAGTTATGTACATATAAAAGCAACACGCAATTTCATTCGAAAAAAAAAAATTAATATCCGAGCAATAGTCCAATTTCTTCCAAGTATGTTTTAGCTTGTCTAGAACTACATCTATTCTATACAATTCAACTGTGATTCTTCTCTTCAAATCACTAATATTATGAAGGATGACCATGAGACTTGTTTCTGGATTAATAAGTAATTATATTTAGAAATGTACAAAGAAAAGTATATAACGAATAAAAAATTAACATCTTCAATAGAATATTTATCTGCCGCTACAGATAAAATCGCTCAAAAAAACGTCATTTCAGTCCGATTTCATCACTGTTTAAAAGAGGATCTCACGTCATGTTCGTTCTTACGTAATGATGACGATACAGCACCTCTAGTGATCTGGAGTAGAGCTCCTATAATACAGGCTGAATCATACCGCCATTTAATGACCCAGCGGACGAAAAACCAAACTAAAACCGGTTTGGTTACCGTACTAGTGGACCGCGAGTGACAGTGTAACAGGGACGGCGAACACCTGCTCAGGCGGTTTCCTAATGCTGAGCTAGGTCACAATATGGCGGTTATTTTGGGCAACATAATGGATATGCGTCAGCTTCCCTTATCTGGAGTGCTGTCAATTTATGAGGAGGACTGGGTGGCTCTGTCCAGAATTTTAGTCATTCTGATAATTCGGCTGAACTCAAACGGCCGTCAACAAGAACAACAGAAATTAAGGACTGGTAATAGATCTGAAGAAGGTAATAATTTGAATAATCTGGTAATAATCTGAAAAGATAAAGAAATCAAACAGCAACAAAAAGTTCAATTACAGAAGAGTTTACAAATTTTTCTTTTTAAGGGGGAGACAGTTCGTGATGTATTCATAAAATCAGTATTGACACAGCTCAAACACAATCTCATAATATTCATATTCACCGTCTACCTCAAGAAAACCTCGGTCGAACGCTCAAATGGTATTCATCATTAATTTGATTGGATAGGCCGCGATTAGTTCAATCATGTTAATCGTGAATTTCATTTGAGCGTTCGACCAACATTTTTCTGGTTGAGGTAAATGGGGAATACGAGCATAATGCATCTTTAAAATAAACATTTTCAAAATAAGTCTTTGGAATCAAGAATACATTTATTAAAAGTAAAATGTGATTTTAATTTTTACATCGTAGTTTAAAATATCGTAATAAAATGTATGTTGATTAGCAACGTTTTGTTTTCGCAAAATATTCGTATTGATATCTTTTTTGTCCTTAAAATCTTGTATCTTTTTTTATTCTTTTCCTTTTCATCACATTTTATAATCATAACTGGGGTGACTTCCTCAGGGTACTGCCGTTTTTTCATAATTAAAATATTTGTTATGATCGAGATGATATTTGTCAAAATCGGTGTACGTTTTCTTCCAGAAAATCTCTTTTTGTCACGAGATTTTTTTTTTCTCAACACCTGTTTTAGTTTTTTCACTTCATATCACCAGAATAATTTACTTCAGAATTTTGTTTTTAAGCTAAGGTATTTCTCGTTGTAAGTTTTTGCAATCTTCCTGGGAATCATCTAATTTTCTTTGAACTTTTCTTTTTGAAATTTCCACTCATTAAAATTATTTTTTTAAGCATCTAACTCCTTTTCTAGTTATTTAGAATGGTTATCTTTTACTAAACGTTCTCTGTATTGTTCTGTATGTTATCACTCTTCCTTTAATTTGGGACACCAATTCTTTCACGCACCTCGCTAATTTTCTGTGTTATTATTTGGCGATGTTTATCTTTATTTCTTATTTTAGCTTAATTTTCTTGTTATACAATTTAGAGTCTAGAGATATTAACGCGTGTTTGATTTTGTTTATTATGACATTACTAGGTCTTTTAATTCAGTTAATTCATTTTCTAACACTTTTGTCTTATTTCAGCTTCTTTAACTTTGGGAGTAGTATATGGTACCTACTCTGGAACACTTTTCATACTCCACTAAATGCAAATATTGAACGATTATTGTAAGATTTTTCATCAAAAATTTGTCAGTCTGAATATCGAGAGTTGTAACGATTATTCATCAAAAAGTTCGTCAAAATGTGTGCATTTTTGAACAAATTTTAATATTTTTAATGAAAATGTTTGCCTGTCGACTAATCCGATTATTGTAAGATTGTCCAAATGATGATTATAAAACAACCCTTGAAAATCCAATGGAATGCTAATATTTTTCATCAAACTTTATTAATCGTCTATCAAATGCTAATAAACAACCTTCCTCTAGGATGATATTGATAGGAATAATGAAAGCAAAGACCAGCGTTATATAATAAGTTATCAGCATTATAACCAATCCTAAAATCTTTAGTTGCATTAAAAGCTATAGAATAATATAAGTCATTAGCTCCAGGACTATAAATATCAAACCATTCTTTTGTTTCTGGTATTATATTCCAATTGTCATCACATTTACTTTCTATCCAAAAATAAATTCCAGGTTGAGAAAATTTAGAGCGTTGAATAGAGAAAGAAACGAAAAGTTGAAAGATACTTGCAAACAATTATTGCATTCGGAGATTTTTAATTTATCATAAGTATTTTAATACTCTTAAAGTATGTAAGAAAAAGGAAGTCGATTTAAGAAATGGTTAGAGTAATTGAAAGATTTATAAACACTGTTACTTTTCATCTTTATTCAAAAGTAGTCTCAGTTCATTAATAAATCGTATTAAAATATTTTTTAATTCAAAAATTTCATCCATTAGTCTTTCTCTATGAGGTTCTTCTTCTTCATAATAATGACCAAATTTTTTATTTAATTCACCCAGTTGAACGGAAAGTCTTTTTTTCCAGTTATCGTTATAAAAATTATCTGGTAATTGATCAAACTTATATTCAATCAGATTGCAAAAATCTAGTCTATGCATATATTTTTCTAAAAACCTTTCACCAAATGTTTGAAAACGAGCTATTTGCAACCAATTTAGTCCTTCTTCCAGTTTGCACATTGTGTTTTCTGAAAGTTTTTGAAACATGGATACTTTATGTAAATCTAATCTTTCATGATAGGTTTGAATAAATTCGTCACTTAAAGTTTGATATTGAGATATAACAACCCAATTTATATAATTCGAATGTTTTAGTATAAATCCTTCAGACAGCTTTTGATTCTTAGATACTAAATTCCAATCGAATTCTTCTTTATATTTTTCTAGAAATTCTTCTGAAAGTTTTTGGTGTATACATATAACATTCCATTCAATATAATCTATGAGTTCTTCCATAAAAGATTCGGATAATACTGAATATCTACAAACTAACTTCCAATTGAGTTGATCTTTCAAATTTCGTAGGACATCTTCGGATAAATTTTTAGTTTTAGAAAATTCGTCCCAGTTGATATCCATTTAATAACGAACCTATTTTAAAAAGCAATTTTTTCAATATGCATCCAAGGTTTTAAAGTGATTGGTATTTTGGGTTTTATCCAGACTGTAATGATTTCACCGCGATTTCCATTGACAAAACAAGTTTCATAATTATCACTTGTCTCTCTGTGTAAAATTGTTTTATCTCCGAATTTAAGTTCTATTTCTGTATCAAAATATCTACTATTATCTATTAAATATATAGTAATTTTGATATACATATTTGTAGATAATCTCATATCCTTATTCAATAAGTTAGAACTCATCAAGTCGAAATTTATTTTGGTAAATTCTTTTTCTGTAAAAGTCTGAAAATCATCTTTTATAGTAACCCAGATATCTTTACTGTCTACATATATTTTATTGACTACGTCTTTATCGTTTTCGGGTTCTGAAACATTCGTAATTATTTTATTTTTTGCATCAAATTTATCATTTTTTAATATTAACGCATTTTTTTCTAAATATCGCTTATTGATAACATTTTTTGCATCTAATGGGTCTGCGACATTGCCTATTCTTTTTCCTTTAGCATCGTAAGCTTTTCCTTCAATTAGATGTAAAGTATTTTCATCCAGTTCTTGTATTCTCTCGGCTGTTTCTTTTGTGAAAGTTAAAAAATTACTGTCGTAATTGGTATTATTTTTGTCTATAAAATCTTTTAAGTCAAAATGATTGTTTTCTATTTTATTCAAAACGAAACGTTTAGTGGTTAAATCTAAATCATCGATTGGATCTGAAGAATTTTTTAATATTTTATTTTCCATATCGTAATGACCCTCGTCCGTTAATTTAAAACCTATACCGGGTGGTCCGTTAGGGCCTTTTCGCACAGGATTATCATACGGCGGATAATAAACAACCATTTATAAAGACTAAAAAATGTTATTCTCCTAAGGTTTTAATCATAGTAATTTCTTTTTTATTCATATTTAATATACATTTCTTTCTTACTTCTAAAATATAGTAAAATACATATTCTTTGGTTGTTTCTTTTTCTAATTTCCAATTGAATTCTATTCTCAAATTTTCCAGAGTAGTATAGTTTACATGATTTGACAAATCAAAATGAATTATAGGATATAATTTACCGAAATCTGAGTAATTTACCATACAACCGGTTTCTGTGTTTAGATTATTGAGACCTGATTCCAGAAAAGATTCATATAATCTATTATATTCCTTTTTACCAAAATCCATAGTATATCGCTCTGCTGGTAACGGCGATCTGTTAATCATCAACCAACATTCGATCATATCCAAATTATCAAATATCATATTATTCTTTTTAGGATTTTCATTTCTTTCGAAATATTGCGGAATTACAAATAATCTTAAAACTTCATCGGATGTAGCAGATATAGAATCGGAGCCACTTTTATATTTATTAATAGGACTAGATCTGTTAATTTCATACTGATTCCAGTTTATTTCTATATCCGTATTAGATAATTTTAACTCATTATAGAGAATCTCCGCACCATTTTTAAAGTCGACGTATCTCACCCACAGTGCTATGTCTTCAATTTCTACTTTATAATCTGGATTTGCAGCGTCTGTGTAAATCATATTTCTACTATCGTCTCTTTGGAATTCCAGTCTTATTATGAATCCAGAAATGGCTTTTTTATATTCTGTGACAAAATCAAAAATTTCCTTTAAAGGCGTCCATGTTGTAACTGAATTAGTATTTTTCGACAATTCCCATCTTTTTTTAAATCCTTTATTGTAGTTTTCATTTTTTACAATTTTTAATTTATTGACGATATCTGTTACAGGGGTGGTAGCCGTTATCGTACCATCGTCTTGAAGTAAACTTTTATTTCTATCAGCACTATCACTGGTATCTGGATAAAAACCTATATTGGTGGCTTCAGATGTTGAATAATCTCTGGTATAATCCTTCAGTCTCTTAACCTGTAGAATGTAGGAGTGATAGTCTCCAACTGATTCGATTATTTGTTTACCTATCTGAAGTTTTACGCCTTTCATAGAACATACAGCTGCGACATTTTCATCATTTATAGATGCGCCACTGGATTTTACAATTTTCCACTTTGTCTCCAGATAACTCTCCGATAATGAAACAGGATCATTGGTATCAGTAATTTCGAAATGAAACGTCGTATTTTCTTTTTTGTCATTATGGCTTGTACTAGGTAATCTTATTTTTTTTAATTCGCTACTTTTTATATCGTTATTATAAAAATAACGAGTATCTCTCAGATCATAATTTTTTTCCATTTATTTAGGAAGAATTTTCAGACCTGTTCCTTTCATCTTTTTTGAAAATATTTCTTTCAATATGTCAGCATCCGTCAATCTGTCATTCAAATCTACTTTTTCAGCTTTAAAAAATCCTTTTCCTTGAATTCTTTTACTTTTCCTATATAATCTGTGTTTATTCATTTATTTATTGAGAAAATTTAGTTAATATCAATTGATATATTTTTTCAACATAATCTTCTTTTTCACCTACGACTCTAAAATTATACTCAATTAAACCTTTATTTAAATCAATTAATTCACCATTTTGATTCGTAACTCTCATCCTTATTCTACGAATTGAATCCCTATTCAGAGGATAATATATTAAACTATTGAATTCTTTCGAAATGATAACACCCGGTACATCCCTCGGTGTAAAAGAATAAATAACTTCTGAATTATTCTGGTTGATTAAAGATCCATTCACTACATCACAATGAATATATATAATGTCATTTCCGTTTGTTATATCCGCTATATTTTCACCTTCTATTACAGTCTCTTCATCATGACTTTCGTAGACCTTTTTTTCAAAGCCTATTAACTTATGAAAATCGCTTTTTGTTAAGTCGATATTCCAACCTTTAGTTAATTTAATAAGCATTCTTAGTCTAGATTGTATTCTACCAAATTTTACCGGAGGATCGTCTGAACCAAACGCTTTCATCACATCTATATTTAAATCTTCAACGTTTTTATTACCGTAAGGAATAGTGATAGATTTAACATTATTCTCATCTGTGTATACGTCAAACATATTAGTTTTATCTGTTATGTTAAACCATGAAAAGGTCATAGTAAAAGATTGCAATGCTATTTTTTTTATTTTAAGAGGTTTTGGAAATTCAACAGTGAAGTCCTCTGATTTTTCATGACTTTTTGGTTTCAATTTGATCATTTATTAGACAGTAAAAAATCTTTAAAGATGAAAAACAAACTCTTCGTTATAATCGCTAGGCTGTTGAGTAAATGAATTAAGTACACATTCTGGACATTTACCTTTATTTCTTTCCTTTATATATTTCATACAAAATAATCCACAATTTACAGAAGTAGGTTTTTGTAAAAAACTATCATTGTGAGCTATATTGACTTTTTTATTGGACAGTTTAAGAAATTTCATAATATTTTCGGGAATATATTTTTCTTTGAGTTTAATATTTTTATATATATATTCCCCAAAAGGATCGAAATATTCTACATAGTTATATTTTGGATCATTATAGTAACAAACCCAATGTGTTCCAGGACCCGTCGAAATATCTAAATTAATAATCCCGCTTTCAAAATTTCCAATCTTTTTAGGAAGTAAATCGGATGTGAAAACACCCCTGAATCCTCTTTCATCTTTCATATTTTCTTTAATCGTTTCATCGGATATACCCAATTCTGTTACCGGGATTTTTTTTTTTTTTAGACACTGACGCTTTTAGACCCGATCCTTTGTTTTCCCAAGGCTGAAAAACTCCAGATCCCGATATTTTATCTAGGATTTTTTTAGTTCCCCAACCCGCCGCACCGCTCGCAGCACCGAGTCCTAGTGATGTTAAAATAGGAATTAAAAAGGGTAAAAATCCACCGTTTTTATCTAATTGAGTTTTGCTTATATTTATTCTTTTACCTTTGCTAATCTGATTTATCTGTGTTTTGGTTAAATACATCTCATAATTGGGAGTTTTAGAATTGTCTATCTGCAGTGTCAGTTCTTCTTTTTTTCTGAGCGCTGATTTCAGTTTACTAATCTGCCCGTCACTCAAATGAATCTTCTTTTTTACATAACTCATTTATTAGGCAGCAAAAAGCTGACGCTTTCAAAGAAGAAATTGATTGTATAAGCGTTCTTTATCTCCGTTAGTTATTTTTTAGCTTTAATGAATTTGTCTATTAGCAGTTTGACTTCATTTCTTAATTTTTTCGACTTGCTACCTTGACATATTTTATCCAATAATTCAGATAATAAATCTAATCCTTTTCCCACTTTCATTACTTCACTACCTTGAATTGTAGTTAATCTACCCAGATATCTTTGTAGTTCCTCTTCGTTATTTTTAACAGCGTCTAATTCAACCTTTTTCTGACTTAATTCCTCCTCTGAAAGATTTCTAGCCCTATTAATTGTACTTTGTAAGTTGCCTTTTTTCCTCGATAATTCTTCTTTTAACTGCTTTGCCTTTGCATACATTTCATCTAATTTTTCTTTATTGTCTAGGAGTTTCGAAGGTTTGTATAATTGTACAGATTTTAAATAATTAATATCTAAATTTTGATCAACATTGTAAGTAAGTGGTGGTTCTTTATATAATTCTTTGACATCTTCGATCGCATCAGGAATAATTCTAGATGATTCTGCAATAGGCTGTAAAGATATATTTAATTCCTCCAGTTTATCATTGATAGCTTTAATATTTTCTTTTCTACTTTTATCCTGTTCTTCTAATTTTTTAGTGACAGGTTTATGAAATTCAGTTAAACTTTTGTCTATACCTAGCTTTCTATCACGCTGTTCTTCATTATTTTTTCTAATATCTGCTTGTAATTTGACAAGTTTTATTGCATTTTTTAATTCTTCTTTTTGTTTCTTATTTCGATCTTTTTCTAAATCGTTTATTTTATCCATTTATATGATTTGAAAATAGAAGCGACAGCTTCGCCGTCTATTTTTACTGACAGCTAATATGCTTTTACTGGCAGTAATTTTATTTTTACTAGCTGTAAATTTTCTCAGTAAATAAATGATTAAAATTAAAGATTACACAGAACCGGAAGAATTGCCTGACCCTAAACAACATCGTTTTTTACCCAGACATCCTTTCAGATTATTAATAATCGGCCCATCTGGTTGTGGAAAAACAAATTTACTAATAAATTTATTAAACGGTTTTGAGAATCCTAGTAATTTAAGATTAGATTTCGACGCTTTATATTTATGCGCAAAAGACATTTCTGAGCCAAAGTATTCTAAATTGCAAGAAGATTATACACTGTTTGAAGGTGTTGAAAGAGACGATATTTTAAAATGTAAAAAAATAAGTAAAAATAAAATAAAGGAATTATTAAAGCAGTATGATAAATATAAAAAGAAAGTACTATTTTCTTCAGATTTGAGTGAATTTATTACTGTTGATGATCTAGAGTCCTCAGAAAAAAATCTTGTTGTGTTTGACGATTGTGTTACAGAAAAAGATCAGAAAGTTATAGAGGATTTGTTTATAAGGGGCAGAAAGAAAAATGCATCCATTATTTATTTAACGCAATCTTATTACTCAACTCCTATAAATATTAGAAAAAATTGTAATTACTTCATATTTTTTAAGCTACAGCCTAGGGAAATTAATCAGATAATCAGAGAAATAGACGGAAATCTTACAAAAGAAAAATTTCTAGAAAAATATAGTTCTTGCAAGGGTAATTTCTTTATGCTAGATTTAGTAAATTCTGAAATGAGATACAGAAAAAATTTTGAACCTATATAAATGAAAGAATATTTAGAAAAGAGATTATATATTTATCGGAAAAGTTACAATTTGTATCAAAAGATAAGTATTTCCTTATCAGTTAGCAAATTTATGTTAAGTGCTTCGGGATTATCAGCTTTTGCGTTCATACCCCTCGCTGCTTTGAGTTTAAGTTCTGGAATTGTAGAAGTCATTGAGAAATCTTTAAATATTTTAGAACGAAAAGAAGAATACAAGCAATGTTATAATTTTTATAAACAACAGTTAAATTTATTGAAAGCTAAAAAAATTTCAGAAGAAGTGTATGTCAGAGAACAAGATTTTATAAATAATTTAGTATACTTCCCAATCGAAAAGTATGTGAAAAAAGTACAGTTGAATGGATATAAATATTCTTCTTAGAAAGCGTCAGCTTTTTGCTGCCTAATAAATGAGTTGTAAAAGTAAAAAATTTGTTGTTACGTCTTTAACTAAAAAGGGTAATTTTAAAGGTGGATGTTTAAAATGCGGACAAACTGGATCGGGTCTTCTGAATAAAGTCATTAGTAATTTACCTTTCGAAATGCATTTACCTGGCCATAATTTTACAGGCCCGGGGACACAATTATTATGGGGAAAAACACGATTAAACCCAGATTTAACGTATAAAAATTCGTCTAAACCTGTTAACAGAGTGGATGAAATTGCATATAAGCATGATAAATGTTATTTAGAAAATAAAGATACAAAAAGTAGAAATGAAGTATGCGATAAGAATATGATTGATGGACTAGATAATATTCAAAATCCTACGATTAGAGAAAGAATTGAAAGAGGGATTGTAAAACCGATTATTCAAGCTAAAAAAACTTTCGGTATGGGAAATACAAAGATCTATTGTTTAAAATGTAAAAACCATACAGAAACAAAAGATATTAAAGATGCAATTTCTAAAAATAACAGGCCAATGATGAAAGGTATTTGTCTAGATTGTGGTTCTAAAAAGAGTGTTTTTTTAGGAAAACCCCAGGGAGGAAAGATCCTAAAAGTATCTTAGGGATGAAAGATCCTAAAAGTATCTTAAAAAAATATATTATCATCCTGAAAATGGTTATTGTGGGATCAATGAATTAAAACGGAAAACAGGTTTCAGTCAAAATCAAATTACAGATTTTTTACATAGCCAAGATGTTTATACCAGACATAAGCCTTTAATTCGTAAATTTAAACGAAGACGCTTTTATGTCAGTCATATCGATGACCAATGGCAAGCAGATTTATTGTTTATCAAACCTTTTAGTAAATATAATAACGGAACTAATTACTTATTGACAGTGATAGATATATTTAGTAAATATGGGTGGGCCATACCGATAAAAAGAAAAACAGGACAAGAAGTAACTGAAGCATTTAAAAAGATATTTAAAGAAAGAATTCCTGAAAAACTGCAGACAGACAAAGGATTAGAATTTGTAAATAAGTTAACTTTAAAATTATTTAAAGATCATAATATTCAGTGGTTTACAACTGAAAATGTTGAAATAAAATGTTCTATAGTCGAACGATTTAACAGGACAATTAATAAAAAAATTAGAACCTATCTAGCAGCTAACAATACTAAAAGATATATAGATGTTTTGGACCAATTAGTTAAAAATTATAATAATTCCAAGCATAGGTCTATCAAAATGACGCCTGCCGAGGCTAGTAGAGACGAAAACGAATCTGAAGTTTATAAAAATTTATACGAAGAAAAAATAATAAGAAAACCGAAATTCAAGGTTGGCGATAGAATAAGAATTTCGAAATACCAGACTGCTTTTACCCGCGGATACCAGCCTACTTTTACGGAAGAAATTTTCATCGTTTCACAAATATTAAACACTGACCCCATTACTTATAGAATAAAGGATTTGAATGGTGACGAAATAAAAGGAACTTATTATGAACGGGAATTAGTTAAATATAATAAAAAAGATAAAATGTTTAAAATTGAAAAAATAATAAAAAAGAAAGGAAAGAAATGTCCAGTTAAATGATTAAATTATTCCGACGAATTTAACTCATGGGTTGACGAAAAAGATATCAAGTCAATTTAATTTTTCCGCTATAATATCAAAACTCCCGCCTAGACGGGACTTTTTCAAATATTATTATGTTATTAAAATAACTCATCAAAACTCCCGTCTAGACGGGACTTTTATATCAAGTCAATTTAATTTTTCCGCTATAATATCAAAACTCCCGCCTAGACGGGACTTTTTCAAATATTATTATGTTATTAAAATAACTCATCAAAACTCCCGTCTAGACGGGACTTTTTCAAATATTAAAATAT
The DNA here is from genome assembly GCA_963931845.1 of Maratus michaelseni. Classification (NCBI taxonomy): domain Eukaryota; kingdom Metazoa; phylum Arthropoda; class Arachnida; order Araneae; family Salticidae; genus Maratus; species Maratus michaelseni. The sequence continues at coordinate 299,672,384 of OZ007587.1, read as the reverse complement.
AAAAAAGCTATAATATCAAAACTCCTACGAGGAAATGCATTACATTAAAATAAGTTTAAATAAATGAATTGTGACTTTTTTAAAGACGTTTTAATAGATGATTCTAACTTAATGGATTCTTATGACAAAGAAAACAAATGTCAAATACCCGAAAAATATCTCAAAATTTATGACCAGATGAAAAAATGTGAAATAATGTACGATTCGGATGGTGAATATTTTACATATAAAAATATAGATGGTTTTTTAAGCGAAAGACGCAAATCCCGAATAAGTCGTTTTAAAGCATTGAAATGGAAATTGAAGTTAAATATTCCATATAAAGCTGAAGAAATGTTTATTCAGCTTTTAGATTTAGTGTACTATAAAAAGTCGATAAATTACCTATATTTCATAAAGAAAATATTAGATTATTATAATATTGATAATAATTTGAAAGTAAAATTTAATAAGAAAAACGAAGACATTTGGAATAGCTTTCTAAAAAATGTTTCTTAATAAATGGAGTCTAAAGTTTGCAAGCATTGTCAGATGACAAAAAATTTAGACCAATTTTATACTAGATTTCGTTACGGTAAAACAGAACATTACGCTAATTGCAAAAGTTGTCATTTAGCTATGAAAAATAAAAAAATTGATTGCGAATGTGGTAAAACATACACTCTAGCTCATAAAAAACGACATTTAAAAAGCAATTATCATATCAAACGAACGTCGAAATAAGTTTATGATATTGAATGTCGTGTTTTTATTCAAACATATTTTATTTATTATTTTAAACAGATAATAAGATATTGAATGCTGTGTTTTAAATTGAACATATTTTTTTAGATGAAAATATTATATTAAATGTTGAGTACTTATTTGAACGTATTATACAGAATGTTGTGTTTTAAATTGAACATATTTTGAATGAAAGTATTATACAGAATGTTGTGTTTTAAATTGAACATATTTTTTAGATGAAAATATTATATTAAATGTAGAGTATTTATTTGAACGTATTTTGAATGAACGTAAAATAGAAGTGCCTGATTATGACAGTGATTTTTCGGCTAAATAAATGGGTAATTCAAAAAGTACAAAGATTTTGACAGGTAATTGTACAACTGAAAGAATAAATGTAGATTGGAATCATACCTTTAATGTTCATCCTAATGTTCATATAACGCCTGTATGTAAATACGGCGAACCGTTTTTCATTAGAATAACAGAAATAGATAAAAACGGATTTCGATTTGAATGTTTAAAATTGAATGGCGAACCTGTAGAAAAAAATTTAGATTTCTTTCAATGGACAGCAATTAGTCCTTTTGAGTAAACGATGGAATATATTTTTTAATAGTCGTTTTCAGAAATTATTCAATTTAATTTAATTCATAATTTTAACGACATTCATTTTAAATCGCTTAATCTAAAATTAGCTGCAACCGAAATTGGATCGCTATTAAAAATGTATAGCAAAAAGTATTCATAAAATTTCTTCTATATAAATGGAGGAAACTCTAAGATTGATATCTGTTTCAAAAATACATATTTCAAAATTAAGGCAAGTCGTAAAACTTTTAAATATAAACCAACCCCAACATTGTAAAAAAGATGAATTAATTAGATTGATAATAAGATATATAAAAGAAACTGGGGAATATAAATATGTTTTAGTAGATTTATTAAATTTAGACGTCACAGATTATTTGAATGAAAAATTGAAACAATTTATAAATGAACCGAAAAACCGTCCAAAACTTAAGAAACTCTTTGATTATTACGGATTGAAATATAAAGATGAAAAATTGATCAAAAAGACAGAAAAAAAAGTCAAATTAGAAACAAATTTGGAAAATCTGTTTAGACCCGATTATGAAATTGTTGAGAAAGACAAAAAATTTGTAAAAAAATTTAATACTTATAGATATGTTTATAAAATAAGACAAATAAATAAACTCACACCGGGCCAGTATTATAGTATCTTAAAAGATTTATTCAGGAGAGCAATTGGAAAAATCGAAGGAAAGGTCGATATTATAGTATTCAATCCCGATTTGACACAGCCCTTTCACCCTAAAATGATGTCAACGAAAGAAGCCTATGAGACCTACTTAGATGTTTTAACGCACAAAATGGAATACAAAGAGTTGGATATTAAAGATTGTGAATTTATTTTTACGGTTGTTGATTTGCCTAAAGGTGGTAAACATTTGAAATTACTGAACAATAACGATGTTGTCGATAAAAAAAGTATAATTCAAATTAAAAATGACGATAATATCTGTTTGGCTAGATCCATCGTTACAGCCTTAGCTATTCTAAATCGTAAAATTTTATGCAAAAAATTGAATCTAGAAAAACTTACAGATTTAGATGTTAAATACATAAAAATGGGTAGAAAATTACAAAAAAGTTTAGCGATAAAATTGCATGAAATTTGTGATATTCCGTTAGAAATGTGTAATTTAGAGCATGTTAAACAATTCGAAATTTTTTTAGATATTCAAATAACTATATTTTGCAGAGAAAATTTTAACGAAAAAATATACAGTGGTACCCATAAATCTAATTGTGTTTACATTTTAAAAAATAGAAATCATTTTGATGTCATTACAACGGTTAAAGGATTTTTAGGAAAAAAGAATTATTGTGATTATTGTAAAGTCAGTTATTATAGAAGTGATCAACATAAATGTCCTTTAAAATGCAATAGATGTTTTAAGAAAGAGAGTAATTGCGAGGGAGATGATATTCAGTGTAATGATTGTTTTAGATCTTTTAAAGGAAAAAACTGCTTCGAAAATCATAAAAATGAAGCAGTCTGTGAAAAACTGTGGAAATGTTTAAAATGTAAGAGAAATATCAATAGAAAACAAAGAGGACCGAAAGATCATAAATGCGGAGAAAGACAATGTAAAAACTGCAGAAAGTGGGTTTTGGAAGATCATAAATGTTATATACGTAGGAAAGAATCTAAGGGAGGAACTTGTAAAAATATCTGTCCTAAAAATATAAAAGACAGAGAGAAATGGTGTGAGAAATGTAAAAGGTCAGAATTTACAGAAAAATATATGTTTTTTGACGTTGAAACGAATCAAGAGACAGGAAATCACCAAGTCAATCTAGTCATAAATCATGATTTTAATGGAAAAGAAAAAATATTTCAGAATGAAAATGAATATTGTGAATGGTTATTCCAAAGAAAACACTGCGGTTATACAGTATTAGCGCATTATGGAAAAGGATTCGATTTTCAATTTCTAGCTAAATACTGCTTTAAAAATAAAATTAAAGTGTTTACAATATATCAAGGAAATAAACTCATATATATGCAAGCAACCGCTTATAATATAAGGTTTATCGATTCTATTAATTTTACACTGATTCTGTTAAGAGAATTTCCTAAAACATTTGGACTAACGGAATTGGCTAAAGGTTATTTTCCTCATTTGTTTAACACTAAGGAAAATCAAAATTATGTAGGGAAATATCCTGAAAAATACTATTATGGTTATGATACTATGACTTTAGATCAAAGAAAAACTTTTGATAAATGGTATAAATCGGTAAAAAACGAAATATTTGATTTTCAAAAAGAAATTATAAAATATTGCAGATCTGATGTTGATATTTTAAGAAAAGGATGTTTAGAATTGCGAAGATTATTTCTAAACATTGCTGATATTGACCCTTTTAAATATGTCACTTTAGCTGGCGTTTGTATGGCTATATACAGAGATAAATTCATTCCAGTGAATACAATAGCGATTGATGAGGAGTTTATTCCAAAGGATCAATACAGTAAGAAATCGATCATTTGGTTAGACTATCTGTCTAAAAAACACAATATCAAAATACAGCATGCTTTAAACGGTGGTGAGAAAAAACTGAAATTAGGTGATAAAACTTATAAAGTAGATGGTTTTTATAATAAAACCGTTTATCAGTTTCAAGGATGTCATTGGCACGGTTGTCCTCGCTGTTTTACAGAATCCACTGTCAATCTTCAAAATCAGATATGTATGAAAGATTTGTATGAAAGAACTCAAAAAAAAAAAAAAATAAAAGATAAAGGATTTGAATTGATTGAAATATGGGAATGCGATTTTGATAGTGACAAAGAAATTAAAAAATATATGAAAAATGAATGGAAAAGAGATTTTGTAGAACCTTTAAATCCTAGAAACGCATTCACCGGCGGTAGGTGCGAACCTACCAAATTAATCTACGAAATGAAAGAAATCGAAAAGGGTAGATATATCGATGTTTGTTCACTTTATCCAACAGTGAATTACTTTGATTACTATCCTGTTGGTCATCCGGTAAAGATTTATAATCCGGAAAAATATGATAAAAATTGGTATGGTTTGATACAATGCAAAGTACTTCCACCTAGAAAGCTCTATCATCCTGTTTTACCTTATAAAGGAGAAAAATTAATATTTAGTTTGTGTAAATTATGCTCAAAACCTATAAAATGCGAAAAGAAACAATGTAAAAAATGTTATGATATGCGGAATAATGAATGTAATCATACGGATGAGGAGAGAGCTTTTACTGGTACGTGGACAACTACCGAAGTTGAACTGGCTATTGAAAAAGGTTATAAGATTTTAAATATCTATGAAGTTTGGCATTTTGAAGAAAAATCTAATATATTATTTAAGGATTATGTTAAAATGTTTTTGAAAATCAAATTAGAAACAGATGATAAATGGTCTGAAAATTTCAAAACTGAAAAAGAATATAAAAGGTGCGTAGAAAAGAAACTGGGTATAAGGTTAGGAGAAATCAAAGAAAACCCAGGAATGAGATTTATATCTAAAATTTGTTTAAACTCTTTATGGGGAAAGTTCGGACAGAGAAAAAATATGAAACAAACAGAGAATGTAACAGAATTGGCAGATTTTTATAGAATTATACTGAACGACCGCATTAAAGACTTGAATATCATATTTTTAAATGATGAGTGTGTGCAAATGGATTATAAGATGAAAGATGAATATGTCCAGAATAACTTTAATACGAATATTTATATAGCAGCTTTTACAACCAGTTCGGCTAGAATAAGATTATATGAAATGCTTGATAAATTAGGAGATAAAGTAATGTATTACGATACAGATAGTATTGTTTATATCGATGATGGCTCTAATAAAGTAAAAACGGGCTGTATGCTAGGCGAATGGACCGATGAATTAGGAGAAGATAAATATATGAAATCGTGGATATCCGGAGCAAGTAAAGATTATGGTTATATTCTGAACGATGGTTCTGTAAGAGGAAAAGTAAAAGGATTTAAAATGAGTTATGATAGCGAAACTAAGCTCAATTTTGACGAGAGAATGAAAACAATAACGGGGGAAATTGACCATATAGATGTAGAAATAAACCAATTTCAGATACAAAAAGATAGAAATATTAAAGTGAATAAAATGAATAAAAGATATATGTTTGGATATGATAAAAGAAGAATTTTAGATAACTTTGATACTGTACCCTTTGGATTTTAAGCCGAATTTTTAATTTATAAAAATTGTTTTCTAATAAATGGACGATGTCACCCTTATCATAAATGTTCAAGGTTTTATATTTCCTTTTAAATCTATAGCGAGAGAAATAAGCTGGGTTCATTTAAAACAAGAAATAGGTGAAACGATTTCTGTGTTTACACCTAACTATGAATTAGGTGATCAAGACCATGGAATAGTTCGTCGATGTACTAACGATGTCCATGGTTTAAGATTTAAAAGATATTCAGATAATACAGGCTTATGGATTAGTAGTGACAATGTAAAAGATTATTTCATACAATTCAATCAGATATACGGTGGGACATTTGCTTTTAAAGGAGGCGTTTTTCTAAAAAGTAGTTTTGAAGAATGGGGAATTCCTATAAAAATATTAGATGTACCGAGATGCGTTAGAATATTAGGACCTGGATGTTCTATGTACAGATGCCTGTACTATAAAAATTGTCTTTCAAAAATTGTTCCTTAATAAATGGAAGAATTCAACAGTCTCAGATCGTTCCCAGTAACTCATAAGCTAAAAGATTTAGAGAAAGGGAAATACAAACTGATTTCGTTGAAGAAAATTCAAACTAAATTTGGAAATACGACTATTGCGAGATTGGAAGTTAATGATGTAGAAAAAGATTATTTTCTTAAAAAGAGTCATGGAAAAATATCTGAAAATGCAATAACAAAACTGAATAAAGGGGGTTATATCTTTCATTTTAAAGGAAAAAATAATGATGGCTATTATGATTATGAATTAGAAAAAGCTTAATCATACTATTTGTTTTAAATCTTACAATATCGGATGGATTTTATTTAATATCATCTATGAAAACTAACAGAATAGTATTTACTGAAATTAAAAATATATCTGTTTTAAGTACAAAATTCTTTTCTATCAAAAATGTGTTAATTTCGACACAAACTATTTTTTTTAATTTTATCGAACTATGAAAATATCAAACTATGAGAATAGCATTTATAAGTGTAAATAAAAGGAGAGAATTGATAAATTAATATTTTCTTACAGCTTATTTATTTAATCTGTCTAAACTTTGTTCGAATCATCTATCGAAAATTTTTTTCTATATAAATGCTACAATATTTTGTGATAAGTACTTTACTGTTTAATTGTCTTTCGCCTACCTTTCATTATTTCAAATTTGACCCCGTTATTACAAATTATAGCATCGATAACTCTAATAATTATACTATATTTAATAGTTTCAATGATACAATAAAATTAACTTTGACCGCAAAAATATACAAAATGGATCAACCCTCTAAATTTTCTCAACCTGGAATTTATTTTTGGATAGAAAGTAAATGTGATGACAATTGGAATATAATACCAGAAACAAAAGAATGGTTTGATATTTATAGTCCTGGAGCTAATGACTTATATTATTCTATAGCTTTTAATGCAACTAAAGATTTTAGGATTGGTTATAATGCTGATAACTTATTATATAACGCTGGTCTTTGCTTTCATTATTCCTATCAATATCATCCTAGAGGAAGGTTGTTTATTAGCATTTGATAGACGATTAATAAAGTTTGATGAAAAATATTAGCATTCCATTGGATTTTCAAGGGTTGTTTTATAATCATCATTTGGACAATCTTACAATAATCGGATTAGTCGACAGGCAAACTTTTTTCATTAAAAATATTAAAATTTGTTCAAAAATGCACACATTTTGACGAACTTTTTGATGAATAATCGTTACAACTCTCGATATTCAGACTGACAAATTTTTGATGAAAAATCTTACAAAAATCGTTCAATATTTGCATTTAGTGGAGTATGAAAAGTGTTCCAGAGTAGGTACCATATACTACTTTTGGGAATTAAATTTTCTTTCTTTCTAGCTGTAATTCTTCAGTTTTGTTGCTAAAATAATGCAATTGATTATATCGTGAGATTTTGCTTAGCCTTTCAAACTTGTTGGTTACTGTTTTGGGATGAAAAGGAATGAAAGGGTTTAACTTTAGAATGAAGTCCTTAATTTGAATTTATAACATTAGCCAAGGATTTTTTTAGGTTCATTTTGAGATGTGTGGAATTTAACATCATTACCAAAAAATAATTAATTTACCTTGTTGAACAACAGCAGTAACAATAATTAAATCAAAGTTAACTGAATTGTCATTAATCACAAACATAGAAGTTTCAAATTTGGAATCATCAATTTCGCTTTCTGATTTGAAGTAACCAATTCATCTAAAATATTCTTTTCCTAACATTTTTAAACGCATATCTGTTGGTTCTAATTTTACATAATCTTTAAAAATCTTTCTTTAACACCCTCCACTATAATTGAAAAGTGTTTGATTTCGGTTTATTTGACCATCCGTCCGTACTATAACTCTCGTAAATATACTCGGATTGCCCTAAAATTTTTGTATGTTATTGACGTTTACTATAGCATGATCCCTACTGAAAATGGAGTGTGCAGCATTTATAGTTTATTTACATGGTTATAGTTTATATAATGTACAATGTTTAAAATCTAATATACTCATGAGTCATGAGCATAAATTGGTCGTATCTTCTGAAATATAGAGCATTGTGTAATAAAATTTTCACTGAAAATCAAGTTAATGTAACATGTATTATTTAATTTTTGAAATATTATCTATTTGAAGGAAATTACTCACTTCTATTTCTTAAATTCATTTTCAGAACGAAACGCCAGTCGATGCTGTTATTCTGTGCACTGGATACAAAGTGAAATTCCCTTTCCTGAGTGAAGATGTTCTTCCTGTCAAAGACAACAGGGTCAAACTTTACAAATTCATATTTCCCCCTGATCTTCTTCATCCGACTCTTGCCATATTAGGCCAAGTCCAACCTAATGGACCAGGTATCCCTGTTGGCGAGATGCAGTGTAGATGGGCATGTAGAGTTATAAAAGGAAAATTAGTTTTGCCATCTAAAGAAAAAATGTATGCTGATATTAGGAAAAAGGACGATTATATTCGATGGCGATTCACAGATTCACCAAGGCACACCTTCCAGGTGGATATTATTGGATACACAGATGAATTAGCAGAAGAAATAGGCTGTAAACCCAATCTCTTGAAACTAGCAATAACCGATCCCGTACTTTTCTGGCGTCTATTTTTCGGTCCATCACTGCCGTATCAATACCGTCTTCAAGGACCACATGCTTGGGAAGGTGCAAGAGATGCTATTTTAACCTATAACGAAAGAGTGCAAGCGCCATTATTGAAACCTGGCCAAAGTTTCAAGGAAAAGCAAAACATACTTAAATTCGTCACAGTATTTAAAATTATTTTCCTGTTGCCGTTAATGTTTTACCTTTTTATGACAATTGTACAGTTTTTCGGATTTTAATTTGTTGTAAAATATATTTTTTTTTAAGTTCAATAAATGAAATTAAAAAGTAAACTATATAGAAAATGAATTTATAATTTCAGTGTAATTTCAAATCTAAATCGATCGTTCATTTCCAAGCATCCTGCTCTCAATTTATTTTTTATTTATTTATTTATTTTTGTGATGGGGGCATTATATCTTTTAATGAAGCATTTTTTTAAACGTTAACATCTACTTCCGTATAAGAAGTTTTTTGTATCTTGACTCGAAAGAAGGGTGTGGAAAATCCCACTGGAGAACCCTTTTTTTAGAATACTACATTTGGCTCATTATTTTCCATTGTTTATCAAAATTAAGTTAGTTGAAATTGCTAATTTCGAGTTCCAAAACATGTATGTGTATATGTTTTTCTTTTATTTAGGAATTAAAAATTGCTACCGAATTTCTGATATTTTAACCTCATCAATAACATCAAACATATATCAAAGTGCTAATGGCTGCAACGAAAGACACATTAGTTGGTTGATTTTGCGGTGCCGCGGTCCATGTTACACGAATCCCACATTAGATTAATCAATATTATTAGAAAAAGACTAACCCATGAATAACTTTTATTCTATCGATATTTTACACACTAAAGCAATATTTCTTTTTACTATGAAACTTTATTTTTTAGTGGTGCTTTTACAAATTGAGTAAAATCTCTGCTGAAACTTTTTTGGTGGGGGGGTGGGGGACAACATTTTACACTACTAGACGAAAGTTTGTCATTATAGGAGAAGCCGTTCAATAGAATCAAGCTTGTGCCGGATTTTGATTTGAATATATGATAAAAATTACACAGCGTTTTGTCTTGATCATTTGATTTATAAAATCTGCTCATTATAATAACCAAATGAACCTCTAAAAGTATTTTAAAAATCTTGCCGAAAAATGCAAAGATGCGCAATACCAATTATTTCATTTTATGTCTAAAAATGCCAAGAAGCACAATAACGCTTGTCTCATTTTATTTCGTTAAATTTTGTTGAATAAAAATAATTATCCCCTGACTTCCCTGTGAAGCTCCTGGTTGTTGGTTGCAATCTTCCCCGTTCTGTGTGCCTTATATTCTGTCCTGTGCTATCTGCCTTGTTCCTCTGTAACAAGGACTATCAACTTGTGTATAGAATCCGATTATTAAATAAAATATATTAAATAAATGTTTTTAGGGATAAAATAGCCTCGTAGCTATGTATCCCAATTCTATACATATGTGAGTGCAATAGAAGAACAACAATAAAAAAAATCAAAACTGATGGTAATTACAAGCATAATCCATTGCTTTACAAGGTGCTTACATACAAAAATATAATGATGCTATGAACATAAATGAGTAACAGTTAAACCTGTTGACTTTGACAGATTTCAAACTCCTCGATATTTGCACAAGATCAAATAAGCTCTTCCTTCCGTCACGAAATTGGAACACATCAACTATCAACAAATACTAATTGAATCATCATAACTTATATTTCTCAATTGTATATCCCTATAAAAATTATTTTTGACCAAGAATCCATTCTTTTTTATATTCTAGATATCAAATTTAATATTTCTGTGCTTGTAGTACATTAAATATTTTACAGAAATGACAGAATAGGGTTACACTGTAAAATATTGCTGCAGTAAAATTACTGCAGCCGAGATTCCAGGCAATGTCCATAAGAAAACGGGTTTTGTCCCTAGATAAACGAGCTTTGTTCTTACATAAACGGTTTTTGCCCGTAAAAACATTTATGGAAATTGACCGTTTACCTAGAAAAAGGGGCATTTCCCGTAAAATTACGGCAGCAATTCACGGAGCATGCCCGTGAATTTACAATTTTTTTTTTTTTTAGTGTACATTTAGAAGTAACTCAATTTCAAGGATTTAAAATTTTCCTCTTGAGTTATTTTGGTATCTTCTGAACGGCGTCGCAGCAATTCTGTTTGAAGCCTGTTTTTTATTTTTCCTTCTTTAATTGATACATGACATACATACGGGCCCTGCTACTGGAACAAAACAATTTGAAGCAGTAACAACTATTTACAAGATTTTGTATGCCGAAATTCACAAATGGTTCCGACTAAGCATCGATAACTTCGAAATTTACTGTCTCTCTTGCACAAAACTATATCTAATTTTCTTATGTCACTGACTTCTGAAACGAAATTAATAGTTGTTGCAAGCTTAAATTAGATATATATAATGTCTTTATAAACTCAAGATTCTGCTGAATAAAATGAATCTATAAATGGAAGATAAGTATGCATTGTATAATTATTATTTTTTTTTAACTGTGAAGTAAATGACTTCAAAATTTGCTAACAATAATAAATTCTGGAATGAATCAAGATAATAAATAAATAAAAATTTAAACATAATGCAATCGACGTTCATTACAACGCTGAAAAAATACATCCTGGTTGATAAGTATAAGTTCAAAAACGAGATAATCGGATAAATAATTGATAAATCCTCTGTTCTTTGAACTCTGAACTGGAAAGCCATATGTCATGTAACAGAGAAATTTCAAACTTTGTTTTTGATTATCAAAATTCAAATTCTAGAATCTTATCATTTGTTCAGTTTTATTTCGTATCTCTAATAGCCAGTGGTTTGATTCAAATATATTAACAGCTACCCAAGTTCGCTACCCAAGGACTCCAAACACATTTCAGCCCTCAAAAAGCGTGACATTTTTACATATAAAGGAACGTAGTGGGGTGGAGTCGACATTAACATTTAAACAAGTGGGTAAGTGTGATCGAAGATCGCACAAAGGGTTTCGTTTAATATTCTTTTCAAAACACTTTATTATTTCTTTAATAAATCCAAATAAATTTCATTTTCCAGGGAAAAAAAAAAGTCATATTTTTTATAAAGTAAAAATTTACCGGGCTATATTAATCGTTTTTTCGAAAATCTGAACCGGTCCGATAGTGGGCAAAGTCCGCAATTATACTCTGTCATAATAGTATCTGTCATGTGGACTAAATGCGATATTAAAAAAAAATCATTTTCAAAATTAAACATGTTGTATAGAGACCTTCAAAATGTTAAAATATGCCAATATTTCCATAATCGGCTTTTTATCATGACTCAATACGTTCCTCAAACTCATGTGACGTTATAATCACTTGCTGACGTCATATCTACTTGCGTTCTCTATTACTCATATTGATACTCTCTTAGTATTATTCTCAAACATTTGAAAAAGTCCGTTAAACTTCCAATATGACATCAGATTAATTTTCTTTTTAATTCTCTAATGACGTCATATTAAGCTGCTTTCTGTATTTACACATACTCATACTCCTTGTATTATTGAGAAATGTTTGAAAATTTCCATTTTATTACCAGTATGACGTCATATTAATCATTTTTCAACAGGTGAAACTTTTTATTTCAGTTTCATTTTTCACGTGGAAATCCTTCAATCGAAAATTAATTATTGTAAAAAGAATTTCATTGTGAATTTTTAATTGTTGGCAACTGCTATAACGAAAAATGTTTAAATTTAATAGGAAAAGGCTGTTAGATTTTTGGTGTTTTGTCTCTCTATATTAAAACAATAAGATTTTTTTTAAATTTTATGATTTTCAACTTCATAGTAGGTATTAAGCTATAAGTACACAAAATTTCCAGTCTGTAAGTTATATAGTTTCTGAGAACCGGCTCTGTGACGGACAGACAACGTAGAGGGACGAATAGGGTTTCGTGAGATAAACGAAATCCTAAAAAATAACTAAAAGGAGATTATTTCTCTAAAAATATTGCACCTAGTTTTCCTAAATATACAAACAAATTTTTATACTCTAGAAAATATATTAATTGATCACCTTTCAGACTCTATAAATCAAAGAAAGGAAAAGAAAAGCCAGAATTTTACAAATTCGGCATTATTTTAGGATACGCAGAAAGTGAAATTTTACTCTTTCGGCAGTATTTAAGGCTCCACGTAATCGGAAAACTAGAACTTAAAAAAAAAAAAATTATAATTTCGGCCTTATATTGGATCCGGCGAGCTCGGGAAGAAAATAGCAAATATTTTAGAATTTCAATGTCAGGTTCTGCAGACCCAAAAAATCCGCGACGAAAATATGAGGAAATTTTATTATTTGAAGTCCCTAAAAAAAAGGGGGGGGACGAAAATTTTCTCCGGCTACAACTTCGGCTTTATTTTGGATTCAGAAGACTCGCGAAAAAGATTTAAAAAAAAAAATTATAATTTCGGCGTTACTTTAGGTCTCGAGGAGGAAAAAATCAGAGAGGAAGGATGCAAAATATACATATATATATATACAGAGTGGTTATAATTAAATTCGCATTACTCGGTTCAATCTGGAGCCCGCTCTGGTTGATGGATTTCGTTGTAACTTAGTATATGCGTTTTATGGATTATGGGGAAGAGAAATATCCATTTATAAAAAAAAGTTCAAATTTCACTCACCAGGTGAAAAGATGACGCATAAAGAACTGCAATCACAATTTGGAAACATAAAACTTTATGTAATCACAGCATTTGTTCAATGTGCATTCCATTTGTGTCAATAACATGTTAAAAGATGTGTAACAAAAGCATGAAGTAATTATTGAGGAATTGAAGCGATATGGCGTGTTGCGTTTGCTTTCTGTTGAAAATGTTTGAAAGTTTCAGCATAAGTAAATGTATTGCAAATTAAAAGTCCGTAAGTCAGTGAGTTATGCAGTTATGAAAATTACTGAACTATACCAAGAAAGAAGGAAAAAGGGAAACAAAATTGGACAGATCTAGAAGTTTGTGAATTTTAATCAGATTTCACGCAAAGGGTCAAAAGTGGGCGATGCTGACAGCAAATATGGTTTAAAGGGAATGTGATTATCATAAGTGGCTTCAAATAGTTCTATGTTTCACCAAACCATACTCACTAAAATACGTCAAATATTAAAATCCAGCCTGATTATGACACATTATCCAAGACGATTAGATGAGAATGATATATTTTCTAATATTCCGTAATCGAGTCAACAGCCAAGGTTAGCAGGAAACAAAAAAGTTATTAGCAGCAATATGGTTTAATGTAAATGTGGCTTTAAAGGCTTTTCACAAAAAACAGTCTATTGCACCAAATAGTATTAACTGAAATACGCCGATTGGCAGTGGACCCAATTACGGAAGATTACTTAATACGTTTTAAAATCACCGCATTAGCGAATGTATTGCAGCTGATTAGCAAACGGACATGAAAAATAAATGCCTGAGTTAAGCGGTTTTTGTCAAGAAAAATGAAATTAATAATAATAATAATAATATATATATATATATATATATATATATATATATATACGAAGAGTTGCCATGTATATATATATATATATATATACTCTAGATATATATATATATACGAAGAGTTGCCATGATTGCAAAGCGTTCTTGATTTACCAATCAGAATCTTGCGGTTTGGCGAAGGATTTAGAAAGTAAATTATGAATAAATGTAACATGTTGCGATACTTAGCATACATTTAAGAGAGACCAAACTGATCACCAAAGCCGGCTAGTAATAATAATAAAAATAATAATGAACAGAATACATTTTTAGCTCTGTTTTAGGAGAGTTTTAGGATGCAGTTGTTTGGGGTAGTAAGAAATTCGTGATTTTGGGTTACTTATATTTTTACGATCCAGAATTCACATACTACTGGAGAATAAGGTACAGGTGGGATAATAAAACACACAAAATTCACACAGCCGTTTTCCCCCCTTTTGGAACCTAGTTTTCTTTTACATTTTGTACCATTATTCTTTATTATTGATTCGAAATCTGCATGTGCTTACTATCAAATGTCTCACAAATTTATAATTTACTTATATATATAGACCGGGTGGTTCTAATATAAATATTTCTGTTTGGAGCTGTCGTTAGCTTGAAGGAATAACCGGAATGAAACCAAAATCGGTACGCTCACTATTCGAGAAGGGGGAAGAAGAATGGAACAAAAAATAATTAATTGCAATAATTGCTGACAGATGGCCTTTTTGAGTGTGAAATGTAATGTGTAATATTGTGTACCGTGGAGGTGTTGCAAACCTGAATTACTTTACTGCATATCAAAACATGTACGAAACATCACTCCTGATGTGTTACATTCCGCAGTTGAGCACGTCGTGCACCGCCTGGATTGTGTCCTCCAGCACAATGGCCAAGTGGAACCTAAACATGATTGGCAACGCCTTTCGAAAGTATAACCACATTCACTGTGACATTTTCGAATAAATTAGGTATGCCCTCCAGTTTGATGCCTTAATTCTTTGTTCTTGCATTACACATTACATTTCACACTCAGTAGCGCCATCTGTCGGTGATTATTGCAATTATTATTTTTTAATATTCATTTCTTCTTCCCCCTCCTCGAATAGTAAGTGTACCGATTTTGGTTTCATTCGGGTTATTCCTTCGAGCTACAGACAGCTCCAAATAGGGATACTTATATTATAACCACCCTGTATATATATATATGTGTGTGTGTGTGTGTGTGTGCAAGATGTATATGATGCTATCGCATTTAAACAGTGTACAGCAATTACGTGACTGCAGAAGTTGTTTAATTTCGGTGAAAAGACATGAAAAATATTATAGAACCAATAAATTAAGGATGGTACACTCCAAACGATCACATACTCAAATGATTTTGGGGAGAAAAAAAATAATTTGCAGTCATACCAGCGTACATTCAATTAAATGAGCGATCACAATTGGTAACGGTGCAGTCATACCAGCATTAACTGAGCAAATCAAAAACAATAGTAGCAATCAGGCTCGGACTGGCCCGCCGGCCCATCGGCCCGAGGGCCGGTGCGCCCTCAGCCAGGGAAAATTTTGCGCCCCTAAGCCACTGCAATGTTTTCCCCTGGCTATAAGCATACATTCTGATTATTGTACTAAATTTGGATAATTTTCTTACGAATAATCATCAATTAAGACAAATGTCAAAAGAGAGAGATTTTTATTATCATGAAGAAATTGAAGATACATCGAAGGAATTTCCTGAATAGGAAACCAAAGCAGACGTGTTTTCATACTATTGAGGAATCTTCTTGCGTACTATTTAAGATCTTGTTCATAGGGAAAGTTTTAAAAGCCCTGGCGCGCTGTGGATACTACGCCCAGGTATTACTCCCGCGCCCTGCGAGAAATTTTTTCATTGGTTCTTAAAATAATATGTTTTAGGTCTTACATTTAGGCTAAATATTTTGGAAATTTTCCGTCCCTTAGCTATTAGGCGGTCAACCCAGGGTGGTCACCCACAGTGTTGAATTCAGACACTTTTGTCCGGGAGGGATTTCTGTAGCTCCAAGGGGGGGGGGAATTCCACTTTTTGCCCATTGAAAGCATAAAATCTCAAATCTTCCGGGGGGGGGACATTTCCAGGCTCAGAGGGATGATGTCCCCCCCCGGGCCACCGCCTGAATTCAACATTGGTCACCGAACTTGCGCCCCTTTAAAGCCGGCCCTGAATGTCCCTATAATCGAAAGTATGCTTTTCGAAAAACAGTTTGGTAAAAGAAAGAGATAAATATTAGAAAACCAAAACGTTTTGTGTGGATTTTGTTGTTGACTGGAAAACATACTCTTTCTTTTCGAGGAATACAACCTCGATCACATTTCTGGATTGCAATTCTACAAGCTGCAGATTCCCGCGGCCAGCGTTTTTTTTTTTTTAATTAAAAAAACCTATTATATTTTTCGGATAATAATCTTAGATATATTTAATAACAGCATCTCTGTAATTAAATAACTAATAGAAAATTCTGGTATGTATTTTCAATAAAAAATTACTTTATTTCATCACAGAAAAATCGATCATTTAATAAAGCGATGATTACTATTCAGAAACTATTGTAGGTTAAAAAAAAAAAAAAAAAACGCTGACTGCAAAATCCTGTAGCTTACAGGATTGCAATCCCCGGGGGATTTATTTCAATTATGGAAACTTAAATATTTCCCTTGATCTCTAATTGTGATAAAAAATTTGCAAATCATGGTAAGAGTGTTCTGAAAAAAGTAAATTTACTCAATTATTTCAGTGATTTAAGACTACTAATAGTTATTTTCGATCTATCTTTTCAGTAGAAACTTTTTTATAGTGCGATATCAATTCAGTATTTAACGGATGCATAAAGTAATTTTTAAAGCAGATAAAATACCTCTTCCCCCTTCTGTCTCTCCTTAGGTCAAATGCTTCAAGTCTAATATTATTTTCACAAGTAAGTGTTCTTTCCGCATTTACATACAAACAGTAATACATCATACATTCATCATATAGTTCAACATTCAAATACTGCTATAATGTGTGGTACTTTTTCCAAAAATATATAAATAAATAAATGAAATAAAATAAAAATCAAGCATGAGTTTTAACTTCAGAATTTCTATTTCCATTTCCATACGGAAAGTACATTTTTGTTTTAGATATAAATATTTTTTGAACGAAGTTTGCATATTAAATCTTTTTCTGTGTGTGTGTGTGATGAGGTAGACACCTGTAGAGATCCCATTTAAATATACTACTTTGCTAAAGAAAAAACAAATATTTAGCAATTTTAATCAGTAATTCTAGAAGCATAATTAATTTTTGCCGAAAAAAATTGACAAATTAGTTGAAGTTTCTAATTAAAATAAGGTCAATTATTATCATATTTTATTGTTATTATTAGCACAGTTTTTTTCCAGTAAACATGACTGTTGGTCAAATGGCAACTCATATCTTTAGACCAAAGATCAGCCAAACGTTGACTCAGACGCAGTGTTAGCTGTTGGTCCAACTAATAGAAAAATCTTTGGACAATGTCAATCGCCAAACTGCCAATCGCAAGACTGCCAAACTCAATCGTTGGCTAACGAAGCTAGAAAACAATGAACTAATGATATCCCAATAATTCTGTCTTGCTTGAGTAACAAAAAAAAATCTACCCTATATATATAAAATCCTAATGAAACGAATTTGTGAAACGATTTTATGAAACGAATTTATGAAACGATTTTATGAAACGACTGATTAAACGACTGATTATGTTTCAGGGCTATTTTTAATAAAATATTAAACGCTTTATGGTGAAATTAATACCAATTGTCCATAAAAATCCGCGGATGTCAAAACTGGTAATAGAATTTTGAAATTGGAATTAGTTTTCGAGATATTAATTTTTTTCTAATTTTAATGACATTTCTGTAATGATGGCAACTAATTACTCAGTTTTTTTGTGACAAAAAAGGGAAAAAAATTGAAAAGGATCCAGATAGGGATTATTGATTTCTTTTTATTCGTCATTTTCAAATTGAAATTGAATTTATCTTTTATTTCAATCGATAATGAAGACAAGATTGTGATTAAATTATGTTTTTCAGGAAAATTCGAAAAAAAAAAATCACATTTCTATCGTTGTCAGGATTCAATCGTCTGTCAGCATTTAATTTAATTTGTAAACTGAAAATGTTTTGAATAAATTCGTCCAAATGACGTCATTTATGTAAATGCAAAAGAAAGGAGCAAAAAAATATTTATACAATTTGTTTAGCGTAAAATGTCATTTATCCTATTTTATATATAATCAGAAGTAATTTGTATAGAAAAAACAATAATAATATACGAATAATTAAAATACGCATATAAACAAAAAAATCGTCGAATTTGTTTCCATGGCTGTTAATGTCATTTGGCACCAAATCTCACTTTCTGATGCCCGAATTGCGCCAAACTTTTTTAAAAAAAGCGTCAAGACCCCTATAATAGAAAAGCACCAAAAGCTCATTGGGTTTGTTTTCATAACTTTTGGCAAGAAATCTATGTATATTAACGAATCTATCCCTTTTCGAAGCTCGAATTACGCCAAACCTAAAAGCAAAGGATCCTATACTGGAAAAGTACCCGATTTTCTTATGGACAATATTCAAGTGACATAACAAGGTGTAAAATTATCGCGGATAGCAAATTTGTTTAAATATGTCATCAATTGATGCCGAATAAATGCAGGCATGCATGCACAAAATGTTTAATTAATTTTGTATGATAAATAATTATTAGAAATTCGTATATACATATTAATTAAAATAAATAATTTACATATTTAAAATAACATGAAAATATGCATGATGGCGCACTAAAATAGAGAGAAAATTAAAACCTGTTACTGAAAATGTCTATAACAGTACTTTTCAATACCGTGGTGCTTAGTGTTATTCACAAGCAGATGGCATTTTTCTCATCCTTAAACACAAAGAAAGAATAGAATACAGATCGTTGTTATAAAAGTCCGAGAGGTAGCCACAATTTAAACCTAACCATTTTATACAAGCTGGTTTTCAAATTGTAATTGATTTTACTTATCAATCCCGAAAACAGTCGTCAGTTGTCGCAACAGCTGTGTATGAGGCCATGGTAATAAAAAAATGCCTCATTAAAACGTTAAAAGCATGGCAACCCAATTACAGATTTACCAATATTTTTAAAACGAAGCACGCTATCATGTTTTTAGAGGCTTCGAAGTCTGAGCGGGGGTTGGCGAGCGTAGCTCGCAGGGGGTAGGCCCCCTAGTATATATATAAAAAAGGGAAGAGTCGTAACTCACAGAAAGATGACGGTAATATGCATATATATATATATATATATATATATATATATCGTTAAGCTTGTAATAAAATCTGAAATTGCTAAAAAAGTAAAGTAATGTTATTTTTGTTGTTGTTAATGGACACGACTATGGATATACCAAATTGGACTAATGTGTTAATTTACACTCCTGGACAAAAAAAAATCAAGCTAGACTAAAGTGTTAATTTAAAGTCCTGGACAAAAAAAAAAAGCGATCCCCTCCTACTAATTCCTGTAAAAATATTTGTAAAAAAAAATATAGGTATCAATCGATTGGAAATAATGTCTACTAATTAATGCTATGCATATAATGTTTCAGGAGTCGTCTACATATTAAATATTATACCAACTTTGAATTTAAAACCATAACACGCATTTTTTAACCCCATTTGAGTTCCTTGGATCGAGACAGCTGGCGGAAAGGTATAGTTTATAGTATTTATCTTAAATATTCATAGAATTAGAAGAGTTTAAAGTTTGAGGATGCTAATGTTAAATACATTTGACAAACTTATAAAAATCATCCGATTGAATTTTTATTAATTTTTTAATGAAATACACTTAATTGACCTAAACATATTCCAGGCTTTTATTGTATTCAAAGACATTTTTTTTAAAGTTATTAATAAATTCACATTAAAAAATTATAAATCATGAATTGCATTAATTTTTGTATAAAAAAATCACTAGTGTGTAAGTTTACATCTCATTTGAATAATTAGTTTTCGAGATATAGAAAATCTTCTTCTGTTTTCAAAAGATCCACAAAAAATAAATCGTAATATATTACCTGAAACATTTTGCTGAATTTACTTTTATAGAAAGAAAGTTAATTATAAATTTAAAATTCCTGTATAATTTACGGGTGACTAAATGAATGTTTTCATTACTTTTTCTTGTAGGATTTTAATTTTATTTTTCGAAATTTTTTGACAAACCCCTAACACATTTTCTTTTATAAGGCTATGGAGATTTAAGAGAAGTATATTCCCAAGTTACCTTGATCCAGAGAACTCAAAGAGAGTGTCAAAAGTAGGTTTTACCATTTAAAAAATCATGGTTCGTGCATTTTTTTTAATATGTAGACAATCCCCGAAACAAAATTTATGAATAGAATTTAATAGTAGATATTATTCCCAATAAATTGGTACCTATGTTTTTTTATATCTTATTTGCAGGATAATTAGTAAGGGTGATCACTTTTTTCCCATGACTTTGTAAGGTATCTTCTACTGACAAAAAAGCTAAAGTAGGAAAGCCGTAACCTATAGTCAATCTACTACAATGTGTTCAACTACTATTTTCAACTTTCTAGCGTTTTTGAACATTACATAACATGTTTTGGAAAATTGTGTAGCATTGTAAAGATTTGATGGAACATCAAACATACACGAGGAATATAGCGAAGTCGTCTTTCTAGACTCAATAATATTATTGGGTTGTCCGGAAAGTTCGTGCCGGTTGGGAAAATCAAATAGTACCGGAAAATTCTACCATTTAAGTATTAGACATTAAATTCGATTCAAATGTATAATAATTAACGGGTTGAATTTTCCGGTACGAATTGATTTTCCCAACCGGCACGAACTTTCCGGACAACCCAATTATATTAAACAATTTTCTTACTTAGTGCTATGCGAATGTGTTATCTCTTGTCAAGTAAAACACAGAAAAAATAAGTAAGATTGACATGAGTTATTTAACATTTTCGCGCCCTCTGAAAATCCAAGGTCTGCGCCCTTTCCCCTGGCCCAGTCCGACCCTGGTAGCAATCCTCGAAAATCGTGGATGTTTTCCCGGAGACAGAATCAAATAGTTTGAGTACAACTTCTTTATTGGCATACTCATCACTTAAAAATGGAGCACTCCCTAATTAGTCTGCACGGCATTTAATGAAATACATCTTGACGGCGAAGTTCTAAAAATCAGAAGTTACTCTTCTGATGCCGTTATTATTTTTTTAACAGACGATATCACTGAAATGTTCAGAAATCATGCAATTGGCTTTAAACCCTTTTCGCAGAAGACCGCAAATGCGATCTACATATGAATGTTATCCAATCAAAGCCTCGAATTTTCGAAATGACTGCGGATTAAACAAAACTGAGCAATTCGGTTCCCGAAAAACGCGGGAAGGAAGATTCTAGTAACTTCTAGAAGAATAAAAATATTCCGAATTCGAAATACATCGAAAGAGAAAATTTGCAGGCGTATTGCTAAATGCAAAGAAATTGACGCGTTAAAAATATCGATATTTTGAAAAGGAAAAAAAAAGAATAATAGCATTTTTAAAGACGAAAAATAGTAAAATTAAGTAAATTATTAAATATATCGAAAAAAAAATCTATATGTAAAGTTGGAACGTCAAATTCACCTTAGTATACTAATCAAAACATGAAAACATTTAAAATGTTTCATAATTTATTTATTACTAAAATAGGTGTAATGTTGGATTTTAATGTTTTAAAACCTTTACGACCTTTAAAACCTTTACCATATTGATTTACACCTATTTTAGTAATAAATAAATTATGAATCATTTTAAATGTTTTTATGTTTTAATTAATTAAATTAAGTGAGAAAAATTTAGACTAAATTTAAGCTATGTTAATTATTAAAAATTTTATATTTATATATAATTAAAATAAAATCACATGTAGGAAAAAAAAAAGAGAAAATATTAAATAAGGGAGAGTGAAAATACAAAAATAATTAACAAAGTAAAAACTAAGTAAGTAATTATACATAAAATATTTAAGAGTAAACACATGCAGATTTCGAGTGAATCATAGAGTGCAATAATGGTACAAAATCAACGTGATAGATAAGATGTAAAAGCAAACTATGTTCTAGAGGGAAGAAAAAAAGCTGTGTCAATTTTATATATTTCATTATCTTACCTGCATCTTATTGCCCCACTCTCTAGTAGTATGTACATTTTGTATCGTAAAAATGCAAATATCCCAAAATCACGAATTATCTATTGTCTCAGCGCCCTCTCTGCGGCGAAAATAGTATTTGGATATGCTAGAAAACGTTAAAACTATTCTCACGTATGATTGTATTTCGCCTTTTCTTTGTTTAAACATATTGTGCTTATACGTATTTATTAATTTTTAATTTTACTGTTACTGCTTTTAAGCATACTAGATAATTATTTAAAATGGGACGGTTGAACTTTGTGCTGTTGTATTAAAAATAAATAAACAACGTTAAAATAGCACAAACGAAATACATGTGAAAATGGCATACAGCTGTTTTGAAGCTTCGAAAAGCTCCATCATCAGTGCCAAGGCTCCGAAACAGCTGTATGCCATTTTCACATGTATTTCGTTTGTGCTATTTTCACGTTGTTCATTTATTTTTAAATAGATAATACCCATCAAACTTTGAAGGCAAACAAATTGACAAATACGTATTAACTTGAAATTCTAATATGAATAGACGAAAAGATTTATAGACAATAGAGACAAAAATAACGTATGTTTTACTAATTTTTGATTTTCCATGTGCCGAAATTAAAGTAATTAAAATAGAAATAATATTAAAATTAAAATTACTATTTCTCTGCACCAGAAATAAATTGTTTAAAATTTTGTCCAAATTCTATCCCTGCAATGTTGCTAAAATGTCTAGATGTTGCCGCAAAATCTAAATTTTAGGTTGATTGAAAACAGAAATTTTCTTAACATATATGAAAAAGAAAATCTCCAATAATCTAGAAATTATGCTAGAAATTTGAAACAAACATCTATATTATAAAGCACAAATGTGTAGGTCAGTAAAAATCTCTAAAAATGAAAGGTTAAAAATGTAAATTGTAACCCTATTTATGCTTTTTTTTTCCCCAGAAAACGGCAAAATATGAAGAAATTTGTTACATAGTTTCCAACATAATTCCTTCATTATTAATGTTTTCGTTGTTATTATTAATAAATTCAATTATGTCTTCTTTATTGCTCAGAAAAATTGGTGGTGAAATTGTGTGTCACAATGAAGCGACAAAAAAATTGATTTATCTTCTTTTTTTCAATCTTTAAATATTCGAAATTTAAGAAAAGAAAACATTCTTACACTCTCAAAAATGAGTACTCAAATTTCAAGAAATTTTCTTCGTTTTTGACGAATCTATTTCTTGAAAAATGCTCCGAGTAAACATTTCGTCAAATCGAGTAGTAGTAGGATAGTGGGGGTTCAACGGCCACAGGAAGAGCGAAGAGATGCGCAATTGCGCAAATGCGCAATCAACGCTCAATCCATGATTAAAGTCACTCTTCGCTTTACTGCACGGTTCTGTTAATCACATTTTGCTGATATATCCGATATTTCGTTAGAAAAATTTGTATATAAGAATATGTTTTGAGAAGTATATAGATAATACATTTTATCATATGTAATTTTCTTTGTGTGTAATGTCTGTCTGTCGGTTTAGAACTACGTTTATATGTATTTGTGTATGTTTATGCATAAAATTTATAAGTTTTTATAAAAAATGTGTGATAATTTAAAAAAAAATTAAAGCTTAAAATTTATAAAAAAGTTTAAAAAAAATTAAAAATAAAATTAAGAATTAAAAAGTTAAAAAAATAATAATAAAAAGTAAAGTTAAAAAAAAATTTTAATTAAAAATTAAAAAGTAAAAAAAAAAGTTTTGCAATATTTAAAAAAAATAATAATAAAAAATAAAAAATAAAAATGTTTTTATTCATTCTCGAACTAACAGAAAAAAAAACGTTTTAAGAAAGTTATAAGTTAACAAAAATGTTCTAATCTATTAAAATTATTACTTTAATGTATTTCATAACTTATAAAAAAAATTTACTAGGCTTTTTGCACATGATTAACGCTTTAGATCGATTTAAAATCATTTTGTAATACTTTTAAACAAGATAAACTGTTTTTAAAACATGGTAAACCGTGTAAACCTCATTAGACGGTGTGCGTGTATGTGTGTGTGTGCGTGCATGCATACATACGTGTACGTGCATATAGATAATGTTTTTATCAGAAATGATTGTATAAAAGTTTTAAATAAGTACACAAAAATATAATTAACGCTTTTTATTAAAACAAAGTAATTTACAGAAAAGGTTTATATACAGAAAGATATTTACAAATCAGCAATTTTCTTCTTCATTACAATCTTGGTTAATCTCATAATGTCCATACGCTAAGCTGGATATTCCATTTTCTAAAATGTATCTCTTGTCATCAAAAGGACTTAGACTAATTTTATTTTGGGTTAATGTATATAAATTATGAGAATCCTGAGCGATCCTTATCTGTTTCTCCATGCTTGTTTTTTGCTGTTGGAGACACTCTAAGTAGTCTTCATGCTTGATTTTCTGTCGAACAATCTGCGTAGACACACCCTTTGCACGCTTTTTCTCGTCTTTAAAGGATTTTAGCGAGTACATTTTTGATTTCAGTCCGACAAACTCAAGGGCTAATTCACCATTAAGTTCATCCTTGAACTTGCCGAGAACTTTCTTATTATCCTCAGAGTATAAATCATGTGATTTCGGATACTCGGAGAAGTCAAACAAATTACGGTATTGTTCCATATCCTTATAAATATTGTTTGTTTGAATATGGTAAGTTAAGGAATCTGTATCAGTGAATAATAGGGTTGACCGATCTTTATATGTTTTCTTTATGAAGTTATAATGAAAATCATACATAACTAATTTATAGAGTTCCAAAATAGCGAACCCAACATAGACAGGCCGATTCATTAAAATACTAGTTTTCAGTCGTTCTACAGCGGTTAAGTCTTCATCAAAGGTTTTAAATGATTTAAAAGTAGGTGAAGCTACTAATTTTTTGGCTCTTTTTTCACCATTACAAAGCACAATGTTTCTCCTTTTTCGAAGATTCTCCATTGTCTTCCCAAAAACAGAATTATTCATTAACTTAAAAAAGTCCTTTTCAAAAGAAGATTTAGCCTCTTTACGTTTCTCAGTATTGAAATTAATATATTTCTGAAGCCAGGGTGTCTGTTTAAATTTTAGGGCTTTATGTACAGCTGTAATTTTTAAACCAAGTTCTAAATAAAATTTAAGATTACGATAATGAGTTATATAATTTCGTTTATTATTTAAATTAGGTATAAGTTTAGGGGTACCCACGAATTTTCTATTGTTAAGTAAGTTTCTTGCATGAGAAGACAACATAGATTCTTCTACTGTGATCCTCTCGGGAGCAACAGGATATTCATTGTGCAGAGGGTGTAAATGTTTTGGGTATACCAAGTCTACCTCGAAAAGGTACCCAATTTCAGAGCTATCAGATAGCGATAGAATCCACTCTTCTGTGATATGACTTGTTTCACTCCATTCAAAACCACCACAAGGTAAAAATTGGCTCATAGCCCACCCATATAAGTTATTAGCATCCCAGTACATGATGTAGCTGGGTGCCTCATTTTTACTATAATCGGGTGTATCAGGTATGTTTGCTCGAGCGTATCTTTGACTAATCATACTGATACCCCCTCGTATACCATTTTCAACCATAAGCAGCATATCTATATCACTGAGTAACTCTAATGATGTTTCAGACATCTTCAAACAAGCTTGCCATGCGAGTGAAGGTGCTGTGAACAGGTGAGCAGGGTCAATTTCATAATACTGCTGACATAATTTCCTAAAGTTTTGAAATATATCAGCAAGTAGTAGAACATCTGTCTTAACATAAAGGTTATGGTAATCACCGAGAGTCTTGATGTCAAATGTTTTCCATACATTTTGGGCATGTTCATAATCTTTTTCATCTATTGGCTCATTGGTCAAACTATTAAAAAATGAAGAAAGTGGGGGAAGCTGTTTATCATTAAATTTATCGAAAGAAGTAAAATAATCATAGGGGTAAACCCCTTTACGTATAAGTAAAGATAAATTATTATTTTCTGGGAAATTTTCTTCAAGTATTGTGAATTGCTCAGGTTGAAGGTTTTTAACAAGTTTTTCCAATGACGTGGGCAAAAATTGAAAATAATCGATAAAAACCATCTGAATAGAAGATGTAGGCTTTCTGATTTTAAAAGTGATATAGTTTTCCATAGAAGTAGCAATCACATCGATTTCATGATCTTTAAATTTTCCAAGCTTTGTCATAATATGATGACCATCATAGTTTTTCAAGTTATGGAATATAACAGGAATTGTTTTACACTGCTTATAATTCAAGTTACATTCCACGTGTGCAGCTCCTCTGAACGCACCTGACAGGTGATCATGATCACGTGTGCGTTTCTCATCTAAAGTTTTCTTGCAAATATGACAAAACTCTGCTTCTCGAAATGCCTTTACTTCCTCGGTAGAAAGCTTCATAGGTTTAATATTTAGTAACTTTTGTCCTAAAATTTCCTTCTCTTGCATCATTCTGTTTAAAAAATGTTCAACGCAGTTTCTACCACGATATACCTGTGCTTTCTTCACACATGTTCCATCGGGTCCGATAACCACATAGGCATATCCACACGGTAAGTGGTAGGTTGTTTTCTCGGTATAGGATGCTTTAGAAGAGGGCGGGGCTGATGAAATAGGTATAAGTAAACTCTCAAAGTCCGCATAAATCGTATAGGCAACAGGATGTTGTAGATGAATACCAGAAAACTTTAATATATTATCATTTTCATTAGGCATCTTGATAGCTTGCGCAACATGTCGAGAACAATATTCATTATGCCTATCCAATAGATCTTGTCTTGAAAATCGATGTAAACATCGATAACAATAGTAGGCAGCGGCTTTATGTTTGGTAAGATCACCTAAAAGTCTTGAAAAGCTTCTTATCAAACAATAGTGTTGCTTTTCACCATCACCAACCAATAACAAATTAATCACATCTTGATCCTTCTTTTCGGATATATACAGGGGGTAAACTTCATCCTCTTCATATCCGAACACATTAACCCGTAAATTGTTGAGTTGTTCAATAATAGATATCTTTTGAAGGGGTACAGGACATTCTACATTTCCTAATTTAATATCATGTTCATAAGGTCGATAATGTGAAACACGTTCAGGCTTTTTTGTAAAATCTAAGTTCAGTTTAAAAGCCAAAAGGCACCACACCAAACATTTATTGTCTTCGTTTTTTATATTCAACACTGCTTTTTTATCATCCAGTTTTTTAGATAGAGGAATGTAAGAACTCGCAGCAAGGGGATGATATTTAGCAATCTTGAGTTCTAAATAATGAATTTTCCTCAGTTTCCACCCAGAGCCTCTTTGTACAAATTCTTCAAAGGATTTAATAATCTTCGAAAATCCTTCTTCAATATGTTGTGAGATAGTATCTTCTGTAAGTTCTATCATACACGAACATCGAAAATAAGATTGAATTTCTTCAAACTCCTCATTATCAGTCAGACGCTCAAGTGCTATTTTCTCTATAATATACCATTTAATTGAACCTTTTTCATGAATTTCACTTATTAAACGTTCCTGTATTTCTGTTCGTAAATGTCTATGAAATACCTCTAAATCACTTTCCTCATGTTCATCTGGATGCAAAATCACTGTTTTAAACACATTAAGTGCATCAGAATGCTTTGTGGTTTTCGACTTCACATTAGATAAACTCATTTTACGTTTTACACTCGCAAGAGGTGTGTGAGAGTGCTGGGTACGTACATGTTGTCTCAGTTCATAATTTCGTCCGAACACTTTATCACAATCACGGCAAGAGAATGTTGAATTCTGATGTGACTTTAGATGATTCTTCAAATTATCCTTTCGTGTAAAAACTTGGTTACACATGTTGCACTTTAATGTAGACTGTCCATCAGTATTATGAGTTTTCAAGTGTCTTATCAAGTTTGATTTCTGTCCAAATACCTTCTGACATATATTGCAAACATATAGCTTCTCTTGTGAATGTATCTTCATATGTCGCTTTAAATTAAAAATATTTGTTAAGACTTTGCCACAGGTGGAACAAACATGCTTCTTCTCAACATTCGCAGAGCTCACAGTCCTTTGAGAAATATCTTCTTCAGGTAATATCTCAAAATCCAAAGGATTTTGAGATAAATTGTCCTTTTCTGTAAAAACTTCAGTGAATCCATCATGCTCTGATGGTCTAACACTATCATGTATCTTTAAATGTCTCTTCAAGTCAGATCTTCGTGCGAAAGACTTCAGGCAAATGACACAAGTATATAATTTCTCCCTAGAATGAGTTTCCATATGTTGGTTCAAATTAGAAATAGATGAAAATGTCTTATTACAACTAAGACAGGTAAACATCTTCTTAACAGGTGCAGAACCTACCACAGACATGGCTTCATCGATAGGTATGAAAATATCCATAATATAGAACAACAATCTTCTCAAACGAATCACGCTGATAAAAAGCGGGGGGGGGGGGCACTTTAAAACACGTCTAATCACTAGCAATATGTATCATCAAATGATGAAAATCATAATTTTCCCCCTCTATTTATACCAAACCATACACCCCCACGACTCGAAGTCAAAGTTGTAGTATTGTTTGATACGGCTGTTATCAAAACCTAACATATTATGTCACGCTCTACATGCTTTCTTCTAATTTTTGAAATATAACATAATTATTGCATAATCCCCAATGTATAAAAAATTTAAATTATTTAAATTAAAATTATTTAATCTCACATAAACAGAAAAGACTTAATGTATAGTTCTGGGTCTTTTAAGGTCACTCCTTATCAACACTAACTAAACGAACCCACACTTCACTGACGTCACAAGTCTTGTATTAAATCGCATCAGAATAAGATTAACTGATAAGCATTCGTTCTAATCAGCCATTGCTCTTCAAGACATCGCATGATACGGTTGTGTGTTCAAGAAGCTGCTGTGTAAGGTAGGAACAGTTTATTTATTATAATATGATTTTAAATTTCTTTGATAAATGTTAAAATTTTAGTATTTTAAAATGTTCATACTAAACGATGTGATTATGATATAATTATACTCATGTTTGTGATAAATGCAAGTGTGATAACTTGTTTATCATACTAAATCTAAAATCATAATCTAAAAGGAATTAACGAGAATTTATATAATTTTAATATTAAACTATAACAATCTCTAAAGTGATTCAATAAAATACAAGTGAATTATCGAGGAAAAGTATAAAGTTTATCAATTTACAGGGTGTTAAATATGTTTTCAAGACTTATCATAGGTAAAAGTTTAATTAATGTGACCTATTTGATTTGTTATAGGTTTAACTAATCAAGATGATTACACAAGATTTAAGATATTTGTGAAAGGAACCATGTGATTTTTAATTTTGTTTGCTCAGTTTCAATCATATCGAGAAAGATAATGTTAACTTTTTGTAACAGACAGCTTTCACTAAAGTGTATTTTAGAATTCTAAACTCCAATTTTAATCTGTCAGGACACAAAGTCTATGTTGGAATTTTTCTGAGAACATGTCTGTGTTTGTATTTTTATCCAATTTTGAACTATACGAGCTTTTGCTAAGTATATGTTTCGATTTCAATGAAGAAATAAGTGATCAATCGAATTTTTGAGGGTGTGTTAAGACAATCGTGTGACGTATTTAGCCAATAAATGTTAATATTTTAAAACGAGTGCCCTCTTATCACTAAATGTTCTATCACAAATTAAGTTTTTTTAATGCTTTGCTTCATTATCGTTGTGAAAGGTTATGTTTTTCGTTTTAAGTTAGTTTACATGTAAATGATTATGGAATGAGTCATACATTCTCCTATACTAAGTGCTGATGATATGTCTAACACGATAAAAATATAAATATTTTTAAGTACACATCATATCTGAGGATAAAATTTTATCCTCAGACATGATGTGTACTTAAAAATATTTGAAATCAAAATAAGTGAGGAGCTTCTGAAAATTATTTCTATATTCGATACAACCACCATAGTTGATATGTTTGATTCGATTAGGAACTTTTTGACTTAATATAGTTTGCCGTTTAAAAAAGTTAGTTTATATTGCAAATAATAGTGCTTTTGCAACGATTAATTTTATAAAGAGGGGCAATTTCAAAATTAACATAAAAATGCAAAAATCAGGATAATTCTCATAATAATATATGCATTTTTTTTATCATTTTGATTACGATTGAAATTTTTAAATGACAGATATGTGTTTAAACATCTTTTTATTTTTACCTATGTTCGGCTGTTCATTTTTGTAAGACAATCTTCCTATTTTTAATTTTACAAATTAATAAAAGAAAGATGTATTTTACCTTTTACTTAATGTATATTGCTTTAAAAATTTTCCGGTAAATGGTTTAATTTTTTTAAAAAAATAGCCTTAAATTTTTTTTTTTTTTTTTTTTTTTTTTACAGCAAGGTTGTATTTTGTATGTACCAATTTCATTCTGTGCGATGGTAATATAATAAATTTGCTTTTATTTATTTATTTTGAAATGTGGCCCACGTCTTTGTATACAATGGTTAATTTTGCTCTAAGTGGTAAACGAGTTTGACATGCCTGGTTTACAGAAACACACACACAAAAAAATATATCTTACATTATTGTCTATAATATTTAGTAATTGTTTGAAGTGCTATAATATTGTTTGATGCTGCAGTATTTCTAACATACAGAAATCAGTATACTTTATGGAGGTACACTATAACATCTTCCCTACAGAAAATGGCGCATGTAATATGTCCTTTTAGAAAACATCGCAAAAAAAAAAAAAAAAAAAAAAAAAAAACATTACATAATTTTATTAGAGAAATAATTGTTTTAAGTACCTTTTCAGTTGAGTTATGCGTTTTCAAGCTTAACTGAGCTATAAGATATTATGTGGTGTATATAAATTCCACAGATCATACAGAAGACTGCGCAAAAGAATT
The DNA here is from genome assembly GCA_963931845.1 of Maratus michaelseni. NCBI lineage: Eukaryota > Metazoa > Arthropoda > Arachnida > Araneae > Salticidae > Maratus > Maratus michaelseni. Next base: position 299,641,025 of record OZ007587.1, on the reverse strand, counting down.
CAAATACATTACCGTCTATGGAGGAGAATTGTTAAAAGTGTGTTTTCAACTAAATAATGCTTTTTTCTCAGCTGAACTATGTTTTGCTATTCTATGTTGTTAAAAATTTGCAGCAAACTGTCCAGTCATTTGACCGTTTTTGTAGAAAACGGTTACATAACAGTAATTTAACTATATTCTGACCGTATTAATGCTCATTTTATTGTCAGAATATAGTTAAATTACGATTATGTAACCGTATCACCAAAAACGGTCAAATGACTGGACAGTTAGCAGCAAATTTTGAACAGTGTAGTGCCCGTAGAATGTAAATAAATTACTAAACAAGGATTGCACAAAACTGTTGAGATATATCGTCGTTTATTGATAGTAATCACCGGAAGGTGGTGAAATTGTGTTATGAGCCTTCCAATTGGATTAAATTTTACTATACTATCTAATGTAAAAATATAATGGCATATTATATGGAACAAAAATGTTCCAGGCAAAGCTATGAGCGGTAATTACTGAAAGAGGATTTTCAGCTGTTGTGCGTTTTCTAGATTATTTCATTTAGATAACTGCTTTCACTGTATGAAAAGATAAAGTTTCGTAAAGATATTCTGGTAGTATTAGACAGTGTTTCATAATTTATGCTTGACGCTCTGTTTTTCATTCTTGTTCGTTTGAATTTGTTGTTTTCCCTTTTTAATTTGGGAACATGCATTCATAGTCAATTAAAATTGATTAAGTTATGGAATAAAAATTTCGATTAAAAAAAAAACACAGAGTTAAGGTAAGCTCGGACATGCAATCTCTAAATCAAATACAGATCCTAAATGAAAACCCATAAAACCTTTCAAATTTATAATCCCAAAAGTCACTATATATTTTTTAAAACGTTTCGAGATAAATCACGATACAATATTAATTAAATAAAAATACTCTCAAATCATGCGAAATTGATTTGAATCTTTACACAGTGTAAAATTAATTTGCATGGAAGAAGAATGCTACAGAGAAAATTGTGAGATAATTAAAACAAAAATGTAAATATAATTGTGCTTTAAACAAATTATATTAATTTTTTTAACGCCTACTATTTTTGTCTTTTTTTTCTTTTTGATATCACCAGAAATTATATACAGTATAACCCCTAATATAGCGATACCCGATTTAACGATAAATTTCAATGGTCTGAATTCATCTTTATGTATTTCTATTTTGAATGATCCTCGCTTTAACAATAGTTTTCCACAATTTAACAATAATGTTGATGAATTTCAAATACTTTAAATGCTTTTTTTAGCAAGAAAAATTGTCATTGTTTATCTAATGACCGATATCTCTATAATAAAAGCCTAAGTCATGTGACTGTCATCAACAGTTCCGGGATGTCCGCTTCACTTTTTTATATACCAGGGGGCCATTTTTATTCAAAATTATTTTTTTGAATAAAATTGCATAAAAGTTACATTTTTAGAAAGATCGTTCAAAATAAATTAATATTTGAGAGATGACTTACGTTCAATTATGTATATATTTTGCAATAATTTCAGTTAAATTTAGGTTCGCAGTTCAAATTCTCTATCCATGAAAGTAAACAACAACAAACAAAAAAACATTCATTTGCCGTGAACGTTTAAAATATTAAACCATGGAGGTAATCGTTCGTAAAGCAAGTTCTCCGTGAATGATTTTTTGGACGGCCGTCTGGTGTCAAGAAATAATTCGCACCAGTGAGACAATCAAAGTTTACCATGATTATGTGCTATACAACTCAACTTCCTTCCATATTTTTTTTTTGACGTATGCTGAATGTAAACAACTAAAACTCATGTAATAATATTTAATGAATCAAATTTCAAAACGAATTATCAGTTATTTTGGTATTTATGTACTATACTTGCCAGGAAAAGAGATCACCGAAAATGATTGTTAATCACCAATCATATTTATCATTGTTAATGACCAAGTGCGTTCAAAACAGTAATTTAATATACATTTATAAAATAAACACCATTAAACACTTTTATGTTATTTGGGCTTAAATCTCGCCAGTAGCATTTTTAAAATCGCCAATACCAGCTTTTATTTTTTGCGTGTGCAAATTAGAAACGATGATTTGATTTTGAAATCAAATGTTTTGATGGAACAGCTGTCGCAGGCGCACCGGGGTTGGCACGATTTTTGTTTTGCGTCATTTTGGCGAGAAAACCCCATATTCAAGTACCGGTTAGAAATTGCTAAAACAGCATGTTACTTTTATTTTATTATGAAATATTTTATTTTATATTAAAAAACACACAATGTTATTATAAAACACACACAATGATTCATACAGTGTTTCCCAACGGGGGGCGTACGCCCCACAGGGGGGCAATTTTACTTTTCAAGGGGACGATTCAGAATTTCTGTGAACCCATACCTTCTGAATTGTTTTTCTAATAGTAATGTTGTAGACTGAAAATAAGAGTTATACATTAAAATTTCAAAAACAAAATTTCAAAAAATAGTTTTATATTCAATTTTTTAAAAGTATCCATTCAAAAGTTTTAAATACATTCCCACCAGAATAATTATAGAAAAAAATATTTTAAGTTATTTAGATACTTTTATATATCTAAAAATTCTTTATAATTTTTCTGATTTATAAGTATTTTAAAATTTTAAACAACTTTTTCGATTATTTATTGAATGAGTTGCACTGCAATATGTCACATGGAAATCAATTTTACACATGAAACTATTCAAGTGTATATTTAACAATTACTTGACGACCTTCCTTTACCGAATCTTTATCATGTTTCATTCTGATTAGAAATTGATTAGTAATTTAATCGCAGAAATTCTGTGATTAAATAAGACAAAAATGTTTTATTCAAAATTATTGATTTTTCTAATCAAGGATTCTGAGCTCTATACATCACGCATACGTGACGACCGTGTGCCGGTAAACTACGAGGAGTATCAGATGAGTATAAAAAATATTTGATTCATCCATTACCTTCGGAACGTTTCAGGATCAATGTTAAATTCTTTTTACTCTGTCAGGAGTAAATTCTTTTAAAATTTTATGAGAATTATATGTTATAGGGGGAGGGGGGGGGGCATCATCATTTTAGAGATGTTTTGGTGGGGCGCGGTTAAAAAAAGGTTGGGAACCACTGGATTAATATATTATAAAACACACAATATTTAATTTATTGTAAAACATACGGAATATGCACTACCGGGTTAACATACGAAGTGAAATCTAGCCGAAACAGCCGGGTTGCACAGGCATAAAATCGCCATTTTGGAGCCAAAATGATACCCCGGTTTGTCTGCGACAGCTGTACCTAAAAGCACCCATCATTAAAAGTGGTAACTAATATAGAATCAAAAAATAAGATACAAAAAATAATTTAGTATACATTTATTAAACACATAAAATCATATCGACGGCTTTTAACATAAAATCATATCGATGGCTTTTTCTACATATTTACGATGGGAGTTTTATTGGCGGTATGTTATATCCATCGGAATGAATATGAGATACATATTCTAATCACATACTATATACCTATGAATATAATATATATATCTTATCTTATAGAAATAAAAGCGTCTTTAATTGTCTTTTACATTTCTACTACATAATATTAACTATAGAGTTACAAAATAGAGAGAAAAAACGGGTTTCTGTAATTAGAATTATAGGCGCCAATGTTGGCGCGGAGTATTTACCTTTTACAGACCTTAATAGTCAGTAGACATTAAGCAGAAATGCCAAAGTAAGAGAATTACGTAATTATGAAAACTCCTAAACTATATCAAGAAAGGAGAGCAGAGAAAAACAGAGATCGGCATCTAGAAGAAAGTTCGTGAATTTTAATCAGATTGTACGTCACGGATCAAAATTTCTGACAGCAAATACAGTTTAAAGGGAATGTGATTAAAACTGAGCTGTGTCGCCAGACGCCTAAGGGCGCCCGTCAAGCACATCAACCGCCTTACCCAAGTCCTTAGGGACTTTTAGCGCGCACGACCAGGAGAGTTCCTGCATGTATGCGCTACGGGGTGGGAGCGCATTATTCAAGACGTTTTAGATGATAATACTGCTAGATTTTTTAATCTTCATTAATCGAGTCTACAGCCAAAGTTAGCGAGAAACAAAAAAATATTAGCAGCAATATGATTCAGTGTAAATGTGGATATCATTCAAGACTTTCACAAAACAGACTTCATTGCATCAAATCGTATTAACTGAAATACGCTAATTGGCAATGGACCCAATTATGGAAAATTACTTAATATGTTTCAGATTCTCTGCATTAGCGAACATATTGCAACTGATAAGCAAACGGACATGAAGCATCAATGCTTAAGTTGGTTAAGGGGTTTTTGTCAAGAAAGATGAAATACATAACAACAAAAAATATGTGAAATGCTACCATGATCGCAAAAGTTCTTGATTTGTCTATATTAGAATCTTCCGGTTTGGCGAAGGATTAAGGAAAAAAATATATTATGAATAAAAGTAACGTGTTACAATGCTTAACATACATTTAAGGGAGACCAAATTGGTCGCCAGTGGCGGCTAGTGTGATATAATAAAGAATTTGACTCATTAGAGGCATTTAAAACACAAAATTGGTATGACGTTTTCAGCTAGAATTTTTCATACAAATATTTTGCAAACAATAAATCTTACGCTGCCGTTTGCGAACTACAAACTATTCAAGAATTCTGTAAAATCGAACAAAATTCGTCTGATTTGTAGTCAGATTCTAACAGGAAATCATAATAAAAATGCAAAAGTTATTTCAATTGAAGCAAATACTGGATTAGATGCAGCGAAGAATACTTAATGACATCTAATATTGATGGACATTTATACTATACTGTTTTTGTGACAACTGAAAAAGCCATGCCATCTGCTATATTTAACAAAAAACAATGCATTTATCAATATTTTTTTAACCGACTTTAAAAAAAAAGGAAGAAGTTCTCAATTCGACAAGTATTTTTTTTTTTTTTTTTTATGTATCTATGTTTACCGATTACTCCGAAACTGCGCGACAGATTCATGTGATTTTTTTAAATTATTATTGAAAGAGGATACTCTCGAATTAGTCTCTTTTAAAGTTCATCAAAATTGGTTCAGTACGTGTTTAGAAATTCAACAAAAACAACAACAACAACAACAACAACAACAACAATAATAATAATAATAATAATAATCTTTAAAATATTTCATTTTCCACGATTTTCATGAAGTGACGTAGTGTTATCTGTTTGACGCGTTTTACCCGGCGATTTTTCTTCCTCTTTACACGGATTTGGTTTGTAGGATTATTGTATGAAAAATGAATAAAAAGAAAAGTGCCCAGTTAAACTGATGACATTGAGCTCGCAGGCTATTTACACTAATTGTATATTAGACTCTTATTTCAAAGAATAATTCAAAAATTTTTGGCCCTTCAAAAAATACAGAAATTGACAATAAATTAAGATGGATTAGCCCCCCGTCCTCCCCCCTTTATACTTAACCAATAAACCACCAAAAATAATCAGGGAAGCGCCTTATCACAATGAACCTATATACAAAATTTGAAGCAAATCGGATAATTCTGCATGAATAAATTAAGGGGATTAGACCCCCGTTCCCCCCTTTATAGTTAACCAATGAACCCCCAAACCTAATCAAGGAAGCGCCTTATCAGAATGAACCTATATACAAAATTTGAAGCAAATCGGATATTTCTATCAAGAGTTATCACGTTACGTGCATACATTACGTACGTACATACAGAACCTGAGGGGACATTAGCTCTCAGGCTTTGATAGCCTGTGAGCTAAAAAGCAATATTTTAATCGTAAAAAACTTTTATGAGGTAAACAATCAGTAAATAGATTTTTTAAAAAAATGTAAAGTGTTTAAATTCATCCAAGATTTCTGCGATACACTCGCTTTATTTGAAGAACAATATATTTACAGTGGAGGGATTCGTACGCTAATACAGGATGGGCCAAAAGTCCCTGGCAATAAATGAAGTAATTAGCGTACGATGGGTGCGTTTCACAAAATTGGCAATTTAATAAATAATTCCTAACTGTCCATGTAATTGGATCAGATTCGGAAAAAGCCTCGCACTCACGCAATAGTCCAGTAAATTTAGACCAAAAAAGGCTTCTGCCTGGAAAGTTTTGGAGAAGTTTTTTTTTCTTTCTTCCTTTATGTTTTTGGGGGTGCTGAACACGAATTTCAACTTTTCCACCTCGTATCTGGTCTGCTTAAAAAATTATAAGCGAAAAACCATGAAAAAATTGGAGTATGCCAAAACTATTCATCTTAGAAAAAAAATGTATATGAAAAATGTAGGAAATGTTCTCTAGTTTAATTTGGTGCAATATTTTTTTCAAAAAATTTTAACCCTTTCCGGAATACAAGGGAAAAACCGAAAAAGCTCCGATTTTTTCGTGTTTTTTCGCTTATAATTTTTTAAGCAGACCAGATACGAGGTGGCAAAGTTGAAATTCGTGTTCAGCACACCCAAAAACTTAAAGGAAGAAAGAGAAAAAAACTTCTCCAAAACTTTCCAGGCAGAAGTCTTAGATTGAGTGGACTACAACTGCTGCTATAGCAGTGCATTGCTTGCCAACAGAGTCAATTTGTAGTACTCTATAAGTAATTTTACTTTATAATGGGTAATGGTTTTTAAAATCTTTTTTTTTTGATAAAAAGTTTATAAACTTGTTTCATTATTGAATTATTGTTCTATTATTGTACATTTGATGATCTAAAATGAAAATATAATTAAATACTAATGGTTGTTGAATTTTTAAAAAAATTGATAGCGAATTTTTATGCAGTTTTAATTTATCTAACATGCTCCACGATTTAAGGATGATTTTCAAGGAACCATTTGTAATCATTAAATCGAGGTTAAACTGTATTTTTATTTAAATAGTTAATGAATATTATCTTAGTTAAAATATCTGAATATAATCTATGAATTTTGAAATTTCTGATATTGAAATCCGTGACGCAATTTTTTAGAGTCATCAAAATATTTTTTTTATTATTATTTGTTAGTACAACTCTTGAGTTCTATTGTGAATATGATTTCATATTTTCAGAAGATAAGGTATTTATCAGCGATCAAAAGGTCGGAGTTAGATAAATCACGAAGTAAAAGATATGTTGCCTTGAAATGTTTTCTTTTTTTTTAATAGGTTTCCTGAATATACCTCCTGCAAAAGTGATACGTTATACATGGAAAATTATTAATAATGTTTTGAATATATTTTTTAAGTAAAAAAGGTATCTGAAAATTTTTCTTCCACAGTAAGTAATTGTATTCGAATATATCAATTTGTTATTATAATGTTATCTTGAAGTTATTTCTCAAATATCTAGGGAAAAGCCAGTGAAATGTGACGGGTGTGAAAAATATTTATAAATAACTTAAATAAGAAAAAATTCCATTATATTTTACTTCAAATAGATATGGAATACACATTAAGAAATCAAATTTTTGCTTAGAATTTATACAGTGTTTGTTTCAAAGATATAAAAAATAATTTATTTAAATAAATTTCGATTAATTCTTATCCATATATTAATATTTTGTTTTAAGATTTGTGTTCACTCTCAAATGGTTTCCAGCTAATCTTAAAAGTGTAAAATTGCGGTTTAGAAAATTAAGTATAAAATGGAATCACATTAAGTACTACGAGTGTATTTTTGTTAAATAATTTTCTTTGTTATATTACTTTTGTTTAAAATTCATTCTTTTAAAATCTTATATAAAATGTAAGCTAACGAGGTAGCTCCCATCGAAAGCCGACGGAATAAAAAAGTTTAAGAATGAACTATTGGATGAACTTTCGACAAACCTGCAAAAATAATTCAAATAAAAAATCACCCTAACAATGTTTATTCTAACTGCAAAATCAATTATTATTTTAAATTACATTTATCATAACCAGGGCTTGACAAATACGGCCGCCAGGTGGCCACTGGCGACCAAATATTTTTATCTGGAGACCAAGTTATTTAATCTAATGGGGTTTTAGTTGTTGTTTCTTTTTTGTACAAAAATTGACCTAAGCTTTCTTGAAATGAGCACAAATGCCACCCCCCCCCCTCTTTCCCAATATTAAAAAATAAACCTTAAAACTATATTCACAGAAAAAAATATTTTTAACTTTTGTTTTTAATTTAGCAAAAATAAGTTCATCAAATGCAAATTTTAAAATAATCAAATCAGAATTATTTGAGACTTTGACAGAAAAATAGGCGAAAACTTGTTTTCCTGCTTCACTATTTCGTCGATCACTATTTCGTCCTCAGCAGATATAGATTTTGTAGCATTCAACTATCCGCACATTTGAAGCATTCGGCAAACAGCATTTTCCGAACATGCCGGTTAATTCACTCTTTACAGTATTTATTTATTTATTTATTTATTGAAAAATATATGATTTTGATAAGTTTCATTAGAAAACTTAGTTTATATCATCTTTCTAAACTATGTAACGAATAATTCTAAACAATGCCTGTTATTATTTTTCCTCAATTAATTCATAAAAACTTTTGTGCTTTTTGAAAATTAATGACGAGAAAGGAAGGGGTGGTAAATATTTTTTTCTGCCTACTAGAATTTTTTTCTGGCTACCAGATTTTATCAAATTTGTAAAGCCCTGATCATAACACTATTTTTTTTTCTTTTTACTTTTCATATTATTGAAAAATTAAGCTTCATTTACATAATCTCCAGTTTCTATCTATTCTAAAAAAGATTTCCAGCGATCCCGCTGCTGGTGCCGTAATTGAATACATTGTGACCTTTTCACTTTCTCAGTTTATCCTGCGAAAACTATTGCATATAAAAACATTAAAACCGGTCGTTTGATAGAGAAATGTATAGTAAACGCGCTTATTTAGGCAGTTTTTAAATCGAAAAAATATTTTAAACGCTATTTAATGTTGAAATCGGTCGAGATAGTTCAGTTACAAAAGTTTTATCGGATCAAAAACTATGCATAGGAATTTAACCATCTTTTGCAAACATATATTTGACTACATTGTGGTGTCCAGTGTCCAATCATTTTTTAAATGTGACCATTTTTAAGAGTTTTTTATTATTAAAAATTTTATTCTTTGATTGCACATTTAATTAATATTTTTAAATAGCCGTTTTTATCTGCTGTTGCCAGATTTTGCAAAGCCGAAATAATAATATTGCATTTTCAATTGAAATATCTATTTACACGTGAATATTGAAAAAGAAAAAAAAAATAAAATAATTAAGTTAGGTGCGAAAAGCATTTAATGATGAAAATTACGTCATATTTAAAACGATTTTCTTATAATTTCTAAAATAAAAAAATTCTTCTATATGTTATAATAGTCCGGAAGCAGTGACTTTTTTAAAGCATTTTATACAAAATTATTTTCAAATATGTAATTGATTTTACTTAATCAATGCACGAAAACAAACATCAGCTGTCGTGACAGCGGTGGATGTGTCTTGGGGTCCAAAAAATCCCCAAGTCAAAGCGAAATATATGGCAACCCGAATGCGGTCAATCGTCACTGGTCGTGGTAATATTTTCCAATCTTCCGTAAACAAGTAATTTTTTTTAAAAGAAAATTAGCGTGTTTTTAGAGCCTGCGTGGACTGGACGGGGGTTGACGAGCGTAGCTAGTAGGAGGCAGAACCCACTAGTATTTAAAAATTAAAGTAAAGTTAGTATGGAACTGTCAGATGAACTTATAATAAACTTACACAAATAATTTAAATAAAAAATCAGTCTTATACTGTCTACTCTAACTCTAAAAACAAAAAAATTAAGCTGTAATTATATTTTAGGTAATGAAAGATGTTGTTTTCAGCCATTGTTTCTTGCTAGATAAACAACACTTGAAAAATACAAAATATCAAAATAATACATTACATACGTATTAAATAAATCAAATATTCATAAACAGTGTGATTTTTCCATTATTTTAATATCAAAGTTGAAGTTGTAGCATAATTCTGTACTGAAATGTGTTTATTTAAATTGTTCATTAGTTCTTTTTATTAAAAAGTTCTTAATAAAAATGATGGTATTATGGATGGTTGCCATAATTCCAGCAATTAATTTAACTCTTTAACCGCCGTATGAATCATATACGATTCGCACTAATACATTTGCTCATGGCGCTGCGTGAATCGTATTTGCTTTGCACAATTTTCACAAAGAAACTCGTTGCATAAATATGTTTCGGACCAGAAATTTAAATTGTTAATACGAATAAAATAACTACTACTTAAAGATTGCAGATATCTCCGTAATACCACCATTAGGTTTGATTTAAATATTTGCTCCTTTATTCAATGAATCAAAAAACTTTCTAAATATCTATATTATTCACAATGAGATTATTGTTGAACTTCTGGACTACGATGTCACAGACCCCAGCAATAGATAAAGACCACGTTACTCAAGATTGATTGAATATACAGGGTTATTCTAAATGATAGACCCATTTTCAGAAAATTGTATTTATTAAAGTACAAATCCAAAATAAACAATCTTTATATGAATGAAAAGAAGGTTTCAAAGTTTTTTTCAAGACATTATAAATGTTCAATGTGTCCACCGTTTGCTCACTTCTTACGAACTCAAAAAGGCAGAAAACCTTGTGCTCCACAGTAGCCATCTCACTTACAATGTCACATGTCTTAAAAAAAACTTTGAAACTCCCTCTTTTCATTGGTATAAAGATTGTTCATTTTGGATTTGTACTTTAATAAATACAATTTTTTGAAAATGGGTCCATCATTTAGAATAACCCTGTAATATCGGATTTTCTTTCTTTTTTCTGATTTCTGTTTAATTTATATGTAATTGAAACTTCTTATTAATTTTTATTTGATTTAAAAAAAATGTTTTATTTTAATATTCATACATCTAGCATAAATGATGTATGGCGATCATTGAAAACTGCCTTGTATTCTTGGCTTTTTCCTCCTTCATCTCCACTGTTTTGAACAGTTAAACATTTTAACATTTTAAAAATTAATCTCTCTTTTTTATGCAATTACTATACTTAAAAAACGTTTAATTATATTTCTTATTTTCAATCCCATCATAAACTGCTGGTAAGTTCTGGGCCTCCTAATTGGAGATGGTTACTAATGCCCAATTACATAAACTCCCTACATTAGTTAAAGGAAGCACGGGTTAATGCTTCCTCCGGAAACGCTGGGTGTTGGATTATCAGGTTAAAGGTGTGATCGTGGCTTCTGGACGTCGGTGAAAATTTATAATGATCCCATAAAAGTTACCCATATTATTGAATTAAATTAACTACTCTAGTAAAAAAAAAGATCAGATTATTACGTTGTGATTATTTACGCCGCCCTACGTCTTATGAAGCCGGACTAGATAAAGTATATAAATCCCTAACCTCTCATAAATTATAAACTAGTCCTCCTGATAAACCAACTAAAATTAATAAACAATTAAATTAAAGAAAAAGAAGAAAAACACTACTCGATGACATATGAGTGTTAACCCATATAAATTAAATACAAAGAGTTAAAAGTAAACGAAAAAACATTTATTTACATATCTATTTACAAAGACATAAAAAATAAAAAAAACAAACATCCCTAACAGAATGTTAAATTTTAAGTATAAAAAATAAGATGAAACAATTGAATACTCATTAAAAGAGTTAGTGAGTCTTTTTCCGACTCGCACTACCGCACTTACGTGCATTAATTATATTTCAGAGAAGGAACAATTTCTCTACATTTACTAAAGTACCTCTACCAGTATTTATTTATCATTATACACATTCAATATGAGGAAATAGTAAATTACAGATACCTGTACCTTCAGAGTACTTTTGGTCTGCATCGTTAGCAATAATCTACCTCCGCGGGATAGGCAAAGATCATCTGTTAGGTCATTCTTTTGTCTTTTGTCGCCACTACACCATTTTTGGAACTATCTTCGTTTTTACACACTATCAACACTCTACTCTTTCTTTTTAGATGTTACTTCCTCGGACAGGACGTCAGGTTCTCGTCCTCTTCCAGATTTTCTCTTGGGGCTCACTTTTTTCTTTTCCCTCGTCACTCGGCCGTCTATTGGCTCCAGTGGTTTTGTAAAGACGTCTCCCCCCTCATCTCTTATTGGTTTTCGCTAAATGTTATTCAGGACCACCTAGATGGGGTCCTAAATTGTAAATTTGCTATGCACTTCCAAACAGCTATAAATTTTTCAGCTCGTAAATTTTTTTCTCCGTAAAAGATGTCCTTGTTAGATCGCAGACCAGTGTCTCCGAAGGTAATAAAACTACTCTGGGTGGTCGTTTCTATTTTCCCATACGAAAAAGAAACTATGTACACTAATAAAATAAATACTCCACAGAAATCCCATCATAAACTTTTTTCTATCTTCATTTATATTTATAATTATAATCATTCTTATGTAGTTTAGACTACAGATTGACTTCATCTCCCTCATGGCTTGCTGAGTTTCAGAAATACTGCTATTCCTAGACAGGGTGTAAAGTTGTCGTCAATTTGGAAGACCAGGAAATGCCTAAACTGTTCAACTGCTCAAGATACATTTTTTAAAATAAAATGTATGGTTAAAATAGGCATTTGATACGGAAGTCTTGATAATTGCCGTGGGTCGTAGAGTTGGCTCATAGGGATTTAAAAAAATTATAATAAATAAAATAACATTACGGTGGTCTAAATGCTAGCAATTAATCTCAAGTTTTTTTTTTTAATTTATTGAATGAATACTAGTTTTTAAACTTTCGCCACGATTTCTCTATACATTTTTTCCCCTCTAGTTATTGCAGCCATGGTCAAAAGAAGTAGTGCTGCTGTCATTGGAAGTGGCATGAGTGGCCTGGGAGCTATGAAAGCTTTATTAGATGAAGGTTTCGACAAAATAACTTGCTTTGAAAAAACAGGCTATTTAGGAGGACTCTGGAGGTATCACGATGATGATACGGATGGTGTGGCGTCAGTTATGAAAACAACCATCATCAACACAAGCAAAGAAATCGGGGCAATGAGCAACTATCCGCCACCCGCTGAATATCCAAATTACATGCACAACTCGATGATGTACCAGTACATCAAAAGTGCTGCAGACCATTTCGGTGCCGAAAAATACATAAAATTCTACCACGAAGTAGATAAAGTTGAAAAAGCGGATGATTACGAAGTAAGTCATTTTCTCTTAAATCAAATTAGTAACATTCATGCAAAAAAATTGTGCTTTATTATTATTATTATTATCATTGGGTTACTCTTTACTAAAATGCAAATTTATGTATTTAGGTTTCAAAGCAATTTTTGAAAGAACTTAGGCTTTACTACTTTCCAAGGTAAACATGAGACAATCATCTCAATTTAGAGGCAACAAATGCAATCAAAGTGCAAAAATATCACTCTCGTGGCTGTTGAAAAGTCTGAAAAAATTACTTTGGTACATCACCCTATATATCTTACTCTCTATTTTTGTCTGTCAAATTTGGCGCCCTCTGTTTCACACCTATTTTGAGGCTACTTAGTAGCATAATATAATTTTAGAAAGATCAGCTGCTCTGAACATAAATCCTATAATATGTGTGTCCTACATTTACTCTCAGTTAAACTTGTAGACAAGTCGGAAAAATGTATTTTTCAGCACCTCGAAAGATATGTGTGTTTAACATTATGCAAAGGTAGTTTGAGATGTCACTGACCACCAACGGTTTAAATATACAATCTATCATTATCGTCAGTCTGGTCAATTTGTTTTGTAAAACAAATTTCAGAGCATTAGAGACGAAATGGACCTGTGTAAGAGATTGCATCAGTTACTACAAATCTTCTATGTTATGTTTAAAAAACAGCTTACTTTTGTCGAGCATATTCTTTAATATTAGCAACGCCTCATATTTAATTCCCAACTTTCGAGTCGAGTTTGGTGCAATTTCAACATGAAAACGACCCCTTAAGCTTATTTTTTAACATAAATTGAAACTAGTTGTTGGAGGCCACCATAATACTTACCCATCATGGATATGCATAATACAAAATATGAAAATAAAACAAGGGTAAACTATTTATAAAATGCACTGCAATTCGAAGAAAATCGTGGCTTGATGACGTCATAAACTTTAAATGTTCTATTACTGAATTGCGTAAAAGAAACATCCTTATAAATCCAAAAATGATAATCATATTAACTAACAGTTTACTGCGTCGGATTAAGCGTCTCATTTCCAATTAAAATATATCTTTGAATTGAAATTTGAATGAAATACAGTGTCACGAAAAATCGAAGAGTGTGGAAAATAGGATTACAAATATCTCGGCAACTCATTATTCGATCGACTTCATTCTTTATGCAAAATTTATGTTTTTTTTCTATTGTATTTTATATACACTCCTTAAAATAAACAATTTTGAAAATTTTTATATACCTTTTATCAGAACGAATATTTCGTGAGCCCGAAAAAATAGTTCCGGATAATCGAGGTTACTGAAATTCAATAAGCTTCTCATTATTACATACTAAGTACATACCAAATTTCACGTCTCTATCTCAATTTGTTCGGGAGATAGAGCATTTACAGACACACACAGAGAGACACAGAAACAGACGGACGGCATTTTTTTTTTTCTAAAAATATGTTTTTCGGAATCTTCAATGTCTGAAACGTGTAAATCCGTCACAAGTCTTACCCTATACTACGTCGCCGCAACCGATGAACTAGTCGTTTCCTTCCTAGGACTCGATAATCGGAAGTTGGGGTACAGTAATGGGTCGCTGGGGTGGTTCGGCACTGGCCTAGGACCCGGTTCCTTCTTTGGGGTTCCGGCTACGAAGCCGTCGGTTCGTCTCAGCGTCCTCCCAAGTGTTGTGGGGTGGTGTCCTTTGTCTTTGGACCCCACCGCATGTCGCACCGACCTCTGTCGTCTTTCATTTGGGAAAGGGTAGAGAGGCGCAGGAGGCTCACGCCCCCGTCTCTCCCCCGGCCGAAGAGCACCACCTTGGAGGTGTCCGGGTAAACTGGCCCTCTTTGGTCGTGATCTGGCATGGATTCACGAAAATCTGGATTCGGCGGTGGAGTACGACTGCCTTCGGCAGCCGTAGCTTATCATTACCCTCTACTACGCATGATGGGTAAGTAAAAAGACACAATTTTCAGTCTTATGGTTTTGACAATTTGGTGATTAAAATGTATGTGATGTTCTCTCTCTTTTTTCATTTTCGCCGAAAGTTTTCAATAGTTGTCTGCTGAGAAAAGTTGAACTTTTTGTTAAATATATGTACTTCCATATTTTTTTTTTTAATTAAGTCTGCATAAACAGACAAGTCCAGCAATGAAAAAAAAAATCTGGAAGCAGTGTTGCCCATTTAGAAGATTTTTTAATCCAGTAATTTACCACTGTTTCCAAAAACTATATATTCGACTTATTTGACAATGGCTGATTAAAAAAGAAAAATATTATTATTCGTAAATAGTGGTAGATTTTTTATTTTATAAAATCCGCTAAATTATTAACCCTGCCTGGAAGCCTCAAGTTCTAACTACCTTAAACTCTTCAGACCTGAAGTTAAAATAACACTATAAATATTGCTCTTGCACTTACAAAATGACACCATAGATGCCAGAAAGAGCCCCTTTTCTGAAACTTATACTTTAGGGAACTGGTAATTTAAGTTCACAAGTGTGGATCTAAAATTACTAGCACCATTAAAATATGAATTTAACTATCAATAACCTAAATTCACGCAATAACAAATTTAACCCTTAATTGCATAGTGATGTAAATTTCCATCACTTTTTATTTAACTTTTAATAAATAAATCAACTTCTTCGCCACCACTATATTTATATAGAAATATTAATCCAGTAAATTTCCCATGAACTATGTTGCTGAACAAAGTTTAAAATCTATCTTAAAATTTCTGGTGTCTAATATTTAATATATGTATAAAAAAAAACAATTGTAAAAGAAAAAATCATGCAATTAAGGGTTAACAGTTTTAAACAAGTGAATGAATGATCTACACATTCTCAAAATTTTTATGGTACTTTTCCAGGGCCTTGGCAAAATAGAGCAAATAGCCTTGGCGAGAGAAGGAAATTTGACAACATATTTTCTAGCAACATATTCACTGTTGCATGTACACAAACATGTTTTTTCAATATTTATACAATTTATTTAATATAAAGAAGCCATTTTTCTATTTTTATATACAAACAGAAATAAATTGAGTATAAAAACAACAATATACGGACGATTCTCCAATAAGTGGTTAATTTCACTCTCTGATTTAGTGAAAAATAAAAGTTAAATTTTAAACAACTTTTCATTGTAAATGGATAAGGTGTAGGCTGGTGAGTAATATAGAATATTTCGGCATAAACTTTAAGTAGTATTTTTCTTTTAAAACATTCTCTTATACAGGGGGCTACAAATGAGGAAAAAACACAGTCGAAGAAAAGGGAATATACCAGTATTTTCATATAAAAAAAATTTGGATTTAGTTGCCGAACAGTTGATGTCGGTTAAGGGGCTTCCGAGTTGCGATCAACTTTACGCCCAGTCTATTTGTGAGTAAAGTGTCTTGTAAATATTGAGCCGTTGTGGGAAAAGTTAAATGTAGTATTAACTACATAAGAAAGAACAATTAAAAATAGAAAAAAAATTAAACAATAGGAATAAAAAAGTAAAGCAAAAGAGATTAAGGATAGAGTCTAATAAATGAAAAATGTAAAATGGTATAGTTGTAGTTAAAATTAACTACTGAAAAAAATTGGATTTATTAATCGCTCAAATAAACAACAGGAATTTTTCCATTAGAAAATACTGGCGTTTATCACTTTTTATGACTGTGTTTTTACCTGATCTATAGCCACCTTGTATAAATTAAAAAAAAAAAAAACATTAAAGCTATTTCACATTTTAAAGCTTTTTCACATTGTCACATGTAAAAAAGCTTAAGTAACGCAGTTGAAAATTACCAATTTCAAATTTATTCCAAGTTAGCTGATGTAATTTCATTGAAAGGGTGATGAAATTAGGAAATTTGCTTCTATGCACACAGTTAATCTCAGTAAGATTGTAATATGACATTTTGAACTTAGAAAAGTAACTTATATCATGACAAAATCATAAATAAATAAAAAATAATAATAAAGATAGTTTTTTTTTTTATCTACGATTGTCCATAATGTCATTTATTAACATAAGAATTATCCAGAGGAATAATAAATGAAGGATGAAGGATGAAATTAGGAAATTTGCTTCTATGCACACAGTTAATCTCAGTAAGATTGTAACCTGGTATTTTGAACTTAGAAAAGTAACTTATATCATGACAAAATCATAAATAAATAATAATAAAGATAGTTTTTTTTTTATCTACGATTGTCCATAATGTCATTTATTAACATAAGAATTATCCAGAGGAAAAAACAAAACATCAGTAACTGAAGGTGCCTCAAGAATAAGAGGTGAAAATATTTTTAGAACATTTTAACATATTGACTAGTTTTAGTGTAATTTTAAAGCGTTTTTTAAAGCTTTTGGACATGTATACTGCTCTTTGGTGTGTTTTAAAATAAATAAATGTCTGTTTTAATAGGTAGTGCAAGTAATTATAATAATAATAAAGATAATTCAAGTGGGAGACAGTAGTGACAAGTAATACGCATATTCTTATCTTTCTATCCATTTTGTAGCTTGTAGCTTCTTTTAAAGTCCAGAAAATTAAATCCTGGGATTTTTTTCAGCAATACAGATTGCTGCTTCTACTAAATGCAGCTATCCCCCAAATTTTATCTGCCCTCCTAGTGGTCACATGAGCAGTTTTATACAAGGGGACAGTAGTGACATAAAAACTAAGGGGAGAACGTTTCTCTGGCCAGAATACATATAAAATTAGTAATTTTAATTAACAATAAACATCTTTATTATGTACTTTAGAGAATAAAT
The DNA here is from genome assembly GCA_963931845.1 of Maratus michaelseni. Lineage (NCBI taxonomy): Eukaryota > Metazoa > Arthropoda > Arachnida > Araneae > Salticidae > Maratus > Maratus michaelseni. The sequence continues at coordinate 299,623,038 of OZ007587.1, read as the reverse complement.
GTTTGTTTTGGGTAGTAAAATTGGTAAAAATAGGTTTTCATTACATTTAAAATTGCTCCAGAAGATGGGTGCATGAGGTGAGGACAAAGGACAGTACACAGTAGTCACAATTTGACTATTTAAAATGCTATTGGAGTAAAATTTACAATTATTTTATTGAAAATACCTTTTGAAATTGCAGAAAGACATTACAAAATACATTTTGTGCTAAAAAAAGCTGTATAAATGACAAAGACACACACACACACACACACACACATATATATATATATATATATATATATATATATATAATTATAATATCTATGAATTTCAAAAATATATCAAGTTCTATTATCATTCTACTTAAATCTCCAAAGAGATAATTAATGATATTGTGTAGACAGAATACCACATAGCTAATATTTAACATGTGCAATTATAATATTACCATACCTCGTGCTTCAATAGTAATTGGCCAAATTTACTCATACTTGAAGAATATTTAATGTTTATAGATATGCAAACAAAAAAAAGAATAAATACAAACATAATAAAATATAAATACAAACATAAACAAGCATAAAAGTTCATCATGTTTGTTTTCATAGTTGTTAATATCATTTGGTAACAAACTTCACTTTCTGAAGCCCAAATCGCGCCAAGCTTTAAAAAATGCCAAGGCAACTATACTGGAAAAAGTACCTCTTTTTTTATTGTAAAGCGTTTAAGTTAAATAAATATGAAAATTTCTTACTTTATTAGCCACACTGTCTTGAAGGCATTTTGGAAACTCAGATGAAAATAAAATTTTATAAAAAATCAATTTTATATAAAATAAGCATCATTGCTGTCATTTATTGATTTTGCTCCAATGCAAAAAAACATTCAGTTAATATAGAGAAGTAAAGTAAAAATGTAAAAGAATGAAACAGTTTAGTTTTTATGAGGAAAAGAATAGAGATCCACATTTGTGTACCTCAGCAGGAAGAGGCTAAGATGTGCCCGATTTTGACTATTCTTAGAATTTTAATTATGCGTAATTCCATATGTGACGGTAATTACCTTGAAACTATTTTCAAATGAAATTGACTTTTAAGTTTGCACATGACCGTTTTTGATTAAAAGAAAAAATATATATATGAAACAATTATTTTAGCTATTTTATTCTTTCATTTTTTAGCAATTTCTTATAGTGTGACGGAATGACATTTTTGCTACCATGACTCTAACCTGGTATTTAAAACTGGAAACTTTTGTGAATTAAGAAGCCATTCAGTTTTTAAACTAATACATATCTTAAATATGATGTATAAGCAATATAAAATTATAATTTCGAGCAACCTACCTGTCCTAGGGTTGTAGTTATTAACTATCATTTGATGCGACAGAATGACGGAAAGTTTCTTAAACATTTATTTTAAGAAAATCAACTAAACTAATAAATTTTATACATTTTTTCTTATCTAGAATGATCATAAGAAATTACATTATATAACTATTCACATGCGACAGCTTTTTCAAAAGCAAAGCGAGCACGATTACGTAGTTTATTTTGCATGCATTATTATCAAGTATACGGCTTTAAGGCTATTGTAAACCCTTAAATATTTTACTACATGCATTTATTTAATAAGAAAATACAAAATAAATAACAATTACATTCTTTTTCACAGTTTATTTCAAAGATACTATATGTACAAAACTGCAAATATTTTAGTTTTCAGCTATAACCTAAACATTTTGAATCTAAAACTAATTTGAAAACTTGGAATATATTTCAATATATTTTTTAACTTAATTTATAAAAATTATTATTATTATTATTACTTTCTTTTTTATAAAAGTCGACACTTTCATGGAATTGCCCTTATGTGTAATACTAAATGTATTTCTTTGCTTTTAAATAGGAAACAGGGCGCTGGAAAGTAACATGTAAAAATACTAAGACCGGTGAGATTGTTAGCGATGTGTTCGATTGTGTCGCAACCTGCATTGGACATCATGTTTATCCAAACATTCCCACTTTTCCTGGGCAGGAAGAATTCCAAGGAAAAATTATCCACTCGCACAGCTTAAAGCAAGCTCAAGGTTATGATGATATGAGAATCGTTGTAATCGGAGTTGGTAATTCCGGAATGGATGCTGCTGTGGAATTGAGCTCCGTTGCGAAACAAGTAAGAAAACAAGGAATATTTTTGCATATTATTGAAATGGGCAGGGCCAAATTAGCCGACGGTCTTACGTGTCCGGGAGCCTGAGCACTGTAATTTCAGGGCCTGCAAATAACACATTTCATATCATGATCATATGATAACATATTTAAAATTTGTCCCACAGAGAAGTTTGTAAATTTAAGTATAAATATCCTAGTGAGCATTTAAAGGACTTAGTTTACGAAATCCCCGGTAAACGGAATCCCCTGTAAAAATTCCACGTGTACGGAATACCATTTTTTTGTCCCACAGAGACCATGCGAAATTTTATAAAAATCGTACCCGGAAATCAGACTTAAGGAGCACAGACACGCTTTTAGAACAGTTTAATTCAAAAATAGTTGTCCATATTGTGATGACTGACCACGCCCCTTATTTTGCGATTACTAAGATCATTAGACTAAATTGCAATAGCTACAAAAGCCGGATATTTTTTTAGTCAGGGTGTACGAATCTATTCAATAATCCAATCAATGAAGCAGGCCAAATCCCATCTGAATATTCTGTTTTGTTGTATCTTGAACTTTAAAATTAACTGTTCTGATGCATGATTTCAGTTTGTAAGTTGTTTATGTCCTCTTTCGTGATTTTATGTTGTATAGTACTGATGTGGAATGAATTTTCGTCCGAAATAACGTCTACTTTATTATTTTTAACTTTATTATTAGTAACAAGAAAACAAATCGTGCAAATTAGCAATCCAGGAAATTTCCATGTCCCTCTCTCCTTTGACGTCTCAGTACGAAACATTTTTAATCTTAAGTTCCTAACTTTAAAAAAAGAAAAAATCTCCACCTTTAAATCCCTTCTCCTTCCCCCATCATGCAAAATTAAAAAAATTAAACCCCTAACTAACTTCCTAACTTAAAAAAAAAAGGAAAAAATTGTCTTATTTGCTAGTTTGTTGTAACAGTAAGTAATTAATCATCCAAATCAGTGGTTTCCAACGTGGATGTACGCCCCACAAGGGGGCAATTTCAGATTTGTTATTAACCCAGTTCAGATTTTTTTTTCTTATTTTAATAAAAGTAATTTTGTGGACTAAAAATAGAAATAATTCATAAAAATTTTATAAATAACTGAATAAAAATAATTTTTCAAAAAGTTTTCCTTAAAATTTCAAAACACAAATACAACTGGAATAATTATATAAAAATACATTTGGTTTTTTAAACACCCTTTTATATATTAAATAACTTTTTCAATTTTTCTGGTTCATATTAGTATTACACACTTTTTATTTTTACTATTTATTGACAGAAACTTTTATTTCTATTCTCAGAGTAATATGTCACATGACGAAACTTTTACTTAGGAAATTACTTGAAAGATTATCTAAAATAATTGACTATGTTCAACATATTTAACCTAAAAAATGTTTGAAGTATCTAAACGAGGTACTACTTTTAAAAATAAAAAATTAATAAAATTAATAAATCTTCAAATGAAGGTCATCACAGAAGGTAATGGGTAAAAAGTAAACTTTCTTATGGCTCTTGTGCAGGCAAAATTTAAAATTTAAAGTCGGGTAGTATATGGTGGGCAAATAACGATAACGGGAAAAGTAAACTTTCTTATGGCAGACAAAATACACAAATTTTAAAATTTCAAATCGGGTAATATATGGTGACCAAATAACAATAACAGGAAAAAGAAAGCCTGACTTAAAATGAACAAAGGTGCTAATCCGGAAATGCTACTTGTGAACATACAAACTTTGTGTTAAAATTTTTTTCCCCTGTTCTTAATGAAGTGTTAAAATTAATTATAAAATGTATCAATTCTACAAAATGTAATGTAAAATGTGGCATTCTCTTCAAGAAATTTCACGAAAATAAAATGCAGATCATATAACACTTTTGTGTCTGAGGTAAGTTGCCAAAGAACAATGAAACTTTTCTACGTGTAAATTCTCGATGTACGATCTCATTGTAACGAAATTTTATTCTTTAGATAAGTCAAAACATGTGAAATAACTTATTAGAGTTAAGCTTCCTTTGTGTAAATAAGAGTTCATTTTTTTGCGGGAAACTGTCCTAAAATGACATACCCTAAGGGAAAAAATGCTTCTATTCATACAATTTTTTTCAACATAACTTTACGAAGCGTACAAAATGAAATGGTGCCTTTTAAAAGGTAACAAATAAAGTCACAACGTCATAATAACGATTTATATAAAATGCTGCACTGTGTCATTTTATCTAAGCGCTGTCCTAAAACGACACACCCATAAGTTGCTACTAATTTTATTTGCATACATCACAAATAATTTTTTTTCCCCACCAAAAAACACCGGTAGGTTTACTATGTGCCCGTTTTTAACACTTAACACATTTTATCCACATCTCCTTCGGTTTTGAGTGACTGAATAAATCATTGTAATAAAGACAGGCTTCATCATCATCATCATCATCGGCAGAACGATCCATGTCTTTGTCGTCATCATTGGATGCAATAAAACAAATTTTCTTCTTAACCTGTAGAGCTGCACATCTTGAGTGTGAATTATGTTTCTCAGCAGCTTTCGCTTCGGCAATATTAGAAAATATTAACAATCAACAAATATTAAACATCAAGTTGTCTGATAAATGAAGATGATGAACTTGAAGGTGCTGAAAAGATACACACTTCTTCTTAGTATCGGAAACAGGCGTTGTCGGCGCTGGAACTGGAGGAGGTGATATTGAAACTGTGAAAATTGACGAATTAGGTTTAGATATGCTGTTATCTGTAGAACTTGTGTTGCTGTCGTTGCTTTCCTTATTTTCCAATGGACTTTCTGTCACAACTGAAGCACAGAAAAAATAATCGGGAAATATGTCTGGCGGCATGTCATTTTACCTATAATCACCATATTGCATATACAGAAGCAGTATTTGAGATCACATGCATTTATAAATTTTCGAATATACAGAAAATAATCTAAAAAGAAATAAGTACTCACCTTATACTTCAGATATGTAATCACTGAAATGAAACAGACGTGAATTAGCACCAAAAAATAGTCCCAAGAAATTTCTGGTGAAGGTGTAAACAGTTTCTGTGAAACAATGAAAAACACAAACTTGAAACCTTTGCCATTAAATGCTTATCGTTGCCAATCGATTCTACATCATAATTGCGTATCGTTAAGTGCGAGCCTCTAGCGACAACCTTAAAAAACATAAGGTATCTCATTTTACCTAAGTATGTCATTTTGGGACAGTTTCCCCATACAAGAAGAATTATATGTTACAGAGAGGATGTAGGGGAAACATGATGATTTTAAAGATGCTTAGGTGGGACGCGATCAAAAAAAGGTTGAGAACCATTGATCTAGATGCACACCACCCACCACTCCTTTGACAACTATAGTCGGCTGCCGATAACTTGGCTGATATGGAATGGATTAATAAACTCTATTTTCGTTCTGAGTAAAAGTTTATGATAGCGCTGCAGTCAATAGCCCGAGGCGGGAGGAGTAGACTTTTGACGAATCAGAATTTATTGCCCCTCTTGACACTTCTCTCATTACAGGTTCTCTAAAAATTACAGCTTAGTAGCGCCCACTGTTGAGTGAACAAAGCCAAAATTGAATCAAAATAATTTTTATATACCAATCACGGAAATCGTGTAAAACATAGCACAGCAGCGCCACCTAATAGATACATACAAAAATCTAATTAAAAACTACTTATGTCAAGGTCTAAATGAATATGAAATTTGATGAAATTTCATCTCATAGATGCCGAGATATAGCTATTAGAGATGAGTTCGGGCTCATTTTTGCGGAGCCCGAACTCATGACAATTTGAAATTCGAGCCCGCCTGAGCCCGAAAAGTTTGTGCATCAGAGCCCGAGCCCGATACCGAAAGTACGCAGTAGAAAATTGTGAATAACATTTTAAAATTGCTTCAAGATTAATTTTCTTAATTACAAATATCTTCTTACATAGAAATAAGTATTAATCCTAAATATTCCCTCATTAGACAACATTTCGTGATTTTTATGTCCCTGAAAATCTGTTTAAAATTATAGATTTGTTATTTATATCCAACCACCGGCAGCAATCTGCAAAAGTCACAATTCATATTCTTTCAAAATATCCTTGTACAACTATATGGCAGAAAGATATGAGATCTGTTTTCCAGTCATTCTGGAAGAGGACTTCAAACAGAAAGCAAGGATAGACAAGGGATATCCAACGGCTTCTTTATGTTAAAACTGACCGCAAAAAGGCTTCAGAATCAGATAGAATATTTCTCTATATATCCCATCAATAACAATTCAAATCCCTTTCAAACAGATTTTTAAAGGATTGCAATTAGATTACATTCTTGTTACTCAAATAGCAAGTTTGTTTTCTGTTTTCAATTTTGTGAATAAATGAAATTTTCACTTTGAGTCCGAGCACAAAGATTGATATAAAAATCTCACCGGATTCCATTTCGGGCCGGGACTCGGATTCGGTCTGAAATCGTCTCATTTCTAATAGTTATCATGGAAATCATAAAAATCATAAACAATAGATAAGACTAATAGACAGACATATTCCAAATATAGTCAAATCGTGTTCAGGACATCCCAAAACGTGTAAATCCAATAAAAAATGAAAGTCGAAAATTTTCACGATTCCAATACTTTTTTGTTATGTATGTAGAAGAAAGTAATCATTTTAACCCCTTAATTCTCGCACCCGTCAATTTCACGGGCTGAGGTGTCGTTCGTTATTTCTCGTGCCCGTCATATTTCCGGACTCAAGATTTAACTGCTGGAAAAAACTTCTGAAACCAGAAAAATTTAACTGGAATTTCCGTGTGAAGATTCCATTGCGCTGATTGTGATGTTGGACTTTGTATTGTGTGTTTCGAAATATATCATACTCAAAAAGTTATTGATAATCAATGTTTAATGTATATATATTATATCAAATATTATTTGTAAAAATTTGTAAAGATGTGAAAATTAAAGGTCTTATTAGCATTAATTTGATGGTGTAAAGCTAACATTAACCTCTCAACTCTCGCGCGAAGTGATTTTCACGGGCAGTGTAGACTACTTTTTTTATTCAGATTGTTTGACTCTCACCAGTTTTTTTTTTAAATAGTGTAATTGGCTTTATTTTCGCATCATTTTATCTGCCGTAAACTACGGTGAATATTTCTACATCAAAAAAGGGGTGGGAATCAAATAATCTGAATTATATAAAAAAAAAAAAAAAGTAGCCTACACTTATCGGGGGGCGGTGCTTAAGGTGTTAAGACGCAGAATTCTCGCATGATGACATTTCTACAAATGTGAATTCGTTCTATAACATATTGTATATAATATATATATATAAAAATATTATAAAAAAATGATATAAAAATTTTATATAAAAGTTTTATATAAAGTTTATATATATATATATATATATATATATATATATATATATATATATATATATATATATATATTAAAAAAAAAAAAAAAAAAAAAAAAACTATTTGCATATTTTATTTAGAAACCTTATAATTATTCAATTTCTGTAATAAAAAAAATAGGTACTTTTTTTATGTTTTTTTTTTCAAATATTAAGCGACACTGAAAGGAATTAAAAAATAATAATTGTATTCCTACTGAAATTTCTTAAGTGTCAACGCCTTTAAACATTCGGCTATACATTATTATTATTCCTATTTAATCTTATAAAAACATTTTTTTTAGGTTTATTTAAGCAGCAGAAGAGGAACATGGGTTTTACCGAAGATTGGACCATTTGGCCTACCAATAGACGCAATGTTTTTAAGACGATTCAACTATTTATTTATGAAATATTTGCCCTATGATTTTGTTTGCAGTATTTTCGAAACTTTCATTAACTTCTTCTTAATAGATCATTCCCTGTATAATTTAAAACCTAAACACAGAATTATGAGCCAACATCCAACAGCAAGTGATACACTACCTATAAAATTAATCAGCGGAGTTGTTGTCACCAGAGGAAATGTCAAAAGGTTTACGAAAAATGGAGTTATTTTTGATGGTGAAGAGGTAATTTTATTGCATGATATTTTTCCTGTAAATTTATATTTTAAAATATATTTTACTTTTTTGCTCTAATCTATTAATCTTAGTAGTCAATACCGGTTATCAAATTCCCGCAACTTTTAGGGACCACTTGAGACGAGAAGTTCAAACATATCTGAATTCCCGCTCATGTTATGTTTTATAATAAAAATGTCTTCAAAGTTTCAGTATTGTTATAGGTAAAACAATCAAAATGCAATATAATAAAACCTCAATGTCTTAAAGTCCTAATCTCTTCAGAATATTTGTAAGGTATGTCTGTGTGCATGTTGCGTGCGTGCGTGCTTCTTTCTCTGAAGGTAATCTCTCATATTTAAAAATAATAATAATAACCCCCGCTATCAACGCTGACAATGAATTTCTCGTGTCCGGAGGTCTTTCTAGGCTAATACATTGATGTCCAAACATTAAGGGGCAGTGGCCTATTTTTTCTTATTTTAGACATTTTATTGAATATCTACTGAATTTTTTTACGAATTGTCCTTGAACTTCAAGAATGTAAAGAACATGTTTGACTTCATTGACTTCATAATTTTCTGTGAAGATTTTGTCGCGAGGACAATTAGGTGGCGGTGGTGGTGGGGGAGGGGGGGCAATAATAGTTTTATTAATAAGATAATATTTGCGATCACGCAAGTAACAGAAAATACTCAAAATGGTCTGCCACTCTAGCAAATGACTATGTAGGTCCTGTTCAACATTTGTGTGCATTTGTGTAAGCATAGCACGTATATTCGTGAAGATGTTAACGTTTCTGCGAAAGATTCAAAAGTTTTTTGTTTATAGCATGCAGAGTTTTCAACCGAATTTAACAGCACTTTCCGAAAACTTGACAAAGAACAGTAGAAATAGTATACTGCAATTAAAATATTAATATATTGAATATTTGATGAGATATGGGTATTTGTACAAAATAAATTTTAACTGCACATGCGCAAACTACAGCAAAGATTTTTTTTGCCATGATTAGGTAGTCAATACTAGATGAGCAACTCATATAAAAAGACGTGTCAAATATCGTGAAAATTCAAAAAGATACAGGCAATAGAGTGAAGAAATCCCACTCATCCTATGGGATTTCCTATTATGGGAAATTTTGCTTTCGTGGAGATCTAGTACTATAGCTAGAGACTTCCGAATATGTGAATTTTAATTATAATAGTCCTGTATATAAAATTTAGTACAGAAACAGTATGAGTTATTCGAACCTTTTATTCAATTTTCGATCAAGCGGCCTCAGAAACCGCTCGCAGTAACTATTGGACAATTTCTGTCACAGCAGACATTTAATTATTACGTTACAGTTTTATTTCTCTTTTTAATAGTCACGTGTAAATAGATTGTTTAATTGAAAGGGAATACTATTATTTGGGCAGTTTTACAAATTGGCAACAATACAAATAAATGGCCTTTTCGAAATATGAAATAAATCTCAATTGAAATGATGAACTTTTGAATAAAATAAAAAAAGAAAACTGCCCAGTTAAACTGAGGGCATTGAGCTCACAGGCTATTCACACTAATTGTATATTATACACTTATTTTAAAGAATTTGAAATAAGCCCCTCGAAAACTAAAGAAATCGACAATATATTAAGGGGGGATCATCCCCCCGTTCCCCACCCCCTTATTTTTAATCATTGAACCGCCAAAACTAATCAGGAAAGCCCCTTATTACAATGAACATATATACTAAATTCGAAGCAAATCGGATAATTCTGCATGAAAAACCCATTTATGTAAATTAAGGGTATTAGCCCCCCCCCCCGTATCCCCCTTTATGCTCAGCCAATGAATCCCCAAAACTAACCAGGAAAGCTCCTTACCACAATGAGTCTATATACAAAATTTGAAGAAAATCGGATAATTCTCCATGAAAAACATATTCATCTAAATTATCTAAATTAAGGGGGGGGATTAGCCCCCCGTTACCTCCTTTATACTTAAACAATGAATCCCCAAAACCAATCAGGAAAGCGCCTTATCACCATTAACCTATATACAAAATTTGAAGGAAATCGGATAATTTTGCATGAAAAACCCATTTATCTAAATTAAAGGGGGGAATTAGCCCCTCTTTTCCCCTTTATACTTAACCAACGAACCCCCAAAACTAATCAGGGAAGCACCTTATCATAAGGAACCTATATCCAAAATTTGAAGCAAAACGCTTATTTCTATCAAGAGTTATTGCGTTACGTACATACATACGTACATACAGAACGGGCGGGCACATTAGCTCTCAGGCTTTGATAGCCTGTGAGCTAAAAATCTCAATTGAAATGATGAACTTTTGAATAAAATAAAAAAAGAAAACTGCCCAGTTAAACTGAGGGCATTGAGCTCACAGGCTATTCATACTAATTGTATATTATACACTTATTTCAAAGAATTTGAAATAAGCCCCTCGAAAACTAAAGAAATCGACAATATATTAAGGGGGATCATCCCCCCGTTCCCCACCCCCTTATTTTTAATCATTGAACCGCCAAAACTAATCAGGAAAGCCCCTTATTACAATGAACATATATACTAAATTCGAAGCAAATCGGATAATTCTGCATGAAAAACCCATTTATGTAAATTAAGGGTATTAGCCTCCCCCCCGTATCCCCCTTTATGCTCAGCCAATGAATCCCCAAAACTAACCAGGAAAGCTCCTTACCACAATGAGTCTATATACAAAATTTGAAGAAAATCGGATAATTCTCCATGAAAAACATATTCATCTAAATTATCTAAATTAAGGGGGGGATTAGCCCCCCGTTACCCCCTTTATACTTAAACAATGAATCCCCAAAACCAATCAGGAAAGCGCCTTATCACCATTAACCTATATACAAAGTTTGAAGGAAATCGGATAATTTTGCATGAAAATCCCATTTATCTAAATTAAAGGGGGGGATTAGCCCCTCTTTCCCCCTTTATACTTAACCAACGAACCCCCAAAACTAATCAGGGAAGCACCTTATCATAAGGAACCTATATCCAAAATTTGAAGCAAAACGCTTATTTCTATCAAGAGTTATTGCGTTACGTACATACATACGTACATACAGAACGGGCGGGTATATTAGCTCTCAGACTTTGATAGCCTGTGAGCTAAAAATGAAAAAAACACTCAAAAGATTAGTAAAATTGAAAAAATAATTGCACACTACACACCGCAAGCTTGTCAACTATATCACTTCAAAAGATGGTTGATGGTTAAATTCCTATGCGTAGGTTTTGTTCCTATAAAACTTTAAGAGAACTATTTTGACCGACTTTAATATTAAATATCTCTTTAAATAATTCTTCGATTTAAAAACTGTCTGCTTCAGTGTGATTAGCAAACATTTTTTAATAAAACTATCAATTTTCATATTTTTATATGAAATAATTTTCTTGCCTAGAAAGACCTCCGGAGACGAGGAATTCATTGTCAGTGGTGACAGAGTTGCTTTTTTTTTAATATAGAGAAAAACAAATATGAAAATAATTCATATGTTTTTGTAAATAAACTATTAGAAATTCAGAAATTTGAGAAAATTTTTAGAACAAAAAACAAAGCCTAAATCAAACGTGATTGGTGTGCGGCCCATACAACCCTACGTCTAGACGGGGGCCATCGCGAAAAACTTCTCTTAAAGAAGAAGTAAATATAAAATATATATAATAAATTAAATATAAAAGTATATAAAAAGGTTCTTTTTAAAAACAAGGTTTTATTAAATTTAAAGTGCACTAAAATGTAAAAAAATCTCAGCCAGAATAAAAAAGAAAGTATTTCTGGATATGACATAAGATAAGCTGGGGTAACTGGACCAAGGAGGTAACTAGGCCATAGGTTATTTTATTATAAACCGTTGGTGTCTTTTAACTTTTAGTGGTTGGCAACATTACAGCATCATCTGTACTTCTTAAAACAACGCGTGTGAGCTCAATCGTAATTCTGCCTTTGCTGCGATAGGTTGCCGAAAATTTAGGGTTTTTTTTTCAATAAACAACGTCGATTTTGTTGAACTTCTTCGGCTTTTTAGCAAAATACGGTAAGTACTTTTATTAAACTTTCTTTTTTTTACGATTATGCATAAATATATTAATATTATTAGGTATCTATACATATTTACTTCGTGTTTCAACTGTAAGGCTGGTGTTTCTTTTACCCCATAAAAGTTTCAAGAATGGGGTAACTGGGGCATGTATCAGGGGTAACTGAAACCCACAGGGCCCTGTTACCCCAACAGTTATAAATATTTTTTGGAGAGTTATTTTTACTAGAGGAAATTAATTTTTCCATTGTTTTTTGTTTGCAATAAAGAAAATCACATTGCAGTTTTTTAACTGAACACACGTTTATGTATGTAACTTAAGTGTTTGTTTATAAAAAACTACTAAGTAAATAATGCTTACTTAGTAGCTGCTAGGCGAGATATTACACAATTAATTTGAATTATTTTTTTATTATCACAGGATATGGCGCGAACATACATTAGGAAGACTAACAAAAGGGCGGGTTCTTCTTAGTGTTGAGTTAAATAAAAATGAGAAAGAGATACTTAAGTACTTTTACTGCATTACTGGGGGTAGGGGGGGGTGGCTCGAAAGCTAAAGCACTGCGACCAGAGGTCTATTGTGCTGTACCCCAAAGATGAAAGAGGATAAACCATCCCCACTTAGTCCCTAAACAGGCCAGTAGCTGACATGATAAAATTCAGCAGACATTTGATAGAAATATCCTGAATTTCCCATGGCTCAATCAGATGTCGACCCAGGTGCTCGAAACGATAAGCAGCATATGCTTCGCAGCTACAAAGAAAATATGAAACAGTCTCTTTCTCGTACTTACAACCCCTACAAAGAGGATCACTGACCACCTTCATAATGCAAAGGTGTCTATTAAGTCTACAGTGTCCTGTTAACAGTTCCACCATATTTCGTAGACTATTCCTTCTGAGCCCAATGAGTTCCTTTGCCCTTTTACTAGGGCAGTTACTGTTGAGCTCATTCGCTTGCCTCTGTCCACTTGAGTCAAGCCATTCTTGATACTGCTGCTCTCTTAGAATTTTAAAAACAGTAGTTCTGATGCAGTCCTTAGAAATGCCAATAGCTGGTTCTGGTCCAACAAAGGAAATAACCGACCCTTTTCTTGCTAGACTATCAGCAAGCTCATAACCTGGGATGCCAGTATGACCTGTCACCCAATGTATAGTAAAATTGTTGCCATTTCTGGCAAGCCTGTTCAAAGAGCAGTAACACTCTCAAACATTCCTGGAAGTAATTTTATGTTTCTCCAGAGCAAGTAACGCTGCCTGATTATCAGAGTAAATATTGACAGACAGGCCCCTATACTTCCTCTCAATGCAGATATAACTACACATAAGTATTGCATAGACCTCTGCTTGAAAGACAATGGTATAGCTACCCAGTGGGTAAAAGAGAGAGGTACCATCAGCTGGGCAGCAAACCCCAGCTCTTGTTCCAGCATTTATCTTGGAGCCATCAGTGAACCAGGTCATACCTGTCTCAAGTTTCATCACAGAAAGAGCCTTCTAGTCAGCTCTGGAATGAAGGCTAATTCTAAATGACTTGTCAAATACACGTTTTAAAGGCATACCATCACTCTTCATGATTAAGACTGGGTGCTTGCTGATTTTACAGTTAAGCCTACCCCAAGTAAGATATCTCGAGTAACTTTGCCATTGCCCATGTAAAATGAACCTATGTGAGCAGATCAATGCTTCTGCCTCAATATTCATATGCAGTGGGTACATACCCAACAGCAGTTCCATGGCAGATGACTTAAGTACTTACCTGTTTGTTCACAGCTTTTTCTTTCTCATTTCCCCCCTAAAACCCTCATGTAACTTTTATACTTATTACTTATACTAAAGTATATAAGTACTAACTTAATTCTTATTTTTTTTTTTTTTTGTATAAATAAACTTAATAACTACACATCTGGTACTTTTTAAAACACCTTGACAGAAAAGGTTTCCCTTGCAACACTCTTTAGTTAATAAATATATAATTTACATGATCTGCCTGGCTTAAACTTTTTAAAGCTATTTACACTTTTTAAAACAGGGTCTGATACACCAACTTAAACAAAACGAACGAGTGTGGAACACAGGCCTACCTGGTCCAGTTGCCCCATAAAAGTGGGGCAACTGGACCCATGTAAAGGTAAAGATGAAATATATTTTTTTTTTTTCAATTTTTAGACAGTGGTGCAATTTTGAAAATTTCTGTTTGATAGAGTGAACCTTATTGAACACATTTACAACTGTTCAGACTTTAATTAAAAATGAACATTGGCTTCTGAAAGCTGAATTGCCAGAAACTCCAGAGTCACAATGTAAAATCATGGCCCAGTTAGTTTGCTCCAGGTAACTTTATAACTAAAAATAAAAGCTTGGGGTGCTCAGAAAGCATTAAACTGCACGATTAGTTCATTTTCGTGACGCAGATTTTTGAGAGACGTTAACTTGGTAACAAATTTGTTCATGATTCGGAAAGGCTATTGTGAACAGAACATTAAACTGCAGGTGGTTGTAACGTAACTTCTGTTCATTGATTTGTATTCATCATGTTCAATGTTTTCTGAGTGCCCAAAGCTTTTATTTTTAGTCATATGTCATATCCAGAAATACTTTTCTCTATTCTGGCTGAGAAAAAAATTATTTTTTACTTTTTAATGAACTTTAAATTTATTTTTTTTTCTAAAAAAAAAACATTTTTATATTTTTTACTTTTTAGTCTTATTTAATAATACAGTATCATTTCTTGTTAAAAAAAAAAAAATGAATAAATAAATAAATAATAAATGCTGATAAACTTACCCAGGCCATTTAACAAGAAATTTGAAGAAAGAAAAAATGAGAAGTTCTCCAAATTAGTCAGCTATAACCAAGTTGGCTTCAATTATTGAGATTTAATTTTGGTCGCCAAAGTTGAGATATTTTACCAAGTGCCGCCAAGCTTGTCGGCGGGAATACGACGCCAGCGCATATGAATATATAGTTAAACGTATGAAAGTTGGAACAAAGGTTACAACAAACGTATGTTAGAAATGAAAGTTTTAAAAGTCAACCTATATTATAAAGCACAAGTGTGTGCGTCGAGCAATGCTGAGATCATAATAATGCGCGAATAATGTGATTAAAATGTATGTGTTGCAAAAAATGAAGATATTTTTCAATTTAAATAATCGCAATGGGGGAATTCTATGGGGGAAATGAAAGTTCTGGGCCAACGTATTGGGGTTGTTTTAATGTGCGAAACCGGCCTTTTTTTTTTTTTTTTTTTTTTGGGGGGGGGGTGTTAATATTGCTATTTATTATATTTTTGTATGTTTTTTTTATGTTTACATACATAAAGATTGTTTTGGTCGGAATGTTCTGATAAAAAAATTGTCTTCGGTATTTGTCATATTTCATATTTATTCATTATCATTATATGTTACCCATTTTTAAAAAAAAATTGGCATGGCAGCGAAACACAGGCGACAAGAACATCTGGTCTGAAATCTTGTCCCATCTTGTAATTCGTTCTGCCGGCTCCCATTCTATCTTCATCTCTACTAGAAAGTGGCTAACTACTTTTATTTTGTTCATATTTCAGAATGAAACACAGGTGGATGCTGCTATTCTGTGCACAGGATATAAAGTGAAATTTCATTTCTTAAGTGAAGACATTCTTCCTATCAAAGATAACAGGGCCAAACTTTACAAATTCATATTTCCACCAGAGCTCCCACATCCAACTCTTGCTATAATAGGCCAAATCCAACCTAATGGCCCAGGGATTCCAGTTGGCGAAGTACAATGCAGATGGACGGCCAGAGTTATGAGTGGTAAAATAGCTTTACCATCTAAAGAAAAAATGTACGCCGATATCAAGAAATACGAAGACTATAATCGATGGCGATTCACAGATTCAACAAGGCACACCTTCCAAGTAGATTTTATTGGATACACAGATGAGTTAGCTGAAGAAATAGGCTGTAAACCGAATCTCTTGAAACTAGCAATAACTGACCCTAAACTCTTCTGGCATGTATTTTTTGGTCCATCGTTGCCATATCAATACCGTCTTCATGGACCACATGCTTGGGAAGGTGCAAGAGATGCCATTTTGACCTACAATGAAAGAGTGAAAGCACCATTACGAAGACCAGGCCAAACTACATTAAAAATGTTAAAGAATTCTTTTAATTTCGGCACATTCGTTAAAATTCTATTTTTATTGCCTCTAATTTTATTATTTTATACAATTGTTATAAACGTTATCGGAATATGATTATTTTGATTTGGTTAAAAGTTTTAAAAGAATGTAAATAAGAAATTGAGAATGGATAGACACTGGAATGTAAATAAGAAATTGAGAATGGATATTTACTTTAATGTAAACTATATTGAAATATATTTGTTCATAACTTGTATTCAATAAATAAAAATTTTGAAACTATGAAATAAAATTTTAGTGTTTTTTTTAAATACTTTTTTTTTAAATAGTATAAATTCTCACCAAATAAATTACATCAAGTAATATCATGTAAACTGGGTACTTGGTTACTTCATATTATAAAACTATCAAGAGTAGTAAAATGATGAGAAGATAATTGATTTCATTAATCCATACCTATAGGAGTATTGTAACTGACTGACTCCCTTTATCAGCAAGTAGTCAAAACTATAGTGGCTTGAACTCTTGGATATACAGCGTGTCCACGTATAACCTGACCGACCTTTATTTTCGCAACCGTTGGTCCTAGATGCATACTTCCAATTACAAAAATGTTTTAAATAAGGTAAAGAATTATTTTTCAAGCGATTTGGGTCAAGAAAAACATTTATTAAAAAATTACGAAATTTAAATTTTTATACTGTCCCCCGGTCCTATAAGTGATATTTAGTAAAAATTTACTGTGATACTAACAAGTAAGATAAAAAAAAGTCCCACTCATCTAACATTAAAATTGACCGAATTATGAAACTTTGAAATGCATGACTTATACCACTTTTTTGCATCGCAAAACAGATGATTTCGGCCGTGCTTTCAGGGGTCGTATATAAAGTACTTAAACTTATTTCAAGGTATCTGCGTTTTGAAAAAAATGGTACAACTATTACAATTGACTTAAATTTTATTAGTTAAGTTTTAGATTAGTTAAAATAATTGTATTTTATCATATGTTTTATTTTGTAAGGATTTGAGGCTATGATTTATTTTAACAAAAATTATATTATTTTCATAAGGTTTTATTTAACTTGCAACGATCTTCTTTCCAGTTTAAAATTTGTACTAGAACTTTTAACTCACTTTCAAATGTCCAATCGAAGTTAAATTTTACATACTGACTTAAATCCGATGACAATGTAATATTATTATGATTTTCAACGCTTACCATCTTAATAATACTCATATTAGAGGATAACACAAAAAAATTAGGATAGATTACCGTCAACAAGTTTAAGAAAAAGTTTTAGATTAGATAACAGAAACCTGCGATGGTTGTGTTTTTTTAACTTTTATAATTACGTTTTATGTATTTTTTAACGCTGAATAAAAAAATTACCTTCACTTTTTACCATCATGTCAAGATTTTTTGCAAATCGTAAATTTCAAGGTTAAAAAATAGCGAAAAATCTGATACTATAAAATAGATGTAAGACTTTTTTATTCAGTTTAATTTTATTTAATTCAATAATTTATTCAATTTTTTGGCTTATACTGGGTTTTTACAACTAAATAGCTCAGGGGTCCGATGAGGTTGGGAGGCGATTTTTATCAATTTTAACTTTGAGCTTTTTAGCTTTGAAATTTTCGATTTGAGAAAAATCCTGACGTTATGGTTTAAAATGAAGGACATTTTCGGATTCAGCGCTAAAAAATACATTAGAATCAATTTTCAAAAGCTAAAAAACATGGCACAACCCAAAATTTGAAAGACAGTGTAATCTAACAGCATTTAAAAATCGTAATTGAGGCTGTTGCTTTTCATCCTTTTATTTAACAAAAATTCTGTTATTTGTATCCTCTTATATGTTCAGTATAAATTGTATATTTTGCATTAATATGTCAGAATGATTATAGATTTCACATTTATATTAGATTGCAATGTTAATTTTGCTCTCAACTATTTTTTTGATATATCTGACCTGACGATTATTTATATTTCTACTACATTTGTGAATGACCCCTATTTCGCAACAAAAAATATACTCCAAATTTAAACAGTTATTACTCGGTCAGTTTTAATCGTAGATGAATGGGACTTTTTTATCTTACTTGTTAGTGTCACAGTAAATTTTTACTAAATATCACTTATAGGACCGGGGGACCGTATAAAAATTTAAATTTCGTAATTTTTTAATAAATGTTTTTCTTGACCCAAATCGCTTGAAAAATAATTCTTTACCTTATTTAAACCATTTTTGTAATTGGAAGTATGCATCTAGGACCAACGGTTGCGAAAATAAAGGTCGGTCAGGTTATACGTGGACACGCTGTATATTCGTAACACATAATAGGGACCTACTAAGAAAGGATTGTCGAAAGTTTTAAGTCATTTCGCCATACCTCAGCAGAAATTCTAGGCAGGAGTGTCATATAGACATAGAGTATAACAAATTTACAGAGAAAAAAAATAGTTAAACACGTATTTCAGTGATTTTCGATATTTAATCTCTAAGGGGTGAAAGCGGAGCCATCGTGATAAAACTTCTCTTAGAGAAGAGAAGAAGTAATAAGAAAAGTTTTTTTTTGCTATGGCCCCAATGAAAAGCTCAGTTCCCGATCAAAAACAAAGGATTCTTCCTAGAGATGGGAAATATGTTTACTTTTGGTTTACAGGTTGCATCGTTCCACAGTAGGATAGGCAACAGGTTCCAGCAACCTGTTATTTTTATAACGTACAACCAATCGCTATGTATGCTGCTAACGGGCGTTTTAGTTAAAAAACATTTAAACAGAATTTTGGAAGAAATTGTAGACGCTGTTTACTGTTGAGATGAATCCACACCATTAAAATCAATTTACATGATTAAACTTCATTTTTGCCCAATAAAAACTTACCTAGTTATGATACTTTGAATTCCATGCATTTTCAGCTTTTTTGCTACTCAAAACACCTTTATCCATTTTTAGTGAACTCAATCAATTGAAAATTCATAAAATTATAAGTATCATAACTCGGTCAGTTTTGTTCATTGACGAATAAATTTATATTGTTTTCCTTTTTAGAACACATAGAAACTTTTCTAAATAAAACTTATAGGGCCTAGGCATTGTATACATTTTTTAAATTTCTTAACTATTTAAAAAGGAACCATTTTAATGTAAATCGATTTTTATATGATGCAAAACAAAGTTTGAGATATTTTTGCAATTATAACTGTACCTCTAAAACTAATGGTTTAGAAATTAGCTATTGGTACACGATAAGAACTGATACCCTGTATAAGAAAAAACACATTTTTAACAACATTATTTGTAAAAAATTAAATTTGATCATTGCAGTCATATCTGTCAACGCATATCCAAAGCGAATCCCACAAATATTTATACACTTATGATCAAATTCAATTCACCCTAACAAATTTTCAATATGATTTTCAAATTAATTACAATTGTATTAAAATTAAGTTAAATTGCCACATACCGCACGACTTATACAATGCTATTTTCTTTCTTTATTTCTTTTTTTTTCAGTAAAATAAAAACACGCACAAAAAAGTTTTCTAGTTCTCATTTTCTAAAAATCGAAGTAATGACAAAGTAAAATAAATAAATAGAAACACATAATCCCCCACCCCCCTCCCTCTAAAAATATGCGTCAGAATAAACCCTCATACTCTATGAGTATATAGCAACATTCCTTATAAACATTCAAATTTCAAAGAAAATCGCCTTCCAGCAACGCCGGCCAAAGATGTCTGCTCTCTAATACCACCAAAATGCAACACAGTTTGAAATTAAAAAACACCTTCCCAATCCATCATTACTAAGGAATATCTTTTACTTTTCATTCCAAAAAAACCCTACAGATACAAATGATTTCATGAAACTCTATGCATCAACACAACAATTTACAATCTTTTTAAGTTACATCACTGTAAGCATTTAAAACGATTTCTTAATCCGTACTGAACGGAAATAGTTACATGATTAAAATAAACAAGTGGGTAAGTGTGATCGAAGATCGCTCAAAGGGTTTCGTTTAATATTCCTTTCAAAACACTTTATACTTTCTTTAATAAATTCAAATAAATTTCATTTAACAAAAAAGTCATGTTTTTTACAAAGTAAAAATTTACCGGACTATTTTTTCGTTTTTTCGAATATCTAAACCAGCCCGCTATTATATTATGTCATAATAATATCCGTCATGCGGACTAAATGCGATATTTAACAAAATAATTTCAAAATTAAACAAATTGTATACTTTCAAAATGTTATTATATGCGAATATTTCCGTAATCAGATTTTTATCACGATTCAATATGTTTCTAAAACTCATATATTTACTACATTAAAGACGTGAATATAAAACATCACAAATTTACTGAATGGTGTATATGTATGCAAACGTTTTGTATACACCATTCAGTAAATTTGTGATGTTTTATACTCACGTCTTTATTGTAGAAATGTTTCATGGTGTAATCGGCCAGCATTTATATCATATATTTACTATTCTCTATTATTCATATTGTTATGAATTTTGTATATACTTGTAAATATTCCATTTGTTTAAATTTATTTTATTTTATTATTGTGAAAATTGCAGTATTAATGTATTTCCTATTGAGCATCATGTAACTCAATGCTAAAGGCCTCAGGTGCTTTGTAAGAAAAACAACCTTACACCCTCATCGTTTTTACAATAGAGTTCTATGGGAATATCGCCAAGGAATGGGTTTATCGCCAAGTTGGCGATGGTTTTGGCGACTTATTTTTGTCGCCAAATTCGGCGATATATCGCCAAATGTCGCCAAGTTGGCGACGGATTTGGCGAGTTTTTGTGCAACGCCCCCCCCCTTATACATTTACATTGGGATCCTTTCACGTTTGGAGTACTCTATCGAGAGTTGGAGGACCTTCTGGTAATTTCTAGCATCTGAAGGCTCTGGAATAATCTGGAATGATCTCTGAAACCTATATAAGGACCTCCATTAGTTCAGTTAGTTAGTTAGTTGTCTGTCAACTGCGATTGAATTCATACGAGAGGCTTTGCATTGAGAACTGTGTTACTCTGATCGATTTTGTCGTTGATACGTCGTATTGAACGCATTGTTTCTGTGTGAAATTTTGCTGCGCTTTTATCGGATTTGAAGATTACTGATTATCTTGTAATTTTCAGAAGATATTTGTGAAAGTATTGCACTGTTTATAGTGAATAAAGCCTTTTTATTGTTCTTATATATTGGCATCAGTCCTTTCGAACCCCGAGCTCACAACAATTGGTGTCAGAAGTGGGATTGAATGCCGATTACCAGAGCAATGGAGGCGCAACTGACTAAATTATTGGAGAAATTAGGAGAGATGGATGAGAAAATGACTGCGAATCAGGCTGAAATGAAGAAGGATATGTCAGCGATGGATGAGAAAATGACTGCCAACCTTGGCGAGTTGAAAGATGAAATGAAGAAGGAAATGACAGCGAACCAGGCTGAAATGAAGAAGGATATGTCAGTGATGGATGAGAAAATGACTGCCAACCTTGGCGATTTAAAAGATGAAATGAAGAAGGATATGTCAACCAACCTTGGTCAGTTGAAAGACTTAATAGAGGATAAAATGACATCTTTAAATGACAGAATTGACTCCGTGGAAAACAAATTTGAAGGAAGATTTCAAGAAATGGAAGAAAATGTTCAAATGACAGCCAAAACCGTAGAAGAAAGAGTAGAAGAAAAAGTTCAAAAGATCGCCAAGACCGTTGAAGAAAGCATAGAGAATGTAAAAAAAGATTTGGAAAAAATCAAGAAACAGAAGATAACTGCCGGAAACTATTCCGAAGAAATCAAGTATCCAGATATGCTTCCTCGGGCCTTTATTAAGCTCTCGACCTATGACGGAAAATCCTCATGGCCAGTTTTTAAGACACAATTTGGGATCGTAGCGGACGCCAATGGGTGGGATTCCCAGACAAAGGCTTGCCAGTTAGCTGCTTCTCTACGAGCTGATGCTGCCGACGTCCTACAGACTTTGCCTGCAAATGAATCGCTGGATTTTGAAACGCTCGTCAGTGCCTTAGAATTACGCTTTGGCGAGAAATGCATGAAGGAATATAGCAGACTCCAGCTCAAATCTCGACAGCAGAAATCCACTGAATCCCTGCAAGAGCTTGCTACGGATGTCGAGAGACTTTCACATCTTGCTTATCCTGACTGTCCGACTGAAATTAGAGAAAGCTTGGCTCTGCAGCATTTTATTGATGGTGTGCGTGACTCTGAGATCCAGAAACAACTCCGGATTGCAGATCTCAGTGACTTAAAAGGGGCTTTAGTTTATGCCCTGAAATTTGAGGCAGCCCAGCAAGCTACAAGGAAAGATCGACACTTTGTGCGAGTAGCCAACATGCCTGAGACGTCGGATAGAGCTGTGGAGCATTTACAGCAGCAGGTGAAGGACATGATGAGGCAGATGAACTCCTTGATGGACAACAAAACTGGCAGAAAGATCAAGTGCTGGAAATGCGGTGGAGAAGGCCATATTCAAAGAAACTGCCTAAAACGACCCAGCACAGAAGGTAATAGCTCCCCACGAACGGCGGAGCAGGAAAACTAATTAATGGCCATCTCGCGGGGCGGAGGTTGCCAGATTTCGAGAAGCCCCATTATTAAGTGTGTCAAATTTCTGCAAGAAGTTGCGGCGAGAACGGAGTTTTTATAGTCGGGCGTGTGAATGATTTGCCCTGTAATATGATCATCGATACAGGAGCCAATGTGACCATCGTTCGGAAAGATCTAGCTCTGCGGCTAAAAGAAAAACTCCTCTGGACTCCGTCTCGTGTTATCCTTCAAACCGTGACCGGGGATAAGATTGACATACATGGAAGAATGAAATTGAAAATAAAGTTTGGGAACGCCGCTTACCATCATACAGTCTATGTGGCCGATATTTCAGACCCTTTTATACTCGGACTGGACTTTTTAAAAGAGCATGGATTTACACTGGATTTTAAGAAGAATGAGTTACGCTCTGCTCAAGAAGATGTCACTATTTTCAAACTTGGAAATGAGTCCGGGTCTATTCAACGGATCACAGCCAAGGCAGATGTTGTCATCCCTCCTCGGACCGAAATGATGATACCTGGATTAACTGAGAACGAAAGTAGTTTTCAATGTGGCTTGGTTGGATATCCTGAGAAGAGCCCAAAAGGAGTGCTAATAGCATCAGCGCTGGTAGATCTGGCGAGAGATGTGATACCTGTGAGGATTGCGAATGTAAGTGAAAAGTCTAGAATTATCCAGAAGGGGGAAGTGCTTGCTACCTGTGCTTCAGTCACCTGTGTTTGCAAAGACCCGAGCTTGACGTTGTGGGAGCCGCCTACAAGTTTAACACCTGAAATTGGACGAAATGAGAATTTATCTCCTGAGCAGAGACATGCCGCAGAAAGACTGTTCCAGGAATTTACGGATGTGTTTTCACAAAACGAGAATGATATAGGTCGCACTTCTATGACGCGTCATAGAATTGATACTGCCGACCATCCACCGATTAAACAGCATCCAAGACGGTTGCCGTTTGCAAAACAAGAAGAGGTTTCTAAGCTCTTACGAGAGATGCAGGATAGTGACATCATCGAACCGTCATCAAGTCCGTGGGCCTCTCCCATCGTGTTGGTCCGGAAGAAAGATGGCTCCACAAGATTTTGTGTGGATTATCGTAAACTTAACGATATCACGAAGAAGGACAGCTATCCTCTACCAAGAATAGACGACACGCTAGATACTCTTTCAGGACATAAATGGTTTTCCACGCTGGATTTGAAGAGTGGATATTGGCAAGTAGAGATCCATCCTGATGACAAAGAGAAGACCGCATTTACTACTGGACAAGGACTTTGGCAATTTAAAGTTATGCCGTTCGGGCTCTGCAATGCTCCAGCAACGTTCGAGCGCCTCATGGAGACAGTGTTAAAAGGCCTGACTTTTGAAGCTTGTCTCATCTACCTAGACGACGTCATCATTGGTGGCCGCACGTTTGAAGAACATCTAGAAAATATTCGAAAAGTGTTAACGAAGCTAAGAGCGGCGAATTTAAAGCTGAACCCTTTGAAATGCAAGTTCTTCCAACGGGAAGTAAATTATCTAGGACACATCATCTCAGCTGAAGGTGTTCGAACAGATCCTGAAAAAGTGTCTGCAGTAAAGCACTGGAAACGTCCGGAAAATGTCCATCAGTTGCGAAGCTTTCTGGGACTATGCACTTATTACAGAAAGTTTGTCCAGGGGTTCTCCAACATCGCAAGACCATTGCATAGGCTCACTGAAAGCAAGCAGAAGTTTCTATGGACACAAGAATGCGATAATTCCTTCCAGCGGCTGAAAGAAGCTCTCACATCCTCTCCAGTCCTTACCTATCCGCACCCCGAGAAACAATTCATTGTGGACACGGATGCCAGCCATGAAAGTGTCGGCGCTGTACTTTCCCAAGAAATAGATGGCCAAGAACGAGTCGTAGCATACTGGAGCAAATGTCTATCGAAACCAGAGCGGAATTATTGCGTCACTCGCAAGGAGTTATTAGCTATAGTGAAAGCCATAGAACACTTCCATCACTATCTCTATGGCAGGAAATTTCTCCTTCGTACTGACCACGCATCCCTAACATGGCTGATGAATTTTAAGAACCCAGAGGGCCAAGTAGCCAGATGGATACAACGACTCCAGGAATACGACTTTGACATCAGGCATCGCAAAGGCTCATCGCATGGAAACGCCGATGCCCTATCAAGAAGACCGTGTCCCGAGAGCTGTCGCTATTGTTCCAGAGCGGAGAGCAAGTATAATCCCGAATATGTCATACGCCAGACGAAGACTTCACAATCAACGCCACCAGATCCCTGGAGTGATGAGAAGATTCGAGAAGATCAAATTGCAGACTCTGACATCAAACCAATTTTGGAGTTATTAGAATCTTCTAGCACGAAGCCCAGTTGGAAAGACATCTCGACCTGCAGTCCTACGACGAAGCAATATTGGGCTCTTTGGAACTCCCTCCACGTCAAGAATGGTGTCCTGTTCCGAAAATTCGAATCGGAAGATGGGAAAACATCTCGGTGGCAGTTGGTACTTCCTCGATCTCGAATCCCAGAGGTCCTCGAAGAATTACATGGCAGTCCCACTGGTGGCCATTTTGGAGTCATGAAAACATTACACAGAGTCCGAGAGCGCTTCTTCTGGGGAAAAGCGAGAGCTGACGTCGAACAATGGTGCAAATCTTGCGATGCATGTGCACCTCGGAAAGGACCAAAGAAACGTAGCCGAGGAAGACTACATCTCTACAATGTAGGAGCACCTTTTGAACGCATCGCCCTTGACATCCTAGGTCCTCTGCCAAGAAGTGCTGATGGCAACAAATACCTCCTTGTTGTCATGGACTATTTCACAAAATGGCCTGAAGTTTATGCCATCCCTGATCAAGAAGCTTCTACGGTTGCGGATGCCTTGGTACACCAGTGGATATCAAGGTATGGAGTCCCTCTCCAAATGCATTCTGACCAGGGGAGAAATTTCATCTCTGCTGTGATTGAGGGTCTCTGTCAACTTCTCGGAATGGAGAAAACTAGGACGACGCCTTTACATCCACAATCGGATGGCATGGTTGAGAGATTTAATCGTACCATCCTCAACAATCTCTCACTGCTAGTCTCAAGAAACCAACAAGACTGGGACCAAAAACTTCCCTTGTTTCTTCTCGCCTATCGCAGCGCCGTCCATGAAACAACCGGCTATTCCCCGTCTCAGATGCTTTTCGGTCGTGATCTTCGTCTACCTTGTGATCTGATTTTTGGTCGCCCTCCAGATGCACCTTCATCGCCAGAGGGATACGTGCAGAATCTCCAGGCACGATTTGAAGACGTCCACAACTTGGCTCGAGAGTGGATCAATATACAGACGGAGAAGATGAAGACCAGGTACGACACGAAAGCCACGGGACATCAATTCAAAGAAGGTGACAAGGTTTGGTTTTATAATCCGACTCGACGTAAAGGACTTTCTCCCAAACTGCAATCGCACTGGGACGGTCCTTATACAGTCCTAAACAGACTGAACGATGTCGTAATTCGGATCCGAAAGTCACCAAGTTCGAAGCCTAGAGTCGTTCATTACGACAGGCTGGCTCCATACTATGGCCATAGTACATAGTTCATATGGTATAGTGCATTGGTTGTAAATAGTGTAATGTAAATAATGTAAATTAGTATGACCATGGTCTTGTATATAAGTTAATGTAATTATTAATTTTGCTTAGCATTATCATTATTATTATTATTTAAATACTTGTATGTAATAATGTCTATGCTTTAATTTCATTTTTTTTAATAAGTGTATTTTTGTATAATTCAGCATTATGCATGTGTTTAATTGTTATTTTTCATGTAAACTTTAAGTGTTTTGAATAGTATAGCATTTGTTGGCAACGGGTTTGCTTTCCGATCAAAGGTTGAACTGCCCGGGACGTGCAGTCCTTGAGAGGGGGGCAATGTTATGAATTTTGTATATACTTGTAAATATTCCATTTGTTTAAATTTATTTTATTTTATTATTGTGAAAATTGCAGTATTAATGTATTTCCTATTGAGCATCATGTAACTCAATGCTAAAGGCCTCAGGTGCTTTGTAAGAAAAACAACCTTACACCCTCATCGTTTTTACAATAGAGTTCTATGGGAATATCGCCAAGGAATGGGTTTATCGCCAAGTTGGCGATGGTTTTGGCGACTTATTTTTATCGCCAAATTTGGCGATATATCGCCAAATGTCGCCAAGTTGGCGACGGATTTGGCGACTTTTTGTGCAACCCCCCCCCCCCCCCCCCCTTATACATTTACATTGGGATCCTTTCACGTTTGGAGTACTCTATCGAGAGTTGGAGGACCTTCTGGTAATTTCTAGCATCTGAAGGCTCTGGAATAATCTGGAATGATCTCTGAAACCTATATAAGGACCTCCATTAGTTCAGTTAGTTAGTTAGTTGTCTGTCAACTGCGATTGAATTCATACGAGAGGCTTTGCATTGAGAACTGTGTTACTCTGATCGATTTTGTCGTTGATACGTCGTATTGAACGCATTGTTTCTGTGTGAAATTTTGCTGCGCTTTTATCGGATTTGAAGATTACTGATTATCTTGTAATTTTCAGAAGATATTTGTGAAAGTATTGCACTGTTTATAGTGAATAAAGCCTTTTTATTGTTCTTATATATTGGCATCAGTCCTTTCGAACCCCGAGCTCACAACAATATTGATACTCGCTTTGTATTATTCTCAAACATCTGAAAAATTCGTTAAACTTCCAATATGACGTCAAATTTTCTTTTTAATTCTCTAATGACATGTAATTAATCTGCTTTGTGTACATACACTCATAGTCATACTCCTTGTATTATTGAGAAATCTTAGACATTTTCCGTTTTATTACCACTATGACGTCAATCAATTTTATTTCATATTTATCTTTTTTTCAATTGGTGAAACTTTTTATTTCATTTTTATTTTTCACGTGGAAATCGTCTGATAGAAAATTAATTATTGTGGAAAGAATTTCATCGTGGATTTTTAATTTTTGGCATCTGCTATAACGAAAAATGTTTAAATTTAATAGGAAAAGGTTATTAGAATTTTGTTTTTTTTATCTCTATTTATTAAAATAATACGAATTTTTCAAATTTTAATATTTTGAGCTCTTTATAGGTGGTATTCGGCTATATACACAAAGTTTCAACTCTGTAAGTTATATAGTTTTTGAGAATGGCTCTGTGACGGACAGACAACGGAACGGGAGTAATAGGGTTTCGTGAGACGAACGAAACCCTAAAAATAACGAATATTTGCAATAAAATAACTGTCGAGTTATTTATGGTTGCTTGTAACTAAGAGCTGCATAGGTTACATTTTGACGAATGACAAGAATAAAAAAGCAAAGCGGATTCTGATTGGTTGCTCGTAAGCCAAGTTTCTAAAGTGATCAGGTCTATAGTGATTTCTCTTTCCTTTAAAGTTTTGAAAGGAAAGATTTTGTTCTGCAATTTCATTTGGCTTTTTTTTTTTTTTTTTTTTGCTTTGACACTTTCATAAGCGTTTAAAATAGGACTTTTATATTCGAAAAAAAAAAAAAAAAAAAAAAAAAAAAAAACTTTTTTTAAATTGAAATAGAAAACAAATTTCGTAAATTTTATTTTTAATATTTTAAAAATGTATAAAATACGATTTTTCAGCCTTAAAAAAAAAAAAAAAAAATACTTTGCAGATAACGCATTCCAAATTTAACCGGGACTTTCCGTTAATCTGTTACCAATTAACAAACTGTAAAACAATAACATTGTTATTTATCCTAATACGTTAAATACCGCCCATCTCTAATTCAGGGCTCCCAAATGGTCCCCTTTTCCCCCCTAAAGTTCCCTTTTTAGAAAAAGGTCCCCTTTAGTCCCCTTTTATGTGTTTTGGTCCCCTTAGTCCCCTTTTCATGACTGGAAAAAAATTTGCTAATGTGGAAAATATTCCGCAAAATGCAAAAAAACTTTAAAAATTGTTGAAAGTTAAAAAATTGTACAAAGTTTATTATAACGGGCTCAAACATTGTAATCAGAATTCTTTCACGAATGTCAAAAAATTGCCATGGAATGCAGAAAAACATAAAAGAATACATTGAAAATCTCATTAGAAATCACTAAAAATTCAAAAATCTACTGTCATAAAATCACTGCAAAACTCAAATTGCATAAAAAATTAGCCAAAAGTCAAAAATCGCTGCACGAATTCTAAATAAATTTTATTGAAAGAAGGACAAAATTTATTAAACTGGGCAAAAGATTGAAACTGGATTCCCCCTAAAGCAGAATATGCTTAAAAGTGCGACATACATCGCAGAACAACGGGCTTCTCTGCAGAACATTTAAAATTCTCAATTTCAACGAAATTCGTCAGTCAGTTGTTATATAAAAAAAAAAGTGTGAAATTCGTCAGACTAGCATTGTAAAAAAATCACGAAATTCTTTAATCGTTCATGTAAAAAGTATTGTGAAATTCATCAATCGGTCACGGGGGAAAAAATTGCAAAATTAAACAGTCGATTGTGAAATTCTTCAGCGGGTTGCAGAAAAAATGCGAAATTCATCGATCACTTGTGGAAAATAAACTGCGATTTTCAATAATCAGTCGCAAGAAAAAGCCACAAAATTTGTCAATCGATTGACGGAAAATATCTCAAAATTCACCAATTTGTCGTGGGTAAAGATACGCAAAGTTCGGCAGTGGATCATCAGAAAAATTCTTCAATTCTTCACGAGCAAAAAATTTTGAAATTTATCAACTGAATGAGAGGAAATAGTGTGAAATTCGTCGGTAGATCGAGAGGGAAATCGCGAAATTCTTCAATCAGTCGTGGGGAAAAAACGTAAATATCATCGATTGGTCGTGAGAAAAAATCGTGAAATTCATCAGTTGATTGTGAAAAAAAAAAATCATGAAATTCTTTAATCAGTTTCAGAAAAATTGCAAAATTTGTAGATCAGTTGTGTAAAAAACCAACGATTTTTCGAAAAAACCAACAAATTATACTCATAACCTGTTAGACAAACGCGGATCCAAGGGGGAGGTCATGGGGGTCATGACCCCCCTCTAAATGGAAAATATTTTTATAGAACAATACGTTTTTTAAATATGTATTAAGTAAATATGTATTATTTTAAATATGTATTAAAGGTTTTTTTCCTTTTTCTTCTTTTTTTACTGCTTAAAGATTTTAATCTTTCTGATACACTCATGTAGTTATTTTTAAATATAAATGCATGAAAACTGAAGGCAGGCATTGTTTTTTTAAGCACTAAAAAATCAAAATCCTTTTTAATTTTCTTATAAATGTGGTACATTTGAATTGTATTTGAGTGCTTCATCAAGACGATATTTCCATGATTGTCCAAGCCTCGAAAATCTTTCTTAAAATGCGAACTTTGAGAAAATTTTCTGCAAGATTCTTTGCATTTATAAGAAAATAGAAACTGATTTCTTGGTATCTGGATAAAACGTGTATATAATTTATATTTACTAATATACCTGAAAATTTCATGCACGTATGAAAGATAATTAATTCGGGTATATGTCAGAAAATAGTCAATTTGGATCTAAGATATAAACCTGCTAATGAAGACATCTGACCTTCCCCCTCAAAAACAGTCATGACCCCCCTCTAAATGGAGAGCTGGATCCGCCTTTGCTGTTAGATAATATTCAGTAATGAAAAAAGAGCTTATGGGCCTCCACATTGACATAATTCTGTTAGAAAACTTCTTG
This sequence comes from Maratus michaelseni, assembly GCA_963931845.1. Lineage (NCBI taxonomy): Eukaryota > Metazoa > Arthropoda > Arachnida > Araneae > Salticidae > Maratus > Maratus michaelseni. The sequence continues at coordinate 299,592,281 of OZ007587.1, read as the reverse complement.
GACTTATAACTAACTATGCACGGATCAAATTTCCAAAGACATTTCTTCCATAAAAGTGATATATCAAAATATGTCATTTCTAAAATTAGTGACAGAACTGAAAATCCTTTGTTAATGCAATGGTTTTCAAAATGTTTCTTTTGTGTGTGTGTCTTTTTGTAAAGATAATCAATTAACATATTTTCTGAGGTAGTTTTAAAAAAATTGCATATTTAGGAAAACTTGGTGCAGTATTTTTAGACATGTAGTCCCTTTTCAGTCGCCTTTTTTATTATAAATGATCCCCCGAAGTCCCCCTTTTTTAGTATAAATGGTCCCCCCAAAGTCCCCTTTTTAAATAAAAATGGTCCACTTTCCCCCTTTTGGAGGGCTAAAATGTGTTGGGAGCCCTGCTAATTCTTCCGTAATCGGGACTACAGCCAATTTATAAATTTTAACGAGCGAGGGTTGGCGTAAAAGTAATTTTTCTGTTGTATCCATTAATGTCATTCTCATAATCTTGAAACAATAGTGTTGCCAGCATCACTATGTTTGTCGCCAACTTATAAAAACGATTATGGAAGATTAGACGAATAAGACAACTGTCACAGATTTTTGATTAGATACTTTGTGCAAGACATTTTTCCTGGTGAAATTTGTTTAGCTTATTTTGAAATTCATGTTTTTATGCTTTTTGCGAACTGATTTCAATCTTTATACAAAATTTAATAGATTTCCTCTTCTTCTCAAACATCATTTTTGCAAGTTGAAATTTACGATGTAAACACGGATTGCCATAATAATGATTTATGGGCTCGAGGTGCATAGGACCCATCATAGTAATTGCCGTATTAGCAGTTTATAGACATGATGCGGTCAGTGCTGTTAAAATGATTGTCGTGTTAACGGTTTATGTATAAAATTCACAGGGCCTTGTTATAGTGATTGCCGTTTAAATTATTTATGAGGTGCTAATCGTACAAGGCCCTTTTATAGCGATCGACGCATTAACGATTTATAGCGTATATGAATCAGTTATTGTGATAATCGTATTAATAATTTATGGGTGCAAAATACACATGGCCCTGTTAAACTGATCGCTATATATTTTAGGCTATGCCATTTTGTTTATTTTACACGGAAGTATACCCCCCTCCCCCCACTAAATTGGATAAATAAAATGCACTTTTTCAAACTAAATTAGAAATTAAAGTAAAAATGAAACAGATAAACACAGAAGGGTAGATGAATAATCCAGAAATATGGAGTACACCCAGAGCACAATTACTTTTGCCTAGTTTACAATAAATGATGCAAATGTTTATCATGATGCATCCACTAATGCTTCTATTTCACCCTTCTAAAAAATATTAAGTCTTCAAAGCAATATTCAACTTATCTATTTACATTACATCCCCAAAGATATCTTATTAAAAATACAGTGGAACTTCCTTTTAACGAAGTCCCTATTTTACGAAGTTTTCTACTTAACGAAATTTTCTGCCGAACTTTGACTTTGAACACCATTAGCATGTAAATTAATCTCCATATTACGAAAAACATATTCTATATAACGAAGTTTAATCCACTTTTGTACGTATACGGAATTCAAAGTAAGAGGCTGCTGTTGCGATGGATATGCGAATTTATTTCAACGGATTGCATGGAAATGAACACATTTCAATAATTTCCTTTTCTGCTTGGTTCGAAATAAAACAATTTTTTTCACATTAAGAAAAACACTTGTTATCATTACTCTTCCACATCGAGACTCCAGCGCTAAAAATTGGGGGGAGTCAAAATCCCCTTTTTACATTCAATGATATAGAAGATACAGTGACGCAATGGCGTCAAATGCATTGAAGCAAAAAATATCAATTAGAGTCAGACAGTTATCATTCTATCCTTCCATTGCTTATAGACAACTGCTTTGTACATCCACAAGAATGTGCTTCAAAATGCAAATCGAAGAACATCAAAGTTATTTTTGTTCCTGCCAATACAACTTCTAAACTTCAGCCGTTAGTCTAAAGAATATTAAAAATTCTTGAAGTACATGATCGAAAAAGACAGAAAAAAGACAATGTAGTGACAACATTAGTTTGAGAACCTATGTATCAGAGCTGATGAAAGCTTGGGAATGTAACGTGATTTCATCGACCGTACACAACTGTTTTGTAAAAGACGGCTTCATTGAAACTGAATCAAATGCTTCTGAATTCAATACCTGTTTGTTATATCTGAAGGAAAAATTTCATGAATTCAAGTTGATTTCTATTTAACGAATTTTCTTCATAACTAAGTTTTTAAGTGTAACGATGAGACTTCGTTAAATGGAAGTTTCACTGTAATCTGAAATACGAGAAAGACAGGGGGAAAAAGAAAATATTTCCAACTGCAGGGTATTTTCTAAAGATCACCCTAACTTTGAAATTCAATAACTATAACCAGAAGCAGCCGGCCCATTAGAACCACTGGGGCATGGACAAACCGGAATTTTCCATTCATAAAAGAATGATTAATACATATTTAATAATCTAAATATTTAAAAAATAATTATTTACTGAGAAAACATAGTGCAATGAAAATGCCCTTCAGCCTTGCTCTTTGAACTGGAGCAACTGTGTTTCTTTCAGATATCATAAATTACTTTATAAACGACTGACTGCTACTTTCTACTCGCACAGACTGGAAGTGTCCAATTTGGCATGTTAGAATATTTCACTCCTTTACACATCAATTGGGCATCAAACTTGATTTATGGTTTTCTCAGTGTTAAGACTTCTGTACTTTTTTGCAATAAACAGGCACTTGGCGATTTGTCGTAATGCAAGTAATAAGGAAGTATAAGTGAGCTTCTTTTAGAATGTGTTACCCATAGATTCTCAACAAAAATTGGGGATTTTTGTATTACTACTTCTGGTTAATTGTTAAAATAACGGAGCTTCTCATCTTTATAGTACTTTCTTTAGATGTAAATTAATAATGGTACAACTCTTGAGCGAGGCTAACGAAAAAGAAAGGCTACCGCGGTGCTTTAAGCGTATCTTTTGTTACAGACCGCCGGAGTCACGTGATGCTCGAATGTACCAATGAAGGTGTACGAAAAGAGCATCACGTCACTCTAGCGGTCTGTAAAAAAAGATAAGTGGAATGCACCGCGGTAGCCTGTCTTTTTCGTTAGCCTCGCTCTTGAGCTAATGAAGTCACTTTTTGTTGATAATCTGTTACGAATGCTTTTTGAAGAAATAAGTTTGTATTATTTCTTTCTGTTAAAATTAGATAGATAATTTCTCTGTGTGATTTATATGAGTTTTAGTTTTTCAATCAATTAATGTTTGATTGCAAGTTACATTTTAATAATTGTAATATTAAACATACCATTAATTACAATTAATGGTATGTAATGTAAAAGTAATGTTGATTACTCTAAAAAAAAATTAATTTCTAAAAGTAAGATTATGTTTTCATTTTAATTTTAAATAATTTATTTGCATATTTGAATAGCAAACATTCATATAGGAAAAATATCACATTTGTTATGGGGGAAATTGGGTTCCAGTGAAAACTGTCACGAACTGCCTCCGACTATAGCAAATATAATGATGAAATAAGTTACATGGTGTATGGTATCGTGTAGCTGATAAGTTTAGTATACCATTTTTTTTTTTTTTTTTTTTTTTTTTTTTTTAAAGGTTGAGTTATTGACAATTGGTGGCATTGTGATGCTTCAAATTGTAAGAATTTTCAAACTAATGTTTAAAATTGCATCAAATCTCGCTGTTTTTACTTTTTATTCTATTCAGGTGTCGAAACATGAACAGAAAAGTTTATATATTGACATTTTGAAGACAATATGAGTATTATTACAGTTTGAAACAGCACGGCACGAACTACTGATGAAAGTTTGAACTATTTTAAAAAGTACTGCATACAAAACTTATAAACTATCCAATAAACATCACTTATTTCATTTTCATATTTACCAGGAAATTCAACCCAGGCTTCCCTGGTTACAGAACATAGGTGAAAACTCTTTTGAATTGAAAATAATAGATTTGTTACATATGATCTATATATTTTTAGTTACCTAACCAACAACGCTAAAAAGCATTTTTATATGAAAAACACCACATATTTAAATAAAGTTTTTTAATTTATTAAAAGCGATATTTTTTTTATTAGCCTCATACCAGGGGTTAATAGCTGAAGAAATTGCCAAAGATTTCCCTATTTACAGCAGTCTTTTTTATTTTGATTATTTCAGTGTTTAAGTGCGTAGTTCAACACATCTATTAAATTTGTTTTTCAGTTATTTTATTTGAAGTTTTAATTTTGTTATAGAGTATTAGCTGTAAACAAATGCTGAACATTTTTCATCGTTTAAAGTGCAAATGGGTTAATCTTCTGCAATCGAGCTGTTCATGATAGAGATACATTTTAGAAAATTCATGCTTGAAAATCATAAAAAATAAATAATTTGAGATACAGTTTTTAGACAAATTGGATTGGAAAGTACATTGTTTTCCTTATTCGATGATGTAAAAATTGGAATTGTACGGGAGTTAGAAGTTAATAAATTTGAGAAAAATGTGAAATAGATTGATCAGATCGTTGACATTATTTCAGCATTACTCAGACATGTTTTTTTGCTTTATAATATAGATTAGTTAATGAATTATTGAATTTTAAAGTTAGGAATCTTTTATGAAACACCCTGTTAAAGTCATATTGGTGTATATCACTTACTCTGAAAATTGTCACAAATCTCCTTAAAGCGCATACTCAGAATATTTTGAAAAAAAATTCTAATGAAACTACTTGTGTACATAATAAAGGATCAGTCAAATTTAACTGTGGAATCCCAGTAGAAAATCTGCAAAAAAATAAAATACATTTGAGTATTTGGCGCAAAAAGTTGTGATTTGGTGAACACTTTTTCCTCACCAAATGCAAGCGATTTTAACACATTTGGAAATTCCTGGTTAAATGAGTGTTTAAATTTGAAGTACTTTATCAATTTAAATGATTAAATAAATTATTTCTTTTCCTATAAGCTTATATAATATATATATAGTTTCTGGAGTTATATTTCATTTTACATGATTTCACTGGCTGGATAAGTTTTAAGTGTATTTTAACAGTAATTACCCGATTAAGAATGCTCTCATTCCACATTTTTATATTGAACAAGTCATTGTTTCCATGGTAACAATACTTTTTTCTTGTTGTCTCTGACACTATTGACAGTGCTCAGAATCGGGCTTTAATTTTTAGTTTAAAGCATTATTAATCAATTTAAATTTTCTTCTAAACCGTAGAATGCGATCATTAATTTTCTTTATACATACACATAAATGTATATGGCAAAACTGTAGATATAAAAATGTATTTGTTTAAGTTAAACATACTTAAAGTTGTTAAGTATGAAAAGCAGAAAAAAATTTTCCTAAAAGAGCATTTATCATAAAAACTTTTTTTATTTCATTGTGTCGCCAACCAGCGATAAATCGCAAAAAACACAAAATTTTCATATTTTTATTTATGGACGTTATATAGAGGTTCTGCAGCAATTTTTTTTTATAAACATATATATCCTCATAAGAAGAATGTTCTGTAATTTTTTTCAAATTTTTCTGAGTATGGGTTTATGGAAATCTTCCTTGTAAGTGTATAGAGGTTAACTAGACAAATCAAACTATTAATAGGAAGAATAGTAAAAGTTAGTTTAAACAAGTGGGCAAGTGTGATCGAAGATCGCACAAAGGGTTTCGTTTAATATTCCTTACAAAACATTTTATCCTTTCTTTAATAAATCCAAATAAATTTCATTTTCAAAAAAAAAAAAAAAAGTCATGTTTTTTATTAAAAATTTACCGGTCTATTTTTCTCGTATTTTTCGAATATTTGAACTGACCTGAGAGCGGGCGAAGCCCACTATTATACTCTTTCATAATAATATCTGTCATGTGGACTAAATGCGATATTTAAAAAAAATTAATTTCAAAATTAAACATGTTGTACACCTTTAAAATGTTAAAATATGCAAATATTTCCATAATCGGGATTTTATCATGATTCAATGTGTTCCTCAAACTCATATTTACTATTCTCTATTACTGATATTGATACTCGCTTTGTATTATTCTCAAACATTTGAAAAATCCGTTAAACTTCCGATATGACATCAGATTAATTTTCTTTTTAATTCTCTAATGACGTGATATTAATCTGCTTTCTGTACCTACACATCTCATACTCCTTGTATTATTGAGAAATCTTTGAAATTTTCTGTTTTATTACCAATATGCATCAATCATTTTTATTTCATATTAATCTTTTTTTCAATTGGTGAAACTTTTTATTTCATTTTCATTTTTCACATGGAAATCTTTCAATAGAAAATTAATTATTGTAGAAAGAATTTTATTGTGGATTTTTAACTGTTGGCAACTGCTATAACGAAAAATGTTTAAATTTAACAGGAAAAAGCTATTAGAATTTTGGTTTTTTATCTCTATTTATTAAAATACGATTTTTTCAAATTTTAATATTTTGAGCTTTATAGCAGGTATTCAGTTATATATACACAAAGTTTGAACTCTGTAAGTTATATAGGTTCTGAGAACGGCTCTGTGACGGACAGACAACGGAGCAGGAGTAATATGCTTTTGTAAGATGAAACAAAACCCTAAAAAAACTACCGGTAGATAGCTCCAAAAAATATTCCATTGCACTGAAATTTACTGCAACATTTCTAGTAATTCCTTTGTTTATTTAATAAAATGTGACCTATACAACTATGACTTCAAAGGCGTCATATCACACACACAAGCATGCATTAACACATCTGAAAATAAAGCACAAAACACAAATATTAAGTAAAATATTTATTAACATTTTCTTTTAATGAACATAATATGCGAAATATGCATAAAAGTAACATAGCAATCTTTTATTTAAAATAGTCATCATGATAGCTGAATATACTGTTATATATTCATAGTGAAGTGGACATTTGAATAGTAGCTCATAATCAATAGAAAAATATTTCATACTAATAGAACTATTTTTAAAAACAGCATGGATCCTATCTATTCAGTGACAGATATAGAATCATAATACAAAAATAATTATTCAAACTGAAAGAAAACTTTTAAAGTAGAAAATCAATATGAAGAAGCAAACTGCAAACTCCCACGTTCCACCCAACTAGATTCTCATCAATGCAGAAAAACTGTTTGGGGTGGCCAACATTTCTATTAAACTCTACATTTGTTTAGAAACTGTTTTCAGGTTTTTTTCAATCATTTATGAGAAAACAGTTGCTTTAAAAAAATGAAACTTACAGTATTTCCCCCCTATGATTTGGACCTTGGTGGTTTGCTGGAAAACAGACAATTACCATATATTCCGGTATATAACATGCACTTTTGAAAGAAGAAAATTGATAAAAATGTACAGGTGTGCATGATACACTGGGTATAAAAATGAAAGCTTAAAAATTAATAGAGATATCACAATTCTTATGCTTAATGAACAAGAGAAGAAGACAAGAGCACAATTCTAAAGGCTTTGTGGGGATTTAAGCAGATAAGGCCAATTATTATACTAGTTATATATTAATACCAGTTATTACACTAGTTATTATACTATAATAATACCAGTTGTTATACTTTTTAATGCTCTTTATTGTATTTTCATGCTACATATCTCATAAAGGTTTCTTTGCATAAAAAGGGATTTATGCAATATGGCGAATATACCTAAAAATAGAAAAATATACAGTCTGAAATTGTAGGTGCGCATTATGTGCTGGAATATACGGTATATACAACTATATGACCTTCAAAATTTGTTTTAGTTCACTGAATATGATAGCTTATTTCAAAAAGCTAAAAGAAGTTTTTTTTTTTTTTTTTTTTTTTTAATGGAAACAATATTTACTCTTTTTCCATATTTGATTTTTCTTTTAATACAGAAGAGAAAACATTAATTATATGCATGCCATTCTTTTCATATATTTTACTTTCAAGAATTTTTCCAAGTTTTTAAAACAGTCCTGAGACTGAAGTTCTTGCAAACGTGTTAAAAATAGAGCCCTCTAAACATTATATGAAACTACCCAAATATATCTCAATAATCATAATATCATAGTAGCCTAATATCATAATTTTTTTCCTTCAAAATCCTATTCATATCATTTTGTACTTTTTATATACTTAACAATTAAATTAAACAAATTGGATTCAAAATATTTGAAATGATAACTGATGAAAAAGATAAATATCACAGAATTACAAATAAAACATGATATAAAGGTGCATAATTAATATATGCCATAAATAAGGATATGAATTCAAGTCATTACTAACAGTATAATATTCTCCAAAAAATAAACTCATTTGATTTTTTAATTCAGCTGCCTAAAGTAACAATGTTAATCATCAAAAACTTAAAAATTACAAAACTTCTTTCTCTTTACACCCTTTTCCCTTAGGTAAATAAGAAAGATTGGTGTAATTCAACACTGTAGAATAATTATATTGCTGTACTGGGATCCATTCTTGCAGTAATATGCAATCGAAGGTATTCCATTAGTTTTGTAATGTCAGACTAGCCATGAACTGAGCTATTTCAGTCAAGTAGGGTATGAAAAGAAAATAGAATTGCCATGAGTACCATCAGAACAAAATTTACAGGAGAGTAAAATTTTGGAGGAAAATTGATAAAACATTTTTATCCTCCATCAGAATTTTTCTTTTAGTGTTTAATTATTTTAAGTCATATGGAAAAATAATTGTTTATTTCTTTTTATTTATTTATGTGTCTAAATTATGTAAAAAAAAAAAAGAAGTTGAGAAAATTTTGTTAAAGTTTCAAAATTCAGAAACGCTTTTGTATATATGCATACGAACTGACATTTACTGATATAGATGATAGTTTTTTTTCTTTTTTGCAAGAGTGAAAAAAGTTTATTTGTTGAGCTTAAAATTTAACAGAATAAAATATTTGATTGTCACAATTCAATAATTTCAAGATGCTCAGTCACTAGCAATGGTTTAAAGAAAAATTGGTCATAATTTACTGCGATATGCCGGCTTCTATCATCATACTACATAGGTAAGACCATATTGACAAACTATTGCATTAAAGTCAAAATTTCATAGCTGCCAATATTTGAAGTTCAAAAACAGAAATATTTTTTTTAACTCAAAATTTAACTCAATTCATAGAAGCAGTAAATGAATACATTAACATATAGGAACACATTAACATAAATGCATACATATCAAATATAAATTGATCACAACATAATTATACAGCTTCTGTTATTTTTGTTTTACAAACAAGTCCTGATGATATAACTAAATATTAAAATACTTCTTAACAATACTTTTACTGTAACAATTTTCTTTCTAACATTTTCTTTTAAACCTTTATTTTTTGTGAATAAAGACAAATTATTTATTAATAAATCGTATGAGTAGTAATTTTTCCAACTGAGTGAAAATGTGTCCAGGCTGGGACTCAAATCTAGAACCTTTGATTTTAATAACCAATGCTCTTTAAATGGAGTTATTTGAATGACATTCCAGACAACATAATTCATTCAGACAACCATTTGATAATGACGTTGGGTCTGTTATTTGAAACAGCTAGGCAGAATAAACCTTAGGTAAAGGAACTCCAATAAGCTATGGATAAGTAATTACATTTTTATTATTTCAACACAATCTAACTAATTTGTAAACAAATCGTATGAGTAATAATTTTTCCAACTGAGTGAAAATGTGTTTAGGCCAGGACTCATACTCAGAACCTTTGGCTTTAATTGTCAATGCTCTTTAAATTGAGTTATCTGACTGACATTCCAGACAACACAATTCACTCAGACAACCATTTGGTAATGACATTGGGTCTGTTATTTGAAACAGCTAGACAGTATACAGTATACCTCATGTAAAGGTATAAAGTAGCTTTAGCAATTACAACCATAAGTTCTGGATTAGAGCCCCGGCATGGACACATTTTCATTTAGTTGGAAAAATTACTACTTTACAATTTATTTACCAATCAGTTAGATCGTGTTAAAATAATAAAAGTGCATTTATTAGTAATATATACTGAATTTACTTTTATTCTTAGCATGAATAATAAAATTAAAATTCAAGCATTTCAATTATAAACAACTTGTTGAAAATTAAAATAGTTATGCTAAGTATTTACTTTACAATATTAATTAACACATCCATATTCAATGTATACTAGATAAAATGTTTATATTTCCCATGATTATAAATATGGTTTGATTTAGAAGTCAGGAGAAAATGAGTTGCTGTTATCAGAACAAATATTAACGAACTTCTGATTTAAAAAATAATAAAAAGAAAGAAAAAATATAGAAAAATTTCTTCATTTCTTTCTATGTTTAAAAAAAATTTAAAAGCGTTAGTTGTCCAATATTACAAAAATTGATTCTCCAGATAAATAAAGTTGAAAAGAATTCAGTGCTATTTTAGAATTTTTCATAAGCATGAGAAAACTAACAAAAGATTTCGCTACAAGAACTAAGATTAAAACAAAAATATATAAAACTCTTGAGAATACATAAAAAACATTACAAAATAAGAAGTATTCAAAATCTGAAAATCATTAACCTATATTAACTATAAATTCATTATAAGATTTAAAATAAAAAATGACAAATAAAAATGGAAATTAAGGTAAATTTAACAAAGTAATAACTAAATTACTCTATTTAGTTTTCTACAATCAATTTTAATATATGAATGAATGTGAAACTTCACCATCAACTCTTATTATAGAAAACTTGCATGTAAATTTTCTAAATGTCATGTTTATCATAGCTCAAATGCAATTTGACAAACCAGCATATCACATTATTTTATTTAATCTTCCTCTCAGGGTTATCTCCAGATACTGTTGAATATAGTGATCACATGTTTACAACAAGTAATTCAAGCACAAAATTAGAATTTTGAATTAGATTCAACATATGGAATATTTCGTACTTTTAGATTATGTACACTGCCTTTTAATTATATATATATATATATATATTTTAAATTGGTAACAAAAATAGCAAGCAGTATTTTTTTTTACTTGACAATTTTGTTTCACACCATCTTAAATGAAATCTAAAAAATCAAAAGCATATTTAGTTTTTTAATAAAAATGTTTCAAGGTTTTACTTTAATTATAACCAGTTAATATTTTTAAAAAATCATGAACTATTTCTGTTTATCACTTCAATACTTAAAATATTAAATAAAATTTTGAAAATCTTACAGGTGATTACAAACTTTTAATGTTTTGCATAAAAATTCAATTATATTTATTGTAATGATGATGCAGTTATTTGTGTGAAATATTTTGATCATATTTTAATCCATAAAACTTTTAGGGTAAATTTGAAGCACTTCATTACTACTTGACATGATTTTATGGCAAAGGCACAAATAACTATGAGCAAGCTTTACATACAGCTATAATTTTTATTCCATATTAACAAATACATATTTTATTTAAAAATTAAAATCACAGATTTAAATTTCTTCTATACAATACAGATAACATAACTATCACATTATTATTATTGTTATTTACATAACTTTTTCAGTGCTTAAATGTAGTAAAAATTTAAAAAATATTAAATTTATACAAAATGGTCAATGAATATCAATAGACAGATAGATGTAATGAACCCATGCAGCATTTTTTTTTTTTTTAATATATGACCAATAGCTCATGGAATTTAATATTACTGATTAAATGAATTATTGGAATTGCATTTAAAGATCACGAAATATATCTTTCCTAAAGAAGTTTTTTTTTACCTCCATCTATATTTTTATTTGATTGTAGCTTTTTTTATTTTAAAATTATGAAAGAGATTAATCACAGCAAAAGAAATTTCGAAGCTCATACAATAAAATAAATACAGGCTACATACATAAGCTCTACTCCTCTTATCTTCATTTTGTGAAAATAACAAACATAAAATAATATTTTATTCACATCCAAATATGTAGGCAAGCTCATTACATTTAATGTAAATAACTCCAAGATGAAAACAAGTTGTTTTAACTTTTAAAATATTCCTAAACAGAAAACCCACTAAACTAGAAAAAAACATATATACATAATACAAGTTGAACAGAGAATGTTATAAGCAGAAGATGTTATCTTAAATTATGCTACCTCCCTCCACTAATGTTTTTACAATAAAATACCCCTATCACAGTATCCAATTCCTTAAGACTATAGGAACAGCTTTGAAATAAACTAATTTGCAGAAAGGCTGTTTAAATTGCTTTGACTTTCTCATAAAATGAAATTTTGGCATCAAATATATTTAAATCAAAGGATAACTATTTACTTGTTTTGAAAAAGTTTTTTTTTTTTTTTTTTTTTTTTTTTTTACAATGCTTATTCTTACATTGCAAAACAATACACTTGTTGTGTATTGTTTTGGAAAAAAGGTTTAGTTAGGAGAAAGTTGGGGAGTTATTTGTTAAGGAAAAAAAGTGTAGGGGTAATCACACAAAATTTAAATATAAAGCTCCATTTTCCCCTTTTTTATGAATAGGGCTAGCAAATGAACAACTGTTTTGATTTTGAAAAAGGTAATGCATATGAAAAGGAATTACAGCAGACTCCTGATTAACTGATGCTGTTAAACAACCCTAACATACTTAATGATAAAGGTATTTGTGTCTGCATTTCAAAATTCCTGACAAAAATTTATTTTTAAACTTATAATTAATTATACAAAGTTCTAACTAGGTAAAAATGCTAAAAATTGATTAAAGTACTATGGAATTATGTTAATATGTTGTAAATTTTATTAAATACAGAATTGTTATTATTTTTTTTAATTAAATACAGAATTTTCAATAACGATTTCAACAAAATCAAAAAATTTTGGAAATATGAAGAAATATTCCCTAACACACACACACACACCTGTATATTCTAATTCCTCTTGTCTACAAAAATGGTTTGAAAATGAGAAAGAAGCATATGTAACACATATGCTTTTATATTATAAAAAATCTTGCTACAAGCAAATTGCAAAAAGAAATAAAAATGTGTCTGATTTTTATCCCTCTTGAAACTGTTTTATATTTAATTATTACAAAAAATAACAAAGTATTACAAATATTTCTCCTTAAATTTACCTTCTGTTTTTATTGATACTATTCCTTATATGATGATAGTAGTTAGTTATTTTATTTTATGATAATAGTTATTTACTTGATTTATAGTAATTTTATTTACAGTTTAACATTTGTACAATTAAAAAATGCATCCGATAATGTTCTTCTGATTATATCCAATGATTTTGATTTTCTGACATATCTGTAGCTCCAATGAGTATCAGATAATCGGAAATCTACTGTAATTTCGATAACAAAAGAAAAAAAACTTTTAAATGGCACCTATCTTTTAAATTCTTAAATCTTTAAAACACTAAAATGCTATCAATTTTTAAAAAATAACAACATAGTCATTTTAGGCCACATAAAATATAAATACAACCTATAATAGGAAAACATTTCCAGTTATTTAAACAGTACTATTTCTCAGGTAATTTTTTACCATTGCAGGTTGCTTTTTCATCACTTGTCTCACTCTCTTGATTTTCATTTTTGATATAGTCCGTTAAAACAGCTTTCCCAGCATCTTTTGCTGTTTTCTTAGCTATAGCTTTAACACCAAGTGATTGGACATTGTTAGTTGTTAATGCTAAGTTACCAACAGAGAATAGGGCATTACCTACTACTTCAGCAGCCTCATTTCCATACCTGAATTTAAAAAAGAAAAGAAAAAAATATAATATGATCTGATAATATTATATGGACATATCCCAATTACATCTAAAAAAAAATAATTTGAGGTTAAAAATTTCAGTAAAGCATGTATCAAAAAGCTACCAACTTTTCTCTCTCATACTCACACACACAAACAAAATAAAAAATACACGCATTAACACTAAATTTACCGCAGGTCGAATGACCTCTCTTAAATTTTCTGTCAGAACTTCTTACATGCAACGTTATAAACATAGCTATTTAGCTTTATGACTTTCATTATAATTTACACCCAATATACTTTTCCATATTTATTTCTCCTTTTTTTTGTTATCAGTAAATACATCCAACATGACCTACATCATTAAATCTGCATGTAGCAAAAAGAAACTACAACTAATAATAATAATAAATAAAATTTGCTACAGAGAAAATGTCTGAATTATGTTTTACAGTTATCATCATAAGATGTTGATAAAGAAACTGAAATACTTGAAAATGGAAAGTTAAAGCCAAGATGGATGGTTGTAACAATAATACATATACTACGACAATTATTAATGAAGATAAGGCTATGCATTTTGTGCTCAATCTATAGATAAATAATAATCAAAATTCGAACTAAAAATTTATTAAACTAATTTCAACCATTGTAAGTAATTAAAATTTTTGTAAAGTCTGTAGCAAAGAACATTTATGAGCTAGGAGCATGGCATAATATAAAAATGTTACTTCATAAGCACTAAAGACAGTAGCTACATTATAATTCATGAGCTGTACATGGAGCTAGTCCATGCCTTTTTTTTTTTTTTTTTTTAATACAAGAACTATAAACTTAGATATGCAGTAAAGTTTATATTATAAATATTACATACTTATGGCCTACAACATTTACAGTTTCTTGGCTTAAACTGTATGCTAAAGTTCTAGCTGCCTGTTCAAGACCAAGATACACAGTTGAAAATCCTGCAATAATGTCAGTTTTAAGTAAAAATATTATGAAACAAATGCATATTTGATTAATTTAAAACACACAAATTATGAAATGCATTAAAAGGTAAATTCAAAACATTTTATGTAAGCATAGAGCAGATTTAATTTTGATAACATTGACAATTGTTTTGACATGTTTTAGTAATTTGTAATGAATTATCTGCATCAATAAACATCCCAGACATACAAATAAATACAGTTACATATATGCGCCACATGTTACTTAAAAATGAAATTTTTTTATCATAAAATATGATGCAATGCATTTGACTGCTCTTACTAATTTTTATTCTATCTTCCCCAAATACAGGTGATCGCACAGCACTAGATAATATAATAAAACTGAAATATGATTGAAAAAAAAAATCCCTATAATAATAAACATTGGGATTTTTTATTGCTTTATAATAATTATATTTTTTATAACTTTTTATTTACACATTGCCACACATTTCATGATTTATAATAAATTGATCAAGTTAGTTTAATTCAGATTGCATGCTTCCTCCTTTTTAGTATTTCTCCAAGTTTTTAAATAATGTTTATTCAAATATTCTCATAATTTCATGGGAAGATAGTTGTGATTACAAAAATTATATAAAATAAAGATACATTTTTCCTCCAACTATTTTACTGTTCGTTGTTTACATTCACTGTTGAACTATATTCTATATTGTGGATATTTTTATTTTATATAGTATGAAATCAATGATTTAATAAAAGATAGAAAATCTAATATTCTGAAGATTTCAGGCTATTGTTATTCTATTGAATAAATAAATAAGATTGGCAGTCATTCCTAAAGCAAAATAATTAACACGTTCCTTTTTGGCTTGCAAGTTTTGAGGATATGGGTTAAAAAAAAAAAATCAAAATTCATTTATTAGAATTTAGTTCTTAAGGGTGATCATCACTTATATTTTTCTTATACTGCTAATGCTATATTTTTAACATCAGAATTGCGCATTTACTATTGAACCGATTTATTTAAAAAAAATTTTGGTGATAAATATGACTTATTTCTTTGAAACGACGCAAATTTCATATGTGAGATGTAATTACCCTTTTTTTAATTTAAATTTAAAAATTTTTAATTTGTTTCCAATAGATTTCACCAGAGGGCACTACGGGTACTGCAGATTTTCGGCATAGGTTACAAAACGATTGTTTCAGACAGTTTTTATATATTTTCTTGTTAATTGTTGTCATTATCTTGTTATAAATTTAATAAGGGGTATTTTTTACACGATATTATATAAAAAATATCGTTCAACAAGCATTTTTGCCTTTGCTGCAGTAATTTCATTCCCAGCTGCCATGTCAGAAAGACAAATTTTTCCAAATTTTCAGCAACCCTAAAACACTTCCGTTGAGATTTCCGATATCACCTTTTTCTCTACGCTTGCCTTTGAAAGGGAAGAGAACGGGAGGAGGGGGGGGGGGGGGGTTACATTTGTGGTCATTTGCTTTTCTCTCTGTAAAAGGAAATTTGTCTGCTTTGTAGAAAGCATTTATTGAATCTGGGAAAGGAAACTGTTGGTTGACCCCTGACCTCCTGACCCACTCTCTATGTTCCGAAGGTTTCAAATTTTCAGTATCACTAGGTTTGCGAAGGGATATCTTCAAAATGGGTAACTTTCTGTTAGCGAAAGTTTTACTTTCTAAAAATAAAGTGAAGCAGGCGATTTTTGTTTCTTTGATTTTTCCCTTCAAATACATTCGTTGTATAACTTTTCCCTTTAAAAAAATAGTTTTCATTCCTTGTTACCTTTAGTTGACATTGCATTAGATGTACACAATTTTTAATTGAAAGAAATTAATGTACATTTTTGTGTGAAAGAGAATTTAACGTCTAAACAATGTAAATTGCGCCCAATGTAAATTCGACACACACAAGTAAGCCGAATACCGAATATTCGGTCGGCTGAATACTCCAATGTTCCAGGGTTAAAATATTAAAAGGTTAAATATTAAAATCGCTTTATCTCATATTTAATACAAATGCTGCCTCAATTTTAATTTTGTCTCTAACTTTTAACTTTATTCCTATTTTTATGAACATTACTTTCTCACAAGTAAACTTCACACTAAAAAGAGAAGGGAAAAAAATCTGTTTCGAATTATTAAATAAGATTATAATTTTAATACTTGTAAATAACGCTCTTAACTTTGGCTTTCTATGTGAATTAAAATAAATTAATACAAATTTCGTTTCTACCACTTTTCGTAATATCATATTTCAGATAAAGCAGTGTAAGTCTGATAAAAAATATCGTAACAATATATTTACTATAATTAAAGTTGGGGAAAAAATTCAAGTTCGGCTTGAAGTGAAATACTCTGTATTTGAATAAATGAATTAGAACCTGGTTTCCTATACAAAAACTGTCTGAATGAAACTGTAAAGTAAAACCTATATTATAAATTCTTTGTAGATTTTTCAATTGCGTAAAATATGTAAACTGTATCACGTCTTATTTATTTATAATCGGCTGCACTCTTGAATCCTCGAACACTTTTTTTTTTTTAATTTCTGAAGGAAACGGATATGTATTTCGAAGGAAACTGTAAAGTATAACCTACATTATGAATTCTTTGTATAGTATAGATTATTCAATTGCGTGAAATGTGTAAAATGTATTATGTCTTATTTATTTATAAGCAGCTCTATTATTATTATTATTATTATTATTTTGCTGTAAGGGTTGGTCCTATAAAAAACTTGTCAGTATAAAAGTTGTAGATAATATTAAGAGGATTAATAATACATTTAAGCGGATTTGATATCTTGTGAATTGACAAAGTTATGAATTTTTTTCTTCTGAAACCCCTCTTTTTCCCCTCCTCGGGGCCATTTTTAATGATATCAAAAATCTGTCATACATAAATTTTTGGCCGTTTTCCTAGAAGTAATAATAACTTTAAACGGATTCGATACGTATCATAATTAAGATTTATGGCGCCAAATGGGAGCTCAATCAAAAGCAAGGTTTAGACGCTATTGTGTTCACTCACATATATACAAATACATATATAGGCATCATCATAAAAGTACCATAAAAAGACACACATGGTCTGAAAACGAAAAAATACCAACATTCACGTATACATTACGGAATAATTGTAAAAAATATCAAACCTTCAACATTTAAAGACATCCTCAAAATGTAAAGATATATAAATATTTCCATAGTAAGGTTTTTATAATGATTACAACCATTTTCCCAGCACTAGATGTGATCGAAAAGTAAAAATGTAAATGAAAAACTAAGAATCACTGGCCACATCAGTTATGTTCTTAGTAACATTAAGATTTCTTTATAAAAAAAATTAATTTGGCAGATTAAAATATGATATAATATACACATGAATTGATGCCACACAATCCTAAAATGTACGTGTACCAAAGAAAATATAAATTCTACAGATAAGGTAATTATAAATTTACCAGTACACCTGTGCGATGATTTCGCACTGCAGTCTAATATTTTTTAGATGCAAGTTTAAATTTCTAAAGAAAAATTAAGGATGAAAATATCTGCAAACAACATTAGTCAAGCCAGAATATCATGTCATTCATCCCATCAAAATTGAAGTAAAAACTAATCAAAGATATCAAGAGGCACGCACGAGAAAAAAAAATAACAATCGTAATTTAACTTCATTGGAAGATGACGTCATCCACTTCGGGAAAAACACGGGACAAAAAAAAAATAAATTGAGCACATATAAAATAGAATTTAATATAATATAACATAACATACATTTTAGACTACACGTAAAATACCACTGCTTCGATCGATCGATGGTGTCTTTTTCTCCAAACATTTGAATTTGAATTTTGCTTTTTAATCATAAATATAAAATAAACCCGTGCGTCCCGCTTTATCTTTTATTGTGCTATTTATTTATTTATCTTTAATTATTGTTAAGCACAATATAATGTAGAATATATATATTTTTTATGGCAACAATAATTTGAGAAAAAAAAAATCATTTCATTGAAAAAAAAAAATGCTGATATAATTTTTAATTAACTGTAATTTTTAATCAAAAAACGCGTTTTAAAGAAATGTGAGTATACTATCTCAGAATCCTGTTCAAAAACCTTTCGAATGATAGGTCATTCATTTTTGTGCATTTTGTAAATGCATAGAAAAAGGGATGTTGGCAACAGAAATAATACATATGATTAACTCATGTAAAATTTTAAAGCATATGTAAGTACAAGGAAGTCAGAAATGATAACTCATTGTATGATAAATCTAAAACTTCTAATATGAAAAATTACATAAATTTTTATTCTTAAAATGAAAGCCTATATAAAATATTAAAATACATACAATTAGGTATAATTGCAACTCAAGTAATTTATATATGAAAAATCCCTGACTGCTCGGCCTACAGGCACTGGTAGATTTCGAAGACGCAGATCGTGGGGCGCCTGTATGTTGGGAATTGCAGAAGAAATGACCTTTTTGCAATGATGCGGCAGTTGGAACCGCCTACTTCAAAACCTAACTTGTTTGCAGGCGGAGCCAACAGGGATTTTTTTTTCTGCTATAAGAGTTGGTCCTATAAAAAACTTGTCAATATAAAAGTTTTAGATAATATTAAGAGGATTTATAATAAATTTAAGCGGATTTGAAATCTTGGGAATTGACGAAGTTATGATTTTTTTTCTTCTAAAACACCCCTTTTTTCCCGCCCTCGGGGCCATTTTTAATTATATCAAAAATCTGTCATACATACATTTTCGGCCCTTCTCCTAAAAGTAATAATAAATTCAAACGGATTCGATACGTATCATAATTAAGATATAATGGGTTTTTTTCAGTTTTAAAAAAAAGCCCCCCCCCCACCCCCTAGTTCGATTTTGCCCATTAACGAACTTGACCGAGATTTTATGCCCCTTGATTTTATGTATCAGTTTCGAAAAGATGCGGGAGTTGGAACCGTCTACTTCGAAAAATAACGTGTTTGCAGGCGGAGCCGGCAGGCATTTTTTTTTTTTTTTTTATTTTTTTTTTTTTGCTATAAGGGTTGGTCCTATAAAAAACTTGTCAATATAAAAGTTTTAGATAATATTAAGAGGATTACTAATACATTTAAGCGGATTTGATATCTTGTGAATTGACGCAGTTATGATTTTTTTTCTTCTAAAACCCCCCTTTTTTCCCGCCCTCGGGGCCATTTTTAATTATATCAAAAATCTGTCATACATACATTTTCGGCCCTTCTCCTAGAAGTAATAATAACTTTAAACGGATTCGATACGTATCATAATTAAGACATTATGGGTTTTTTTCTGTTTTCACAAAAAGCCCCCCCCCCCCTCCCCCTTGGTTCGATTTTGCCCATTAACGAACTTGACCGAGATTTTATGCCCCTTGATTTTATGTATCAATTTGGAAGAGATTTGTGTAGAATTATTGCAGTTATCGTGTCCATAAAAAAGTGACATAGATAGATAGATAGATAGATAGATAGATAAAGTTTTGAACTGGGGGTGGTTTTGGGTTCTGGGAGTCATGATCGGCGTAGATCTGCAAAAATTTTTCAAAAATTCCAACTTAGGTGAGAATGTAATAGGTAGTATTTCTTACGAAATCTACCTAAAAAATAAATCGGTCTCTTATCACAGTTATTTTGTAATTTATTTTTAGTTTATATAATTCCTGTAATAAATCAAACTGTGTTTTAAATTTTTTATTACTTTAAGGTGATTTTGATGTTAAAAAATAGTAGAAGGAAAACAGCATAAAAGTTGTCAGCTATGCAAACATCGTAGAATAGCTTTCACGTGTATCAAATGGTACTGTTAGTAAATGTATTGTTGCTAGCGATTTTCTGATTCATTTTTAAGCATAAAAGCATAATACTACTTGCAAGCATGATTATTGAAATGATTGAACAGTTCTTTATTTTCAAATAAAGGAATTACATCTTGAGCTATAGGCTGTTATTGTCTAAGGACGGCAATTTGTTCCTTTCCTGCGCTGTCACGTCCTAAAATTCAGTTTAAAATGACAACTTTGACAGCATTATTTGAAAATCTTTTGCCTTTACAGGAAAATGAAAAAAAAATATATTACATAGTTTCTTAATAAGTTTGTGAATAACAAGTAATATAATTAAAAAAAAAAAGTCAATTCCTACTTTTTAATCATAAATATATAAAATAAACCCGTGCAGCATTAATGTCCCATGTTATCTTTATTGAACATTATTTTATAATCATCGTTGCGGTATTTTATTTCTGTGGCATCACTCATTTGAGATAAATCTTTCATTTCATTTATGAAAACAATGGGAGGAATTTTTTTCTCCCATTTAAAACTAAAATTAATTAATTAAATTTAATGAATGAATTAATATTTGAAAAAACTGTATTAACATAAAGTGTCATCCACTACAAGTTTAAAAAAAATTATTTGAACTTGAGTGGATGAATAGAAAATATTTTATTAACGATTGAAAATTTGAACAAGATATATATAGAGAGAGTGTGAGCTAATAGTAGGAATTTAAAAAAATCAATTAAAAAATGTGTCAGAAAGTGCACAGTTTGGACTTCAGAACAGCCTTAAGTAAATAAAACGTATATGCAAAAAAATTAAGTCAGAAAATAAAACAAATGCATTATGTAATAATATTTAATAAAATATATTTACTGATAATTATCATATATTTAAAATTCTAAATATTTTTTGTGTTTAATTAAATTTATATTTACAAAGCTTCGCTTAATCTTGATTACTTTTTTTTTTCAATTTCGGTTCGGATTACTGGGTTTCTATTGATATGGGTAAGCAGAAATATTGATGTACAATGCTCCCCCCCCGCCCCCCACCCCCCAAAAAAAAAAAAAAAAAACATTGAACCATTAATTTGGATAGCTAAATACATTAGCAATTTAACTCCAAATTTGAGGAAATATAATTAAAACATCAATATTTCGGAAATTCTGAATCTAGATCCTTTAACTTAAAAGCGTTATTGTTATTTAGCGCAGCTATTTTCCTCCTGTTACATTACAAAATCCCTTTTTAATTATAGCTAAACCCTGTGTTTCTCTCAATAACATGAGATTACAATTGACCAGTCGATATCTATTAAATTAAAAAACTGGCTTAAACCGCGCTGAGATTTGCATGGGCTGAAATATTCACAACTGTGCCCGGCCCGAATTAAGCCATCTTGTTCCGGAGTCCCCAGAAAGTAAAGTCCAAAACCAAAACCCATCCTCTATACAGATCTATAACCAAAAGCTAATCTCTAATCTTCTAACTTACATTTACTTGGCACAGAGCCTCTGTGTTTACTCAGAATCGGCTTCAAACGGGAAGTGACGTTTCCTAGAAAATAGGGCTGCCAAGAACAGAAGTTATTCGCCCATGCGAAAGTCAGCGCCATCTATTGAGTAAAGGTGATTTTCATAATATATGACGCTCCTTTTTAAGCTGTTTATGTTTTTAAAAGCAAAATTAATTGACATTTGAGTCAAGATATATTTTCACACTTAAAGAATGTTATAAATGTATTTATTCATTCATACATTATACAGAGGTAAATTAATTCTTTAACATTCATAATATTAAATAATTCACATTAATTCTTAATCATATATTAAGCATATTTATCTTTTTTTTTTTTTTGTTATTAGAATATGTGATAATAAGAATCCTGATCTTCGAGTTTTTTTTTTTTTTTTTCAGATAAATTTTCAAACCATCCCAAATGAAACTTCCATATTGAAATTTCTTTAATAAAAGTTGGTAAGATTTGTGAGAAATTTATCAATGATAAATTAAAATAAAACTAGCATCATTTTTCAATTAGGTTAAGTTCTTAAAGAGCATCACAAGATTGTCTATTTTTGTATCAAACATATAAGAATTGATATAAAATAATATTTTGATTTATTTATTTACTATAAGCTATCAGTGGCAGTTCATAAGTAAAATTGATAGGGGTGCTGCTTCAGAAAATTTCCAGCTATTATTTTAGTATTGTGTAAAAAAATCGTACATTTATCTAGAAAAAACTATCATGGAAAAGAACTTCTACACTTAGCTTAAAAAATTAAAATTTTGCAAGCTCTCATTAAATAAATGTCAGTGTACATACTCAGAACTTTCAAGAAAATCTGCTAATCCATAAAATAAATGAAAAAATATGATTTAAAACCAGTTTTAAATGCTCACAATTAACACAATAAGAAATCACTACATAAAAATATTTATGCAATGTGCCCCCTTCCCTCCCCTAAAAAAAAATCTGAATAATGATCATTACTCTAGTTCTAAAATATGCAGTGATAAAAGAGAATAGCCATTAAATTGGAAATTTTGTCTCCTTTCAATTTATGTGTTAACAAAAAGAGAGAGAGAGAGACATGATGTGAACACCTAATTTTAACATCATATTTGGCTTTGTCAGTAAATTTTACCTTTGGATGCCAAATGGGGAGTTATTCTGTCAAATAGTTTAGAAATTCTGAAATGCCTAATGTTAAATTCCTTTTTCATTGTTGCAAAACAGATTACAACGTTGTGTATATTTAAAGCTTTTAGAAATCAATTTATGTTAAAAAAATTATGGGTTACAATTCATCTTTTTTTCAAAAAAATCAATTTAAAAAATGTTTTAATTAATTTTTGAAAAAAAAAATTGTGAACAGTAACTTATGAATTTTTTAACAGAAATAGATTTCTAGAAGCTTTAATTATGCAAATCCAAAATTACAATTCATTCTACCAAGTAGATCTTGAATTATAGTTAGGAAAATAACTACATTGTAATCTGTTTTGCAATGATAAAAAATTAACATTAGACATTCCAAACCTTAAATTTTCATAATTCTTAAACTATATAGGCCAAATGACTTCTCGTTTGGTATCCAATGGGAAAATTTAATGAAAAATCCCAATATGTTGTCAAAATTGGGCGTTGATATTGAAAATTTCAAAATTTGGTATAATTTATGTATGGCGATGGTCCCCCAAGTTTATTTTTCAACAGAAATTGAAAGAAGACATAATTTCCAATCGAATGGCTATTTTTGTTTTTTGCTGTGACTGTTGGAGTAATGACCATCGTTTGGATTTTTGGTTGGTAATATACATCTAGTTTGATTTTTGTGTTCTACAGTCTCCCTTCAAAATAAAAATTCAACATTATAAAAAAACAGTTAATATAAATTTCTTAAAAAAGAAAAAAAAAGCAGATTATTTTAAATCATAATCTCATAAATCGATATCCAAAATTTTACTAATCTACACTAAATTACTACTGTGCTATACCTTCAAAATTCTCATAAGCTATCTTTTTCCATAGCTATAACAGAAAATCATGACCTATTGGCACTGTCAGAACGACAATGTTTCTCTCTACCTAATGTGTTGTTTCTCATCTCGTATATGTGCATGCACACAATAGTCAAATACAGCATCACTGGAAATGTAAAATGTATAGTTCCATACAATTTTTTTTGTAATTTCTTTCATAAACTGGAAGATAGCTAATCGACTACCACTGTAAACTATAACATTTAAAATTAATAAAAATATTAATGGTTGCACAAAAAAATCTGCAATAGTACAATAAAGCTTATAATAAAACTCATAAAAGTATAATTCCATTTAAAAATATGTCGTTAAACATATTAATATCTCACCTACTAAACCACCAGCAGCCACAGTTAAAACACCATCCATAGTGTCATTTGCCTCAGCTTTATCCTTATTCAAGGCTGATGACAATAACTTACTTCCTTGCTCTTTAATGTGAGGTGCTATTTGCTTTCCAAGAGCTAGAGTAAGGTCACCTAACTTCCTCACTAAAAATGAACAAGACATACATACGTGTTTATGTAAATTTTTAATATGTATAAAAATTGTTTGGGAAATTCAACAGAAACATTATGCATATATTTTAATCTAATAGTTCATAGTTTATTAGAACAACAAATTTTATAAGCATTAATATAATATATGTTTTTTTTTATTGTTTGATAATGTATGAACATTTTCTGCTTAAGAGAATTAAAAAAATGATAATACAGTTTAAAATAAAATTCAAACTATTAATAATACACTAATACAGTATTCAAACTTCAGGCTTTTCTTGACTATTGGTTAACATTGAGTATTAGATAGTATAGAAAGGAAAATAATAAATCAGCTTCTTTGATTTCATCAATAAATATCAAGTAATTATGACCGCTTAACACTACTTAAAATTAAATGGTAAGGGGGGTAAGAACAATGATGGTCACAGATAGATTAGATATTCATAATAATTAATAGTTATCCCTTGTTCTTCCTTTAATGCACGTCGATTATCCGGCATTCAACTAACCAGAAAATTTCGGAGAGCTCCATTATTTTACTTTTACCATAAACAGTTGAAAAATTTTTACTGTTATTTTAGGAACTTTACAGTTAGCATTCTCATATTATCACAGTGATTGATTCTGCATAAAACAAATCTATGTATGTTCATGACAGTGAATGTTATTAAATAAAAATATAGCGTAAATAAAAAATATAGCTCGATGGCACAGAATAGCTTAATGTTGCGTCATAGTCAGCAATAGCCCGCCATCTGTTTTTCCCGGCGAAAGAGAAGAGGAGGGGAAGGGAAAGGATGATGCGACGAGAGAAGAAAGACTAATTAATCCTTCTGTTCTTGACGAAACTGGACCGGGCGGGAGGGGAGCAATTAAATAATAGAAAAAGTACCTTTTTTACATCTTTTCCAAAAACTGAACAGCCAAGTGAAGAAAACTACATTGTGTTTTTTAAGAAATGGGATGGGGAAATATGGTCATTTGCGTCA
The DNA here is from genome assembly GCA_963931845.1 of Maratus michaelseni. Lineage (NCBI taxonomy): Eukaryota > Metazoa > Arthropoda > Arachnida > Araneae > Salticidae > Maratus > Maratus michaelseni. The sequence goes on along the minus strand of OZ007587.1, from coordinate 299,566,629 downwards.
TTTCAGATACCGAAGATTTCTTTTGTTATCTTCAGATGCACAGTAGTGTTTATAATTGAAAGTGTTTGGATTATATACTAATAAGTTTCTTTTGTTTTTGTTTTATTCTTGTACGTTTATCAGTTCAAACTTTTTCTTCCCAGCCATCTGCTGAGGAAAAATATTTTTTCAACAGAATAAACGGCAAACAGAAATAACAAGTGTGGTAAGTGTGATCAAAGATCGCTCTAAGGGTTTCGTTTAATAATCCTTTCAAAACACTTTATCCTTTCTTTAATAAATCCAAATAAATTTCATTTAGCAGCCAAAAAAAAAAAAAAGTCATGTTTTTTATAAAGTAAAAATTTACCAGTATATTTTTCTCGTCTTTTCGAATATCTAAACCAGCTCGATAGTGGGCAAAGCCCGCTATTATATTCTGTCATAATAATATCTGTCATGTGGACTAAATGCGATATTAAAAAAAAATTCAAAATTAACATGTTGTACACCTTCAAAATGTTAAAATATGTGAATATTTCCATAATCGGGTTTTTATCGTGATTCAATACGTTTCTCAAACTTATATATTTACTACATTAAAGACGTGAATATAAAACATCACAAATTTACTGAATGGTGTATATGTATGCAAACGTTTTGTATACACCATTCAGTAAATTTGTGATGTTTTATACTCACGTCTTTAATGTAGAAATGTTTCATGGTGTAATCGGCCAGCATTTATATCATATATTTACTATTCTCTATTATTCATATTGATACTCGCTGTGTATTATTCTGAAACATTTGAAAAATCCGTTAAACTTCCGATATGATGTCATATTTTCTTTTTAATTCTCTAATGACGTGATATTAATCTGCTTTGTGTACATTACACATACTCATACTCCTTGTATTATTGAGAAATCTTACAGTTTTATTACCACTATGACGTCAATCAATTTTATTTTAATATTAATCTTTTTTTCAATTGGTGAAACTTTTTATTTCATTTTTCACATGGAAATAGTCTGATAGAAAATTAATTATTGTAGAAAGAATTTCATCGTGGATTTTTAATTTTTGGCATCGGCTATAACGAAAAATGTTTCAATTTAATAAGAAAAGGCTGTTAGAATTTTGGTTTTTTATCTCTATTTATTAAAATAATACTAATTTTTCAAATTTTAATATTTTGAGCTCTTCACAGCTGCTATTCAGATTTATACACTAAGTTTCAACTCTGTAAGTTACATAGTTTTTGAGAATGGTTCTGTGACAGACAGACAACGGAGCAGGAGTAATAGGGTTTCGTGAGATGAACGAAACCCTAATAATTAAAAAAAGAACGAAACAATACCCTTTTCTTTTCCTTACTTTTTATTTAAAAAAATTTCTGCTTTTAACTGTCTGATCATGTTAAAATTTTCAGCAAATTCAAATAATAATAAATTAGGCCACTTATCAAATTTCTATTTAAATACAATAAGTTTTCAGAAAATTAGAGCCCCCTCAAAAAAGCCCACTGTCTGAGTCACTCCAAGAATAAAATGCTGACAACTGTAGCTTGTTTTTATGGAGATCGGAGAGGCGAAATCTGACATTATCAGCTTGCATCTGATAATGTTCTTAGCTATGCAGAAAGGATTCATTATTACAGTGAGTTGCTGCACCTTTTATTGAGGCAACACAAGTGAAGAATCATACAGAACTTAATTTTCCAAGCATCTGCATGCTCTTTCCGAAAAGAAAAAAAAAGGACACCATTTTTAAAAAAATGTACAGGGTGCAAAGTTGATGGTTTAGGAAGAAAAGAGCAGAGCACAGTGCCCTTTGAAAAACGTCTAGTTGATTAGTTGACTTCATTAGATTTGTTATTTCCCATGTTGAACTTTACTTTATTAATGCATAAAGTAAGAGCAGCATCTGATAATGATCTTAGTTTTAAATTAAAATCTTTATGGGATGTCTAATTATAAATAATGTAACATTATAAAAGATTAATAAGTAAATTTAAAAATGACATCCTAACACAAAATATTGTTTACTTTTAATTTGTTAAAATTAACTTTACCAAATGCAAATTTAATAATAATAAAAGAATTATTTGATCAACTTCCCGATGACTGGAAAATAGGCAAAAAAATCATTTTCCATTTTCACTGTTACATTAATACATCCCCTCCCCCCCCCCCTTCTTTCAGGACAGATTTTGTAGCGCTCAACTATACGGATTTTTCAAGTATCCGGCAATTGGTACTTCCCGAGCCTGCCGGTTAGTTGAGCTTTTACTGTACATGAAAAATTCTGCTGGACGCTTGAAGTGTTAAATGCAGAAGCTTAATAAAATTTAAAGTATAGATGAATTCAAAATCTGAAAAAATGGGACATTATGTTCCAAATGACAAAAATATGGGCCAACATGAATTTTAATTAAAAAAATAGGAAGTTTCCCTAAAAAAAGAACACAGCCCTGTGTTTATATTTATGCAGCACAAAGTGATAAAGTCAAAAACAATTATTTTGATTGATTTAAATGCAGGTTTTTTTCACATTTTTTTAAAAACTGAGCACATATAATTAGTATAAAAGTATCACCTAGAAAACCAGTTGCTTTCAATGCCACACCAGATGCTTCTCGAGCTATTCTTAAGCCTTCTTTTACACGAGGATCTACAACGACAGGCTTATCTTCAGGATTAATCTTCTGTCTCGCTTTAGAAGCTCCTTTGTGAATCAAATCACTACTTAATGCAGCCCCTTTAACAATGCCAGCTGACAAATATTCAGCTCCTAACATAAATCAGTATATTAATAAAAGCAAGAACCACTCTCAGATGCAAAATAAATAAATTGTACTAAAACATTAAAATCTTCTTAATGGAATGAATAATTAATATGACAAGTGTGAAAAACATATGCTAAAAATGTATAATTTTATCTAATAATTTAAGTATGTTTCACAACTTGTTTTTTGTGAAAAACAAGTCCAATTCAGTTCAAATTCAATAAATTACATCATTATTATTATGTTTCTTAACTTCAGATCTGTATAATCATTTGCATGGATTGAAATAGATAAATAAAATATATATTTCATTTGCTAAAAAATTCTAGAGATTTGCAGCAACCCTTCAAGCATTCAAAAGTAATAAGAAATCAAGTATGGGAAATAAGATGTAAGTGCTTACTAGTTGCTTAACTACAAACATGCAACTGTAATAATGCTTTCAAAAAAGTGAGAAAAGTGAAAGCATAACCAAAAAGAAAAAAGACAAAAAGTTACTGAAACGTGAAAAAAAAGTGATGTGAATGATTACACAACAAAGATTTTTTTTTTTAATCAACTTTTAAATTAAATTATGCATATAACACATGTTTTTGTTTTTTAGATAAAATCCCCTATTAAAATGGCAGATAATATACTAATTAATCAATTTTAAAAAGTTTGTTTCTTTTCCCATTTCTTCTGTTTGTGTTGCAATATTGTTGATAATTGAAACATTTTATATGGTATATCTTTCAAAATAGTTTCTATGGAAAAAAGCTTTGACTATCCTAGGATCAAGTCAAACATTCAAGCAGTATATAATTTTACTTTAAGGTTTACTTTTTAAAAATAAATAAATCACTTTCTGCATTATTTTTTACAAATTTTTATATGAAAAATATTTAGGGCCTAATTTTTAGATTTTTATTTCAATTCAAGATCAAGTAGTAATATGCATAATTTGTTAAAAGAAGAAGAAAAAAAACTAACAATAGCTTAAAAATGATTCAGGACAAGCATAAATAGTAAAAATAATTGTAAAATGCATGCACATAAAATTCAAAAAGAGAAAAAAATCTTAAACTAATGCTCTACAAAACACCAGCAAATTTCTAACTGATTATTATAGAAATAGTTTTATTAGTACACAGAGTGCATTCAATTAAAACATTAGAAACAAAAAAAAAAAAAAAAAAAAAAAGCAGGAAAGATAGGTAGGTTATAGTTAATATTTTACTTATTGTGGGAGGATTTTTTGTTTCACACATAGTATATAAAATAATCAAAGATTTCAGCATTCTCAAATACCTGAAAAAATTCCTTTAAAAAGAATATTGTTTCAGTTGCTTTAATTTCCTGACAAGAATCATTTTTATATAAAAAGACAAGTGTACAATCTTCAAACAGAAATTACATATGAAAGAATTAAGTCTAAAATAATAAATTATTAGTTTATATGTCAAACAAAATAAATTCCATTTTAAAATATAGACATTTCATAAACATTTTCAAAGTTACACATGTCTCAGGTAGGCATGCACCGAATAGTGATTTTGACCGAATACTGAATATTCAACCCACAGGTAAACCGAATATTCGGCTAGCCGAATAGTAAAAGTGAGGCCGAATACCGAATATTCAGCTGGCTGAATACCGAATATTCGGCTGGCCGAATATTTTCATATTTCTGAATTTAAAAGTATTAAAAGTTAAATTATAAAACAATTTTACATAATATTTAACACAGACACTACCAGTTTATGAACTAGACCTTTTTACAAGAAACCTACACGCACACGCACACACACACACACACACAAAATCTGTGCTTTGAGCGATAACTTAAAAAGAGGAGAGTCTTAAAACCTTTTTAATTAAAAAGCTTTGAACTTCGGGGCTTCTTCTGTGAATTAAAATAAATTTATAAAATGTTCTTATATTCTAAAACAAATACTTGAAAATCAAAGAACAATTTTAAGGAATTAGAAGAAACATTCTACAGTGATATAGTGTTTATTTGTCAGGAAGGGACTAAAGTAAAACAATACAATGTATTAAAATGGTGGCAAATCAGGAAGAATAACTTTCCTGCTCCTTTTGATTTGGTTGTAAACATACAGGGTGTTCATACATCTCAGAACAAACTTTCTGTGTAGATAATGTGGTCAAGGCAAACATTTTTTGAGCAAAAAACATTATCTCAATCCAATTATTCCATCAAAAATACAATACATTCAATCAAAAATACAAGGTGTGCCACCGCAAGCTGAACCTGAATTTTTGTTCACAACTTTAACAACAATGAAGATATTTTAGCGAGATTTGCATCATATTAATTTTGCTTGTAGCAAATATGATATTATTGGAAGTGGCTGAATTTTGGCCAATGACACAGTATAAGTAGCTCTGTCAGCTGCACTCTGAATAAAGGAATATCTAGCTTAATGTTGTTTAGATATGAATGGGGGCAATTTCCAGTACTTCTCGTGATTCACAGAAATCAAAAGTAACCATGTTGAAAATATAGTTAGAATATTTTCAATATTATTAAAGTGCAAACAAAAATTCAAATCTGACCTGGAGTGAGATGCACTTTTGATTGAATAAGTGCATTGTGATCTTTGTTTCCTGAACAAAAATTGACTGTCTTGATGACAATTACCTGTAAAAGTTTTTTTCCCTGTTTTGTTTAGAAACATGATGTTTGCAAAAAAGCCAGAAACAGATTATTTATAAGACAATATTCAGGAACTTGCATTTATTTGTACATCATTAATTCCTATGTAGGTCATCATTAATGGTTAATTTTCTTAAGTGACACTTTTCAAACAGCGAATAAATAATGTAAAAGCATTTTCTTTCATTTAAATATGATTCTATTCTAATTATTTTGAATGTCTTTATTAACTGGCAGGTAAAAGTAGAAATTGTGGGTTTTAAAAGTTTTATTCAATATTCGGTTTGGCCGAATATTCGGCAGACCGAATAGTTTGATATTCGGCCTAACCAAATATTCAGTAATATGGCTGAATATTGAATAGATACCAAATATTCGGTGCATCCCTAGTCCCATTCTTTAAAAAATAACTGAGACATGTATAATTTTTAAGTACTTCAAGTGAAAATAATACTGTATTTATTCAAATCTAATATGCACCTTATTTTTTTGGCCACAAAATTAAGGACTTTTGTTTAAAATTTGTAAACATATAAAAAATTTTAAAAGAAAGAAAAATTTATGAAACTGACAAACTATAGTAAATCCTAACTTTATTTATTCTTCTTTACACTTTTTTTTTTTTCAAATAAATATGCATTTCTCACAGAATCTGATTAATGCATGGTCCTACAGATTCAAGGAACTGGGCATTAAAATTTCAGAGGCTACCCAAATAACACATGCCATACAAGATGACATTAAAATAAATAAATATTCCTCCATAAGATTACCACATTTCAAAACTTTTTTTTAGCTCCAAAGCATTAACAACTCTCCCAATGTATTCCACACACATCTGGTATTAAAGTATTGCTGTATCCAATAAGTAGTATGTAATAGTATGTAAAGATGTATCCAATTAAGTGGGTTCAATTTTTGAGAAAAAAAGTGCATCTTAAATTCAAGTAAATACAGTATTTAAAAAATAAATAAAAAGCTGCATATTTAACTCATCAAAAATCTTATGTCTAAGTGTGGAAAAAATATTTCCAGTGTGTCCAGTCTTTGGATATTAAATTTTATGATTTTATAAAACTTAACAAATTCACATAATTGAGGCTGTTAATTGTTTTGATTTATAATAATTTTAAAGATATTCCCACCTTGGTAATTAGTGCAACAATTATTAATAGTTTGACAGATATAAACATACTTTATTATAATTTTAAGATATAATTTTAATTACTTTCAAATTCATTATTGTCTTATTTTGTTGATAAAATTGACTGTTTGACATTCCTGAAATATTTATGATTTTAACAGCTACATCAATTCATTAAAATATATTAAAATTGAAAAACAGATTTCATAAATTTTGCTTTGACGACAGGCTAATTTTTGTATTGTAAGATATTGTTAATATGATACAAATATTTATCCAGTAAATTATTTTATAAATAAAATTATGACACAAAAAATATTAATTTAGAAATTGATAAAGTGGCAGATATACTAAAACATCACTATAATAAAATTCTATTGCAATATATTTATGTGTATTCAATAATATAAATTAAAATATACATACAGGATTGAAATTTTAGCAGGATACAGGGTTGGCAAAAAAATTCAGATTTTTAGTAACTAACATGGTAAAAAACAACATTTACTCTCCTAGGAAAAGGGTTGTATTGGTTTTAACCATTGAAAAAAAAAAAAAAAAAAAAAAAAAAAAACAGTTTTAACAGCCCTGGTCTAAATATGCTTTGACCATCAGTGGTCAAAGCTCATTGTGACTAGTAAAATAAATTAAAATTTATTTTGTTAAATGATAAATTTAGTACAACTTTTGGATGGGTGTTAGTCACAATAACATTTAACAATGTTTAATACAATATCTGAAAGTTTGCAAATATTTTACTCAATACTAATTTTCACTACTGTATAATTTAACAGCACAAACATTTCTAAAGATAAGCAATTATCGAAAAGTATTGACATATTTTTCAATTTGATTATATATCTACTTTTATTTAAAAAGTGAAGGAAATTAAATTACATTAAACAAAAGGTGTTTTTAAAAAAAATTGTTTAGAACTCAAAAAATGATTACAAGTAACAAATGTTGCTGTATCAAACTGTTTTCATAGTTATTCTGAATTAGATCATACTTGGAAAATTAATCTTTCTACTGATGAAGAGTTTGCACCATCATTCATCAGGTGCATTATAAAACCTACAAATTCCAAATTAATATTTTCCAATTTTTTTTGGTGCTGTCAATTAAATGCTGTAGTGTATTAATCACACATTAAGAAATATAAGATTTATGAAACACATGTGTTTTTAAAGTACTATTACATAAAATAAAACAAAAATCCCCTCTATATTTAATAATTATTAAAATATTATTAAATATATTTATGATACAAAATGACATGATACATAAATAATATAAATGCAGTTTAAACAATTTATGGTACTTCTCCATTATCCCGTCGATCACTTTCAAATAAAAAAATTATTGCCAAACTATGCGATTTAACGCCAAAAGAGCTTTGTTGTGGCATCACATTCACTTGACGTCAGATGCGGTACACGTGTTTGTTATGTCAAAGAGTGTTTTTAATTCGACATTTATCTGCACTTTTAATGTTTTTACCGATTTATTAATTATTAAAAAAACAAATGTTGCTGTATCAAGTTGCTTTCATAGTTAATCTGAATTAGATCATACTTGGAAAATTAATCTTTCTATTCTACTGATGAAGGGTTTGCACCATCATTCATCAGGTACATTATAAAACCTACAAATTCCAAATAAATATTTTCCGATTTTTTAGGTGCTGTCAATTAAATGCTATAATGTATTAATCACACATTAAGAAAAATAAGATTTATGAAACATATGTTTTTAAAGTACTATTACATAAAATAAAAAAAATCCCCTCTATATTTAATAATTATTAAAATATTATTAAATATATTTATGATACAAAAGGACATGATGCATAAATAAATATAAACAATTTATGGTACTTCTCTATTATCCCATCGACCACTTCTAAATAAAAAAAACTATCAGCCAACTATGCGATTTAACGCCAAAAGAGCTTTGTTGTGGCGTCACATTCACTTGACGTCAGATGTGGTACACGTGTTTGTTATGTCATCGAGTGTTTAATTCGACGTTTATCTGCACTTTTAATGATGTTTTACTGATTTATTAATTATTAAAAAAACAATTATGTCTTAAACGATGACGCCATGATATTAAAAGAGAAAAAACATTGAAAAAAATGTTGTGATGCATAGTTAAAATTTAGAATGGCAACATTCTTCCATTTGTTTATTTGCGATAATTTGGCTTGGTGATAGTTTATTTTTTTATGGAAAGTGGTCGATGGGATAATGGAGAAGTACCCAATTTATTTAGTCTAAAGTTATCTAATAGAATTTTGAAAAGTTTTAGGTGGTTGAAACCATATTTGACCATTGTCCTAGTTAAAATTAGTTTTGAGCAGTGAAAATTATAACCCCGTGGGAAATATTCAGTTGTAGAAAAACTTATTGAAATGGAGAATAAACAAATTCGACTCAGTCTCTTAACAGTGCTTTTGGAAGTTACTTTAACAATTACTAGTGTGTTTTAAAAAAGTAGTAATATTACTGATACAGAGTGAATGAAAAATGCGATTATAACCTTGACACTCAAAATCGAAAAGAAATATAAGATAACAATGTTATGTTGTCTGTATATGTAATAGTAATACATATATATACATTTTAACTTCTGAAATTATTTTTATATTCAATTAATAGTCCAATTTAGGGACACACCAGTGCTGTCTGGCGCCTGTGTGCAAAACATCAGTTAACACCCTATGTCCCCAACACTTCAAGTTTGGTACAATTTCTATATGTAGATAACCCCTATAATTAAAGTATAACAATCATTAGTAGATGTTATTACTAATTGATTGGTACCAGTCCCATTTTTGATTTGCGGCAGAGTTAGTAGAAGTTGGTGCATTTTTCCCCAGATCTGTAGAGGTATAAATAAGAAACAGACAAACATATGAAGTACTAACATATAATAAATCTATTTTATAATAATATACCCTATTTTATATAAAAAAAATTAAGTAAATAAACATTTAAACTAAACAGAAAAAAATAATACCTAAGGGAATTGCACTCGTAACTGCATTCATATAAAATTGATCCAAATAATCTGGCTCTTTTAATATAATGGTAAAATTAAAGAGAAATTATATTCTACTAATAGAGAGCATAAATAGCATTTAATAATTTTATATTAAGAAAAGAATTGTTCTGCAGAGATACCAGAAAGAATCCTATGAGCAATTGTGCTGTGTTGTTGCACTAAGGTTCCTTATTAGATCAGAACTGAAATTCCCCTCTCCAGTGTTAATCCTATAGCCCTGGAATGCATTCATATTTTTCAAATTTGTCATCACAAAATTAAGATTTTTAACTTTATTTTCTGTATACTCATCTTAAAGGACATTCCCTTTCTTTAGTTTGGCAAAACATTTCTAAAACATATATTTAATTTCATTTTAAGCATTAAAATCTTAATTGCAACATGACAACTGCACTAGGATTTTAACACTTGAAATATAAAATTAAATATACATTTTAGAAATATCCTGCCAAGCAAAAACACATTCTTTAACCCCTTAACAGGTTCTTTTTTTTTTTTTGACACAACAAACTAAAAATAATGGGCAAAATACAACTTTTCCCAAACTAAAATGTTTGCCTTGTTTAATCAAAAATTTTCTGTCTTTAAATAAAGTGAATATTGCATTTAAAAATTAGTGGTGGCCAAATGATTTAGGTAACGGAACAAGCAAACTCTTCTTGCATGTACGGTGTTCGGGCAAACCAGTTAAAGGGTTAAGGAGAGTATACAGAAAAAAGTAGTTCAAAAATTTTTCTTTTTTGATAAGAAATTTGAACAATAGGAATGCATTCTAAACCCATAGATTAACATAGAAGAGGAATTTGCAATCCGACTGATAAAGAACCTTAAACTCCCGCACTGACCAAAACCTCAGAGTAAGAGCAGATTAATGACATATCTTAGAAAGAAAAAAAAAAAGAAAAAAAAATTTAAAACTTAACAAACTTAAAATGAAAAACATGCTTATTAGTAATGTTAGCATCCACTACAAAACATGCATACCTGTAACAATACCTCTTGAAAGAGTGTCACTAAATGATTCTGCTTGAGATTTTTGAGCACTTGAATCACTTTCTGCTGGTAAGGATACAGCTTTTCCTTCTTCTCTAAACGCAGTAAGGGAATTTAAGATTGATAAAAACTCTGCTCGCTGAGCAGCATCCACTGTTGGTGGTAATATAACACCAACAGCTGAACCTAGAATAAAATAAAACACATTTATTAAATTTGTCAGAATAAGTGAAGCTTATAAATAATAAATCTGGGATACAGATAATTCAAAGAAAATTCACAATTAATCACTTGTCTATGGCCATGTAGGGGTACATATGTAACACATGGGCTGAAAAGCTCCCGGTCTGGCACACAGATGGCATTGCAATCACCGAACCGATGCTTTTTTTAGTAAATACTAACCTTTAAAAGGTAGCAGAAAAAATGTCATGACGATTCGCCATGTGGATAAAACGTTAGAGTGGTTTTAGTTGAACGACTTTGTTGATAAACAAAAAAATAGATAAACAAGAATTTCAAGAATTGTTATTTGATGGGAAAAAACACCGTTCAAATAAAAGCTTGGCTTGATAAGCGTTATCCGGACAGTGCACCAGGTAAATCAACCATTATTGACTGGTTTGCTGAATTTAAACGTGATCGTACGGACACCATTGATGCACCACGCAAAAGAGGTGAATACTCCGGGAAACATAAAACAAGTCCACAAAATTGTTTTGGGGAACTGCAAAGTGAAGTTGCAGGAGATAGATCAGACTCTGAAGATATCCAAAGAACGTGTAGGTTTTATTTTGAATGAACATTTGTCTATGAAAAAGCTGTTGTCAAAGTGGGTGCCGCACATGTTGACTTTTGACCAAAAACAACAACGAGTCGATGATTCTGAGCACTGTTTGGAGCTTTTTCGTTATAAAATTATGTTATTTATTATAAAATTATTATTATTATTTAATTATTAAATTATTATTATTATTATTATAAAATTATTATTTTTATTTAATTATTAAATTATTATTATTATTATTATTATTAAATTATTATTTTTTATTAAAGTTGTGTTATTTATTAAAGTTATAAAGTTAAAAAGTTATGTAAAAAAGTTGTGTTTTCTTTATTAGACCAGGAACTTATCAGCCCATGTGTTAGTCATTGAAATCAATGCGGGTGTTGATAGTGACATAACCAAGGGGTTAATAGATCTAATAACAACTTAAATATTCTAAATTAAACCTAAGTGCCTGGCTGATTGAATTTAATAAATTTTAAGGAAAACCAAGCTTAACTTTATAATAGAAAATTACAATCATAGTGAGTGAAATTGAACCTTTGATTTTGGAATTGATTAAATGAAACCCCAAGATCTTTATTAAAATTAATATCACACTTTTCTCTCAACTAATAATTTATATGCAAAAATAGCTATATCAAAAAAATATATATATAGTACTGTTATTTTTTACATGTCACATAAAATGAGAAGCAATAAATTTTACTTGATTTATGAACAAATTAAAAAAAATTGCACTCATTGAAAGTTTAACAATTATGGTGTCAATTTTTGAAAATGTGATTGTAGAAAGGAAGAAATAAAAACTTCCATTCATCTCCAAGTCAACTTCATACTTTATTTCCAATAAATTAAGTAGTCAAAAAGGTCCTTTCTATTCCAATATTGCAACAGAAGTTATTAATATTTTTATTTCAATTTTAAATGATGACTGCAGACCCATCCACTTATAAGAACAAACATCTTTTATTTCTATTTATAGTGAAAAAAATAAATTGCTTTCAAACTTTAAATTTAAATATATTTATTTATTTTCAGTTTTATATCACGAGTTTACATTTATCTCATAAAAACATTAATATCTGGTTTCTAAAAGAAAGGAGAAAAAAAGACACTCCATATTATTTGGTTTAACCAGTTATTGTAAAATGAAACAAATGGCACAAATTTAATTGAGGATTGTATCTTAAAAGATTGGGAAAAAACATTAAGAAAAAATTAAGAATAAGTAATTAAGAAAAAATATGCACAGATGTTTCCATTACATTGAAATACACATTAAATTTTAAATTTTCAATAGCAATATCCAATTTTGACATTATACCTGGGATAAAGCTAAGCTTGAGGTATTAAATTTTAAAGTTTTGTAATAACATTATATAAGATAATTAATTCCTAATATAAAATTAATTAGTTGTTTGGTACTGGTTTACTTTCTCATTAGATCAGTAAACAAAATATGTTGCTAAATAATGAGGTTAATCTCATCGCCAATAATGAATAAGCATGATGTTAGAAAAGCATATACTCATTATTCAATAAGATGATTCCTTATTTTTATGTAACCCAGATTAATTTTTGACAAAACAATTTTTAAAGGTTTCAGATAGCTATGCAGATATTAAACAAAATCTGCTTCTAAACATTTTGATTGCAGTCAAACTTTGGAGGAACTCTTTATTTAATTTAAAAAAATGAGTAAATACAGATAACAGGTATATAACATATCCCTCCCCTTTAACTGAAGTTTATTCTTTTAACCAGCTGTGAATAAAATGTTAGTGCTGTTACAAATGTAATTTTGAAGCCATCGAATGATGTTACTTTTTAAATAGATTAGCTTGTCACAATTTTTCACATTGCATCACCATTGTTTATCCGTTTTTGGATGGTCTCATATTGGACCATTCATTCATTTTTTTTTTTATGGCAGGATTTGTAATATTGAAAACACTACAACCGTTCAATAACGGATAAACATGATGTTACACCTATGTAATATTGGCATCAAATCATATTGACTGGCGACAGATTTTTTATATTTAAAACAGACTATGGGAAAATAAACAAGTACCAATTAATTTTTAATTGAGACTGAATTTTATACTTACATAGCTTTTTATAAATGCAAATGCACTGACTATATATAGGGTAAAAGCTCTAAGTACTAATCAGCGTTAGCCAGTTATGTCTGGCAGTCAGTCTTACAACTCAACATAAATAGTTGATTTTTATTTCTATAAAAATATCCATAAATCTTTGCTAATCGCTGATGACTTATGAAAGTTGTCTGTAGATTGGGAAATTATAAAATTTCATTTTAAACCAAAAATAAATTATTTATAAAGTATTTTATCTCATAGTGGCTGACTTTAAGGGTGGGTGGCTTTCATGTTCATAAGAGCACTTACCCTATGCAGTATAAATATTAATAATTATTTACTTATTTCAAACCAGCAACAATAAATTAATTAAAAATAAAATAAAATTAAGCACCTTGTCCAAGACTAACATTTGGAAAGAGAAAGGCACCATATCCACTTTCCAAAGCAGGTGATTGTCCAGGAAGTAAAGGATATGTCCAACTTCCAATCTGAAGCCATGCTGGTGGCACATAATTTGAAGCAGCATCATGTTCAACAAACTGATAAATATGTAATGATGATTGTGTAGAAGTAGTAGTAACTGAACCATCACTTGCTACATAAAATAACATAACATCTTCTTTAACAGAAAATAATTCTATAACTTCTGAACTGTTCCTTCTGGCACCATTTTCTTTCTTAACATCTAAACTCCCTAAACTCGAAGATTGTCTGCTAACTGCTAGCAATTCATGCTCACAAGCTTCATCATATGATGGTGGCATTTCAAATGGTTCTGGTGGAGTATACTGGACATTGGAAGCTCCATTCGAAGTTTGAGGAGCATCGGTGCAATTCTGAATGTCTCGTAACTGAGATCTGATCATTTGGGTCGTTTTTCTCATTTTTTGCTGCAATTTACGAGCATTATCCCATTTGGGACCATGACAATAAGGCCTATCGCATCGAACATTGAGAGCTTTGTCAATTTTCTCTAAACCTTTCTCATACATATCACGTGCAAGGCTGTATTGATGTTGTTCTTGATATGACAGAGCTTGTGACACATAAAGATACGCTTCATCATGAATGATTCTAATAGTTTCCAGCTGTTGCAACTGTTCCTCAGTAATCTCACAATTATTCAAAGCCATTAGAACCTGTAAAATGTAATTAATATTAATAAGTTGTAGCAAAATATTTTGAGACACATAAGCAAAATAGGTACATTCTTTTTATAGAGTCCTTGAAGAAATTTAACAAAAAGTGGCATGGAAAAAAATTTTTACAAGTACTTTCAGGCAACCTACTGACTGTTTCATATAGATAAGTAATTTGTTCAATATATATTTATGAATTTAATGTATACAAACAGAAACAATTAGATAATGGTATAGATCAGGAGTCGGCAAGTAATTTTAAGTAGGGTCCGAATACTTTTGAAAATTTTTATCGAGGTCCAGAGAAAAAAACACTTAAGTAATATTAGTACTTATTAATTTTAAATTGTTATTTTTACACATACATACACTATAGAATAGACAAATCAGGTATTTGTTATGAAAAATTACTATATACACAAGTATACGTTCTCAAAATTTTATATACATTCTAAAATAGAAAAAGCAAATAATTGTTCAAAAATTAGTGCGAAAAATTACACTTGCGGTCTTGGGCTAGTTTTTGGCGGTCCACGATTTGACCTTCCGCGGTCCAAATGTGGACCGCGGTTTGCCAGTTGCCAACCATTGGTATAGATGTTGCAGATGCACAGAAATTTTTGGTGCCAAAATGCTGATTTTTTGCCTGGCATGGCAACTCGGCGATTTTGGATAGTAGGCAAGATAGTACATATTTAATCAAAGCCCTCAGGTATTAATAACCGAGTCAGTTGTATTTTTGACAATATGTGTGTTTTATAATAAATTAACATTGTGTTTTATAATAAAATTGTGTGTGTTTTATAATAAAATTATATGTGTTTTATGATAAAATAAACTAACATGCAGTTTTCGCCGGCTATGTCTAACATGTATTTAAAAAAAAACAGGGTTTTCTTACCAAAATGGCAAAAAAAACAAAATTTCATTAACCCCGGTGCATCTGCAATATCTGTTCCCAATTTTACACTTTCAAAATTTATAAAAATCTCATAGACATATTTGGAAATTTAAAAAAGGCAATGTTGAAATTTTTTTTTAATTATACAAAAGTAATCATTTTTCATCGTTTAAGTTTAAATTCATTACGTATTGCATATTCGAATGATAATTTTACAAGCAATTTCAAAATTCATTAAAGTCATTTGAGTTTGATGAGGGGAAAATGTTGCTAGCTAAATCAAGTATTTTTGTGCCAAATACTCAAAAGTATTTTATTTTTTTGCAGATTTTCTACTGGGATTCTGCAGCTAAATTTTACTGTTCTTTTATTACATACATGAGTAGCTTCATTAGCATTTTTTTCAAAATTTTCTGAGTATGCACTTTAAGGAGACCTTCCTTAAGTAGCTTTGACTGAATGTTGACTAAAGTAAAACTGATTTGAGAAATGTGTAAACAACAAGTTTTATATGCAATAAAATTTTTTTTTGATAATTCTGGAAAGGTGTTGAAGTTTCTAATTGCTTCTGCGAATGCAGAGATAGTGATTCCAGCCTCTGTGTTGACTGGTGTTGCCTTTTGACGTAAATTTGTTTTGTCGACTGGCAGATGAGAAATTGACACACTGAATGCAGAAAACCTTTTTATATAGTCAATGTTTTACCTGATCAGTGATAAATGAATTGTACTCGATTTTTTGTTACACACCGAGAGTGCAAAAGGTCATAATATTCAAACTTTTTTGGCCCATTTTTTGTGTGAAAAATATTTTATATTTTTAAGTATGTTTAATAAAAATATTTTTAATTTTAAAGATGTCCTACCTGTTTGCTGAGAACAGCGAATTGTTTTGCAAAGCACAGTTTGAGAAACACTGTTATATAGAAATAACAAATAGAAAGTTTAAAACAAGAATGAAAAATATAAATACAACAAGAAGACTACCGCTTTAGCTAAACTATATAACATAGAGCCTTTACAGGTTACTTTTAAAAATAGTAAAATAATTTATACATTAAGATTATAGCAGAGACTGGTAGTACACAGTGAACAACTTTTTCAGTTTATTTTTTTTTTCTCTTTAACGGACAGACCAATCTGCCTGAAAATATTTTTGAATATTTCTTAAATCTTTTTACATTCATCATAATTTTGTCAGAAAATAGTTTTCAATACATTTAAAATATATATACACACCCCGGAAGCGGGGCACACTGGCCTACCCACCGGGGACACAGTGGACTGCTATTAGGTATATTATCTAAAATCAATATAAATCTATTTTTCATTAATTTAATTCTTCTTTATTTCCTGTTTACCTCCAAAATAACATAGTAATATAAATTTGCAAGTAACATTTTGAAAAAAAAAAAATTATCAAAAAATGTATTATATTTTGAAAATAATAACAGATTAATACCAGGAACAATTACAATTTAGATGAAGTTGCATCAGCATCATGCATTTAGACGAAGTTGCATCATTAGATGAAGTAGGATCAGCAGTTATAAAAAAAAATAAGATTTAAAATGAATAAAATAATACTATCTTTAGCACCATCATAAAGTTGGCAAGGTGCCAACTTTAAATACCAGCGCCAACTGGTGTTTAATATTAGTTTTTTTAACATAACTGCTGATCCCATTGAGATCCGACTCTAAAACTTTCAGAATTTAAAGTTTATAATATTACAAAAAACATATTTTTTTCAAAATTTTTAAAAAACACTATTTTAAAATAAAAATAAATTAACCTTTTTTTAACCAAGCATAGTCAGTCAACTTGCATATCAAATTAAACCTTATAAAATTCTCTTTAATATGAGGGGTCAAACAACTCTCTATGCCTCAAAAAACTTGAGAAATTCAAAATTGAAAACATTTATACAAGCCAAAAAATGATTTTTTGAAATTAAAAAAAATAATTGGATGAAAATTTACTGAGATAAAAAAAATAATAAAATTATATTTTCATTTATATCATTAGAGAGAATGATTCCTATAAGTTTCATCAAAATCTAAAATGGTCAGGTTGAGTCACTGGTTGATTTGACATGGAATGACCCTTTACTTTTAGAAGCTCAAAACAACCAATCAGGATAAAATGGTTCATTCTGAGCTAAACATGAGCTCTGAAGGCTATAAATAATCAATTCAGAGCTGCTGTCTATTAGGATAGAAGAGTAGATTTAAAAAAATAAATAAATAAATAAAACATTATGATGTGGTTCACTGTGCCCATAGGTACAGTGTGTACCAGTCTCCCCTATTTCCAATCCATGAATTAATAGAAATTTATATGCTCAGCGAAAATATATGTATACAATAAATCAGCCTCCTTTGAGTTACTACCTAGAATTTGGTGAGAAATGATTCATAAATTAAAAAAGATAAAATAAATCCCATTACAGATGATCCTTTTTATTAAAGCACCTGCTTTCATGATACCTGGTATCATGTGATGTTTGTTTATCAAGTTCATATTTCAATTTTTTGCAATTATAGTTTATAGCTACTGATCTAGAGAATGTCATCGGTTGTGCGTACAAAATTAGTTGTAGTAGGTCTGTTTATTATAAGGTTTTTTAGGCCTTTATGTATATTGTAATCACTTTTAACATATATATATATTTATTTTAATGATAATGAGTGATTATGAGCTTAGTAAGTACTGCCACAATTAATACATGTTAAGAAAAAGTTTTTACGCTAATTAAGCTGGTGAAGTGGCTATATTAATGAAGCTAAAAATAAACTATGTTAAATGTGTCACAATATTTAATCAGTAGCACATTACACTACTTTTTATTCAATGTTTAATGAAGGGAATATACAGTTGCCGATATGAAAATACATATAAAGTAAACTGACAAGGTATTATGATATTTAATCCTACATTAAAAGAATACGAAGTTAAAGGTCAAAATTTCTTAAGAAAATAAATTGTGAGAAAAATACCTTTCCACAGTAAAATTTTAATTTATATTTCACCAGTGATATTGCACTAAACATTTTTACAATCAAAGCAAATCAATAACTTTAAACCACAATAAGATATACTCACAATATAAAAATGCTTAAGTTTTTATATCAATTCAAGGAAGAAGGAAAGTTTAAGATTATTGCACGAGAACACTTGTCAATTATAGTTCTTACTTCTACATCAAAACAAACTAGTTTTCGCAGAATCTGATGTAAATAACATGTACGAAAATGATATGGTAGACACTTTTTCTGGCCAATCAAGATTCACCACTATGTTCATCGCCAAATCAAGAATCTCTTTGGCGACTTTATCGCTGTTGTTTACATTTTGTCCACATGATATTATACAAGTCCGGTCTTATCTCTTATCTTACCATACTCAATGAAATAATAGCACTTGTTAATTAAAATTCGTAAACTTGTGGTGAAAAAATAAAATGTCTTGTCCTCTTTTAATGTTTGTTTTATTTTCATTGATTTATGGGGATGTAAGTAAGGTCTATATTCAAACATTTATGGACATAGCATGAAGATAGAATATCGTCATGGACGCACGAAAGGCGTTGGAGAAGAGATCCCTCCATAATGCTTGAAAAAAATGCTGAAAGAACATAAATATAAATAAAAAAATCCCTGACGGCTCGGCCTACAGGCAAAGGTAGATTTCGAAGACGCAGACCGTGGGGCGCCTGTTTGTTGGGAATTGCGGAAGAAATTACCTTTTTGCCATGATGCGGCAGCTGGAGCCGCCCACTTCGAAACCTAACTTGTTTGCAGGCGGAACCGGCAGGGATTTTTTTTAGTTTTTAATTTTCTTTTACTATAAGGGTTGGCCCTATAAAAAACTTGTCAATATAAAAGTTTTAGATAATATTAAAAGGATTTATAATAAATTTAAGCGGGTTTGATATCTTGTGAATTGACAAAGTTCTGAATTTTTTTTCTTCTAAAACCCCCTCTCTCCACCCGCCTTGAGGCCATTTTTAATAATATCAAAATATGCCACACATAAATTTTCAGCCCTTTTCCTAGAAGTAATAATAACTTTAAACGAATTCAATGTGTATAAAAATTAAGAAGTTATGGGTTTTTTTCTGTTTTTACAAAAGCCCTCACTCATTTCTCCCCCCGCCCTTGGTTCGATTTTGCCCATTAACGAACTTGACCAAGATTTTATGCCCTTTGATTTTATGTATCAGTTTGGAAGAGATTTGTGCAGAATTATTGAAGTTATCGTGTCCATAAAAAAGTGACATATATATATATATAGATAGATAATTAGATAAAGTTTTGAACTGGGTGTGGTTTTGGGTTCTGGGAGTCATAATCGGCGTAGATCTGCACAATTTTTAAAAAAATTTCAACTTAGGGGAGAATGTAATAGGTAATATTTCTTACGAAATCTACCTAAAAGCTATGATTGCGGCTGAACCTGTTTATTGCATTATTGCAATTTCATAGCATGATAGTTTTGTTTAAAAGTTTTTTTAAAGTTATTTTATTGTTTGGTTATTTGTTTTAAAGTTATTATTGTAATTTAAATATTTCTAATTAAGTGTATTTTAATAAAACTGCTATTATCAAAATTTAATCAAAAAATATTATTAATTTTTAAGATATATCTTAAAAAATTCCAAAAAAATTTAAATTATTTTTAAATAACAATAAAACATTTAATTATTAAAAACAATAATTATTAAATTAATCATTATATTTAACAATCAAATAAATTATATTAACAATTTAATTAATAATTAATTTACTAAATAAATAATTTAACAAATCATTAATATTAATAATATTATCATACTTTAATGAAAGTTAAAATAAATTTTATGAAAAAAAAAATATATACAAATTAAAAAAAATAATTAAATTATTTTTTTAATTTAATTTAAATAAAAAATTTAAATTATTATTAATTTAATAAATTTTAGTTTAATTATAAATTATATTAATAATTTTAAATTTTAGTAACTAAAACATGTAAAATAAGTAAACAGGTAAAAAAGATAAATTTCAGTTTATAGCTACTATAAAATATAATGATAAACTGAATATATATATACCTATATTATGTAATGAGTTTATTTTAAACTAAAATTTTAATAAATTATATTGATAATATTATTAATTTAATAAATAAATAATATATTAAATTAAAAAATTAATGTAATAAAATATTAATTTAATTCATATATTAAACTTATTAACTATTTTAATAATTAATTAATAGCAATTATTTATCAATTAATTGTTAAATTGTTTTTATTAAAAATTTCCATTTTTTTTTCTTCCTAAAAAAAAAAAATGTATTAGAAAAATCGGTCAAAAACATAAAGCCTAAGTAATTATTAACTAAAAATTTGTTTAATGCAACAAGTACAAATACATAAAAATAACTTTTAATAGTGTGAGGTGAACTTACTGTTCAGATGTATGTATATATGTTACGGTCAATATGATTAATCCGGTCATTATTAATAATAACCGGTTATTATTGATAATGACCAGATTAATCATATTGACCGTAACATATCAATATATTGCTGTTTTTTTTTTTTTTTTTTTTTTTTAATGCATAGTTACAATTTATAATTCAGAAAGAGCAAGATATTATTAATCAATTATATTTAAAGAGTAAGAAAAATATTAACTAATTAATAAATAAATAAACAACCTATTTATCACTTTTGTACACATATATATATCCTCAGCATCCTTATCATTTATATACATCCTAATGAAATTAATAACAGGTAATTATATGTAGTAACAGAAATTCGAAAATTTTACATTTGCATTTACCCTGTTATAACTACTATTACATAGTTCATATAATAATTTTTAAACAATTGATAAAATATTTATATAAACAATTAATAATTGAATTAATTTTTAATTGTTATTAATTAATACATTTAATAAAAATTATTCACTTTTTGTGAAACTTTTTATTTATCTAATATATTAAAGCGAGAAGCAAAAATCTTAATTTTTCAGTGCAAATTTGACCTTACTATGCATGCCTCAACTTTTTTTGAAGGGTGAATAAAGCAGGAAATAGAATTAAGAAAAATTAAGAGGGTTGGGGAAAGAATAGCTGCAGCTCGCCTACTGGCCTTCACTGCTCACAACCCTACTCCTTGGAAACACTCCTTCTAAATTCTTCTTCATTCTATTTTTATTCCCTCTTCCTGGAGGGAGCATTCCATTGTTCCACCTGATTTGTTTGAGAAAGGGGTGAACAAAAGGGAAAGGGGGGATGCGCTTTCACTTTTTTTGAAAGCTGGAAAGGGAAATGAAAGGGGGGGGGGGGGGTTCCTTCTATAGAATTTGAAAAAGTGTCATTTTCTGGGAAAGAAAACATATTTATCTTACAACCAGATAACAATATTTCTGACGTAATTTTTACACGGTCTGTAAAACCTTTATATTTATAACCATTAAAAGTTACAAAAAGTTTGGACAACAAAAGTTTTTTTTTTAACCATTGGGGAAATGGTTGTTGTTTTCGGTCGACAATGGACCTTTTGACGTCGTCACTTTATTTTTTTTAAGCGTTTTTAACGAAATTATCTAACTTTAGAAGAATTTTTCTTTGAATAGGCAATAGAAATGCATAAAATCGTTACAAGAAAAGATAGATGCAAATTATAAGATATGGAAAAAAAAACGAATTCAAAAATTGACGTCGGATAAGAAATCGTCTTATAAAGCAGAAAACGTGGTCTTCAACTTTAATTTCCCCAGAATATCTTTAGCTCAGAACAAGAGTTAAAGCAGTACTTAAATTTTGCTTAGGGGATGGTCTACAAATATAAATTGTACCAAACTTTAAAAATTTCAATGCTAACACTTAAAGTTGGCCTCATATTTGGATATTTCGGTTTATTCTATCTTCGGATACCAAACAGGAAGTCAGTAGATAGAGAATGGTACTTCTGCGTCAGCAACAGGCGGTGCGGTGGCAACACCGCCTGCTGCCGAGATCATACTATAGTAGGTGGGTGGAATAGCTAACGTGGGGATGCTATGTTATAGTAGGGTGGGGTGAATAGGTCTGCTATAAGAGGGGGGTAAATACCCCCCTCTTATAGCAGACCTATAAGAGGGGAATTTATACCCCTTGTACCCTTTTCATTCAGTAACACTGTTTACCATAACCAGTCCGTTTAGGGGAGGGGGGTAAATTAATGAAATTTTTAAATGTCTTATAGTACGAGGTAACGATTATGGTAGAGTACGAACACTGCCCCGCTATCCCTCTGCATTTTCCCAATAGTTATTGTAATTTGTTAAATTAGATTTTTTTTTTTACGAGCATTTTTATCACTAATTATAAGTATTTTTTATTTGGGGTTCATTTAAGGTTTTATCACGGACCCGGACAACGTCGGGCCGGTCAACTAATTTGTTTTTAAATTAATTTTATTTATTTGTTTTATTTAAAATTACTATTTTTTTTTTTTTTTTGAGTGTGTGTAATGTTTTTCCCCCCTTATATTCCATTGCCAGTGTAAGGAAATATAAAGAATATACTGTAGGTAATTTATACCCCTTGTACCCTTTTCATTCAGTAACACTGTTTACCATAACCAGTTAATGTTTTCAGTATTCTAAGACGATATTAAACAATTAAAAAATTCTGCATGATATTAAAAAATTAAAACCGGTGCCAGGATTTTTTATTTATTTTTTTTTTTTTATGAGGTGGGCTTATAGTTTTTCAACTACATTGCCTTTCTCTTTTAAATAAAAGTATCTCTATAATAAAACCGTAAGTAATGTGACTGTCATCAACAGTTCCGTAATGTCCGTTTCACTTTTTCATATGCCAGGCGGCCATTTTTATTAAAAATTATTTTTTCGAATAAAACTTCATAAATGTGATATTTTTAGAAAGATCGTTCAAAATAAATTAATATTTGAGAGATGACTTACGTTCAATTATGTATATATTCTCCAATAACTTCAGTTGAAATTAGCTTCGCAGTTCAAATTCTCTATCCATGAAAGTAAACAAAAAAAAAAAAAAAGATTCATTCGTCGTGAAGGTTTAAAATATTAAACCATGGAGATAATCGTTCGTAAAGTTAGTTTTCCATGAAAGATTTTTTGGAGCGCTGCCTGGTGTCAAAAAAATAATTCGTACCAGTGACACAATCAAAGTTTACCATAATTATGTGCTATACAACTCAACTTCATTCTTTATCTTTTCTTGATGTAAGCTGAATGTAAACAAATACAACTCATGTAATGATATTTAATGAATCAAATTTCGAAACAAATTGTCAGTTAATTTGGTATTTATGTATTATACATGAAAGGAAGAGAGACCACCGAAAATGATTGTTAATCACCAATCATATTTACAATTATTAATGACCAATCGCTTTCAAAACAGTAATTTAATATACATTTACAAAATACATAACATCATTAAGTACTTTTGTGTTATTTGGGCGCAAATCTCGCCAATAGAATTTTTAAAATCGCCAATACCAGCTTTTATTTTTCGCGTGTGCAAATTAGAAACGATACTTTTATTTTGAAATCAAATGTTCTGATGGAACAGCTGTCATAGACGCACCGGAGCACTATATTAACTATAGAGTTGCAATATAGAGAGAAAAAACGGGTTGCTGTAATTAGAATTATAGGCGGTAATGTTAGTGTGACATATTTACGTGATTATCAAAACTGGCTTCCAAAAGTTCAATGTTTCACCAAACCATACTCGAAAATTACGTGTTATAATATGCACTCCGATTATGTCACATTATTCAAGACGTTTTAAATGAGAATAATGATAGATTTTCTTCTTGATTCTCCCGTAATCAAGTCTACAGCCAAAGTTAGCGAGAAACAAACAAACAAACAAAAAAATATTGGCAACAATATGGTTCAGTGTACATGGTGGTGGTGGATATCATTAAAGACTTTCACAAAATAGACTTCATTGCACCAAATCGTATTAACTAAAATACGCCATTTGGCAATGGATCCAATTACGGAAAACTACTTAATATGTTTAAGAATCTCCTCATTAGCAAGCATATTGCAACTGATAAGCAAACGGATATGAAGCATAAATGCTTAAGTTGGTTAAGCGGTTTTTGTCAAGAAAGATGAAATATATAACAACAAAAAATATGCGAAATGCTACCATGATCGAAAAAGTTTTTGATTTGTCTATTAGAATCTTCCGGTTTGGCGAAGGATTACGGAAAAAAAAATAAATTATGAATAAAAGTAACGTGTTACAGTGCTTAATATACATTTAAGGGAGACTGGTCGCCAGTGGCGGCTAGTATGAAATATGAATACAAAATAACAAAGAAGAAAGAAAAATAAAGTAGTTTTTTATATTTTTTTCTGCTTTGTTGTTTGTTATTTTATAGTAATAATAAATAGCTATTATTGTTATTATAAATTGCTATGTGGATGGAAAAATTTAGTTAATCTAAACCCCCTCCCTCTCTGACAATTTTGAATATACGAGTGTTCGTTGGACTATAGAACTACAGGATTTTTAATAATGATTCATATTTATACAGGTACTCAAAAACTGTACATAGAATTTTGCTGAATATATTCATTAATTGGTTTATTTTATATTATTAAAAAGAATATATCAGCTATTAATGTGGGGGGGGGGGGGGAGGGGGGGTCCTATGACTAGTGGGGTCTTGAATAAAATCAGCACACATAGATAATTATAATGCTAAGTTAGAAGTCAGCAACTATTTATTATATTTGAAATATATTTTTTTCTTTATATATATATATATATATATATATTACATAATATATATATATACATATATATATATATTACAGTAATGGGGGAAATTAAATGTTATATATTAAATATGTTACATATAGATATGCTATTAATTAATGATAAATTGACTACATTATTAAAAAAAAGTTCTGTTATTAGTTGCTTATTAAGTTTTTTGCCAGCAAAAATATATTTTTTAATAATACAACAATACTGCATAGTTGTTTTCCATGATAAAGTTCAGTTTATATTATTTTATATGATACATTAACTAAAATTCTTAGTATAACATAAAAAATTTGATGCGGTAACAACGTAATGTTTGAAATTAAACTCGTCACTCTTGGCGAAGTTTTAAATTCCTTGTTATGCCAGCGCCCAGAGCTGTTATGGCGATGAAATGCGATGTGTGCTGTGATTGGTTAGAAAAATGTGTCTATCATATAATTTTTATCAGGAAGGATTCTGCTTTCCCCTACTTCTTATTCCATGCTTTACCCTTTAATTAATATATGATGCCATTCCGCAACGACAAATTTTAGAGAAAGACATAGTTATCTATTTTAATTAATTTTCTAATGCATTTGTAAATGTAATCTAACTGAATTAACAAAAAGCATTACTTTTTTTGAAGAATCATATCTATACTCTACCTTATTAAACTACTAATCATATCAGACTTAAGACAGCTCAACTTCTAAAATTATTGTTGTCATCATTAAAATGTAAACAAAAATCGTGTCAGCGATAGTTCGAAATATTTTTTTTTTCAATCTAAATTTGAATTCCATGCTTGAATCAGAGATTTTTATAGCTGCGATTTTAACTAATGAAAAATAAGTTTTTATATCAATTAAATATTCATCACCTGTGGATGATTCATCTGCTAATTTTCTATTCATCTCAACAAATCTCGTGCAGTTTCATAAGTTGTCTTTTTCATAAGTGTTTAAAGACTTTCTGTATCAAGAATTAATTAAACCTTCTACCAAACTGGAAATATTTTATTTTATTATGACAATTCTTCACCTGACAAAACTTATTGGTTGAAAATTGTGTTTAAATTGTAAGATATTTGATGTCTGGGTGAACTGTAATTATTACTCGTTTATCTGTTTAAATTATAACTGCATGAAAAATGTGCACAAGATGGCTAATTCAGCGATGGAGAATGTGGATTCGACCTGTCGTCATGATGGTATATGGGCTGATAATTTTAATAGTTTTGCCTTTTTGTGCTATGAAGTTGCAGCAGAACGGTACTACTCCCCAGACTCAAGCCTGGTTTACTGGCGGAATGTTTGTATTGATGGCTCTTCCAATTACAATTTGGGAAATCACTCAACATTTAGTGCACTATAATAAGCCACATTTGCAAAGATATATTATAAGGTACAATTTTTAAGTATTAAATTAAATCATGCAATAAAATGCATACATGATTTGAGTTCGAAATGCAAAAAACTGTTAAATGTCTATGTTGTAAGATCTAACTTCTAACAGCTTTATGTTGCATTACTACTAGTTTAAATTCTTTATGCAAAATTGATATTTTTAATATAGCTACCTATTTTATACAAAATGACGTAAGATACTATATTAAATAAAAAAAAGTGCTAATTATATAATAATTTATTTTCCAGTTTGGTACTGTTCGATTAGCAGGGTGCCACTTCATGCTAAGCACAATTGTAGTGCAAAACTTAATTAACACTCGATTACTATTAAAAAAAAAATTGTTATTGCTGTCCTTGTATCTGTAATAAGATTCATGCCATAATTATTGTATTCCTGTAATTATAGGGGAGACTGGTACACAGTGGACCCCTTTTTCAGTTAATTTTTTTTTTCTCTTTAATGGACTAACCGCTCTGCATGAAAATATTTTTGAATATTCATTAAACCTTTATACATTCATCATAATTTTCTCAGAACATAGTTTTCAATACATTTAAAAAAAAAAAAAAAAAAAAAAAAAAAAAGATTATATGTACACTTCTGGGGCGCAGTGGACCACTATTAGGTATTATCTGAAATACAATATAAATCTATTTTTCATTAATCTAATTCCTTTATATTTTCCCTTTACCTGCAAAATAACATAGTAATATAAATTTACAAGTAACATTTTGAAACAAAAACAAATAAAAAATAATTATATTTTGAAAATAATAACAGATAATACATGAACAATTGCAATTTAGTTGAAGTTATTACTTAAGTACAAAAAAAATCAGCGCACATTCAAATTTGCAAATGAAATTCCAAAATACTTATGAATAAGATTGAGCCTGGAATTTTCCTGAAATACTTTTGGGTCTGGGAGCAATATTATGAAATCATTGACATCAACAATAGATTCATCTACAGTTTCGGGAAAAATAAACTGATTTCCATTCAATTTGCATCTCATGAATCTTACTTGAATAGAATTCAACTTCATCACCAATTAGACTACAGTTATTATCAAAGGCAGTAAATACAAAACAAAATATTTCTTACTAAGTTAAACTAGTCGTTGGGGGCCACCATAATACTTACCCATCATGGATATGCATAATGTAAAATATTAAAATAAAAATGTGTAAACTACTTATAAAATGCATTGCAATTCAAATAAAATCGTGGCTTGATGACGTCACAAACTTTAAAGGCTCGATTACTGAATTGCTTGAAAGAGGTTTTTCCTTATAACTCCAAAAATAATAATCCTATTAACTAGCGGTTTATTGCATCTGATTAAGCATCAAATTTCCAATTAAAATATATCTTTGAAGTGAAATTTGGATGAAATACAGGGTCATGAAAAATCGAAGAGTGTGGAAAATAGGATTCCAAATATCTCGGCAACTAATTATCTGATCGACTTCATGCTTTATTCAAAATTTATGTTTTTTTATTGTCTTTTATATTAATTTCTTAAAATAAACAATTTCGAAAATTTTTATATACCTTTCATCAGAACGAATATTTCGAGAGTCCGAAAAAAATTGTTCCGGTTAATCGAGGTTATTGAAATGAAATAGGCTTCTTCCCATTATTACATACTAAGTACATACCAAATTGCAAGTCTCTATCTCAATTTTTTCGGGAGATAGAGCGTTTACAGACACACAGACAAACGGCAAAATTTTTTTTCTAAAAATATGTTTTTCGGAATCTCCAGTGTCTGAAACGTGTAAATCCGTCAAAAATTTTTTTTCGATTTTCAAAACGATTGCAAGACTTACCCTATACTACGTGTGATGGGTAAGTAATAAATTGTTATTTTTCTTTGTTTACTTTATTTTACAGTTAAATAACTACTTTTAAACAATACTTCTCAATTATTAAATATTTTGAACATTCTGCATTACAGGAGCAGAGTGGATTGTGGACCACGGTGCCCTAGGAGTAGGTGGTCCACTGTGCCCCATGTTGAAGTTCAATAAATAATCATATTAATATTGCTTATAGCTTTCTTTTAAACATATTAACTTTAAAGTTAAATAAAAACAAGTATCTTAGCTTAGTAAAAAAGCTGTTTTATCGGATTTATCTACAACCTTTAATTACTAAAAAAATTAAAATATGATGATGAAAAATTTTACTTTTGGAAGCTCAAAACAACCAATCAGGATAACATAGTTCAATCTGAGCTAAACATATTTTCTGAAGGCTATAAATAATCAGTGCAGTGCTGTTGTTTACTAGGATAGAAGAGAAGCTTTTAAAAAAATTAAATAAATAAAATATTAGGGGGTGGTCCACTGTGCCCGTAGGTCCAGTGTGTACTGGTCTCCCCTACTTTTGAATATACTTTTGACACATTTGCTAGATTAATGTTCAGTCCACTGTGTATTAGGAAGATACGAAGGAAGGAGAGCGTTTCTGAACTCAAAGATACTTTATGCAATGAGAAAGAAAAATCACTGTGTATCTTACAGATATTGTGCTGTCCTCTTTAAAAAAACCCACACTGAAATGTTTCCTAAAAAAATAGTACTACACCAAATATTTTACTAAAGTCAATTTTTTTGCTTTGTTATGTTTTTATGCACCATTTAGAATAATAAAAATAGTTAAGGAGTGCTTATTTAGTTTTAAAATAATTTAAATTAACAATAGCAGAATTGTGGCAAAACACGAGCTTCATTTTTACAGATTTTCATTTTATAATAGAATTTTAGAATGATCTATATAAATTTGTATTATTTTTTATGTTAAGCCATTAGTTTGTAATAAAATGCTTCATTTTCAGCTGATTATATCAGGTGTGGGTTGTTTTAAAGTAACTTGGGGCATTTTTTGGAAAAGTGGGGTCTTTTTTTTATTCTCACAAATTGGCTGTCATTTTGTAATAAAGTGATAAAATTAAAAATGCTCAACATTAAAATCTTAGTCAGAACAAGCTGTAATTATTTAGCCATGTTCAATATTTATAAATTCTTTATTATACTTTATACAGAGAAAATTTCAAAAAAATGTGTTTTTTTTTTTTTTTTTTTTTTTTTTTTTAAAGACAGCACAATACAATGATAGTAATTTAGTGTTAAGGATCCAATTGCAAGTGTTAGAAAAGTATAGGTACATGGAAACTAACTAGAGATAAGAATGT
Source organism: Maratus michaelseni (assembly GCA_963931845.1). Classification (NCBI taxonomy): domain Eukaryota; kingdom Metazoa; phylum Arthropoda; class Arachnida; order Araneae; family Salticidae; genus Maratus; species Maratus michaelseni. The sequence continues at coordinate 299,536,653 of OZ007587.1, read as the reverse complement.
AAATCTAATGATTTATATACATAGTTTAATAGAAAGAATGGCTTTATAATTAAAAAAAAATCATTAAAATATTTCATTACCAAATGCCCACTGCAATAAAAAAGATGCAATGAATGATTTTTTTTCTCTTGAGAAAATTCACTTTAGTGACTTGGTTAGAATTAGTTACTATAGTATAAGAAATTAATGAATTTCCATATTATTGTAATAATTTATCACATTTGATACGAAATTGTGGCAGGCACCCTGCTAACCAAAACTTATTTAATACTAGCTGACACTTATTTTATATTATTAAATATTTTCTTAAGATCTTATTAAAAATATATGATTTTTCTCCTCTATTAAAAATAATAAATGGTTCTCTTATTTGTAAATTTTTTAACATTTTGCAGTTTTTAAGTGAATGTTTTCATTAACTTACATAATTTGACTTATCATTCTTGTCTCTAGTTAGTGTCCTGATAATCAAAATATACCAATAAATGATTGTATGTCAAACTTAAACTCATTGTTAACAACATTATTTACTCCTTAAAATTTAGTCTTAAAACTATTATTGTTAACCCCTTAAGCACCAGATTCAATTTAGTGATAGTATGCTGAATACCAGCTATGTTAAATTTCATCAAAAATACAAAATTCATACCGGAAATTATAGGTGAAAACGGGGAAATTTAGTTAGTAGCCAGTGGCCAGTAGACTCAGTTTCGTTAGTGGCCACTATTATGTTTCAAACTTTCTTGACATCTAGATAAATTATAATCATTGTATATAAACAGATTTTTCTATAAGAGTTTTATACCTATTGTATGAGTATGAGTGTATTTCGCATGATTAAACAGTATATCTTGAAGAAAAATAATCCAACTGGTGAGCATGTGGCAGGAGTCGAAATATTGAAGATACTGAAACGTTCTTAAAATCCGCTTGTATCCGGTGGGAAAAAAAGGAATAAATTACTTGAAATGCTTGTGAAATCAAAGCTGATGAATATATTTTGCAAAATAAAACTGTATTTCTTGAAATAAATAATCCAACTAAAGAGTAAGTACATGAGAAAAAGCCAAAATATTGAAAATACAGCTAAGTCGTTGAAATCTGTTTGCATCTGGTAGGAAAAAGAATTAACCAGTTCTCTAATTAGATGTAATCAGTGTAGAGATGCATATTTCCATGAAAAATGGTGTATTTCACTTGGCGATCAATAACAGATTTTTTAATTGGCGAGTGGCGACTAGGGTGGCGATCGATGGATGATTTTTTAATCGCCACGTGGCGAGTGGCGACTGCTAATTTTCATCTATACCGGAAATTCTAAAAGAATAATTTTAATTTATCCAATCACGAAAAGTCTGTCATTATATAAAATACAAATTACTACTATAACTTTCTGGTATGAATTCAAAATTTAGAATTTAAAAAAAAAGGCCAAACTGGCAACCTTGACACACATACATCCTGCCTGGTGTTACAGATAGAGGTGTTCATGACATACACAGGGTACGTCGTAGTGCTTAAGGGGCTAATCTGTTACTGCTTAGATCAAAATAGTGTGCCAGCTACTCAAAAAAACCTGGGCGGTTTAAAAAAAAAAGTGGGTTTTTTTGGTTTTATAGGAGTTTTTTGCTGAACATTTTCTTGCACTGTGCCATTTATTTTTAATTACTACTTATTTGTTATGATTCTGTTATAGACATTAATATTCACATTAACTGGTTAAAATTAGTTTTGACCAGTCACAATTATAACCGTGGTTCTCATCATACTTTCTCTATTGGAGATTACTTTTTATTTTCTCCACCTTTCTTTAATCTGCTTCATCACTTTTGAAATCTAGTATTCAATTTTTTGTTTTACTCGTCTAATTCTTGTGTCTTCTTTTTTAGTTTATATTGGTTTCTTTTTATCTTCTTCTCAAATTTCAACAATTATTATTTTCTTGGATGCTTCCATTATTATTCAATTCAGAAGATGATCTTGGAGGTATATTATCTTTCATATGCTGTTCAATTTCTACCAAACATTTCCATTGTTTGCAAGATTTGTTTGTTTTCTTTTCCAGACTTTTTTTAACACTCTTTTCTCACGTTCATTCATTTCATTAACACTTCTAATTTTTCCAGCAGCCTTTTTTGTGGTGTATCACTCTCTCTCTTTTTCAACATCTTTCTTAACAACAAAGGATTTTCTTTTAATTTCAGTCTAACATATCTCATATTAAGTTTTTTTCTGCTCACTTTTCTTCTGAGTTTCAGCTCCTGAATATTTTGACTTCTTATTTTTTAATTTCAAAATTTTTCATTAAAAAAAAATAGTTATAAAAACATTTGTTATATATTATTGAAATTATAATATTATAAATATTCTATATTGTTTAGCTTTTATAGTAAAAAAATTATAATTTTAGTTTTAATTCTTTTTAAAAATAGAAATGAAACTATAAATAACCATTAAATTCAATTAAAAAAATATTTATTAAAAGACTTTTAATTAATAATTCTCTAATTAGTTAAACTGTATTATGATTTTTACATAGGCATGGAGTTTTGAAAATTATTAGTGGGGCTCATCTTGAACATAACTTTTTTCCTTACAAATACCTGTATGTGTGTATAATAAGAGATCAATTACCAATTTAATGTTGCTTTTAAAGAAATAAGAAATTAAATGGAATCATATATTGTTAATGAAATCATAAATTAAATTAAATGTTAAGACAATGTACAGTTCAGTCCATGAAATTATATACTTGCTGTTATTCGTGAATCATTTATAATAAAGTCACAACGAAAGTTGACTTTGAATAAAGTCTTTTTTTTGAAATATGGATTTTGTTTTCCTACTTTAATTTTATTATGGCCTTTCGACTACAAAAGTTCAAACATTGCATTTTATTTTAATTTTAAAAATAGAGTATAAAGTGAAAAAAATTCCTAATATCGTTTATTACTTTAATAAAAGAAATAAAGAGAAAGATTTATCTACCGTAAAAAGGCCTATTAAAAATTCCGTAAAATATTAAAAAACTCTTTTTTATATAAGAGGAAAAGAATCCCTTTTAGAAATTATTAGTGGGGCTCAAGCCCACACAACTCTATGCCTGTGGATTTTTAATATATTGTCTCCTCCATGAAGAATATCATCCCTTCTGCAGATATGCAAAACTTACGGAGGGCAATTCCATGGACAAAAACTTAAGTTTTGAATGTTAAAGTACTTTGGTTTTCAGGTTGCTAAAATGGTACATTTCTTTTCATTAAATGCAGTGTTAAAGCTATCTAAAATTTCTATTATAATTATAAATTAGCTTTTTCTTACCTTATTTATGATGACTGAGAACTTTGACAAACTCCAAATGGGACTAATAAGTTGGAAAAGATTCAATAACTTCACAACAGACAAAGAATACTTAAACAAGAACAAAAAATCATGCATCACAGCATAGATTATGAAACACTTTCCAACACAATCGGAATATTGTTAAGAAACTTCAGTTTTATTCATATGATGAAATCAGATATCTAAATAAACTTTTAAAAAGACACGACACATTGTAAAAATTCATTTTCAGCAATTGCTGTCCATAGCCGGTAGTGTGTGGAAATTCTTCCGTGCTGCTCTGTATAGGATCTACACACCTCATAATACAGTAAAAATTATGTATATTACAGTTGAAAATGCACATCCAGCAATTATGGCTCATAGTCAGTCATGTAATCTAATTATTTTGAGTGACTCTGTAAATAAATGATATTGAGACTTGTATAGAAAATTGGTATTATCTATGTATTCAATAATCTATAGAAAACATGCTATACTGCACCCCAGTAATGTATATCAATTTCATTGAAATAGTATAATGTCATTAAAACACACTGCAAATGTTTTTTCCCCTATAGATCATAATAAAATTCTTTTGTGCATCCCTGTAAACAAACTATAATTGCTACTTATGCTATATTCTATAGAAAGCATGTTGCTATCCACCTCAGTGAGGCATATCAATTTCATTATGTTTAAAACAGTGTAACACCATTAAAATGCACCAAAAACGATTTTTCTCTATTGACATGAATGTAATAGAATATTTCTGAGTGTTCCTGTAAATGAAATATTACTACTTATTCTGTACACTACTGAAAGCATGTCTTTGTCCACCTCAGTGATGCATATCAATTTCATTGTGTTTGAAATAGTGTAACATCATTAAAAATACACTGAAAAAGTTAGACGTTGACATAAGTTGTTGTTAATTAGGTTTTGGTCTAAATCTCCCAACAGGTGGCACTGCTATGCTACATTTTGCAGAATTTATACGATTTTTGCAACAGTCCTATCTGAAAGACTAATGCATGGAATTTAATAAAACTTTAGAATCAGTTAGACCTTAATATAAATTGGTGTTGATTCTTTTTATTGTATGTGAAACCTGGATGAGATAGAAGAAAGTTTTGGGATTGGCACACGCACATCCGATTAGTTTTTAGCTATTTTCAGTCTCCATGAAGGAAGACTTATTTATTTAGATAGGGACAAAGTTTACAAGTTACTTCCTCAGTAAAAATAAAACAAATTAAAAAATATATTAAGTTAGAACTTAACTGAAGACTTTTAACTAGTTATTATTGAAAAAAAAATTAAAAAATTCTTATTTAAATTGTTTAAACGCCAATGAAAATTATTTTATGTTTTAGATGTAAGGATGCCCACAGAGGGGAATTTCAACTTATATTCATTAAAAGATGAATGTGAAATATTAAAATTATTTTGTCAAACATATATTTATTAACGTACTTAAAACTTAATATACATATGTGTAAAAATATTAGGAAATTTGCTGCATTTCCTAATATTTAATCCTATGTGACTGAAAGAAGTGCATTTTTGTGAGAATGACCCATATAAATTATACAAATTTTATTTTAAAAGTTTCAAAAGCTATGTACTTGCTAACAATGATTCATGAAAAACAATATTGTACTACATTCTTATATTGTTTATTTATGTATATTGTGTTTTTAAGAAAGTTTGGGTATGTATCTTTTGTAGTTTTTCAAAATATGTTTCAATTAGTGGGGTAAGATCAATTTAACCACAAAAATTTAAGGAAACAAGTGTTAATGGTCTAAAAGTGCAACCCCCCCCCCTCCCAATAATTTCTTCATCTGCGAGATACTGAGTGCTTCATCAGTAAAAGTGATCTAGCTTGAATAAATTAATCAAATGCAGCCATCTGGGATATTATTATTATTTTGCCATTTTTTTATCTGAAAATTCCATTGTCTGTACTGTGAATAATATGCGGATTTTAGAGTTTTAAAATTTTGAGAGTTAACTGTATAATTAAGTAGTATGTGGCATGATCCCTGTTTGAAAGTCTCCATTTTAAAAGTTTTTATTATTCTTATTTTGATTACAAATTTATTTGACTGCTGTATTGACTGAGCCATAGTTTTATGTATGAATGTTTGTTAATCAGTGTCAAAGAAAATTTTTCTCCAAACTGCAGCAATCTGCATTGCTGCACTGTTTGGATTAATCATTGGTAAATTTACATCACAAATTATGATGCGATACTGCATAAATTAAACAATGATGATGGTACCCTCTGTTAATTTTGAAATGAGTTTGATTGAATGCAATAGTTAGTTATTAAAAAACTTGACATGTTAAACAAAAACATAATTTGCAAAACAAATTAAAAAAAAAATATATATATATATATTTCCTACATTGTTTAGGCTCAAAAAGAGGCAGATATTAAAATATTTCATTCAGTTGGTTTTACATTTAATGTTAATTTTTTTTAAACTAATATGGTTAAACCAGTTAAACTTTGAAAAATAAAATTCAAACAATATGATATTTAAACCTCCCTAAAAATTTAGATTCCATTCAAATGAAATAAAAATAAATTGTAAATGTTTTTCATTTCTATGCTTCACAATCTGCAAATAAGATTTGTATTGCAGATTATGTATTATGTTTATGATGGGTGTACACAAAAAGACATGATACATGCAAAATACAAACCTTTAAAAATAATCTAAGATTTATATCGAATTCATTTGAATTGAATCTAAGTTTTTAGGTTGATTTAGATATCGTATTGTTTGAATTTTATTTTTTAAAGTTTAACTGGTTTAACCATATTTTTTATAAAAAATTTAACATTAAATGTAAAACCAACTGAATGAAATATATCTAAATATGTGTCCCTTTTTGGGTCTAAACAAAGTAGGAAATAGTTTTTTTTAATTTGTTCTGAAAGTTATGTTTTTGTTCAATTATTATTTTCATTACAAATTTATTCAACTGCTGTATAGATTGAGCCATAGTTTTATATATCAATGTTTATTAGTAAATACTTTACTTGTTCTATAAATACTTGTAAAAATAGATACTAATAAAAACTTTTTTAATTAAAAAATTATGAACATTGATCATATGTTTCTTTCTTTCATTATTATAGAATATTGTGGATGGTTCCAATATATGCATTGAATGCTGTAAGTTGACTTATTTATCATTTACTATTTAAGTAAATTCATATATATATATGGTTTATTTTGCTATTAAAGTAAACTTTTATACATTTTCAGTGGCTTGCCTTAACGTTTCCCAAAACTGGAATTTATTTAGACACATGTCGAGAATGTTATGAAGCATATGTGATATACAATTTTATGGCATTTTTACTAAATTTTCTGCACTATGAAATGGATCTGTCAGCTACATTAGAAACAAGGCCACCTGTCAAGTACATATTTCCACTGTGCTGTTTTCCACCTTGCCCAGGAGGAAAGTAAGTTTATCAGTGTATTCTTTATTATTTTTTTTAATTATTTTTTTCTCTGCATCTTAAATTGTGTATGTAAAGGGTTTTAAAGTAAAATTATGCAATGAAAAATAAACAGTCATTTTTTAGATATCTATATTAATAAAAGAAAGTTCTTATCTGTGTTTCTGTTTGGTGGCAATGACTAGGTAAATCTATCATATGTAGAAGTCTACAAATTTGGATAAGAATAGATGAAGACATATCCGAATTCATCTGAGATCTATATTTATCATTATTTGATAATTAGCTGAGCTATTAATTAAAAACCCTCATTTAACCCTAATGAAAGAACTTCCATTGTTCCGGAGATTGTTTCTGAGCATGTCCAGGAAAACTGATGTTTTTAAGCACTGGCATAGTAAATGTTCCATTTTTTCTGCCTTTTGAAATCACAATTGCTTGGTTCCCTGTGAAGTTACAAAAAAAAAAAAAAAAAAAAAAAAAAAAAATGCATACATTTTCATGCTGCATTCCCAGTTGTAACAATATCTTTTGTTTAAAAATTTATTAATACTTATTATTTCAAAAAACATATTTTCTGCAACTTTAAACTGCCATCTGCATGACCCAGATGGAATAAATATAGAAATTGACTTGAAGTCAAGCTGAAGTTAAGAATTAAATTATCAATTTTTTATCCAAACCTGAAGAATTTTATTAACAAATTAGCTGCCAAAACTATAAGGTAGAATAGTTTTGGCTTAGAAAGGTCTTCAACCTTTTTGCTAAAAGTCATTTGACACCACAAATTCTGAAAGGTAATTTTCACTTTATTTAACCGCAAAGTTTCTGCTATTAAATAAGGCAACTTTTTTTATATTAAAATAATAGTAGCTTCATAGTTAACTGTCATACATATTTATTTTGACCATTGTGTCAGTGCAACATCAACAGGTAGTCTGTTAACTAAAAACAGCATTACACTTTGCATTAATTGGTTTGTATCATTCTTTTTATATTTTTGTATGAATATATGCTTTTTCATTAAAATACTTGAACATTGTATGTAGCCTTTATAATTGGTTTTATTTTACCATTAGATTTATTTTTTTTAAATATTAAAGATGGTATTAACTGAGGTAAAAAAAAAAAAATTGTGAGCCGCAAAGGAAAGCTATGATAGTGAATCAGACCACCAGAAAAAAAATGTTTGGGAAATGCTGCATTATACTGCATCTTTCCCAAAGAAGAAAAATTCTACATTCGAAATTCAGCACCCTTGCACTCCTCCAACATTCCTACTTGTTTGCAAAATTAAGGAATATTTCAATGTCCACTTTCAAAACATTTATATGGAATAGTCAGAAGTAACTCATAGAAGTGAAAAATAGTTCCTTTTTTTTTTCTTTTTTTTTTAAAAATTTTGTACTGTTATTTGTATTTAATACCTTTATGTGTTATCTTTTAAAATGAATTCTGTAGAGCAAGTCAATGATTTTAGGATGAAAAATCAAACATTCAATCATACAAAAATATCTTTTTTAAACATTTGAAGAAATTTTAGTGGCAATGACTATGTAAAAAAAAAAATATAGTTTTTTTTTTCTTTTTTAAATGACATTTTTTGCAAATATTTTGTTGGTCAGTAAGATACGAGACCTTTTCAACAGTCTATTGTATATAATACTTTTCAACAGCATATCAATTTTAATCATGTCTTGCTTTTAACACATTGATTTCCCAGCTTATTGCTGAAGCATTTAGAATGCATAAATTATCTTGTGGTTGGCAGGCAAGATGTTATGATGTGAAATAATGTTAAAATCAAAGATTAACATGATTTGTAATGATTGTAGTTATTTTAATTGCTGAATAAAAACATTACATGAAGTTAATTAATTATATAGTTATAGTTTACATATATGTAAATATTAACTCCTTTTTTCAATAATCAGGTTTTTCACTCAATTAAATAAAATGAGCACAGTACTTCTAATAATTTCTATACATAAAATAATTAATGGTGCTTTTCTTATTTTCTCATACTCATATAAAAAAAAAAAAATGGGGTTGAAGGAGAATGAAAAAGTCATATATGTTTAATTGCTCTTGAAAAAGAATCCATAGGAGAATTGGATATGATTAAAATGTTAAGCTCAGCAACATCTTTATGAACAGTATGTAAAAGAATATGTGCTTTCTACTTTTGGGGTCTTACACACAAATTAAGAAAACAATTTGGGGGCATAGGGAGATACAGACCTCACTTATTTAGAAGTGAATTATAGTGATGAATTCAGTGGGAGAGGGGGGAGGACAAAAGAGAAAATCCCCCCCCCCCCCCAAAGACTAAATTGTGCCCATCCCTCTCTCAGGATTTTGAATTTTGAAGGCACCATAAACATTTTCAAAACAGGACCCTGTTTTATATATAGGTTCAGTTTTACAGATTTTACTATATAGTTGAATTACTTAGTCATTTTTTGCTGCTGCCTATCAATTAAAAAAAAAAAAAATCCTACCTAAAACTTCAAAGAATTTTCAAGTGTTGTTATCAGATTTACAAAAATGATAGATCTATTCCTAAACTTAAAATAATAATAATAATAAAGTATTAAAAAAACAAAAAAACATAGAAAATGTAATATGATTGATGAAATGATTTTAAGGAGTCAATCCCTCTTCAGGCCAAAGCATGTGCAACACTACAAAAGCAGAACTAGGCCAGGCCTCAATTTTTTTTCTCCTCAAATATCACTCATAGGCCAGTTAAATTATGAAACATTTTCATGTCTTGTATAATAGATCTATTATATTATTTAACTGACAATGAAACCTTATTTTGACTTAGATATTTTATACAAGCCTGTAAACATGGAATTCTGCAGTATACTGTGATTCGTCCTATGACTACATTAATCTCTTTGTAAGTATTTCATGTAATGCCGTATTAATTGAAATGTTCTTTTGATGTATATTTAAATATGTTTATTTGGCCTAATATATAATTGTTATTGAATCTGCTCTTAATTGTCATTTATTTTTCTTGTATGTCTGCTACATATAACTTATATGTAATTTGTCAATTTCTTTGTCTTAATATTTAAAATTATCAAAAATTTACAGATTGTGTTTGTATTAAAGATTCAATATTAAAATATATATATGTGAATGGGATGGATGTGGTTTTGCAGTTCCCATAACATGTCGACCGCAGCGAGAAGAGGTGTGGCCCGATCCCACGGAAACTCATTAGGTCAGCAATAACGATACACAATAAAGATGATGACTAAAGAGTTTCGCCTCTCTGGCCTGGGAACGGAATATTAAGATTATCGTCAGATTTACTTTGGAGATTGACTTGTCCGGTTGGCTTTAGGCAGACGGCTTAGCTCCGGTCTGATATCGGAAGGACGCGTTAAATGCCGGTAACTGCGGCAGAATCAACCCCTATTCCCCTTAACCCTGTGTATAACCTGTATTTCGTCTGTATATATAACTGTGTTTTACATCAGAGATTAAAATAGTATAGTGTTTTACAAAAGACTCTTCAATAATCCACAATAATCTCACCAGCCTAATCATTATTATTATTACATGGGGGCCGGCCGTTCAAGAGTTTGCAACCAGTTAATTAATCTCCCTAGACCAAACCTCGGCCACTGAATATAATTTAAAATGCCCTAGAATTTTTCCGCTGCCAGAAAAAAAAAAGACGAGAAGAAGAAATCTATGTTTTCGACCAACACAGCTGAATTTACTTTCAAAGATAAGAAATGAATGTGTTTTTTTCCGCCTCTGAAAGTGTTTGTCACAAAAAGAGTGTGAATCATTTCGATTTTTCTTCAACATCATTAAAATACAAGTAGATAATTTTTTTTTCTCTTTTTAACTCTCCAAGATACAAGTATTTATGTGTATATTGCTCTGGATTACTTATTTAGAAGTAAGTGGAATTTCTATTAATTTGAAATGGAACTTAACGACGCTCCATCTATAAGACATCTGTAAACTGTTTAAAATATCCGATGAACGGAAAGCGTGACCGATATTTTTCTTATCGGGCTGACATCGGCTTTTGAGTGCGAAGTTGATTCCGAATAGAATCTGTGTTTTTTTTTTTTTCTCTGAATGAAACAAATTGCTTTAGTTAGCTTATTTTTTTTAAGCATCGTCTTGCACGATAAAACGAATAGAAGTACACCTTTGAGTATTTTTAATTAAACATGCTTTTACAAGACATAAATGGGTCATTCTCAGAAAAATCAGGAATTTGTGTATCTGGTTTTTATTGTGAAGAAAAAAGTTTTAAAAAGTAATTTAATTAATTAAAATACTTTAATATAACTAATGTAGTATATAGAAGTTGTAAGTTGAGACAAAAATATTTTATTTATTGTTTAAAGTTTGTCCACAGAATGTGATTTGTCACGTCCGTGGATTGTAACCACTTACTGTTTTGTTTGTTTCCAGGTTTATATTTCATGCATCAAAGAAGAAATTAACTGGTTCGACTATATTTTAGATTAAGAACACAATTAGAAAACTTCTCCCAAAACTTTAAAGTTAAACTTAATTTTCAAATTTATTTAATTGCAAGTTTAATGTTTGTCACTAGAGCAGTAGATCACGTCTGTGGACAGAAAAAAAAAAGCCAATAAATTCTTCCTGATGGCAGCACAATACTGTATTGGTTGAAAAATCAGCACTAGAGCAGCCATATTGTTCAGTGCTACAGAGACAGAAGCCATGCTTTGTGATTTGTGTGGTTTTATTTAAAGCTTTTGGTCTTTCTTTTTAAAAGATTGAGATCAACTCATCACATCTGTGGCACATACAGATTTCAAATAATCAGGAAAGATAATAAAATAATTCAATGAATTCATAATATTAGATGTAAAGTATTTGTTTACCAACTGTCATATCATAACCTCAAAAGCATTTGTTCTTTAAATATAGAAAATGGTTAGTTTTATCACATCCGTGGACATCACATCCGTGGACACTGCTTGTCCACGGATGTGACACTGTGTCCATGGATGTGACTTTAATACCAATTTGGTTAAAATTTAAACATTGCAATAATATATTTGAGACATAATGTCTTTAAAATTAACTAGCAACAATTTATATGCATGTTTTATTTATTTTTTGTTGCTTGTTTATTTTTTAAAAATTATTTTGGGCCCACGTGGCTGAGTGGTCAAGACATCACAGCGGGTTCGAATCCCGCTGGCTTCGTTGCAGTGTTAAAAAAAAAAACAGATTAATGAAAACTTGAAGAAAGAAGTAGTTTTGCATAAGAAAAGAAACTTAGTAAGTATGATAACAGGGAAAATTATTAAGAAGTACAGATTTAAGAAAAAGATTGCTCTTTTGACTTCTAAAAACCTGTTGAAACCAAAACTCGGACTTCAAAAAATGAAATATCTACAAAAAGAAAAACTTCAAAATTTAATTATCATGTTTCTTGAACAAGATGACAATAGCCGGCTCTGTCCTGGGAAAAAGGACACTATAACAAAAAGAAAGCAGAAAAAAACAAAAGCAACTATTATCTGATTCATTGAAAAACTTGCACCAAAAATTTGAGAATACAAAGATCTTAGTTGTTCCCAGTTTTGTCGAGGATGTCCATTTTGGATTGTTTCTCCGGATTGTCAAAGGCGAAATACTTGCAATTGTAATTTGTGTGATAATTTTGGGATGGTTGTGAAGAAAATAAAGTTGCTAGGAATGAGTGAAGAAAGATCTCCTAATGCATTACTTCAAAGAATAACGTGTGAAAAAGAACTTGACATCAAGTGCTTGGAGAGAACTTGTATGGAATGCTGCAAAAATGATACAGTTCAGATTATTAATGAATTCAAAGATGAAGAAGTTAAGTATGAGCAGTGGATAACAAAAAGAGTAAAGATTGAGACTGAAAATGGAAGCAAAATCACACAAAATACATGCAAAGAATAAATCACTTCTACTAAGCATGAACTAGTTTCAAAGTTTAGAATGCTAATTGAACAGTATATAGAGCATGTGGCCAATATTAAGCATCAGTATCAAATCACAAGCCAGATAAAGAATTCTTTAGCTGAAGATGAAGTTTTTATACACATTGATTTTTCAGAAAATTACCAGTGTAAATATGGTGAAGAGGTTCAATCTGTACACTTTGGGGGTTCCAGGAGTCAGGTGACATTGCACACTGTTGTCTTGTACTACAAAACAGAAAGAGACAAATCAGTGCAACACAAATCTATCTGCACAATGTCCGACAGCAAACGACATGATCCTGTGGCTATATGTGTGCACTTAAAGCCTATTTTTGCCGAAGTAAAGAAAATTGTTTCTGATCTGAAAAAAGTGCATTTCCTAAGTGATGGTGTGGTACCCAATTCAGGAATAAAAAAAATGTTTTACCTGGTTGCAACTTTAGCTGCAAAAGAGCTGCAAGTTGACAGCCTTCATTGGCATTATTCAGAAAAAGGATATGGGAAAGGAGCACCCAATGGAATAGATGGGTGTACCAAAAGTTTAGCTGACACTATTGTGAGTCATGGGAGAGATATTCAAAATATAGATGCTCTTGTATCAGCACTTACAGAAATCAGCAGCACCATAGACATTCACAGAATTAATTCTGAAGATGTTGAGGAGCTGGATAAACAACTCCCTAATAATATACAGACATTTCGAGGTACTCTAAAAGTACATGAAATTACTTGGAGTAAAGACAACAGGATGACAATTCAGGTAAGACAGCTTTCCTGTATGCAGTGCACAGCTGGACAAACTTGCAATCACTATGGAATTGGAAAAATCAAGATTGATGATTCAACATGTATTGCAAGTTGGAAGCCGTTAAAGGTGCATGAGGTATACTCTGATGAGGAAAGTGATAAAGAACAATTGGAGACAATAGCCACCTAACAGCTATATAGTTGTTAAATTTTTTTCAGAAACGCACCTTGTTGAACATTATGTTGGGTTGGTGGAAAGAGTACAATCTAATGAAGAGTTGAGAATGATGAGATTAATGAAGAGATTGTAAATTTTATGCGAAAGTCGACCGGAGTTGGAAAGTTTTTTTCACTGATAAAATGAGTGTGGAAACTGTCGATAAAAGTGATGTAGTTAAAGTTTTAGAACATTTATAAATAAATAAACGTGTAACCAATATATTTTTGCAGAAAAGATCTAAAATTTTAAAAATATGCATTGATTTTGCTAATTTTTTACTGTTGAGAACTCATAGGTCTACAGCCCATTATGATTTGTAAATTGTCTTGCAATGTTTGTCCATATTTTCCACCCTTTCTATGAATAATGTTACTTATGGCTTTTTAATTTTGAATTGTAATGGTAGTACGTTAATAAATTTAATTTTATTCAGTATATAAACTCTTGTTATTTTCTGTCACACCTGTGGAACAAATTGTCACGTCTGTGGACCCGGTCGTCACGTCCGTGGACCCGACTTTTTTTTAAGTTTAAAAAACTTAAAATATTTACATGTTTGATCTGAACAACTATAACAGTGTTATTACTTCAGATAAGATCTAACTTGAATGTAAGTATTAACATGTTAGAAGAAATTTTAATTTTAAAAAAATCAGTAATGAAATTCCTCATTTTTCTGAGAATGACCCAAATACGAGTACAATACGGTTCTCACTCAAATTAATTCAGCACGAGCTGAACGCATTAAATTGTTGCATAAGCTTGTATTTAATTCGGATCAGACTCACAGTAATCGAAAAAAATCTAAGAGCTTTTACTGGCTTCACTTTTGCAGTAGGTACTACGGAATTTGATGAAAAAGTTGCTTCAACTTCTAATGACTTCCCCTTGGCCCAACTAATTTCAATAGCAAATTTATTATGTATCGACATTACAGGCGATGAAAATGAAATTTCAAAACGCATTATTGAAGTGCTTTCGGATTTAGACAAATTTCGGAGTTCACTGTTAGCTCAAAGTGACTCAGAAACTGAGAATCACGATGAAAATGACTCTCATAATGCCTTAGGATTCACCTCATCATCTAACTTTTCAAGTGTCCCTTCACAAAACACACAATCCGTTGTCCCGATTACGCCAAGTGACAATCATTATGTGCCATGGCAATCACTTTTACTGACTTTGAAAATTTAATTACACCTTTTTCCGGTAAACCGGTAGAAAATATTTTACAATGGTTCAAAAGATTTGATGGATTGGCATTAACATTTCAACTTAACGATTTACAAAAATTTCTTTTCGTTGAAAGAGCTCTGAAAGGTACCGCGTTATTTGTTCGTCCGAAGTGAGCGTACATTAACATCCTATCCAGCATTAAAACAAGCTTTGATACACAAATTCGCGCACATCTCCTGCCCCGCGCAAATTCATGAAATGTTAGCTACACGTACCTGTAAACCCAATGAAAGAATGAGCGAATGTTTTCTTGTAATGAAAGAAATTGCGCAAAGAGCTAGCATTGACGATGCATCGCTCATGCATTACGTTATCACCGGTATCAGAGATTCTCCAACTAATAAAGCAATTCTTTTTGGCTGCCACACCCTCACTGAATTCAAATATAAACTTCAAACATATCAACAAATTTGCGATCAAAGTCCCCACTATCGTCAGTCACAGCCACCACCTACCCATGTTGTTCCTAAACCTTTACATGCCGAAAGAGCGCCGAAAAAGACCTGTTACGATTGTGGAGCAATCGGACACCTTGCAAAACATTGTGTGCATAGAAACTAAGGAGTTAAGTGCTTTGCATGCAACGCCTTCGGGCATAAAAGTTCCCAATGCACTCAGAATATGTTATGACAGTTGAGTTTTAACTGTTTTATAGTTTTAAATGTAAGTTTTCAGTTTTCTTCTAGACCGCCCCCCCCCTCCCTTCCCCCGTTTTGTAAAAATAAAATAAATAAATAAATAAATAAAATTTAAATATGTAAATAAATAAAACATTGTGTAAAAATTTAGCCCACAGTTTGTATAGCTAGCAAATACTTTTCTCTCTCTCAAATTAATATTCGTTTTAGACGTACGGGTGGTTATTCGAAAGATGTCACACCCTTCCCACACTCACTAGTATTTTACAGACAGCTATTTTCTCACGAATGTGCAGATATTAAAAGGACCACACAGTAGATATTTTTCTTTTACAACAGGAGTGGGATATTTTATTGCAAAGAGGTTTCAAGTGAGAATAATTGCCTGTTTCTCTAAAACTCATAAAAATAAGGTTTGTTGTTGTTCGTGTGTATTTAAAGTGCATCTCAAATGCACATTATTGCTTCACGGATCAGTATATGGGCTGTCATCGTAAATTCACCAGGGTTTTTCCACGAAACATGGACCTACAGTGTTGTTTTATCACGTGGTTTCGTCGGGGTGGGCCAAGCAACTCAACTTTGACCCTGTGTGCGCTCTTGACCAATCAGAAGGTCTCAGTTAAGTGTATGTCAGAGGGTGGATAAGAGGGTCCTTTGATTGGATAAGATTATGGAGGAGAATTAGCGGGGGCTGGTGTTTATGTCAGTTAGGAGGTTTGAGATGAAGATGGAATGGTGATTTTGACAGAGAACAGGAATAATGAAGGCAGCTTATTACGAAGATCGGCTGATTTTTAAAAGGCTGAGTTAACACGGAGAAATAGAAAGGGGTCAGCGGCACGAGTGACGGAGAAGTTCGGCGTTTGAATGCGGTGGGCTCATGTCCTCCGAAAGACTTGTAGATTGCGGTAACTGCGGGAGTTAGCGTAGCGTGCCGCGGAAACTTCGACCATAGCGGTAGCCGAATCCAGGTCTGCGGTGTTTTCCGCGGAGGTGGTCGACTGAGTCAGCGCGCCGTGCTAAGGAAAACATGAATGCTTTGATGCGGAATAAGCTCAGGGTTCGACCGGTGGACAGGCGAGGAGCGGCAGCAGAATTACTGACCACGCATCGCTTTAGTGAAACAGCGGGTCAGTCCTGTTTGAAATTACCCACGGAAACTGGAGAAAAATAATGGAGGCGAGCGACAGCGACACAAGCTAGGTGACCAAAGACATGGTTCCTGTATTATTGTAAGGACTGGATGAGTACAATTGGATGTCATTTTTCCAACATAAAGGAAAATCGAAATTTTGACGTGGTGAGTGTTCCTATTTTGTTGCATTTTTAACTGACCTTTATATCTAACTGGTGAGTCAATGTATATTTCATAACAAAACGTGTTAACAAAAAAAAAAGCAGTTCAGATGTATTATAGATGTTGCTCTTGTTGTCACTCTGATAGAGGCATTAGTGTATAAAAATAGTAGTAATGATACATATATGTATTATTTGTTATTGCAGCAGTATTTGGTACATATATATATATATATATTAAGATTTGTCAACGTTAAGGAATAATCTCAGACTTGTGATGAATACTCGCAGGAGCTAATAAGTGTATATTGATAGATTGTCTCTTTTCTTCAAATAAATTTATGTTCAATTCAATTAGAAGCTAGACTCATGTCTCTCTAAAATATTTTCATATTACATAAGACTTAGCTTAATTAAGGCATTTGCAATGCTCCAAAGTTCTATGTGTGATTGAAAGTTATTGAGTTCTCAGAAGGAACTATTATGCCAGGCCGTACTATGATCTAGGAGGTAATGCACTACTAAAATTATTATATTATACTAGAATTTTCACAATGCAAAATTCTCTTTAGTATTCATGTTTAAGACTTCAGCAGCATTTATTCTAAATTTTGGATGTTTCATGCTTACCATGAAACAGAGTGTGCTTTTGTGATTTGTTCATCTTATGATAAGGTGCTGTCTTTAGCCACCACTAATTATATTCGTCACCTCAATTTCAGGTGGGTTATTCAAAATTTAAACTCTTGACTGCACCTGTCATTATAATGTTACTTGTGGATTCTTGGTTGCTTGTCACAAAAGAACACAAATAGTAGTCTCAAATTCTATTGTTAGGAGTTGATTAGTTGAGCTTATATATACTACATATGAAGGTTCATGCTAACTGTAAGTGAATTAAGAAAAGGGTAATTAATGACAATTGTAATTAAATTAAGAGAAACCATAAAAAAAATATCCAACACATTGTTTGATACGGGTAGTCATATAACAGCCATACGACGGGACTTATATCGATTACTTGGCTCCCCTACGCTAACCGAAGCAAACTTGCAACTCACGGGATTCGGCAACGGCAACTTAAAACCAATAGGATCGTTTAGCGCAACTATCCATATAGATGAGAATGCCTATACTACCACAACTTATGTTATCGAATTTTCTCGCATGAGTCTTCCTCTCATCATCGGTAGAGACATAATTTTACAAGGAACACTGACGTGTGATCCGAACGGCATCTCACTCCAAAAACTACCTCCAGCCAAAATATCTGTCAACTGTATCATCGTTTGTGATAGTGCACGCAATGTGGAACTAGATCACAGTCAAGACAGTGTTGTGATGAACCCCACAGTTTCGAATACCCCAGTAAATACTGAAAATGTGCTTCCTCAAGTCCCACAATCCACTAATTGCCCTCGTTACGAAACACCTATACAAAAGGCGTCACCTACCAACTATTTTCTGATTTCGGTAATATGCTGTTTACTCACCCTATTTTTTTTCTCAAAGGAATCTTCTAACTATATTCATGATACAGCTACAGTTTCCCTCTTTCTTGAAGAATATTTCATACTGTTTATAACGGCATATTCCTACATCTCACCTAGTCCATTTATTAAACGTGCAAAAGCGAGGAAACGACGTAAAAAAAATAGGAAAAAAATGGTGAATGCATCGAATGCAAAGTGCATCTTTTCTTTCGCCAAGTGATTTTTTTTTCTTTTTCCTGTGGGCTCAAGTGCTTTTTTTTTCTGAGCCATATTTATTATGAAATGCAGTTTATCAGACTGCGAAACTGTTATTTTTTTTTGTTTCGCCTTATTTTTAAGTGTTACGATTTATTATTTCTTTTCCCAAACCAATATGGTGTCAATGCTTGAGTGTGTTTTTTTTGTCAAGCTGTTAATTTTTATTTTGTTCTACGTGCATTGTCATTGTGAATACAATAAAGAATACTGGCAGACAGAAATAATACAATTTCTTTTTGCTAATGCAGCCCTGGTGAATTTTTTTTTTTTAGGGCAGATTGCATTGATTTTGAATTAAAGAAAAAATTTGATGGAATCCAAGTATTTTTTTTTTCTTGTTGGAGATCCTGTCACGACTGCATCTTCCATATTTTTATTTATCTATGTTCAGTGATTCATTACTCGTAAGACTGTTTCCTCATCAATGAACCAATACGTCACTGACGTAAACGAGAATTACAATCTTTTTTTTTGTTATTGTTTTCATCTTATTCATATCTGCATGGAACTGAATTGACCAAACTATATATATTTTTTTATTATTATTTCTTCTTCAAGTGTGAATTGGCAGATGTGGTTTCAAGCCGTATTTTCTTTTTCTTTTTCCCAGTGAGTAAAGAACTGCGCTTTTTAACTGACTTTCTTTATCGCATTTTTTTTAAACAGTGGACAGCAATTAAAACTCTCATGGAGTAACTTTTTTTAATTTTTTTTTTCATCAACATGTTTGTGAATAAATTGTGACCAAGACTCACTAAAACTCTCTAACTGAGATATTTTTTTTCTACTTATAAGAAGACATTCTATCTACACATCTTTCTTGTTAATCTTTCCAGCTTCATTGATTATTTAGTATTTTGTTATTATATATATGTATTTTATATATTTGACATTTTTTAAATTATATATTTTAAAATGTTTGATTCAATTAATATTTAAAATATTTGTTGTGTACCCCCCCCCCCCCCACTCTTCCCTGATAACCGAAAGTTAATTTTTTTTAAAATTTAGTTGACTGCTGCACTATTTAAGACGATTTTTTTTTTCTTTTTTTTTTTTGCGTAAAGTATCTTATATACTTTCTACTTAAGACGAATAAATGGAACGTATGTTACATTTTAAAGATGATTACAAAAGACGAAAGATGTTTTGCATGTTATACATGAAACACAACAACGGTTTCAATTTTTTTTTTTTTTTTTAATTATTTTTTTTTTCTCTCTTCTTAAGACGTTGTGATGAGTTGACATGTTTCAACTCCTCCCTTATTTGTGGAAAAAGGTTAATCTCTCTGGAATGAAAATAATCTGACAGATTGATCTCTATTGAGAAAAATTCTATCAATAGTGTGAATTTCATTTTCACTTTGAGATAAGCCAAGCTGCAATACATGCTTTGTATTGAATGATATGTTATCTGAATGGGTGGATAAGAAATGTGAATGGCATTCTTTGGATACAATGGATCTAGCCCATGTGAGTTGGAAATTCTAACTGGATAAGTATGGGATTAAGATAGCTGTCACTCATAGGAGGCTAGATGGCGTTTCTTTCCTTAGGGGGAAAAGACCAGTTTTGCCGGAGAGGAAGGAATGCGAGGAGAGATACGAAAGACAGCAGTTGGTTGTGAAACAAGCTAGAGTGAGCTTGTCTTTGAGCAGACTTCAGAATCTTAGGATTTTCTGAAATTGTAATTTCACAGCATGAATATGAATAATCATATTTTTTCATTTTTACTTTTGTTTTCTTTTTTTAATGTGTTAATTTAAAATAAAGTTTTTTCGTTTCAAACGATAAATGGAATTTATTAATTATATATACAACGTCTCACGCTACCACAATGTGTTTATCTTTTTACAGTGTAGTGCAGTCCTGGCTAAGCATTCATAACAGAAAAGTCTAAATTTAATTTTTTTTCCCCCGTTTCTCTTTTATAGAAAAATTTTCTTTTTGGCTTTCAGATTTATAAAAATTTTCGTTTTTTTTTTTTTGTTAAATTTTCTTTTAACCCTTAATTGTTAATCTTGGTCAGACGTGTGTGTGGGCGCACAGATGTCGGATAGCCGAGTGTGAATGGGATAGATGTGGTTTTGCAGTTCCTATAACATGTTGACCGCAGCGAGAAGAGGTGCGGCCCGATCCACGGAAACTCATTAGGTCAGCAATAACGATACACAATAAAGATGATGACTAAAGAGTTTTGCCTCTCTGGCCTGGGAATGGAATATTAAGATTATCGTCAAATTTACTTTGGAGATTGACTTGTCCGGTTGGCTTTAGGCAGACGGCCTAGCTCCGGTCTGATATCGGAAGGACGCGTTAAATGCCGGTAACTGCGGCAGAATCAACCCCTATTCCCCTTAACCCTGTATATAACCTGTATTTAGTCTGTATATATAACTGTGTTTTACTTCAGAGATTAAAATAGTATAGTTTTTTACAAAAGACTCTTCAATAATCCACAATAATCTCACCAGCCTAATCATTATTATTATTACATATATATATATTGTTTGTATATATATATATATATATATATTTTTTTTTTGAACTTTCATTGTTTCATAAAAGTGTCCATATTTTATAGATTTACTGAAATAGCTGGTGTTTATGGCGAAGGTGAATTTTCTGCAAAATATGCTTATCCTTACATTGTAGCCATAAACAATGTGTCACAATTTGTAAGTAATTTAAAATTAACCTTTTCTTTATAATAATTAGAAAATTGTCTAATTAAATCATTTTTATTGCCATAAAATGTATTGAATAATTAGTGCATTAATTTATTGCATGGTGTTAAAAGGCATTTTTTTTCCTTGTTTACATACTTTTAAAGCACTTACATTTTGATAAAAATTAAGTTTTCATTATTTTTCAAACAGATTTATTTTATGATTTAAAATGTTGGATAGTTTTTGCAACTTTTCCTATCATGTTCTTAAACTGAAATTTTGTGCAATTTTATAATTTTTTTCTGTCCTTGAAAACAATTTTTCCCTCTTATAGTTTGTTTTAAACAGTGTAAAACTTTAATTTTCATATAAATTACTGAGTTTCTGATTGTAGAAAAAATTAAAATATCTGAACATAAGATTTATGTGGCTTTATTTTGCAATTTTTTTTTCTTTTGGTTAAGAAAATACTTTTTATTACTTATAGACTTGGTAGACTTTATAGTATAATTCATTAAAACATAAATGGAAACAGAATTAGCATTTATTAATAAGCTAATTTAAAATTTTATTTTCTGAAATTTTATATTTAACTGTCATTCTATAATAGTGATGCAATGATCTTTGTCTTTTACAAATTATTTTTATTTTTGTTTATTTGTTGATAATATTTTCTTCTAAGCCTCATTTAATTTAGAGTGTGCCTTTTTTGTTTAACATTCAAAATTTAAGAAAACAACATTTGAAATATAAAATTTCTGATAATGAAAAACAAATTTTGAAAAACATATTAGATTAATGAACAATATTGTATTTTAATTTCTGTATAAGTTAAAATGGTATTTTTATAATCCTGGAGGAAAAACCTGTTCTACCCTTAATATTTCTTATTTCTGTGCCTTTGCACTTCAAAACTTTTGAAAAAAAATAATTTTATTTTCTGCTACAGGTTATATCAGACATTTATTTAGAAAGATATTTAAAAGTTTAGGTCTTTGTTTTGTTAGGAAGAAGTAATGATTGTAAGAGACAGGGTTGGCAAGTTTTTGCCGCAGGTGGAAAAAACCGCGGTAAAAACCACCCTGGCAAAAATAGGTTTTTGCCAGCAAAAATGGCAAAAACTGATTTTTTACATATAAATGCACGTTTCATTTCTTTTACATATCTTAAATTAATAACCACAGAATAGTAGTACAATGCATTATGATGATAACTTAATATACTCATCTTAATTACTGAGAAATTAATAATTTCATCATAAAAAAATTCTTTAATTGAAAAAAAGCCATTGTTAGTCTGATTTTTATGCTGCAATAAATTAACAATATTGCAAAATCTACAGAAATTATAAACACGTCTAGTTTTAAAATAAGATGTATCAACCTATCAATCAGCATAATGCAATAATTCAGAGATACAAAATATAAGCAATAGTAGTAAGTACATGTATTAATATATTATGTTCAAATAAGTGAAATCTTAAATTTCTTTTAAAAAATTAAATATTTTAATAACAATAACATAAAAAATTACACATTCAACATTTAGCGGCACTTTCATCACCATCATTATCATTACAAAATAATTCTTTTTTCAGCATTCCATAACAAAAAATAAGTTTGGAAACATTACTTATTGTCAACCTATTTTGAAATTTTGAGTGGACAAAAGAGAAGTTGGAAAATATTCTCTCGATTGCAGTACTACTGGCTGGGCATGCTTGCAGGTGTGCTATTAACCCACAAAATTCTTTTGAAATTTCACATGACTTTGCGACACTTCTCCACCACTTATTGGCATCAATTGTCATAATTACTTGTTCTGAAAACAATGTACTTTGGAAAGGTTTTTCTTTTAGTTCAAAGTTCATGGCATATGATAGGAAAGATGGATTTATTTTTTGTAGCCATTCTCTGACCTGTTCTTTTTGTTTGTAACTAAGGTGCTCACCCTTATATTTTGGGTGTAACAAATAGGCAAGAAGATGCCAGGGCAAAATTGCTTTTTCAAACCTTTTTTTAACTTTTACAAAATGAGGTTTCAAATTATCATCTTTCAGCAAATTGCACCATAAATGACAAGCATCTGCTATTGTTGTTGAATCAGCCTGCAAGATATCTAAAGCTGTTGAGACTGGTTTTAATTGCTTAATGAGATCTTTTACTTGTTGCAAAATATTAAAATCACGTGAGCAATGATATTTTGGTCCATTTCTTGTAAATGGTCATTTGATACTTTTATATATGAATTATGATTTCGTTCAAAAGTTTCTAGGCAAGCCAACTGACTATTCCACCTAGTACTTCCTGGTAACTGAGGTGAAACATATTCACTACATTCTTTCAGCCATGCTGAAGGAGCATGGTGGTTTCGAAAATATTTATGAGCCTCCACTACATGCTTAATGATAGTAGAAGGTGTAATGTCTTCCCCAAGGAGCTTTAACCAATGACTGAACAACCATATGATATCAGACATGAATTTTCACTTTCATACTTTAGTTCCAGCTCCCGTCTCATTTTTTCTATATTTTTAGCATTTGTTTTTTATTTGGCAATCATACTTTTCTCCAACAGTCTGAATAATATCACTGCTTTTTTTTGACAAGAATTCTGCAATCTTTTTGGTGGTTCCTGTATCCTCTACGTCTACAATATATGATTTTCCATCAACTTGAACACATGAAGCAGTTATGGGTTCATTGTGGATGTTACTCCATCCGTCGATAACAAGTGTACCTTCTCTGCCTTTCAAACTTTCATGTACTGATTCTTCCATTTGACTGTGAACAGAATCTAAAAGATTACCTGCCAATTCTTTGCGTGAAGGCAGTTTGTAACTTGGTCTCAAGATGTGGATTAAGTTTTTAAATGCATCACTTTCCACAACATTAAATGATATGTTGCAAGCATAAAAGAATTTTGCAACAATCAGATCAATCTTCCTTTTATCTTTTACCAAGAAAGCATTTGGTTTCATTTGTTGTTATGATTCCTTTTCATATAAACTGCATCACTGCATTTAGTTATGCAAAATTGGATTTTTGCCATTTTTAGCATTTTTGCCGGTTTTTACCAGTTTTTGCCACTGTCCCGGCAAAAATACCTTTTTGCCGGCAAAATGACCTACCCTAAAGGTGAAAATCAGCACTCGCCAGTCACCACTCGTCGATTAAACTAGAAAAACTGGCGATTAAAAATATGGAAAGAACCGGCCAAATACAGGATTTTCTGATTTCCTTTATTCCCCAAAATTAGCCATTTTCCCGCAACCGATCGCCGAAATTCATGATTTTTTCGTGCCCGTTTGATGTAATTTATGATTTTTCTGCACGCATCTTGCCGAAATTCAGGATTTTTCAGCACCCGATTGCCAAAATGTATGATTTTTCAGCGCCCGATCGATGAAGTTTAGGATTTTTCCGCATGTGATCGACGAAATTCAGGATTTTTTTCGCATCTGATCAACTAAATTCAGGATTTTTTCGCACCTGATCGACGAAATTTATGATTTTTCCGCATCCCATAGTCGAATTTCATGATTTTTCCGCACTCGACCGCTGAAATTCATGATTTTTCCGCACCCGATCGACGAAATTTATGATTTTTCTGCATCCGATCGATGAAATTCGTGATTTTTCCGCGTCCGATTGCCAAAATTTATGATTTTTCCGCGCCCAATCGACGAAATTTATGATTTTTCTGCGTCCGATCGACGAAATTCGTGATTTTTCCGCGTCCAATCGCCAAAAGTTCATAATTATTCCATACCCCATCGCCGAAATTCATGATTTTCCCGCACTCGATCGCCGAAATTCATGATTTTTCCACACCTGATCGCTGAAATTCATGATTTTTTCGCACCCGATCCCCAAAATTTATGATTTTTCCGTGTCCAATCGACGAAATTCGAGATTTTTCTCACCTGATCACCGAAATTCATGATTTTTCTGCATCCGATCACCAAAATTTATGATTTTCCGCGTCCAATCGACGAAATTTATGATTTTTCTGCGTCCGATCGACGAAATTCGTGATTTTTCCGCATCTGATCGCCAAAAGTTCATAATTATTCCATACCCCATCGCCGAAATTCATGATTTTCCTGCACCCGATTGCCGAAATTCATGATTTTTCCACACCCGATTGCTGAAATTCATGATTTTTTCGCACCTGATCCCCAAAATTTATGATTTTTCTGTGTCCAATCGACGAAATTCGTGATTTTTCCTCACCCGATCACCGAAATTCATGATTTTTCTGCATCCAATTGCCAAAATTTATGATTTTCCGCGTCCAATTGATAATATTCAGGATTTTTCCGCATTCGATCGACAAAATTGATGATTTTTCCACCTCTGATCGCCTAAATTTATTATTTTTCCGTGGCCGATCGACGTAATTCATTATTTTTACGCACTCGATCGACGAAATTCGTGATCTTCCACACGCGATCGACGAAATTCATGATTTTTACGCTCCCGAATGAAGGTAATTCATGATTTTTACGCTTCCGAATGATAGAAATTCATGATTTTTATATTCCCGAATGATGAAATTTGCAATTTTTTCTGGGCTAATTGACAAAATACACATTTTCTTAATTTCTGAAGATGTTCGCCGCTTTTGGTCTGCGGGCCACAGGTTGTGCATGTGTAATGTATATCATGTTGTGGGTTATTATTTAGTGTATAAACATACCTATTTTATAATTGTCAGATCTTAATTCTAGACAAATATTTTTTTTTTTTATAAAGGTACTTATGTAGTTAGCTACACAAGTACCTAAGCTTAGTGAGACTTATGTAGTGACTACACAAGCATGTTGTGTATAACTTTGCTGTTAACTTATTTTAAAATTTAAAACAGATTGGAAGTTAGAATCTCAAGTTTATTCAAAGCAATATAAATTAAAATATTTTTATTTAGTACATAAATTACTTTACTATGAACTCATTATATATATTTTTTAATTAAATATTCAGTGACATAAATGTACTTACTGGGTACTAAATAAATTATTCTCACTCGCCACTAACTGGCTACTAAAAAAAATCAACCTACCGGCCAGTGGCTACTAAGCAAAATTCCTTATTTTCACCTTTACCTGGTAAGAGATGATTAGTACTCATTGAAATAGCTATTGTAAACATGCTTTCAAATTAGAAATGGAATATTAACTGGGGATTAAATATACAGGGTGATCCAGAATTCATGATACATACTTTAAGGGTTGGCAAAGGGCACTCTAACAAACAATTTTTGGATAGGAAACCAGGGTCAGAAATTCATTTATATAGTAAAAAATACAGGGTGTCACACTACAATCCAAAGTCTTGTTTTCGTTCATAACTTTAATAGTAGTGAATATAATTAATGAAATTCTTACAATATCCTTACAATTCATACAAAAATGAAACAATGGAAAAATCCATTTATTTAGTCAAAATTACAGGGCGTCTCACTTCAATCTGAAGTCACATTTTCGTTTATAACTTTAACAGTAGTGAAGATATTTTAACAAAATTCACAACAGACTCATCTTTATATGAATTGTAAAGATATTGTAAGAATTTCATTAAAGTATCTACACTACTGTTAAAGTTATGCACAAAAATGAGACTTCGTATTGGAGGAGACACCCTGTATCTTTTACTATATAAATGGATTTCTGACCCTGGTTTCCGATACATAAATTGTTTGTTGTATCCTGTACCAACTCTTAAAGTTTTTACCATGAATTCAGGATCACCCTGTATATATGAATAGATTGTCTTTTTTTCTCTATAGGATGAGTAAAGAACACAACTATAGTTTCAAGAGAACTATAACTGTTTCGAGTTTAAAACTATAATCTTAACTCATTATATGGAGATAAAAAAGTATTTCTTTATATGCTTTCAAATTATTTTATTTTAATAATTTTGAACTACTTCCTATTGATGATGGAATAAATAAGTAGAATGACAAGATTTCTCATTAACTTTAATTTTTCATATTACAACACTAAAGAAATTTCAATCTTAAAAGTGAATAATTTCTATTATATGAATAAATGAGCCAAGCAAACATTGATTGGTTTTAAGTTGAATACTCGAATATTTACATTATAAGCAGTGTAGTAAGTATATAATAATAATAATAATAATAATAATAACAATAAAGATAAAAGAGCCTGTGGTTATTTTAAAGCAGTAGTTCATTTTCTATTATAACAGTAGTTCTGAAATTGATTATATATATACATCAGGGTTCATACGGTGCTTGAAAGTGCTTGAAAGTCCTTGAATTTTTAAGAGAGAAAAAAGGTCCTTGAAAGTGCTTGAATTTGTTTATATTTTAATGAAGGTGCTTAATTTTCATTCTTTTTTTTTATAGGTGCTTAATTTTTCTTATTCAGATATTCGAAATAAAATATAATTGCAAGCTTTAAAAAAAAAGGTGAAAATATTTTTTGAGATTGTTTTCTTTTCAGGGGTTCAGAGTGTTTGTCCCCCCAGAGCATTTGTCGCTTCTCCCTTCCCTCTATAGGATTAAGTTAAGAAAAGAAAAATGAAAAGAAGGGTAACTTGTTGTTACTACAGACAGCAAGATCGGAAATTTTGTTCTTATCTTTCTTCCTTTGTACGTTCTGTTTCTTAAATATTGCTACACCTATTGCAACGTTAAAACTCGGTCAGTTGACGCATGCACACATGCATGTACGCCGGTTTTCACAACAAGTAGTTTTCATCTGTAGTAGTAATTATTCGTTGAGATCAATGCTATAACAATGCCTAGAATGTGCAATTTCAGTGACTTGTGGCTAGAACGAGAAGAATACAAGTGTTGGTTAGAAGCAGTACCGAATAGTGCATATCACTTCTGATGCAAGTTATGCTGTGTTACCCGGCAATTGGAGAATATGGGAGAATCTGCATTAACAAGTCATATGAGAAGGAAGTGTTTTCCATAACAATAAATATATAATTTTGATACCTATTGTAAAATGTGAGGAAGATTGGAAGCGATGTGATAGCAAAGTTATTCAAGTGTCGTGAATCATGGGTACCAGCAAACGGGAGCAAGGAAAGGTCGTCGCCCTTGTTGTAATTCTAATTGTTTTAATTAGATAATTTAAATTATTTGGATTTACTTTAATTTTAGTTTTAAGAAAAATAATGAAATTTTTTTCATTTTTGTTGCGTGACTTTGTTTTGATTAATCAAATACTTATTTGTTAATAACGCAATGATTGAACTCCCACCAAAAAGAAAGAAAAATTGTCCCATTCCTAAATTTAGTTCTGACAATATTCGCATAGTGAATTGATTTATTAATTAGTGTTGTTTTTATTGCATACTAGTTGACCTGCCCAGCGTTGCCCGAGCCCCAATCAAATTTATATGATTTTACATTTTAAAACAAAAATCTTTCAAAACGAATCGGAACCTCTACTGACTTTGGCTGCTTATTTCCGTGTGTTCCGCCCGATGTTGCTGGGGCCCCGATCGAATTTTTATTTTTATACGAAAATATTTCAAAACAAACCTGTGATCGGTGGCTGTACTATTTTCGACAGCGTATAGCAGTGCCACCTGTTGGGCGATTTTCACCAAAAACTAATCAACACCAATTTGTATCAGGAACTAACTGAATATAAAGTTTTATTAAATTTAGTGCATTAGTTCTTGAGATAGAATGCCCACAAAATTTTTGTCACATACAGACAGAGTCACAGACTCACAGACAGACACTTTCTAAAAACAGTCAAATTGTGTTCAGGACGTTCTAAAACATATAAATTCGTCAAAAACCGGAAGTAAAAAATTTTCATGAATCCAATACTTTCTTCTTATAAAGATAGAAGAAAGTAAATTACTTAGTAATAGTGTGAATTTTCTATTATGATGCATAGCGACATTGAATAATTTTAATTTTCTATGAGCTCAACACAAAAAGTTACTGGCTACTTCAAAGATGCAAAAATTTGTTTTTGACTGTGGAAAAGTACCTATTTTATTGCAACAGCCCTCTGAGGAGTTAGAAGCTTCTGCATCTTTACCATTGTCTGCGGCTTCAACCTCAGAAATGTCTGTTCCTTCAACCTCACAAGCGGCTGGGCTATCATCATCACAAGCTCCTGCCTTATCATCTAAACCTAAATCTATAGATTTTATGGCTGGCAAAGAAGTTTTAACAGCTGAGGTTTTGTGGGCATTAAAATGTGTGACTTCAAATTACTCCTACAATTCTTGCTCAGAAGTAGGCGATGTACTGAAATTTTTGTTCACATATAGCAATATAGCTAAACAATTTACATTATCACCAGCAAAATGTACTTACTTATGTTGTTTTGGCATTGCACCACATTTTAAAAATCTCTTAATCTTAGTGGACAAAAGTCGTTTCACTGTATTATTTGATAAAACGCTGAATAAATCGACACAGTCCAAGCAAATGGATTTATTAGTCCGATTTTGGCATCCAAGCTTAAACCAGGTATGTACTAGGTACATAAATTCAGTTTTTTTGGGTCATTCAACAGCAAATGACTTGCTTAATGGCACAAAAACTGCACTTAGTAATTTTAATTTGGGAAATATTGTGCAGTTATCCATGGATGGACCAGCTGTAAACTGGAAGGTATATGAAAATCTCCAAAAAAAGTAAGATCATAGTAGACTAAATATAGTTACCTGCGGCTTGCATTTGTTACATAATGCATTTAAAGCTAGTGGAGCTTCTTCAAATTGGCAAATGGATGTATTTTTAATTAATTTGCATAGGCTATTCTTGTATTGCAAGGCTTCAAGATTATTATGAAGTATCATCAACTGGCAAAACTGCCTTGAAGTTCTGCAGACATAGATAGCTTGACAGCGTAGCCGCTATAAAAAGAGCCATTGAAATCTTGGAAGATTTAAAGTCATTCATCTCTTGTGTCGAAGAAAAAAAAAAATTCCCAATCCCAACAATAGCACATATGACTCCATAAAATCTTTTTTAAAAGATGAATTGTTAAGTTGCATTTTCTCTCATCAGTTGCATCTTTGGTGCAGCCTTTCATGACGAAATATCAAACTAAAAAACCTGTGCTGCCATTTTTGACCACTGATTTAAAAAATTTAATTCGGTCATGCTTACTGAATTCTTAAGGATGGCGAAATAAAAAATGTAACAGTTTCAAAATTTTCTCAGTTTGAATTCAAAACTGATATGTTGAATTCCATTGCTAAAATAGAAACTGGATTCACTGGGGAAAAATTGCTCAAAAATCTTAACAGAACAGAAATCTGTGAAAAAAAGTGACGTTATTGCTCTGAAGCAAGAAATAAGGGACTTCAATTGTGCAATGATGAAAAAAGCCCAATAAATTATAGTATTGTACGCAATTCATCTTGTTTGAATCCTGGTAAAATTGCACGGAACAAAGAAAACTGCATTTCACTAATGAGATCCATCATAAATGCCTTCCAAGAAAATGGTTGGATCCCAGAAAATGACTGTGAAACCACTCTTCTGGATTATCAAGATTTCCTTGAAACAACAAACTTATCAGTTTTCATGAGCTTTAATGAATCGACAGATTGATTAGATGATTTTCTTATGATCATATGTGTGTTAAAGGACATGTTAAAGCTTTCCATGTGACCAAACTTATGTTGTTTTGTCCCATGGACAAGCTTCTGTCAAGAGAGGATTCTCTATTAACAAAAATATGGAAGTGGAAAACCTAAAAACACATTCTTATATATTTTTAAGAATTATAAAAGATCATATAGAGTATTGTGGTGGCGTGCTTAAAGTACCTATAGCAAAAGAGGTACTTTCGTCTGCATCCAGTGGTAGACAAAGGTACATGATGTACCTGAAAGATCAGCAAAAAGAGAAGGAAAAATGTCTATTGAGAACAAGAAAAGAAAGCTTGAAGATGATTTAGATGACTTAAAGAAAAAGAAAAAATGTCTGGAAGTTGACATCAAAGAACTTCTGGATTCAGCAGATGAGTTGTCTTTGAAGGCAGACTCTACAAAGAAAATGACTTTCTGCATACAGTCAAACAGCCTGAGAAAAACCGTAAAAGAAAAACAGGCTGAAGTTAAAATTTTAGATGAAAAAATAGAAGAGGCAATTAAAAAGCTTAAAGGCTGAAAAAAGTCTTGTATTTAAAATGCAGTAAATTATTCATGCTGAAACATGCAAATTTTTCTTTGTGTGTGTGTTTTAACATACCTTTTTGTAAAATGATTTAGTGGATGTTTTCAAATTAAGGTAAAGTATGAAAAATTGTTTAGTTTTTTTTTTATTTTATTTAAAATTGTGTGTATCATAGCAGT
The DNA here is from genome assembly GCA_963931845.1 of Maratus michaelseni. Classification (NCBI taxonomy): domain Eukaryota; kingdom Metazoa; phylum Arthropoda; class Arachnida; order Araneae; family Salticidae; genus Maratus; species Maratus michaelseni. The sequence goes on along the minus strand of OZ007587.1, from coordinate 299,504,999 downwards.
GCAGAATTATAAAGTGTCTACTTTTGTCTAGTGTTAGCACAGATAACTCTCAAAGTATACTGCAAAAGTATTTTCGGTATTTTTCGGAGACTTTCTCATAACATTTCATTTAAGACTTTGCTACTATATGTTATGTATGGCATTCACCTGAAAACATATGAAAATAATTTTTTTTTCCTTTATATATTTGCATTATACAAACAGACATAGTATTTTGTAACGTTAAAATTTTCATTTCTGAAAAGGTGCTTGAATTTTGGGTAAGGTGCTTGAATTTTATCATGTAAAGAGAGTATGAACCCTGATACATGCATAGCATAGTCATCAATAGAGATGACAAATTCATCCCAGTTGCTTAGAAAACCTGGATATGTTACTTCTAGTCTGTACTTTTTATCCCTTCTATGAACATATTTTTTTAAAGCTCAATATTGATAATTCATCATCAGTAACTTGATTATTTACACTATTTATCAAATTAGTGGTATAAATTTTTAATAGAAAAATAATTTAAGTAAACAGTGTTTTTTTTTTTGTGTGTGTGTGTGTGTTGGAAATGAGATGGGCTCGGGCTCAAAGTGAAAAATTTAATTATTAACAAATTGCAAAAAGGAAAAAAAAAAGTTACCAGATACTATTTAAGAAACAAGAATATACACTTCCATGAATCACTTTAAAAAGTTTCTTAAAGGGTTTTACAATCCTCTAAAAATGAGTTTGAAAGGAAATTGAATTGTTATTGATGGGGTATAAAGAGAAATATTCTATCTGATTCTGAAGCCTTGGCACTGATATCATTAGCTTTTTCAGAATTATTGGAAAAAAAAACTCATGTATTTCTGCCATAGTTGTACAATGATAGTTTTAAAAATTAAGAATTGTTACTTTTTTAGATTTCTGCCAGTGGTTAGGTATAAATAACAAATTTGCTATTTTAAACAGATTTTCAAGGATATGGATATGAAAATCATGAAATGTCGTCATGGGAAAGCATTGAGGATTATTACTTATTTCTATGTAAGAAGATATTTTTAAATGAGAAAATTAATCTTGAAACAATTTTTGAATGTTATTAACAATTTTCTACTGCATACTTTTTGGTATAAGACTTGGGCTGTAATGACACAAAATTGTTCAGCTTTGGACCCGAAAAAAGAGCTTGAACTCATTTTTAGTGGTGTGTGCGTGAGCATAAAGCAGAAATTTGTTACATGAATGTTTTATAATTTATGTATATATGTTTATAACTATTGAAAACATATTTCAAATTTGTTTTAGGTTGCAATGTATGCACTTGTGCTATTTTATCAAGCAAATAAAAATGAACTTGCTCCTATGAAACCAATAGCAAAGTTCTTATGCATCAAAGCTGTTGTATTCTTTTCTTTTTTGTAAGTTTAATGAAATTCTTCAGTATTCATTTATTGTATTTTGCATGATAAATTTTGAAAAATGGAATCAGGATGCTAATCATCATATTACTTAAATTTAAAATTTAATGCATATCATAAAATTGTTTTTCTTTTTTTAATCCCCTTACTTTATGGAAAAAAAATGGGCATTTTTCAATAGCCTTTGTCTAATTGCATGGTTCCCACCAAATCACTTTTTTTTTCATTGGTTAATAAAAGTAACTATTTTCTTTACATGGTGATTAAAAGTAACCATTTTCACTAAATGGTTACTAAAAGTAACTATTTTTAGTAAATGTTCGCTAAAAGTCCTGTTTTGGTAAAAAAAAAAAAAAAAAAAAAAAAAAAAACTATTTTGGCTATTAAATAATAGCTTTAAAAAACTACTATTTTGATAAATATATTTTAAAGTATTCTTCTGAATGGCTACAAATGTTGCCAAGTCTCATGTACAGTATTTATAGCTAACTATACTGTAGCACAAAAGTGAAATTGAAACTGGAGATCAAGTTGAGCCATCAAATTGATTAAACAATGAATTATTGTTGCTATTTTAGCATTATGTTCTTGTAACTACTTATTTAAAATAATGTATTACTCATTTTGAATATTTTACATGTAGAAAATTTCATTTCTATATTATTTACAGTGCTCTAAACATGAACTAACATGTGTAGTAGTTCATGTTTAGAGTAATATATAAAAGTTTATAGGAGAGAGAGAGCTTAGTTTTAGGTGTAGATTACATTTTTTATCTTTGAAATTTAAACTAATTATAAGTGGCTACAGACTGTGAAAGCAAAATCGTAAGTAGAGAAGTTGTATAGGCCGTAAAAATCAGGGGGAGGGGGGGGGGTGGCATCCTAAAACGTTTTGAAAATATATCTGGGGAATTTTGTCTATAAATGAAATATTTTTCTGTATGCTGAAACAAATAAGTTTGCAAAGTTAACCATGATATAAATTATAGAAAGCAACAGCTATTAAAGAATTTAAATGAAATTATAAATTTTAAGGAAAGGGTTCTTATTTTTATTCTTATTTTGCATTATTATATTCACATATTTACTGCAATCATTACAGGGCTATCAAATCCTTTTCTTAAAAAAAAAAAAAAAAATCTTTTTCATATAATATACAGTACACACTCAAAAATATGTATAGCCTGAAGCCAAAAGCTTTTCAGATTTCTGAATTGTATGGATTTTAGATCATTGCTTTGTTTACATTTTTAAAACCTTCATCTGAATGCTGGAAAATCTCTTGTAACTGGCACCCAATTAACCAGTGATATCAAAATAACGATAAATTTGAAGGCCTAAATTTAAGCATTAACTTTTGGCATACAACCTTTTTTTTTAAAATGTAAATGGGTTACTTGATTTTAAAACGTGTCTGTGCCTGACATCTTAGAAGAAGATTTATCTTTTAGTGAAGAGAAAAGCAGAAAAACATATGGAAATTTTGTTATCCTATGGAGCAAATAAATGATTGAAGAGATTTGTGGACAATTGCCTCTTGGCCGATTAAATTTCCTGATATATATATATATTTCCCCGACTGTTTGACGAAATTCATGATTATTTACTGCTACCGTTTGACAAAATTCGTGATATATATATATATATATATTTTTTGTGCTTTTGTTTCATGAAATTTGTGGGGGTTTTTTTCGTGACCGATTGACGAAATTCTATATTTGTTACCATGACTTTTTAAACAAAATTTGCAATTTTTTTTCTCGGGATTGTTCGACGAAATTTTGGATTTTTGTTTTTCTGCAACTGCTTGTCTAAATTTGCGATTTTTTTTTATGTGACCGATAGATGAAATTCACAATTTTTGTTTAGTGACCGAACGACGAATCAATTTTGCAGAATTCCACAACTCGCTAATGTATTACATGTCTGGGAAAGACTTTCAGGAGTTGGGGGGTATCCTGCACAGCATTTTTCATTATGCAGGGTTTTCCTATTTTGTGCGTGATATGCACTTTTCCATGCACTATTTTTAATCATCCTATATATTATTTCTATTGTCAGCATACCTTTTTCTAAGCAAATACAAAACGCAGAACGATAAATGAGATACCATATGATAAGATTTTAAACAGGCTTCTGACATAGTACACTCACACTCTGTTAAAACATATTTCTTTTTTGCTGTTAGTTAAAAATTAAATCGGCATTGTTTTCATAAATGAAATTAAAAGTTTTACTCAAATTAGCGTTGCCACAAAAATAAATATGTGATGCTCAACAATGATTATTAAAAAAATAAATAGTACAGCCTGGCATACGTAATAAGAGTACATTATTTACGTAATACATAATGCATAGAGTACATAATAAGTACAAAGTGTGGTGTCAGAGCACGGATTTGTTTTATATTTATTAATAAAAAAGAAAATTGAAATGTTTAGAAGAAAAAAACACCATCGATTGATCGAAGTAAAATTGCAGTTAATTAAAATTTAAATCAGCATTGTTTTCATAAAAGAAACAAAAGGTTTTTCTCAGTTTTTTGGAAAGAGTGACATCATACTCTAATGCAGTTAAAATATGATTGTTAATTTTTTTCTTGCACATGCTTTTTGCTAACCTTGATTAGTTTTTATTACAACTTTGATGTAATAAATGAGATGATATTCTGGCTTCACTAATGTTGATTGCAGATATTTTTATCCTGAATTTTTCTTTAGAAATTTAAACTTGCATCTCAAAAATATTACATATTGCTAGAAAATATTAGACTGCAGTGCGAAATCCTGGCACGTATCCATTGGTATACACTGTTTGTCGATCACAAGAATAGCTCTCGCCAAGAAGTCTGTGCCTGTCTGTTGCTGTGGAAACAAGACTCGCTCGATTTTCGACAGGGGAAGCCAGAAGATAGGCATTCACATTGGTTTACTGAGTACCTTGAGGGTGTGTTGGCGATGTTTTTATTATCATTACTTTTTTTTTTTTTTTTTTTTTTGTAATTATTTTAATCGATTCATCAAGTGAAAGAAAACAGTTTCATATATTATTTATATGATAATATCTAGATTTTACAAATGAAAATAAAATATGATTCAATATGAATTAATCATGAAATTTATTACAGTAAAAATGAAATTAACTTAAATAATTGCTTCAAAATTAATATTTTCATAGCCATTAATAATTATCAATGAGTTTAAATTATTAATATAATGACCGAACTTCAGTGATTATTATGGATTTCAACATGTATTTTCAAACAATTTGCAAGGACAGAGAAATTTTTTTATCATTAAAAATATAAAAAATAATAATACCTTCTAAACTTTTAGATTTTTATTCAAGCATGTGAAAGTCCTCTGAATCACTTTCAACAGTCTCGGTTTCGTCTGAATCAGAATCGTCGGTATTAATGTTAAATGACAGTCGTCGAATAAATCCTCTAACAGTCCATCTTTTTCCCGATAATTATTTTCAACGTTTTCCATGTGTTTGCAATGCGCTGCCCATTCTGCCGAAGTAACCTCAGAGATAGCTGTTTGAAGTAGAGATTTTAGATTGTCTAAACTTGAATCACCAGTAACATTTCGTTCTTTTACTTTTCTTTTCACAGAGGACCACACAAATTCTCATTTCTCTCAAATATTTGTGTCTCTAAAAAACAATATCTGACCTTTCCATGAGAACTTTTCTTTTATTCACGCACTTTTTCCATTGAAAATTCATTGAATGTAAGACTTTGCACAATGTGTCTCTTTTCCACGAAAATCTAATTTTTTCTTTCAACACGGGTAATAATTTTCTGAGAGATGGTACTTTTCTTTCTCTTATATAAAGTCTTGAATCGTTTAACGTATAATGCACTTGTCAAAGTCATCTATTTCACAGTTTCGCTCACTAGGTCTTTTACGATGTTTACCAGGTGATTTTAAAACTATCGATGAGCCCAATGCAGACACTTTATTTCATAATTTTTTATTGTAGCTTCAGAAACTCCACTTGCTCGGGAAGCCCGTTTCAGAGCTTGTGGGAGCAAAATTAATACATCTTTAGATGAAGCTTCACTGGAACAAAATTCTGCAACATTATATACGATTTTACGTGCTTGCGATTTCAAGACTTCACGTTTTCTAAACTGAAATGGCATCTTTCCAGTTTAACAAATTAGCAAAATTATTTAAATAAATGGGAACAAATAATTTTAAAAGCACAATTTAAAATTAAATCAAAAATAAGATAACGCAACTGCTGTAGATCCGAGAAGAAGAATGATGGAGGTAACCTTTTATTCCGCCAATTCCTCACATGCGTATTCCCCATTCGAAATGGACAGGTCTTGTTACTATAGCGACCGCCACTAACCAGACGTGAGCTATTCTTGTGGTCGACAAACAGTATTATTTCTGTTGTCAACATCCCTTTTTCTAAGCAAATACAAAACACAGAACGATAAATGAGATACCATATGAAAGGATTTTGAATCTGTTTCTGACACAGTACACTTACATTTTGTTAAAACATGTTTTTTGATTAAAAGTTGCAGTTAATTAAAAATTAAATCAGCATTGTTTTCATAAATTAAACAAAATTTTTTTCTCAAATCGATGTTGCCACAAAAATAAAATACTGCATTATATCGTGCTCAACCATGATTATAAGAGAAAAAAAATGTAAAATAAAGATAAAGTGGGACGTTGTTGCTGTACGCGTTTATTTTATATTTATGATTAAAAAGCAAAATTTAAATTCAAATGCTCAATTTATTTTTCTTTATCCAATGTTTTTTTTTTTTTTTTTTAAACAGATGATGTCATCCTCTAATGCAGTTAAGATATGATTGATATATATTTTTTTTTTGCCTTTCTGCGATCAGTTTTTACTGTAACTTTAACGAAATAAATGAGATGATATTCTGACTTGACTAATGTTGTTTGCAGATATTTTTAGTCCTTATTTTTTTCGTAAGTTTAAACCTGCATCTAAAAAATATTAGACCGCAGTGTGAAATCTTTGCACGAGTCTACTGTTTCTGAATATATTATTATTGGCTAATTCCATGCGTGAATGTAGTGTAATTCACATAGCCGGAAAAGTTTACCGTTCTTGGCCACCGATATATTTTTTTTGAAACTGCTTCAGCATATTTAATTGTAGATATATGGGATTGAATAAGTCAAATTTTCCTTTACTATAATACTGGTAGTCAAACGCCGCAGCCATTTTTATCTCTGTGACTGACACTACATCCACACATGGAATTAGCTTATTGAAAGACTGAAAGTGAGGGATAATTAGTAAACTTTTTAATTTATAAATAAAGATTAATTTCATCCTTGTAATTTTATGATTTCTTAACAAATGGTATAATGACTTAACAATTCTAAATTTGTTGTCATTTTTCCTTATTGTTTTTATCTTTTAAAATGATATTCTTTTATGAAGTTATTTTGACCCTTTATGGTGTAAAAGTTTAATATTATTTATTTATTAATCAATCTAGATTCACTGTAGTTTAATAAAATGGTTTTTCATTTTAGCCAATCTGTGATTATTGCAGTATTAACATATATTGGAATCATTAGAGAATCTTTCACTGCTCCAGGTGCAGATGTTGCAGAAGTTGGTAGAAGTCTACAGGTATTTTAAGTATATTCTAGTTTTCAATAATAATAATAATAATACATAAATAAAAATAAAAACTCTTGGTGATTATTTGATCAGTAAACTTTATTTTAATTTTGCTGCATTATGTTCAATTCAAAAATTTGCATGTATAATTGATCTCAATTCTTAAGAAGTTTTATAATTCATGATTGAAAAAAATCTAATTCTACTTTATTTCAGATAATTACTTCAACCAGTTTGGAAATACCCCTATTATTATTATTTTTAAATTTTATTCATATTTACTATTTATCCATTATTTCTCCCAATCTGCTTGTTTTTTACTAGTTATCTGCTTTTTTTTTTTTTTTTTTTTTTTTTTTTTTTAATACCGCAAATCAGGCCCCTACCTGCCCAGCATGAATGCCTAGCTTAACGGGTTAGTACCTGGGTGCGGGGCGGAAATCGCCTGATCACAGCATGGCTGTGATCCACCTGACTATAGATTTGTTCACATCGCTGCTGTGCTTGATCTCTTGTGATTTGCTACCGTTATCTTTGTTTGCCGGTTCAAGGTTTCTGTTTAACTTTGTTGAATTGACAGATTTAATAGGTCTCGTAATTTAGAACCTTGATCAGGTGACGAGACCCTCACCTGACTAGGCATCCCCAGAGGTATTATTCACAGGTAACTTGGAGGACTTTGCACCCACGATGGATTTTACATGCACCAGGTGCCTTTAGCGTACATAGACTACTTATCTGCTTTAGCATTTGACAGGTCAAAGAAATGAAAAACTTGGATTATTAGAGTTTTTGCTTTCTTGTATTCACCCAGTTCTTCGAAGTTCTACTTTTTAAGCATTTTTTTTTACCACTCTTTCTTTGTATTATATTTATTTTATCTTTTATAAATTTTATTCTATCCTTTATACATTCTTCATTTTTTTAGCATTGCAACTGTTTTATTTCTAACCTGCCTTGAAGCTATGAATATTTATTTTCAGATTTGAACTTTGCTATTTAGTTTCTATTAGTAAAAGAGAGGTAGAAGTGTGTATTTGCAACACACATGCACTTACTACTGTTTGCACTGACAAAGTGGCTGTATGGAAAACCTTGAAAATCTGTATGCTACTGTATGATAATTATATTAAAATATAATGTTTTAAGTTAACCTTAGCATTTAAAAATGTTTACATTTGTTAACAACATCTGATTTCATCTTACTTGAAATCAATGTAGTGTGCATTTCATTAAGTTTTCATATGTTCTATCTCGTAGTATTATCTTAAGTAGAGTCAATTTTTTCTGATGATCAGCCTTAAGTATGTTTTAATTCAACATTTAAAATCTATGTCTATATAATAAAGCACAAACATGTGTGTCTTCTGGCACATATATCTTCATTTCTAAATTTTATATAACTTCAATCTTTATTCTATCGATTAGAACAAAAAATGTACTTTCAAATGAATTTTATTTGAAAACTATAATGTTATTTATTGATTTTTCAAATATGTAATTTTTTAATGTGTTAGCATGTGGCATAACAATAAACATTCGTTTGCTACAATAATATAAAGTCGCATAAATAAATATGAAAAACTAAGAAGAAAGTGTCAGCATTACCACGATTGGTGATCGATCATCCAAGCTCAGTGAAAGTTCCTTCTGTTAGTATTATTAATACAAACTGTTTAATACAGCATTTCTTAAACTGGTGTCCATGGATACCAAAGGTCTGCAGAGTGTTTTCAAGGAGCCTACAAATGTCTTACATTTAATGTAAATATTCTTCATTTATCTAGAATCTGAGGCTAAACTTGCAAGTAAAATTAAAGAAAAAAATAAGGAATAGTGTTAAAAAATATAATGTAATTTATACACAACCTAGCCAAAATTAAAGGACACTAAAAAATATAAAGAACCATAATTTTTATACAATTCTAAGTAAAAATAAACTTTATAGAATATGTATTTATAATACAAAGAAAGTATGTATAGTCCAATACATATAGAATATGTATATGTATTTATAGTCCAGGCCTTGCTCATTTTTATTAATAAAAATAATACAATTTTTTAATGATTATAATTATAAGGACACTGCAACACTGAACCATACGATTTGACATGCTTGGAACAAGGTTTTAATAACTGCCCAGGGACTGTAATGCATGAATAATGCTTGTCGTTTACATAAAAAGCGTTCATCATTGCTCTCCATTAATTTTTTATGATGTTTGAACTGTGAAATCAAGGTGGGCAATTAAATAATAGGATATTGTTATTATTTAAATCACTTTTTCATAGCTTTTGTGGCATGGCACGATGCATTATCTTCTTGGAAAATGAATTTTTTCCCCTCCTAAAAGCAACCATCTGGCAAAATTTGTGCTTTTAAAATACGGTGTACACTTTTAAGTTTATTTCCTTAGAAACAATAACTTGATTAGTCTTATCTTGAGCTGACACATCATCCCTGACCCTCTTTTATTTTCAAGACTCCATACGACGTTTCAATTCTTATACAAATTGTGCCTGTATTAACATATAAATTTAGACCAATGAGAAGAAGTTCAATCTTGATAAGCCTAAACTTATAATTAGTCATAATTTGTAGAGGAATAGAAACATTGCATGGAGCCATCAAAATAAATGAAGATCAGCCATAGTTTGGGATGCTGTGTCAGCATAAGATAAGACTAATCAAGTTTTTTCTTTTTCTAAGAAAATGAACTTAAAAATATACACCCATACTTTATAAGCACACATTTTGGCATATAGTTGTTTTTAGGAGTGGAATAATTCCTTTTCTAACAAAATAATGCATTGTGTCATACCACAAAACTTATGACAAATGGGTTCAATGATAACAATATGTCATAATTTGATTGGCTGCCTTGATTGCACAATATGAATGTTATAAAAAAAAATTAAGGCAGTGGTGAATTTTTTTTATGTAAATGACAAGCAATAGTCATGCATTACAGACCTTGAGAAAGCTAGTTACAATCCCCGGACATCCATATCATAATTATGAAAATTTGTTCTAAGCTTGTCAAATCATATGGCTCAGTGTCTCTGGGTGGCCACATTTCTTATTAAAATTGTGTAGAATTCAGTGTTATTTATGACCCTTAAGAAATTGTAATAATTCATACATATATATATATATATAATTATTATTATTTTTAAATAAAAATGAGCAAGACAGTCTCTTTGGATTACAAATACATATTATATAATGTTTATCAGAATTGTATAAAGTTTATGATTCTTCACATTTTTTAGCATCCTTATAATTTTTGCCAAGAGTGTATATTTTTATTTATATACTGTTAATTCAATATTCTAAAGAATAATCAGTAATTTCAGTCAGTCTTAAATCCTAGGAATCTGTGAAGACAGAGGGAATAAAGAAAGGTCCTTGTTGTAACTGGGAGATTAAGTATCGCTGGTTTTATAATTTTATCAATAGAGCAAAGGATTTATATTTTAACAGCATTAAATTATTAAAAGAAGCATGTAACTTTTTTAAAACTTATATAATTTTCAAACATTTTTAACTGTCATCTCAAAAAAACTTTCCTGGAAGGTTTAAATTTTTATTATAATAAGCTTATAAATTAGTAAACACTTTGCTAATTTTAGTTGTCTCTCTATCTATGAAGCATAAGAAGATACAAATGCGAGACTACAGATAAAGTACTAAAATTAATTACTTCTTATGCCAGTTTATTCAATATTATTGTTCTACTAATTAGGCATGCATCAAATATTCGGTATGTATTCTGGTATTCAGCCATATTACCAAATATTTGGTTAGGCCGAATATCAAACTATTTGACCTGCCATAAATATTTGGTTAGGCCAAATATCAGACTGTTTGGTCTGCCGAATATCAAAATATTTAGCCAAACCAAATACTTAAAAAACCTTTTAAAAATATTTTTTGAAATCTTACATAACACCTTTTTTTAAATGTGTCTAAATAAAGATATTCAGAATAATTAAGAAATAGAATCATACTTAAATAAAAGAGATTGCTTTTATATTATTTATTTGCTTTTGAAAAATGACACTTAAGAAAATTAACTAATAATGATGACATTCATAGTAATTAATGATATATTAATGCACGGTTGAATACTATCTGGTAATAATCTGTTTCTGTGAATTTGCAACACACATGCACTTACTACTGTTTGCACTGACAAAGTGGCTGTATGGAAAACCTTGAAAATCTGTATGCTACTGTATGATAATTATATTAAAATATAATGTTTTAAGTTAACCTTAGCATTTAAAAATGTTTACATTTGTTAACAACATCTGATTTCACCTTACTTGAAATCAATGTAGTGTGCATTTCATTAAGTTTTCATATGTTCTATCTCGTAGTATTATCTTAAGTAGAGTCAATTTTTTCTGATGATCAGCCTTAAGTATGTTTTAATTCAACATTTAAAATCTATGTCTATATAATAAAGCACAAACATGTGTGTCTTCTGGCACATATATCTTCATTTCTAAATTTTATATAACTTCAATCTTTATTCTATCGATTAGAACAAAAAATGTACTTTCAAATGAATTTTATTTGAAAACTATAATGTTATTTATTGATTTTTCAAATATGTAATTTTTTAATGTGTTAGCATGTGGCATAACAATAAACATTCGTTTGCTACAATAATATAAAGTCGCATAAATAAATATGAAAAACTAAGAAGAAAGTGTCAGCATTACCACGATTGGTGATCGATCATCCAAGCTCAGTGAAAGTTCCTTCTGTTAGTATTATTAATACAAACTGTTTAATACAGCATTTCTTAAACTGGTGTCCATGGATACCAAAGGTCTGCAGAGTGTTTTCAAGGAGCCTACAAATGTCTTACATTTAGTGTAAATATTCTTCATTTATCTAGAATCTGAGGCTAAACTTGCAAGTAAAATTAAAGAAAAAAATAAGGAATAGTCAGTGTTAAAAAATATAATGTAATTTATACACAACCTAGCCAAAATTAAAGGACACTAAAAAATATAAAGAACCATAATTTTTATACAATTCTAAGTAAAAATAAACTTTATAGAATATGTATTTATAATACAAAGAAAGTATGTATAGTCCAATACATATAGAATATGTATATGTATTTATAGTCCAGGCCTTGCTCATTTTTATTAATAAAAATAATACAATTTTTTAATGATTATAATTATAAGGACACTGCAACACTGAACCATACGATTTGACATGCTTGGAACAAGGTTTTAATAACTGCCCAGGGACTGTAATGCATGAATAATGCTTGTCGTTTACATAAAAAGCGTTCATCATTGCTCTCCATTAATTTTTTATGATGTTTGAACTGTGAAATCAAGGTGGGCAATTAAATAATAGGATATTGTTATTATTTAAATCACTTTTTCATAGCTTTTGTGGCATGGCACGATGCATTATCTTCTTGGAAAATGAATTTTTTCCCCTCCTAAAAGCAACCATCTGGCAAAATTTGTGCTTTTAAAATACGGTGTACACTTTTAAGTTTATTTCCTTAGAAACAATAACTTGATTAGTCTTATCTTGAGCTGACACATCATCCCTGACCCTCTTTTATTTTCAAGACTCCATACGACGTTTCAATTCTTATACAAATTGTGCCTGTATTAACATATAAATTTAGACCAATGAGAAGAAGTTCAATCTTGATAAGCCTAAACTTATAATTAGTCATAATTTGTAGAGGAATAGAAACATTGCATGGAGCCATCAAAATAAATGAAGATCAGCCATAGTTTGGGATGCTGTGTCAGCATAAGATAAGACTAATCAAGTTTTTTCTTTTTCTAAGAAAATGAACTTAAAAATATACACCCATACTTTATAAGCACACATTTTGGCATATAGTTGTTTTTAGGAGTGGAATAATTCCTTTTCTAACAAAATAATGCATTGTGTCATACCACAAAACTTATGACAAATGGGTTCAATGATAACAATATGTCATAATTTGATTGGCTGCCTTGATTGCACAATATGAATGTTATAAAAAAAAATTAAGGCAGTGGTGAATTTTTTTTATGTAAATGACAAGCAATAGTCATGCATTACAGACCTTGAGAAAGCTAGTTACAATCCCCGGACATCCATATCATAATTATGAAAATTTGTTCTAAGCTTGTCAAATCATATGGCTCAGTGTCTCTGGGTGGCCACATTTCTTATTAAAATTGTGTAGAATTCAGTGTTATTTATGACCCTTAAGAAATTGTAATAATTCATACATATATATATATATATATAATTATTATTATTTTTAAATAAAAATGAGCAAGACAGTCTCTTTGGATTACAAATACATATTATATAATGTTTATCAGAATTGTATAAAGTTTATGATTCTTCACATTTTTTAGCATCCTTATAATTTTTGCCAAGAGTGTATATTTTTATTTATATACTGTTAATTCAATATTCTAAAGAATAATCAGTAATTTCAGTCAGTCTTAAATCCTAGGAATCTGTGAAGACAGAGGGAATAAAGAAAGGTCCTTGTTGTAACTGGGAGATTAAGTATCGCTGGTTTTATAATTTTATCAATAGAGCAAAGGATTTATATTTTAACAGCATTAAATTATTAAAAGAAGCATGTAACTTTTTTAAAACTTATATAATTTTCAAACATTTTTAACTGTCATCTCAAAAAAACTTTCCTGGAAGGTTTAAATTTTTATTATAATAAGCTTATAAATTAGTAAACACTTTGCTAATTTTAGTTGTCTCTCTATCTATGAAGCATAAGAAGATACAAATGCGAGACTACAGATAAAGTACTAAAATTAATTACTTCTTATGCCAGTTTATTCAATATTATTGTTCTACTAATTAGGCATGCATCAAATATTCGGTATGTATTCTGGTATTCAGCCATATTACCAAATATTTGGTTAGGCCGAATATCAAACTATTTGACCTGCCATAAATATTTGGTTAGGCCAAATATCAGACTGTTTGGTCTGCCGAATATCAAAATATTTAGCCAAACCAAATACTTAAAAAACCTTTTAAAAATATTTTTTGAAATCTTACATAACACCTTTTTTTAAATGTGTCTAAATAAAGATATTCAGAATAATTAAGAAATAGAATCATACTTAAATAAAAGAGATTGCTTTTATATTATTTATTTGCTTTTGAAAAATGACACTTAAGAAAATTAACTAATAATGATGACATTCATAGTAATTAATGATATATTAATGCACGGTTGAATACTATCTGGTAATAATCTGTTTCTGTGAATTTGCAACACACATGCACTTACTACTGTTTGCACTGACAAAGTGGCTGTATGGAAAACCTTGAAAATCTGTATGCTACTGTATGATAATTATATTAAAATATAATGTTTTAAGTTAACCTTAGCATTTAAAAATGTTTACATTTGTTAACAACATCTGATTTCACCTTACTTGAAATCAATGTAGTGTGCATTTCATTAAGTTTTCATATGTTCTATCTCGTAGTATTATCTTAAGTAGAGTCAATTTTTTCTGATGATCAGCCTTAAGTATGTTTTAATTCAACATTTAAAATCTATGTCTATATAATAAAGCACAAACATGTGTGTCTTCTGGCACATATATCTTCATTTCTAAATTTTATATAACTTCAATCTTTATTCTATCGATTAGAACAAAAAATGTACTTTCAAATGAATTTTATTTGAAAACTATAATGTTATTTATTGATTTTTCAAATATGTAATTTTTTAATGTGTTAGCATGTGGCATAACAATAAACATTCGTTTGCTACAATAATATAAAGTCGCATAAATAAATATGAAAAACTAAGAAGAAAGTGTCAGCATTACCACGATTGGTGATCGATCATCCAAGCTCAGTGAAAGTTCCTTCTGTTAGTATTATTAATACAAACTGTTTAATACAGCATTTCTTAAACTGGTGTCCATGGATACCAAAGGTCTGCAGAGTGTTTTCAAGGAGCCTACAAATGTCTTACATTTAGTGTAAATATTCTTCATTTATCTAGAATCTGAGGCTAAACTTGCAAGTAAAATTAAAGAAAAAAATAAGGAATAGTCAGTGTTAAAAAATATAATGTAATTTATACACAACCTAGCCAAAATTAAAGGACACTAAAAAATATAAAGAACCATAATTTTTATACAATTCTAAGTAAAAATAAACTTTATAGAATATGTATTTATAATACAAAGAAAGTATGTATAGTCCAATACATATAGAATATGTATATGTATTTATAGTCCAGGCCTTGCTCATTTTTATTAATAAAAATAATAAAATTTTTTAATGATTATAATTATAAGGACACTGCAACACTGAACCATACGATTTGACATGCTTGGAACAAGGTTTTAATAACTGCCCAGGGACTGTAATGCATGAATAATGCTTGTCGTTTACATAAAAAGCGTTCATCATTGCTCTCCATTAATTTTTTATGATGTTTGAACTGTGAAATCAAGGTGGGCAATTAAATAATAGGATATTGTTATTATTTAAATCACTTTTTCATAGCTTTTGTGGCATGGCACGATGCATTATCTTCTTGGAAAATGAATTTTTTCCCCTCCTAAAAGCAACCATCTGGCAAAATTTGTGCTTTTAAAATACGGTGTACACTTTTAAGTTTATTTCCTTAGAAACAATAACTTGATTAGTCTTATCTTGAGCTGACACATCATCCCTGACCCTCTTTTATTTTCAAGACTCCATACGACGTTTCAATTCTTATACAAATTGTGCCTGTATTAACATATAAATTTAGACCAATGAGAAGAAGTTCAATCTTGATAAGCCTAAACTTATAATTAGTCATAATTTGTAGAGGAATAGAAACATTGCATGGAGCCATCAAAATAAATGAAGATCAGCCATAGTTTGGGATGCTGTGTCAGCATAAGATAAGACTAATCAAGTTTTTTCTTTTTCTAAGAAAATGAACTTAAAAATATACACCCATACTTTATAAGCACACATTTTGGCATATAGTTGTTTTTAGGAGTGGAATAATTCCTTTTCTAACAAAATAATGCATTGTGTCATACCACAAAACTTATGACAAATGGGTTCAATGATAACAATATGTCATAATTTGATTGGCTGCCTTGATTGCACAATATGAATGTTATAAAAAAAAATTAAGGCAGTGGTGAATTTTTTTTATGTAAATGACAAGCAATAGTCATGCATTACAGACCTTGAGAAAGCTAGTTACAATCCCCGGACATCCATATCATAATTATGAAAATTTGTTCTAAGCTTGTCAAATCATATGGCTCAGTGTCTCTGGGTGGCCACATTTCTTATTAAAATTGTGTAGAATTCAGTGTTATTTATGACCCTTAAGAAATTGTAATAATTCATACATATATATATATATATATAATTATTATTATTTTTAAATAAAAATGAGCAAGACAGTCTCTTTGGATTACAAATACATATTATATAATGTTTATCAGAATTGTATAAAGTTTATGATTCTTCACATTTTTTAGCATCCTTATAATTTTTGCCAAGAGTGTATATTTTTATTTATATACTGTTAATTCAATATTCTAAAGAATAATCAGTAATTTCAGTCAGTCTTAAATCCTAGGAATCTGTGAAGACAGAGGGAATAAAGAAAGGTCCTTGTTGTAACTGGGAGATTAAGTATCGCTGGTTTTATAATTTTATCAATAGAGCAAAGGATTTATATTTTAACAGCATTAAATTATTAAAAGAAGCATGTAACTTTTTTAAAACTTATATAATTTTCAAACATTTTTAACTGTCATCTCAAAAAAACTTTCCTGGAAGGTTTAAATTTTTATTATAATAAGCTTATAAATTAGTAAACACTTTGCTAATTTTAGTTGTCTCTCTATCTATGAAGCATAAGAAGATACAAATGCGAGACTACAGATAAAGTACTAAAATTAATTACTTCTTATGCCAGTTTATTCAATATTATTGTTCTACTAATTAGGCATGCATCAAATATTCGGTATGTATTCTGGTATTCAGCCATATTACCAAATATTTGGTTAGGCCGAATATCAAACTATTTGACCTGCCATAAATATTTGGTTAGGCCAAATATCAGACTGTTTGGTCTGCCGAATATCAAAATATTTAGCCAAACCAAATACTAAAAAAACCTTTTAAAAATATTTTTTGAAATCTTACATAACACCTTTTTTTAAATGTGTCTAAATAAAGATATTCAGAATAATTAAGAAATAGAATCATACTTAAATAAAAGAGATTGCTTTTATATTATTTATTTGCTTTTGAAAAATGACACTTAAGAAAATTAACTAATAATGATGACATTCATAGTAATTAATGATATATTAATGCACGGTTGAATACTATCTGGTAATAATCTGTTTCTTGACAGGTTTCACAAACAGGGTGTATCTAAAAAAATGGAACAAATTTTTAGGGATGATAATAGATAATTGGCATCAAGATAAACAGTTTTTGTAAAAGAAACTAGGATCATAATCCACTTATTTAGTCAGAAATACAGTAATATGTCACCCCAAGATGAACTTGGATTTTTGTTTGTGACTTTAACAATAATGAAGATATTGCGATGACATTTTCAACAGAATTACTTTGCTTTCTGTGAAATAGGATAACATGACGAGAAGTGCTGGAAATTGCCACCAATTTCATCCAAACAACACTGAGTTAGACATTCTATTACTCAGAATGTAATTTGTATTACATATAATGTGTCACTAATCAAAATTCAATCACTTCCAATGATGTCATCACATTTCAAACAAAGCTATTTTAATATGATGAAAATTTTGCTAAAGTATCTTCATTATTGTTAAAATTGTGAATTCAGGTTCAAATTGTAATGACAGACTGAGTATTTTTGATGGAAAAAGCGGATTGCAATGCTGGTTTCCTGTACAAAAAATATTTGTCTTGACTTCATTATCATCCCTGAAAGTTTATTCCAAAATTTTTGGAACATGCTGTATGTTTCTAACCTCTGAAAATTGCTCAATTGATCACTGTTCTCTTTTAAAATGTCCTTGCTAAATCAGAAGAAGTAGGGAAGTTATTCTTGTTATGTTGCCACCATTTGAATAGATTTTTTTTTTTAACTTTAGTCCCTTCCTCACAAATAAACACTATATGACTGTAAAATTTTTCTACCAATTCCTTCAAAATTTCTCATCGATTTTAAAATATGTGTATTAGAATTTAAGAAAATTTCATTCAGACTATCCTTTTTTTAAGTAACTCAAAACTTAGTTTTTTTTAAGTATAAAGTTACTCGTGAAAAGGTCTTGTTTGTTAAAATGGAAGTATTTATGCTAAATATGATGTAAAATTGTTTTAAAATTTAACTTTTTAATACCTTTAAACCATGAAATATAGGTAGTTCAACCAAAAAAAAACTATTCAGTGCATCTTTACTAATTATATATTTATTTCTTTGTTTTATTTATTTTTTTAGAATTTCTTGATTTGTATTGAGATGTTTTTGGCTTCTGTTGCCCACTACTTTGCTTTCTCTCACAAACCCTATGTTGACATGGCAGCACAACAAGTTCCTTGTTGCCTCTCATTTATGAGCATGTGGGATGTTTCGGATGTTACTCAAGATGTTTCAGATCATATTCGACATGTTGGTAGGTTCAATCTCTTTAGTGCATTTCAGGAAATACAGTTTGAAAATACTATTTGTTTATTTAATATCTTCACGTGATTTTTTGTTTGTTTGTTTTTAAAATCCTGTTTTTATTAGTGCTAAATCTTCCATTAGAGTCAGGCGTCGAGTTGGGTAATCGGACCTGATCCATGGTTCGGGTCGGTGCTAATTTATTTCATTGTGGATTGGGTTGAGTTTAACTGTTTCAGATTCAGGTGAGGTTTAGGTTGACTAACTTTTCAAAAGAATGTTCAGAATATTTTTCAAATGAAAAAACTATTTGAACATTAATGAGTATATATATATGTTTACTTATCTACATAAAAGATAAAATTGATGTTAGATATATAATTGTATAAAACTATGGATTAATTTTCTTACAGTTTGTGATTTGGTTCGGTTTTGGGTGGTGTGTCGGTTCAATTCGGGTTAACTTGAAATAGAATTTTCAGGCTTGGGTCAGGTGTAACCCAACCCACATAGGATTCTGTCTTCCATATATTACAGTCACCTCATATTGTTTAATAAATGACAGTCACAAAGAAAAGTAAAAGGTACAAGAGGTTCTAACACATTAACTAGGAATTGTCTTTTATAATTCTTTATGAATAAAGTAAACTTGGCATTTTTATATTAAAATAGGAAGAAATTTTTAAAATTTTCTAGGTAAAAGTTTTAACTCGAAATATTAAATTGATTTTTAGTCTTTTTCTACACTTTTTGTAAAGTATTAAGCATCATAAACTCAATTGTTTTTATGCAGTTTTATCATTTGTATGCATGAAATGTGAAAATAATATTTAAAAAATGTATGACCAAAAAATATTTTAAGAAAAAATTAACTGCTATAGGCTTTTATATTTATGTATAAATTTTCAGTTCATTTGTGCAAATAAATTTTTTAATTATGTCTACAATACTATTAGAAAGATAGTTTAAGAATCGTATAGGGGTTAAAAAGAAGAGATTAATTTTATAAAAAATATTAATAAAACAGCTGTGGTCATAATTATTTAATGTAATAGAGTACTTAAATGGATTATATTTAGTGTATTTTCTATTAGAGGAGATGGAGTACCTTGGAACATGGCTCATCTTATGATTTAAAAGCAATGGCGGATGCAAGGGAGGGCTATCGCCTCTCCCTTGGGTGATGATAAAAGGTCTCTAAATTAACATACTAAGCCAGTTTTTTACATTTAAATCTTTTAAGTTCTTAAAATGGATACATTTGTCTTTCTTATTCTTTATTGCACAAAAAGTCTGAAATATGAATAATACCAGAAAAGTTGTAAAAGAAATAAAGAAACAAGCAGTTTTATATGCTGCAATAAACCCTTTTCTAAATATCTGTTGCAATAATTCTTTACAAAGAAGGTTCATTGTGCTCAAAGGATGTATAAAGGACCATAATAAGTCTTAGCAATGCTTTTCATCCATGAACGTAGAAAGAATATATAAATTTAAGAAGAAAGGGAATTTTTTCTCTTTTTGAAAGACTAAATTCTAAAACATCCTCAAGCTTCTCTAACACACAAAAAATATTAAACAACTATTGCTGGAAAAGCTGGAAAGTCTTGTTATATTAGAACATTTAGTCTAATTTTTTGTTCTTTTGGATGTAAAAATAATTCTGCATGAATAGTTATGTAAGGGATTTTGCTCTATTGAATTATATTTTTTTACTGTAAGTCAAACTTCTAAAATAGACATATTTATCATGTTATTAAGTGGGGAAAATCTCATTGTAGTCCCAAACTTAACTATCAGAAATGTAAAACCAGAAGACCAGAAGTTGGGTAGGTTGGGACACATAGTAATGGGGGTAAGTTATACACAGTGTAACGTACTCAAGATAAGAAAAATTGTACTTTTAGTACCTAAAAAGCTATTAATATGCAATTAAGAATAAATAATATCACAAGTAATTATTTATTAGTAAAAATAGTTCAATTACATTAATTACCAATGCCTTTGTAAATATTTTAAATAAATAATTTCTTCTTTATAATGATTCTAAAATATTTAATGATTGGTGAGTTTTACTATCATAAAGGGTGCCTCAAAATGAACTGATATTTTATGATTTTATCAAGAGTGAATATGTGCTGCTACAGTTGAGGCAGTCATTTGTCAGATGTTTTGTTTCACACATAACCTTTCTTCATAGCTCTATTTTCAAATATAATAGAAATATTACCAATGTTCAAATAAAAAATGTGCTAAAAAATATTTAAATGTCAGCTCATTTTCGGACCTACTGTATATCACTAGATGAAATACAGTGATATAAAGTGACTCTCGTTAATGCGTCTCTACATAAGACATATCTCCTGTTAATGAGGACAATTTTGTTTTCTACATCATTTCCTATTTGCAGTTAATGATAAACACATCACTTAAAGACGCTTACTGTTTGGATGTTTTAGTAAATTTTACTCATCAGATAATGCAGACATTTTTTTTTCACAAATTGACTGAGCAGAATCAGAACTGCTTTTGTGTTTTGCACATTTTTTCAAAAGAAACCTTGATGTAACTTTGGTTATTGAGATATCCAAAAATTGTCTGTGATAATAATGAATAGAAAAAAAGCTTTCTACTACCTAAACCATGAGAGGTCCAAAAATTGCTAATGGCTACTCGCCGATATTACCAATCAAAATGTGATATAACAGACCAAATATTCGAAGGTGCCTTCAAAACTGAAAAATGATGTGATAACAAGATTATTTTGTAGAAATAACGCAAAGAAAAGTGAGAGATTAATTAAAGTTAAATTATTTAAGTGAGGCAATTTCTTTCCTTTATATTAACAAACTGTCGCTAACTTGCTTTTTAACTAAAGTTACTAAATTAAAAAGAAAGTTGTTTATTTTAGCATTAAAGTTGGTAAGTTATTTAATTTTAATCAAAAACTGAATTTAATTTATTTAACAAAAGGGATTATTTTACACCATTCACATATTTGCATTGTTTAGTGTGGACAAAAATGAACTCCTTTGGAAGTCTGCACTAATGGGAGTTCACTGTATTTCTTTAATGAATAATGTAGTGAAGAATTCAGGTGGTGGCCTAGGAGGTTCATCTCCTTCCCCCGCTAGATCATCAAAATGTACCTATGAAAAATTTGGGATTTTATACTTATTAATGGTCAAAAAGTGCAAATTTCCACCTCCCACAGAATTTCCTAATGTACCCCACTTCCCTCTGCAGCTGAAGAAATCTTTCTTGGAGAGAAAAATCTCCCCTGAATTTAACACTGGAATAATGCATCTTAACAGTGTAAAAAAGTGGGCAAATTGGGACAGCTCAAGGGGTGTATATTTCTTTTAATTAAACATTTTCTAAGGTACTTACCAGTGACTTATTTATTTTTTATTAAGCCAAAGGCTCAAGCAATCTGTAGCATTCATTGTGTAAAAATTGAGCAAAAAATAAAATGTACAAAATTCATTAATCAAAAAGTGTCCCATCCTCCCTGCCTATTGATATTATCTGTCAGACAGTATTAACAAAATTTGTATTATAAAACATACAATTAATCAAAAAATATATATCCATCCATAAGCATAAAAGTTTTGTCTTTATGATTAATGTATTGAATAATCTCTTAGTTTCAAAGAATATTTATAGCAGATGTCTTTTTTTTTCAAAAAGACAAATCTGTATTATTTCACAGAAATCTGGGTTGATTTAACAAAAAATCATTTATATCAATCTATCCCCATGTTCCATATGAGATAAAGATGTGTTTGCCTCTTTTCCCTCAGCTTCCCAAAGTTGAATAAAAACTGACCTCAGAACTATTGCAGCTGAAGATTTAAAAAAAAAAAATCATAGTAAAGAGAGAAAATAAGCAAAGGATAAAGAAGTTTTTTTTAACTTAGTTCCTATGCTCTTTTTATGAAAAAGTTCATTTCATTATCTAAAAAAACTTTGAATAATTTTAATAAACTGTCATTACAAATTATTATTTATACTTGTTAATCATTTATTTAAGAATATACTTTTCATTTTAGACAGTCTAAAAACAGAACATTTTGTCTGTATAATGCCCATATTACATTTAAACCTTATTTTAGTTCACCAATCATCAGGACTGACACATCTATGCTACTATTGCTCTCCAAAATCAATACTAATGCCTGATGATTGGTAAACTAAAATAAGATTTCAATATACATTTCATGTTTTAAAATCTTTATTGGCACAAGTTACTTAGCTTATAATCAACCAATCAAATGTGGTCTTTTTTTTTCTTTTTGCTGAATCTAAAGTTAAAATTTTATTGTTTACAAATGATATGCAGATTTTAGAGTTGTGAATTTTTGGAAGCTGACCGCACATATATAAAAAAAATACATTAACCTTTTCTTTTTTGCCAAACATTTTGAAGATTAATAGTTACTAAAGAGGAATCTTCCACAATATTCTCTACAATAATGGCTTTTTCTTTTGCTCAAACGAAGGTTCAGTGTGATAGTTTCAGAACAGCCATACTCAACCTGCTGCTCCACTCTACTACTTTTTATGCATGGCCTAAGACACACAATCATTAATCCATATTTATAAAAATTTGAAATGTGCATGAAAAGTATTTGTGATCGTCACGATCATTTTATATATTTTTATGGGATAACAAAATCTGAACCATTATTTATAATTATACTATAACATCTTAAATATCATTTTCCTAGTTAAGAGTTCTTTTTATACATAGTCTCTCATTTGTGTTGCAGTGGTGTATATATTTTTTAATCTTCAAAAATTATTTAAAATTTAAATTTGCACTATACATTTTTACTCTTAAGATGAAGGTTTTCATTGAGCAAAAGTCTGATTTTTTTACCTTTAGTTCTTGTAAATTTCACATTATGTGTTTCATAATACTTATTATTTAGCAAATATTGACTGTATTTATTTTTTTTTATATTGTTTTGTCATGGTACTTTTGTAATCTTACTATTTTAATGACCCTTTTACAATATAACCTAACATGCACCTAGCAAACTTGTTTGCAGCCCCCTAGAAAGAAACATGGAGTATGGCTGTTCTAGTAGAATATCAAAATCCACAGGACTGCATAAGATTATTATTGTTTTTTTAATATCATTTCAAGTGAAATGCTGTTTAATTTTATTCTTATTTACTGTTATTTTAGGTAAAAGAGTAAAAATGTCTGTATCAGGTCGCCATTTACTAGCAAATGAAGAAGAAAAGGCACTTCTTGCAAGCAATCAAGAGATGGATAATCCATCTGGAGCTGCCGTCAGTTATAACAGTATGAGCTACAGAACAGATTCACAAAGCCATTCTCCTCTACCTAACAGTACTTATGAGGACGTTGAAGATCTAAGTCATGAAATTCAGGCTTAAATTATTCAAAGCTCTAGTGTGCATCTTGAATTATAGTACCAAAAATCATATCTGTCAATATTTTTATGACAAAAATTGTACTCTAATCAAATGACTGTTTTCATAGTACTTTTCTGTGTATGAACTCTAGTCAAGAATTCTGGAAACTGTAATTGATTTCTCATGTATTGAAACACTTAAGATTTTTATTTCTTGGAATTTTGGACAATGGACAAAAGGATAGTAGCTTGAGTTTGCTTAAATCTCATGCAAGATAGACAAGCATTTTTTACAACTATATATTTTGTATATTCTTATTTGATGCATTTTATAACTATATTTATGAATAAAATAGAATGTTATTTTGTATTTTTTGTTAAACATGTTGTCTTCTGTTAAATTTTCAAATAAAAAAATTCATGGCTAATATTTTCCTTTTCCTGGATAATCGTAATATAGATTGTGACAGTTGTTCTCCCTACCCCTTTCCATACACATCATTAAAATTTTTCTTACCTTCATTTTTGCTTCAAGATTCTGTTGCTACAATTATTATTATTAGTTAATTACAAGTTGATCTTGAAGTATTATTCTGCTTAGTGTTATGGAACTTTTCAAAATGCTTAGTTATAATAATACAGAGAAGAAAACAGTAAGCATTAAAAAATATATATACATATTTTTATTAACAGATATTTTATTAAGATGATAATATAAACACCTGAGAATATAAATTTGTTCATCATATTTTCATGAGCTCTATCTACCTAATCTGACCCATAAAGAGCAAAGTGAAGTGTTTAGTAATGCATTTTACCATTCATTTTACATTGCAAGAAAAACCATAAAATAAAACTGATTTACCCAAAATATTGCATTATTACTTTTTTTATATACACAAGGAGAAAGTATTAAAATCATGAAAAATTTTCGATAAGATTTACACGTTTTTGGATGTCCTGAATACGATTTGGTGATTTTTGCAATGCATGTGACACAATTTTGTGGGCACTATATATTGTGTTTTTCAAGAACTAATGCACAGAATTTCATCAAGCTGTCAAGCAATTCTGTTAGACTGACAAAAACCGGTGTCGATTAGGTTTGAGTGTATATTGCTCAACAGATATTAAAAATTATGTTGACTATATTTTGCTTCATTCACTCAACAGGGGAGTGCTGCTGCGCCGTGGTTTTCATGATTTCCATAATAGCTGCATTTGTAGGATGGAATTCACCAAATTTAATATGTAAAATATTTATAAAAAATTATGCCAGGGTTCAATTATTTAGATAAAAATCAAAGACCAAAACCCCCAAAAATTAAGGACCTTGAATAAACTAATGAATTATAATATATGCATTTTTGAATACACAGTTTAATTTTTGTAAATACAAGTTTTAAACATGAGAAATTTTGAAGTAGAGGAAGGCAGTAGAAATTTAGAAGACTAATTATTTATTTACAGTTACATCAAAATAACAAATGTGGCAGGAAAAAAATAAATAGATTATATGAAAGTGTGCTGGAGGGAAGGTAGGGGGAGGATACAAAATTTTGGAAGAAGGAATTAAGACGATTAATTAACTATTGTTACTATAAAGTAGCAAATTGTGCAGAAAAAAGTTTAAGCCATAAGGATTTGAAACTCTTTGTAATGAGAAGGTAAACACAGGGAAAAAGGAAATTTCAGAAAGAGATGATGGGGGAAAAGGGGTGAGGTAGGTATAATTTTGTGACAAACACGAAACTTTCTTTCATATAAATCAAATTGTTTGCAACCAAAATTAAATGACAATTTATTTGTTTTTAAGATATAACTATCATGGATATCGTGAAAAATAAAGCATAGCAACAACATCTGTTGGGCGGTATGTACTACCCAAATTCAAATGAGGATCTATTTATGTCAAGGTCTAACAGAATGTGACATTTGATGAAATCCCGTTTATCAGGTTCAAGATATAGCTATCACGGAAATTATGAAAAATACAGCATAACAGCACGACCTGTTGGGCGATTAACACCAAAATCTAATCATCACCAATTTATGTAAAGGTTTAATTAAATCTGAAGTTTGATAAAGTTTTGTGCATTAGTAAGTTTAAAGATTGAAAGAACATATTTCTGACATCAAATTCAACCAACCATTCACAGCATTATCAAGGTTATACCAGAGGGCCCGTGTGAGGATTTCACACTGAAATCTAATATTTTTTAGGTACTTCTCTATTATCCCATCGACCACTTTTCATAACAAAAAACTATCGCCAAACTGTAAGATCAAACGCCAAAAATGCAGTCCCATTTACTTGATGTTAGAAGCATTATACGTGTTTGTTACGTCATCAAGTGGTTTTTAATTCGACATTTGCGTGTATTTTTCATTATTTTTTACTGATTTATTAGTTATTTTATTAATTAAAATTATAATTGTGTCCTTAAATTCTTATATTTTATTTATTTATTTATTTTGATATTCCAATGGCAACATTCTCCCGTTTATTTGGCAATAGTTTTTTGTTATGAAAAGTGGTCGACGGGATAATAGAGAAGTATAATTTTTTTATCAATATGTAATATTTATTAGATGCAGGTTTAAACTTCTAAAGAAAAATCAAGGATAAAAATATCTGCAAACCTTTAGTTGTTAGTCAAGCCAGAATATCATCTAATTTATTCCATCAAAGTTAGACTAAAAACTGATCCAAGATTGCTAAAGGCACGCGCGAGGAAAAAAAAAAAAAAAAATTAACAATCTTATTTTGATTGCATTAGAGGATGACGTCATTCGCTTCGGGAAAACCATGGAATTTAGAAATATAAATCTAAACATTTCAATTTCAATTTTGCTTTTTAATCATAAGTATAAAATAAACCCGTGCAGTGTTTTTTATAATAATTGCTATGAGCATCATATAATGTGGTATTTTATTTTTTTGGCAACAATAATTTCAGGAAAACCTTTCATTTTATTTATGAAAAATATGCCGAATTAATTTATTTTCAGCAAATTTTAATCAAAAACATGTTTTAGCGAATTGTTAAGTGGGCTATGTCAGAAGCCGGTTCTAAAACCTTTCATATGGTATCTCATTCGTTGTTCTGAGTTTCATATTTTCTTAGAAAAAGGGATGTTGACAGGAGAAATAATATATATGATCAACGACAGAATATAAAAATTGATTTTGAAAATACAAAAATTATAGTGCTTACAACGAACTATTATACTGCTAAAATCAGAGAATCATTAGAAATTTTGTGCAATTGCACATGTAATGATGGTTTATCTTACAACATACCTGAGATATGGTTCAGTATTTTGAAAATATCAAAAACTCCAGCGCCTGAACGCACGGACCTTTCATACACCCATACAGATTAATAGACTAGCCCTTGTTCAAAATCCGTTACATAACCAGCAAGCGACACTTCTATTGTCAGTCAACATTTCCCCTTGAAAATGAACGTGTGTGTGTGTAAGACAGAAATAATGCTCTATAAAATTCTTATGCAGTAATCCCTCAACATTTGCGAGTTTTGATTATTCGTGAATATGAAAATGTGGAAATACCTAACATTTGCGAGAATCTGTCTTGATTATTCGAGATTTTTTTATTGTCTCTTTCTTTTTCAGAATTTATAGTGGTTAAAGATTATTTCCTCAGTGTTTTCTTAGTGTCTATTTACAAATTAATTTTCAGTTGTCAATTGAAAAAGGACCGAGTGTTGTAGAAAATCAAATAACAGAAGAATACTCATTGCAATGGAGATATTAGAAGTAGTAAGGTAACGGCATCTTGAATCTGTTAATTTAACATGTTCAAGTTCTCATAGAGATGAAGCTGAAACTGCAGTTAGATAGAAAATAACAGGATTTCTGAAGCATTTAGCTGTATTTAAATATTGTATTTTAATATTGTATCACATACTGATACACTAATACATACATTAACATCGCTTTTTAAATAGAGAGTCGAAATTACTTTATACAAAGAGCTATGCTTATTTAGCTAGAATTATTTCTCCAGTCAACTTATTTAAATTATCTTCAATAAATAAATTTCATATTTATGAATATGTATGTGCATTCATCTTCTACATTTCTGTTATGCATAATGTATTGTTAATACATGTATCCTTTTGTTCTCTGAAATGCTGTGCTACTTTAAAATTTTATAGAACGTGACTCCTTTTTGAGTGCGGAAAGATAGACTCAACATTCGCGAGCTTTTTCTCGAATGTAACTCTTGCAAATGTTGAGGGATTACTGTATTTAAGAAATTTTAAGTTTTGACAAATTAAATTATAGCAGGCATTTATTATTTTGATAATGAATGCTAGTTGTTATTCATTTGCAAAGCAGGTAAATTTTAACTTTCATTCAAATGACAAATTAAAATTCTCAAATATTTGAGGCACTTTGGGAAGAAATGGTTTCCTAGTATACTAACCTTCTTCATACAGTGAAGTGAGATGGCTGTTGACAGAAAAATATTAACCTAACTGTTCGCCTTGCATGCAAAACCAATTTTTTATTTTTATTTTTTTGAAGCATCAAATTAATGTTAAACTCTGGAATTTTTTTCTGATTATGAATGTGTAGCCAAACTTGCATAGCTGGCAGATATTTTTCACTGCTAAATGAATCAAATACAGTAGAATGCCGATTCATAGATGCAAGAAGTCCATTCAAATCAAGACTGAAAACTTTTCTAAGTATTAGGAATAACCAAATCGAATTAGAAATGGGTGGTTATAAGATATCTATGACTTGCATTATGGCTAAAAATTTATATTTAACAATAAATGAAAGTGATTAAAAATTCTTGATAGTAAAATTGCTATAATTTAAGTACATAAAGTAGAATTTATTATCAGCCAAAAATCTCCTCGGGACTGAAATCAGTCCTGAGACTGAAGGTCTTGCACCCATGCCCCGATTATCTGAAAATCGGCTTAACCGAAAGACCGTAAAACTTTTTTTTTTAAATATGAAAAATTATTTTTAAACAAGCATGCTGCTTATGAAATAAATAAACAGCTTCAACCTACTCATTTGGACTATTGTGTAAATGCAGGTATTTTATTGCATAGACACATACACTTCATTTCTTTACAAAATATGTTTTTTAACTTCGCATTGCTTCAACGCTGCCTTATAATGCCACCTTTTAAACAATAACAGATCTGACTCTGTTGCATCTTCCTGCACTTCAATATATTGACATTGAGGTGCCAATATCAACTTTTTCAACTCGTCGAGCTCTAAATGCTTATAAAAACCCCTTTGTATTTTAAAATATACTCATTGTAAATAAAGTTTGGAGGAAATTAAAATACGTGTAAACAGAAAGGTGAAATCGCTCAGAATATGAATTCTTACTTCACCTACATGCACTAACACTTTACAAGACTGTGGGGAAGGGAGAAGAGTGAGTTGTGTCATCTGGTAGGATAAAATTGGAAGCCTCCCGGTTATCCGAAAATTCCTATGGAACCCCGGTCAACCGAAAATCCTTTGGTCTTATGCTTTTCGGATAACCAGGGTTTTACTGTATAACATATCAAGGACAATTTCAATATGTGCTATGGATGTTTTTCAAAAGAAAAAAAATACTACGGTGGTTAGCTGAAAAAGATCTGCAAGTTTTTATTGGTCATGTCTGGGACCTTCTTTCTTTGGTATTAATCAATGAAAGATCCCCGACATGGCAATATGTGAAAAATAGAATCATTTGCAGAAAACTTTAGTGGTCGTTGATGGTTAAGCAACAGCCAGTTTCCACCTTATACAAAAATTTTATTTTTTTTGGGAGGGGGGGGGGGGGGGGGGGGAGGGGGGAATCTTAAGAACCTTTCAGTTTCCGCATTAGGCTGGTTCCGGTTTGCATAGAATCCACCTTTGACAGATTTTACTGTAGTTAGTGCTAAAATTGCACAGTATTCACAATGTATTGCTTATTGGTTTCATAAATTTGAATACAAAACTCACAGCCAACTATTTTATGGAGTAACCAATGATATACAGAGGCCAGTCAAACCCGAAATACTCCTCAAGAATCTAATGGACCTAGATAAGTAAATTTGAAGGGAAAAATCACGTGGCATACATGAAAAATTACGGTAACTTAACGTCTTAATTTATTTTTTAGAATAACAGTAATCACTTGAACATTACTTTTGTGAACATGAGATTTTTATTTTACTTCCTTTAAAGATGAATTTCTTTCATACCTTATATACTTAACCCCTTCGCGACGAGCGTCCTTTACAGAATTTTATCTTTTACCACCGGTTTTACAAAACAGAAATTTTCGCGTAATTGAATTGCAGAAATGCTATCATTATATAAGGCAAATCTTACAATAAAAAGTAACTGGTGGGAATAATCTAGGATTCTGAGCATCTTATGTGTCACATATACGTGTCACTCGTCCCCAAGGGGTTAAGAAAGATTGTTATACCGACAGTATTATTCCTTGTGTGTGTCTAAAATACAACTCTTCATTTTCAACTTTTGTACACTTCAATCAAATTTAGCTTCACGATAATTTAAGTACTTTTTAAGGAATATTTTGTTTCTTTAAGGTTCATTTAAGTACTCCTTGTAAATTATTTAATTTCTAAGAAGTATAAGCCTGTACTTATCATGTAGTATCAAAAAATTAAATGGAATAGGAAAGTAACCATGTAATACAAAATATTTAGTCTGTTATGTTACCTAATCATTAACCAATCTACTGTAATTAAATGTGGTTACTTTTAAGGAGTAAATGCTCACTAAGAGAAACAGTTGAAAATTTTGAAATTTACAATGATGAAGTGAGCAGAAAACATTTTAAAAACACCATTACTCTGGAACTTCCAAGCTGATTTCAAAAGTTCTTTGAAAATAATAATGTTAATTGTCTCTGCTTAAAAATAAGTCTTCCCCCAGGGGTGATTCTGAGTAAAAAAAAAATTCTGAAATTCACAGCAAATTTTCTGAAAAGTTATAACAGAAGGGGGGGGTGTCCACTCCCACCACTTTTTGTTTGTTTTTTTGCGTTCTTTGACCAAATTTGCGTTTTTTCGGGATTTTTTTTACTAAATTTGTCGTTTTTCGCAATCTTGTGATGAAATTTGCCGTTTTTCACGATCTGTTGACAAAATGTGCCGTTTTTAACGATTTTCTGATGAAAGTCATGTTTTTCGTGCGATCTGTTGACAAAATTTGTCATTTTTTCGTGATCTTTTGACGCAATTTGCCGTTTTTTACGCGATCTTTTGACGAAATTTGCCGTTTTTCACAATATTTTTTATGAAATTTGCCGTTTTTCGCGATCTGTTGACAAAATTTGATCTTTTTTCGCGATCTTTTGACAAAATTTGCCGTTTTTTCGTGATTCTCTGACGAAAATCACGTTTTTCCCGCGATCCTTTGACAAAATTGACGACTTTTCTTCGAACGAATGACGAGGTTGATTTTTTCGGTGATCATTTGCCGAAATACCTATACATTTTATGTCTGAATTTTCGGATTTTTGACCGATATTTTCGGAAAATTCGGACAAGAATCACCCCTGGTTTCCCCCCCCCCTTTTTTTTAATCACTGTACCACTACCTTCAAGGAGGCATCAAAAGTGAAAACCATTCAAAAATTACAATCCCTCTTAAATTAATGGGACTAGAAACTTGAAAGTTGTAATGGTGTTTACTTTTAAGAGGTAAATGCTCACTAAGGATTGTTTCTAAAACATTCAAAATTGTGAAATGAGCAGATGTTCTAAAACTGCGATTACTCTGTGTTACAAGATGCTTGTAACATCTTTTATTAATATATGCATTCTAATTTGCATACATATATTCAAAATATTAATTAGGTTTATGTCTCTCATTAAATTAATTTTAATAATTTAAATTCAAACTCAGCAACATCTACAATCTTTATTTTTCTTTGATTTAAAAATATCTTTGTAACTTTTATTTTTATAATCTACATTCTCCCATTTTCCAGAAAAGAAATTTTATTGTTTCCTGTTTAAGGTTGATAGAATTTTATTGTATTCCATCATGTTTTTATTGTTTTTTAAAACTTATTAATTGAATCTTTACTTGAATAATATTCATGATCTATTGTTGTTTTCAAATATTCAAAATTTTAGGAAATTTTATTTCTTAAATAATTCTTATTTTAATTAATATTTTTAAAAAAATTTAGCATTGAAGTTTTTATTCACAACGCATTGCTTACTTTTTCAAATCACCACTATATGAATCATTATTTATTTTAACAGCCAATAAACCCTTTAACTTAATTTTAGGCAGATTTCATAAGAAATACTACCTATTACATTCTCCCCTATGTTGGAATTTCTGAAAATTTTTTGCAGATCTACGCCGATCATGACTCCCAGAACCCAAAACCACTCCCAGTTCAAAACTTTATATATATAGATCTATCTATCTATATCACTTTTTTATGGACACGATAACTTCAATAAATCTGCTCAAATCTCTTCCAAACTGATACATAAAATCAAGGGGCATAAAAGCTCGGTTAAGTTTGTTAATGAGCAAAATTGAACCAAGGAAAGGAAATGGGGGTGGGGCTTTTTGTGAAAACAGAAAAAAACCCATAACATTAATTATAATACATATCGAATCCGTTTAAAGTTATTAATACTTCTAGGAAAAGGGCCGAAAATTTACATATGACAGATTTTTTATATCATTAAAAATGGCCTCAAGGGAGAGAAAAAATAGGGGTTTAAGAAAAAAATTCAAAACTTCGTCAATTCACAAGATATCAAATCCTCTTAATATTATCTACAACTTTTATACTGATAAGTTTTTTATAGGACCAACCTTTACAGCAAAAAAAATAATAAAAACGAAAAAATTCCCACCGGCTACACCTAGAAACACATGTAGATTTCAAAGTGGATGGCTCCAACTGCTGCACCATGGCAAAAAGGTCGTTTCTTCTACAATTCTCAATAAACAGGCGCTCCACAATCTGAGTCTTTGAAATCTACCTGTGCCTGTAGGCCGAGTCGCCAGGGATTTTTTTTTTTTAAATAAAATGTTTATTATTATTTTTTATTAATTAATGGTGTAATATTAAATTAATGGTGTCAGATTTTGAATTTAAGAATGAAAATAGAATATTTTTTACCAGCAAGAATAAGTTTTAAAAAGCAATCATATTTGATCTGAACTTCTATCTATTTGCATTTTTTCGTGATTTTTTGACGAAATCTGAAATTTTTTTTCGAGATCTGTTGATAAAATTTGCGTTTTTTTTGCTATTTTTTGACGGAATTTGCCGTTTTTCGCGATTTATTGACAAAATTTGCCGTTTTTTTCGCAGTTTTTGACGAAATTTGCCGTTTTTACGCGATACTTGACGAAAGTCACATTTTTCCCCCACGATCTTTTGATGAAATTTACCATTTTTCGCAATGCTTTTCACGAAATTTGTTGCTTTTTCGCGATCTTTTGACGAAATTTGCCGTTTTTTCGCGATTTTATGACGAAAGTCACGTTTTTCCCGCGATCTGTTGACAAAATTAAGTCGTTTTACGGCGATCTTTTGACGGAATTTGCTGTTTTCCGCAATGTTTTTGACGAAATTTGCCGTTTTTTCGCGATTCTCTGACGAAAGTCATGTTTTTCCCGCGATCTGTTGACAAAATTTGTCATATTTTCGCGATCCTTTGATGAAATTTGCTGTTTTTCGCAATATTTAACGAAATTTGCCGTTTTTTCGCGATTCTCTGATGAAAGTCACGTTTTTCCCGCGATCCTTTGACAAAATTGGCGACTTTTCTTCGAACGAATGACGTGATTGATTTTTTTCGGTGATCATTTGCCGAAATACCGATACATTTTATGTCCGAATTTTCGGATTTATGAACGATATTTTTTTTCCCCCGCAAATCATTGCCTAATTTTTCGGAAAATTCGGACTAGAATCACCCCATGTCTCGTCTGGCGCATTTTCTTTTCGTTGCC
The DNA here is from genome assembly GCA_963931845.1 of Maratus michaelseni. NCBI lineage: Eukaryota > Metazoa > Arthropoda > Arachnida > Araneae > Salticidae > Maratus > Maratus michaelseni. The sequence continues at coordinate 299,470,923 of OZ007587.1, read as the reverse complement.
AGATGAAAAAGTGATTTTTTTTTTTTTAACAGATAAAAATCAGAAATTTTCTCAAAAATTTACGAAAAGTCGGAAATTCCGACTAAAGCCAGAAGAATCTCATCCCTGTTTATTATATATTTTGGGTGACATTTTTTCCAAGGAATATATTTTTTTATTTCCCATTTTATATATTTTTTTCGATTTTCGTCTTTTAGCGATCGGATTTAAAATTTTAAACAAAATATTACACTTCCACCGTTTTTCAAAATACATTTTTTTAAAGTAAAAAATTGCAATTTAAATACTGATTGCCATATTTATGGGCTAGGGTATGCACAAGGATGCCTTATGGTAATTACCGTATAGTCAGATTACAAGCGTGCAACTGAATGGGTCCTGTTAAAATTATTTCATTTTAATGATTTATGCAGGCAAAATAACTGAACCACATTATAGTGATCGCTGCATTAACGATGTATGGCTGAGAAATACACAGGGCCCCATTATTTTGATCACCTCATTAATAATTTATGGGCGTGACAGTACCAATTTACAATGATCGCCATTTATCTTAGGCAATCCCATTTTATTTGTTTCATCTGAAAGCTCTCCGCTCATCTTAGATAAATACGTACAGGGCCAGTAATATTTTGTCAGAGTAATTATGGAAAAAATATTATTAATGTCACGAAATATTTATTTACGCTTATATATATTATTTAGTTATTTTCGTATAGTTTAACATAAGGTATTTTATTTAAATTTCTCTGTTTGCATGTAAAATGCAATTTCTGGGCCCCAAGGGAAGTCAAGACAGTACGCTGCAGAATGTATCTGGGCCCCACTCAGAAGGGACTGGCTAGACGGACGAAGACCGGCTAGTCTAATATATAAAAGATTGAATTTCATCATGCTAACAATATATAAAACTTAAAACTAAGCAATGCATAAAACAGACAGATACATATACAGAAAATGCCTGAAAATTTCTATTCTATCTGAATATTACTGTATGGTGTATGAGTAGAAATTTTTTTTTTCAAAAAGTATAAAATGAGAAAGTACTTTATTACATGAACTTAATACAAGAACAAGTTAAGGTATTTTATAAGATGGCATATGTGTACATGTATAAATGTTAAATATTTACCCACACTTATAACCAAGTAAAAAAAAAAAAGTGAAATTTAAACAATTTTGTTTATAAAAAATAACAGTCAATCAGTGGGATACAGCTACTTAAGAAGATTTCTTTGAAAAGAGCACATTCTCCATAACCATATGAGGAGTAGCTAACGATTCAACACCTTCGTATGGATCTGCAAATAAAAAATAAATAATCACTAAAACTATTTTTTAATGAAAAATTAATTTTAAGCTCTTTTACCACTTAAATGGAACAAATATACAGTTAGCTTTCGTTTACATCAGGTCTATCCAACCTTTCAGCAAGCACAGGCACACCCCAGGCTAATGGTAAATAATGAAGGATGCCGTTTTTCACATGACTCAAAACAATATTATCACACTATAGTAGTGGTAGCACTTACATATATTTCACATTGGTAGTCATAAGTCCCCAGCTATTCAGGAACTCTAAGTAAAAATAATTTACGGAAAAAAACACAAATCATAGTAATTTTATAATTGCATTTTTCTGAGCGGTGAGGCGTCAAAAATATTCTTGAGGTAGGAGCTAGAAATCTTAATTGTGCCTGTACCTATAATAATTTAAAATAAATAACATAAACATGCAAATATTGTTAAGAAAAGTACCCTTAAAATAGAGATGATATACAAGAAACATGCGAAATGGAACCCATATGTTGACAGTCCTGGTTTACACAATATTACATTAATATTACAACTGTATGGTTCTACTAAATACAATCGGTTAAATGCAAAAACCATCCCATTGTTTGTATTTACTAGCAATGGCCAAGAAAACATTTCCTGTGATCATTCAAACCAACATAAATTTCAATATGTTAAAAATTTTAAACAATTTCACTTCATTATATTTATTAGAAATAGATGATATACATTAATCATCATTTGTATTGAACCTTTTTTGTATTTATCCATATTAGTATTCATCCAGCAATACAGCAAAATAACATATAACCTTTCATATTATTATATGCCATTTTTTTTTAGTTTTTGAAATAAAATTACTTAACTTTCAAAATCAACAAAAAACAGTTAAATCATTATAATAGAAAATTAGAAAGGGCAGGGGGATGCAGAGATCTGTTTTTTACCTTGCTAGAATGCAAAGTTGGAACATTCTGAATAATGTGCTTTCAATATTATTTTGCTAAAGAATTTTAGAAGATGAATGTGTAGCCCCTTTTCCTCCCATAATGAACTGGTCAGGACTTTTACTGACTGAAAAACCACATTGTTTTATATACTTGGGTTTAAATTTGTATATAGTTGTAGAAATTAACTCATGTAAATCACATTAATTGCCTATGTAATTAAAAACTCAAATAAAATATTTCAAAAGAAAATAATTCTTAATGGAGATTATTTTTAATTCACTACAGGTGGTCCTCAACTTTCACACATTTTGTAATTTCATACTGTACTTAAAAGTTACATTTTATTGATATAGAGTCCAATCCAGTTAAGATGCGTTTCAAGAAACCAGAGAAAAGCAGCATGTTATTGCAAGAAAGCACTTATATGTCTAACTAGCTGACCTGCTTGGCATTGCTCAGGCCTATGATAACCTTAAACATATCAAAAATCAAAGTTTTTTTTTTTTAAAGAAAATCTTTCCAAACAAACTTAATGTTGGGGTCACCATTGCCTTCAGCAGTGCATACCCTTGAATTTGTATGATTTTATATTTTAAAATGAAAATCTATCCAAACAAACCTAGAGTTGGAGGCCCCACTGCCTTCGGCAGCATACACCAGGCATGCTATGCATGTTCTGTCATATTTTAAATGAAAGACTGGCATATCCCGGGACTGTGATAATAATCTTAAATATACCTAAAATCAGTGTTGAATGAATTTATATATTGAAACAAAAATCTTTCCAAACGAACCTAATGTTAAGGGGGGGGGGGGGATGGCTTCAGAAGCATACACCTTCAAATTTGCATGTTTTATATTTTTAAATGAAAATCTATCCAAATGAACTAAGAAGCACTCATTATAGTGTTTGCTGATTTAATTTCTGACCAAAAGTTCCTGAGAAAACCTAAATAATGTAAAATGCACCCCTCCCCCCCTTTCACAAATCCTCTTTTAAACTCAAAATAATATAGATCGCTACTGAAGATGTGTTTTTCTCAGCACATGCATACAAATCAGGGCTGCGGAGTCGGAGTCGTGCCCATTTTAGGGCAAAAGAGTCGGAGTCTGAGTCACTAAAATACAGGCTGACTCCGACTTGTTTTTTCGACAGTTTGAAGTGAAATTAAACCATTTCCATGTAATTTTAAATTTATAAACTGAATTATTATTTTTATTTTTGGACCATATATATTAGGCAACCCAGGTTAAACAGACCCAATATACTGTCTAGTGTACAGCATATATGATTGAAACCTCTTTTTAATTGAAACTTCTAGTTGATATTTTAATCCTTTCTCTCGGTTTTTTGGGATTTGCAGAACTCGTGGAAATGCAAAAATTGTAAATATCTGCTATTTTTGGAGTTTACAGAACACAAAACATCATTGTAATAGAAACCTCTCCCCCCCCCCCTTTTTTTTCCTATTTTCCCTCAGATTCTTTGGGTCTGTGAGACCAGAAGCAAATGCCGAAATTGTAAATCCCCTCCCCCTTTTTTTCGTATGCACGGAACTCCCTAAATTATGTGATTTTTTTCCCCTTGAATCTGCGGTGTCCAAAATAATGATGAAATAGTAAAATTTCTCTTCTTTCTCCTTTTGATGTTCGTGTGTTGCAGCCCCGAAATAAAGACGAAATTATAAGATTAATGCCGGAAATATAAAATTTTCACATTTCCTTTCGAATCCACAAAACCCAAATTATTTCTAAAATTGTAAAATTTCAATCTTTATTTTTCTTTCCTTACATCGGAATTTTTCGGGTCTGAAAGACACACATTAACTCCAAAATTGCAACTTTTTGCATTTTCTTTTCCAAGTGAGCGGGATCTGAAATAGTAATATTTCCATTTTATTTACTTCTTTATTTTTCAATATTTGGATTTTTCGGATCTGCAGAACCCAAAATTGTACAACTAATAATGCTGAAAATATAAAAATTTTTCCCTTTTTTTTTTACGAAGTCATGAGAACAGAATTAATGCCAAAATAGCAAAATTTTCACTTTTATTTTTCTTGCATTCCCTCATAATTTTTCGGGTTCTTGATACCCCAAATGACACGTAAATTGTAAAATTTTCACCTGATATTTTTTGGGTCTGTGGGAATGGATATAAAACCAAAATTAAACATCCTTTCGCCCATAATTTAGTATAATGTATATTTGATATTACACCCCACATTTGGCATAAAATATTTTGGTTATTGTCTTAAAATGACATATCAACATAATATATGTTGTTTGGATTCATCTGATAGATCTTTGTGTGTGTTGTTAAAAGTAAATTTTGGAGATTTATTAGATTTCAACTGTTGTTTCTATCTAAATAGCTTCAAATTTAACTTTTTGATTGCAATTTACATTACATGTATATAAATATTTTACATACGGTTTTTGCACAGTTGTGACGTAATTAAATCATACCACATATAAAATTTACTGCACATTGTGTTTTTGTGTGAGTGTGCATAGAGTATTTGGGAGGAGGAGGGGGATGTTCAAAATATTTTCAGTCTTGACCAGAGTCGATTAATGCAGAGGCAAAGTTCCACAAGCATTTTATAAGAATATTTTTGCCTTATTTAAAAAAAAAAAAAAATCTGCATTTAAAAAAGGTGAAACTTTTTATACTAATATACCAATACTGTTGGAAGTTTGCCTCTGCAGTAATCACATGCTTCAAGGTCAAACAGGAATGTGGCAGTAGGTTGCAATATTGCCAGTTTTTTTTTTATTATTCCAATTGCTTGATTGCTGCCACATTTTTTAAATAATAATATTTCCTTTATTTAATAACAAATTTAATAAAGCGACTATTATTATTTCAAAACAAATGATATCAATGAAGCAATCTGAATAATAGGAATCAACAGGCAATACTAGTACTTTAGCTGTCCCGGAGTCTGAGTCGGATCCTTTAAAATTTCAGGAGTCAGAGTCGGTCAGCTTTCCCACTGACTCCGCAGCCCTGATACAAATGAAAATCCCTCAGCAAAAATTCTAGAGCAGAGACACAGAAAAAAAAAGTTTCATGAATGCATGAAAGGAGTTCCAGAAGAGACATCCAGAAATGGGTTAATATTGATTTTTTTTTTTTTTTCAAACTGGTTGCACTGTTAGAGAGATAAAAGTATGTACATATACAGAGCTTGGTAAATTTCATTTTTTTTCAGATTTTGAATAGTTAACCCGATGCAAGTTTCAAAAATTGGAGGGGGGACTGCGAAAAAAGAAGTTTGGGAAATATTATTTTTGAAAGGGTTATTATATTGATTTTTTTTTTTTTTAATGGACTGCACTGTTAGAAAGGTTAAAGTACAAAATTTAAGCATGTATTCTTTGTTTTATTGTACTTCAAATAATTAAGCAAATGTGCGCTGCAAAGATGTAAAAAAATTGTGTTTTCTGACTGTCAGTTTTTGATTTGGAGAGCATGCTTTCGATGGCATTGCTGGGGGACTTTTCATGTTATTTCACAATGTTCATTTGGTTTTTAATTAATATCTTGGTAAATTAACAACAACAACAAATTTGAGCCTTAGGTGCATCAACCTGCCTTGTACTATCATCATCCAAATTTTCAGACCTCTATGTGCAGTAGATTTCGCTAGCCATCACAGACTCTTTCCTTTTATTAGTATAGATTATCTAAATTAGTTTTACAGTTTTGGTTTGTATTTATCTTTTACAATAAAAAAATGCATCCTTTATTTTACATAACATTTAGATTAAAATTTATCTATATTAAAGTTAAACTCATTGTTTCTATAGGACTGATTGTGATAAAAGAAAAATATGGCTTCAAATATTCCTTAATAGTTGTTTAATCCACTACAACCAAAATATAAAAACCTTTTATTTTTTTTTTTTTGCTAACTTTTCCAACACAAACCAAAATCATTAATTGTCAAACAACACACTCATTAAGATCATAATAAAAACTTATATAAAGAGTACCTTAAAATCAGTCATTAAATTTTATTATAATGTTGGTAAGAAGCTACTCTTGTTAATCTTTGGTTTAAAATAAATGTGGTTACCATGAAGCAATGTAGAATAAAAAAGAAAAAAAAAAAATAGAAAATATGGAAAGGAACACACAACCAAGAAACAAATTAAAATCTATTTAAAAATTTTATTCCAGCCATATTAAGTTTATTCTTTTAAAATTAAATATTTTTCTACAGTTTAATTCTTGTGAAATCAACACACACAATTATCATTTACACATTGCCATGAGAGACAGCCAATTGCACTAAATAAAGGAAAGTGATTACTAGGCAAAGAATTAAACGTTTTTTTTAAAAAAAAAGTAAATTTGTTCCTTACAAGCAGTGGAAAATTTAAAAAGTTATAAAAAATTACGATTGAGTGTAAAATAAGTTATGAAATTTAAATTTATAGGTGCAAAATATAACTAACTATTGCTGATTTCGAACCCTGGTTTTGATCTGTTATGACTGTTTTATAACTATTACCAATACCAAGTTATTACAAACATATTTCTTAAAATCTTTTAAAAATACAATTCAAAGAAAGAAAAAAATTAAAGTAAAACAAAAGTAATAGTATCCTTTTAAAAGCCAAATTTAGTTAAATTAAGTAAATAATCTAAAAATGCAATAATTTTAAAATGTTTTCATTGAAAACAATAGAACACATTATTCCAAAAAGGCAATAAAACTATTCTTTTAGAAATAACCACTCAATTTCAGTGATTCTAAATTTTTTTATGTCACTGTTCTTCCTAAAGTGATTTTTCTATTATTGTTATTTACAAAACTTATAAAATAATAGTTATTTAAATAGCAAAAAAGATCAACAAAATAATTCCTTGTACACACAACAATCTAAATAGAATCAAATAATTTAAATATTTACCAGTAAATATATAATCATCCAAATCAATAAATTCATCACGTCCTTCCAATGTTTCAAGAGCTAAATTTGAGCTTGGTAAAAAAGGTAATCTCCTTGCCTGGTAAAAATAATAAAATAAAGAGTTACAATACAACAAAGTTACAATTTAAGCTAAATAAAAGAAAATATTTAATTACAAAATTTATTATATTAAAATCAGACTGTCTGTATTTCACAATTACTCCTTTTAGAAATGTGGCACGGGAAACAATTAACACCAGTTAAATGCATGGATTTGAAAATGTCGAATAAGTTCTCAGAATTTTAAATTAGTTTCAGATACATTAACATTTTAGTAACTTTTAACAAAACTCTATTTTTGTGGATAAAACAAGGAAAAGGAGAAATAAAACAGATTATATTTTTATTGATGTCATTTCTTATTAAAATTGAAAAGATAAATTATTTTCAATTTAAATAGATAGTGAAAAAATCTTAATTAAATTAATTTTTCCAAGAAAAGTCAAAGAAATAGAAACACATTTTCAAATATTCAAGCTTTATGAATCAATTTATTCTACAATATCATAAACAATCTGTCGGCATATTATCATTTAGAAATCATTACATCATAAGATTTTTTTTCAGCTTTACATTCAATCAAGGAGGAAGATTTAAGTTTCTTGCATTTAGGTGGACAATTAACCCCATGGGGTTCCAGATGAAAAAGTTTTAGTGAAACCTCCTATATGAACACCATAAAAAATATATAAGAAATGGAATATTTTTTCCAATGGACTGTACAATTTATTTTCATTAATGAGAGAAGTTTTTTGCCCTTTCATCCCTAGATGGCGTTACGTGAACAGCATGTCAATTCATTTCAGACTTGAACAGCGAACGAAGCGCACATGCAATTGTTAAGTATATTATTGTTTTTGCTATGCGTGTGTTGTGAGTAAATGGCGTCTAATTTCGGCGATAGTGGTTATTTGCCAGAGACAGATGACAATAGTAGTGACTGTGATATCGATTTATCTTCTATTTCTGAAGATGATGATGAAAATGAACCATGCCGTACAGATTAATTTGAAATAATAAGTGATTCTTCTGTTGACGCACGGCAAACTCTACTACTTATAAAAGATCGTGAGTATGATATTCATAAGTTTCTTTGAATTCATTCTTTGATGATAACACTGAAGCCTGAAAATGTTTTTAGTTTCATTACACCAAATATCCTAAATTCTTTATGTAAATGGCCTAACAAAAGAGCGGGTATGTATTTCATTGAAAAAGGTAATTATAAAATGAAGGTACATGGACTGATATGGTAGGACATTACTTACTGTTTTAGAAATGTATGCATTTATGTCTTTAGTACTAATGATGGGGATTATTCATTATCCTACAATAAAATCGTATTGTAGTAGAAATTTTTTGTGCGGTGGCTTATCCGCCAAAATTATCAGCAAATCGTTTTTTCGCAATTTTTGAAATGTATTCACTTTTCCGACCGAAAGTGTGCTCATAAAGCTAAACCTTTGTCACATTTATTTATGTTTTCTGCTGCAATTCATGAACTCACTACAACGCTCATTGATATTGGAGGCATCTGTGCTTTGGACGAATGCCTATTACTGTATGAAGGACGACTTTATTTCAAGCAATATATAAAAACTAAAAGAAGTAAGTCTATTTGGTCTCAAAATGTTTTGTCTTTGTCCTTCGGATCCAAAATTTTATGGATATACATACAATTTTGCTCTCTATATTGGGAAAGACATTTATAATATTTCCCATATTCCTCAAACTGATAATTTGACAATATCCAAAAGAGTTGTTGTTTATTTACTGCAAAACTTATTTGATTAAGGTAGAGAAGTCATTCTTGATAACTGTTGCCTTTCTGTACGTCTTGATAAATTCTTACCAAGTAGAAATAATTACACAACAGGAACAATAAGAGTAAATCGTGGTGTTCCAAAACAACTTGTAAATACAAAACTATTGGAATATCAAGCTTGTTTTATCTGAAAAAATGATATATTAGTAGTGAAATACAAAGACACACGTGATGTGTACGTGTTGAAAACAAAATTGACAGCAGATTTTGTGGAAAAAATTTGACATAACCAAGGCGCTACTTAGAAATATTATCTAAAACCCAAACTCATTGAACATTACAATGAAAATATGGGTGCAGTCGATGCAGTAGATCAAGCAGTGGAACCATATAATTGTGCAAGAAAAAGTTATTTGTGGTTCAAAAAAGTCCGATTCCATATTGTACAAAGAATGGTACTCAACGCCAGTGTATTTTACAACATATCACATTCAAAACAAATTGGACTATATCCATTCACTGTAATGGTATGCGATGAATTCTTCAAAAAGCATTCTGACAATTACACAAAATGTAAAAAGGACTACAAAAATGACCCTCCAAAAGACCTTCACAAACTAGTTGACAAAGAAGGTTCTAGAAGAAAGCAGAAGAGATATTAGATGTACTACAATGTAGATAAAAAAGGCAAAATGACTACTCATTCATGCATGCATGCCATGTTCAAAAGCCTTTTGTTCAAACGAACATTTCCAGCAATATATCGCAAAGATCTGTAATGTAATTTTGAATTTTTTTTAATTCAATACATATGTAAATAATTACATAATAAACATAATTTTAAATGGTATTTATAATTAAATACATAGCACTTATAATTAATAAAAGGTAATTAAAATTAAATACATGGTTATTTATAATTTAAATATTTATAATTAGATTTTCAACAAATTATTTTTTAAAGATGGCAATTAAAAAATGCCGTTGGAAATAAATTTGAACATAATAAATAAAAAAAATACCTACATTTTATGTGTATGAAAACAAAACAATATTAATATGATTTTTATTTTTTTAACATGTTGTCCTCTGTAGCATGGAATTACCCATGCCTGATACATGAATGATTCTTGTTCTTGTTGTCGAGAAAAGGGAAAATGATACTGGTTTTTAGATTTTTATTGACGTCATTTTCTTATTAAAATTGAAAAGAAAATTTTCTTTCAATATAAATGGATGGTGAAAAAAAAAATTGATCAAATTACATTTTTCAAGAAAATTCTAATAAATAATAATAATAATAATAATAATAAAACTGCACAGCTCCAAGCTTCATTAATTAGTTTTCTTTTCCACAAAAAAGTAAAAAATATATAAAATCTTCTGTCGACCAAATGACATCTAGAAATCATTCCATCATAACTTTTTTGAGTGTCAGCACATTCAGTGAAGGAGGTTAAACATATAAAAATTTAAGCTTTTTGCATTTAACCGGACAATTGTTGCTCTTATTTAGAAGAAATGGATTTAAAGAAGAAACAGCTTTTCAACTAATTACTTCTTAAAGATGGCAATTAAAATTTTTCACAAAGGCACAAAAAGTAGCATTATTAAACAAGAAAAAATACATTTTTTAAGCATTTATTTTAATTTATAAATTGAAATACTTTTGTATAAGTTCATCAAGATGACATCATTTTTGTTCCACCCATTCCAAAATTAGAAGCCAATAGACAAATCTTGACAATACATTAATTAACACAACAAATCTTTTCTAAATGTACAATAAAAATTTATTTTTAAACATCAAAACATACCATGCAATTTAAAAGCAACACATTGGGTTACTACACAGCTAGTGATTTGATTATATATATTTTTTTAATTTGCTATAAATATCATTTTTGATAATATCTTTATAATCACCTATAATCATCAAAATATTAAAATAACTGTTAGAAAATCTGTTCAGCTTGAGTTTAAGTAAGGTTACAATCTTTCTATTAAACCTATGAATTTTTCTTACTTATTTCTTCATTAGATAGCACTTGAGAATCTTAACAATTAAACATAACTAATCTAACATGAGATTACTAATATGCATATGTTTCCTAGTAATGAGGTAAAACAATTTTAAAACATTCAAATCTTTCAAGGATAATATTTTAGGCTTTAAAATTACTAAAGACAGTGAGTGTAGTGTGATCAGCTTCATCTCAATCTATATGTAACTGATAGGGAAAATGAAGAATAAAAACAATAAACAACTAGACTATTTTCAGTAGAATGATATTTCAAATGCAAGTAATGATGCGATATCACAAATCAATTTGCAAAATAAGTAAGAAACATACACACATGGATACACAGAGACAAGAGGGAAAACATTTCTATGATCAAAATTTTAAGATGACGGAAAAGGAAATTGGAAAGTACAGTAATTTATTGAGAAAATTAATAAGTTTTCTGATAGAGAAAGAAAAAAAAAAGAGGAGGTTAAGAAATACAAAATACATTAACAGTTTAATCTACTCTATAAAAATCTGACTACATGCATGTCTATATTTCACATCTATTCCTCCAAGAATATGACAGATGCAAGCTGAAAACCAAAACAAACATAACATTTTAAGAAAGATCCAATTATTTTATAAAAGTTCTTGAAATTTCAAAATTTAAATTAATTTCTGCTATAAATTCAAATAGTGGCAATTGAGTTATACGAACCTTATATGATAAGAAAGGGGGGAAAAAAGAAAATAATGAACATTTTTATCAATACTACTTTTTTTTTTTTTATTTAAAATAAAAAATATCAATTTAAATAGATGTTTAAGAATTCTTAAAGGTCCTAATTTAATTAGTTTAAATTGAATTAGTTTAATTCATAAAACAAACGTTTTTCTACGATTGTGTCAAATGATATCATTTTCAGAGACTTTTCATTTCAACAACTCCAAAATTAAGGGCAAATATTCAAAGGATGAAATGCTTTTGTCTGTAATAATGACATTGGAGAAAACTGCAACATTTAACTGAAAAAAAAATTCAAGTGTAATTTTTATAAGTTTTATGTAACTTATGTTGCAAATATAAATAAAGCTATTATTTTAAAACTTTCTAAATGCTGAATAGAATTAACCTCTCTCCCTTCCTTCCTCAAAGTTAAAAGATCTCATAAAACAAGCGCAACACATCAGGTTGCCACTCGGTACTATTTCATTATTTTATCAAATAAATACAATGTGAGTTTCAACAGAACATAAAACCTAGAGAACCTGCATACAAAACAATTACAAAAGGCTACTTTAATGTGTGACAAATATTATTTTATGGAAAAAACATGTTTAAAATTTAAATACAGTAAACTCTGTCGAAGGTAAAATTGATTGTGATTGAAAAAATATTTTGTCCTAGACAGAGTTTACTGTAATTGAATACTATGAAAATGATACTAAAACAAAAGAAAGTGGATCCATGAGAAAATCTCATGCTTGGTTTCAACTGACCCTATATTCAAAGAAAAAGCTTACTTTATTCACTGAATTTTTTTCATGGATGAGTCTCAGTGGAGCATGTAGACCTTGAGTTGAACGTAGGAAATCCATTCGCATTTTTTGACTGGTAGCCTTGTACTGCAAAATTAAAACAGATTTTAAGGAAATTCTGTTTAATATTTCTATTTACAAGCATTTAAGTAAAGCCTTTGCAATGCCACACTTACATCTATTTTCTGATGAAATAGATGTAATAGGAATTGGTCCTAATGTCCTAAAATTCCTAAAATTTATCATCATAACTGTTATGTTCATGACTATTTTACTCAATAATTTCAAAGTAGAAAATAGATAATCTGATTTCAAAATTTACAATACTAATTTAAAAATACTAATATTTCTATAATAATTTCATTTGTGATGTTAAAAACATAAGACAACATCAATATTATACTAATTTTTAAAAAGCTAATTAAAAAAATCCATTCCTACATTTAAACTATTTAAATACTATTTTTAATGTCTAAGCATTTAATGGTGCAATAGAGAGGAATACAACCTAGGATTTTAATTGATTTCCAAACCTCAAAATCCCCCAGTTTTCAGAATTTATGAATCTGTTATATTATGTAGAAATATACCAAATTACATCTACTACAAAGTAAAATAAAAAGCTCTAAAGTTTTCAGATAACTACTCTATATAATTTACCATGAGAAGTTTTTATATCTGCAGATTCCTAAATTCTTACAAAATAAAACAAAAAACACATTTTCAACTATGTGGATTTTGGTCTACCTGAATAATGCCCTTGATTTCTAAATAGTAGTTAAGTTTTTACCTGTTTGGAATGAGTACTGAATGTAAAATACAAGTAATTATTCACAAAAATATATTGTCAGTCCTTCATTGCAGGTGTGATTCATGCATCAAATTTATGTAAAGGATAATATATAGAAAGGATTTAAAGCCTTAAGATTTACTTAAAAAAAAAAAAAAAAAAAAAAAAAAAAAAAAAAAAAAAAAAAATGTAGAAGCTTTTATCTGTCTGAATACAATGTACAATTTTTTTTCTATTGAAAAATAATTAGCTTTTATACATTGTGGATTTGATATAAAAATGACATGCATTTTCACTTCGTAATTGATGACCTGCAAATCGGGTCAGCCAGTGCATAATCTATAATACCTACTTATAAAACATCTAATATTGAAAAGCAGGGTAAATGGTAATGAGAGCATATTGGCAGTGTCAAAGTAGATACAAAGTAACTAAACAGTTTTAAGTTTAAGATAACTAACATTCATTAAAGCAATATAAAGCATAAATGAATAAATATATAGCAATGGTAATTTAAAATAAAAAACAGCAAGTGATAAAAATAAAGCCAGTACAGGTCAATTCCATAGTAACTGACATAACACTTGATCATCGAATTTTGTTTTCAAAACGGTGTAGAAAATTTACTAATAAAGCTAGAACAAATTTTTACAATTTAAAATATTTCTTACTAAGGATTTTATACCCAAATACCTGCAGATTATTTCAATCTCTCTTTTAGTCCCAAAAATTGCAATTCAAAATTCTGTAACTGATTAACATAAAAAATGGACAAACATTTTTGTTCTGCCTTCATTGAAGTGTAAAAATTATCAAAACTATCCCATTAAAAAAAGTGATTTAATGTTCTCAACAACACTAAGTAATGACAAATTAAAACCGTAACTTGTTTAATTAATTTCTGAACAATAAAAAAGAACAAATGGGTAAGTGTGATCGAAGATCGCACAAAGGGTTTCGCTTAATATTCCTTTCAAAACACTTTATCCTTTCTTTAATAAATCTAAATAAATTACATTAAAAAAAAAAAATCATGTTTTTATAAAGTAAAAATTTACCAGTCTATTTTTCTCGTTTTTCCAAAAATCTGAACTGGTCCAATAGCGGTTTGAGCCCGCTATTATATTCTGCCATAATAATATCTGTCATGTGGACTAAATGTGATATTAAAAAAAAAATCAATTTCAACATTAAACATGTTGTATAGACCTTCATAAAGTTAAAATATGCCAATATTTCCATAATCTGGTTTTTATCAGGATTCAATACATTCCTCAAACTCATATTAGTCCAGGCATTAGGGGATAAAAAAGAGCAAATAAAGGAAAGTTTTGGTGTAGTTTTTTTTTTGGGGTCCCTTTATGTTTTTTGGGTTGCTGAACACGAATCCGAGGTTTTCCAACAAAATTTTTTTCGGGAAATATGTTTTTTTACAAAAAACGTGTAAAAAAACGGACTTTTTTCCGTTTTTTCAAAATAATTTTAAAATTCTGCATTTTACGTGAAAGTCGGCAATATATGAATTAAAGAAAAGAAAATGTCCTATATTTTATGTAATGAAAGTTTTTTTCTCTGATCAATGGTTTAGCCGTGAGAGTGCCACAAAAAAGGGTGTTAAAAACAAAAAACTGTAAAAAAATGGGAATTACGGTAGTGTATGTCGATGTAACATAAAACTAACCATTTTACGCAAACGGTAACCATTAATGATACTAAAGATTATATGTTTGACTGTATTTTATGCATTTGAGGTAGAGGAAAAGTGCGGATCCTGCGCCAGGGAAAGGTGGGAGCAGTGGAGCAGTTCCACCTTCTCTCATGAGTCGAAGGTGCTCCTCCGCCGGAGTGCTCATACTGTAAAATTGGGAGGTGTAAAAGACAAAAAACTGTAAAAAACGGGAATTACGACTTGGTATGTCGATGTAACATGTATTCACAATATTGAAAAAAAAAACAATATTTTTCGGCACTTTTTTCGATTTTTCTTAAAAAACTCAAGCTTAGTGCATTTTACAGAAAAAAGTCACTTTACCATTTTGTAGAGCATAAAATTCTCTACAACATGCAGTATTCAGGTTTGCAAATTGTCCAAATAGAGGGTAAGATACAGAGCCGGGAAAATAGGGTAAAATTTGCAAAAATCCACTAAAGACATTAGTTTTTGCTTAATAACCTACTTTTAATGCGTTTTACAGACAAAAGCACTTTCACCATTTTGTAGAGCATAAAATTCTCTACAACATGCAGTATTCATGTTTGTAAATTGTCCAAATAGGGGGTAAGCTACGGAGCCAGGAAAATAGTGTTAAATTTGGAAAAAATGTAAAAATCCACAAATGACGTAAGTTTTTGCTTAATAATCTACTTTTAGTACGTTTTAGAGACAAAAGCACTTTCACCATTTTGTAGAGCATAAAATTCTCTACAACATGCAGTATTCATGTTTGTAAATTGTCCAAATAGGGGGTAAGATACGAAGCCGAGAAATAGGGTTAAATTTGGAAAAAAATGTAAAAATCCACAAATTACGTTAGTTTTTGCTATAACTTACCCCCTATTTGGACAATTTACAAACATGAATACTGCATGTTGTAGAGAATTTATTATATATATTAGTTATAGTTATATATATTAGTTATTAGTTAATATATTAGTTATATTAAGCAAAAACTAACGTCAATTGTGAATTTTTACATTTTTTCCAAATTTTATCCTATTTTCCTGGCTCCGTATCTTACCCCGTATTTGGGCAATTTACAAACCTGAATACTGCATGTTGTAGAGAATTTTATGCTCTACAAAATGGTAACTCTGCTTTTGTCTGTAAAATGCACTAAAATTGAGTTATTTAAGAAAAATCGAAAAAAGTGCCGAAAAATATTGGTTTTTCCAATATTGTGAAAAACGCACAAGGTCTAGAAGGTCGAAAACGTGGTTTTTTATTAGAGGGTCAACATTTACAACATACCCAAAAATCAGAACTACCCGAATTTTTGTAAGGTAAAATGCTATTTCTACTGGACTACAATGTTACCGCCTCTTAGAATACGAGCTCTCCGGAGAAGTAGCAACTTTGACTCATGAGAGTAGCTGGATCTGCCCCACTGCTCCTACCTTCCCCTGGTGTCGGATCCGCACTTTTCCTCTTCCTCAAATGCATAAAATATAGTCAAACATATAATCTTTAGTAACATTAATAGTTAACATTTGCGTAAAAGGATTAGTTTCTATGTTACATTGACATACAGTACCGTAATTCCCTTTTTTTTTTACAGTTTTTTGTTTTTTCCACCCATTTTTGAGGCACTCTCACGGCTAAACTATTGATCAGAGAAAAAAACTTTCAATACATAAAATGTAAGAAATTTTATTTTCTTTAATTCATATATTGCCGACTTTCACGTAAAATGTATAATTTTGGAATTATTTTGAAAAAGAAAAAACGGAAAAAAGTCTGTTTTTTTACACGTTTTTTCTAAAAAAAACATATTTCCCGAAAAAAATTTTGTTGGAAAACTTCGGATTCGTGTTCAGCGACCCGAAAAACATAAAGGGACCCCACAAAAAAAACTACACCAAAACTTTCCTTTATTTTCCACCAAATGCCTGGACTGTATGACGTTATAATCACTTGCTGACGTCATATCTACTTGCTTTCTCTATTACTCATATTGATACTCTCTTTGTATTATTCTGAAACATTTGAAAAAGTCTGTTAAACTTCCAATATGGCATCAGATTAATTTTCTTTTTAATTCTCTAATGACATCATATCAACCTGCTTTCTGTACTTACACATACTCCTTGTATTATTGAGAAATGTTTGAAAATTTCCATTTTATTACCTATATGACGTCATATTAATCTTTTTTCAATTGGTGAAACTTTTTATTTTATTTTCATTTTTCATGTGGAAATATTTCAATAGAAATTTATTGTGGATTTTTAATTGTTGGCAACAATTATACAACTGTAACAAAAAATGTTAAAATTTTATAGGGAAAGGCTTTTTGGTTTTTTATCTCTCTATATTAAAATAAGATTTTTTCAAAATTTTATGATTTTCAGCTTCATAGTAGGTATTCAGCTATAAGTACCAAAATTTCAAGTCTGTAAGTTATGTAGTTTCTGAGAACCGGCTCTGCGATGGACAGATAACATAGCTGGGCAAATAGGGTTACGTGAGACAAATGAAACCCTAAAAAATGGCATTTACACATGTAACTGATGTAATTTTTATTGTGTAACTGACGTAACATTATGACTTTACAAAGACAATAATGGAACTTAACTTAGTTTGTAAACATTAATTTACAATGCCTTTTAATTAGGATTTTATTATAGAACATAAAAATAAAAATATCAAGTTTTCCAATCATACTCTTAAATTAAACATATAAATTTTATTTCCTCTCCAAAATGAAAATTTTCTGTGGAATTGCCCTACACCGACATCAAAAGTGGTTCCTGATAATATGCAGTTTGTCAGTAAAAATATATAAAGTCACTTAGTGTGATTGCGTCAAAATAACATAAGTTTTTTCTGATTGTTATTTTGACAGTTTATGGATGCAAGTGTGTTATTGTGATCTGCATATTTTTAGGATATAACATTTTTACTTATGTTACACGGATTGCCAAGGTTAACTCTGTGAAACGGGGTGGTTCTGCTATATTAAAATAAATTTATTAGTTTCAATATGTACATAAAAAGAAAAAAAAATTATTTATCATATTTTTGTAAACTTTTATTTAAAGTTTAAAATTTGTAGATACTGCAATTTTGACTCTCTGCCACTTTTACCTGATTTAGAAATTTTTTTTTTTTTATTAGCTACCCATCCCTACCCTACATTACAGTCAACACATTGTCCACCCGTGTGAAGCCAGGGTAGGCGGCTAATCTCTAATATTTAACGAGTTATAACTTTTTTTTATTGGTAAAAAACCCTGTATGTCACAACTGCAATACAAAATAACATGTATAAATTTTTTTTTTTGGTGCAAGTGAATACGTCTTACTAAACTATTTTTAAATCATAATTATCATCTGAAATCATTCGGCCATTCTCCAGTGAGAAAAAAAAATTCTGTTCCGGATGTGACAAAAATTAATAGAAATTAAATGCTTAAATTTGCTAATGAAATGCATTAAAAGTTTCTTCATAAATGAAATTTCATATCTTAACATTATATCTGTAGCCGTACTAAAACTTATTTCATAGAATTGAGAGGAATATTTTATCATCCACATATAGAATTTCAAGTGAAAATATGAATTTTAATGAACCACACTTCACGAGTTAATCATAATTAAGATTTTTTTTTTAATGAATTTAAAATTTTACATCAGATGTCAACTTTTCTGCAGATTTGGCAATATATGGCTGATTTGAAATATTTTTTCTTTAAACGCTTATTTTCCTTGGAGTTCAAACTTAAAACATTCAATATTGTTAATGACCACTATCAAATGTTCAAGAAAAAGATGCATATCACTCATGTGGTAAAAAAGTGAAAGATTTAGCAGAAAAAATGGGAAAAATAAATTTATTGTAACTGATGACTGGCTTCAGGATTACAGAAAATATAAAAACATAGTTTTCACAGAGAACAATAAATATGCTGATCTGCCAACTTCAGAAAAATGAATTAAAGAAAAATAGCCAAAATTTATGCTTTGATAGTGCAACAGAAAACGTCTATAGCACCGACAAAACAAGGCTCTATTTTAAAACACAACCAGAACATATGTATTGAATCAGGATTAGCACAAAAGGATAGGAACTGTGCTTTTGAGGATATCAACTTACATTTGTTTCAGATTTCTGTAACGGATGACCAGTACACATTTGACTCCTTACAGAAGTAAACCTAAAAAAAAATTAAATTAATTTGATTTGAATTAATAATGACCTATGTACATTATCTAGGCCTTTATACACATCTTTAGCAGCCAGGGGAGATTCAGAGTAGATAAAAAAAAAAAGAAATTCTGAATTTCACAGCAAACTTTCTGAAAAGTTTCTCCCCTCACACAAACAGAGCTACAGAAATTACTCAGGGACAAAAATGTCTGAATTAGAGTTGTGCATTGGTTTGGGCAATCTGATTTTAACTGATCTGATCAGAGCACTAATTGTTTTTGTTATAGGTTGGGTGACTAATTGTTTTCAGATTGGGTTGGGCTGAATTTTGATTCTGGCATGTTTGATTTCAGCAAAAAAGAATTCTTTTCCTCCTTTAAGTAAGCATGCAACCATTTTGACTACTATTTTTTTTCACCGTAAGCTACTAAAGCAACTATTTTTGGCTTTCAGGATCCAAAGTAACACTTTTTGAGTACACAAGACCTGAAATAATTAGGAAATTCAACAATTTTGTACATTTTCTTCCAAGTTTGCAAGACCTGAAAAAAATGCAGAAATAGTAAAGTTTGGACTCTTTTTACCAGGTCCATAAAACCTGAAATAAGTCAGAAATTGTAAAAATTTTCCTTCCCCCCCCCCCCCCCAAATCTGCAAGACCTGAAATAACGCAGAAATTATAATTTTTTTCATTTTTATCTTTCTTTCTTTTTCTTGAATTTTTTAAATATGTTCAACCTGAAGTAACGACCCAAAATAGCTCTGTAATTGTAAAATTTTGGTTTTTTTCTTCTCCTCTCTGATTTTTTGGGTCTGCAAGATCCAAAATAATACAAAGCTTTTTTTGTTCTCCCTTCTTTCTAGGGCCGTACCGAGTACTCGGTATTTACTCGGTACTCGGCATACTCGGCCAATTTGCCGAGTACTCGGTACTCGGCTAAATTTTGGGCCGAGTACAATACCGAGTAGTTGTAAGAATTTCATTTTTAAGCATTATTATCATTTTTGAAGCCAAAGGAATTTATAATTGACCTGTAAAAGTTATTTGAATATAAAAACATATAATATATGCAATTATTCATAAAAACTATTTACTTAGTATCAGTGCCGTAGCGAAAGAAAATTTTTGGGGGGGCAAAAGGCAAGATTGGCCGACTCAAAAATGTTTCAAATCCGATTAATGTAAAATAGTCAATCTGTCGCATTATTTCTTAATTAATAGTTTTTGCAATTAATTTTAACTGATTAATTATAATTGATAATTAAAAATAAAATATATGATTTTGTATTCCTAAAATGTTTCTTATAGATATAACTCAGTAATTATTTAAAAGATTTACCAAGAACTTTACTGGAGAAAAAGAAAGAAAATATGTATTGATAAGAGAAAATCGTACAGTTATATTTGTGAAAAACACATGTGTTTAGAATGATAGAGAGAAGTGAACCTGTATGTTATGCTGTCGCGAGGATAGTAACACACTCTTAGTCTTTTTTAGTTTGTATCGGTAAACATCTAACCAAAGGACGTTTCGGCGCCGACAGGACAAATCCGTCTCCTCTCTTTCTTAGTCCAGTAGAAATAGCGCAAAAAAGGGTATTGCCTTGCAAAAATTTGGGTAACTCTGATTTTTGGATTTGTTGCATTGGTTGACCATCTAATAAAAAAAAAAACAAGTTTTCGACCTTCTAGACCTTATGCGTTTTTTACAATATCGAAAAAAGCAATATTTTTCGGCACTTTTTTCGATTTTTATTAAATAACTCGATTTCAGTGTGTTGTACAGAAAAAGCACTTTCACCATTTTGTAGAAGATAAAATTCTCTACAACATTCACTATTCATGTTTGTAAATTGTCCAAATAGGGGGGGGAAATACGGAGCCAGGAAAATAGGGTAAAATTTGCAAAAAGTGCAAAAATCCACAAATGACGTTAGTTTTTGCTTAATAACCAACTTTTAATGCGTTTTAGAGACAAAAGTGTCATAATAAAGTTTGTAAAGCATGAAGTAGTCTATAAGTTTCATTTATTAGATCATTAAATATCTATAATACTCTAAAAATCAGAACACACGATTTATGGTTAAAACAGGAAAATACCGCCTGACAAATCACTAATTTAAAAACGAGCTTTTATTTTTGATATTGATTAAACGATGCAATTAATTAATTATAGCATGTACAATAAAAGGTAACTGTTGAATAGTTGAGGGGGTGAGGGGGGAGCGAAGTTAACCAAAAAACCTAGTCGGTAGATATAAGCGTGGCAAAGAGATTGAGCCAAGAATTCAAAGTCGAAAGTAAAATTAAGAGCTGGGAATAATGTAAAAGAATACTTGAAAGATAAATAAGACATAATTTAGAAATTTTAAAAGGGAAAAGGAGTGTCTAAGGCCGAAAGTAAGGGAGGTGGGAGCAAAAGGAGCAAGTGGCCCGGGTGCTAGAATTGAAAGAGAAGAGGGCACACAATGAAGATTTGGTTTGTTGTGTTTATATTAATTTGACCCACATATTTTTGTTAGTTCGTCAATGGTAAATGTATCTCAGGTTGCAAATGTTAGTCCAAATAGAAAGAATACCAAAAATTATACTTGATAAGACAGAAACCTGTATAAAGAGGAATTGTTTTCTGGGGTTTTGAATTCAATTTTAAATTTTAAAATAAAGAAAATATCAGAAACTTATCCTGAACATAATCAAAAAAGTATAAATGTGCAGAAAGAGCTCGTCGCTGGAAGATTCATACTTCTGCTGAGGTGTTAAGTTCAATGAGACCATGTTTCCACAGATGCCACAAGAAAAATTGTTGGGGAATGAAAAAAACAAAAAACTTTTCATTTCTATGCTTCGAAATGAATTTGAAAAAGCACAAATGATCACTAAGCAGGCCACTGAAGATGCAGATGTGCTAACAGAGAACACAGCTATATCCTTAGCCCGTGATTACGATGCTGTCATTGTCAATGGTGTAGACATTGACCTTCTTGTTCTTGTTGCTTCTCTAGTTCCAGACAATGTTTATTTCCGAAGGACCGGGAGAGGGAAACTGCCTGATGTTATCTACTCCAACAAGTGTTTCAAGTTTAAGGAAGTTGCACAAAATATTCTTTTAATTCATGCAGTAAGTGGTTGCGAGACCACTTCTGCGCTCTACACCCATGGGAAAATGAAATATTGCAGAATTCTTCAGAACCCATCCCTGAACAAAAAAGTTCAAATCTTTACAGATTCAAATGGAGTGAGGCACAAACTTGTTGAAGCCACAGAAGCTGTATTTCTTGCCCTGTATGGAGGTGATCCCGGCCAAAACTTGAATGTATTGCGGTATGTCAGCTTCGCTAGAGCAGCTAACAATTTTAAATTAAATTTAGCGAGACTACCACCTACTCGAAATGCTACTGAATATCATGCATTCCGAACATACCTACAAGTGCAGACACGGCTGGGAAACGAAAAGGATCCTCTCGAATGGGGCAGGAAGAGGGGTGGTCATGGGCTCATTTCAGTAACCATGATGAACGAACCCGCCCCTCAAACTCTACTCGATTTCATATCTTGCCAATGCAAAAAATATTGCAGTACGAAGTGAAGTAGTAGAAAATCCGGCTTGAAGTGCTCAGTTATCTGTGTGAAATGCCACAACCAACTATGTGGTAACGGTCCTGATATTATACTGGACCTTGAGGACTTTGATGACCTAGAACAACCAATCGAGTCAAGTACAGAGACGGATGATGAAGTATCTGAGACAATGGCATCATTACCAGGGTCAAGCAGCAGAAAAAGGAAACATATATGACAAAGCGACTATATAATACTTACTATGTATTTGTTGATTAATTTATTGTGCATTCTATAATTAATTAACCACATCGTGTTTTCAATATCAAAAATAAAAGCTCGTTTTTTAAATTAATAACTTGTCAGGCAGTATTATTCTGTTTTCACCCAAAATCTTTTTGCTGTGATTTTTAAGGTCTATTACCAATATTTAATTATCTAATAATTGAAACTGTAGACTATCTCATGCTCTAAAAAGTTTATTATGACAGTTTTGTTTCTAAAATGCACTATAAGTGGGTTATTGAGCAAAAACTAACGTCATTTGCGGATTTTTGCATTTTTTCCAAATTTAACCCTATTTTCCAGCTCCGCATTCCGTATCTCTCCTTCTATTTGGACAATTTACAAACATGAATAATGCATGTTGTAGATAATTTTATCCTCTACAAAATGGTGTACGTGCCTTTTCTGTAAAATGCACTGAAACCGAATTATTTCAGAAAAATCGAAAAAAGTGCCGAAAATTTTTGGTTTTCTGATATTGTGAAAAACGCACAAGGTCTATCTAGAAGGACGAAAATTTGGTTTTTTATTAGAGGGTCAACCTTTACAACATACCCAAAAATCAGAGTTACCCGAATTTTTGCAAGGTAAAATGCTATTCTACTGGACTATTCTATAAGTTTCAGAAATATATTATTGTGAAAGTCGGAAGTTGTAGAATTCCGACAATGTATAGTTCAGAAAATTAGTGCAAAACTGGATTTGCAGGATTATCTGGAGATCATAACAAAAGACTTTTATCTACACCAGACCTGACACCTTTTCTGTATCTATCCCTAGTGGTCTGGGCCTGGAAAGAATTTTGCTTTACATGTCAAAGAAAATACGTGTGAAGATTTGTCTTATAAAGAAAATATTTTCTGTTGCTGATTAAATATTAAAAAAAAAAAAAGTAAGAAGTTTTTTAGGTATTAAATGTTAAATGCACGAATATTTTTTAAATTTATAATTTATTCATTTTCTTTTTTTAAATAGTTTTAAAAATTCTTCGTTTTTATTTTCCAAACGTTCCTAAAACAGTTCCAAAGGGCGTAAACATCATATCATTGCTAGAACCTACTCTAGAACCTATCAAGTATAAAATTTCTTGAATTTTCTTAAGCGACTTTCGCATTCGGTCGACCTAGTTTATATATTGATAGTTTTTATCTATATAAGTTGCGAGTGTTGCTGTAGGACAAATTTATGATATTTTCAAATCAATAGATCATATTCATTTTTTCCCCTAGTGGCATCTGTATCTACGGCCGACTTAGCTTTTCCATGTGTGGGTAAGGTATAGTATATGTCCAACATTTCCGGCTCTGCAGACAAGATTTATACATGATAATTTTTTTCAGTGGGTAGGCCGACTAGCTATTTATGTGATTCAAAAATGTGAAAACGTGACTTTCATACCGGCTGAACTGATAGATCTATTGAAACCATTACTTTTTTTA
The DNA here is from genome assembly GCA_963931845.1 of Maratus michaelseni. Taxonomy (NCBI): domain Eukaryota; kingdom Metazoa; phylum Arthropoda; class Arachnida; order Araneae; family Salticidae; genus Maratus; species Maratus michaelseni. The sequence continues at coordinate 299,446,435 of OZ007587.1, read as the reverse complement.
TTCATAACCTATCTATTGATAGACCGACTACCTTTTGCCATATGATTGTAAGGTTGCAGTGAAATGCATTCTGAAGACTTAAAGTCCTACCAACCAGAAATTTTCCGAATTGTTTTTTTTAATCGGCCTACTGACATACTACAGAGACACTAATTAAATCTGCTGATAAGCCGACTGAATCCTTTTACCAAACATTGGGGGGGCAGCTGCCCCCCCTGCCCCCCCGCTCGCTACGCCCCTGCTTAGTATATAGAAATATGTTTACAAAATACAGAAAAGTTAAGAAAAACCAAAGCAATTCAAAATTTAGTTTTAATAGAGTTCACTTTTTAATGTCCCTTTCATTATACCACAACCAAAATGATTGGAACTTTCATTTGAGCTTTTCAATGTTACTCAGAATGGCAATAACAGTTTCATTACACTTTCCAGTAATTGCTACTGAACTGTTGTTAAATTTTTTAATCTTACTTTCAGTAGCATAAAGGCAAAGAGGCTGCTTTAATTCATGCAATATTTTCAACATATTATACTTTGAGTTTCATCTTATGGTTAATTACTGTAATGATTAATTTTTTTAGATTTAGACAAATGTGACTGAACTTTTTTAAAATTTGAACATGCAGCTACAAAGTGGTTAAAATGTCCATCAATGTTTTTAGCTATAAACTAACATGTCTGAAAGCATGTAGGGTAGATAAACCCGATTTTATTATAAGTTGCACATTGTGAATAGTGCAAGCCACACTTTTAACATCAGCTTTTTGCATTATTCAATGACAATTTGTATTATTCAAAATTACAGTAACCAATAACCATTTTTGATAGAGGGATTTCAGGTATCAAAGTGAGTTAGATAAATTGAAGAATGGGTTTTAATTTCATATTGGCTAATTTTACTTTTATTTATTAATTTTTTTTCTATCTTTTAAAAATAATGGTACTGTTTTAAATTTTTTGAATTTTCAAAAATAGTCTTTAATAGGTGTATAATTAAATTTCAAATTTAATTAGTTAATTTGATATTTTTTGTAAAATTAAATGTATGACTACATGCGCAAGAAGTATGTTTATATATATCTACACACACAGACATGTTATTTTTAAGCATCAATAGTTCTTTCTTACACACAACTACTCGGTACTCGGCAACTCTGTACTCGGCCGAGTAGTAAATGGCCGAGTACTCGGTACTCGGCTACTCGGCCAAAGTGCTACTCGGTACACCCCTACTTCTTTCTACATTTTAGGTAGATTTCGTAAGAAATACTACCTATTACATTCTCGCCTATGTTGGAATTTCTGAAAAAATTCTGCAGATCTACGCCGATTATGACTCCCAGAACCGAAAACCAACCCAGTTCAAAACTTTATCTATTTATCTATGTCACTTTTTTATGGACACGATAACTTCACACAAATCTCTTCCAAACTGATACATAAAATCAACGGGTATAAAATCTCTGTCAAGTTAATTGGCAAAATCGAACCAAGGGAAGGGGGGTTGGGAAATGGGGAGACTTTTGTAAAAACGGAAAATACACCATAACTTCATAATTATGATACATATCGAATCCGTTTAAAGTTATTATTACTTCTAGGAAAAGGGCTGAAAATTTATGCATCACAGATTTTCGATATAATTAAAAATGGCCTCAAGGGGGGGGGGGGGAATAGGGGTTTAAGAAAAAAAAATTCATAACTTTGTCAGTTCACAAGATATCAAATCCTCTTAGATTTATTATAAATCCTCTTAATATTATCTACAACTTTTATACTGACAAGTTTTTTTATAGGACCAACCCTTACAGCAAAACAAATTAAAAAGAAAAAAAATTCCTGCCGGTGCTACCTACAGACACAGGTAGAATTCGAAGTAGGCGGTCTCAACTGCTGCATCATGGCTAAAAAGTAATTTCTTCTGCAATTCTCAATAAACAGGCGCTCGACAGTCTGTGTCTTCGAAATCTACCTATACCAGTAAGTCAAGCCGTCAGTGATTTTTTTTCAGATGTACAGCACCCAAAATCATGCCGAAGTTGCATTTCTAATGAATTTACATAAATAACAACTACAGCAAGCAGTGGCATAGCATAGCAGGGTCCAGGGTGCAAAAATTGAAATAAAATCTTGCTTTAAAAATTGTAATAAAAAACTTTAGTGACCACTAAGAAGGGTTGCAATATTTTGATTTGCAGATCGATAGAAAACTCCAGAAATTTAGGTTACACCTAGAATGCAATCAGCTCGGACATATGAATGATACATGAAGGTTCAGACAACAATAAAAAATATTGTTGACAGAATTTTCATACCATTTTATTATAACTGACCAAATATATTAAGTGGCTTATTACAAGTACATTTAATTTACGGTGTTTAAAACATTATGCAAAACTTAGCTCAAGGTTAAAATTAATATTAATCAACCCATTCACGACAAATGCATAATATGATGCCGATTCTTCACAACGAACACCTATATGCGATGCATAATGTGCTCTGAATTTATTATTCATACCAGTAACTTTTAATTGAAAATTTTGCCGTATTTAATCAAAGCATTTCTGTGATTCAATTCGTCAAAAATTTTCTATTTTGAAAAACTGGTGATAAAAGATTAAAAAAATTTTGGTACTTTTCGGTTAGCCGGGCGCCAGTGAATATACACATTTATATATACGCATACACACATACCTACGTATACATATATGTATATACATATGTACTTATATATGTACATATATCACTGGCGCCCGGCTAACCGAAAAGTACCAAAATTTTTAAGTACATTTCTTGTGATGGAACACATTTGGAGAAAAGAAAATTTTTCAACAAAAATGGTTTATTTAAAAAATACTAATATGGATTTTGTTTTATGATCACTTTGAATATTAATAATTGGAATGATAGAGAGAATTGTTACATTTGATGCTTAATCTTCTCTAACAGTAACAAAATAAGCCCAGGAAAACATACAAATACTAGTAAAAGCTTTTATGGAATTAAAATTATGCCATGTAACCCAAAAATACATCTAAATTAGGGTTACACAACCTGTGGCCCGCGATCGGATTACTGGTGGCCCGCCGATCAATTTCACCGATCGGACGCGAAAAAATCACGAATTTTGCCGCTCAGGTGCGTAGAAATCGCGAATTTTGCCAAATTTCGCCCATCGGGTGCATAAAAATCGCAAATTTTGCCGATCGAGTGCATATAAATTGCGAATTTTGCCGATCGGGTGCGTATAAATCGTGAATTTTGCCGATCGGGCCCGTAAAAATCACGAATTTTGCCGATAGGGTGCGTATAAATCGTGAATTTTGCCGATCAGGTGCGTATAAATCATAAATTTCGTCGATCGTATGCGTAAAAATAGCGAACTTTGCCGATCAGGCCCGTAAAAATCGCGAATTTTGCCGATCGGATGCGTAAAAATCGCAAATTTTGCCGATCGGATGCGTAAAAATCGCGAATTTTGCTGATTATGCGTGTAAAAATCGCGAATTTTGCCGATCGGGTGCATATAAATTGTGAATTTTACCGATCGGGTGCGTGTAAACTGTAAATTTCGCCGATCGGATGTGAAAAAAATTGCAAATTTCGCCGATTGGGCACATAAAAATTGCAAATTTTGCCGATTGGGTGCATATAAATCGCTAATTTCGCCGAACGTGTGCGTAATAATCGTAAATTTCGTCAATCACTAGGAAAAACTATGAATATTGTCAATCGTGCATGGAAATTTTTTTTTTTCCATCCTTTCCAACTGAATTGGGTTATGCTGACTAAGGAGGTGGTTGAGTATAGGGAGCTAACCCTTCTTTTAAAATTAGCATTTTTATGAACTTTTAGGCTGACCCCCCCCTCTCCACCTTCATTTATGAAAGCAGAATTTTTTTCGGCACTGGCAATCTTTAAAGCTAAATTTATTCCTTCAAATATAGTCAAGGAGTATTTTCACTCTTTGAAAATAGTCTTAGCTATATCTCTTGTATAAATACAAACATAAACTGTTGATATATCATTGCCAACAGAACTGAATATGTTGACTGGAAGGAAGGAACTTAGGGTGCTAAATCAATCCTTCCGAAATTTGTTTTTTTAATCTGATCTCCCCCCACCCCACCCCGGTCACACCTCCTCGAAACAAAAAATTTCTGATGGTGGCCCTTGACAACCCAGTCATTTTTTGTAAGTGGCCCTTCGCTTAAAAAGGTTGTGCACCCCTAATCTAAATAAATAATAAATTAATATAATGCAATAATAATTACACTGGTATAGATAAATAAGTGCACATAAAAGAAAAATAAATGCTAACCCATTTGTCATCAAATCATGAACTCCATATGCTCCAGTTTCAGAAACCTGGGCTTTATCTTGAAATTGGGATTGAGGTGTTAGCGACAAAACATTCATAATTGTACCTGTAAAGTAAGCAAAGATTGTAATGCAGTTCAAATGAGTAAAATAATGATGCTTTCAAGTATGCTATTTTTAAAAATAAAATTACTATTAAATATCATTGATAACTAACAATGAAAATCAAGTTTAGAACTAAAAAAATGTACAGTTTACTGCACTTTTAAAAAGGCAGAGTAGTATAGATGTAAGTCACATTTTCTTATAAAAGGTCAAAGACAAGGTTTTTCTAGACATGTAATAATGATTTCTTACAAGGGAAAATATCTTGAGGCTATTTACAGGATTTTAGGAAAATATCAGTTATAAAGATATTCTTGTATTATAGACTGATGCCTACTTACTCTTCAGACACAGCTCAATTTTTCAAAACCTGCAAGTTGCATCATTTTGTCTTTAAATGCCTCAATTATATTGATAACCATAATTTTTTCATGATAGTTCATTAATCATATCTATACTAATAAAATAGTTTTGCTCTGTGTGTGTGTCGGTTGGCGATGGCTAGCAAAATTTAGCCCACCTAGAAGTCTGAAAATTTAGGTGTGGATAGTCCAAGGTCTGACCATGTGCACCTGAGTCTCAGAATTTTAATAATTTGATAATTACTCAAGATATTAATTAGAATATCATTAAACATCACATCGAAAATGGCAGTCTTTTAAATCAAAATGGCTAAAGAAAAGAACTGCTGTTGTGGATTTGCAAACGGAAATGAATGAATTCGAAATTATTTTACTAATTAGTGAATTTTAAGAAAACTAATTAAGATATCAATTTGAAAATTTCTGAGCATGTAAAAAAAAAATTTCTGCATTGAACTATGAGATTTTTGAAAAATTCGGCCGGTAATTTTTCTTAATTTATGCAAAAAACTGCCAAAAATCTGCCGGCGCCAGTGAAAGAAATCTGAGAAAGTTTCAGACAGGGATCTGCTTTCATTAAAAACTGAACTACAAAGAGATCTGTTTCTCTAGCCAATCCCTTCATTTAGTTTGCGAAAATGAAAGGAAATAATTGGCAATTTTTACTAATGAACAAAAATTTAGATAACTAATTAAGGTATAAATCTGAAATTGAGGATGGGAAGTGTTGCCATCTACCGGCTATTTTAGCATAGTGTCTTCGTTATGTTTTAATTATCAGAAAAATTTAATTCTTTTTTTAATGATCGCGTTAATGTAGGTGAAGGTGGTTTTCTTTAATAAGTTATTCGTTATATTTGCGAGTATGGGGAGGGAGGGGGTTAACGCCTTGCTCTGAGATTGTTATTATCTCGGTCCCGGGCAACGATGGGTGGGTAGCTAGTATTAGAGAAATTATCCATACTTTAATTTACCAAATGATCTAATTATCTGCGATAGGTAGTTCAGATCATTGATGTGACTAATAATGTGTACTAAAAATGTAAAATCTTTTAACCACTTCTCATCTTAGAACTCGCAAATAGATTTCCTTTTGAATTCCATGAACTGAACTTCATTCTTTAAGGAAAAAAGCTGTTTAAGCATCTTTTCGCAATTCAACTAAAGTATTTCAATAGAATAAATGTCATCCTGTTCAGTTTTCATATCACTCAGGAACTACCGAAACTGTCTATGACCAAGTCCTTATGATGTACAAGGTAACATTTTTGCATCAACAGTCATTACCAGGACTTGACAAATGCGGTCGCCACTGGCGATCAACTTTTTTTATCTGGCGACAAAGTTTTTTATCTGACCTTTTTTGTTTCATTTACTTTTTTTTTTAAACAAAAATTGAACTAAAAAATGAGCACAAACGACATTTTCCATTTTGTGCACATAAAACGCCATTCTTTTCCGCTCTAGTCAGCTAGCATGTCGCGTGATTAGAATGTGGGGAGAGGGGAGAAGTTTCAATAAGAAATATTGTCAATCCAACTTATGTGGCATCCAAAAATTGGATGCAATAATAAAAAAGGCTTTCGCTTTTTTGTATGTTTCAAATCAGATTTTTGTGTTCAGAATTAAAACTGATTAATCTATCACATTCTTTTTAAAGAATAATAACAGATAAGTGATTATAAGTAATTCATTCGAAGTAAATCTATAAAACTTAATTAAAATTTCAAGAATAATTCATTTTAATAAAAATATGTATTTTTTAAATGTTTCTTCCTTGCTTAAAATGCTTGGCGCCTTGCGTCTGTGTACACCACACATGTTGAATATTAGTTCGGCGTCACCCTGTCTTGGCGACAAGTGTCTGGTTCTGGATTGTTTCTCAATAATATTTTATAATTACATTGTTTAGATTATTATCTGCAGTCTGCAGTAAATGGAAATAAAATCATTGATTGCACTTCAGTAGGGTAAAGTTTTTTTTTTCCTTAAATTTTTATGGTAGATCGTTGGATCAAAATAAAACTCAGCCGGATGCTGATTTCGATTTAATCTTGCGCGGGAAAATGTTCTTGTTTTCTTTTCTTTTTCGCAATGAATATTACGTAATAACTCTGGAGTTGTTTTGCGAACTTCAAAATATTGAATTAAATTTCTTGTAAGATGTCTCATTATAGATACTGCAAAGTTACAAAATATTAAGAAATAAATTTGAAATAATATTTAAACAACAACAACAAAAATAAACTTTTATTTTTAATTTGGCGAAACTAAGAGAGGTTATTAAATGCAAATTTTGAAATAATTAAATCAGAATTATTTGACTTTTTTAATTCGATAGGCTAAATAGGCAAAAAATCGTTTCCGTCTTCACTATTTTATAGATGCCCTCTCATCAGATATAGATTTTGTAGCACTCAACTATTTAGACATTTGAAGAATATGGCAATCAGCATTTCCCGAACATATAGATTAATTCAGAGTTTACAATACACATTTCCTTTATTATTTTTTTCATAAATACATAACTTTGATTAAGTTTCCTTAGAAAACTTAGTTTTATATTTTAAAATTACGTTCTATTCTAAACTATGTCACTAATAATTCTAAACTATGTTTGTTATTATTTTTTCTCACTTAATTCCTAAACAAACGTTTGTGCTTTTTGAAAATTCAATAACGGCGGGTGTGTGTGTGGGATGGGGGGGGGGGGGGGGGTGGAGGTGTTATAATTTTTTACTGGCGACTAGAATTTATACCTGGCTACCAGATTTTTTTCAGATTTGTAAAGCCCTGGTCATTACAGTATATAAAAATTGGTTAAGGAACTTATCTACAAATTTTCTTTATGTATGATGCAATGGAAAACCATCATCTTAATATTTCTGCTATATTTCACATCATATTTCATTATTGAATTCATACTTTGGAGTATTAACTATTTTAATTATTAACAGATTAAGAAACTGCAAAATTTGCTTGCATTCCATCTTCCACTAAACAGATTTATAAATAATTAAAAGAGCAATTGCTGTTACAAGTAATCAGAGCAGTTTTAGATAAATGAATACACAACATTAAAATGTCACACTAAAACCGAAATATTTTTGAACGAAACTAACGAAGTCACTTAATTATATTTTATCTAATTATTTTGAATTTATAAACCAAACTGTCACAAACCAAATTACACACTTTCTTACCTTAATTTATTAACAAATATAATAAAATACAGCAGAAAAGTACCAAAAACAAACTTTTTGCTTACACACCGAACAACAGCTACGGTTAAAAGTTACGATCAAAATCAGGAAGTATTAATTTTTTTCCACAAGCGCCTTTCAAAACCCATGTTTGAAATGAAATCGACGCTCTCTGGCGAACAAAGTTTGAAACAGGATAGAACTGATAGCGTGAGCATCTTCCATTGAAGTCAGCGTTAAATAGCCATTCGAGCTGTCATTGTCCATCATTTTTTTCTTTTAAATTTAAATGGAATCCAAAACAGTTGGGAAAAAAGATAACACATATTGTTGTGTGCCCCAATTCAAGTCTATAGGTTCCAAATCGCCAAAAATTAACTTCCATACGTTCCCAAATGTTAAAAGTGTAGTGCGGAAAACTACTATTGATGGACGCACGCACGGTAGTCGTAAACAGGAGGAAAGAATGTGTAAACCTTTTAAAAATAGGCAAAGATGTATCTAATCGAATGTTTGTATGTTCCAAACATTTTGACTTGGATGCATTTACTTTTCCACGTAAGTAAAGTGTATATTTGTTCTTGCGATACTAAAGTGATTTCAAACTGTTTTGTGATCTAGAGAGTAATGCATTGCATTATTGAATTCTACAGGTTATATTTGAAAAACTCGAAAATAAATTTATCATTTGTTCTTGCGGTGGAAACTACTGCTGGAAATTTTAAATAAACGAGAGTTCTGAATCAAAATTAATTTTTTACATTTTTCATTTTAGATTTGAGTGCTTTTAATTTATATTTATTTATTTTGCCCTTTAAATAAAGCTAGGAATTATTTTTGCAAATAGGTATAATGATTACTATATAGGAGATAGGCATAGGGGATTTCAACAGCTTGAAAATAACCATTTTTTTTTTCATTTAACGTTCCTCCTGTAAAGAAAACACAACTTTTGAATAACATTTTGTTAGTTCGATATATTCATTCTTCGTTAAACTTGTAGCTTTGGTATTCCCAACGACTAGAAATTAACCCATTTTCGGCTAAGCATAGAAATTTTATGAAATGTGGTATTATTTGCATAGAAATTTGCTTAAATTACATTCATTAAGACATCAAAAAAAGTTTCGTGCATGAAAAATAATATATTATTTAATTTGACGTCACCATTATTAATTTATTATTAATAATTTATTATTAAATTTAAATAAAAAATTATACGTTTTCTTATGGCATTTGTTTTATTTTTATTTTATTTACAGAACTTGCAACTTTACTCCATTAATGAAGGTACTTTTCGGTTAGCCGGGCGCCAGTGATATATGCACATATATATATACCCACATATATATAGATACACACATATATATAGATACACATATATCTACATACACATATCTATACATACATATATATGCACACATATATGTATGTATATATACACAAATACAAACATATATATTTATATATGTACATATATCACTGGCGCCCGGCTAACTGAAAAGTACCATAAAAACATTAATATCAAGTGGAATAATTATACATTTTCAAAAAGTCGAATTTGTCAATAAGCGTTTCAAGTAAAAAACCAGCGTATTTTGAAAATTTCTCAACAGAAAGTGATTACTTCAATTGAATTACTAATATTTTATAGATGTCTCCAGAACCCTTAAAAATAGCAGAAAAATAAAATTAACGAAAAATATACGTCACAGTGTTAATAAAAAAATATTTATTGAAATGGTGCGTTTACGCACCTTTGGCCGAAAATGGGTTAATAATTCTTAGCCTTATAATGTGCTCATTTATATTTTCCACGTGTCAGGCTTATTACAAACGGCATAGTTCCCTCACCTTTCCTTTTCCTTTATTATTCATAACTTAATCATCCATTAATTCCTCATCTTAATTCAACTTAAATTAAATATTTAATATTTATAATTGAAAGTTTAAATTCCATTCCAATTGAAGTCTTTCTCATTTAATTCATGCTAAAGATTGATTTAATGAATATAGTCTTCCGAATGGAATATTACCTTTGTTTCTGTTTATGCCTTTATACACTTTTCATTCTAGGTTGTACTATGAAGCAAAACAATATTTCCGGTTATTACATTCCTTTTATTTTAATCACAACGCTCTTTCCATTTCCTCTTTAATATAATGTACTAGGCAATCCTTCCTCTAAATTATTTAATCTATTATCTATCTAATTCAATTCGAAATGGAGATCACATAATGCCATCACATAGTGTTACCACATCCCAAGAATAGCTTTCCTTACTTAATTTAACGCCTTTGTTTGTAATATATTATTTGACTTTTAAATTGTCATTTTAGTTGCACTTTCTATTTAAAATTGCCATTAAAATTAATTTTTACGTAAAACTTGCAAATTTCAACCAATATTTTTTGGAATGTATGTTTATTTAATGAAAATTTTTTGTGTTTATTTAATTTGTATTTACTTAATTACAACAGAGTGGTTATCCCCTAGTTGTATACTCGAGATTCTAATTCAGAATGAAGAAAGTCCAAAATAGAAAATATAATTGTTTTTCAAAGAAAAAATTGGAAACTAATAAATTTTTGCATTGATTTTTGATAAAGTAATTCAATTTTAAAAGTTATACAACAGGTGGATTTTTGCATAAGTATCTTAACGTAAATTGTTTTCGACTAAATTTTGCCAGATTACTTTTTTTTTCATTTTCAAAGTTTATATATATATATATATATATATATATATATGTTGTATTCTGCTATTTTTTTAGCTCCATCCAACAATAGATCAGTTTCAACCACGTGATCACCTGCCCACCAAGCGTTATCCAACCAATCATAATCGTCGATTTGTAGCCTGTATTACGAGCCAACCAATCACAATGCACCATCTTTGGCGGGCAAACAAAAAACAAAGCTAGTTGCTAAGACGCTAAGGTGGTTGCTGGGGTATGACGTCAGTTGAAACTGATCTATAGATGAAAAAATAGGGCACACATCTCAATAAAAAGAAAACTGCCCTGTTAAACTGGGGGCATTGAGCTCACAGGCTATTCACACTAATTGTATATTATACTCTTATTTCAAAGAATTTGAAATAAGCCCCTCGAAAAATAAACAGACATTATATTAAGGGAGGCTCATCCCCCCGTTTATAAACCAATGAACTCCCATAGCTAATCAGAGAAGCGCTTTATTTCAATGAACATATATACAAAATTTGAAGAAAATTGGATAATTCTGCATGAAAAACCCTTTTATATAAATTAAGGAGGGATTACCCCCCCCTCCCGTATCCTCCTTTATACTTAACCAATGTACCCCCAAAACTAATCATTGAAGTGCCTTATCACAATGAACCTATATAGAAAATTTGAAGAAAATCGGATAATTCTGCACGAAAAACCCATTTATCTAAATTAAGGGGGGATAGCCCTCCGTATCCCCCTTTATATTTAACCAATGAACCTCCAAAACTAATCAGGTAAGCGCCTTTTCACAATGAACCTATAAACAAAATTTTAAGCAAAACGGTTATTTCTGTCAAGAGTTACCGCGTTACGTACATACATACATACGTATATACAGAACCGGTATAAATTAATGCAGTCGAACTACGAAGTTTAAGCATCAGCAGCCGAGTAAAAATGTAGATAGAAGAAAAGAAGAGCACAATGGCACTCGAATTCATTTATTTAAAAGCAGTCGTCTTTAAATTCCGGGGAAGGCTATCTCCTACAATTATAATCTTAGCAAGGCTCTATGTTGAAACATACTAGAACGCCAGCAACATTTTATTTAAACACTCACTTCCATGACAAAATCGCTTCCCCTCTCTCTGTGTCAGCTCATTTTAAGCAAGCAGCGCGCAAGAAACATTTCGTAACACGTGACCTATTGTAGCCAATGTATGTTCATTTTTCGCCGTGCACTATCTTTATTTGTGAATTAATAGTGAAGAAATACGTTTTTCTTATGCGTTTGGCAAGGAAAAGAATTCTCTAGGACGTTGTGGAAAATAAAAAGCGCGGGAGATTAATATAATAGTTTTCGTCTTTTGCGTATTGAGAACATAAGTTTCTCAATAACAAAACAATTTTAAAGAATGATTTTTTAGACTATTAGAGAAAGGAAAATTGTGAATTTACACAGATTAAAAGAAATAAAAGAGATTTAAATATGGGAATAATTAGGAAATATTTAATATAATAAAGAATTTAAGAAAATAGGTTTTTTAAGCAGAAATATTCTTATGAAATATACTTTTTACATCTTATTTGTCGGGAAATAAAAAGTGAATTTAAGTCGAGTAGGATAAAAAATGTTTTAAATATAGACTGTAATGGAATATTTTTAAGAATGGGAATATTTTAATAAACTTGGGTTGTAAATGGAATATTAATAAAAGGAATTTATATATATATATATATATACGATTAAACAAACTGAAGATCTATATTTATGGTAAACGCAGAAATCCTTTCAGCTACATGTTAGTTTTCTTAAATTTTCAATAATGGTTAAATATTTTTTGATTATGTGAAAAAATACTTGAAAAATTGGTAATATGGAAAAAAAATGATATTTTAAATAATATTATATGTTACCCTTTTCAACCTTACCATTTCCAGACATTGGTTTTATGGATACAATATCATTTTTAGGGTTTCGTTCATCTCACGAAACCCTATTGCTCCCGCTCCGTTGTCTGTCCGTCACAGAACCTATATAACTTACAGAGGAGTTGAAACTTTGTGTATATATAACTGAATACCTGCTATGAAACTCAAAATATTAAAATTTGAAAAAATCGTATTATTTTAATAAATAGAGATAAAAAACCAAAATTCTATCAGACTTTTCCCATTACAATTAAACATTTTATCGTTATAGCAGTTGGCAACAATTAAAAATCCACAATAAAAAAATTTCTACAATAATTAATTTTCTATTGAAATATTTCCACGTGAAAAATGAAAATGAAATCAAAAGTTTCACCAATTGAAAAAAAACGATTATGACTTCATATGGGTAACAAAACAGAAATTTTCAAACATTTCTCAATAATACAAGGAGTATAAGTATGTGTATGTACAGAAAGTAGATTAATATCACGTCATTAGAGAATTAAAAAGAAAATTAATATGACGTCATATCGGAAGTTTAACGGATTTCTCAAATGTTTGAGAATAATACAAAACGAGTATCAATATGAGTAATAGAGAATAGTAAATATATGAGATTGAGGAACGTATTGAATCATGATAAAAACCCGATCATGGAAATATTCGCATATTTTAACATTTTGAAGGTGTAGAACATGTTTAATTTTGCATTTTTTTAAAATATCACATTTAGTCCAAATGACAGATATTATTATGACAGAGTATAATAGCGGGATTCGCCCGCTGTCGGGCTGGTTTATATATTCGAAAAAACGAAAAAATAGACCGGTAAATTTTTACCTTATAAAAAACATGACTTTTTTTTTGTTGCTAAATGAAATTTATTTGGATTTATTAAAGAAATGATAAAGTGTTTTGAAAGGAATATTAAACGAAACCCTTTGTGCGATATTCGATCACACTTACCCACTTGTTTATTTTTAATGAGAAAAGTACCATTTAATTATCTTTTTCTATATTTTAATGTTTTCACGTAGAACATAAAAAAATCACAATTTGGTTATTATAAAATTTTGAATAAATTATTTTAATAATATTAAACTGTTGAAATTAAGTTTTGAGTTTCATGTTAATTGATATTAAGAATCACGTGAACTTAGCACATGTACATTTTATCTGTAGAAAACAACTAAGCTCGGGTTGTTCGGAGAAAAGGTTTTTTTAAAATGTAATGATGGCTGTATTTATCCAAGATATTAGTTTTCTATTAAAATTTCGTCAATAGTCGTTTTCTTTTAGTAAGTTATTTTTCTACATATTTAATAGGTTATGGGCTACATCTCGCTATGAACTGCGATAGTTAGTTAAAGTCTGATTAATTAAAATTAGATACAGAGAAATTAAGTTTTACTCATGGTAACTGAAGTAAAACATTAGTTTAGCTTAGTAGAGAAGATTATCAATAAATTTTTTTTTGAAATCTTATCCAAGTTTAAGATTTAGAAATGGATTTAGCTAAGCAAGTTAAATTATTGACTGGTGAAGTCGACTGGCCAATATGGAAACGCAAGATTAGAGATTTACTTGACTATCATGAAGGAGCACTTGATGTTATTGATGGTAAATTAAAGAAACCTGAACCGCTAAGTAGCAGTGCTAACGAAAAAGAAATCAAGGAACATAAAGTAAGTTCTGATTTATATCGTAAAGCTAATAGTTACGTAAAATCCGTGATAGCAAGTACAGTTACTGACGAAGTTTATCAGAAGATTATGGATAAAGAAACAGCACATGAAGTGTGGGAAGCCTTAAAGCATCATTTTGAAGCTACGTCAAAAGACCAGTTATTTAAGATATGTACAGAGTTTTTCGCATTTAACTGGACGTTAGGCGATGATGTCTCAACTCACATAGCTAAGTTAAGAACCATTTGGAGTGAATTAAATAATGGACTTAAAGATATAGGTGAAAATAAGTTACCGGATTTGATGTTAGTTTGTAAAGTCTTGCAGATTTTACCCCGCAAATTTGAAACATTTAAGTCCAGCTGGATGCTGTTGTCTAAAAACGAGGACAGAACATTTGATGAGTTGACAGAGCAACTTTGTATGTTTGAAAGAAATTTTATCAAAACCGATGACATTACTGATCAGGAAGCGTTAGCTGTTTCAAGATTAGAAAAACAGAATAAAGATAAAAATTTCAAATTTATCAGGAAATCATATAAAGGAGATACTTGCAACTACTGTAATCGTAAAGGTCACTGGGTAAGAAATTGTAGAAAATGGATTTCGGATGGAAAACCTGCCAAAAAGTCGCCAAGTAATGATACTAAAGATATAAAGAAACCCGCCAATGGGGCACTGATGTCTATTTCTGTCGAAACTTATACTTCGGAAGCAGATAATTCAACAGCTTTTTGGATCGATAATAGAGCAACTCAACATATCACGAACTGCGCAGAGTATTTTACAGATTTCACGCAATTTCTTAGTCCTTGTAGCATTAAGGCTGCTGGAAAGGAAAGATTGGCTGCTGTTGGAAAAGGAACTATTCGTTTTAAATCTTTTGTTGGTAGAAAATGTCAAGAAATTCAGCTGAATGATGTCTGGTATGTACCTGAAGTCAACAAAAATTTATTTTCGGTGTTAGCTGCTCAAGACAGGAATCAAAATAGTGAATTTCGATCGACATCTACTGAATGTTGGTTAAAGATAAATGGTCAAGTGGTAATATATGGAGCACGCAGTGTATCTGGATCTTTGCATAAAGCAATTATTGAGCCAATTATGCCAAAGAAAGTTTTAGAAATAAATAATACTGAGCAAGACTATTCTTTATTGCAACTTTATCATGAAAGATGGGGTCATCAAGACAAAAGTCATATCAAAGAGAAGCTTGAAAAAGAATTAGGAATCAAAGTTCGACTGGAAAATAAATTATGTGAACCATGCATTTATGGAAAAGCACATCGCTTACCTTTTGGAAATAGAAACAAAACAACTGAACCAGGTGAGCTTATTTCGGGTGACCTTTGTGGTCCGTTTCCTGAATCTTTTCAAAAGAAACGATACTTAGTTGTATTTAAAGATAGTTTTACAAAGTTTCGGTATGGTTATATCATAAAAGAGAAGTCAGAAGTCAGTAATGTGTTTAAAAATATGCTTGCTCATGCTAAAACTATGGGATACAGAATCAAAGAATTTTTGAGCGATAATGGTGGAGAATTCGACAATGGAGAAATTAAAGCAATTCTACATGAAGAAGGAATTATGGAAAGATTCACTGCACCTTTTACACCACAACAGAATGGATCAAGTGAAAGAGAGAATCGAACAATTGTAGAAATGGCAAGAACATTCAAATACTCGAATCCTGAAATTAGTTTTCCTGATGCAATGTGGGCTGAATTAGTTTCTTCTGCAATATATATCCTAAATAGAACGGGAAAATCTTCAGTTGAAGAATTTAGTCCTTATGAATTGTGGATCAGAAAGAAACCTAGATTAAAGCATTTACGTGTTATAGGTTCTACGTGTTATGCTCATATTCCTGTACAAAAGGGAAGAAAAATGGATAGAAAAGCTATCAAAGGTTATCTAATAGGTTACGATTCTGATGAGCGTTACAGAATTTGGCTGAAAGAAGAACACAAAATGATTTTTTCTAGAGATGTAATTTTTCATGAAGAATTAAAAAAATGCGATAATTGTGTTCAGTTACCATTCAACGATAATGAACAAGAAAATATAAGTGATATTTCTAATCAGGGAAAGTACGAAGAGAAACAACTTCAAGAAAATGAAGAGGAAGATAATATAAACGATAGTGAAGATGACAGTGATGAAGAAACTAAGCGATCACATGACATACAATTAAGAAAACGTGACACAATACGGAAACCTGTAAGGTTTGAAGATTATATAATGGAAGCTGAGTCACTAATTCACGAAAATGAAAATCCCGAGACATACATAGAAGCAATCAACAGCAAGGAAAGTTCAAATTGGACAAAAGCGATGGAAAATGAAATAGCCTCTTTAAAAGAAAATGAGACCTGGGAATTAGTTAATTTACCAGAATATTCAAAAGCTATACCATGTAAGTGGGTTTATAGAATTAAAACAAATCCAGATGGCAGTGTTAACAAATATAAAGCCAGGCTTGTTATAAAAGGTTACAGTCAACGTAAAGGCATTGATTACAGTGAAACATTTAGTCCAGTAACAAAATTGGAAACAATACGAGCAGTATTGAGTATTGCAGCTGAAGAAAAAATGCATTTATCGCAATTTGATGTATCGACAGCATTTTTGTATGGAGAAATAGATGAAACAATCTACATGCAACAACCAGAAGGATATGAAGACGGAACAAAAAGAGTATGCAAGCTTAAGCGAAGTTTGTATGGTTTAAAGCAAGCTCCACGTTGTTGGAATAAGTGTTTTGGTCAATTTTTATTAAAACTTGATTTTAAAGTAAGTGATGTCGACCCATGTCTATACATTCGTGAGAGAAATGGGAAAAAGTTAATTATAGCATTGTACGTAGATGATGGATTAATTGCTGCAAATGATCAACAAGAGTGTGAAATATTCATCGAAAAATTGAAAGCCAGATTTAAGATAGTTACTGGAAACGCCTCTTGTTTTCTAGGACTTGAAATTGAATATCAGAAAAACGGATCTATTACTATTAGTCAGAAAGGATATGCCAAGAAAATTCTTAAGAGATTTGGATTTGAAGAATGCAAGCCAGTAGCAACACCAATATTAAAAGAATCAAGATCGCAAAATACTGAAGAAATTAAGAAAGTTGATTTTCCATATAGACAAGCCGTTGGAGCTCTAATGTATCTAATGGTAGGAACGAGACCTGATTTAGCTTACAGCGTAGGAGTTTTATCAAGAACGTTAGAAAATGCATCTGCTGAAGATGTAATGAAAGTCAAAAGAGTTTTTCGCTACATAGCAAAAACGAAAAATTTTGGTATTAGTTATCGTGTAACAAGTTCAAGACGAGTATTACAGTGTTACAGTGATGCAGATTTTGGAGGATGTACAAAAACTGGAAGATCAACATCAGGATCTGTTATAATATATGCTGGTGGTGCAATCTCGTGGCACAGTCAAAGACAAACTGTTGTAGCTACTTCAACTACAGAAGCTGAAGTTATAGCAGCATCTGAAACAACTAAAGAAATTATTTGGCTCAGAAGATTATATGAAGGTATAATAAATCTAAAGGAAATACCTATACTTCAAGTAGACAATAGTGCAGCTGTAAAACTTGCACATAATCCTGAATATCACAGAAGAACAAAACATATAGAAATAAAGCATTTCTTCGTTCGTGAGAAAGTATTAGAAGGCAAATTAGTTGTAAAGCAAATTTCAACTGATAAACAGATTGCAGACATTATGACTAAGCCATTAACTAAGACCCGATTACTTATCTTATGTGATCAAATGGGATTAACAGACTAGAGACTAAATATGCAATTAACAAGGGAAAGTGTTGAAATTAAGTTTTGAGTTTCATGTTAATTGATATTAAGAATCACGTGAACTTAGCACATGTACATTTTATCTGTAGAAAACAACTAAGCTCGGGTTGTTCGGAGAAAAGGTTTTTTTAAAATGTAATGATGGCTGTATTTATCCAAGATATTAGTTTTCTATTAAAATTTCGTCAATAGTCGTTTTCTTTTAGTAAGTTATTTTTCTACATATTTAATATAAACTTCATAAAATGCTATTTTAGTATTCTTTCATTGATAATATTTAATATTAGAATTATATCTCATGGATATAATAATAAACACTGAGGGAATAAAAATGAGGACCTTAAGAAAACAGTTAATCTATATAGCATGGGAGATGCTTATATATACATAGATTAGCCAATTCAAACCTGGACTCAACAATATAAAATGACAAATCTTTTTTCCCTAATATAAAGAGATATTGATTACCAATACTGGGCGAAGACAGATAATCAATATCTTCATATATTGAAAAAAAAAGATTTGTCATTTTGTAGTGCCGAATCCAGTTTTGACCAATATCGGCCTGTCTGACATCAGGGCCGGATTTAGCCTTTAAACCACTCCGTCCAAAATTAAAAAATTGTGCCTCTACATAATAAGCATACATTTTTTTTTTTAAAAAGGTCTTTTTAAATTTTTTAGCGAACGTCTAAAAAACAACAGTGTAACTCACACTCAGTTAAACTCACAAGAATGGCCCATCTGAAATGCGATGAAGAAAAAAATAAGTACAATTTTTGGACAATAGTGAAGAAATTTTCTCTTTCTGATCATGATTTGGTCATATCATTTACCATCATGTTAAGGTAGTGGCTACCACATGGTATTAAAAAGGAACGAGGGTTGCTGTTTCTAATTATTGCTTCCACCCTTAGAGGAGGGATTAATATCTGCTCTAAGCTTGCACCCCTGCATGTTCTCCTTTCTTCTTTTCTCCTTGCCCCATTATCATATCCTTGGCCCCTCATGTTTTCCAAAGGCAATGCCAAGTTTTCTAGCTCACTAAGTAAGACATCGAAAAGTTGTTGGCTTGTAGATTTTTCAATCGGAAGAAGGGCAAAAAAATTTGACGCATGTTGATGTTTTCTTGTTCAATCGACACATACCTTATAACGAAGGTTATTTATTTTGTTTTACTCAAGTCAGGTGTGCAATCTAATCTGGAGGCACGGCAGTGCCTTCGCCAAGTCGAGAGAGGACAGCCGTAAGCATACTTTTCTGGAAGCAACTCAGGGCACTTTTGACCCCCCCATATCTCCGCGCTGGAGTATCCCAAAAATTTTAAACTTCAATTATAGAGAGTATTTGGCCCACAGGACCAAAATTTAAAATTACAACTTTCTGTCTTTTCTAGTTTAGGCGATATATGAACTCAAACATTCGATTTTTTGTCACTTCTTACTCACTCATTCACGCGTCATCAAAAAGATTGGGTAGATCCCGTAGTCCCAGAAACTTGACATTTGGAAAAAAGGTAGTGTTTAGGATACAAAGAAAGGAAAAATTATAAAATCCAGAAAATTCGAAAAAAAAACATTCGAAAATTCAACAAATTCCATCAAAATTGAAAATTGAAAATAATACGATCTGGTAGTCTTGGAAACTTAAGATTTGGTGTGAAGGTAGTGTTTAACATCCAGAAAAAGAAAACATCAAAAACACCAAAAAAATCGAAAGCAAAATTGAAAAAATCGAAGAAATTGAAAAAAACCGAAAATTTGAAGACAAACCGATTTTGTTGCGCTAGAAAATTCAAATTAGGAATAAAGGTAGTATTTAGGATACAGAAAAAGGAAAATTAAAAAAATCCAGAAAATTCGAAAAAAAAAATAAAAAAATTCGAAAAAAATTGAAAAAATGAAAATAATTTGATACGATAACGCTCGTATTTATAAATTAATTTGGATGAAACTAATTGTGTGTATTAAGCTCACCAATGCCTCGACCGAGTTCGTTGGCCAGCTTGGTCCGCCATCTTGTTTCAAGATGGCGTCCACGGAAAATTTTAAAACTAAAATAAATATACAAAAAAGTTAAAAAATCAAGTTTATTTTTTAATTAAGTGTTAGGACTTGATACAAGGATTCCAGAGCATTTTTTGTTTTACCTCTATCTTAAAAATTGGCTGAGATAGAGCAGTTTAAAATTCTAGGGTGGCTGACATTTTGAAACAAAACAGCACATTACAAAAAAACAACGATAAATTTATGGTCAATAATGGTCAAGCAGGTGCAATCCCGAATGAATACTCCGTGTTATTATAACTGTAACTTTGACTTCGAAATTTTGATACGTTGCATTTTCTATTTGTTGATATTTTTGAACTATAAGAACTATAACGCTAAGTGAAATGTTGTTGTTGAAGAGGGATTTTCCATGTAAATCCGAAACGTCCAATTTTAATATGTTTTTAATGTTTTATGAAAGTGTATTGTAATGTCTGTAATTTTAATGATTTTAATATAAATTTATAAGTTTTAGTGAACGCGATTTCTCGCAAATTATTTTCTTTCATTGTTGTAATCATTTTCCCAATCATACGCATAAAACTATATATTCATATCCATTAGCGCCAAATTCTCGCCAAACTTGGCGACAATTGGCGAAATCTCGCCAAATTTGGCGACAAAAATAAGTCTTCATAAATGAAGCCAACTTGGCTATAGCTCAATAATTTGGCGAATTTCTTATTCAAATTCAGTGCAAACGAATCTTTTGTAAACGGTTTCTTTGCATTTTAACTTGCTGTTTTCGAGTAACATTAGCTAAAATTTTAAAACGAAGACATAGGAAAGCTACCTTTTCCTGCCGGTACAGGCCGGAGGACTTTTTTATGAGTTGTCGGATGCAATCTATGTTTTGCATTAAATAAAGTAAAACATTGAAAAACAAATCCCACAGGATGGGGATAGTTTGTTTTAGATAGATTTTAAGATAATTGTCCTATTAGCTAGTACACCTTCCGTTATTGTTTTGTGTTATTTTCCCCGGATTATGCTTTTCTTTTCTTTTGTTTACGAATTTTGTAATAGAAAAGTTCCGCTATAGACTGGCTACGTTATAGACTTTTTTTTTTATAGACAGGTTCATTTTCTTTCACAGGCTTTACTCTATTTAATTTATATATGAAATATTTGTTGTTAAAAGATGTTGGTCGCACAAAAATTTTCACATCTCTCCCTCCCTCCCGACATTACTGGTTGGTTATGGCTTGATAGTCCTTTCTAAATAAAATCATGATGATTCTAAGATTCTCTTGATTTATCTCTAAATTGAACATAAACGATCCTAAGGAAACGGATCAATGAATTACTATATTGGCATGAGGAAATTTAGTTGCAGAAAAATGGAGCATATAGCTAACATTAAGTCTAATAGGAAAACCACAGCCTTGGCAAGATCTGGAGGCACGGCAGTGCCTCCGCCAAGTCGAGAGAGGACAGCCGTAAGCATACTTTTCTGGAAGCAACTCAGGGCACTTTTGACCCCCCCCATATCTCTGCGCTGAAGTTTCCCAAAAGTCTGGAACTTCGTTTTTCTAGAGAATGTGGCAAATAAGACCAAAATTTAAAATTACAACTTTCTGTCTTTTCTAGTTCAGACGATATATGAACTCAAACATTCGATTTTTTGTCACTCACTCACTCACTCATTCACGCGTCATCAAAAAGATTAGGTAGATTCCGTAGCCCTAGAAAGTTGACATTTGGAAAAAGGGTAGTGTTTAGGATACAAAGAAAGGAAAAATTATAAAATCTGGAAAATTCGAAAGAAAAACATTTGAAAATTCAACGAATTCCATCAAAATTGAAAATCGATAATAATACGATCTTATAGTCTTAGAAACTTAAAATTTGGTGTGAAGGTAGTGTTTAGCATCCAGAAAAAGAAAACATCAAAAACACCAAAAAACTGGAAATTTGGAATAAAGGTAGTATTTAGGATAGAAAAAAAAGGGAAAAATTAAAAAAATCTGGAAAATTCGAAACATTGAAAAATAATTGATCTTGTAGCTTTAAAAACTAAAAATTCAGCGTAAAGGTAGTGTTATAGAGAAAAATGAAAAATTAAAACACAATAAATTCGAAAATAAAATTTAAAAAAAATCGAAAAAGATCGAAAATTTGAAAAAAATTCGATTTTGTAGCGCTAGAAACTGGAAATATGGAATAAAAGAACACAAAAAAAGAAAAAATGAAAAAATCTGGAAAATTCGAAAAAAAATTCGAAAAAAATTAAAAATTGAAAATAATTCGATCTTGCAGTCGTAGAGACTTAAAATGTAGTGTAAAGGTAGTATTTACGATTCAAAAAAGTAACTTTTAAAAATTTGTAAAATTCGAAAATAAAATTGAAATATCGAAATATCTGTAAAAAATCGAAAATTTGAAAACAATTCGACTTTGTAGTTCTAGAAACATGAGTTTTAAGGTAATTGTCCTATTAGCTAGTACACCGCCCCTAATTGTTTTATGTTTTTTTCCCCGGATTATGCTTTTTTTTCTTTTTTTTTTAAGAATTTCGGTATAGAAAAGTTCCGCTATAGACCGGCTGCGTTATGAGCGGTTTCTTTATAGACATGTTTGTTTTCTTTCACAAGTTATACTCTATTTAATTTGCATATGAAATATGGATTGTTAAATGATGTTAGCACCAAAAAAATCTTCACAGCTCCCTCTCTCCTCCCGACATTACTGGCTGGTTATGGCTTGATAGTCCTTTCTAAATAAAATCATGGTGACTCTAAGATTACTTTGATTTATCTTTAAATTGAACCAAAATGATCCTAAGAAGACGGATCAAAGAAATACTATATTGGCATTACAATCAGGAAACGACAGGGATCAGAAAACGATCAGGACAGGACGGATCAAATAATTTATTGGCCTGACAATTAGGTAACTTAGAATTAAAATAGAAAAAACAATAAATTTATAAAAATTCGAAGGTTTGGAAATAATTCGATTTTGTAGTCCTACCAGCTTGATATTTGGCAGAAAGTTAGGGTGGGTTTAGGATACAAAGTAAGGAAAAATTTAAAAAGCCGGAAAAAAAAACAAAAAAAAACTTCGAAAAATCGAAAAGAGTTTGTTTTATTGAAAATTTCCGGGAATTTTAATTTTAGCTTTCTTTTTATCCTAAACAGTACTTTTGTGCTAAGTATCAAGTATCTAGGCTGCAAGTAATATCTCAGATGGATAGCATCTTTCCTGGAAGCAATTGAGAGTACTTTTGACTCCCCCCTCCCATAACTTAGTGCTTGCCTAGTTACCTGAAATTTCTTTAAGGTAACTTCTTCGAAAATCAGTGGATGATCTCCAAAAAGAGCCCAAAATCAAGAAAAGGAGGATTACTTACAAAAAGAAGTGAAATCTCATCAAAAAGTCACCTGTAAAAAATGTAGCCAAGTCTCGTAACTCATTTACCGTAAAAAGTACTGAGATCGTATAAAGCCAAGTTTAACTATCTTATTAACTCTGAAATTTTCATTCACAAATCACTCCTAGTTTCTACATCTTTAGTTAATTATTATTTTGTGACTTGGCAATTACGTAGCACGAGAATGTGATGTATATAGTTAGTCTTAATCAAATAATACTATAACATATTAAGGTGTAATAGCTTCCCTGTCCGTATATAATTTGCTTTAGTTAAATTATCACATCCCATTCCATGACATAGTAAGGTGTAATAACTTTCCTGTGCTGCGTAATTGCCAAGTCATAAAATAATAATTAACTAAAGATGTAGAGACTAGGAGTGATTTGTGAATGAAAATTTCAGAGTTAATAAGATAGTTAAACTTGGCTTTATACGATCTCAGTACTTTTTACGGTAAATGAGTTACGAGACTTGGCTACATTTTTTACAGGTGACTTTTTGATGAGATATAATTGAGTAATAGTTTGATTTTTTCACTTCATCTAATATGTGCTTTTTGACATCATGTACAATTAGGTGAATGATCTCGTTTTGAATGGTTTTACTCAAGTATGTGGTTATTTTATGTTGTTTGCTATATAACTGTATATATTGTATTTATAATATAACCGTAACTGTATATGTTTTGTACTACTAATCTAACTTAACAATAACCGGGTAACTGTGGATTCAAAGATGATGTAGCGTGAGCGTGTGTGTAGTAGCATAACTACCTCTTGAATAAAGCTTGATGTTAAAGTTACTAAACTATGTCTCATTTAAATGAGTTTAATATTATTTAATAATGATGCTATTTAATATAATAAATAGAGAGCTTAAAATCTACAAAGTAATGATCTTTTATATGGTGTCAGAGACGACGATGTTCAAGGACTGAACCTGCATGCTCTACTGTGATGGAATTATTCAAAGCTCCGGGAGAATTAAATTTCACTTGCGGTAACGTCGCCGAAAACTGGAAGAAATGGCGGCAAAAATTTGAAAACTTCATGATCGCCACTGAAAGAAGTGAAAAGCCTGATAAAAATAAAATTGCGATTCTTTTCAACTTGCTGGATGATGAAGGCGTCAACATATTCAACACTTTTAAATTCGAAGGAGCTTAAAAAGATACCTATGAGGCTTTTATTACTAAGTTTGAGCAATACTGCACGCCACGAAGAAGCGTAGTATTCGAACGATACAAGTTCTTTTCGGCAGTTCAACAAGAAGGACAATCGATAGACAATTACATAACATTGTTGAAAACTTTAGCTAAACTTTGGGAATTTGGTGATCAAGAAGAAAGCTTAATACGGGATCGAGTCGTCCTAGGTATCCGTGATGGGGGTTTACAAGAGAGACTTCTGAGGGAAACAGATCTGACTCTTCAAAAAGCTGCTGAGTTTGTGAGAACGACAGAAATAAGTAAACAGCATCTAAAATCAATAAATGGACCTAACGTTTCCAGTGCGACTGTGGACATTGTTCAAAAGAAACAAAATGGACAAAATAGTGCCAAACCAAAAAACTTTAAAACTGTAAAGAAAATGACCAGTCAAAATGAAATATATGACTGTTTGAAATGTGGTAGGAAACACAAGAAGTTAGAATGTCCTGCATATGGAAAAACTTGCAGAATATGCAAAAAGCCAAATCATTTTGCTGTAGGTTGTAAATTTAATAGGGAGAAAAAAATGTATGAAATTACAAATGAAAATGATCAGCTATTTGTTGAAGCAGTTGAAATTAACAGTGTGGTAAGTACTACATCAAATTCATGGTTAAAGGATATTGATATCAATAATGTTAATTTTAACTTTAGACCAGATACAGGGGCAGAGACAAATGTCCTACCCTTATCCATTTTTAAAAGGTTAAATTTCGATATGAAAGTAGAATTAACTCATATTGTGCTTTTGTCATTTGGTAATTTTAAGATTAAACCTGTTGGTAAAGTGACATTAATGTGTACTGTTAATAATCATGTTGATATACCTATTGCATTTATTATTGTTGATAAAATGTGTAAACCTATTTTAGGATTAAAAACATGTAGTGAGTTAAGATTAATTCAAAGGGTTGATTGTGTAAAAGCTAAAAAGCAAAATATATTAGATTCATATAAGGATGTATTAGGTACATTTCCTGGTGAGCCATATAAAATTGCATTGAAAGAAAATGTCACTCTAAAATTTTTCCCTGTGGTGCATCCACCTAGGAGAATTCCCCAATCAATCAATCTAAAATTGAAACATACTCTTAAAATATTAGAAAAGAGGGGAATAATTTCAAGGGTAAACAAACCGGCAGATTGGGTACAGAGCCTAGTTGTGGTTGAAAAACAAAATGGCGATTTGAGAATATGTTTAGATCCCCGGGATTTAAATAAGGTACTTAAAAGAGAACATCATGTAATTCTCTCACCTGAGGATATTATTAGTCGGTTAGAAGGGAAACAGATATTTTCAGTTTTAGATCTCAAGGATGGATTTTGGCAAATACCTCTTGATGAAAATAGTTCAGATATTTGCACATTTAATTCACCCTTTGGGAGATTTAAGTTCAATAGAATGCCATTCGGAGTCGCCTCAGCTCCAGAGGTCTTTATGAAAAGAAATCAACAATTATTTGGTGACATAGAAGGGGTAGAAATTTATGTAGATGATATCATAGTCTCAGGTAAAGATGAAAAAGAACATGATGAAATATTAATTAAGATATTAGATAGGGCTCGGAAAAACAATGTTAAGCTAAATAAAGATAAATTTCAATTTAAAACAACTGAGGTCAAATACTTAGGGTATATTATTTCCAATGGAGGCATCAGAGCTGACCCATCTCTTGTTAAAGCGATAGTAGAAATGCCCACTCCCCAAAACAAAAAGGATGTTAGGAGATTTTTAGGGATGATAAATTATGTCTCAAAATTTATGCCTAAAGCTTCTGAATTAACGGCTTCCCTAAGAGAATTATTAAAAAACAATACTGATTTTTTATGGTCAGATCAGCAGGAAAATGCCTTCATAGAAATAAAAGACATTTTGAGTAAAAGCCCTGTCCTGAAAGTTTTTAACCCTAGAAAGGAAATAATATTGCAATGTGATAGCTCTAAAGATGGATTGGGAGTATGTTTGGTTCCGAAAGAACAACTAGTTTCTTTTTCATCCAGAAGTTTGACGGAGAATGAGAAAAACTATGCTCAAATTGAAAAAGTGTTATTAGCTATCACATATACCTTTGAAAAATATCATAACTTTGTCTATGGTCATAAGGTAACTGTACAGACAGATCATAAACCATTAATCTCTATCGTACACAAACCTTTAGCTAAAATTACTGCTAAAATGCAAAAAATGGTGTAAAAATTAGTAAAATATGATTTTAAAATTGAGTATGTTCCTGGTAGTCAATTATATTTGGCTGACACACTTTCTAGAGCATTTTTGAAAAATAATAACAAATCAGAAATGTTAAATGTTATCCATAGCAGCGTTGCAAAGGCATGGCCTTTAAGTGAAAAAAGATTTAAACAGTTTCAAACTGAAACTAAGAATGATGCGGATCTTGCTCGAGTAATGGAATTTTGTAAAATTTCTTGGTCTAAGAATAAAAAAAACTAGGGGGCTCAGCCCCTTACTCGCTAACGCTCGCCAACCCCCCGTGAATTGCGAAGAAATTCACATTGAGACCGCTTCGCGGTCACAGCTCGCTTGCCCTTTTTTTTCAGCAATTCTAGCCGGAATAAGTTCTACCATAAAACATTTGAACATATGAAATTGACAATTTATTTTAATGTAAAAAAGTAATTCTCCATTGAAAACACAACTGAAAATGCATTTATTTGGCGCTACCAATGGGCATATAAATCATTTAAATACTATGAAAAAAGAATTTTTTGTACAGCACGACTTAAATTCATTAGAAAAAAAACTACGTTATAGGAAGATAGTTTGTTTTATTTCATCAATACACCAACAGATGGCGGCAGGTGATATCTAGACAGTTGATTTTTTTTTCTCCGTCTTTTGAGTGATTGAAATTCGTAAATGAATTCTAAATCAGAGTTGAGAATTCATTTGAAATTAACGATATTGCTCATAATTAAAATGAGGAATCATCTCAGACGCTTTGGATTACGTACATGTTATTTTATTTTTAATAATTGCAAGTTTGAGTTTCATTCTATGGTTTCACTTCTCTCACACTGACCGCCATATTGGACGGAGGCGGAGCTGATCTAACACAATCTAGTCTGTTCATTGGTCTGAGCTCTGGAAACTACAGTTGTTGCCAAATCATAAGTTACAAATTCAGCCTTTTTTTGCGCCACGTAAGACAAATATATATATAGATGTTGTCTGATAACCTTAAACAATACTATAAAGTCAAAGATTTCATATATGTGAATGATGGTTTGGTATTTAATAATAACAAATTAATTGTTCCAAAAAGTTTAAGGCAGAATATGTTAGGTTTAATACATGAAGCCCATTTTGGAATTGAGAAATGTAAAAATAGAGCACGTGAAATCTTTTACTGGCCAGGTATCTCTGCTGATATTGAAGAATTAGTTTCAAAATGCCAAATATGCGAAAAATTTAGAAAGAAAAATTCAAGGGAACCACTAATGCCCCATGAAATACCAAATAAGCCTTTCGAAAAGATTGCAACTGATGTATTTCAGTTTGCTAATCAAATTTATCTAGTTATAGTTGATTATTATTCAAAATGGATAGAATGTGCTACTATAAAAGATAAGACTGCTAATGAAATAATCCCAAAATTAAAATGTGTCTTTGCTAGGTATAGTATACCGAATGAAATGGTGTGTGATAACAATCCCTTTAACAGTTATTTGTTTAAGAAATTTGCAGATGACTGGGATTTTGAACTAAAAATTAGTAGTCCCAGATTTCCTCAGAGCAATGGAATGGCTGAAAGAGCAGTAGGAATAGTTAAAAATATTCTACGAAAAGTACTGGATGTAAATATAGGCCTAATGAAATATCGTAATACACCCATTAGTGGATTGGATCTATCTCCAGCACAACTTTTATTTAATAGAAGGTTAAGAACAAAATTGCCTATTAGTAATAAATTGCTAAAATCTGAAATAAACAACCCTGACTCTAAACTTCGTGCACGGCAGATTAGGCAAAAATACTATTATGACAGGACAGCACAATCATTAAAGGAGCTAACACCTAGTGATAACATAGTATTATTTAATTTTAAGACTGGGCAATGGGATAAAGGACAAATTATTTCAAAACATAAATCTCCTAGATCCTATATTGTAAGGAATGGAAATGAGGAAATACTTCGAAGAAATAGAAGGCATATCAGAGTATCAAAAACTCCTTTTGAGTATCATCCTGTGTATGATGATGTATTTATTGAGGATAAGACTGAAAGGTCAGAAAATTATGCAATGCCTGTTATAAACAATGATTATCAACAAAATATGCATAATACTACAATTACAAGAAGGGGGCGAGTAATTAAACCACCTTCTAGATTTAGAGACTTTTATATGCAATAAACCATCTTATACTGTATATTTAGTGTCATGTTTCTTGTATTTGTTATAATTATAAAATAAGGTCATTTCTTGTATTAATATAAATTTACTTGCATTTAAAATTATATAAGTGTACTTGTTTCTTTAACTGGAGGAAAGCATGTAATATATAACTGTATATATTGTATTTATAATATAACCGTAACTGTGTAATATATAACTGTATATATTGTATTTATAATATAACCGTAACTGTGTAATATATAACTGTATATATTGTATTTATAATATAACCGTAACCGTATATGTTTTGTACTACTAATCTAACTTAACCATAACCGGGTAACTGTGGATTCTAAGATGATGTAGCGTGAGCGTGTGTGTGGTAGCGTGACTACCTCTTGAATAAAGCTTGATGTTAAAGTTACTAAACTATGTCTCATTTAAATGAGTTTAATATTATTTAATAATGATGCTATTTAATATAATAAATAGAGAGCTTAAGATCTACAAAGTAATGATCTTTTATAACATGCTCCCCCATGACAGGATTAAATTCAGCTAATAAATGGACTGGCTTTAAAAATTTCTTTTATCATGTTCATACAAATTTTCGCTGTTACCTCTAAATGCCAAGCAGCTTTCTCCTAAATGTTTGAAGATCGAAGCAACACTTTTAAAAACAACGTTCCAATGCTGGGTTTCAGCATTTCAAAATCTTTGAGAAATATCGTTTGTGAAATTTTTAAACGAATACTCAGTTCAAGGCAGGAGTTTTGGCTTCAAAATGTTTTTCTAGTAGCATGATTTATGATAGTTTGTACTATATGCCTCCAATCTCTATAACCATTTTTTGCTAATGAAGTTGTAGCCATTGCAAAAATTTTGCAGTAAAAAACTGAGTCTTTGGCTACAAAATACACCAATCAATATCTGTGAATTTTCTCTCCGTTGCTGAGATATCTGGCTTGTTGTTTGAGATGAACTTGCCTCCGTTGGTATCAGTAAGGAAATCAAAGTTGTACATTGGGGACACTGGACCTGCTTTTGAAAGACACGTTATTTCTGCATCAGAAATACATTCAGGCCATAGTCCTGTATCAAAAATCAAAATCAAAACGACAGGAAGATCTGCATCTGTCTCTGTCTTCATCTGCAAAGTGCGATGTATTTTCTAACGCTTTCGCTTCTTCTTCTTCGTCTTCTTGTTGCTCAACACGATAAGGCACTGCATCTACAGGGCAGTCTTTAGAAGATTGCTGTGTTAGTACAACGACGTCCTCATTGACCTCATCTTCAACGTTGTCCAAATCATCTTGAGTTTTTGCACTTGTTCTTGGATAGTATTGACTTTGAAAAACTCTTTAAAAGACACAGCTTTTTTTTTAAGGATGCTTTTTTTTAGACTTCGTGCCCTAAACTGGCTACCAGATAATTTATTTTTACCGTCTAACATTTTGTAAACATAGACATAAAACGAACAAGGAACATGCTGGTACTTTTTAAAACTTCTGGCTTTGGAAAAAAAATTAAAGGAACTGCTCGTCGGATTTGAATAATTTTTCTTTCATTTGAAAGTCATCTCTTGAGGGTATTTTCTGCGATTTTTTTCCTCATTTTGTCTAGGCAATTTTGCGCTCCTAGATTTTTTTTACTCTGTACTGGGGCACGGACTGACGGAGTGATCATTCGGCCCTGCCGACGTTCACCGATATCGGCCGGTAAGACATTCGCCGATATTGGAGAAAAAGTTTACTATGCAATATCGACCGGTCCGATGTTTACCAACATTGACCGATATTGCAAAATTGCTGATCCCGATACAGGCCGATATTGCTGTTCTACCTGGGTTTTAAATCTAGGTTCTGTATCCAAGGCCCTTTATAATGTTTTCGTGCTAATTTCCCATTATATTTAGATGCAAGATATATATATACAGTAAAATCCCGTTACAACGAATTCCATTACAACGAAAAATCCCGTTATAACGAAATGCAAGCGAGTCCCGTTTTGAAATGTATTCAAATAATGTTAACATAATCTCAGTATAACGAAATATTCAATTTTTTATAATCTCGTTAGAACGAAATAATATGACACGGCAAATACTTTCAGTTGTACATTTTTATCGTTTGACAATTTTTGTTTTCGATGCCTAGTCTTAGGGACAATCAAGCTTATCTCTAAAGCAATCGCTTTTCTCCGAGCTTTGTTGTAAAATCGGTGTGCATAGGCATTTCACTGCAGAAGGAATGTTTCCTTTGTTCGCTCTCCCCTTTTCTCCACCCCTTTTTCTTGGAAGTCCAAGTAAGCTGTAACCAATGTAGGCAAACTTAACAAAACGTGAAATGAGTATTGCACATTCCCCCTTCCCTCTCCTCCCTACCTGAATAACTTTCGCAAAGGAATTTCCAAAGCTCGAAATCAGTTTGAAAATTTTCATCTTACCAGTAGGTCATAAAATGGCGGCTGTTAAGCGAAAACAGTTTAGTTTGGAAGAAAAAAAAGCCATAATTTCTGAAGTTGAGAAAGGAATGAAAAAATCTGATGTTGCTAGCAAATATGGAATTTCGCCGTCTACTTTATCCACTTTTCTAAAAGATAAAGAAAGCATTTTGAAAAAAAATCAAGTTAAAGTCTTTGATCCAAGCAGAAAACGAATTCGAAATGCCCAGTTTCAAGATGTGGATAGTGCTGTTTACAAATGGTTTATGGATGTTCGTTCTAGAAACATCCCTCTAAGTGGCCCTTTAATTAGAGAAAAAGGTTTGGAATTTGCAAGAATGCTAAACATTGAAAATTTTCAAGCCAGTGTCGGATGGTTGAATCGATTCCGAGAAAGATACGGTATAGTGGCAAAATGCATTTCAGGAGAAGCAAAAGACGTCCCAGTTGAATTTGTAAACGAATGGCGTAAAGGTGAAATACAAAAAATAATCAAGACGTATAGTCCTAACGATGTTTTTAATGCCGATGAAGCCGGAATATTTTTTCAGTTAGAACCAAGGAAGACTTTAGCGTTAAAAGGAGACAAGTGTATTGGAGGAAAGCTTTCCAAACAAAGGATTACAGCCCTATTTTGCTGCAACAAATCAGGAACAGAAAAACGAAAAGTACTCATAATCGGCAAATCTGAAAAACCCCGTTGTTTCAAACATTTTAAGTCCTTACCATGCATCTACAAAGCCAACAAAAAATCATGGATGACGCAAGGATTCTTTAATGAATGGCTGATAAATTTTGATAAAGATATGCAAAAACAAAAACGTAAAATTCTTCTACTCATAGACAACTGCACAGCACACAATGATCCTCCTATATTGAATCACATTCGTGTAGAGTATTTCCCGCCTAACTGTACTGCAATACTTCAGCCTCTTGACCAAGGCATTATCAGAGCCGTAAAATCACGATACAAAACTATGTTATTAAAACGCATTCTCTGTGATCTGCAAAATAACGTAAACAGAAAGTGCAACATGAAAGAGGCAATTGATATGATCTGTGGATCGTGGGATGATATAAGCCAGAAAACAATAGCCCACTGTTGGAAACACGCGCAGATTGACCAGGATTTAAATAAAGAATCGACGGCTCAAGGATCTAGCGATGTAGTACATGATGAGGAGCAGACAGTCGAATATGAGATCGAATCCACTTGGAACTTAGTAAAAGAAAAATCTGGTGTGTCTCAAAGCATAAGCTTTAAAGATTTTTTAACTGCAGATGACAATGCTGCAACTTGTTATTCATTAACAGAGACAGATATTGTGCAGTCTATTGTTGATGATCGCATTTTAGAAAATGATGAAGAAAGTTCTGAAGATGAAGAAAATGAGGTTTCAAAAGTTACATCTGCTGAAGCCTTAGAAAGCTTAGAAAGAGTGCGCAATTTTATTTCTTTACAGAGTAGTGTACCAGATAACATTTTTTCTAATATTAATCATGTACATAATTTTGTATTGTCCGCAGCTTCAAACTCCCTTGTACAAAAAAAAAATCACTGATTTTCTGCATTAAATTTTTTCTTGTACAATTTGAAGATCATTGAAATGGTGGTAAGTCGATTTTTCAGTTCTATAAAAAATATTATACATTGTATTATACTAACTTTACGTTATTAGAAGGTACTACTAATTTTTATTACTATTTTTAATAATTAATTATCTACTAATTTGTATTATACTACTATATTTTTATAATTAACTATGATATGAGGATCTGAATTGAAATGTTTAATTTTCTATTGAATTCCGTTACAACGAAATTCCCGTTACAACGAATAAAATTTGCGGTCCCGTGAAGTTCGTTGTAACGGGATTTTACTGTATATTAAATGAAGATTAAGATTTATGTTGGATGCAGTTCACTATTTGGTTACTTATTTAAAGTATTTAAAAATTATCTTAAGTGTATAGATAAAAATATACTTATGATAAATATAATTTAAATACAATATTAAAACTGTATTATCTTCGACACAGAACCTCCCACCCATAGATTTCATGGGCGCGCAGTCGAATTTACTGTGAAGGTACCTGTAGTAAAATAATAGCATTGTTAAGACTTAAACTAGGCTTTAATAAACTAGAATAACACTAGGCATGCATGCTACATTAATGATGCTTAAAATAAACAATACAAAGTGTTACCAAACTCAGTTACAGATAATCAAGTGTTGCCACAGGAAAGTAATACATGATATAATATCACATTCACCCCCCCCCAAAAGTTAATTTAGTAAGTAACATAGTCGTAGAGATAAGTAGGTGGTTGTCTCTGTCGACCAGATAAGGAATTGTTCTGGGTAGACTGCCTTCCAGAATCTGCATTTGGAAGATCAGGGCTGTTTAACTCAGGCACGGTGGTATCTAGATTTTTGTCTTTAGAAACCCTTACATTCTCTAGAGGGCTTGAAGAATATTTGGGTGACACTGCTCCAGAGTCAACATGGGGTGGATCCAGAGGTTGCTTGTCGAATCCAACTGGGGAGTCTGCTTTGGGTGCCAAATGTCTAATAGAGGTATCTGACTGACGCCTATCAAGGAGCTTTACATACGCATAATCTGGATTAGCTTCAATTAATTCGATTACTTGCACAACTGGATCGTATTTGGTATGCCGCAAGTGAATTGTCATTAAAACATGACCTGATTGGGTTAACCATGTAGGCAAAGAATGACTGTTAAAAGATCTCCTAGTATGAGGGAATATCCGTTCATGAGGGGGCCATTTGTAGCAGTGATCTAATAGAGTGAAGTGCTGGCTGAAGCACCTCTTCCGATCGTTCTGTTCCAATACTTTTCGATTTCACGGTTAAAACTACTGTTTTCCATATTCCGTTGAACCTCTCGACCTGATTGTTTCCTTGCGGATTGTATGCAGAGTAGTTCTACTGGCAGCAACACCTAAGGAGGTGAGGAACGATTTCAATTCATGTGACATAAAGGAAGGTCCTCTATCTGAATGGATATATGCTGGTGTCCCAAACAGGGAGAACGCATTGGCCAATTCTTTTACTACGGTAGAAGTAGAAATATCTGTACAAGGGAACCTTGAGAATTCATCAACTATGGTCAAAAGGAAACGATTCTTGGATGAAGTAGGTAAAGGCCGCTTGAAATAAAATTTTAATCTCTCAAAGTGCGAAGTTGCCTTTATTAGCTGCCCTTCATTCCTATGGAAATGAGGTTTTAACTCATTGCAGCAGGGAAATAATTAGTTACTTTTTTAATGTCATCTATTGTGAATGACAAGTTTTTAGCCCAGTGATAAATCCAGGTTACGCCAGGCTGACATAAAGCATTGTGCAATTCTTTGAGGTTTGTTTCTATTCCTGGATAGATAGTTGCTTAAATCCTCGACATTGTGTCTGCAGTTGTTTTTCGGTTGCCTGGGCTGTAAATGGTGCCGAATTTTAAGTTAGCTAATTCAAGTCGCCGTCTCATAATCTTATCATTTTTTATTTTGCTTGAGTAATATTGGTTGAACATAAAATACACAGATCTCTGGTTGGTGAGGACCTCAAAATGTCTTCCGATCAGATAGTGCCTCCAATTTCTCAGGGATTCTACAATTGCATAAGCTTCTTTCTCTACAGCAGAGTGTCTTTCCTCAGATGCATTAAGTTCTGGAAAAGAACGCTATGGGACGTTCTGCTTGACTGAGAGTTGCCCAATGGTGAACTCTGAAGCATCAGTTTATACTCTAAAGGGGTTATCGTCTTCGATTGCAGAGAATGAGGCTTTTGCTACATCTTCCTTGATTGAGCTGAATGTTTTTACAATCTCTTCAGAGAGTGGTAATGCTACCTTTGTCATAGGAGGGCAGATTTTTCAGAAAATTTGGGATGCCAGTGGTAGTAGTAAGCAAACATACCTAGATGCAATTTGGAATAGGCAAATTCATTAGTGGTGCGAGCCTGTCAGGATCAGGTTTAATAACTTTATCTTCAATCAGATATCCTAATATTTTCACACATTTTGTTGAATAATTACATTTATCTGGATTTAGTGTCGGGTTATACATTTTGACAGCGTTCAAGAATCTCTCCAAATTTCGGTCGTGTTCTTGTTGGTCCAGACCACAAAATGTTGCATCATCTAGATAGGGAAAATGGCTGTAGAGTTTTTCTTCCTTTATTACTCTATCAATATTTCTCTGGAAAGGACACCGTTAGTGATAACAAAAGGAATTCGCCAGAACTGGTATAGTTTTCCTGGAGCTTCAAAGGCTGTATATTACTGGACCTTATCCACATGACGTCAGACGCCAGATCTGGCGGTATGTCGATCTGTTATTTTTTCCACTGTACCGCCAGAATGCCAGTATGCGCAGGCACAAATACCACTAACAGACAACTTTAGCCTCGACCCAGGTTAAATGCATAAATTTTAACCGAAATTTTGCAAATTTAGGGAATTTTATCGCATACAGAACAACATTTTGAATTCATATTACAATATATTAAATATATACAGCTACAACAAAGAAGTTTTTTGCGGTATTTTTAACAAACAAGCATTAATAACTCACACTCTATAGACTGCTATGCCAATGCTCAACAGTAAATACCGTCAGCAGACGAATTTTAGCCTCGACTTCAGGTCGCATGCATAAGGTCCCTTATCTGATTCTAAGATAGGTACCTGGTGGTAGGCACATTTGAGGTCATTGCTGCTAAATACTTTGTATTGAGCTACATTCTGTATCAACTCTTCTGTTC
Source organism: Maratus michaelseni (assembly GCA_963931845.1). Taxonomy (NCBI): domain Eukaryota; kingdom Metazoa; phylum Arthropoda; class Arachnida; order Araneae; family Salticidae; genus Maratus; species Maratus michaelseni. Next base: position 299,410,096 of record OZ007587.1, on the reverse strand, counting down.
TCGGGAGTGGGTAGGCATCAAGCATTGTAAATCTATTAATAGTTTGTGAGTAATCGACAACCATCCTGGGCTTGTGATTTTCTCCTTTTACTACCAAAAAAAATATCAATTATATATGACCAATATCACGCTATGGAGAGTTACTTTGTTCAATCCCCCCTTCCTTGAGCAATTTCTCCACTTCAGCAGCAATGACTATTTTATATGCTTTTGTCTGACGTCTAGATTTAGTGATGACTGGTTCGCAATCCAGTGTAGGATTGTCGAATAGAGATATAGCTGCCTCAATCATAGCTAACTCGAACTGTGGCCGGTGAGTAGATTTTAAGGGACAATCTGTCACCACGGAATTAAATTTCTACTGATGAATGGCTCCTTAGAAGATCATGTCCAATCAGGAAGTCAGCACACAGATTTTTTATGATCAACACCTCAGTATCAGGATATGTATGAGTGTTCATCTTTAGGATTAGCGAGTCACATCCGGAAACGTTTGAATTCAAAATTGGAGTTAGCCATGGTTATTTTACCGGAGGATGGCTTTACAATAATTTTGCATTCTTTTACGAGACGATCATTCAAAAAACTGAGTGAGCTACCAGTATCGATTAGTGCGTTTAGTTCTACTCCATTAACTAACACTTTGGTTATGGATTTTTGAAGGCATTGAGGTGTTGTTGAGGCAGAAGCCAGAAGCAATGTAGAGGATGTAGAATTTGGAGAGGGAGGTGTATATCTTGATTTACAAACTCGTTGATAATGTCCTTTCTTGTCGCACCCTCTACAAATAACTTTTTCGGCTGGACAAGAATTCCTTTAGTGGCGTACGTTACAACAGAAAAAGCATTTTTCAGAGCGTGCGAAGACAACTGAAGTTGATTGGGTTTCTTCTAAGTTTTCCTGTCTATGCTCAATGGTGGCAATTGAAGTAAAATTTGCGGTATACAGATAAGATGCGGAATGTAGCTCAGCTAATAAGGAAAGGGTAGCTGACGTCACAGTTGGTTAAATTACTGTTGGTTCGAAAGAAAAACCTGTTCGTTCTTTATGACTCTTACTCTACACATGAGATGGGGCGATTTGATTGGTCTACGTTAAACTGGTCTATGATATGATTATAAAAGTATTCTGGTTATGAAAGTATCTCCAAGTATGGCGAGAATTTGACGCTTGCGGATATGGCTATGTAGTTTTAAACTTACGTATGAAAGTAACAACAATGGTTACAGCAATTAAAGTAAATTTGCGAGAAACCTAATTATGAGAAAACCTAAATAAAACCTACTATGAAACCTAATTATGTTTTTTTTTATTTTTTAAAATTGAAAAATTTTTACGTGGCCGCTATTTTGAAACAAGATGGCGGATGAAGCTAGCCAACAATCTCGGTCGAGATCCGGATATGTGCTGTACACATGCTCAGTTACATCCAAATAGGTTAATAAATACGAGAGTTACAATATGACAAAAATCAGATATATATAACTATATATCTATATCTATCTATTTATCTATCTATCTAGATATATCTATCTATATATCTATCTATCTAGATATATCTATCTATATATCTATATCTATCTATCTATCTATCTATCTAGATATATCTATCTATCTATCTGTATAAACCAACATTTGAAAGGAGAGTGGTTTTGGTGTCTTGGGATCATGATTGGGGGAAATATACCTACATTTTCCAGAATTGGTTTTCTCCGAATGGCAGCAATAGTTTTTTACTTTTTTGTAATGGAAGCTACCTACAACAGATTATTACTAGTGCAATGCGGCGATTTAAGAATGTTGATGATAAAAATGGCGCTATCATACGTAGTCCAGTCCTCTCATTAATTTATAGAATTGTATATTTGATGGTATTTTTTGTTAATTCTATTTTAAGAAAAAAACGATTTTTTAGATTCTTATAATAAATGTCTTTGTTTATGTAGTGGGAGGGGGGCGCTGAATTTCTATTTGAAAAAGCGGGCGCTGCGCTGACTCAAAAAAGGTTGAGCACCACTGCACTATGGTTTTAAAATCATAAAATATGTATTAAACATTAGAATTATTACGCATCTGAACGATTTTATTTAATAAATTCATTTTCCTTTACTTCTAAATTCGGAAGTTATAATAACTGATAAGGAATAAGCTGTGAAATATAAATTTTTCTCCAAAAATAGCTTTAAATCATATATAGCGAATGATTGTCCCCCGGGTTCTCACTTCCGACCGCCATTGCGCCAAAATACTTCATTTAGCGAGAAAATGAACGATTAAAATCTGAATTTTTTTGAGAGCTGAAATTTTTTTTCTGTGTGCAGACGACATCCTAATTCACGTTACTGAACGATTAATGTTGTTTCAATTGTAACATGCTATTAACATCATTCTATTTCAACTAAGAATCTCCCACATTTGGGCGGGATTCCGCTTTTAAAAATTATTTATCGAAATCCCCCTCCCCTGAAAATCTCCCTTTTTCCACTTGCAGCAAACAATGCAAAAAATCATTATATTTTTGTCCATTTTTGAAAACCCTTTTCGCCCTATTTATTTTTACTTTATTACTGCAATAATGAATCAATTATCAACTCCTACCCTCTGAAATTCCCACTTCCCCTCTCTCTCCTCCAGCACTGAGCACACAAATCTTCTAATTTTTAAAATATCTTTATTAATTTTATTTGTTTTGTTACACCGTAGTAACAATAAATAATTAATCATCTAAATAACCCCCCTCCTCTGTCCAAAATTTTAACTTATCCCTCCAGCTCGAAAAATTTAAAACTGTTTACTTTTTATTTTTTTTCTGCTATATTTGTTACTTTGCTGTAGCAAACAAACAACAACAAAACAATTATCTAAATTTTTTGCACCCACCTCAAAATTTCCGTCCTTCCCTTTTGCCATTCATGAGCACTCAAAGCTTCAAAATTCTTTTTTTGTTATTATTATTATTATTATTATTATTATTGTCCTATTTGTTACGTTCTATCAACAATAAATAATCAATCATCTAAATAACTCCCTGAAATATTCCCTTCTCTCAAAAGGAGGTAATCTATGCAGGGGGGCGGGCGCAAAGCAAAAAGTTTCCTCTTTATTGAAGCTTGGCTATTTTTTCACCTCTTTTTAGAGATTCAATGTTCAACACCAATTCAGCATCTGCTAAAGCAGGGCTTAATTTCTAAGAAAAAAGTACCGGAGCCCTAATATTCTGCAGTACTAGTAACAGTAGCATACCCCCCTCCCTCCGCCGTCACTCCAATCTGCATGTTTATATTTCATACATTATTTTCAAAATTTAAAGCATTGTGTTTTTATTTAGCAAAATAAGAAGTTTAAATACATCTATCTGCGTACACTGTAAAAAAAAACTTGGAAACGTTACTCATTCTGGTGGGGCAGCAATGTGGCCCATCGTTTCTAGTTATGTTTCCGCATATTTCGGTCAGATGTTCATTAAAGTTTCCGCATATTTCGGTCAGATGTTCATAAAAGTTTTCGCATATTTCGGAAACATTTACGTGTATTTCGGAAACGTTTCTTTATATTTCAGTCAGATGTTCAGTAACAATTCTGCATATATCGAAAATGTTTTATATACATCGGAAAGGTTTCTGCATATATCGAAAATGTTTTTGTATACATCGGAAAGGTTTCTGCATATATCGGAAAGGTTTTTGTATACATGGGAAATGTTTCTGCATGCATCAGAAATGTTTTTGTATACATCGGAAATGTTTCTGTGTATTTCTGTTTTATAATTTATTTTATTTGAGAGAACAATATGCTTTAAAAGAATTTAATATTACATTCGCTCGAGGCGAAACCCCACTCCACATCATCGTGGTTAGGTTTTCTGCGAAGTTTGCTGAGCAAACTCGCTAATCTTACTATAGAAATGATCCTATGAAGTATGATCTTGTAGATGAATCATACTCTAGAATTAGAAATATTATAAACTTTCTGTAATTTCTGGTGTGAAACATATATTTTTCTGAACTCGTTTTATTCTTTACCGTTTATTATTAGACTGCTACTCAAGATATCACTTTAAAGTTATTTATGCAGGTGAAATAAACTTTGAAAAAACTTAATTCTATGACAAATACTTCTGTCATTTTAAAATAACTCCAAATTTGAGAGTATGTCCTTCTACTGAAGAGAGGCTTCCAAATTTTCCTTTGTAGGAACAGAGTTGAGTCGTCTAAAAACTTCTTTAGTTTACCTACTACAAGTTTACAATTACAACAAGTTTAGAAGTTGTTGTATACACAGTTAAATAACTCGTTCGATAGTTTCTTTATACTCTTGTTCCATGAAGCTATAATAAATATTAGATATTTGATTGATGAATAATAATGTAGTACTAGTATTAATGAAGTACAGATAGCACCGTATATACGTCTTTAACATCTTTTCGTTTTGAGATCGGTTCCGTTTCATAACTTTTCTAATGATGAAATGTATCGTGTATATGACAGAACAAATTCCTAAATTCACTTATACTATACGTTTTTCACTCAGTTTTTATGAATAAGATATTTGTAAATAAATAACGTTGAAAATTTGATTTATGGATCTATAAATAATTCTTTTTTTAAATGCAGCCTCATGAGTTCCATCCTCTAAATAGATACTTAATGAAAATATTTAACTTCCCTATACTTATAAATAGATAGATTTTAGTAATACCTTTCAACATTTTTTTTAATCTTGTAAATAGTTATACTATTCGAAAATATTTTATATCTGTGGTAATTGTTTTATTTTCACGAATTGTATTCTTATAAATAGATATATTGATAAAAATGTTTTGTCTGTTTGTAAATATTTTTAATATAGTGTTTTACAACTATGATGCTTCTAAATATATTCATTTAAAGATATTATTTTATTCGTATAACTTGAGAAGTGCTGAGACAACCTGAGAAAATAAATATATTTTTATAAGTATACAGTTCATAAAATAAAATAATTATTTACAGATACGAAATCTTTTGACATAATATCTATACTTACAAGATTAAAAAATATATTTATTTAAAGGTATTAAAAGTAATACATCTATTTTGGGAAATAAAGCATTTTCATAATGCATATGTATCTGTTTACAGCATGGAATTCACGAGACCGGATTTTAAAGAAGAATTATTTATAGATTTATAAATCAAATTTTCAATTATATTTATTTATAAATATCTGATTCTTAAAAAATGAAGTAAAAACGTATAGTATAAGTGAAATTAGGAATTTGTTCCGTCATTTAACATCTTGAGGGGCACCGGTATATAATATATACCACTTTTTAATATATAACTTTGCCATCAGTATTATTAAATAAAAATATTTAGTATTGTTTTTTGCAGATTGGGAATTTAAAAATTCATTATTAAAAATTACTGGTGTTGAAACATCGCAAAATTTAGCATTTTTAGACCACGTGCTTGCCCTCCAAGGGGATAAACGATACATTTCATCATTAGAAAAGTTATGAAACGTAACCGATCTCCAAACGAAAAGATGTTAAAGACGTATATACGGTTCTATCTGTGCTTCATTAATACTAGTACTACATTATTATTCATCAATCAAATATCTAATATTTATTATAGATTCATCGAACAAGATTATAAAGAAACTATAGAACGAGTTATTTAACTTTGTGTATACAACAAAAGATTAACTGCAAATGTAATATTAATATGCAATAAAATAGAATCTGATAATATTAATTTTTTTAAAGCATATTGTTCTCTCAAATAAGAGAAATTATAAAACAGAATACTTACAGCTCATATAAATACGTTGCATCTGCATCTGTTTTAAGCTGTCTTTCCTCTCAAGAACAATACAAATCACGTGATAATGACATGTGCAGTAGGTCGGAGTAGATTAGCATGCGCAAATATTACTTCATTTTAAATTCCATTTTTAAACTTTACACGGAATGAGTGTAACATTTCCGAATTTTTCAGTAACCAACATTTTACACTACCTAATCGAAAACATTTCCGCTATGGAATGTAACGTTTCTGACTTCTTCAGAGTATTCACCGCTTTGAATATTTTTCCGAAAATACGTGCAACGATTCCGAAATAACAAGTAACTGTGGAGAACACAAAGTTTACTATAAATTTCCGGAAACCTTTCCGCCTTGGGCCGAAATGCTTCTGATTTTTTTTACAGTGTATACTTAGCTATCAACTATTCCACTTTTTAGTTAAAAGTACTTCCAAATAGAAATCTTTGCCTAATCTTAATGTTATTTAATCGAAGAATTCTGCGATTAAATAAGCTCAGGATTATGATTCGGAAATAGTGTTAACACAAAAAATGAATAGTTCGCAGCTATGCAGAATAGAAAAAGACTATTTCTGTTTACTCTTTATTCTGATCAAAATAGCATTAAAATGATTTGAAATGGAAATAAATGAAATTTTGAATTTAAGACAGATTGAGCTCGAGCCTGCCCGAACACGAAGACTGATATAAAAATCGAGCCCGTTTCATCTCCATCTCTTACATGAGTGTCATTCCATGCAAAATGAACAAAAATTTAAAAAAAGTCGTGGCCACATAGTAACCGATTTTAATAAAATTTGGTACACAGATTCAATTCATATTTAAATAGAGCTATTCAAAATATCTTGACAAAAAATAAAATATTTTGGAAATTCTGGACATTTAAAATACTTGCGACCTAGAATGGCTTGTATGGAATCGTTCAAAGTTTCAAGTTTAAAATTCCATATCTTGAAAACTATTTAACATAAATACATTTTTTTCATAATATTGTAACCCGTGTGGACAGTTATTATCATATTTATTTAGTAATAACAATTTCGTAACACCATGATTGACCTTAAATTAGTTGTAAAAATAGAAAACTTGAAAATTTTGAGAAAATTAAAAGCGTTATAAAAATCAAAGGAATTTAAAAAACATATGTGAAATTGATGTATGATGTAATGTTACATATGAAAACCAAATTTCTCAAATTTAGAAGTTGCCATTTATTTTCTTCATCTTCAAAATAGCTTAGAAACTTAAAAAAAATTACAAAATCCCAATTTTTCCTCTTATGTATACTTAATTAAATGAAGGAAAAACCTGACATTAACAATATTGCAGAAGCATAAAGTTAAAAAAGCCCATGATATGCTGAAAAAAATTCAAGATTGCCTTTTGATTCCTAACATAACAGATATGAGTTCAAAAAGGTAATATTTGTTACGTTCTATGGGCTATTTCACTTCAAATTTGAGCACCTTCCCTGCCATCTTGCAAAAAAAATATATAGTGCTGCCATCTATATGGAGATTTGATTACTATATAATTGTTTGCTAAACCACTGCCAAAATCAATAATTTATTCTACTCTAATTTAAAATATTGTTGAGGAAAAATAAACTGAAGGCAAGAATGAAAGTTTCTATATTTAAAATGTACACTTTTATCTATAACGTCAAATAATTTAAAATTTTTAAGATGTTTCTTTCACGTTTAAACAAGTAATAGAAATATTGCATTTTTCCCTCAAAATTTTTCATTATTTATTTTTTTCTCATTAAGGAATAAAAAGGCAAGAATGAAAGTTTCTATATTTAAAATATATACTTTTATCTATAACGTCAAACAATTTTAAAATCTTAAGACCTTTCCTTCATGTTAAAACAAGTAATAGAAATGTTGCATTTTCCTCTCAAAAATGTTCACTATTTATTTTTTTCTCATTATGGAATAAAAGGACAGTTACTAAATCACTCCAAGCTGTTACTTATTATTCAATCTTAATTATAAATAATTTTTGATAAAGTCTTTCCACTCCTACGGTGAATAATGAAAATTGAAATTTCAAGCATGTAGACAAAACCTCGATCTTATATCATTAAATAAACAATACTGAAATCTATTATTTTACATTTACTCATAAATAAATATGATCTACTTATATGCTGATTTTCATTAAAATCTATGACATGTCAGCCACAGCTGATTTGCTCATTTAGCATGGAATGACCCATGAGCGACACATTACGTCACTTATAAGTGTTTTGATACAAAAGATGGCAAAAGATTGGAGATGGGAGGGAAAGGAAAGGGTAATTTAGGATTCGTTTTTCGGGAGCGTTATGGCACTGGGCTCCGGAGCGCAGTGTTTATGAGCTCCGGTGAATTTTGGCCAATATTTAAATATTTACTAAAAACAGGGAAGTATTTAAATATCCTGAGCAAAACCCGCAGCAAGCGGTGTTTCGGCGCCAAGCCTAACTAAAAATGGGTGTTAAAGAGCGATTTTAGAATTAATGTTTCACGACGGATCTCTTTTGATTTTTTCCCCCCATTTAGCTACAATTTCTTTTTACTGATTAGCCGAATTGCTAAGGTTGAGAACCCTGGTTGCCCCTATATTCTTCACTTCATTGTTAAATCACCGGATTTAAATAAAATTGGACAATTTAAATATTTATTTTTTATTTAGATACAGGATTATACACAGAATAATTTACTGTATACAGACAATTAGTTATTAATAAAAACTGATACAAATCATGCCTGAGATAGTTCAAGAATATTTATATGCTGTTTTTCCTAATTACAGCAGACAGAGCAAGTTCTGTGTGTATAAAATCATCGACGACGGGGTTGGATGTTACTTTTTCCACAAAGGCTTTTAGGCGAGGAAAGTTTTCCAACAGTCTCGGTTGTCGCATTTGAAGACCAGCTAGTGTCAATGCTACTCCCAAATCACACCATGTCAGCTGAAAGGAAAAGAAAAGTTAAACTGTAAACAGGAATATAATTAGCTGTTTGAAAACAGACATATGCTTCTATCGAACAAAATCCAGGGAGCGGCAAGATTTTGAAAAAGTTTGTTCCGCACCTTGGACCGCGTTTTCTAAAATGGATATTATGAATATAAAATAAGTTAAATTAAGAATTTTTGTTAGAGACTCACTCCCGTTTAAGACAATTTTTAAACATATCAAAATAAAAAGTAATAAGGAAAGGGCATCTGACGTCACTGTTGGTTCAATTACGGTTGGTTAGCAAGAAAAACCTGTTTGTTCTTTATGACTCCTACTATACACATGAAATAGGGAAATTTTATTGGTCTTCGTTGAACTGGTCTATAATATGATTGGCCTATGTCGCCATGCCGATTCCTGCAATGATAGCTATGACAAAAATGAAGTGGTAGATTGGTTGATGGAACTGTTTGTTTGTAAACATGCCCTTTCCATATATCTGATTCACATATGAGTTAATACCGATGTTTAATCTTTTAAAATTTAAAAACATTAGTTTTAAAATACAAATATGAATAAAAAATCATGCATAATGCATTATAAACTGAGGGGTTCGTACAAAAATTCGGTGATTAATAGAAATAATTAAAAAAAAATAGGATGTGTTGAAATTATTTTAATCATAGATGTAATGTAATTCAAAAAATTCTCAACAAGATGAGATTGTTTACTAAAGATATGAAAAATAATTGCTTAAAAAGAAAAAAAAATTGCACTTAACAAATTTTTGGTAAAAAGCTGATTTAATGTATTAATAATAATAAAGAATTTTGTTTGTATGCCATGCTATAAAATTTAAGAATGAAAAAAAATATTTTCATACATTCTTAAAAAATAAATTTTCATACATTTTCATTTTTTTTTTAAATTCAAAATCTTTTCATCATTTGGGCATACACCCAGAAATATTGACAGGGATATAAATTCTGCGAACATAGCTAAAACTGATATAGTATCCTGTATATCTTGAACCTCTTTCCAAAATAAGAATTTTAAAAGAAAATAATTTAAAATAAATAATTAGAAACGTGGGCCACACAATACAATGTGTCACAACGTTTGTTAGGTAGCTTTCAATACAAAAAATTATAAAGCTACCTATTGCAGCCGTTCGGAGGAAAGCAATTCCGGAAAATTTTGGTATATTTTCACCGATCATGACACCCAGACCCCAAAACCACCCTCCGTTCAAATGTTGATTTATATATATATATATATATCTGATCTATGCCATACGATAACGCTCGTATTTAGAAATTAATTTTGATGAAACTAATTGTGTGTATTAAGCTCACCAGTGCCTCGACCGAGTTCGTTGGCCAGCTTGATCCGCCATCTTGAAACAAGATGGCGGCCACTGAAAATTTTAAAACTAAAATAAATATACAAAAAAGTTAAAAATTCAAATTTATTTTTTGCTTAAGTGTTAGGCCTTGATACATGGATTCCAGAGCATTTTTTGTTTTACCTCTATCTTAAAAATGGCTGAGATATAGCAGTTTGAAATTCTAGGGTGGCTGACATTTTGAAACAAGACAGCACATTACAAAAAACCACGATTAATTTACGAGTTTTAGTGAACGCGATTTTTCGCAAATTATTTTCTTTCATTGTTGTAATTATTTTCCCAATCATACGCACAAAACTATATATTCATATCCGTTGGTGCCAAATTCTCGCCAAACTTTGCGACAATTGGTGAAATATCGCCAAATTTGGCGACAAAATAAGTCTTCATAAATGAAGCCAACTTGGCTATAGCCCAATAATTTGGCGAATTTCTTATTCAAATTCAGTATTAACGAATCTTTTGTAAGCGGTTTCTTTGCATTTTAGCTTGCTGTTTTCGAGTAACATTAGCTAAAATTTTAAAACGAAGATATAGGAAAGCTACCTTTTCCTCTCGGTACAGGCCGGAAGGACTTTTTTAATTGAACTCTTTTTAGGTGCGTTCGTAATTACATAAATACGTAGGACCTATTGTCGTCGTCTGGTCCGTCCGTCCGTCTGTCTGTCCGTCCGTCTGTCCGCATATAACAACGCAAAAACTGTACCCAAGCGAATTGTTTGAAATTTAAGATATATTATCTTTGCAGAATTTTGTCGAGACGTTTCAAATTTTATAAAAATCGAATCAAAACTTTAGAGGATATTAATAAAAATATTTATTAAGAAATTTGAATTTTTTTAAAAAAAGATCGCTGCTTTCTTGTTATAGGAGCTTCCGAGGTTTAATCGTTAAGCGATCGAGATACTTATTTTATGACAGAAACTAGGGGGGCCTACCCCCTGCGAGCTACGCTCGCCAATCCCCGCTCAGACTTCGAGGCCTCTAAAAACATGACAGCGTGCTTTATTTAAAAAATATTGGTAAATCTGTAATTGGGTTGCCATGCTTTTAACGTTTTAATGGGGCATTTTTTGATTACCATGGCCTCATACACAGCTGTTGCGACAACTGACGACTGTTTTCGGGATTTATAAGTAAAATTGATGGAATGCTACAGAGTGATCAATTAAATTATTTAAATTTAAGTCTGACTGCATAGGATTTACCACTATATTGCTGTTAATTGATTAATATGAGTATTTTAAATTATCCGAGACGTATAGTATTTATTTTGCACCTATGACTCTAAGGATCTGATATGATAATTTATACTTAGAAAATTTTATTAGACAAATTATCAATTAATTATAGAAAAGAAAAAGTTGCGTTGTGAATTATTTTTGAAGTTCGGATCCTCTTTGAGCCAATTACAATCATCAAAGGTTACCTGCAGAGAGTTATGTAACATTAAATATATAATGGCTTATTTTAAAACCTAGATTGTAATATTAAAGAAAACATTTCCTAAAATAAAAGACTTAATATTAATTCAATAAATTAAGTAAACAAAAGGAAAACTGACTAAAATTAATTGAATATAAAATTGAGTTTATTTACAAGGTAATTATAAGCATATGATTAAAAACAAACATAAATGTTTAAAAAAAATAAAATATTCAATCCTAGTTGAGAACTGTATTCTCAACATTTATTTTCTGAGAATTACAGTTTGTCTTACTGAATTAAAAAAATTCGATTTTGAAAGGCAGGGTTCCATACCCTAGAAGTATTTCTTTGATTAGCCTTTTTATGTTTAGATCGGGGTAGGATCTTCATACACACTTAAATTCGTATTATTAAAAGAATATAGCTTAATTAAATAAAATGGAACAATGGTGAAGGAAGATTGTTTGTTACCTTATATTACTAGATAACGTTGACAGCAGGAGGTAATGGCTGACGCGTTTTCGCTTTTTCTTAGCGCGTACATTTCCATCTATTGGCACACACACTCAAAATCTGTTTTTTTTAGTTAGAGAGCAGTCAACCTTCTACTTTTCCATCTTTTTTGAATCTGAACTCTCAAGAAAAATCACATTCTTTTCGTGGAGCAAAAAAAAGGGGATGGAACCATTTTTCCCTTTTCACATAAAATTAAGGCCTTATACGTTTTAACTTCTTGAAAATTTGCATGTTTCGGCCATACCTCTGATTTTAGAGAGATGCCCATTGGCATGCGGGAGAAATTTGGTACTCCCCTTGAGTGTTTCATAGGTCCGTCGGTACAATAGCGATTCCTCTTGACGCCGTGCTGTGTCTGGGAGGTAAAGATGCTTTGACTTGTGAGGTCTTCGTGCCTATTTAAGCTCTCATAAATAAATGTGTCATATTATTGTTCTGACAATTTTCTCCATGACATTTTTATTAGGTGTAGTTAAATCATTCGTGGGAACGGAAAACCAAATATTTCCTTGACTGCCGTGGTTCACTTTGTTCCACAATTATCTATCTGTATGCGCTGATCCTAAAATGGATCATTAATTTGTATTGTTCACTGTTCACTGATTAAAATGATACCAAATACTCTGTTAATATGCAGAAAAAAAACCAAATACTTTTTTTTTTTTATAGTGTGTGCTAGTTTAGATCTAGATGGTGGTATTTCTCACCATCATCTCTTCCCCCGACATTAGAAAAAAAAAGGTCCACAGTATCTTTTTTTTTTTTTATATATATATATAGCCACAAAGTACTCGATGAAAGTCCATCGTCGTATTATATTGAAGATCAAAACTGAAAATGTTCACATGGAAAAGTCTAGGAACTTGGGATAAGCTGGGGTGTCACTAGGTTTGGAGTGTAAGTAGGTTTGCAACACCAGAAAAAAGTTTTACACATTGGTGAAATAAAGCGTAATCAAAAGTTCACTGTTGAAAAATCTGATGAAAGACATGAATTCTTCAGCAAGTTATCATGTGTAGTTGGTTTCAATTTCCATTGTTCCAAAAACATTTATTAAAATTTTGAGTTTTAATAGGTCCAAATCCAAATAAAGCAGGAAAATTTGAATAAGCCAAATAATAAAATAAAATGCCCGAGAGAAGAAAGAAAAAACAATTAATTTTCTTTTCCACTCTTATATTTTTAGTTATTACATACATATAAATTGGCAAATCTTTTATTTTAATTATTACAGGCTAATTAGGTACCCATACGTTGAAACACAATATACAGAATCATTTAAAACAAATACTCAATATAATCAGTAAGCTGTATGCATTGATAATGAATACCATACAATTAAAAAAAAAATTATATAATATATGAAAAACATTGAGAGAAAACACATCTATATAATCACATGTCTGTTGTACTACAATCTGTATTATAAACATTATAATCTAATTCTCACATGAATTATTTTCTCTTGAGCAGAAAGGAAAACTTCTTTATTTTTTTTTATATATATATAAAGAAAATGTTATGTTAAAAAAAAAAAATCTTATCATTCTTACTAAAACAATTGTTTTGGAATATGTGAAAAGGCTACTTTTCTGAATGAAAGATATTCTCAATAATAATATATTTTCATAAAAGAAACAGATCGAAAAAATGAAAATTTGTTTTCTTCTTTCGATACCAAAAATTTAAATATCCATCTATAAAGTCAAACACAATACCCTTTTAAACTGCCTGCCTTGGAATGGACGGGGTTGGGAAAAAAAAAAAAAACAAGGCAGAAGAAGAAAAAGAAAAAAAACAGTAATCTTTTCTCCCTCTAATCCATCACCGCTAAGCGGAAGGATAGAGAATGACAGCTAGATGACCCTACCTGTGGACAATGACTCATCCTTTTTTTTTTTTTTTTACATTCGTATCCAGGTGTACCCAAGGGAAGATTTGCGAAATGCATGTACTAGCGATCGTTGCTATCCCTCAGGTGTATGATTACTAAACTCCTGGATTACTGACAGTGGGGAAAAAAAAAAATCAGTGAAACGATTTGATTGCACGTGTGTCTGTGCAGATTTTGGATTACTCGCCAAAATTCAGCTATCTGTATTTTATTGTTGAAATAAGATTACAGGTATGATTAAAATAAAAAAAAGTCGTGTATACCCGGCTTGGATTTAAAAAAAAAAATGAGGTATGTTTAAATCTGTATATCTGTTTAATATTTTCTATAAAAAAAAAAATCGGTACACGTGTAACGTGGTCAAATCCGTTTGCATCGCACTATCTTCTCGTCAATTTATATATTTACTTATTTATTTATATTGTGTATAAAAACGTAATGTATTATAATATATATATATTTTTTAATATAATATTGATTTTCTAGTTACAATTTAAGTTAGCGAGAACAAGCGAGCGTTGCTTTGCACAAACGAAAATGTGCATGCAATTGTAAAATATTTATTTAATTATTTATTCTTCTTCTTATTATTATTTTAAAATATATTAACGTGTAAATATACATATTTAAGGAATCGAAAGCGAGCGTTCGCTTTTCTTTTCTCTTATTATTTTTTGTTTTATAAAATATTACATATAGTTAGAAAAAAAATTAAACAAATTCTTTTTTTTTGTAAAGTTTGGAAATTTAGTTAATTAGAAATATCTCAGCTAAATGCATTATTAGATGCTCTGCGCAGATAGTCTCAATTTCGCCTGCAAAAACGAGACTTTAACATCCAATAAATTGCTGAAATGATCATTGACATGTATCCAACACCTTTTTATTATTATTATTTTTTTAAGTATGCAATAATTTACCTAAATATTTAAGGTATAAATTAAACATCCAATTTATGTTTTGTAATAATTGAAACGTTCAATGGTATTTTTTTTTTATTTATTATTTTTTTTTGTAATTAAATTATCTGAAATGTTAATCCTTAGGGACAACTAATAAATTTTTTTTTTGTTTGTTTTATAATATGAAATCGTACGATTATTCTAAAATTAAAATTGAAACGCGTTGTTCTAACCCAGTTATAGATTATATCAAATATTAAACTAAAATAATTTTGTAAAATCTGACCGATTTTTTTTGTTATAATAATTCAAGTGGATTCGTCAATCCGTGGCTTTAAGCAAAGGATGAATTATTATAAATATTGGTCAATATAAAATGTTGTATTATTATTATTTATATTTGTGTCGCCGAGTGAATAGATGTTGACTTGTAATTTTAAATCGATTAGTTATATGTTTTGTGCTACATATCAAGACTTTTATTTTCACTTTTAGTAGAGGGGGTAAGGTTATATAATAAAATTTTTTTTTGTTTTGTTATATAAATTAGTATAAAATGGGTTTGAAAGGGTGATACCCTGGCAAGGCTGCCTCTGTTTTTATTTTTACCGTAATTATTATTATTTTTTATTTAACGTGCATGTTTGTTCATAACTCCCTCTGACGAGCCAAATCCCTCAGTAGTACACTGTGTAGCAAAGAAAAAAAAACTTGCAGTATCCTCCCTAAATGATCTTTTTTTTTTTTTTTTTTTTTTTTTTTTTTTTAAATAGTAACCTGTCCTCAATGTACTGTAAATAAACAATAATGGAAAATTATAAAATGTGTACTAAACTAAAGAAAAATAAGACATCTATAAACGATAAAAATTTAAAATAAATATATACATATTGCCTCGAGAGCAATAAAAGAGAAAAAAAATTTCTCGCTTCCCTATCTAGGAATTTATGTGTATAGTCTGTGATTCCACTTTCGTTGGTGAGAATAATTTATTTATGTGGCGTTTAATAGTCGCTTTATCTGGGAATGCAATTTCCTTTAATAGGTAATTGTTATTCCTAAGCTTCCTTACCACCTCGAATGGTCCCAAGAATTTTGGCTGAAGTACACCTGGTTTACCCACGACTTTTAAGTAGCATTCTTGTCCCGTTTGTAGAAATTTTACTTTTTGGACTGGAGTACTGTCGATGTACTCCGCCATCATTTTTTTTTGGTTTTGTAAGGCTAATTTCTTTATTTCCTCAATATGTTGGACTCTATTTTTAACGTAGGTTTTGACAATTATGTCTTGGTCAGGCAAGTGTATGGAAAAAGGAGTTCTTATTTCTCTACCGAAAAATAGAAGTGCCGGAGAAAATCCCGTAGCTCTGTGCGGCGTACTGTTATAATTAATTTTAAAAAAATCAATCCTGGTATCCCATTCTAAAGAGTTTTTACACATAGCCACAATTGAATTTTTTAATATTTTATTACTGATTTCACAGAGCCCATTACTGCGTGGATTATTCACGGACGTAAAATCTAGGTCTATGTTAAGAGAATCCATGTATTCTTTGAATAAATCAGAGTGAAAATACCGGCCATTATCCAATTTTATGGATCGCGCCAATCCGAAATTACTAAAATAGCGATTCAATACATTTAGAAGTGTTTGTGATTCACAATTGCGAACCGGTACAGCCTCCAAGAATCTTGATGTGGAATCAATAATCATAAATACAAATTTATTTTTGCGTAGCGTCATTGGAAGCAAACCAATTAAATCTATATGCAAAACTGATCCGATTTCTTTATCTTTGATTATTTTTTGTGTGGGAACTTTAATAGTTTGATGTTGTTTAGTCGTGTTACATGGTATACATTTAGTACAATAATTCTTTACATCCCTGTACATCCCGTACCAGTAGAATCTAGCTTTTATTATTTGATAAGTTTTAAAAAATCCGAAATGTGGTTTATGAGCTTCCTGTATTATTTCAGCTTTAAGTTTATCCGGAGCAATTAACAGTTCATTTGTATCAGAGCCTGGCTTTAATATTAATATTTCTTTTTGATTGAGAGTGAATTTTTTTGTGGTTTTGTTTTGTTTGTCAGTTTTAATTTTGTTTATTATTTTATTTAATTTTTCGTCTTCTAATTGTTGTAGTTTAATGTTTTCATCTGATAGAGCTTTGTTTACCGTAAACAATGAATTTTGCAATTTTTCTCTTGAAATTATATTATTAATGTTCCTCGAAACATAATCAGCAGGATTTTTAGATCCCTCGATATGCTGAAAAGAGTAGTTAAAAGGGGACAAATTGTCCAACCACCTTGCTACAATGTCTGGTTGCTTTTCCAAATTTAAAAAATACGTTAGCGCTTTGGAGTCTGTATAAATATTAAATTTTCTCCCTGCGAGAATATGCTTGAAATACATCACCGCTTCATGAACCGCCAGTAGTTCGAGTTTGAAACTGGGGTAGTTCTTTTCGGGATCCCTTAATTTTCGCCCAAAATGTTCAATTGGCAGCTGTTCTCCGTCGTATTCTTGTGCTAAAATTCCAGAAATAGCTGTTTTAGAAGCATCTGTGATTAAAATGAAATCTTTTGAGAAATCCGGGGGTTTTAATGTGGGATTTTTAACTATCGCTGCTTGGATTTCTTTGAAAGCATTTTCTTCTATGTCAGACCATTTGAATTTCACTTTGTCTTTAGTAAGATTAATTAATGGGTCAACTATTTTAGAATAGTCTTTAATAAGCGATCTAAAATAATTCGAAAGACCAAGTAGAGATTTAACTCCCTTCTTATTTTTAGGTTTAACTAAATTTTGAATTTTATCTATGTTTCTTTTTGAAGGAGAGTATCCTTCGCTGTTTAGGGTGAAACCGAGAAATTCGATTTCTGACATACAGACTTGTATTTTAGTAGGCTCAATAGTTAAATTATTTTCAATAAAAGCTTTAAGGACTTTGTCTAACAGATCTAACATTTCTTCGAGTGAGTCGGCTGCTAGGATCACATCGTCAATAAAATAAGCGACTTGATCTTCATTAAAGTGGCCCAACACTTTATCAATTAATTCTGCAAACACCGCAGTACTGAGTCGCGTTCCGAAAGGCAATCTTAAAAAGGAGAATTTACCGTGCTCCGTTATGAAAGCTAATTTTTCAGTGTCTTCTTCACGTAAATTTATTTGGAAAAACGCACTGTGTAGATCCAGTACTGTATAATATTTTTTTCCACTCATTCTCCGCAGAATCTCTTTAATTTCGGGTATGGGGTACGCATAATTTTGAAGTATTTCATTTAAAAGTCTATAATCGACCGCCATACGATATTTAACTTCATTAGCCTGTTCGTTTTTCTGCAAAGATTTTTTTTTAACGAAAATAACAGGGAAAGCGTAATCAGAGTTGGATTTACGAATGATATTTGCTCTCAAAAGTTTTTCAATTTCTTTTTTAGCATACTCCTTAACATTGTGTGCAGTTTTGTATGGTTTAGTCTGCAGAGGATAATTATGTATTAAATTAAATCTTGGGACGACTAATGAAGATTGTCCGAGTGTATCGTAATTCTTAGAAAAGGCATGTGCATTATTTAGAAGTATTTTTTTTAATTTTTCTGCTGTGTCCGAGTCTAAATGTTGTAAATTAAAGTCGTCTGATCTAAGTTCTGCTTTTCTCCGTTCACGAACTTGCTCTAAATTCAGATTATTAATGTGCACTACCTGCTTCGTTACTTCTTGACCCTCAGTGTCAACTGATTTTATTTCAAAATGTTTAGAAATTTTGCCAATGTTCATTCCCTCTGTTAAGATTAATTTTTGTTGTGATTTGTTAGTGATTATTATATGAATTTTATTATCCTTGGCAATTTCGTGAATTGATGTTTTATAATAAATTTTCATATTATGTTTAATCGGTTCCAAGAGTATTGTATTTGTAGTTGCGAATTTATCTGGATCTAATAGTAATGCAACAATTTTTTTTTCGCCTGGTAGTAACTCCGTTGTCTGTGTTAGTTTTGCTGTAACAAAATTTTTGTGCGAGATACGTTTTTTTTCTTTTTGTGTATTGTTTCTTTATTTTGATTCTCATTAGAGTTAGCAGTTAAGTTACTTATCAGACTTTGAGGTTCATTTTCTAGAAATTGAAGTGCAATGTTTTTGTTTTTTAATTTCATGGTTTTATCTTCAAAATCTAGGATAATATTATTTGTTTTGAGGAAATCGAATCCCAATAGCATATTGTAGTTCCGACCAAAATCTTGAGTTGTAACATAGAATGCCCCCGATACAAAAACGTTTTCCAATTTGAAAGTTAATTTAATGCATTGCTTAAAAGAGATTGTCGAATTTGTTAATGTTTGAATTTTTACCTGGTTACAGAGATTTTTATATTTTACGTGTGCATTCTTTAATTGTTCGAACAATATAGGTGATGCCAAAGTTACTGCCGCCCCACTGTCTGTCAAAGCATTAATCTTAACACCATTAATTTCAAAAGTAATAATCGGAAGTTGAGAATTGTCATTACTTTTGACACTAGCAATAATTTTGTTATTTTTTTTAGACCCGCAGTGAGACTTACGCGGGTGCCTTGTATTTGAGAATGTAAGTCCCGACTTTAGTTTCCCTTATTGTTACTAGAATTCTGATCATGATCTTTATCTTGTTTATTGTTTTCAAATTTCTGCTGTGAATTATTTTTTTTTGTATAATCATGTTTTTTATAATTATTTTGCTTGTAGCCCCCTCTATGCCCTCTATAATTTCTTCGCTGGTCATATGATCTCTGTTCGTTGAAATTGCCTCCATAATTTCCGAAATTGGGATATGATATCGGCATAAATTGTTGGTGGGGTGGGGGTGGTGCATAGTACATGTACTGAGGAGCAGAATATTGCATAGGGTTGAAGTTTTGGTGCGTGTAATTTGGGGTTTGCTGAAAGTTTCCCTGAGCTTGTTGGTTTCCCCCTTGATAAAAATTTGGTTTTTCGATTTGAATATTCTCAGGAATTTTTTTATTTTCGTCCACGTAATTACTGCTGTTTTGTTCGTTGCCCTTGTAAAACCAACAATGTGGGTTCGTATGGGATGTGGATTTACAGTACTTGCAAAACCTAGTTGTATCATTGTTAGTGGCATTTACCTTTAATTTTATGTTATTTAATTCCGCGGTTAATAATTTTATATTCTCTGCACTTTCTACATTGAGTTTAAGCAGTTCATTTAACAAATCAGAATCTTTAGTTTTGGAAATGTTGTTGATGTCCTTTAAATTGACATGTGAATAAGCCTCCTCTAATTTTAAGGCTATGTTGCACGCTGTTTTAAAGTCCGGCGGAGAGTTTTTTCTTACTTCCAGACTTAAATCACTACGAATTGATTCCAAAAACTGAGATAATTTGATCATTTCCATGAATGTAGAGCTGTTGTTAGCTCCTATATCTTGCCCACTTTTTTTTAGATAAAGGTCTGCTGCCGCATTAAACTCTAATATAAATTCGTTCATGTTTTGTTCCGGTTTTTGTTTGAGATTGCAAAATTTCTTTTGCGCTTCTAGAAATGTGGTTTTGGGTTCGAATAATTGTTTTAACTTTGTTTTAAAGGTTTCTAAGTTCTGTTCCACGAACAAATTTTGATCCCTCATCAATTTATCTTTAGCAGGTCCTACAATTTTCGCCTTTAATATAGTTAATTTAGAATCATTATTCAATTCAGTTTTATTGATGAGATTGTCAAATTGTAAGAAAAAATGGTTAATATTTGCTTCCTTTTTTCCATCATAGTATGGAATCAGATTAATTAGGCTATCTGCATTTGGGGTGTCCATTGTAGTAATTTTAGGAGTAGCTTTTTCAGAATTTATAATTTTCTTCTCTTTCTTTTTTTTCTTATTATTATTATTACTATTATTACAAATAATATTAGTGTCTACAGTTTGATTATTTAATTCGCGTAATTGTTGTCTAGTTTTGACACCAGTATCTATTCTACTAATTCTTTGACTTTTACGCTTATTCATCCAATTAAAGTACAAAAATCATAAAATAGAGAGAGAGCAAAAAAAAAAATTGTTTAACATAAAATAAAAGATACCCAATGGTGAATTGTTATGCACTGGTCGAGAAATTAATTATATATAATATATATCATTTCAATATTTGAGCATTATTATGTGTTTATTTTATATTTGCTGCTGTTGCAGTATATGTAACACAAGTCATATTTTCAATTCTTTGTTAATACAAATCAATCCAATAACACTTATTATTATTTAATATATCATTATATATTTAGTGAGGTACCCAAAAAGAATTGCCAGGTATATGCATGTTACAGAGTGTATGAAGATTCCCCAATGAATGCTTAAATTTTTTTTTTTTTTTTTTTTTTTTTTTTTTTTTTTAATTAGTTGTTGAAAAGAGGAAAAAAAAAATTTTCAAAAGAATTAGAATTAAGAACATTTATGTTAGCAAAAAAAAAAATTTTTTTTTTTTTTTTTTTTTTTTTTTTTTTTTTTTAAGTCTTAATATTGCATATATATTTTTATATTTAAAAAATTATACAATAACCTAAAGTTCTATTTCTAAAATTAAATTAATATATTAAAATAATTTAGAAAGAGGTAACGGTACCACTTCTAATTCGGTAAACCCTATGATGGAATGCTACAGAGTGATCAATTAAATTATTTAAATTTAAGTCTGACTGCATAGGATTTACCACTATATTGCTGTTAATTGATTAATATGAGTATTTTAAATTATCCGAGACGTATAGTATTTATTTTGCACCTATGACTCTAAGGATCTGATATGATAATTTATACTTAGAAAATTTTATTAGACAAATTATCAATTAATTATAGAAAAGAAAAAGTTGCGTTGTGAATTATTTTTGAAGTTCGGATCCTCTTTGAGCCAATTACAATCATCAAAGGTTACCTGCAGAGAGTTATGTAACATTAAATATATAATGGCTTATTTTAAAACCTAGATTGTAATATTAAAGAAAACATTTCCTAAAATAAAAGACTTAATATTAATTCAATAAATTAAGTAAACAAAAGGAAAACTGACTAAAATTAATTGAATATAAAATTGAGTTTATTTACAAGGTAATTATAAGCATATGATTAAAAACAAACATAAATGTTTAAAAAAAATAAAATATTCAATCCTAGTTGAGAACTGTATTCTCAACATTTATTTTCTGAGAATTACAGTTTGTCTTACTGAATTAAAAAAATTCGATTTTGAAAGGCAGGGTTCCATACCCTAGAAGTATTTCTTTGATTAGCCTTTTTATGTTTAGATCGGGGTAGGATCTTCATACACACTTAAATTCGTATTATTAAAAGAATATAGCTTAATTAAATAAAATGGAACAATGGTGAAGGAAGATTGTTTGTTACCTTATATTACTAGATAACGTTGACAGCAGGAGGTAATGGCTGACGCGTTTTCGCTTTTTCTTAGCGCGTACATTTCCATCTATTGGCACACACACTCAAAATCTGTTTTTTTTAGTTAGAGAGCAGTCAACCTTCTACTTTTCCATCTTTTTTGAATCTGAACTCTCAAGAAAAATCACATTCTTTTCGTGGAGCAAAAAAAAAGGGATGGAACCATTTTTCCCTTTTCACATAAAATTAAGGCCTTATACGTTTTAACTTCTTGAAAATTTGCATGTTTCGGCCATACCTCTGATTTTAGAGAGATGCCCATTGGCATGCGGGAGAAATTTGGTACTCCCCTTGAGTGTTTCATAGGTCCGTCGGTACAATAGCGATTCCTCTTGACGCCGTGCTGTGTCTGGGAGGTAAAGATGCTTTGACTTGTGAGGTCTTCGTGCCTATTTAAGCTCTCATAAATAAATGTGTCATATTATTGTTCTGACAATTTTCTCCATGACATTTTTATTAGGTGTAGTTAAATCATTCGTGGGAACGGAAAACCAAATATTTCCTTGACTGCCGTGGTTCACTTTGTTCCACAATTATCTATCTGTATGCGCTGATCCTAAAATGGATCATTAATTTGTATTGTTCACTGTTCACTGATTAAAATGATACCAAATACTCTGTTAATATGCAGAAAAAAAACCAAATACTTTTTTTTTTTTATAGTGTGTGCTAGTTTAGATCTAGATGGTGGTATTTCTCACCATCAAAAATCAATTACAACTTGAAAACCATCTGGTATAAAATGGTTAGGTTTAAATTGTGGCTACCTCTCGGACTTTTATAACAACGATCTGTATTCTATTCTTCCGTTGCATTTAAGGATGAGAAAAATCCATCTGCTTGTGAATAACATTAAGAACCACGGTATTGAAATGTACTATGTTATAGACATTTTCAGTAACAGGTTTTAATTTTCTCTCTATTTTAGTGCACCATCATGCATATTTTCATGTTATTTTAAATATGTAAATTATTTATTTTAATTAATATGTATATACGATTTTTCTAATAATTATTTATCATACAAAATTAATTAAATATTTTGTGCATGCATGCCTGCATTTATTCGGCATCAATTGATGAGACATTTAAACAAATTTGCTATCCACGATAATTTTACACCATGTTATGTCACTTGAATATTGTCCATAAGAAAATCGGGTACTTTTCCAGTATAGGATCCTTTGCTTTTAGGTTTGGCGTAATTCGAGCTTCAAAAAGGAATAGATTCGTTAAAATACATAGATTTGTTGCCAAAAGTTATGAAAACAAACCCAATGAACTATTGGTGCTTTTCTATTATAGGGGTCTTGACGCTTTTTTAAAAAGCTTGGCGGAAAAAACCAAGCAGGATAGAAAACCAAGCAGGATATTTTATTCTTCTTCCGTTCAGTTGGGCAATTATTATTTTATATATTCTTTTCAAATATCCGAATTAGTGATTTTATAAATTCGTTTAATTAAATTTTACAAAAAAAATAACAAAATGATATCAATAAATAATAATTACTATTAATTCCTTTATTATTATTAATTCTTTTGCGTTTACATGAATGACGTCATTTGGACGAATTTATTCAAAATATTTTCAGTTTATAAATTAAATTAAATGCTGACACACGATTGAATCCTGATGATAGAAATGTGATTTTTTTTTTTCAAATTTTCCTGAAAAACATAATTTAATCAGAATCTTGTCTTCATTATCGATTGAAATAAAAGATAAATTCAATTTCAATTTGAAAATGACGAATATAAAGAAATCAATAATCCCTATCGGGATCCTTTTCAATTTTTTTCCCTTTTTTGTCACAAAAAACTGAGTAATTAGTTGCCATCACTACAGAAATGTCATTAAAATTAGAAAAAAATTAATATCTCGAAAACTAATTCCAGTTTCAAAATTCTATTACCAGTTTTGACATCCGCGGATTTTTATGGACAATTGGTATTAATTTCACCATCAAGCGTTTAATATTTTATTAAAAATAGCCCTGAAACATAATCAGTCGTTTAATCAGTCGTTTCATAAAATCGTTTCATAAAATCGTTTCACAAATTCGTTTTATTAGGATTTTATATATATAGGGTAGATTGGTATTAATTTCACCATCAAGCGTTTAATATTTTATTAAAAATAGCCCTGAAACATAATCAGTCGTTTAATCAGTCGTTTCATAAAATCGTTTCATAAATTCGTTTCATAAAATCGTTTCACAAATTCGTTTCATTAGGATTTTATATATATAGGGTAGATTAATCTGCAGACGATATAATTCATTGCACAGAATTAAAAATCATCAAGATCTGAATATTTATATAACTAGCTGTAGTACGAACGCACCTCATTTGTCACGTTTGACGTACAATTTCCAACTTGTTGCTTATACAGTAACATCTTATATAATCCTCAAACAATTATTTACGAATAGCAATTCAAAGACATGTATATTTTCTATTAAGAAGTTAAAAAGATTTTACCTTTTCACTTGCAAAGTAACCGCTTTTCTTATCAGAATTCGCCAGAAATTTTTCATATTTTTCCAAGAACATAGGAACATCTTCCGTCATTATTTGTTTCAGAAGTGCAGCCTACGAAGAAAACATAAATTAAATAAATTTTTAGATGTAGCGTTGAAAACACTCAAGAGTTAAAAGGAAGCAGTGATTTCAATTAAACTTAAAAGCTTTAAGTTCAAAAGAAAATCAATGATTTTTAAGATCTTTAAGGGATGATACTACTTTGATCTCCTGAAATATAAGGTTCTTTTCGGATTTTTTATTTTTTAAAGAGATGCAAAATCCATTTGCACTAAACTATTATACATATATTAAAGTTGAAAGCTGCATTTTAAGCTAGTTGATATATTTAAAAATAGTGGCTTGACAGATGATGGAGGGATCGCTTTGAAAACAGAAGATCAATTGATGGAAACGATAACTTATCCCAGACTTACCAAGAACAATGAAAAACAGAAATAATAATAATAATAATAACAATAATAAGAGTGCTGCTAGTTCAAAAGCCAATGAAATACGCAGCAGCTAATATATATATATATATATATTATTTAGTTATATATGCATTTTTAGTGAAATGACATTAATTCAAATATAAATTTTCAACCAAAACATTTAGTTGATAAAAGTACACAAGGAGAAATTTCAGTATTCCAAAAAAAAAAAAAAAAAAAAAAAAACTATGGTAATTGAAGGACTTATTTGATCAAGATATTTCAGATAGGCGATGGAAAAAAGGTTGGTTGTGATATTTTTCAACTTAAAGGTCAGCAATATCTTATAACAATTGATTATTTTTCAAAGTATGTTGAAGTCCAAATAATCAAGAATAATACTGCACAAAATGTTATAAATGTATGCAAATCTATTTTTGCAAGACATGGAATTCCAGAGGAGTTGGTCAGTGATGGGGGCACACCATTTAATTACGAGGGTGTGGGAAATTATTTCACTAAATGGGACGTGACACATACGGGCACGTCACCACATTTTCCTAGAACTAATGATCAAGCTGACAGAGCCGTGCAAACATGAAAAAGATCGAACTATTATTCATGTTTAACCCTTTGAGGGGCGGTGGTATATATTATATACCACCTAATTTTAATCCGATTCAAACCAGAAACTTTTAATACAATTTTACTTTTTTACTTTTGACGGGGAAAAGTTGAAAAATTGCTTTTCCTTATTTTGAACTAAATTCGTTCGTAAATACCGGTGTGAGTTCGATGTTACAGGAACACAATTGCTTGCCCCTGAAAGGGTTAAGTAGAGCTGCTGTTGAATGCAATTATGGCGATATTGCGGATTGAATGCTTCGTGAGAAAATCATACAAGGATTGGCTGATAAATCGTTACAGGAGCGATTGATTCACAAAATTAGTAGAAAGAAGAAGACGTTACAAGAAATTGTTTCAGAATATAAAATGTCTGAACATAGCAAAGTGAAGGCTGTGGAAATGTGCGGAAAAGTCGGCAGATTGAATGTCGATGCAATGAAATGGAACGATGGCCGTTCACGATATCAAAAAGAGAAATATTGTGTAAATACCCTGGCAGATCTCACGAACCAAAGAAATGTCCAGCATTCAGTACACGATGCAGAAACTGTGAGGGAAAAATCAGTGGTCGAATGTATGTCGGAGTAAAGTATACAACAACCAACAGGTGCATCGAATGAAAGTAGTGGAACTGAAAGTTTGTCATTTGGGATGATATAGCTCTTGATACATCATCTAGTGAAAATCACTTCCAGTTATTCCATAAAGTTTTAACTCGTGATAGAGAAGCAAATCTTAAGTTTAATCTTACCCAGACGCAGTTGTCGAACTCTTCTGTGAATTACTTAGGCCACATATTATCTGACAAAGGAATAGAACCAGATCCTAAAAAATAAAGGCTATCACTAAATTTCCTGATCAAAAGAGTCACGAGGACTTGCAAAGGTTTCTTGGTATGATAACATAGCTAAGTTTACGCCTCATCTCTCAAAATCTAACCCATTCATTGAGACAGCTTTAGAAGTGGATGCACAGTGGCTGTGGGATGAAAATGTTCAGCGGAACTTTGAACTAATAAAAGAAACTTTAGTACTAGCTCCATGTTTACAGTGTTTGGTAAAAACAAAGCTGTAACTGCTTCAGTGGATGCTAGCCGTAGCTGCTTTGCATCAAGATAATAAACCAGTTGCATCTGCATCATTAACTCAAACACAGAACGGTATGCTAAGATTGAAAAACAATTACTCACTGTAATTTATCGTTTTGAATATTTCAATTGTTATACATATGGGAAGACGAGTTGAAGTACGGACAGACCACAAGCCATTTCTGGGATTAAGCAAAAAGCAGTGTGATGCCATATCACATAGACTTCAACGTATGCTTCTCAGGCTGAATAGGTATGATTTCAAGTTTGAATATGTGCCTGGAAAAACTCTTCTGATAGCTGATGCACTTTCTCGTGCTCAGTTAGTTGAAAAAAATTTTGTCGATGAGAAAGATTCAGACACAAGTGTTAAGACAAATCTATTATCTCATGCAACACCAAACAAGTGAACAGAATATGCAGCATTTACTGCTAATGATAATGAATTGCAAGATGTTTTATACCACATATAAAATGGTTGGTCTGAAAGAAAAAGTAAAATAAAATTCGCTAAACCCTACTGGCACTGTAAAGAGTAATTGTACTGTACAGATGAAGGTGTAATTTGTCGAGGTAAGACTTGTTGTGTTAAAGGTAGCCAGAGCAGAAATACCTCAAAAAGTTGCATTTAACACATAGAGGTATAATGTCTTGTAAAGCAAAATCAAGAGAATATTTATGGCCATCAATGAACTGTGATACAGAAAATTTTATTGGTAAGTGTAGAACTTGCCAGCAGCATCAGCGTAACAATCAGAAGGAAATTCTATTCGATCAAGTTATTCCTGATAGGTCCTGGAAAAGGTTGGTTGCGATTTTTTCAACTAAAATGTAAGAAATATCTTACAGTAATTGATTATTTTTCAAAATATGTTGAAGTCCAAATAATCAAGAATAATAATGCACAAAATGTAGCAATCGCCTTCAAATCTATTTTTCCAAGGCTTGGAATTCCAGAGTTGGTCAGCGATAGGGCCCCACTATTCAATTCCGAGAGTGTAAAAATGTTTTCACAAAATGGAATGTGACACATAAGGTCACATCACCACATTTTACTAGAGCTAATGGTCAAGCTGAAAGAGCCGTGCAAACATTAAAAAATCCCTAATTACGGCAAAACAGGATGGAAAAGATCTACATATGGTCTTATTGGACTATCGTATTCAACCATCTCAAGATCTTTCCTCTTTAGCTGAATTATTAATGGGCGGACGACTTGGATCTCTTTTGCCATCTCATCGTGAAAAACGTACGCCAAATTTTCCGTTAGCTGGAGCAAATGAGTCTCTTTAGAGAAGCGACAGATGGTTCAAAGTGAATAACTAACATAGTACACGACTCTGAAATTTGGAAGATAAAGCAAGAGTTTGGTTTCGCTAAAAGATAAATGAACCAAGGAAACAAGGAACTGTCATTCAGACTGGTCCTTAACATCGCTCCTACATTATTAAAGAGATCGATGGTAATATTTACAGAAGAAACAGATTTTACATCCAGCCTGATAAATGTGAATTAGATCAACCATTAAGGCTTATGGGATCTGTAGAAGATTTTTATTCAATAATTACAGATCCAGTGAGCTATCCTGTGCAGATTTCAGATACCACAGATAACAAAACAGGTAAATTACAAACGGTGTTGCCTCAAGGAACTGTATGGAAATCTTCCAGAACAATTGTGAAACCTCAACGCTATAGAGACATTTGAACTACATCTTAAACAAATTTAAATTTAGAACTTTAAAATAATTTAAATTTTAATACTTCTTCAATATTCATTGTCTCTCTTTACAATTATCTTGTATAAGTTTTATAAAAAAGAGCATGTAATGTATTTAGTACCTATGTTGACATTAGATGGGAGCACATGCTACGTACAACTTCTAAATAAATACTTCAGCGTGGAATCGGATAGACTGATGCTTGAAACTGCTGGTAACATGCAGCTAATGGGTTTTATATTATTATCTTATTTTATTTACTGTAATGATGATAATTGATGAATTGTTAAATTTCTAAGTTATTGTGTCTTTTTTGGGACACTATTTGTATTTGGTCAATGCATTTCTGCCATATTACTTACTTGTTCTTTAACAGCGAGCCTCGATACGACACTTCCTCTTACTTTAGCAAACATGACTCCCAGCGTGTCCATGATCATATCACAGACGGCAGCTTCTTCATTGTTTTCTCCAACCAGATCTATAAATAAAATACTTTAATTAGTAAAAATCCAATAGAAATTATAAATGAATCACATATAATCTTATAGTTTAGAGGCAGTGACATTTTTTACTTAACCGTTTTATACAAGCTCATCTTCAAATACATAATTGATCCTACTCAATCAATCACAAAAACAGCTTTCAACTGTCGCGACAGCGGCGTATGCGGCTATGGAGGCCGCAACATCCATCAGTCAAATCGAAATGCATGACAACCCGTTTATGGAAGATTGAAGGATATTTCCGTGAACGGCGGCGGTCTTCCCTAATCGTGTTGGCATTCACTTCGCTTTGACGAAAATATGTTGTAGTCCGCGAGGCCGCGCACACTGTTGTTGTGACACTTGACGGCTGTTTTCGTGATTGATTGAATAAGATCAATTACATATACATATATCAATTACATCAGCTTGTATAAAATGGTTAAGTAAGAAATGTCGCTTCCTAGCGGACTATCAATAATTTAGTTCAAAAATATGTTACGATAATATTTCTGAACTAATTATGAATATGTAATAACACAGAAAACAAAAATTTAGTACTATACACAGTTTTTTTAATGCGACGTGGTAAAAAATTATTTCATTTATAGTTTTTATTTTCAATGTATTTTCATATATAGTTTTTATTTTTATACTAGAATTCACCCTCGTAATTTAGTTTATTTTGTTTCGTTTCGATTGCTCTAACAAAAATAAAAGAACGATTAGAGAATAAGAAAACAGATAGACAAATTAAAGTCTTTAAAAATGACCAGTAACTTTTAATAATATGTTACATTTCCTGAACAAGTTGCACAATTCTTAATTTATTGCCTGAACGTTGACAATTATTTCGAAACATTTAACTTGACTACTTATTTTTTCGAGAAATAAATACCATAAATTGTATCTCATCTTTTATTATGTGAGGACATAGCAGAGGCATATTGTAAAGACACTGCATTAAAAATATTTGGCACTTTTATGTTAGCCGGGTGCAAATCTCGCCAACAGCATTCCCCCGACCCTGGCTGTCCTTTATATTTTGCGTGTGTAAATTAGAAACAATACTTTGATGTTGAAAGAAAATGTTTTGGTTTATATTATTATTATGATTTTATTTATTTATTTATTATTTGGTATTTTAAACGAAGAGTGAAAGACACGTATTTTAAATGCATGTAATATATGTTCTTTAAATGTACGTAATGTATGTATTTCAAATGTACGTAATGTATGTATTTCAAATGCATGTAATTTGTATATTTTATATGTATGCAACATATGCATTTTAAATGTATGTATCTTAAATGTATTCAATTTGTGCATTTTAAATGTACGCAATATATGTATTGTAAATGTATTTGTATTAAATGAAAATTATGTATTTTAAAAGAAATGAGCTATAGATTTATATTTTAAATGAAATGATGGCTATGGGAAGAATATTTGGCGATTTATCACTTGCACCAGGGTAACATAAAAGTACCAAATATTTTTTTTCTGTTATCCAACAAATCGTAACTACATTTTTGACTGCAATAGATGATAAATTTGTAAAGAAGGAATGTTTATAAGGGCAAATATTTCACATCATTCTTAATATTTAAAAAAAAAAAAAGTAGCATTTTAATGTTATTGATTTTTGAAAATTTTCTTTAGAGGTTTATAGTACACTTATTAGTAAAGTGACTTAACTCAAAATGTGATGTTTTTTAGAAAAGGTCAAAACGCTTTTTCAAACGTGGAAAGAAAATGTTTTTTAAATAAAATGGAATTAAAAAGTAATCTGTAATTTTAAAAATCAGTATATATATATATATATATATATATATACTTTCATATGACTTATTACAACTTTTTATTTAATGATTTGTAGGCATTATTTTGCAACGACAGCCATGAAGAACGATAAAACGCTCTAATTCGGCCGTTCATTACAGGTTGGAATGTATTATAGGTAGCTTTCAATACAAAAAAGTCCTTCCGGCCTGTACCGGGAGGAAAAGGTAGCTTTCCTATATCTTCGTTTTAAAATTTTAGCTAATGTTACACGAAAACAGCAAGCTAAAATGCAAAGAAACGTTTACAAAAGATTCGTTAATACTGAATTTGAATAAGAAATTCGCCAAATTATTGAGCAATAGTCAAATTGGCTTCATTTATGAAGACTTATTTTGATCGCCAAATTTGGCGATATTTCGCGAAATGTCGCCCAATTTTGCCAATTTTGTCGCCAATGTCGCCAATTTTGGCGTTAACGGATATGAATATATAGTTTTATGCGTATGATTGGGAAAATTATTACAACAATGAAAGAAAATAATTTGCGAGTAATCGCGTTAATGTGCTGTTTTGTTTCAAAATGTCAGCCACCCTAGAATTTCAAATTGCTCTATCTCAGCCATTTTTTAAGATAGAGGTAAACCAAAAAAAGCTCTGGAATCCTTGTATCAAGGCCTAACACGTAATTAAACAATAAATTTGAATTTTTAAACTTTTTGTATATTTATTTTAGATTTTAAGTTATTTTACATCTTTAAATGGCCGCCATCTTGAAACAAGATGGCGTACCAAGCTGGCCAACGAACTCGGTCGAGACATTAGTGACCTTAATACACACAATTAGTTTCATCAAAATCGATTCATAATTACGCGCGTTATCGTATTATGGATATATCTATATATATAAATCAACATTTGGACGGAGTGTGGTTTTGGGGTCTGGGGGTCATGATCGGTGAAAATATATCGAAATTTTCCGGAACTGCTTTCCTCCGAACGGCTGCAATAGGTAGCTTTATAGGTAGCTTTATACTTTTTTGTATTGAAAGCTACCTAATAGGTAGCTTTATACTTTTTTGTATTGAAAGCTACCTAAAAGTATAAAGCTACCTATTGCAGCCGTTCGGAGGAAAGCAGTTCCGGAAAATTTCGATATATTTTCACCGATCATGACCCCCAGACCTCAAAACCACCCTCCGTTCAAATGTTGATTTATATATATATATATATATATATATATATTCTGACCTATGTCATACGATAACGCTCGTATTTATAAATCAATTTTGATGAAACTAATTGTGCGTATGAAGCTCACCAATGTCTCGACCGAGTTCGTTGGCCAGCTTCGTCCGCCATTTTGTTTCAAGATGGCGGCCACTTAAAAATTTAAAACTAAAATAAATGTACAAAAAAATTAAAAATTCAAATTTATTTTTTAATTATGTGTAGGCCTTGATACAAGGATTCCAGAGCATTTTTTGGTTTACCTCTATCTCAAAAAATGGCTGAGATAGAACAGTTTGAAATTCTAGGGTGGCTGACATTTTGAAACAAAACAGCACATTAACGCGATTACTCGCAAATTATTTTCTTTCATTGTTGTACAAAAATTTTCATTGTTGTAATAATTTTCCCAATCATACGCATAAAACTATATATTCATATCCGTTAGCGCCAAATTCTCGCCAAACTTGGCGACATCTGGCGAAATATCGCCAAATTTGGTGACCAAAATAAGTCTTCATAAATGAAGCCAATTTGGTTATTGCTCAATAATTTGGTGAATTTCTTATTAAAATTCAGTATTAACGAATCTTTTGTAAACGTTTTCTTTGCATTTTAACTTGCTGTTTTCGTGTAATATTAGCTAAAATTTTAAAATGAAGATATAGGAAAGCCACCTTTTACTCCAGGTACAGGCCGGAAGGACTTTTTCTGATTCCGTTACTTTAAGGAGACAATGGATTTTAAAAATCACAATACTGGACTAAAATATCGATATTTTTTATTTGGAAAATTGTTATCTTTTTATCTGATGCAAAAATAATTTTCCAATTCTGATGCTTCCTTGGAGAGATATAAGCTTTTTATATTTGTAAAAACTTTATACAAATTTTTTTTACTTATGAAGGCTTTATGAACTGTTTTATCAAATTGAAATATTTTCACATTTCTAACTTTTGAAACCCTCCATGCGCATTCTTAATTATCAGATTCTTTTGAAATTTACACTGTATATCCTCTATATCCTATCCTAATAATATTATAAATCTGATTGTGTGCAAATGTTAGGCTGAAGCCAGCGTCAAAATGAAGCATTTAATTATCCTGTATCTTTGCATATAAGTCGATTATAACCCTCAAATGAATATAGGCTGGTTTTCGTTTATTTTATTTCAATATTTTTCTTAAAAATTAAAATTTTCATTATTTTCATACAGAATAAATGGACATTTTTTCGTATATTTTACAATGGTTGGTTGGTTTGGTTGGTTTGGCCCAAAGGGCCCGATTTGGCAGCTTTTTTTTAAAATGGTTAAATTTATTTTACCGTTGCTAATACTTTATCGTTGCCAATATAAAATAAAACCCCTGAGTAATAATTTTTGATCAACAATTTATTTTCAAGTGAAAATTTTCCACGTGAAAAATGAAAATGAAATGAATGGGCTTTATTGGCGTGACGTCATAAACCACCATCATGTGACCTCCCTGCTGTGTTTATATTTGTCTTGTATCGCATGCATACATTCAATTGGGAATTCCGATGGTAAAATGCCACCAACATCACGTGTTGGTGGTATTTTACAATCTCGAACCCAGATTCCCAATAAAGCCCATTATTTAAGAATTAAACAGAATATGAAATGATGTCATATTAGAAATAAAACGTGCGTTTTCAAATATTTGATAATAATACAAAGTGCATAAATACGAGTAAGTATGGAAAGCAAGCGAATATGATGTCATATATAGAAAAATAAAACAGATTTGTTTTGATGTTGAAATAAAATGATCTTGGGTTAAAATTATTTGTGATTAATTTCTTTTTTTTTTCTTTTTCTTTTTCACATGAAAGGAATTATTTTAAATGTACGTAATATATGTATTTTAAATGTATGTGTTGTAAATTAAAGTTCTGTGTTTTAAATGAAATGAGTGAAAGATTTATATTTTTAATGAATTCAATACGAATGATGGGATAGGTTGGCGATTTATCGTCTGCACACGGCTAACATAAAGATACCATATTTTTAATTTAAATTATATATATATATATATATATATATATAAAAAAATTGGATGACAAATGTCAATGATATACATCGCAAAATTATCCGTATCGAAAATCAGAAAATCTTAATAAAAATAACTATATTTTTTAAAAGAAAGTTGTTTTTCTCATAAAAGCTAAAGATTTAATATGATTGTGTCGAAGTAACAGCATTTTTCCTCTATCATTTTCCCACAATCGAAAACACATTTGTAAATCGTCGTTTCGAACCGGAATTTAATTTTACATTTCTTTTAGTTTTAAAATAGGAAAAACCTTTTTTTTTTTTTTTTAAATATAGCTTTTTTTAAAGTTGTTTCATAATAGATTTTTGTAAAGTCTTGCAGGATAAGAAAAATTTCATAGATTTTAAAGCAATGTTTAAGTAAAATTACAATATTTTTTAAACTTAAAAAACAACAATGTTATCGAAAAGAAAATCGATTTTACCAACAAATTCGCGTAATGCAAAAGCAAAGAAGAAATAAAAAAGTAATGAATCTTTTCTTCCAGCCGAATTGTGTAAACTTGAACAAGCCGATCGTGCCAATTCATAACATTATAAATGTGAAAGCGCGTTCTATACAGTAGAATTTTTTTTACATATAGGTAGAACATTTGTGAGAATAGGAAGGTTAGGGGTCTGTAATTAGGTCCATAGTCAATTTGATTTTTTTTTTTTTTTTTTTATCAAGTGAAATTTGGCGCAAAATTAAATACATTGTTGTAACCAGATTTGTTTTTTGCTTGGTAAACACTTAATGATATTTTAGATGATCATTTCCCCGCTCACCTTTGATGCCAACTATGACTGTAAAACATATTAAAAAATATTAGCCGATAATTTTCTAATTTTTTTTATTGCTTCATGATGTAAATAGACTTCCTGGTTCATACTTTAAACCTGAATCGGTCATGCCATTGTCGTTCAATTTTTATTCCTAATCCTAACCTTAATAGAATCCTATCCTAATCCCGATAATAACTTTAAAGAATATTCTTTGACACGAATATGTAAATGAAATCAATATCCATAAATGGAATAAATGGAAAATAGAATAAATAGAAATGGCAAAATGAAATAACAAGAAAGTACATTTATTCGACACCTAACCCTAGAGAAAGCGTAAAAAATTTCAAGCGCATGAAATAAATCAAAATAATCCTATATATACTAACAAAAATATGTAAATTTAGATTATCAGATTTGTGTCGTCGGTATTTATTTGCTTATAGTGTTCTTGACGCGATAGAGAAAATATCGAGGTTAAATTGGGCAGAATTTAAAGTACTTTCTAGCAACCTTTATTTACATTTTAGAATCGCATCAGATTGTTATATCTTTGTGAAATATCTATAAATATATAAAATCCACAAGCAGTTTGTTCACTATTTACACCACTTAGCGTGAAGCACTTAATTTAATATATACATAAACAAGATAATGTAGTAAGAAATATATAACATATGTCTATGCAAATAAACAATATAATAATGCCCATTTAGCAATGCACACATATACAAATTGTACACCAAATACCACCTAAAATGCACTGTTTTATAGAAGAATTCTGCCAGTGTTGTTTTTCATTTTACGAAGAGGAATTCCTCGATTTTCACGATTTTACTTGGTCCTCCTTTTTGCATTAGTTGCAGTTTCATTTTCGCGATTGTATATATTATTGGGCATGAAATTTCACTTTTTTTAAGACTGGGTTATGTCAAGGCCCTATAGCAAAGAAATACCGTATGGTCTCCTATAAAATGTGATAAAGCTTTGGTTAATTATATATGTTGTTAATTATCAAGTGAAATGTTTTACTAAGTTAATGCATTTATTCTTTTTTTAATGTTACGTGAACGAAGTCACGGGTAACAGCTAGTAATAATAAATAAATGTTAGAAGAAAAAAATGCAATTCAGGGCTATTTTAGTGTTAAAATTTATGATGTTAATGTTAAAATTATGAAAATATATAGCTACTTTTTTAGAAAAAACAAAGCATAGTTATAATTTTTTTTTCTGTTCATACATTCGGGAAAATTTTACAATTCGTACCAATTTCCATTGTATTATATAAAAAGTATCTCATAAATCAATATTGTCATGTTTTATGCAAAAGAAATGCGCATGGGACATTTTAAAATATGACAATTATTCGTTAATTTAAAATTTTAAAGATTGGATAATTTAAAAACTTTTAATTAATTTAGCACCAAAATTTGAGTTTGTCATTAACAAGTCTGCCAATTTTTAAATGATTCTATTGACAATTGAATGGTATGGTTTTTAATGTCCACTGTTCTCTTAAAGTAAAAAAAAAAAATCGTTTTTTTTTTTTTTTTTTTTTTTTTAATTGTGTCACTTAAACGAATCATTGTGTATTTAACGAATAAATGTGCGACATGCTGAAAAAACACACCACTGAATAAATGGTATAAATGCATATATTGAAACGCGTTTGGTGTTCATTCAGAAAGTGTGTGTTCACTTTAAAGAAAGTTTAGAAAAATTGCAGTAAAAAAAAAAAATTGAAAATAACTTACCTAATTCTCTAGCTAAGTACCTTGAGATCCCTTGTTGTTGACCCACGACTTTGCCATCAACTTTGAGAATTGGAAGAACTCCAAAAGGTGATTCTGAAACAAGATATACGAATAAATAATTTATTCAAGAAAAGGAGAATACAAGAAATGCGTTTTTTGTAATCCACATAATTGTACCAATTTATTTTTTCGGTTAAGCGGACTCTATTTTTCAAAAATTGCTTTAGAAATATGTTATTGTT
Source organism: Maratus michaelseni (assembly GCA_963931845.1). Lineage (NCBI taxonomy): Eukaryota > Metazoa > Arthropoda > Arachnida > Araneae > Salticidae > Maratus > Maratus michaelseni. The sequence goes on along the minus strand of OZ007587.1, from coordinate 299,373,012 downwards.
AAAGCAAATCTCCATTAACCCTTTGCTTACGGGGCTGGGACATATGTCTTCCCAGCGACTAATTTTTTTTTTCTATTCGGTACCACTTTCTAAAAAATAATTTGTGTCATACACTTATATTAGGATATTTTTTGAAGAGAAATCTACCACAATGAAAATTTTTGTAAATTGTGGTACGATTGTGTAAATTGTGGTAAAAATAGTCGTCAGTCCCGGCCCGTAATGAAAAGGTTAACCATGATTTGAATTAAATTATTCTTTTTATCTCTTTATAAAATATCTGTCTTGCATGTAATAATAATATTATATCTTAGTAGATTAAATAATTATGTAGAAGTAGTCGAGAATAATAACTATTAAGTATCACAAAACTAGACGTTTATTTACAGAACATACATAGGCATTTCAAAACAGTAACATTCTAAAAACTTATCACTAGTTTCAAGCACAGATACTAATAGAACCTCTTATACTAGTCTGTTCTTAGAAGAAATAGTTTTTTTAATTACCCGTGGAGGATTTTAATTACTGTATTTTTTGTTATTAAGTTTAATGCTTTCATCTATTATCCGAAACAAACACTAAACACCACAAATATTGAATAAGACTGTCGGCAAATCAATTTCTTCCTTGGAAAACAAATATGTAAACTGTATAGAAATAATATTTTTAAATTTAAATATGATATGATGCGCACATACCAATTTTCCGAGAAATAGTTTTATAATAATAACAAATAGTGTAGGATTATCATATTAATTTGCGATTGTAGATTGACATAAGTATTCTAGCTATCGTAGATAAGTATTTGATAAAATATAGGTTGAAAATCTAGTGTGTTGACACTTATATTGTGCATTTTTATTTTGGTGCCCCCCCCCCTTTTTTTTGTGTCCGAATTTACTATTTGATATAAACTTATATATTTTCATTCTTTATGTCGCTGTAATGTTTTTTATACATTTATTTACAGGTAATTCACGTATCATTACTTACATTTTATTATTTACACAATTTCCATTTATGTTTTAGCATAAGAAACAACTATTAATTTTACAGGGAGGATTTTGGGGCCGACCAGTGTAATTTTCAAGAAAAACAGACAAGAAGTATTCGTGAAGGATCTGGGCGAGGACGAAATTTATTATCCCGGTATACATTTTACACTCAAAATTGTGAAGTGAAAAAAAAAACACATAAAGAAAATTAAGAATGTACTCTGTCATTTAAACGAAACATGCAGTAATTAGAAAACATAGTAATGAATAGAAAAGTAATGAATTGAAATTTAAAATTCAATCTATATGAAAAAAATGTCGGTGGCAATACGTGCAATCACAAGCGAATAATGTAGAAAACGAGCTGCTCAGTCACAATAAGAATAATAAACTCTAAAAAGATATTAAAAAGTGCCGAAATGCCAAATACTTGGCTGATTTATCTGACAGTAAGATTACTGATGTTTGAAAGTGTAGTTCACATTATAATTTTCTTCAATGCCGATTCGCGATGCAGATTCTTGTCCTGTTTTCTTTCGAATTTAAAATATTTTTTTACCGAACTCCTGCATTAAGCTGCTATTTCTTATGTTAACCGAATATTATCGTATATTTTTGCTTGAATTTGTTTCGTGTAGTGTTTTCTTGCACTCGACGACTTTCTTTATAAGCTCAAAAATCTGTAAATGAATGAAGAAAGACCCCCCCTTCCCCTCGCATAAAATGATAAATGAATAAATAGCGTTCCAGTTAGTGTTGCCAGGTCCAATACAACGAAAAACGAGACATTTATAATAATAATAATAATAAAAAAAAACAGAACGACCGCGTTAAATCGGGACAAATGCAAATATAACTCAGTTTCCTTTCCATCAGATTAAATTTAAGCGAATTAAATAATCTCTAAAGTAGAAAATAACCTTACATATGACGATTGAATGCCGATTTGCGATGCAGACTCTTGTCAGGCTTTTCTTTCTAATTTTAAATAATTTTTACCGTACTCTTGTATATATAATACTCTTATTCAAGAAGTATATAAAACATAATATTTTGTTAGCTGACAATGCAGCAAAAACTCCTATAGCATTCGGAATTCGTCTTACTGATTAACAGCTTTGCAATAAATAAAATTCATTATTCGTATTAAAATTTTTAACAGTACAAATAATTTAAAAATGCTAAATTTTTAAATACTTTTTTTAAAAACTGATGCCACTTTGTAAAAATGATCAAGCAGCATAGAGTGCCTGTTTGTAAAGAAACATTTGCCATAAAAAAATCCATAATAAAACCTGTAGAGATAAGGTGTTTTAAAAAAATTAAAGATTTTTAGTATTTTGAAACTTAAAACAGAGTTAGGAATAACATGATGCGCGCGAAATTTTAAAAGAGGTTGTGCACTCTGAAAAATCGGGACCTTCGGAGTCATAGTTCCGCGGGTCGTAACTTCTAACCCCTAAAAATTGGGACACTTGTCAGTGTAGCATTCAGACATTCTTCTACGGTGGGACTTTTTAATCTCCAAACTGTTCAGTGCGATGCTCCCCCGGGGGGGGGGGGTGCAGGGGAATTTGCACTTTTAAACCATTAACTAAAAAACGCCACAATCCCTTATGATCTTGACCTACACTGCCCAACTCTAATTTTTTGACCATGGATCATGGGGTGCTTAGAGCATATGTCCTGGTCAGGTGGTAAACATAATACGGGACCCTCACTGTTTAGTTTCCAAGCAAGCTTGGAATTCATTTTATTGACATCGAAGGGATGAAAAGTTGAGTGTACATTGCTCAGTTCGAAGTCGAATTCTGGACCTGTAGCGGAGTAGCATGACGCGCTGACCACTAAGCTACCAGGCTACCTTTCAAACCATCACCAAATACAAAATCTAGTCTTTTGGAGGGGCATTTTTATGTTCCGAGGGGTCCACCCCCCCGGACCACGCATCGAATGTATCACTGCTTGGCAACACCACAGTGAATACATATATTTTGTTTATACCTTCTTCTGCCTCATATATTCTGTCTGGAGACTCCAACTTTTCATCTTCGTACTCAATGTTTTTGTACTGAAGTATGCATCTTGCTAATTCTCCAGCTGTAGGATAAGAGTAGTCGACGATTTTGTAAAGAGGCATTCTGTAAAAAAAAAAGCATAAAATTAATGATGACTCTGACAATATATTTAATCTAAGAGCATTCTACACTTCTTTAAGAAATGTTATTAAAAATGAACATTCAGCATTTATTGCAGAGAAGATTTGTCAATAGATCTTCATATTCCCAGTCTTATCATTTCGAAGATTTTTCTTTATCACATTAACTTTCTCCATACTATTCTTTAAAGTTGAATGAAAATATTCATGTTTTACATAGTTTTACAACTAACTATACATTAGATAAGGTGTCAAATGCTATGGGCCTCTCAAAACCTTCGAATGTTTGTTTATTTCAGAACTTATGTATAAGGCTTAGAATGCAGTTTTGCCACGGACACAGATTAGTGTAGTTACGCCACTGGTTTTAAAAGAATCTTTCTACAAGTCACCCAAGTTTTAAAATTATTCATCAAGAATAATTTGACATAGTGATATTCTTACAGATCATATATTTTCAGTCAAATTGAAGTAGCTGGCACTTTCTCACCCCTATTGTTTATCACAAAATGTTATTTAAGTGGATATATGTCCCTCTATATTTTATAATCATATAGACTTCTTTCTTCCATTTTTAGATCACATAAAGAGTGATAGAATTGTTCAGGTTTTTTTTAAATCTTAAGGCATTATTTTTAACTAGGCCTTAAAACCCATACATCTGTCCGCAAAATTCGTGCAGTAGGAGGCCAGGACAGGTATAGCGTCTGGACAGTTCAAAACAAATCCAAATGTTTTAAGGAAGGGGACCCCACCTTGAAATCAAACTCAGAAGTGACAGGCCACCAGTTATCAGTTGGGAATTTTCACCAGTTAAAGAGGAAATTAGAGGAGAATCCACTCACTGATATACGAAAACTGACGGAATAATTAAAACACATATAGCACGGCATATGCCAAGTTTTACAGAAGTTTAAATAAACTTGCAGGGAGTCAGTCTCAATAGGTGTATTTTCCTCTAATTTCCTCTTCAACCAGTCAAAATTCCCAACTGATAGTCTGTCACTTCTGGGTTTGATTTCAAGGCTAAGGTCCCCTTCCTTAAAACGTTTGGATTTGTTTTGAGCTGTCCAGACGCAACTGGCTTCCAACTGAACGAGTTTTGTGTACTGCTTTATTGGTTTTAAGGCCTAGTTTAAAATAATGCCAAGATGTGAAAAATATCAACATTTCTATCATTCTTTATGTGACCTAAAAATGAAAGAAAGAAGTCTGTATGATTATAGAATATAGAGGGACATATATCCGCTTAAATAACATTTTATGTTCAACAATAGGGGTGAGAAAGCTACATGCTTTGATATAAAAGCATTCAAAAAACGAAAATTGTTTTGATACACCCAAATATTTTGTTGTTAGACATTTACTATAAATTCTGGTAATTTAAAGTATGTACATTAAAAAAAAAAAATTAAACACCCTTTTTGCGATAAAATTCCTGGACAGAGAATAAAATAATCTCAAGTCTTTGAAAACATATTGTGACGTTTATCTTTGTAACGCCCTCGAGATATTATCGCTACATTGTCAGAACATTTTTCTCTACAATAAAGATAACTTCAAGTAGAAAATGGATAAAAAAAAAAATACGAACTTGCAAAAACAATATCGTTATTCATCACATTCATGTCATAAAAAGATTGAAAAGTTGTAACAAAAAATATTACGCAGGTACTATGAATTGATTTTTGATTTGATTAACTTCCTCTTATTAAGATATTGTGAAACATTTGGGAAATTTTAGACGAAAACTAAACAAAAACTAAACTATACAGAAAATAAAACCACTGACCGAATATATCGTAGAAATTAATTATGGAAATAAACAGAATGAATTTTCCAATGAGAAAAAAATTGCTATAGAATAATGGGTCAAAAACTCACTCACGGTCAAAAATTTAGTGCTGGACTGAAACAATTTTTGGATTGCAGTAGCTGCACCCATAAAATGGTAAAATCTCTTTCTGTCATTTGCAGCTTTAATTGAGTCAAATCACCAAACGTTTGAACGAGATTTCACCATCTTATGGTTGCAGCTAATGCATCACACAAAGTTTGTTCAATTCATCGTACAACTTTTAATAGTGTACACAGCTCGCGGGATTTACCATCTTTTTTATGATAAAAAACTACACTTTCATTTATTACAGAATTTTCGTCCTTAAATAGGACGAATATCACTTTTCGCAACGAGCGGTGTGAGAATACTTTTCAGTAAAGTAGCGAGTAGGATCGAACATCAACTATACATTAATAATAAAGTATTTGGAAACGTTATGTTATTTTTAACACTTTTCAACATAATTGAAAAGTGTTTATAAATTCGGTTTGTCTGTCTTTCTAGCAATTCTGTACTCTAACTCATGTAAGTCCCTCGCATTGTCATGTAATGATATATGTTAAAGAGGTTTATTATAACACGTTTGGTATTGAAAATGAAGTGTGTAGCATTTATAATTCATTTACAGGGACATTCAAAAGAATTCCGTCACATTACGGTCTATGGGGAAAAATCGTTCGCGGTGTATTTTAATGATGTTACACTATTTCAAAATACTGAAATTGATATATTCACTGAGGTACACTACAAGAGGCTTACTGTAGAATAGGCTGTGCATAGCATTGATCTTTCATTTACAGGGACACACAAAAGATTTCTATTAGAGTACACTCTATGAGCGATAATTTCTGGAAGTTCGTTTACAAATGTGGCATGCTTTTTTAAATTGAACTAATTTTTTGCATATTAGTGAGTGTGTATACATTCTACAGAACATATACAGGGCTGCGCACAAAAAAATTCGTGCACATTTCCGCTTATTGGCATAAGTTACTGAAGGGGAATCTTGAACTGTGGTATGCGTTTCCTAATTGAACTACATTTTTGCACACTATGTAGTATATGTACAAATCAATAGATCATATACAGGGCTGCACAAAATAATTCAGATATTCTTCCAACTACAGATGTAATTGCTGAAATTGGGTTTCCAAATGTGTTATGCCTTTTTTAAATTTTTTACTTAGACATCATCTTTCACCTTATTAAACGATGAAGTATTGTTACAGTATTCTGATTGTGTTGGAAAGTGTTTCAAAATCTATGCTTAAAGCATGATTTTTCTTTCTTGTTATATGTATGATGATTGCACAGAATTAAACATTACACCAATCATCACAGTTTACATTTTTATTAGTTCTAAAATAAAATATAATTGATTTTTGTGAAAAAATATATCTGGACATACTCAAATTTGCCATTTCAAACGATTAAGAAAACATCATTGTTTACTTATAAGTGATTTGTAGTTAGAATCTTCAGATTTAATTTCGAAAATCTTCTAATATTTTATGCTAAAGCAATTCATACATGCAGCAGAAGCTAGTGCATTGCTCGCAAAAATATAAATTCTTCGATATTTTTCATGCTTCGTTTGGATATCTTATCTGAATCAGTTGAACTTTTTTTTGTTTTTAAAAGCAGAATGAAATAATACTAGTTTTTGGCCAATTGACAGAACGTTAAACAACAAGTTTCACGCCCTTTATATTAAACAATCTTTGAGATAAGTCAAATTGTTACCGTTGAAATCGCCGACGATGTCATGATTTTCAAATGTATAATTTTATTTGTTCCAAGAACGTCAGCAAAGTAGTGAAAATATTTTATTTGTTGTAACATCAAGGGTAGAATTGAGCGATAGACGTAACTATTTCTTAGCATCCTACATAGTTGCCAACTTTCTGTTTTTTTCCCCCCAAATCAAATAATCATAATTTAAAAAAAGAAAAAAAATCTATGACAAATGCTTCTTCTTTCCGTGTGATTAATTATTAAATTCATGTTATTTAATAAATTTTCTGTTATTATTTAATTATCCCCCCTCCCTCCCGGCAGGTTCGCAGCTATGCATCAAGGAAAAAAAACCTAGAACATTTTAGAAACAATGCTTTTTTGCGGCAAAATTACTAATTAAATAAGCAACCAAAATAAAAAATTGTAAAATAGACTTCAAGCCCTTGTTTTACATTGAGCAATAAACTATACTACGCTATTTACCGTAGAATAAAAAAATTAATATTAAAACTGAAGCTGAAAAAAAAATTATGGGAAAGGCTAAAATAGTAGGTTTCAAACAATCAAAATAAATGAGCAATTAGGATGATTAGAATTTTTTAAGTATCTACTAAAATAATAAATCGTTTAAATTAATTATTAATATTGTTAATATAAAATGAATATTTTAATTAAAAAAAAATAAATCAATAATTTAATAGCTAAAAGCAAAAAATGATTGTCTTTGTAATACATGATGTGAATTTTAGGTTTAAAAATTGGCTTTGCTTTTGGATGGGAAGGGCACGAGCCCCTTGAATCTTCAGCCAAGAATGGACCAAACAATTTTGCTTATAGTGATGTTTATTACACAGATGCACATGGATGTATTATTAAATAATACATCCATGCATATGCACTGTAGAAGACATCTATTACATTGCACGTGTTCATGTTGACAGTACATACAGTGTTACGATCGAATTACAATTCGGTTTCGTCACTTCCCACTATGTCATCATATTTTACACAAAGCAAATTTAGTCTGTTGAAAATTTTGTCAAAATATCTTTCTTATTTTAAAGATATGAACGGAACTCAGATTCGGCTTGATAGAAGACATCCCGTATTTTGACTGAATATAAGTGAATTGCGATGCTCTTTTCCTATATAAAAACTTTGTTTTGATGTGTATTATGCTTTAAAGTTGTCACTATCTTTTCCGTTGCACTCTGCATTTTTAAAATACAATTTATAACTCTAATTACTAATAGCATTAAAAATATGTTAAAATATAAACAAAATATTATACATGAGCTCAAAATAGTCTTAAAACGTTTTAACTATTCATGTCGCTAAAAATAAGTCTGATCACTCGTAAAACTTTTCAATAATCTATAATAATAAATGCAGATGCTTTTGTATTTATATGTCTGTCTGCAGTTTTCTGAGACAGACGCTCGTATTTATAAATTAATTTGGATGAAACTAATTGTGTGTATTAAGCTCACCAATGCCTCAACCGAGTTCGTTGGCCAGCTTGGTCCGCCATCTTGTTTTAAGATGGCGGCCACTTAAAATTTTAAAACTAAAATAAATATACAAAAAAATAAAAAAATCATATTTATTTTGTAATTAAGTGTTAGGCCTTGATACAAGGATTCCAGAGCATTTTTTGTTTTACCTCTATCTTAAAAAATGGCTGCGCGATAGAACAGTTTGAAATTCTAGGGTGGCTGACATTTTGAAACAAGACAGCACATTACAAAAAAACAACGATTAATTTATGAGTTTTAGTGAACGCGATTTCTCGCAAATTATTTTCTTTCATTGTTGTAATCATTTTCCCAATCATATGCATAAAACTATATATTCACATCCGTTAGCGCCAAATTCTCGCCAAACTTGGCGACAATTGGCGAAATATCGCCAAATTTGGCGACCAAAACAAGTCTTCATAAATGAAGCCAACTTGGCTATAGCTCAATAATTTGGCGAATTTCTTATTCAAATTCAGTATTAACGAATCTTTTGTAAACGGTTTCTTTGCATTTTAGCTTGCTGTTTTCAAGTAACATTAGCTAAAATTTTAAAACGAAAATATAGGAAAGCTACCTTTTCCTCCCGGTACAGGCCGGAAGGACTTTTTAATTTAATTTTTTATGCGACTTTTAATATGCATTGTAATTAATCAGCTTCGATTGTTCTGGCGATCGCTTCCACGCCTGCACCTGGAAAACGATCATATTTCAAGTTCAGAGCACGCAGACAAGAGGAAAAAAGTTATGTTTTTGTCTAGAGTTTAAAATTGCGATCGCTCAGATCCCGAAGGTAATAAAGAAAAAATAAGGTCACCTGCGAATAGTCGGTGCCTTCTTGGTACTGATGGTACTTTTCATTAAAACGATATAGATATTTGCTAATTTGAAAAAAGTATTTAAATTCTTAAAACGAATAAAGTGAATGCATATTTTTCTGTCTTTCATAAGCAATGAATTTCGGTTCATTATATTATTTGAAAACTATATATTTCGTCATTAGAAAAAGTTTGATGCTCTGCGGCTCAAAAAATTTTAAATGCATACTTCTTGTCATAAATAAGCAATGAATTTTTCTTTATTGTGATATTAGATTAAACATTTTATTATTAGAAATTATATGGATACTTTGCTTTCGAAAATTTCAAAAATCCTTGCTATTAGAAAAAAAAATCATAATCTGCACTTGCAAAATTTTAAAAATCGTTAAAATTAACAAAGTAAATGCATGCTTTTCGTCATAAATAAACAATCAAATTATCTTTATTAGTCCAGTAGAAATAGCATTTTACCTTACAAAAATTCGGGTAGTTCTGATTTTTGGATATGTTGTAAAGGTTGACCTTCTAATAAAAAAACCAAGTTTTCGACCTTCTAGACCTTGTGCGTTTTTCACAATATTGGAAAAACCAATATTTTTCGGCACTTTTTTCGATTTTTCTTAAATAACTCAATTTCAGTGCATTTTACAGAAAAAGCACTTTCACCATTTTCTAGAGAATAAAATTCTCTACAACATGCAGTATTCATGTTTGTAAATTGTCCAAATAGGGGTAAGATACAGAGCCGGGAAAATTGGGTAAAATTTGAAAAAAGTGCAAAAATCCACAAATGACGTTAGTTTTTGCTTAATAACCTACTTTTAGTGCGTTTTAGACACAAAAGTGCCAATATAAAGTTTGTGAAGCATGAAGTAGTCTGTAAGTTTCATTTATTAGATCATTACATATCTATAATAGATTCTAAAAATCAGAATAATACAATTTATGGTAAACAAAAAAATACCGCCTGACAAGTCATTAATTTAAAAACGAGCTTTTATTTTTGATATTGATTAAACGATGCAATTAATTAATTATAGTATGTACAATAATAGGTAACTGTTGAATAGTTGAGGGGGGGGCGAAGTTAACCAAAAAACCTAGTCAGTAGACATAGGTGCAGGGCCAAGAATTTAAAGTCGAAAGTAAAATTAATAGCTGGGAATAATGTAAAAAAACACTTGAAAAATAAATAAGTTATAATTTAAAAATTTTAAAAAGGAAAAGGAGTATCTAAGGCCGAAACTAAGGAAGGTGGGAGCAAAAGGAGCATGTGGCCCGGGCGCTAGAATGGAATCGATTTTTCTTAACTGAATTTCAGTGCATTTTACTGAAAAAGCATTTTCACCAATTTGTAGAAGATAAAATTCTCTACAACATGCAGTATTCATGTTTGTAAATTGTCCAAATAGGAGGGGGGGGGGAGGTGAGATACGGAGCTGGGAAAATAGGGTTAAATTTGGAAAAATGCCAAATCCACAAATGACGTTATTTTTTGTTAATAACCCACTTTTAGTGCATTTTAGAAACAAAACTGTCATAATCAACTTTTTAGAGCATGAGATAGTCTATAGTTTCATTTATTAGATAATTAAATATTGGTAACAGATCTTAAAAATCACAGCAAAAAGATTTTTGGTGAAAATAGGAAAATACCGTGTGACAAGTTATTAATTTAAAAAACGAGCTTTTATTTTTTATATTGAAAACACGATATGGTTAATTAATTATAGAATGCACAATAAATTAATCAACAAATACATAGTAAGTATTATATAGTCGCTTTGTCATATATGTTTCCTTTTTCTGCTGCTTGGCCCTGGTAATGATACCATCGTCTCATATACTTCATCGTCCGTCTCTGTACTTGACTCGATTGGTTGTTCTAGGTCATCAAAGTCCTCAAGGTCCAGTATAATGTCAGGAACGTTGCCACATAGTTGGTTGTGGCACTTCACACAGATAACTGAGCACTTCAAGCCTGCCTTTCTAGACCTGCAATTCGTACTACAATTTTGCATTGGCAAGACATGAAATCGAGTAGAGTTTAAAGAGCTGGTCCATTCATCATGGTGACTGGAATAAGCCCATCACCACCCCACTTCCAGCCGCATTCGAGAGGATCCTTTTCGTTTCCCAGCCATGTCTGAATGCATGATATTCAGCAGCATCACGAGTAGGTGGTAGTCTAGCTAAATTTAATTTAATATTGTTAGCTGCTCCAGCGAAGCTGACATACCGCAATACATACAAGTTTTGGTTGGGATCACCTCCATACAGGGCAAGAAGTACTTCAGGCTACAAGAGGGCTTCAACAAGTTTGTGCCTCTCTGCATTTGAGCCTTTAAAGATTTGAACTTTTTGGTTCAGGGATGGGTTCTGAAGAATTCTGCAATATTTCATTTTCTCATGGCTGTAGAGCACAGAAGTGGTGTCAAAACCACTTACTGCATGAAGAAAAATAATATTTTGTGCAACTTCCTTAAATTTGAAACACTCTTTGGAGTAGAGATCATCAGGCAGTTTCCCTCTCCTGGCCCTTCAGAAATAAACATTGTCTGCAACTAGAGAAGCCACAAGAACAAGAAGGTTCATGTCTTTACCATTGACAATGACAGCATCGTAATCACGGGCTTAGGAAATAGCTGTGTTCACTAATAGCACATCTGCATCTTCAATGGCCTGCGTAGTGATCATTTGTGCTTTTTCAAATTCATTTCGAAGCATATAAATGAAAAGTTCTTTATTTTTTTTCATTCCCCGACAATTTTTCTTGCGGCATCTGTGGAAACATAGTCTCATTGAACTTAACCTCAGCAGAAGTATGAATCTTCAAGCGACGAGCACTTTCTGCAATTTTTATATTTTTTTGATTATGTTCAGGATAAGTTTCTAATATTTTCTTTATTTTAAAATTTAAAACTGAATTCAAAACACCGGAAAACAATTCTCTTTTATACAGGTTTCCATCTTATCAGGTATAATTGTTGTTATTTTTTCTGTTGGGACTAACATCCTCAAACTGAGATACATTTACCATCAATGTAAACTTTGGCTAACAAAAATATGTGGGACAAATGAATACAAACACGACAAACCAAATCTTCATTGTGCGCCCTCTTCTCCTTCCATTCTAGCGCCCGGGCCACATGCTACTTTTGCTCCCACCTCCCTTAGTTTCGGCCTTAGATACTCCTTTTCCTTTTTAAAATTTCTAAATTATAACTTATTTATCTTTCAAGTATTTTTTTACATCATTCCCAGCTATTAATAAAATAAAAGCTCGTTTTTAAATTAATGACTTGTCAGGCGGTATTTTTTTGGTTTAACCATAAATTGTATTATTTTGATTTTTAAAGTCTATTATAGGTATTTAATGATCTAATAAATGAAACTTATAGACTACTTCATGCTTTACAAACTTTATAATGACACTTTTGTCTCTAAAACGCACTAAAAGTAGGTTATTAAGCAAAAACTAACGTCATTTGTGGATTTTTGCACTTTTTGCAAATTTTACCCCATTTTCCCGTTTCCTATTTGGCTCCTATTCTCACCCCCTATTTGGACCATTTAGAAACATGAATACTGCATGTTGTAGAGAATTTTATGCTGTACAAAATGGTGAAAGTGCTTTTTCTGTAAAATGCACTGAAATTGAATTATTTAAGAAAAATCGAAAAAAGTGCCGAAAAATATTGGTTTTTTCAATATTGTGAAAAACGCACAAGGTCTAGAAGGTCGAAAACTTGGTTTTTTTTATTAGAGGGTCAACCTTTACAACATATCCAAAAATCAGAACTACCCGAATTTTTGCAAGGCAAGGCCCTTTTTTACACGCTATTTTTACTGGACTATATTGCTACATTAAAGAATTACAGATTTTGTTATAAAAAAAATATTGATATTTGGTACTCGAAAGGGTTCTACAGGTTTTGTTATTAGAAATAAATTAAATATTAAAAAAAATGCTTTTATTAAAATTTACGAAAAAGCCAACTTATATTATAAAGCCCAAATATGTGCGTCGCGCAATGCTGACATCAAAATGATGCGGGAAACAATGTGGTTAAAATGGATGAATGTTGCAAGAATGGAACTATTTTTTTCAATTAATATTAAACAATCGCAACGTTTTTTTTCTGTGGAAAATGCAAGTGTTGGGCCGACGTTGCCCCCTTAGGAATCAAATTTAAAAGAAATCAATGTGCAATTCATGTATTGCCACCAAGAATGCATATATATCCCAAATTTCAAAGCTCTATGTCAACAGGAAGTGGGTGATAAATGAGTAACAAGATTTGACTGCTACATACATACAGAAATTTAAGTTAAAAGAAAGCATGTAAAAAAACAGATACTTTGCACTTTTTAAAAATTCTTAAAAGTTACAAAGTAAATACGTGTTTTTTATCATAAATAAACATTCATTTATTGTGATATTAGATGATTACACATTTACAAGAAACATCCACAGCCACACACCGAAGCGCCACACACCGATTGTAACGAAATTTTGCAGGTAGGTAAAGGGTACCAAGTTAAACACTCCTACCAAATTTTATCGGCAATCATTAGTTTGGGGGAGAGACCTTGGAATTCAAAAATGCCATACAAAAGCGCGTTTGAAGGACGAAATACCCCTCATTGCTGCTACCTATGGAGGATTCCTCATATTTCTCTGTAGGCAGCATAGTATATTTTATTAATATGTACATTACACATTACATTATAGACATTATTATTATGTTATATGCACTATACTATATATTATACTTTATATTACTAGACACTTTTATTATATTATATACATTATGCTATATATTATACTTTATATTACTAAACATTATTATTATATTATATACGTTATACTATAGTGATCGCTGTAACGATTTTTGGCTCCGAAGCTCACAGAGCCCCGTTATTTTGATAACTGTATTAAAAATTTATGCGCCCAGGTAGAATGATCACCATATTTTTTAGGTTAGCCGATTTTTGCTTATTTTACACGGAAGCTCTTCCCCCCTAGATTACCAAGTCGAGTCTGCTAGTATAATGTATACATTTGTTATTATTATGAGATACATTATCTGGTGTTGGGTACAATATCTGATACAACGGGACGGCCATAAAAAATTAGCAATGTCCAATCCTCATCCGTTTTGCAAATGTGAAAGTTTTAATAGCAACATATAAAACAATACGATAAATTTATACCAGGAGAAATGAATAAAAGAAGGGTGACCGTTACCAAATAAACATTCTGTGCAACCAGATAAATCACTGATTATGATTGAAAAATCCGTGGAATTTGTGAATGTTTCATAACCCTTAAGATACTCACAGCCAGTTCCAGGAATACTGCCAGGTTTCACCAGAAAATGGACGCGCTAATTCCATTTGCAGAAGAAAGATAAATTTATTGTGGACATATAGTACTTGTTTAAAACACGTTGGTATAATTTACGGAAGTTTATACATATGCTGTTTGTTGAAAACGACTGTTATGTTCTTTTTGCTTCTAACGCAAAGCATGGTAACTAATTAAAACAAAATATCATACAGGAATACTAAGAATGAGGGGCATTTCTTCCTTTCTTCCTCTTATATGATATTTTCAAACTCCAATATTTTTGCTCCAAAGTAATAATTGCCAATAGAATTTGGTGAAGGTGTATAACTTAGTAACCTTTACCTACCTGCAAAATTTCGTTGCAATCGGTGAGTGGTAGTTCGTGAATGTTTCTTGTTAGTTATTAGAAAAAAATATTTTTAATTCCCATTCGATTTTTTTAAATCCTAAAACTAACACAGTAAACGCATTTTTTTCTGTCCTAAATAAACAATGAAATTTTCTTCATTGTAAAATTAGAAGACTGCAGATTTGTTATTAGAAAAAAAAAGTATTATTATTATATTCTTTTTATTAGCAATTTTTAAAAATCCTTAAAATTAACATAGTAAATGCATGTTTTTCTGTCTTAAAAAAATAACAAAATTCTCTTCATTGTGACCTTACGGGAAATGAAGTTTAATAATACATCATGAATTTGAAAAGCAAAGTAAACAGTGCAGAACACAGTAAAAATTTTAAACGAAAAACAAAATGATTAATATTTACGACTTACTTTATTCTCTCTTCTCCACGTAAGCTGAAAATACTTGAAGCACGAATTAGCTATAACCCTGTTTTGGTCTAATCGAACAGTTATTGTAATTTATCTCTGATTGTTAGAGTTTATCTTCTTGACCTACCTGAAGATCGACATGTTTTATAGGACAAAGTTTTCTGATAGCGAAATGTTGATAGATAGACGAAATGTTGATAACCTTGTTGATAGGCGAAAAAAAATCAAAAATCATTTAACGTAATCGATGCATTCTGGAATTAATTAATATCAAAGTATTTAATGCATGAGTAATACATTCTTACTGATATCGTATAAATGTGTATGACAATGCAATGCAAATTCGTTATCATAATAAATAAATTTAAGAGTTTTCGAAATTATATGAAACAAAAATAAAAAAATATCAAGGAATTTTGCTCCTATCTTTTTTGTGATTAAAGTCAAAGCATTATTGTTGCGCATGAGATCCAGAAACAATTCATTATTGAAATATTTCTTAGTTCGACTATAATGCAATAAGGATAGGGGAGACCGGGACTTGCTGACCCATTTTTTCTTCAATATTTTTTATTTATTTTATTTTGTTAAAATTCAAAATTTTTTTAGTTTGGATAATCAGCGCACCTTAAAACCCAACCACGTAGGAAACAATTTGAAAAATATTAATTACTAGTTTCTATATGAAGATCAGAAGGACATCAAGTCACTGGGCCAACCTGCCTCGTCGAACGGGGTAGGTTGACCCGCTAAACACACTTTATTTTCCGATTGCTAACGGAAATGAAAAAACACATAACATATCAAATGCAATTTTAATTTGGTATTTAAAGATACAAAGGATAAGAAAAGACGTTTTGTTCAACTTAACTACTGCCTTCATCGAAATCTTTCTCAAAATCACAATGAATGCAAACATAAAATATATGTCCACAGTGACACATGATTCGTGTGCCCACCTGGTACATTGAATCCACTCTTGATTTACTATTTCACTCCTGATTTACTATTTTTGAATGATTTAAAACAGCGAAGACATAGGGAATTATCTTTGCCTTTTTGTTCTTCTTCACTGGACAGATCTTTTGCTTCCTTGATTGATCTCTTGTTCAATTTCACTTCGAGAACAGCCACTTTTTTTTGTCTCTTCTGTAACCTTTCCTCTGTCTGTTTTTTTAAACATAATTACGAATCATCTTGGCATATATAACTGAGAGATAAAATTAAAATTGGGACCCATATTAATACAAGTTGCTTTCAAAGAAATCTTAAATAATGCTATTTACAGTTTTTTTAATATTAGATAATACAATAAACTAATGCAATAATTTTATAATAAAAATTCTCTAAATAAACTTTCGGAAACTCCCTAGCTTTCAAGAAACAAATAGTCTTCGAGTCTCCTTTATATTACGCTGTTTTTACGTCCGCTATTTAGACAATAAAAAAAAATATTTTGGGAATTCAGATAAGTTCTAGTCCAAGTGCTACACGACAAAAATAAGACGAAAACTGCACATCGTGATACAGTTATACCGATTGGTCAGTATCTACTCTATATTAATACAAAGCATATAAGAAGAGGAGGCATCGCGGAAAGTGCGGGGAATTGAAGATTGCGGCCGTTATTCAAAATGACGTCATTTTCGGGAATTAGTGCAATTTCGTTTCTATTCATCGTATAAAAGCATGTTTGATGGAAATTTAGATGTTTTCAGATAAAAAAAATATTATTTGTAACACTTTACAGCACAGTCGAAAAGTATTTATGAATTCAGTTTGCCTGTTTGTCTGTCTGTCTGGTCGTCTGTCTAGTCGCGCAGTAACTAAAAAAAAAAAAATAACCGGATATCCAGATAATTAAAATATGGTATTGTAGTATACCGTAACAAATTCGGTATTCATTTTCAAGTGTGCATCATTCATAGTTCATTTACAGGGGCACTCAAAAGTATTCGGTTACATTATGGTCTGTAGACGAAAATCGCTTGCAATGTGTTTTAATGATGTTATACTCTTTGTAACATATTCAAATTAATATACATCAGTGCGGTGTAGTACAAGGTACTTACTATAGAATAAGCAGTGCATAGCAGTTTTCGTTCATTTACAGGGGCTCACAAAATAATACGGTTACCGTTACACTAATGTCTCCGAGCACAGTGTCTTTATAACTTGTGTATAAATTTTATAGATCATCAGCTAAATCGATTGTTATTAAGGGAGGTGCTAGGTATGAAATAACTGCAATCTTTAATAATAATATCCCTATTGGTCAGTATCTTCTTTATATTAAAACAATGCATATAAGAGAGGCATAATGAAATGACTTGGGAATTTAAGATTTAGGCTGTTATTTAATTTTTTCCGTTTTCGTCATATAAAAGTGTCTTTGATGTCATTTTCGATTTTTTTAATCAAAAGTTTATTTTTTAATATCTGAAATATACTTAAAATGAAACTTGTTCAATTATTAAAGTATTTTTTATTGTATAGTGAGTAAAATGAATGGATTAAATAAATAATAAAAATGCACTTTACTAATGCCTTACTTTTACAACATATTATAAAATGAATGCTACATAACAAATAAATGACAAAATTGCAGAATATAGAAACTTTAGTTTGTAGCATATTATTTCTCATTCACATTCGTTTTTACAGTTGCACAATAATGTGCAAGAAAGACCAACCTTCCTACAACTACACTTATTTTTTGCAGATTTTGCACATATATTTTATTAGTTCTTTGCAAGAATCTGCAATCTCGGGCAGCTCCGATCATTTTAATTTCCATGAAAAATTATCCAACCATCATCCCCATTTGTTTTGAGAGGGGGGACATATTTCCGGCTCATGTGCTTGTCCCCAAATGTGTCCGGCTTGGAAAGCACTCCCTAAAATATGTTGCTCTAGTGCACCCTTGGTTGGTGGAAGATGTTCAATAGAACGATTTTTTGTCATAAATAATTCCTCTCTAGCACCATTTACACTTATGCTGTTACATGTTGAACAGTACAACAATACTACGAATTTTTCTAAAATATTTAGAATATCGTCAGGTATGGAAGTTTGCGGTTTTGTTAAAAATGAAAATGCGATAGTAGCATCTTTATAGAGAATCCATGTCTTTCAAGCTGACTTTTTTGTTTTTTCTGGAAACCAGGATTGCTGTCGCAGCCTGTGAAAGCATGGAATCCTAGTAACGACATTTATTTTTCTTTTCCAATTGCTGCAGCTACAGTATGGACGGGAATAAGTCTGTAATTCTTCCCTGTTCCAAATGCAATCCAAACAGTTTGCAGGTGTCTATCTGACAAAGTAAATAAATGTGCAATTGCTAAAACTAATACATCAGTATCTACAGAGCGTATAACAATATTTTTCAATCCGTTTTCTGCCATGTCTTTGAGGTACAAGATTATCCTTGTATCAGCTTCCTCATGACCAGGTCAAGTCATTCCAATTAAGGAACTTAGTGCAATATTATTTCCTTTAACTTCTTCACTTGAAGTGGTTCTAACTTGTGTATTTTTATGGTATTTATAGCTAAGTGTTCCAAGCAGATTAAATAACTCTTCTTTATTACTTGAATTTCTTAAGAAATCTTGCCAAATTTTAGGTAGTTTGACATGCGATAGCACTTGCCGCCTGGTTCCTGCACCCCTTTTTTCTCTGGTTTCACCTTTAATGCTTGGTGTAATGTATCTATCCCATATAAAATCTATTCTTTGGCAGCTAAAACTCTCAATGTCGTTACATAAATGGGGTTAAAATGTGTTAATGTAGTAATCATTAATGGTTTTAGAAGACTGGTGAGGCCTTAAAATGTTAATAAGAACTGGCCTATCATAAATTAAAGCATCGCATGTTCCTGGAAAGGTGACAATTTGTAATTCTTTCATATCTAGCAAAGTTCAAAAACACATTATAAAATTAAAAACGCGTATAGACAGCATTGTTTTTATTGAAAGTCCTGTGACCGTATTATTTTGTGAGCCCCTGTAAATGAACGAAAACTGCTATGCACTGTATATTCTACAGTAAGTATCTTGTACTACACCGCACTGATGTATATTAATTTGAATATGTTACAAAGAGTATAACATCATTAAAACACACTGCAAGCGATTTTCGTCTACAGACCATAATGTAACCGAATACTTTTGAGTGCCCCTGTAAATGAACTATGAATGATGCACACTTGAAAATGAATACCGAACTTGTTACGGTATACTACAATACCATATTTTAATTATCTGGATATCCGGTTATTTTTTTTTTTTTAGTTACTGCGCGACTAGACAGACGACCAGACAGACAGACAAACAGGCAAACTGAATTCATAAATACTTTTCGACTGTGCTGTAAAGTGTTACAAATAATATTTTTTTTATCTGAAAACATCTAAATTTCCATCAAACATGCTTTTATACGATGAATAGAAACGAAATTGCACTAATTCCCGAAAATGACGCCATTTTGAATAACGGCCGCCATCTTCAATTCCCCGCACTTTCCGCGATGCCTCCCCTTCTTATATGCTTTGTATTAATATAGAGTAGATACTGACCAAACGGTATAACTGTATCACGATTTGCAGTTTTTTCACTCCTAGCACCTGGAATATATAAATTTTAGATTATATAAAAATTAGATTTTTATGGAATTTTAATATTAATTCTATTATTATTATTATATTCTGTTTATAAAGCCGAGCTCTTCCGATTTCCTGGTCTAAACATTTGTCTTATTTGCTTATTAGTTAATACTACTCTGCCCAGTAACACACTTAATAAAGGAATTTTATTCAGTTTTATAGGATTATGAATGTAGGAAAACTCTTAAGCTGTGGGGCCTGTTGGATCAGTGGGCCAACTGGGCCAACATGCCCCGGATTAAATGGGCCAACTTGCCCCATATCATCATTTTGGTTTCTGATCGTCGTATCAAAATAGTCTGTTTATATTTTTAAAAATCAGTAGGTAGAAAATGAGCTCTGAACAACGGTCTTTTAGATAGCTATTCAAAAAAGTGGAAGTTTAATTTGGAAACAAATCGGAAACGATTATTTTAAATTAAAAAAAAAAAAGACTTACCCGAGTGAAAATTTGAAAAATTGAAGTGACTTTCGTTTGATTGCTTCTTCACTGTTGACGCTTTTGTGGGTGAAAGAAGACATTATAAGACACATGTCACTTAGCTAGTAACGCTAACCTTCGGATAATTTGAAAAATATCGCGGATGGGCCAATGTGCCCCTATGACCAACATGTCCCGGTCTCCCCTAATCATTTTTCGTTGTAAATAACCAATGAAATTCAAAACACCTTTCATAATACAAAATAATATAATAATAAATTCCTTAATAAAAAAATATTATTAAGGAATTTTGTCCCAAACTTTTTGTCATTAAAGTCGAAGTCGCATTATATATGAGACTCAGTGGTAATGTAATCCTCTTTAATAAAAAGCTATGCGTTGCTGACGACTGGAATTTTCGCTAATCGTTGCCACATATTAATCTCGGAAAATGAAACATTTGAAGTTACTGAAAAAATTAATTGCTCGAAAAGTATTTGCCAGAAAATTGTTAGACAAACTGCGTTAGAAAGGTAAAAAATTGTATTTTTCTTGATATAATTTTTTAATCTACTGATTATGCCATTTTTCAAATATTAAATTTCAAATATTACCAATTTTTACAATGGAGTACCATAGCGAAAACGCCACGAGTCACAAATTATAGTATTCTTATTATTCTGGGAAAATATAAAAGTGAGTTATGATGTCACGCGTGCATGATTTTTATTTAATTCTCGACAAATACTAGATGCGCCAAATATAGGTTAATTCGCGTTATTAAAAATGTAGCTATAAAATATGTAAATCAATGGAAAACGGTAAATAATAAATTGTAAACGTAATAGTAAACCGTATTAAAAAAAATAACTTAGTGAAATAAGTATCCGTTTTTATGTTATTTTAGGATATTCCAGGTAAAGGTACAGATTACTTTAAAATACAAGGTTAGATTCACTGATATATTTAGTTTGATTCAAGGTTCTTTCGGAGAAACCGACCAGCGCAGCGGGCGTAGTCTACTAGTAAGATATAAATGTCATGGTTCAGACCAGAGAGCATAATAGTCGGCCATGGTTCAGGTTGGTTGGATGTGTTAGGTTTATTGGCGCAAGTTTCCAAAAGAAACATGCTGCGCAAACACAAAGTTAACTAAGAATGAAAAATCATGCGTTAAGCACAGATTATTTAACACATTCCATCACTAACAAAATATTGTTAAGAATTTTTCTTTTTTGATGCACTGAAATGAGATATCTAATAAACAAGTTACAAAATACATAACGTAGCAAAAATCCATTTTCAGCAATTACTGTCCATATCTGCTATAATGTGTGCAAATTCTTTTGTGAACCTCTTTATATGATCTATAGAATTTATAACACCAAGTACTAAACTAAAAATTAGTTAAATTTACACATGCATACCACAACTGAAAATGCAATTTCAACAGTTATCGATCACAATCAGTTTTGTAACTGAATTTTTTGTATGTCTCTCTAAATGAACGATAAACGCTATGCACTCTATAATCTATAAAAAACATGCTGTAGTGCACGTCAGTGATCCGTATCAATTCATTATGTTTCATGAATCTTAACATTATTAAAATGTTAAGATTCATTAAATGCAGCACAAACGATATATAGATCATAATGCCGCGGAATACCTTTGAGCGCCCCTAAAAACGAACTATGTGTGTTACCTATTCTATACTCCACAGAGAGCATGTTGTAATACACATCAGTGATGCATATCCATCTCATTATGTTTGAAGTATCGTAAAATCATTAAAATGCATCGCAAACGATTTCCACCCATATACTGAAATATAACAGAATTCTTTTGTGTGTCCCTGTAAACGAACTATAAAAACTACACACTTCATTGTCAATATCACGCATTTATAGTAAACTTCAATAACATATAAAAATTACATGGTAAACCGAGTATATTTTAGAGAGTTAGAGTGCGGAAAGTTCGCCAGACAAAGAGAAATCATAAACACTTTTCAACTATATCGGAAAGCATTAAAAAAGGAGAAAAAAATATAAAAATACGGAAAGAAAATTCCCAAAGTCATTACTTTGGAATTTTATGAGTTCATTTTTGAAATTTTGGAATTTTATGAGACAATTTTATGATAGGTCTAAAATAATATTCTAAGGAAGAGATACAGATAATTTTTTTGCTATTTTGGAAACGGGATTGACAAACCAGAAGCATGCATTTTTACAAAATTTGCGTTCTTTTCAAATGTTTCTGTGCCGTTATCGCACTGCCATAATTGTAGCTGTCTCCATTAAAAAGTTTTTTTTAGGATAAAAAATAAAAAATAAAACTTTCCTATGCATTTTTTATGATGAATGGTGTGAGAGAAAAAGGACAATAATGACGCATAAGTGATGGTTGCTCGCGCTGCAAGCGTCTATGAGTTATTCTGTGCAAAGGGTGAAATCCGAAGGGTGAATCCGAAGGGTGAAATCCAGGTCTTCTGGGAATACATTTTTGAAAATAAACCCTTTTTAACACTTTCCAACCTAGTTGAAAAATGTTTATGACTTGACTTCGGTTTGTCTGGCCGTCTGCCGCCTGGCCGTCTGACCGTCTGCCGTCTGCCGTCTGGCCGTCTGGCCGTCTGCCGTCTGTCCGTGCTCTAACTCCCGTAAATATGCTCGGATTGCTCTGCAATTTTTATATGTTATAGTCGTTATCTATAGCATGTTCCCTATTTCAACGAAAGTGTGTAGCACTTATAGTTTTTTTACAGGGACACTCAAAATAATTCCGTTACATTGCGGTCTATGGGGAAAAATCATTTGCGGTTTATTTAAATAATGTTTCACTATTTTAAACGCATTGAAATTTATATATATCACTAAGGTGCATTAGAAGAAGCTTAATATGGAAAAGGGTGTGCATAGCACTTATAGTTACTGTACAGGGATAGTCAAAAGATCCGTTACATTACGTCTATGGAGAAAAATCGTCTGCGGTTTATTTAAATAATGTTTCCCTATTTTAAACGCATTGAAATTTATATATATCACTAAGGAGCATTACAAGAGGCTTACTACAGAATAGTGTGTGTATAGGAGTCATCGTTCATTTACAGGGACACACAAAAGAATTCTCTACTGTATGTTAACAATAATTCCTGGAAGTGAGTTTTAAGTTACCGAACGCGATTTTAATTTTAACTCGCTTTTTGTCTATTACGTGGTGTGTATAAATTCTGTAGATCCTATACAGGGAAGCACAAAAGTTCGCGAACACATTTCCGTATTATTTAACTCCAGACGGAGAAATTTAAACTGTGCTAAGCGTTTCCTAACTGAACTAAAATTTAGCATCCTATGTAGTATATATACAAATCTATAGATCCTATACAGGGCTGAATAAAAGTATTCGGATTACTCAGATGTTATCTTTTAGCTTATTAAACGGTATGATTTGTAAAATTATTGTTGGAAAGTGTTACATAATCTATGCTGGACGCATGATTTTTCGTTCTTGTTTTAATTAATTTTTAATTTTTAATTTTCGCATTTCGTAATAGCATTTTATAAATAATTTTTTATTTAATAATTTATGGAGTTATAATGCATTTAAAATGGATCTGCATGCTTAATTAGGCGAGGAACTAAAAAATTCGTTCCAGACACGTTTAAGACACGTTCAAGATCGTTGCAATTAAACATAATGATAATTACAGAATTTAAGTTAAATAATTATTTAAAACTTTTTACTATTACTTTAAAAACTCATATAAATCTCAATTCTCGGTATAAAAAGAACATATACAACTTGAATTTCTTTCTTCTCTTTTTTTCTTTTTTTTGCCAGAAAACATAAAAAAAGGTTGTAGAAAGAAAATACCAAATAACTATAAATGCGCTCCCCTTATCAAAAACATATTGAAGAGAAGGGCCCGACTAGACTATCTAGGGCCCCGGGGCAAGCATCATACTGGGGGGGGGGAGCTTCTATCTAGTCATAGAGATTGTTCGTGAATTATGCTAAAGTGATTAGTACTAAACTTCATACATATTGTATGTATATATAATAATATAATATAATATGGTACCATTTTTAATGGTTTTAACTTGCTTCGTGATGAAGAAAACGTAAATAATGAATTTCTCTTGAAAACAATGGCTAAGTTGTTAGAATAAAAATGTAATCATTAGTTTTCTAATGATATAGTTCGCTCTTTTTTTTTTTTTTTTTTTTTTTTTTTTTTTTTTTTTTTGGGGGGGGGGGGGGGGGTTAGGGGAGGGAAGAGGAGTAGGGAGATGGGGTGCGGGAAGAAGAGATATAAATGGGAAGATCGCACTTTCTTCCTAAACCTTTGAAAATGTAAGAATTTTCGTCACTTTTGGCAAATTTTAAACATATGACACACTCTTAACGAAAATCTTGATTACTCATATGGGGGGGGGGGGCTCAAATGTGGGGCCCGGGGCAGTTGTCCCGCATGCCCTGGGTGACAACGAACAGGAATAGAAAAGCGTTGCGTTAAAATTGGTGTATGCGGTACCAATTGATACTATACCTGTTATATTCCATTTATTAGTTCTAATTTCAAAGGGAAAAAATGACTCTGTTTCCCTTCTCAAAATTCCCAATATTATCCTAAGCTCCGGGTTTATTCCCTAAAATACCCGGGCTTCTTTCCATTCCTAAAAATTTATAAGTTGTTTGCAGCTGTATACTATAGAGTGGTTTTCTAGAAAACGTATATCGGCATTTGTAAAGTATTCGGTAGCGGATTTAAGAGCATGAGCTCCTTCTACTATACCTCTGAAAATGATCAACTAGTTCAATGAAGGCGAAACGTTTCACGTTCGCGTGCCAGAAGTTCACAAACAATATCTATGAACATTGTAACATACAAAATTTTACATAAAAAAAATACAGAATATGCTGAACGAATATATATATATATATATATTTCGTATATATATATTTTATTAATATATTAATATATATATTTCGTATGATTATACGAAAGACTCGTCAAAAGAATCGGTCCATCAAATAACTAGGAACAAAATTCAAATTCCGATTTTTCTGTATATTTTCATCAGTAATTCATTTAATGAAATTTTGATTAGTAAATATAATTCATTTAAGTGGCACGATTTGTCATAATTAAAAAAAAAACTACAGATTTTTACTTTAGTAATTTTTAACTTATTATTAATGCAAAATTTGACCTTTAACAATCCAAGTTTAATAGAAAATGAATAACTTATTAATGAGATTTTTGCTACTGTATATTCGATTTCATGGTGAAAGCTTTATATTGGATTCATATTTTGTTATTTTTAGTAATATGCATATCAAAATGGTGTCCACGTCGTTTTATTACAGTGATTGCCTTATGAAATTCATTTACGATGTAAAGCATTTTAAATTTATATGGAAATACAAAATAGTATATGTCGGGAACGGTCCATATCATAACAGAAAAAGAAAGTTTTATAATGTGTTAATTTATGCAAAAATAATTCCAATATGTGTGATTAGTCTGCACGCAAACCTGATTATCACATGGGGCACACGGGGCATGTGCCCCAGGATCACATTTTCAGGGGGCCTCAAAATGCCTTTTGTTCATTCTCCGAAGATATAAATTAATGCATATTGCCATTAATGATTTTTTCCTATTCATGTAAACGAAACCATCTCAGTGTCTTTCACTAATGATAATGAAATGTATTGTAAACTTCGAAATTCCGAGAAGAACGGATATTATATCAAACATGTTTCATCCAATCCTTTATATTTAGAGTTCTACTCACTCTAAATAACATGTAAGCTGCAAAAGAAATTGTTGATTTTGCAGTACAATACTGACACCCCAGCTGCCAGTATTATACCGTAAAATTAATATTAATAAACAGTAAAATAAGCAGTAACACACTTCCGCGCATGCGCTGCAATGTATTACTGCTTATTTTACTGTTTATTACACTGCAAAAAATAATTGTTGATTTTGCAGTATAAAACTGGCACCCAGCTGCCAGTATTATACCGTAAAATTAACAGTATTAAACAGTAAAATAAGCAGTAATACGCTGCCGTGCAAGCAGTAATATGCTACCGCGCATGCGCGGTACTTATTTTACTGTTTAGTACTGTTAATTTTACGGTATAATACTGGCAGCTGGGTGCCAGTTTTATACTGCAAAATCAACAATTATTTTTTGCAGTGTACTGTTAATTTTTTTTTTTTCAGTGTACATTAAAAAATGTAACCTTCCTCTAATTTTTTAATGCATTTTTAGATCTGTCCACACTATATTATTTTTTCACAAATCTATGGTTTAAATTTTAAACTGCACATAAAGATGTTTGTCCATGTTTAAAATGCAGTTTTCTTCAGAAAGCGGGCCTCAACATGGCATTTGTGCCCCGGGTCCCACATAGAGTTGATCAGGCCCTGAGCCGCATGTTTAAACAAAACTTTATTATAGCAAAAAGAAAATTTCATTTTATCTATAAGATAATTTAATTGTTTCGCGTGCTATAAGTTCGCTATACACCTGAACTAATCTACCAAGAGTGCCAGAGTAAGAACAATTTCGTCTATCAAGCCAAACTTTTCACAGCACCCAAGCAATAAAATGGATTCTAATCACTTCAATAGAAAAATGTTTAATACTTACAGATAATCTTCATTGTAAAAAAAATTATCTTATAGATAGAAATCATAAAATAGAATAACAAGAATGTAAATTTACGTAAGAGGATGGTAGAATGTCAAAATTAAGAATTTTCTCTTTATATTTTTTATTCGTATTTTCGCTTTATAAATTGTGCATTTTTAAAAATTGTATCCTTAAATTTTAAGTATTTAAAATTTCCTATAAACTTTGAAATTTCCACTTGATAAAATTTTAACATCTTCTTAAAACTACTTAAAATTTAGGAGACAATTTTTAAAAACGCATCTCGTTGATATCTAACGCGTACTTTCTGATGGTAAAAAACCGTACTTCGATAATTATATTAGGTAATGAGTAATCGTGTTTTTAAGTTTTCCTATAGATTAACATAGGATTTTGCGATCGGGGAATTTCAGCGGCCTCTTAAAACAAAAAATAACTTTGAAGCCACAGCTACATCTCATCGCCTTTCTGGAGATTTTAATAAAATATATATTTTAGGAATATTTTGTCATGCGGAAAGCAAAACGACATCATTTAAGAAAGATTTACAGAAAAAAAATTGTTTATAAAAAAACATGAATGCACCCCGTGGCCCTAAGTTTAATATTATAGAAAGGGATTTAAAATGTGAATGAATTGCTGCATTAATATAAAAAATGTGATTATAATTCTTAACCATAGATAAAAATGAATAATTGAGAATGACTAAGCTCCATTTATTGTTATAATGATTAAAAATGTTATCTGTGTAGCTAAGATACATCATAAAATTTACGTAAACCGGTACAATAAAGCAATAGTTAATTCATTTATCTGAAAAATGTGTATGTTCAGAAATTTCCTTTTACTTATTGACATGGATAACGCAATTTGCATCCGATAAAAGAATGTGTTACGGTGATAAAATTAAGTGCTATCTAATGTAATTCTTTCAATATGATGATATTTCTGTGATGCAAAGATTAAATCAGCAGAAAAAAGTCCTTCCGGCCTGTACCGGGAGGAAAAGGTAGCTTTCCTATATCTTCGTTTTAAAATTTTAGCTAATGTTACACGAAAACAGCAAGTTAAAATGCAAAGAAACGTTTACAAAAGATTCGTTAATACTGAATTTGAATAAGAATTTCGCCAAATTATTGAGCAATAGCCAAATTGGCTTCATTTATAAAGACTTATTTTGGTCGCCAAATTTGGCGATATTTCGCCAAATGTACCAAATTTTGCCAATTTTGTCGCCAATGTCGCCAATTTTGGCGCTAACGGATAGGAATATATAGTTTTATGCGTATGATTGGGAAAATTATTACAACAATGAAAGAAAATAATTTGCGAGTAATCGCGTTAATGTGCTGTTTTGTTTCAAAATGTCAGCCACCCTCGAATTTCAAACTGCTCTATCTGAGCCATTTTTTAAGATAGAGGTAAACCAAAAATGCTCTGGAATCCTTGTATCAAGACCTAACACGTAATTAAAAAATAAATTTGAATTTTTAACTTTTTTGTATATTTATTTTAGTTTTAAAATTTTAAATGGCCGCCATCTTGAAACAAAATGGCGGACCAAGCCGGTCAACGAACTCGGTCGAGACATTGGTGACCTTAATACACACAATTAGTTTCATCAAAATCGATTTATAAATACGAGCGTTATCGTATGACATAGGTCAGATATATATATATATATATATATATATATAAATCAACATTTGAACGGAGGGTGGTTTTGGGGTCTGGGGGTCATGATCGGTGAAAATATATCGAAATTTTCCGGAACTGCTTTTCTCTGAACGGCTGCAATAGGTAGCTTTATACTTTTTTGTATTGAAAGCTACCTAATAAGTGAAATGCTTTAGCTTGATTTGATTTAACTTTAATTATCCCAGTTTCTTTTGTAGAAAAAGGGAAATATTTATATCCAGTGTATTCCTGATTTGGCCAGGGCATAAAAATTAATCGCTTCTCATATTTTAATCGTATACAGTAGAATCTTGGTTTTCTAACGTACCAATTGTCACATGATCCTGTTCTCGAACAAGAGGTTAGAGCGAAACTTGATTCGGTTTTCGAAGAAAAATTCGGTTATCGATTAGCGAGAGTAACGTTGAGAATTCGACCTAATGTAAAAACTTAGCAAAAGCGACAAACTTTATTTCCTTTTATTCTTCTTCTTTTAGGTAGCTTTCAATACAAAAAGTATAAAGCTACCTATTGCAGCCGTTCGGAGGAAAGCAGTTCCGGAAAATTTCGATATATTTTCACCGATCATGACCCCCAGACCCCAAAACCACCCTCCGTTCAAATGTTGATATATATATATATATATATATATATATATATATACTAGGGGGCCTACCCCCTGCGAGCTACGCTCGCCAACCCCCGCTCAGACTTCGAGGCCTCTAAAAACATGACAGCGTGCTTTATTTTAAAAATATTGGTAAATCTGTAATTGGGTTGTCATGCTTTTAACATTTTAATGGGACATTTTTCGATTATCATGGCCTCATACACAGCTGTTGCGACAACTGACGACTGTTTTCGGGATTGATAAGTAAAATCAATTACTACTTGAAAACCAGCTTGTATAAAATGGTTAGGTTTAAATTGTGACTACCTCTCGGACTTTTATAACAACAATCTCTATTCTATTCTTCCTTTGCGTTTAAGGATGAGAAATATTCCATCTGCTTGTGAATAACATTAAGAACCACGGTATTGAAAAGTACTATGTTATAAACATTTTCATTAACAGGTTTTAATTTTCTCTCTATTTTAGTGCACCATTATGCATATTTTCATGTTATTTTAAATATGTAAATTACTTTTTAAATTAATATGTATATACGAATTTTCTAATAATTATTTATCATACAAAATTAATTAAATATTTTGTGCATGCATGCCTGCATTTATTCGGCATCAATTGATGAGATATTTAAACAAATTTGCTATCCGCGGTAATTTTACACCATGTTCTGTCAGTTGAATATTGTCCATAAGAAAATCGGGTACTTTTCCATTATAGGATCTTTTGCTTTTAGGTTTGGCGTAATTCGAGCTTCAAAAAGGGATAGATTCGTTAATATACATAGATTTGTTGCCAAAAGTTATGAAAATAAACCCAATGAACTTTTGGTGCTTTTCTATTATAGGGGTCTTGACGCTTTTTTAAAAAGCTTGGCGGAAAAAACCAAGCAGGATAGAAAACCAAGCAGGATATTTTATTCTTCCGTTCAGTTGGGCAATTATTATTTTATATATTAGTTTCAAATATCCGAATTAATGATTTTATAAATTCGTTTAGTTAAATTTTACAAAAAAATAACAAAATGATATCAATAAATAATAATTACTATTAATTCCTTTTCCTCCCTTTCTTTTGCGTTTACCCGAGGCTAACGAAAAAGACAGGCTACCGCGGTTCATTCCACTTGTCTTTTTTTACAGACCGCCAGAGTCACGTGATACTCGAATGCACCAATGCAGGTGTACGAAAAGAGCATCGCGTCACTCTAGCGGTCTGTAAAAAAAGATAAGTGGAATGCACCGCGGTAGCCTGTCTTTTTCGTTAGCCTCGGTTTTCCTAAATGACGTCATTTGGACGAATTTATTCAAAAATATTTTCAGTTTATAAATTAAATTAAATGCTGACAGACGATTGAATCCTGACGATAGAAATGTGATTTTTTTTCAAAATTTCCTGAAAAACATAATTTAATCACAATCTTGTCTTCATTATCGATTGAAATAAAAGATAAATTCAATTTCAACTTGAAAATGACGAATAAAAAGAAATCAATAATCCCTATCGGGATCCTTTCAAATTTTTTTCCCTTTTTTGTCACAAAAAAACTGAGTAATTAGTTGCCATCATTACAGAAATGTCATTAAAATTAGAAAAAAATTAATATCTCAAAAACTAATTCCAATTTCAAAATTCTATTACCAGTTTTGACATCCGCGGATTTTTATGAACAATTGGTATTAATTTCACCATCAAGCGTTTAATATTTCATTAAAAATAGCCTTGAAACATAATCAGTCGTTTAATCAGTCGTTTCATAAAATCGTTTCATAAATTCGTTTCATAAATTCGTTTCATAAAATCGTTTCACAAATTCGTTTCATTAGGATTTTATATATATAGGGTAGATATATATATATATATATATATATCTGACTTATGTCATACGATAACGCTCGTATTTATAAATCGATTTTGATGAAACTAATTGTGTGTATTAAGGTCACCAATGTCTCGACCGAGTTCGTTGGCCAGCTTGGTCCGCCATTTTGTTTCAAGATGGCGGCCATTTAAAAATTTAAAACTAAAATAAATATACAAAAAAAATTAAAAATTCAAATTTATTTTTTAATTACGTGTTAGGCCTTGATACAAGGATTCCAGAGCATTTTTTGGTTTACCTCTATCTTAAAAAATGGCTGAGATAGAGCAGTTTGAAATTCTAGGGTGGCTGACATTTAAAACAAAACAGCACATTAACGTGATTACTCGCAAATTATTAGGTAGCTTTCAATACAAAAAAGTATAAAGCTACCTATTGCAGCCGTTCGGAGGAAAGCAGTTCCGGAAAATTTCGATATATTTTCACCGATCATGACCCCCAGACCCCCAGACCCCAAAACCACCCTCCGTTCAAATGTTGATTTATATATATAGATATATCCATATATATATATATATATATATATATATATATATATATCTGACCTATGTCATACGATAACGCTCGTATTTATAAATCAATTTTGATGAAACTAATTGTGTGTATTAAGCTCACCAATGTCTCGACCGAGTTCGTTGGCCAGCTTGGTCCGCCATTTTGTTTCAAGATGGCGGCCACTTAAAAATTTAAAACTAAAATAAATATACAAAAAAGTTAAAAATTCAAATTTATTTTTTAATTTAGTGTTAGGCCTTGATACGAGGAATCCAGAGCATTTTTTGGTTTATCTCTATCTTAAAAAATGGCTGAGATAGAGCAGTTTGAAATTCTAGGGTGGCTGACATTTTGAAACAAAACAGCACATTAACGCGATTATTTTCTTTCATTGTTGTAATAATTTTCCCAATCATACGCATAAAACTATATATTCATATCCGTTAGCGCCAAATTCTCGCCAAAATTGGCGACATTTGGCGAAATATCGCCAAATTTGGCGACCAAAATAAGTCTTCATAAATGAAGCCAATTTGGCTATTGCTCAATAATTTGGCGAATTTCTTATTCAAATTTAGTATTAAGAAATGTTTTGTAAACGTTTCTGTGCATTTTAACTTGCTGTTTTCGTGTAACATTAGCTAAAATTTTAAAACAAAGATATAGGAAAGCTACCTTTTCCTCCCGGTATATGCCGGAAGACTTTTTTCTTTCATTGTTGTAATAAATTTCCCAATCATACGCATAAAACTATATATTCATATCCGTTGGCAAAATTGGCGACATGGCGCCAAAATTAGCAAAATTTGTGACATTTGGCGAAATATCGCCAAATTTGGCAACCAAAATAAGTTTTTCTAAATGAAGCCAATTTGGCTATTGCTCAATAATTTGGCGAAATTCTTATTCAAATTCAGTATTAACGAATCTTTTGTAAACGTTTCTTTGCATTTTAACTTGCTGTTTTCGTGTAACATTAGCTAAAATTTTAAAACGAAGATATAGGAAAGCTACCTTTTCCTCCCGGTACAGACCGGAAGGACTTTTTATTATTATTATTATTATTATTATTATTATTATTATTATTACGCTAAACGCACATATACAATTGCAGCTTTAACGAAATTCACCCCTGTGAGATTCCTGTACAGCGAGGTTGCTGAATCCACTGATTTTTACTCCCTTTTCTTTATTTTTTTCTTATTTTCTTTATTTTTTTAGTTGGTTTTCATGGGCGCGAAGTTTGTATACAGGTGATTTAGTGATGACGGTGTTATCGAATTTCATGCATTTAGAAATTCCAAAACAGCGAATTAACTTAGTATCATAGTCAGGGCTTTACAAATTTAATAAAATCTGGCAGCCAGCAAAAAATTTTAGTCGCAGTAAAAAAAATCCCCCCCCCCCCCCCCACACACATTGATTAAAAAAAAACACAAAAGTTTTTTATGAATTAATTGAGAAAAAATAATAACAAACATAGTTTAGAATTATTAGCTACATAGTTTAGAATAGTACATAATTTAGAAAGATAATATAAAATAAGTTTTCTAATGAAATTTATCAAAATTTTATATCTCTGGAAAAAAACAAAAACAGATATATTGTTAAGACTGAATAAACCGGCATGTTTGGGAAATGCTGATTGCCAAATGCTTCAAATGTTCGGATAGTTAAGTGCTACAAATTTGATATCTGATGAATTTTTGAATTTTTTCCTTACTTTCCTGTCGAAGTCAGTGAAATAATTCCGACTTCATTATTTTAAAATTGGCATTTGGTGAACTTTATTTCTGCCAAATTAAAAATAAAAGTCAAAAATATTTTTGTTTAAATATAGTTTATTTTTTAATAATTTGAAAATTTGCAACATTTGTAATCAGACATCTTATGCGAATTTTAATTTAACATTGTGGCTAAGATGAATAACAGATGCTGCTCTTGATTGAAATTGTAGGCAAGTAATTGCCTTAAACATATTGGTTGTAAAAAACGAAAAAAAAAATGCTTAGCTATATATATAAGCCGGATCGAATAATAAAAAGATTTACATGCTTATAAAATAAATCCTAATATGAGAAATATCAAAACTAATTACGTTTGGAAAATAACTCAAGAGTTATTATGCAATGCGCATTGAAAAAATAAATCATTCTCCCTTGCTGGTATTACGTAATCGGAATCATCAGCCGGTTGGGGGAGGAAGATTTATTTTGCTCCAACAATCTACGATAAGAATTTGAGGATAAATAAAACTTTAAAAAAACTTACCCTTCTGAAGTGCAATGAATGATTTTTTACTTCCATTTTCTACAGATGATAATAGAAACACATATACTTATAAAAAATTCTTGAGTAAATAATGTGGTCCCGAAATTAAAATTTTTCTCTCACACATCCCTCCCACCAAAATACTCTGAAATACTCCCTCTCACGAAAAAAACATTTGTAAACAACCCAGTACCAGACATTTGTCTCCACACCAGGGTGACACCAACCTATTGTGCAAGTGCTGTTCACATAGGCGTCATAGTGATGAAGGCGCCAAGCATTTTCAGCGAGGAAGAAATATTTAAAAAAAATACATATTATTCCTTAATTTTGATAAAATTAAATATTTTTTAAATTTCAATAAAGTTTTGTAGATTTACGTCAAATGAATCACTTATAATCAGCTATATGTTATTATATTTTTTAAATGAATGTGATAGATTAATCGGTTTTAATTCTGAACGCAAAAATCTGATTTAAAACTTACAAAAAAATCAACAATTTTTAGCATTCTATTCAATTTCAGATGCCACAGAGGCTGACTTGACACAGTTTCTTACTTTTTTAAAAATCTCTCTTTTACTCCCGCATTCTAATCATGCGACATGCTAGCTGGCTAGAGTGGAAAAGAATGGCGTTTTCTGTGCTTGAGATGGAAAAAGCCTTTTAAAGTTGGATCTTCCCTTAAAAGTACAAACGAAGAGCAAGATCACTGCTTGCCGCGCACGAGTAGGAGTAGAGAAGAGAAAAAATGCCTTTTTTGCTCATTTCTTTGATCAATTTTTGTCAAAAAAAAAAAAAAAAGAAGCGGCACATTAAATCGACCTAGCGACCACATTTGTCAAGCCCTGTCATAATGATCTAAAAAATAATAATAGACATCACCTCCCTTACCTCAATTTCAAGTCATCCAAAGTTTTACCAACAACGGTATTTCTGGTACTGTTTTTGTTAAACGTTTATTAAAATGTTATAAAATTGACATGTTCTCTCTTATTCTACAGTACTATAATGTGTTTTTATATTGTAATACACAGCAGGACTGTCCGACCTTTCAGTGGAACGCAGTGAAGGGCGCCATTATACATGATTCTAAAAATGCAAGAATATTATCGACACCTACATGTCTGCGGGATACACATATAAATCAGAGTGGAAGAACAAATGTGGTTCATTGATGCCCTACGATGGAGGTGGCTTATCTAAGAAATTGAATTAAAAACATATCATAACCACTGTACTTGCAAGTCTTTGAAGTCTACTAATAAAACTTTTCTGGGTATTCTCGTGGAAAATAATAATAATAATAATAATAATAAATAAAAACTACATGCTGGCTGGCTAGAGCCGAAAAGAATGGCGTTTTCTGTGCATGAGATGGAAAATGCCTTGTAAAGTTGGTTCTTCCCTTAAAAGAACAAACGAAGAGCAATATCACAGCTTGCTGCGCATGAGTAGGAGTAGGGAAGAGAAAAAATGCCTTTATCGCTCATTTCTTTGATTAAGTTTTGTCAAAAAAAAACAAAAACAAAACAAATTAAATAACTTGGTCGCCAGTGGTGACCTAGCAACCGCATTTGTCAAGCAATGTCATAATGTTTAATAATAGACATCACTTCCTTTACCTCAATTTCAAGTCATCCAAAGTTTTTCCAACAATGGTATACGGGTACTGTTTTTGTCAAACGTTTATTACAATGTTTTCGCACAGGACAGTAAAATACTTGCAGATGAATGAGAATGAGAGGAATAACTGTGTTTATTAATAATTTTATGTACCCGCTCTTCGCAAAGGTTTGTAAAAACTGCAGATGGATGAGAATGAGATGCCTCACTGTTTATTATTAATGCCATTTTTTTTATATTTGACTGATCTTCCATAATTGGGCTCACTTCCATTGTTGCCATCATGCGTTTAAAGTGAATGTGACTTTTTAAAATCACTGTTGTGCCAAATCACGCTTGCTCAAATACTCCATTTGACTATACACCTTATTACGAAGATTAAGAAGATCAGATTAACCAAAAGATACCACAGTTTGGCGATAAACTGAAATATGTTAACAAAAACAACAACAACAACAAAAGATTTTTTTTTTGTGTTACTGTTATTTTAATTACTTTTCATTTTGTATTTGCATTCGTAGTGTATTAATAAGTTTGTTATAATTGAAAATAAATTCTGGTAGAGGAGGGTATAAAATTACAATCTGGCGTTATTTAAATAAATAGCATTTTATTTCGTTTTAGTGACTGTTTGTAATCTATACTAATATTATAAAGAAGTAACTTTTTTTGTTGTTTTTTTTGTTTGTAGGAAGTAATCTCTGGAACTACAGAACCGATTTCAAAAGTGATGGTGGCAAATTGACGGTAGCAATCAATGCTCCAACATAGGCTACATTTTACGTCGGTACTACTACCCCCAGGTGGGTGTAGCAGCGAAAAACTTTCTAAAATTGCAATTTTTTTGGTACTGAAGGGGTAGAAAATTGAAAATTGGCATGGTAGTTATACTTATAAGATGTAAATGCTCTCTAAGAACAGTTTCTATAAAATTCGAAATTTAAAAGGGTGAAATGAGCGAATAGCCTTATTCTGAAAACGTTATAAATTACAATTTTTATGGAATCTCCTGAACTACTGAACTTATTTCAAACGTAAAGGTGGCAAATTTATGGTGACAATCCCTGTTCTAACATAGGCTGTATTTTATGTCGGTGTTAAAATACCAGGGTGGGGAGGGGTGTAGGAGCGAAAAACGTTCTAAAACTGCAATTTTTGTGATACTGAAGGGGCTAAAAATTTGAAATTTGGCATGGTTGTTACTTATAAGAGGTAAACGCTCTCTTTGAACAGTTTCTAAAAAATTCGAAATTTAAAAGGGCAAAGGGCGAAATGAGCGAAAAGCGTTCTAAAAACATTCTAAATTCCAATTTCTATGAAATCTCTGGAACTACCGGACCGATTTCAAACGTTATGGTGACAAATTTATGGTGACAGTCCCTGCTCTAATATAAGCTATATTTTATGTCTATACCACTACCAAAAAGGTGTTGCAAAAGCGAAAAACGTTCTAAATTGCGATTTTTGTGATACTGAAAGGATTAGAAACTTGAGTTAGGTAAGGTAGTGTAATAAGATGTAAATGCGCTCAACGAACAGTTTCTAAAAAATTCGAAATTGAAAAGGATGATATGAGGGAAAACTGTTCTAAAAGCGTTCTAAATTACGTTTTTTATGGAATTGTTAAGAACAGAACCTTGAAATTTGACATGGCTACTACTTTTTAAGATGCAAATGCACAAACAGAACAGTTTTTTTTCTTTAAATCGAAATTTAAAAGGATGAAGGAGAAAAAAAAACCGGTCTAAAATACACTGCTCAAAACAATTAGGGGAGCACATGGTTTTAACGAAATTGCACGAATACTTACAGCAATAAGTAACTTAAATTAAAACATCCATAATTTAAAGCAAAGCAGAAAACAGAAAAATAAAACTTCATATGCAAATCAAAGTTCATGACGGCAAAAACCAGAAAAAGGAGATAAGTGAAGAAATCAGGATTTCGCAGAAATGTCTGTTTCACTGTCTCAATTGAGAAATTCAATTTCTCAGCTTTTGTTTTGAGAAAAGGGTGATTTGAAAATGTCACAACAACGTGATTTACCGGAATCCATGGCTTGGCGTATTAGAGATAGACTTGAATACGGGCAAACACAACGAAGAGTAGCGGACGCTGTTGGAGATGCAAGAAATGTCCTTGCAAGTCTGTGGAATCGATTCCAAGAAACAGGAAATGTTAGATGTCGAGCAGGGCAAGGTCGACCACGTGCACCACAGCAACTGATTACCGATATATCCTGTTAAAAGCTCGTCGAGACATAAAAGGGGATGATACTCAGTTGCAAAAATGGTAGATCTTGGCAACACGACGAAAGGTGTCTAGCCAAACAGTACGAAATATGCTTTAGCAGGGTGGTCTCTATGAACGTAGGCCAATAATCTGTATTCCGTTGACCACAAGCCACTGTGTGGCTCGAAGAAGTTGGGCTGCTGAACATCAAGATTGAAGGCATCGGATTAGAGTCAAATGCTGCTTCCCTATTCATACTGGAGTGTGACACTCGACGTGTTTTTGTTTGTAGGGAAAGCGGCACTCGAAATAACCCCACCTTTGTTCGTGAAATATCACATTATAGACAAGGTGGGTTGATGGTATGAGCTGGAATCAGCATAGGTGGACGTATGGACCTGGATATCATTTGGAATGGCACTTTGACGGCCCAAAGGTATACAGACGAGATACTGAGACCTCTTGTCATACCTTACGCTTCACCCATGGTGATTCCTTTATTTTCATGCATGATAATGCCTGACCGGATACAGCTCGTCTGTTGGAGAACATGATTGAAACTGGAACAATACAGCGTATAGAATTGCCAGCATACTTTCCTGACCTGAATCAGATCTAACATATTTGGGACACACTCGGACGATGCATTGCAGCAAGACGAAAGCTTTCGTTTATTGTCTGGTACAAGGAGATTGTAATTCTTGAAGATTGGAACAATATTTCTCAAAGTCTTATCGATAACTTCATCCCATCCTTTGAAAACAGGTGTGCAGCAGTCTTAGCT
Source organism: Maratus michaelseni (assembly GCA_963931845.1). Classification (NCBI taxonomy): domain Eukaryota; kingdom Metazoa; phylum Arthropoda; class Arachnida; order Araneae; family Salticidae; genus Maratus; species Maratus michaelseni. Next base: position 299,334,460 of record OZ007587.1, on the reverse strand, counting down.
GTTAGAGGGGACCACACGCCGTATTAAACAACTTGCATCATTACTAAACAATACTTTTTTTGTAATTTACATGTAACCAAGTTGTTGTCCTAAACCATCTTTTCGTGTTCTTTCCATCCTTTCAAAGAATTAAAGCTCCCTTGCAATTTTTTTGCGCCTTATTTTCTGTATTGCGCATTGATACACGTGCACTCTCCATTTTATACACTGTCAAAAATAAATCCGTTAATTCACGGGAAAAGTACTGTCAGCTAAGTTGCCGGACTTTTTCCGTTCCGTTAGTAGATTTTCCGTTTTGAAAGATTGAAGAAACGGAAACTTTCTGTTATGAATGACCTCGGTTTAAAAAAAAAAAACTGTTTGTGCTGCCATCTGTTGACTATAACAGGAGTATTTAGTTTAATACTTGATATTTTAATATTAAATACTCCCTGGTACAGATACCTGATACCGGTTGCCCTTGTGGGTCGAACTAGGGATGACAACGCCTTGAACCGAGTGTTTTACCTCAAGACCAGCGGGCCCTTGCAAGAATAGGAGTTTGAAAGGATGATACGGGGATTTCTTCAAATCGCTGCTTGGAACTTAAACAATCTGGGGTTCAGAAACCTAGTAACTTTGAAATTAAGTGGGAGATTATTTTGTTATAAGATTATGACTGAAAAATTTAGTATTAATAGAGGATTGAAACATGAATTATATTAATTCTTAATTTGATTGTTAGATGCAAAATATGAATATTGTATTTTGAATTAAATTCGATAAAGTATGTTGGCTTTTTTGAGAAAATCGATTTTTTTTTCAACTATTATATATTTTTTAAATGTGTTTGTTATGTTAGAATATATAAAAAGGAAATTACGAATAATTTCAAAGGAATGGGAAAGTTATTTCTTATTTTTTTTATTCGGAAGCATTATTTTTGTTTGTTGCTTTTTTGCGTAAAATCGATTTTTTTTCACTTAATTTAACTATTATATATATATATATATATATAAGTTAAATTAAGTGAAAAAAAAATAGATTTTACGCAAAAAAGCATATATATATATACTAAGCTATTTGTTTCGAATATATTTTAAGTGTGAATATTTTTTTGTAACTTTAAAAAATAAATTGCTAATAATTTTTAAAGCATGGGAAAATAAAGTGTTGCTTTTTAAATTCGAAAGAACTATTTTGTTCTTTTAAATAAACTCGAATTTTTAATTTATTGAATTTTTAGTTCTTCTGTGCTGCAACATGTCAGTTTTTTAAACATTGGAAATAAATATGCAGCAGATAACGGAATATCTCCGTTAGCCACTTTCTTCTCCTTCTGTTCCGTTGTTTTCAGGAAATATGAAGAAACTTTCTGTTTTTAACGGAAAATGCCCTTTTGTGGTGAAAAGGGACTTTTTCTGTGAAATTCAGGAAAAAAATACCCGTGAATTTCAGATTATTTTTAACAGTGTACCCATGCATGGCTGTCTTGCAAGGTTTTCTTCTTTTATTTACTTGCTTCCCTAATTTTGTTGAGCAATGTACTATTTTTGTGATATTGAAAAGACTAGAAACTTGAAATTTGGCATGGCGGTTACTTTTAAATTACAAATGTTCGCTAACAATGGTTTGTATATAAATTCGAAATTTGAAAGGGTGAAATGAGAGGAAAGCGTTCTAAAAACATTCTAAATTATGATTTTATTGGATTTTTTTTAGGGATAGAAACGGTTTATTTGGAAATGTTAAGGCTAGAAATTTGAAATTTGGCTTGGCTGTTACTCTAGAGACGTAAATGCTCGCACCCAGAACAGTTTTCTAAAAATGAGAAATTTAAAAGGGTGCAAGTGCATTAAAAAAAAGTTCTAAAATTGCGATTTATGTGGTACAGTTGGTATGGAAGCTTGGTATTTGGCATGGTGGTTACTTTTAAAATGCAAATGCTCGCTAAGAACGGTTTCTAAAATATTCGAAATTTACAAGGTTGAAATGAGTGAAAAACGTTCTAAAAACGTTCTAAATTATGATTTAATTGGATTTATTCGGGTTAGAAACTTGAAATTTAGTAGAGTGGTAACTTTAAGATGCAGACACTCAATATAAACAGTTTATTAAAATTTCGAAATTTAAAGATGTAAAATGAGCAAAAAAAATTCTAAATTATTGTTTATTCAGAATTGTTAGGGATAGAAACTTAAATTGTAACATTCCTGTTATTTTTTCGATTTAAATATTTACACAGAACAGTTTTTATAAAATTCGAAATTTGAAAAGGTACAGAAGCGAAAAACGTTCTAAAATTTCGATTTTAGTGGTGCTGCTGGTCTAGAAACTTGAAATTTGGCATGGTGCCTTTTTTTTTTAAATTTCAGTTCTCGCTAAGAACGATTTCTAAAAAAATTCTAAATTTAAAAGGGTGAAATGAGACGGAAATGTTCTATAAACCTTCTAAACTACGCTTTGTCTGAAATTGTCAGGGATAAAAACTTGAAATTTTACATGGCTGTTACGTTAGAGTCATAAATTGATCCACAGAACAGTTTTTAAAAGTTAGAACTTTTAATATATGCAGGAGCAAAAAAGTTCTGAAATTTCGATTTCATGGTGCTTACTTTTAAGATGTAAATACTCGCTTAGTACACCTTCTAATAATTTCTAATTTTCAAATGAAAAATTAAATGAGCGAAATACCTTCAAAATACATTCTAAATTACATTTATTTGGTTTAATTTTAGCTTTTCTCATTTAGTTAAGTCTCATGTTCGCCTAATGCAGTATAAGAATGAAGTTTACTCAAAATATAGCTTATTAGTAATCTTCCGTAGTAGTATTTTCCGTAATTATCCGTAGCAGTATTAATTTCTCTAATAAAAGTAGACGCACTACGGCATATACTACTCGGCATATACCTACTTGGCATATTTCAACAATTACGCCAGCAAAGCCGCGGGTTTTGCTAAGTACTGAATATTTATCACAGATTTAGTTTCTTATTGCTATGCTGCTTTCAGTTCTGTGGACACACCTAGTTTGATTTTTAACCATTTTTAACGAACAGTGAGCTAGCTCGGTTCGAAAAAGGTTGCAATTTGTTTTGATGAATTTTTACATGAGTACGTCATATGTTAACAATAACGCTTTAAACATATCGACATATATTATGCTTCTGAAAAACTAAGCTGAAAAAAGGCACTTTCTTAAATTTTACGATGTTTGAAAATTAAAGTAAAACAATTTAAAACAAATGTTTTAAACAAACTATTTGAGAATATTTTCTTACCAGCTTTTTGATTGTTAAGGAGAAAAAAAATGAAATTATAGGTACATATATTATAGGTACATATCATAGAAATTTTTTTAAATGACATCTTAGATGCAAAATTTTTTACAGAAGGTCAATTTTCTTGGAAAAAACTATACTTGAAGTGATATGATGTATTATAAATAATTTTTTACGAGAATTATTGTAGCGCTGTGAAAGAGTAAAATGTATTTTTATACATTACGCGTGTATCACTGTTTGAAATCAGACATTTTTCTGAGACCGGGGATAAACATTATGGAGTTCCGGTGTAGAGAATTTGCACTTTCAGACCATTAATAAATAGAAAATTTGAGAAATTCCGAGGGGATACTCTGATACTCCTAAGGGAGACGGGACACCCTATGAATTCATCAGCGGTGTGCATTACATGAAATATGTTCATTAATGGGACTGGTTGTGGACATCATTTCTTACTGATCTTCAAAATTCATCATGTAATACCTGAGCAGTTGTCAAACACAACTATCAACTAAAGTTTTCATTTATTTAATGCGTTTTGAAAAATCTTTTTAATGACTTTCCTGGACTCTAGCGATTCGGTCTTCAAACCATTGTCAGCAATATACCCAGCCAGATTATTATATAAAATCTCTAAAACACTATTTCATTTATTTGCTGTTTCATGATGTATTTTTCCAAAATTTTATAAATGTAGGTTCATATTTAGTGCTGCCATCTGCTAACAGTATTTTAAAACACAACTGTATGGCTCTTTTCCCAAAGATAAAAATATAAAAGCACGCGTGTATAATTTTCCAGAAAACTGAGTTAATTTGTAAAATACAGGTTGTATAAAATTGAACTCATTAAGTATTTTATTACTATTGAATGTGTTAATTAGTTTTTTTTTTATCTATAGTTTACAAGTTTTAAATAATATAACCAAAGCTGGATCTACAGATTACAAGGCCAACACAAGGAGACATTATAAACTTGGAATTTACACGCAAAGATGGATTTACAATTTCCCTGAAGAAAAAGTAACTCCACTGTACATTTATAGTCTACGCCTCGATGCAAAGACCGTCCATTATAGCGACTTTCTCACTATAACGACTGATCGAAAAAGTCCGATGCATGTAACCAATTCAAGCAGCATTACTTTTACATCTAATAGAACGACCAATTAAACCTTAAATTTTAATATAACAAGCCATTAGAACTTTTTTATAAATAGTTATTTGAAATTGTTTGTGTGTAAAGCTTCATAGTGTTTTTTTCATTGTAGTGACAAAAATATTAAAAGCGTGTATTTCCGGAAATAGTGAAAAATAAACGATCATAAAATTTGCAAGTTAGAATTTCTTGAAAAAAAAAAAAAAAAAAGTAAGCTCTGTTACAATAAATATTTTCCTAAAAAAATTATGTTTATTTACATGTTTGCCAATTTTACTGCTACCTACGATAATATAAGTAAAAAATTCTGTGCTATGTTACTAATAATAACAGAAGTAAAATAACAGTCTTTGTGTTATAACATATTGGCTAATCTTCTAGTTCAGGGACAACGGACATATGGCACGCGTGCCATAAGCGACACGCGACAGAATATTTTCGGCATGGCGTAGACTGATATTCTAAAAAATAGAATAAAAGTAAACAAAATAGGCAAATTTAAACAAGCTGGACTTTTTCCATTTTTGTTTTTCTGAAATGAAAGAAATTTAAATGTAACTTATTAAATTGCATTCTATTTAAATGTGGGTTCAATAATTTATCAAATTCATACCTGCCAACCTTCCGGCATTTTTCATACTAAATAGACTCAGAAGTTATATTTAGTAAAAGCAGTAGTTGAAAATCTACATAGAAATTAGAAACATTTCATTGAATAATTTTTCTGGTTCAAATTATATTTTTATTATTTGAAAAATATATTGAAGTTTGGCAGGTATGCAAATTAAAAGATTTGGAGGATATCGAAAATACGAATCATCAAGCAATATAAGCAAAAATGCCAATGATGAAATAACAGCTACTTGGTATGAAATTTGCCATTATCCGATTCTGGTTGCTCCGTTAAAAGTAAATGGTATAAATCGGATATTTATTGCAATTTAATACCTGCATGTATGTTACCCACATATTTTTAAATCTTAATAAAAAAATTTCAACTAATTTTGATTTTTTTTGGGTGTGGGGAAGGTAGGGGAGGGGGTTGGGACACTATGGTCACGTAAAATCTTTTTTCGAAAAATTTAGCACGCGGATGTAAAAAGGTTCGCCGGCCCTGTTCTAGTCCATTAAAACTTTTTTTTTAATGGTTATTAAATTAAATTTGTTTTTTTTGTATTTAAACTAGAGGTCTGCACGGGCCGGAATTTCCAGTCCCGGACCCGGCCCGAACGAAAGCTATCTTGGTCAGGCCCGTTGTAAAAACTAAAAGTTGGGCCCGCGCCCGGCCCGTTTAGGATTTTGCATTCACGGCCAGGCCCGTTCCAGAATAAGTGAAAACAGTCCCGGCCCGTGTAAAAAATCAATGAAATCAGGCCCGACCCGACTGAACTTCTAAAAAAAAAAATCCGATTTTTCTTAAAATACAATTAAGATTCTTTTAATGAATACTGCATAGATATTTATGGGAAAATTTTACATTATATTTTACATTACTATATGTTCACAAGTCAGAGAATATACAAAATAGCAACATTAATGATCACTTACACCCTTAGACTATTACATTCAAATATAGACAAAAAAAAATAATGTAGTTTAGAATAAAAGAAAACAGATAGTTAAAATATTATAACTTTAGTTTCTGTAATAGTAAAAAAAAGTAGATTCTTGAAAATGCTTCTCTATGATATATTAAAGTATATTTCCGAAGATTCCATTAACAAAAGTTCATTATCACAATTACTATTTCTACAAGAAAATTGCTCGACATGTCGTGGGAACTTTTAAGCCCAGTTCCGTCCTGGCCTGAGTATGTAGAATAATATATAAGCCTGATCCCGACCTGCCCAAGGTCTGCTGAAAATATTAAACCCGGGCTCAGACACAATGTAACTGTCCTATGTCGATTTCTACGCTGGACATATTATATTTCTGTATCGATGTTGTCGAGCTAGTATCGTCCCGTGCAGCACATTTATATTTATTCTCGACCCAGTCACGTCCATTAAAAAATGTTCCTATTTTATAAGCTTAGTTTGATCCTTTTAAATTTGTTATATCGGGCCGGTCAATCTCCTTATTTTTTTTTATCGGCGCGGCCTGGCCCGTTTGAAAATTTGCCTTCATTTTGCCGCCCCGGGCCCGTTCAGAACTCTAATTTAAACGATTACACGTGAATTGAATTTCGGATTACTTTTCATGATTTGAATCTGATTTTGATATTTAAATTCAATCTTGTTTGGGAATCAAAACATTCGATTTTCAAGGCCATAATACAAGGTCAGTTATTACATTTAATATTGCATGAGTAAATCGAAATTATAAATTAGGATATTTGAAGGAATGAGTAACTTGCATTCGATAAACTCAAAACAAACAAACAAACAAATAAATAAATAAAAATAAAAATGAAAATAAAAATAAAAATAAAATAAAAAAATAAAAAAATAAAAAATAAATAAAAAGAAACTTTTATTTTTTCTGAAAGCGAACTAATAGTGCATTAAAAAAAATTCTTCTTACAAACTTTTATTTTCTTCAGATTTTCTAAAATTAGTGAAAGAAATACCGATTCAAATGCTCGATTAATTTAAATTAAACCTTCATTTACCAGAGTCCTCTTTTCAATTGAATTCAGAAAAAAAAAGTTCAAATTGATCCCAGATAAATCGGGGCCTCCGAGATGTCGCTGTGTGTCCTACACCGGGCCTGCTACAAGTATTAGTGACGTCACAGTAGTGATCCACTTTGGTCAAAGTATCGCAGCAGAAAGATGTAATAAAAAGAGCATTTTCGCTCTTATAATTTGTGATTACATAAATAATATTAAATTTCATAATCGTGAAATAAAAGGGAATTAATATACTTGTTTTATTAAAGGAAATTAAAAGTTTTAAATTAAAAAAATGCTAAGATTAATAAATCAGATTGAACCCATTGACTTACCTTTTCCTAAACACATTATTTTACAATAAATATACGTACAAAAAATATAATAAATCTACCAAAAACTTTACAAAATCAATTCCATTCCTCCCTTTTACAACTACATACCATAATTTAACCATCAAAACACAATAAATGTCAATTTAAATACAGAAATCGACATTTTTTAACTATAGAGTCCTTGGCACTTTTTTTTAACGCTTTGGCGTAATCCGGGCTTCAGAAAGTTAGATATGTTTTAAAATTATATACACAATTATGAAAACAAACCTAATGTACTTTTATGTTTATTTATATATGTATAAAATTATTTATATATACAATTCTGTTCTACCTGCATATAAAAAGAGATAAATGGCTTCTTTATATTAAATAAATTATATAAATATTGAAAAAAAAAATACTTATTTATATGAAACTACGAATAGGTTGCCAGAAAATATTTTGCAACTTTCCTTCTCTCGCCATAAGCCTTTTTCGGTACTTTTCGGTTAGCCGGGCGCCAGTGATACATGCACATATATAAATATATATATTAATTCATACATATATGTGTGTGTAGATATGTGTATATATATATGTGTGTGTGTAGATATATGTGTATATATCACTGGCGCCCGGCTAACCGAAAAGTACCCAATTTTCTATCTTGACTTTGTAACTGATTTGTAATATTTTAAAAATTGTCTATTTAGTGTACTTGGGTCTAGGACATAATAACCACTCAAAATAACTTATCAAAAGATATATTTCCATATATTTGTACACTTAAGTTAGCTAAAATGTTAAATTGAACTACGTAGAATTACTAAGTTGTGCAAATCAGTTACTTTTAATTTTATAAACAAAGCACATCACTTACTTCTAACTAAATGTATCCAGATATTAGTCAATTTATTACAGTATTTCTTTCAAAATCATTTTTTAAACTGTTTATCGTCTGCTTCTTTTATTTATTTATTTTTTTTCTAAAGATCATTTGACTCTTTTCGATTTGGAAGTACAAATTCAATCAAATATGCCAGATTATTTCCATTACAGTAGGCTAGACATTTGTTGTTAGGTTTTTTTTCTCTGCACAAGTTCAATACCATCATATTAATTCTAGCTTCACGAATTATGAAAAGTATATCGAAACATTTAATGCAAACCACTTCTGTTGAATTGTAAAAATAATTATCACAAGGTAATTTTCGTAGCTAAAATTTTTTCTTTTCATTATCAGTAGCGAATTTGAAGACTTAGATTAGAAACTAGGAGCACAGCATTTTCTTTTCTTTATTTTATAGATATAATCTACACTTTCTTTAATAATTATAATCAATAATTATTGATAGCATTATAATCTAAATACACTGAAAATATTATTAATTACTATATAAAACAATAAATAAAATCAAAATGCTGTCGTAAACAATCCGTACAAACGAACAAAGTACATGAAAATTTTTAAGTTATTATGGATCACTGTTTTGACGTCAGCAGGTTGTGACGTCACCTGTAGCAGGCCCGGTGTAGGACACACAGCGACATCTCGGAGGCCCCGGATAAATATATGATCTTCAAAAGGCATTTTTTTTTTCGTTTGGCATATTGAATTAAATTCTTGGCGGATTTACAATTAATTCGATTCTAATTGTAATAAACACGAAACAGCCTTAAAATATAATCTTTCGTGAAAGCATATACGTATAACAAAAAGCACCTGTTAAAAGTGGTTTAATTTATAGAATTTCATGATTTTTTCTTCTTTTTTTTCAAATGTGTTTCAATCTTGTAATTTTCTTATTTTTAGGAAAATTCTGTAGAAAATCATAAAAAAAAGAGAATTATAATGCAGTCACCAGGTCGCCACTGGCGACCAAGTTATTTAATTTGGCCCCCTTTTTTTTTGTGTACAAAAATTTAACTAAAAAAGGAGCACAAATGGCCTTTTTCTCTCTCCCACCTCTACTTGTCCGCGCAAGCATTTATCTTCTCCTTCTTTCCTACTTTTAATGGAAGAGCCAAGTTAAAAATCATTTTTCATCGCATGCACAGAAAACGCCACTCTTCTCCGCTCTAACCAGCAAGCATGTCACGTGATTAAAATATGGGAAGAGAAAAGAGGTTTCAACAAAACTGTAAGAAATAGTGTCAATCTAGACTCTGTCTTATTTAAAATTGGTTACAATGCTAAAAAATGCTCAAGTTTTTCTGTTAATTTCCAAGATTTTCGTGTTCAGAATTAAAATTGATTAATCTATCACATTCATATTGAAGGATAATCTATACTAATATTATAAAGAAGTAACGTTTGTTTGTTTGTTTATAGGGTGTAATCTCTGGAACTACCGAACCAATTTCAAAAGTAATGGTGGTAAATTGATGGTGACAGTCCCTGCTCAAACATAGGTTATATTCTGTGTCTGTGCCAGTACCTCCAGGGGGTTGCAAGAGTGAAAACCGTTCTAAAATTGCGATTTTTATGATATTGAAGGGGCTAGAAACTTGAAATTTAGCATGTAGTTACTTATCCATGTAAATGCTCTCTAACAACCGTTTACAAAAAAATCAAAATTTAGAAAGGTGAAATGACGAAAAAGCGTTCTAAAGACGTTCTAAATTACGATTTATTTTAAACTTTTCAAGCTAGAAACTTGAAATTTTGCATGGCTGTTACTCTAGACCAGTGTTTCCCAACCTAGACCATGCCCCCCTCCCCCCAGATCATCTCTAAAACTTTGATATCCACCCTCTCTCTGCCTGTGACAAATACTAATTCTTATTATATAAAAAGTGAACTCTTATTCCCACTAAAGCAGTCCTAAACACCTTTAATTGGATCTAAATAAATAACAGTATCTTCACGAAAAAAAAACCCCAATAAATAACGAAAAGAAAGTTTTTATGAAGAAATCGTTAATAATAATAATAATAATAATGCGCAGCAATGTAAAAAAGAAAAAAAAATTAATTTTTTATATATTTAATAGAATATTGAGATACATAAATAAAAAAATAATTTTAACTGAAGCTTTTCCTATGATGCTTTTATAATTTTAATTACTGACAGTAAAAAAATGTACCTGATAAATTCAAAATAGACTCGAAATGAAGAGAATAAAATTAATGTGATCCTTGTGCTTCATGATGGCTGCAGAAAGATTTTATATCAAGCTCTAATTTAGTCAACTTTAATCTCAAGTCCCCTCGTTTAGTTATGTCCAGTCGATTTCTGTTCTTCGTCAGTAAATCATTTACTGCAATAAAACTACATTCAACTAGGTATGATGATGGGAATGGTAACAATATTTTTCTTGCAAATTTTCTTGCATTTGGATATTTAGATTCTGTCTCAGCACAAAGCCATGCCATCACTCCTTTTACACTGAATAAGGTTTAACTGACTCATCGTTTCGAATTTCAGACAGTTCATCTGGGCATCGTATTGAATCATCAGATGATAAGTTCACTAAAACTGGCTGCATGACCCATGGTGGGAAATCCATTTGCTTTAAATCAGAAATCTGCCGTTCAAATCAGAGACCAATATTTTCAAATGATCCACAATGACAGTTATAGTGGCATCGGTCATTTCGTAGTTTTTTTTTAACCAGCAAAATAGGTCAAACTTTCTCTCAAAAATATGTTTCTGCCATACCTCACTGAATGCGATTTTAGTGGTGCTGCTGGTTTAGAAACTTGAAATTTGGCATTGTGGCTATTTTTAAGATTTCAGTTCTCACTAAGAAAGATTTCTAAAAAAAATCGAAATTTAAAAGAGTGAAATGACCCGGAAATATTCTAAAAACCTTCTAAACTACGTTTTATCTGAACTTGTTAGGGATAAAAACTTGAAATTTTGCATGGTTCTTATTTTAGAAACATAAATTCATCCACAAAAAAAGTTTTTAAAAATTTAGAAATTTTAAAAGGTACAGGAACCCAAAACTTTCTAAAATCGTGATTTCTGTGATATAGTTAATATAGAAGTTTGTATAACTAGAAACTTGGAATTTGGCAAGGTGGTTACTTTTAAGATGTAAATTGTCGCTAAGAGCGGTTTCTAAGAAATACGAAATTTCAAATGAAAAATGAAATAAGTGGAAAACTTTCAAAATATATTCTAAATTACCATTTATTTAAAATGAATTTTAGTTCCTCTCATTAATTTAATTCTCATGTTTGCCTAATTCAGTACATAAGAATGAAGTTTATTCAAAATGTGGCTTAGTTAGTAATTTTTCAACTATCTGCAGCATTATAATTTTCTCTAATAAAAATAGGCACACGAGTACTACTTGGCATTTTTCTACAATTACGCGAGCAAAGCCGCAGGTTTTGCCAGTAACATATAAGTGATTATAAGTAATTCATTTGAAGTAAATCTATAAAATTTAACTAAAATTCAGGCTCTCCAGTTTCATTAGAAAACTTAGTTTATATTATCTTTCTAAATTACGTACTATTATAATTTATGTAACTAATAACTATGCTTGTTACTAATTTTCTCGTTTAATTCACAAAATTTTTTGCTCATTTTGAGAACCAATGACTGGAAAAGGGGGAGGGAAGCGGGTAAGCATTTTTTACTGGCGACTAGTATATTTTGCTAGCTACCAGATTTGATCAAATTTATAAAGCTTATGTTTATAGCCATTACAATATTATCTGTCTATATTTAAAAAGAAATAGTATTCTGTGGCCATGGTAAAGTTTTCTTGCACGCCATTATAATATATTAAGTCATCATTTTCCAAGTGTTTTTATGACAAATTTATTTATAATTATATTAGAAGTTAACTATAATTGCAACTTTCCCGCACCTCCAACAATGGAAAAAATTCCATTGACAAATATTGATACGGTTTCAACAATGGATAATATTTAAAACGTGAAAATGTCCCTATCCTTTAACAATGGAAAAATTTATAGTGACAAATTTTCCCACGCTTTCAACAATGAAGAAAACTTAAATTAAGAAATTTTTCCCGCAACAATGAACAATTCTATTTTGAGTCATCCCTTTTGATTTGTTATTATGAAAAATTTATTTATAATTATATTAGAAGTGATCTATAATGACAACTTGCCGGCACTTCCAATAATGAAAAAAAATTCCATTGACAAATATTAATACCGTTTCAACAATGGAAAATATTCAAAACGCGAAAATGTCCCTATCCTTTACCAATGGAAAAAATATAGTGAACATTTTTACCACGCTTTCAACAATGAAGAAATCTTAAATTACGAAGTTTTCCTGCAACAATGAAAAGTTCGACTTCAAGTCATCATTTTCCAAGAGTTTTTATGACAAATTTATTTATAATTATATTAGAAGTTAACTATAATTGCAACTTTCCCGCACCTCCAACAATGGAAAAAATTCCATTGACAAATATTGATACGGTTTCAACAATGGATAATATTTAAAACGTGAAAATGTCCCTATCCTTTAACAATGGAAAAATTTATAGTGACAAATTTTCCCACGCTTTCAACAATGAAGAAAACTTAAATTAAGAAATTTTTCCCGCAACAATGAACAATTCTATTTTGAGTCATCCCTTTTGATTTGTTATTATGAAAAATTTATTTATAATTATATTAGAAGTGATCTATAATGACAACTTGCCGGCACTTCCAATAATGAAAAAAAATTCCATTGACAAATATTAATACCGTTTCAACAATGGAAAATATTCAAAACGCGAAAATGTCCCTATCCTTTACCAATGGAAAAAATATAGTGAACATTTTTACCACGCTTTCAACAATGAAGAAATCTTAAATTACGAAGTTTTCCTGCAACAATGAAAAGTTCGACTTCAAGTCATCATTTTCCAAGTGTTTTTATGACAAATTTATTTATAATTATATTAGAAGTTAACTATAATTGCAACTTTCCCGCACCTCAAACAATCGAAAAAATTCCATTGACAAATATTGATACGGTTTCAACAATGGATAATATTTAAAACGTGAAAATGTCCCTATCCTGTAACAATGGAAAAAATTATAGTGACAAATTTTCCTACGCTTTCAACAATGAAGAAATCCTAAATTAAGAAGTTTTTCCCGCAACAATGAACAATTCTATTTTGAGTCATCCCTTTTGAATTGTTATTATGAAAAATCTATTTATAATTATATTAGAAGTTATCTGTAATGACAACTTTCCGGCACTTGCAACAATGGAAACGATTCCATTGACAAATATTGTTACCGTTTCAACAATGGACAATATTTAAAACGTGAAAATGTCCCTATACTTTAACAATGGAAAAAATTATAGTGACAAATTTTCCTACGCTTTCAACAATGAAGAAATCTTAAATTAAGAAGTTTTTCCCGCAACAATAAAAAGTTCGACTTTAAGTCATCATTTTCCAAGTGTTAATATGAAAAATTTATTTATAATTATATTAGAAGTTAACTATAATTGCAACTTTCCCGCACCTCCAACAATGGAAAAAATTCCATTGACAAATATTGATACGGTTTCAACAATGGATAATATTTAAAACGTGAAAATGTCCCTATCCTTTAACAATGGAAAAATTTATAATGACAAATTTTCCCACGCTTTCAACAATGAAGAAAACTTAAATTAAGAAATTTTTCCCGCAACAATGAATAATTCTATTTTGAGTCATCCCTTTTGATTTGTTATTATGAAAAATTTATTTATAATTATATTAGAAGTGATCTATAATGACAACTTGCCGGCACTTCCAATAATGAAAAAAAATTCCATTGACAAATATTAATACCGTTTCAACAATGGAAAATATTCAAAACGCGAAAATGTCCCTATCCTTTACCAATGGAAAAAATATAGTGAACATTTTTACCACGCTTTCAACAATGAAGAAATCTTAAATTACGAAGTTTTCCTGCAACAATGAAAAGTTCGACTTCAAGTCATCATTTTCCAAGTGTTTTTATGACAAATTTATTTATAATTATATTAGAAGTTAACTATAATTGCAACTTTCCCGCACATCAAACAATCGAAAAAATTCCATTGACAAATATTGATACGGTTTCAACAATGGATAATATTTAAAACGTGAAAATGTCCCTATCCTGTAACAATGGAAAAAATTATAGTGACAAATTTTCCTACGCTTTCAACAATGAAGAAATCCTAAATTAAGAAGTTTTTCCCGCAACAATGAACAATTCTATTTTGAGTCATCCCTTTTGAATTGTTATTATGAAAAATCTATTTATAATTATATTAGAAGTTATCTGTAATGACAACTTTCCGGCACTTGCAACAATGGAAACGATTCCATTGACAAATATTGATACCGTTTCAACAATGGACAATATTTAAAACGTGAAAATGTCCCTATACTTTAACAATGGAAAAAATTATAGTGACAAATTTTCCTACGCTTTCAACAATGAAGAAATCTTAAATTAAGAAGTTTTTCCCGCAACAATAAAAAGTTCGACTTTAAGTCATCATTTTCCAAGTGTTACTATGAAAAATTTATTTATAATTATATTAGAAGTTAACGGTAATTGCAACTTTCCCGCACCTCCAACAATGGAAAAAATTCCATTGACAAATATTGATACGGTTTCAACAATGGATAATATTTAAAACGTGAAAATGTCCCTATCCTTTAACAATGGAAAAATTTATAGTGACAAATTTTCCCACGGTTTCAACAATGAAGAAATCTTAAATTGAGAAGTTTTTCCCGCCACAATGAACAAATCTATTTTGAGTCATCCCTTTTGAATTGTTATTATGAAAAATGTATTTATAATTATATTACAAGTTATCTATAATGACAACTTTCCGGCACTTCCAACAATGGAAACGATTCCCTTGACAAATATTGATACCGTTTCAACAATGGACAATATTTAAAACGTGAAAATATCCCTATACTTTAACAATGGAAAAAAAATTATAGTGACAAATTTTCCTACGCTTTCAACAATGAAGAAATCTTAAATTAAGAAGTTTTTCCCGCAACAATAAAAAGTTTGACTTTAAGTCATCATTTTGCAAGTGTTACTATGAAAAATTTATTTATAATTATATTAGAAATTATCTATAATGACAACTTTCCCACACTTCCAAAAATGGAAAAAATTCCATTGATAAATATTGATACCGTTTCAACAATGGACAATATTTAAAACGTGAAAATATCCCTATACTTTAACAATGGAAAAAATTATAGTGACAAATTTTCCTACGCTTTCAACAATGAAGAAATCTTAAATTAAGAAGTTTTTCCCGCAACAATAAAAAGTTCGACTTTAAGTCATCATTTTCCAAGTGTTACTATGAAAAATTTATTTATAATTATATTAGAAGTTAACTATAATTGCAACTTTCCCGCACCTCCAACAATGGAAAAAATTCCATTGACAAATATTGATACGGTTTCAACAATGGATAATATTTAAAACGTGAAAATGTCCCTATCATTTAACAATGGAAAAATTTATAGTGACAAATATTCCCACGGTTTCAACAATGAAGAAATCTTAAATTGAGAAGTTTTTCCCGCCACAATGAACAAATCTATTTTGAGTCATCCCTTTTGAATTGTTATTATGAAAAATGTATTTATAATTATATTAGAAGTTATCTATAATGACAACTTTCCGGCACTTCCAACAATGGAAACGATTCCATTGACAAATATTGATACAGTTTCAACAATGGACAATATTTAAAACGTGAAAATATCCCTATACTTTAACAATGGAAAAAAATTATAGTGACAAATTTTCCTACGCTTTCAACAATGAAGAAATCTTAAATTAAGAAGTTTTTCCCGCAACAATAAAAAGTTTGACTTTAAGTCATCATTTTGCAAGTGTTACTATGAAAATTTTTTTTATAATTATATTAGAAATTATCTATAATGACAACTTTCCCACACTTCCAAAAATGGAAAAAATTCTATTGACAAATATTGATACCGTTTCAACAATGGACAATATTTAAAACGTGAAAATGTCCCTAACCTTTAACAATGGAAAAAATTATAGTGACAAATTTTCCCACGCTTTCAACAATGAAGAAATCTTAAATTGAGAAGTGTTTCCCGCAACAATGAACAATTTTATTTTGAGTCATCCCTTTTGAATTGTTACTATGAAAAATCTATTTATAATTATATTAGAAGTTATCTATAATGACAACTTTCCGGCACTTCCAACAATGGAAACGATTCCATTGACACATATTGATACCGTTTCAACAATGGACAATATTTAAAACGTGAAACTGTCGCTATACTTTAACAATGGAAAAAATTATAGTGACAAATTTTCCCACGCTTTCAACAATGAAGAAATCTTAAATTAAGAAGTTTTTCCAGCAACAATGAAAAATTCGACTTTAAGTCATCATTTTCCAAGTGTTTTTATGACAAATTTATTTATAATTATATTAGAAGTTAACTATAATTGCAACTTTCCCGCACCTCCAACAATGGAAAAAATTCCATTGACAAATATTGATACGGTTTCAACTATGGATAATATTTAAAACGTAAAAATGTCCCTATCCTTTAACAATGGAAAAATTTATAGTGACAAATTTTCCCACGCTTTCAACAATGAAGAAAACTTAAATTAAGAAATTTTTCCCGCAACAATGAACAATTCTATTTTGAGTCATCCCTTTTGATTTGTTATTATGAAAAATTTATTTATAATTATATTAGAAGTGATCTATAATGACAACTTTCCCACACTTCCAAAAATGGAAAAAATTCTATTGACAAATATTGATACGGTATCAAAAATATATAATATTTAAACCGTGAAAATGTGCCTATCGTTTAACAATGGAAAAATTTATAGTGACAAATTTTCCCACGCTTTCAACAATGAAGAAATCTTAAATTAAGAAGTTTTTCCAGCCACAATGAACAAATCTATTTTGAGTCATCCCTTTTGAATTGTTATTATGAAAAATGTATTTATAATTATATTAGAAGTTATCTATAATGACAACTTTCCGGCACTTAGTGAACATTTAGTGAACATTTTTCCCACGCTTTCAACAATGAAGAAATCTTAAATTACGAAGTTTTCCTGCAACAATGAGAAGTTCGACTTCAAGTCATCATTTTCCAAGTGTTTTTATGACAAATTTATTTATAATTATATTAGAAGTTAACTATAATTGCAACTTTCCCGCACTTCCAACAAACGAAAAAATTCCATTGACAAATATTGATACGGTTTCAACAATGGATAATATTTAAAACGTGAAAATGTCCCTATCCTGTAACAATGGAAAAAATTATAGTGACAAATTTTCCTACGCTTTCAACAATGAAGAAATCCTAAATTAAGAAGTTTTTCCCGCAACAATGAACAATTCTATTTTGAGTCATCCCTTTTGAATTGTTATTATGAAAAATCTATTTATAATTATATTAGAAGTTATCTGTAATGACAACTTTCCGGCACTTGCAACAATGGAAACGATTCCATTGACAAATATTGATACCGTTTCAACAATGGACAATATTTAAAACGTGAAAATGTCCCTATACTTTAACAATGGAAAAAAATTATAGTGACAAATTTTCCTACGCTTTCAACAATGAAGAAATCTTAAATTAAGAAGTTTTTCCCGCAACAATAAAAAGTTCGACTTTAAGTCATCATTTTCCAAGTGTTACTATGAAAAATTTATTTATAATTATATTAGAAGTTAACTGTAATTGCAACTTTCCCGCACCTCCAACAATGGAAAAAATTCCATTGACAAATATTGATACGGTTTCAACAATGGATAATATTTAAAACGTGAAAATGTCCCTATACTTTAACAATGGAAAAAAATTATAGTGACAAATTTTCCTACGCTTTCAACAATGAAGAAATCTTAAATTAAGAAGTTTTTCCCGCAACAATAAAAAGTTCGACTTTAAGTCATCATTTTCCAAGTGTTACTATGAAAAATTTATTTATAATTATATTAGAAGTTAACTGTAATTGCAACTTTCCCGCACCTCCAACAATGGAAAAAATTCTATTGACAAATATTGATACGGTTTCAACAATGGATAATATTTAAAACGTGAAAATGTCCCTATCCTTTAACAATGGAAAAATTTATAGTGACAAATTTTCCCACGGTTTCAACAATGAAGAAATCTTAAATTGAGAAGTTTTTCCCGCCACAATGAACAAATCTATTTTGAGTCATCCCTTTTGAATTGTTATTATGAAAAATGTATTTATAATTATATTAGAAGTTATCTATAATGACAACTTTCCGGCACTTCCAACAATGGAAACGATTCCATTGACAAATATTGATACCGTTTCAACAATGGACAATATTTAAAACGTGAAAATATCCCTATACTTTAACAATGGAAAAAAATTATAGTGACAAATTTTCCTACGCTTTCAACAATGAAGAAATCTTAAATTAAGAAGTTTTTCCCGCAACAATAAAAAGTTCGACTTTAAGTCATCTTTTTGGAAGTGTTACTATGAAAATTTTTTTTATAATTATATTAGAAATTATCTATAATGACAACTTTCCCAGAATTCCAACAATCGAAAAAATTCCATTGACAAATATTGATACGGTTTCAACAATGGATAATATTTAAAACGTGAAAATGTCCCTATCCTGTAACAATGGAAAAATTTATAGTGACAAATTTTCCCACGCTTTCAACAATGAAGAAAACTTAAATTAAGAAATTTTTCCCGCAACAATGAACAATTCTATTTTGAGTCATCCCTTTTGATTTGTTATTATGAAAAATTTATTTATAATTATATTAGACGTTATCTATAATGACAACTTTCCGGCACTTCCAACAATAGAAACGATTCCATTGACAAATATTGATACCGTTTCAACAATGGACAATATTTAAAACGTGAAAATGTCCCTATACTTTAACAATGGAAAAAATTATAGTGACAAATTTTCCCACGCTTTCAACAATGAAGAAATCTTAAATTAAGAAGTTTTTCCAGCAACAATGAAAAATTCGACTTTAAGTCATCATTTTCCAAGTGTTTTTATGACAAATTTATTTATAATTATATTAGAAGTTAACTATAATTGCAACTTTCCCGCACCTCCAACAATGGAAAAAATTCCATTGACAAATATTGATACGGTTCAACAATGGATAATATTTAAAACGTGAAAATGTCCCTATCCTTTAACAATGGAAAAATTTATAGTGACAAATTTTCCCACGCTTTCAACAATGAAGAAAACTTAAATTAAGAAATTTTTCCCGCAACAATGAACAATTCTATTTTGAGTCATCCCTTTTGATTTGTTATTATGAAAAATTTATTTATAATTATATTAGAAGTGATCTATAATGACAACTTGCCGGCACTTCCAATAATGAAAAAAAAAATTCCATTGACAAATATTAATACCGTTTCAACAATGGAAAATATTCAAAATGCGAAAATGTCCCTATCCTTTACCAATGGAAAAAATATAGTGAACATTTTTCCCACGCTTTCAACAATGAAGAAATCTTAAATTACGAAGTTTTCCTGCAACAATGAAAAGTTCGACTTCAAGTCATCATTTTCCAAGTGTTTTTATGACAAATTTATTTATAATTATATTAGAAGTTAACTATAATTGCAACTTTCCCGCACTTCCAACAATCGAAAAAATTCCATTGACAAATATTGATACGGTTTCAACAATGGATAATATTTAAAACGTGAAAATGTCCCTATCCTGTAACAATGGAAAAAATTATAGTGACAAATTTTCCTACGCTTTCAACAATGAAGAATTCCTAAATTAAGAAGTTTTTTCCGCAACAATGAACAATTCTATTTTGAGTCATCCCTTTTGAATTGTTATTATGAAAAATCTATTTATAATTATATTAGAAGTTATCTGTAATGACAACTTTCCGGCACTTGCAACAATGGAAACGATTCCATTGACAAATATTGATACCGTTTCAACAATGGACAATATTTAAAACGTGAAAATGTCCCTATACTTTAACAATGGAAAAAAATTATAGTGACAAATTTTCCTACGCTTTCAACAATGAAGAAATCTTAAATTAAGAAGTTTTTCCCGCAACAATAAAAAGTTCGACTTTAAGTCATCATTTTCCAAGTGTTACTATGAAAAATTTATTTATAATTATATTAGAAGTTAACTGTAATTGCAACTTTCCCGCACCTCCAACAATGGAAAAAATTCTATTGACAAATATTGATACGGTTTCAACAATGGATAATATTTAAAACGTGAAAATGTCCCTATCCTTTAACAATGGAAAAATTTATAGTGACAAATTTTCCCACGGTTTCAACAATGAAGAAATCTTAAATTGAGAAGTTTTTCCCGCCACAATGAACAAATCTATTTTGAGTCATCCCTTTTGAATTGTTATTATGAAAAATGTATTTATAATTATATTAGAAGTTATCTATAATGACAACTTTCCGGCACTTCCAACAATGGAAAAAATTCCATTGACAAATATTGATACGGTTTCAACAATGGATAATATTTAAAACGTGAAAATGTCCCTATCCTTTAACAATGGAAAAATTTATAGTGACAAATTTTCCCACGCTTTCAACAATGAAGAAAACTTAAATTAAGAAATTTTTCCCGCAACAATGAACAATTCTATTTTGAGTCATCCCTTTTGATTTGTTATTATAAAAAATTTATTTATAATTATATTAGAAGTGATCTATAATGACAACTTGCCGGCACTTCCAATAATGAAAAAAAAATTCCATTGACAAATATTAATACCGTTTCAACAATGGAAAATATTCAAAACGCGAAAATGTCCCTATCCTTTACCAATGGAAAAAATATAGTGAACATTTTTCCCACGCTTTCAACAATGAAGAAATCTTAAATTACGAAGTTTTCCTGCAACAATGAAAAGTTCGACTTCAAGTCATCATTTTCCGAGTGTTTTTATGACAAATTTATTTATAATTATATTAGAAGTTAACTAAAATTGCAACTTTCCCGCACCTCCAACAATCGAAAAAATTCCATTGACAAATATTGATACGGTTTCAACAATGGATAATATTTAAAACGTGAAAATGTCCCTATCCTGTAACAATGGAAAAAATTATCGTGACAAATTTTCCTACGCTTTCAACAATGAAGAAATCCTAAATTAAGAAGTTTTTCCCGCAACAATGAACAATTCTATTTTGAGTCATCCCTTTTGAATTGTTATTATGAAAAATCTATTTATAATTATATTAGAAGTTATCTGTAATGACAACTTTCCGGCACTTGCAACAATGGAAACGATTCCATTGACAAATATTGATACCGTTTCAACAATGGACAATATTTAAAACGTGAAAATGTCCCTATACTTTAACAATGGAAAAAAATTATAGTGACAAATTTTCCTACGCTTTCAACAATGAAGAAATCTTAAATTAAGAAGTTTTTCCCGCAACAATAAAAAGTTCGACTTTAAGTCATCATTTTCCAAGTGTTACTATGAAAAATTTATTTATAATTATATTAGAAGTTAACTGTAATTGCAACTTTCCCGCACCTCCAACAATGGAAAAAATTCTATTGACAAATATTGATACGGTTTCAACAATGGATAATATTTAAAACGTGAAAATGTCCCTATCCTTTAACAATGGAAAAATTTATAGTGACAAATTTTCCCACGGTTTCAACAATGAAGAAATCTTAAATTGAGAAGTTTTTCCCGCCACAATGAACAAATCTATTTTGAGTCATCCCTTTTGAATTGTTATTATGAAAAATGTATTTATAATTATATTAGAAGTTATCTATAATGACAACTTTCCGGCACTTCCAACAATGGAAAAAATTCCATTGACAAATATTGATACGGTTTCAACAATGGATAATATTTAAAACGTGAAAATATCCCTATCCTTTAACAATGGAAAAATTTATAGTGACAAATTTTCCCACGCTTTCAACAATGAAGAAAACTTAAATTAAGAAATTTTTCCCGCAACAATGAACAATTCTATTTTGAGTCATCCCTTTTGATTTGTTATTATAAAAAATTTATTTATAATTATATTAGAAGTGATCTATAATGACAACTTGCCGGCACTTCCAATAATGAAAAAAAAATTCCATTGACAAATATTAATACCGTTTCAACAA